>JAVANC010000011.1:2891155-4207172 GCA_033319125.1 Parnassius glacialis
AAATATTTATAAATTCAACAATCATTTATCTTTCTAACAATGTGCTTTTTATATCATTTATATGTATAATATGATTGCTAGATACGATTTTATTCGATAAAACGTTGGAATCTTAATTTTTAGGCGATAGTAGAACATACCTTGCGCTTTCGCTTAAGGCATGCAATATCGCGTTATTCTGTCACACTTTTCAGCAACGTAAATTTGCTTTGTAACTCTTTCCTCGTTCATTCTTTCAACGTGTCCAAACCACCGAAGCATTCCTTTCTTAATCCTAGTCACAATAACTTACAAAACACACTATTCTCTTATCATGCAATTTTTCACCATAATTATACTAAATCTTATATAATTAAGGAAGAGTTACAAGCATATTTATTTAAAAATTTATCTTTCCTTATCTAAAGGTGTTTTAAAATTATAAAGATTATATTTAAACATGCATAATACTTATATAAAAAATAAACTCCTTGCAGAACTGTTCAAAGTTTAATCGTCAGTAGCCTAATGGCAGGGTGCTTACCGCGAACTCGAAAGGTCGTGGGTTCGAATCCGCCATTGGACTACTGTCGTGAACCACTTCTAACACAAGCATTTTAAGCTTACCAGAAGTGGCTAAAGGGAATATTAGTAATGTTTTAATAGCATTACTAGTATTTAAAAAAATAAAAAAAGATAATGTATGATATCTTCAAAAAGCATCTATATATTTTGCGAGTGGCATTCTTGCACCGGTCAACTAAGTTGAAGGCGGTCGCGACGAGATGGAGTGACGACCTGGTAAAACAGTGAATTATCTGCATCTGCTCAGGCCTGAGCTGTGTGGCATTCCTTGGGGCCTATTTTCAGCGGTGGACTTGTGGGGGGTTGTAATGATATTGATTTAGTGCCTAACATAGATAAATAATTAATTATTAATAAAACCCTAAAATTATAGCCGAGGCAGCTTGGGGTCTTAGCACTGTTTGTGAATTTCACAGTACGCGAGTAACCCAGGTCCGATCCCCGCCGAATTGAATGAAATTGTTAATTACAATTTTAAGTGCTGATTTAACGCATGCTTAGTTGTAAAGGAACATATCGTGAGAGAAAGTGCTAATTCTACCCTAGACAATAATATTTAGAATTTACCGAATAAACAATAGGTATTTATTATTTATAGTCAATATAGAATTTTAAAAAACCTATTTCGAGAACATGTCGTTTTCACGTGGTAGAGACATTTTACGTGATAGAGCGATGCTTATATTATGGTCGGTTGGCCTGGGGAAGTACACGCTCTCACAGAATACCAGCGCAAGTTAGCAAATTCGGTATAGTGAGTGTAGAACCAGACACCCTTTTCTCTGGAAACGAGATATTCCATTTCCATGATAGCCCTTAAGGGTGACTACGCATGTGCATTTTGATTCTTAATCAAGGATGTAGACGTCTATGGGCCACAGCATCCACTTACCATCAGGTGGGCTGTGTGCTCGTTTGTCATCCTTATTCTACATACAAAAAAAATGGAAATCCGCAAACACGCACATGGTTGCACGATGGTCACTTCACCGCCAAATGTTATCAGTAAGAAGAGATCTGTGCCCATTTGTGGGGCGTATGCTAGCTGCTGTTTAATTGCGCTAATTGGTGGGGGCAAAAAAAATACACATACCATTTTAACATCTTATCACTTTGTGCAAAACTCAATCGTTAAATTTTTAATGACGCAATAACCACAGTCTCTTTTACTCCGTAATAAACTAATGTTTATATACATTAATGCCTTTTTATCACTTTTTATTATGTTTGAAGACTTATTCTTTATTCATTTATTTTTTATACCCGTTAAAGTATTTTTATTACACTAGCGACTCGCCTCGGCTTCGCACGGGTGATTTATGGATCTCGACAACAACGCCACCTATAGAGTCCAATTGTGAATGTAAACCATCCATAGACCCACGTAAACACAAAAATTTCACCGAAATCGGTCCAGTAGTTCAGATTTAATTGAATGATACCTACAGAAGAATTATATAATATACTAGCTGTTCCTCGCGACTTCGCTCGCGTGTAATTTAGGGTTTTGATTTTGTTGCGCGGAACCATAATTATTTTATAAAAATATAAGTAGCCTAAGTTCCTTCTTATAACATGAGCTATCTACCAGTGAAAGTCCCGTCAAAATTGGTCCAGCCGTTTCGGAGATTAGCCGGAGCAAACAGACAGACAGACAGACGGACAGACAAACAGATAGAAAAAAAATTAAAATTGTGTTTCTGTTATAGGTATCGTTTATACTTTTATATGCAATTAGTAAAAAGCTGTTATTTTGACATTACAAACAGACACTTCAATTTTATTTATTTGTATAGATAAAAACTAGCGATCCGCCAGTTTCTAGATCTCGAAAACAATGCCACCTAGCGGGTCTAATTGTGAATCTAAACCATCCAGGGATCCACTCAAACACACAAAAATTTCACCGAAATTGATCTAGTAGTTTAGGTGTAATTCAATGACACGTACAGAAGAATTATATAATACGAGTATATAAAAACTAGCGATCCGCCGATTTCTGGATCTCGGCAACAACGCCACCTAGCGGGTCTAATTGTGAATCTAAACCATCCATGGACCCAGTCAAGCACACAAAAATTTCATCAAAATCAGTCCAGTAGTTTAGGTGTAATTCAATGACACCTACAGAAGAATTATATAATACGAGTATATAAAAACCAGCGATCCGCCGATTTCTGGATCTCGGCAACAACGCCACCTAGCGGGTCTAATTGTGAATCTAAACCATCCATGGACCCAGTCAAGCACACAAAAATTTCATCAAAATCAGTCCAGTAGTTTAGGTGTAATTCAATGACACCTACAGAAGAATTATATAATACGAGTATATAAAAACTAGCGATCCGCCGATTTCTGGATCTCGGCAACAACGCCACCTAGCGGGTCTAATTGTGAATCTAAACCATCCATGGACCCAGTCAAGCACACAAAAATTTCATCAAAATCAGTCCAGTAGTTTAGGTGTAATTCAATGACACCTACAGAAGAATTATATAATACGAGTAGATAACAACTAGCGATCCGCCGATTTCTCGATCTGGACAACAGTGCCACCTAGCGGGTCCAATTGTGAATCTAACCATCCATAGACCCACTCAAACACACAAAAATTTCATCAAAATCGGTCTAGTAGTTTAGGTGTAATTCAATGACACCTACAGAAGAATTATATAATACGAGTAGATAACAACTAGCGATCCGCCGATTTCTAGATCTGGACAACAGTGCCACCTAGCGGGTCCAATTGTGAATCTAAACCATCCATAGACCCACTCAAACACACAAATATTTCATCAAAATCGGTCCAGTAGTTTAGGTGTAATTCAATGACACCTACAGAAGAATTATATAAAACGAGTAGATAACAACTAGCGATCCGCCGATTTCTAGATCTGGACAACAGTGCCACCTAGCGGGTCCAATTGTGAATCTAAACCATCCATAGACCCACTCAAACACACAAATATTTCATCAAAATCGGTCCAGTAGTTTAGGTGTAATTCAATGACACCTACAGAAGAATTATATAATACGAGTAGATAACAACTAGCGATCCGCCGATTTCTAGATCTGGACAACAGTGCCACTTAGCGGGTCCAATTGTGAATCTAAACCATCCATAGACCCACTCAAACACACAAAAATTTCACTGTAAATCAGTCCAGTAGTTTAGGTGTAATTCAATGACACCTACAGAAGAATTATATAATACGAGTAGATAACAACTAGCGATCCGCCGATTTCTCGATCTGGACAACAGTGCCACCTAGCGGGTCCAATTGTGAATCTAACCATCCATAGACCCACTCAAACACACAAAAATTTCATCAAAATCGGTCTAGTAGTTTAGGTGTAATTCAATGACACCTACAGAAGAATTATATAATACGAGTAGATAACAACTAGCGATCCGCCGATTTCTAGATCTGGACAACAGTGCCACCTAGCGGGTCCAATTGTGAATCTAAACCATCCATAGACCCACTCAAACACACAAATATTTCATCAAAATCGGTCCAGTAGTTTAGGTGTAATTCAATGACACCTACAGAAGAATTATATAAAACGAGTAGATAACAACTAGCGATCCGCCGATTTCTAGATCTGGACAACAGTGCCACCTAGCGGGTCCAATTGTGAATCTAAACCATCCATAGACCCACTCAAACACACAAATATTTCATCAAAATCGGTCCAGTAGTTTAGGTGTAATTCAATGACACCTACAGAAGAATTATATAATACGAGTAGATAACAACTAGCGATCCGCCGATTTCTAGATCTGGACAACAGTGCCACTTAGCGGGTCCAATTGTGAATCTAAACCATCCATAGACCCACTCAAACACACAAAAATTTCACCGTAAATCAGTCCAGTAGTTTAGGTGTAATTCAATTACACCTACAGAAGAATTATATAATACGAGTAGATAACAACTAGCGATCCGCCGATTTCTAGATCTGGACAACAGTGCCACCTAGCGAGTCCAATTGTGAATCTAAACCATCCATAGACCCACTCAAACACACAAATATTTCATCAAAATCGGTCCAGTAGTTTAGGTGTAATTCAATGACACCTACAGAAGAATTATATAATACGAGTAGATAACAACTAGCGATCCGCCGATTTCTAGATCTGGACAACAGTGCCACCTAGCGGGTCCAATTGTAACAGAAACAGAAACAGAAACAGAAACTTTTTTATTCAATATAGATTATAAATAATGCTTATTGAAAGTCACTCCTTTGTATAATTACCACTGGTTCGAAAAAAAAACCTCTGTCCTGGGAAGAACCAGCAAGAAACCCAGCGGGACTTTTTTTTTAAAAATAACAGCTTACAATCATGTATGTTACACAAATTAACAACACAACAAATTAGAAATAGCTTGGTAGCGATCACCTCATTTCCAGGGGTTATTATCATCTATAAATTCTTTAATACTATTATAACCCTTTTTATACAAACTTAGTTTAATAAAGTTTTTGAACTTTGAGCAGGTCAAATTTTGTATATTTTCTGGAATTTTGTTGTAAAAGCGTATACATCGCCCCAAGAATGAATTACTGACTCGATGGAGTCGAGTAACCGGTACTACTAGCTTGTGTCTGTTCCTAGTATTTACAGAATGAATATCACTTATTTTTGTAAAACTACTTTTATTTTTGTGTTACGTACACTACATTTTCATAAATGTATTGAGAGGCCAAAGTTAATATATTAATTTCCTTAAATTTTTGTCGCAGCGACTCTTTAGGCTTTAAATCATAAATTGCTCTTATGGCCCTCTTCTGTAAAACAAATATAATTTCAGTGTCAGCTGCGTGTCCCCATAGCAAAATACGACATTATGCTATGGAAATAGCTAAAGTAAACTAGTCTAGCTGTTTCAACACTAGTTAGACTTCTAATCTTTTTTACGGCATATGCTGCAGAACTAAGTCTGCTTGCTAGTTTTGATATATGGGGGCTCCATTGAAGCTTCGCGTCTAGTGTAATTCCAAGAAAAATGGTGGTATCTACAAGACTCAGTTTCTCCCCATTTAAAATTACATTAGTATTTAATTGTTTGACATTTGGAGTCATAAATTTCATACATTTCGTTTTAGTGCCATTTAAATGCAAATTATTAACATTGAACCAATTTACTAATTTAGATATAGCATTATTTACTTCGTCATATTTTAGCAATTGTCGACTTAATTTGAAAATTAAAGAAGTGTCATCTGCAAATAATACTATATCATGGTTATCTCCTACTATGTAAGGTAAGTCATTAATGTATATAAGAAACAGAAAGGGGCCTAGAATTGAGCCTTGAGGCTCGCCCATCTGTACCATCGACCCGGAAGCACTCATACTGTTAATGACAACTTTTTGCGTTCTCTTACTTAAATATGAAATAATTAATTTAAGAGCATCACTTCTTACACCGTAGTGTTTAAGTTTCCTGATTAATGTTTCATGGTGAACACAATCGAAGGCTTTGGATAGGTCACAAAATATACCCAAAGCATCCTGTGAATTCTCCCATGCATTAAATATATATTTAATCAGCTCAACACCGGCATCAGTTGTCGAGCGACCCCTTGTGAAACCAAATTGATTTTTATGAAGTAAATTATTTATATTAAAGAAATTTAACATTTGATGAAGAATAATTTTTTCAAAAATCTTACTAAGTGGTGGTAGTACAGAAATAGGTCTAAAATTAGCGGGGTCTAATGTACTACCAGATTTAAATAAAGGTATTAGTTTACTATACTTCATTAAATCAGGAAACACACCAGATTCGATACTAGTATTAAAAATAGTAGCTAAATGAGGCGCGATTGTATCTATTATAGACGCAATAACTTTAACGGAAATCCCCCACAGATCCGCAGTTTTCTTAACATCTATAGTTTTAAAATATTTTACAATATCTTTTGATGATACTTTATGAAATGTAAAATTCTTTGTACACGCATTTACATTTTGTTTAAGTAATGATTCGGCGACCGCAGGAGAAGAATTCAGTGACTTAGTGGTTAATATCGGAATATCAGTAAAATATTTCTCAAAAACCATTGCAACGTCCTGATCTGATTCGGTTAATTTGTTATTAACACTTAACTGGTAGTTTGAATTGCGAGAGTTAATCTTACCAGTTTCGCTATTAATTATACTCCATGTCATTTTAATTTTATTAGAAGCCGTCTTAATTTTGTTGCTCAAATGCAAAGACTTGGCTGTGGAGCACACTCTTTTAAATATTTTTGAATATTTTTTTACATATTCCCTAAATTCGACGCTATGATTATATGACCTTTCATGGTAAAGATCATATAACCTATGTCTGCTCTTATGGACTCCTACTGTCGCCCATTCATTAAATGACTTCCGACTGTTCAAGGAGAATGTCTTAGAAGTAAAAGTATTATTAAATTCATTGCAAATAAGCTTAAATAATGTTCCATACAAAAAATTTGGATCATTTTGGTATGTAAGTGATGGAAGTTTTTTCACTATGTTACTTCTAAATTTCTCCAAGCGACGTGCATTTACTGGAACAAACACAACTTTCTTATCTACTTGCTTTTTGTGAACATATGGTAACGAAACTACTTGTCCACAGTGATCAGAACTTAATTTTTGAATTATACATTTATGCAACGGCTTCACATTTGTAAAAATGTTATCTATACATGTTGCACTAGATTGAGCAATACGCGTTGGCTCTAAAAATAAATTAAAAAGACCATATGATTTAAACAATGATCTAAATTTAATATTGATTGAGGAAGCTTCTAGGAGATTGATGTTAAAGTCTCCACTGTTGTGAATCTAAACCATCCATAGACCCACTCAAACACACAAATATTTCATCAAAATCGGTCCAGTAGTTTAGGTGTAATTCAATGACACCTACAGAAGAATTATATAATACGAGTAGATAACAACTAGCGATCCGCCGATTTCTAGATCTAGACAACAGTGCCACCTAGCGGGTCCAATTGTGAATCTAAACCATCCATAGACCCACTCAAACACACAAATATTTCATCAAAATCGGTCCAGTAGTTTAGGTGTAATCAATGACACCTACAGAAGAATTATATAATACGAGTAGATAACAACTAGCGAATCACCGATTTCTAGATCTGGACAACAGTGCCACCTAGCGGGTCCAATTGTGAATCTAAACCATCCATAGACCCACTCAAACACACAAATATTTCATCAAAATCGGTCTAGTAGTTTAGGTGTAATTCAATGACACCTACAGAAGAATTATATAATACGAGTAGATAACAACTAGCGATCCGCCGATTTCTAGATCTGGACAACAGCGCCACCTAGCGGGTCCAATTGTGAATCTAAACTGTCCAGGGACCCACTCAAACACTACATATGATTTCATCAAAATCAGTTCAGCCGTTTACGACTTCAGTGACGAACACGTACAGAAGAGTTATAAGAAGATAATAAAATAGTAATGAACAGACAGAATAACAGTGCTGTATCTGTGGCAACACTACACCATTATGCCGAATCGGAAGCGTTTCCGTTGCAACATAGTGCACTAGAAAATTTACTGTTACTTCATAATTACGAGTACTTTTTGATATATTTATTTCTTTAAACCTTTACATAACTTTAATGGTTTATTGTACTTTAACTGACTTCAAAAAAGGAGGAGGTTCTCAATTCGTCTGTATTTTTATCGGAACTTTTTTCTAGGTGAATAGATTTTGATGATTCTTTTTTTATATATCGCAGCTGGTGCAGCCAGCAGCAGTTTTTGATTTATCCTTAATAATGCGTATTTAATAAGGGTATCCACGACTTTTTCTGTCACCAAGGCGGCGCTACTAGAAAGTGAGTATTTAACAGATTTCATGGCGGGGAAGTTAATTTGTTCGGAAAATGTAAAATGTATTTTCTCTTTCTGTACTATTAGTTATATTTTATATTAATAAGATTAAAAATAAATAAACCAAACCACAGATATTCATAAAAGTCGAAAAATTAAAAAAGAGTTAAAAATGTGCAAAAAATTAAATAGCAAACCACTGACGCATTGTTTTGTGTATTAATATAATACTCTAGAAACTGATAAACTTTTATTAAACTTACTTCTCAATCAAATTACATTGTGTAACAAAAAACTTTACCTCAGTGTCAACTAGCGACATCTGGTGAGCAGGAACTTATTAGCCCTCATTGACTTCGACTACATTGATTATGTTCTCATCTTATTTATATTGAAGTCGGTTGTACAAATATTTTAATTTTATCACTTGTTATTAGTTGATAGTTTGCACAGGCGTCAATATGTATATCGTGTAATTTGATCGGGTTGCTATTTTGATGAGCTACGTGTAGGTAGGTTTTACATCTTCACTTACCCATGGATCTGTATTTTGTTAAATAAAACACATGATCATCATCATCATCATTACAGCTCTTCACAAGTCCACTGCTAAACATAGGACTCCCCCAAGGGCCCCAAAGCAAGGTCCTGAGCTCCTGTATGTCTTACCAGGTCTCACTCTATCTAGTGGGGACTTACACTGTGCCTACCGGTATAAGGCTGCCACTCTAGAACCTTTCATCCCCATCGGTGGTCGGTTCTTCGAGCCATTTGGCTCGCCCATCGTCACTTCAGCTTTAGCTAATCCAGTGGGCCATGTCGGTCACTCTGGTTCTACTGCGGATATTCTCATTTCTAAGTTTATCACGCAGAGAAACCCCAAGCACAGCCCTCTCCTCTAGCTTCTTCATACGTCCAACAGTCTACAGGACCACGTCTCAGATACATAAGTTATCACTGGCAACACGCACTGGTTGCATTTACCAAAAGCTGAAACCTACAACTCCATGTGAAATTATTGTCATTATCAATATTAAAGCTTATCAAAAATCCACTGCTAAACCTATTCTCTTGTTTTAAGGTTTTGAGATATACCAAAATAACAAAAATAAAACACATCATCATCGTCATCATCATTACAGCCCTTCACAAGTCCACTGCTGAACAAAGGAATCTCCCAAGGGCCCCAATGCAAGGTCCTGAGCTCCTGTATGTCTTACCAGGTCTCACTCTATCTAGTGGGGGGCTTACACTGTGCCTACCGGTATAAGGCTGCCACTCTAGAACCTTTCATCCTCATCGGTGGTCGGTTCTTCGAACTATTTGGCTGGCCCATCGCCACTTCAGCTTTAACTAATCCGTAGGACTATGTCGATTACTTTATTTTTACTTTACTTCTTCATACGTCCAGCTGTCTGCAGGAGTACGTCTCAGATACATAAGTGATCACTGGCAACTGGTTGCATTTATCAAAACCTGAAACCTACAATTTCATGTCAAATTATTGTCATCATCAATATTAAAGCTTATCAAAGGTCAAAGTCCACTGCTAAACCTACGCTCTTGTTTTCAGGTTTTCAGGTATACCTGAATAATAAAAACAAAACACGTATTTATTTTATTATAGTATTTTAAATTTTGTGACACAAACAGTAAGTTGATGCAAAAATTAATGAAGTATCCTCAGTCAGAACTATTATTGTCTTAGGCCTCTAAAAATTGAATTTTTCGCAGTTTCTGTTTTATATATATAATTAGGGTGACAAACGAGCACACAGTCCACCTGATGGTAAGTGGTTGCTGTAACCCTTAGACATCTGCATCTATCTTCGTTTGTGAATTAAAATGCAGATGCGTTGTCAGCCGTGAGGACTAAGACAGAATGCCTCTTTTCCAGTAAAACGGGTCTCCGGTTCTCTACACTCACCATACGAAACACAGCAGCATTAAGCTGCTATTTTACGCTGGTATTCTGTGAGAGCGTGGTCCTTCTCCGGTCGAGCCGACCCATTCGTGCTACAACTATACCAGTAATATAGCTGCAGCATGGCTCTACCACGTTTCGTCTCCAATTAAAGGAACTCATTTTCAAACTGTAGTATGTTATTATAGGATATGGTGACAAACGAGCATACAGTCCACCTGATGGTAAGTGGTTGTTATGGCCCATAGACATCTACATTTATCCTCGTATGTGAATCAAAATGCAGATGCGTTGTCACTTGTGAGGACTAAGATGGAATGCGTCTTTTCCAGTAAAAAGGGGCTCCGGTTCTCTACACTCACCATACGAAACACAGCAGTGTTAAGCTGCTATTTTACGCTGGTATTCAAGTATACTCAAAAATAACGCTTGACAAAAGAAATTCACATTAATTGTGTACCGTGTAGTGGCCATATCATCCCGTGGGTGTCTTAAGAGGCGACAGAGGGAAACAAATCAAGAGACAGGCAGTAGCGTCTTCGTAATAACGACTAAACATTAAAAAAAACTGCAGTTGCCAAAATGCTTGCCAAGCGTGGCAACTATGGCAAATATGCTCTACAAGGCAATCTATGGGGAAGGTGCTTGCTCAGCAGTGGACTTTAATAAGCTGTAACGGTAACGATAGAGAAATTTTAGTTAATTACGTCCGGAAGAAATAAAGATATTCATCGAAGTGTCTATTTATTATATTGTAAGTTACTTCAATGTCTATATTATAAGTTTCTTCTTTTCGATCTTGATTTTTATTAGGTATTTTGGACCACATCGCAATAATTAGGCACTAGAAAATAAATCGAGTACATGTGCAACCCGCAATGGCCGACCCTCACCAGCCCTATTACCCTCTCAAAAATTAGACGGAGTATAACGAGGCCGGTACTTTCCAGTGAGATGTTAATATTCTGCTACTTTTACAAAAGTAATTTTCTTATAAAATTATAACATGGAAAAAGTTAGAAGGCAAGTATTTTACCTATTCCCCCGCCCACCTGTAAACCCAATTAGTGACTTAGGGAATTATACTTGATAAGTTGGTGAACAAAATAAAATTTATTAGTTCTATTTTGATCAATTTTTTTTCCTTAAAACGTTACCTCCACACTAGGATTTCCTCCTGTATCGCGGGGGCAGTTTACATATAGATTTCACAGGTACAAACATCCAGACTCAGAACAATTATTTGTAGGACATACAAATACTTGTTCCGTGCGGGAATCGAACTCGCGACCTTTAGCGCTTTTCTTATAGAAGAGGGGGCAAACGAGCATGCG
The DNA here is from genome assembly GCA_033319125.1 of Parnassius glacialis. Classification (NCBI taxonomy): domain Eukaryota; kingdom Metazoa; phylum Arthropoda; class Insecta; order Lepidoptera; family Papilionidae; genus Parnassius; species Parnassius glacialis. The sequence goes on from JAVANC010000011.1 coordinate 2,902,840, forward strand.
GCTCACCTGATGGTAAGTGACTACCGCCGCCCATGAACAACCGCAACATCAGAGGAATTGCAGATGCGTTGCCGGCCTTTTAGAAAGGTGTAAGCTCTTTTTTTGAAGGTTCCTAAGTCTTATCGGTCCGGAAAAATCGCTGGTGGTAATCGATTCCACAAGGAAGTTGTGCGAGGGAGAAAACTTCTTCTCAATTGCACAGTGATGGACCGCCAATCATCCAGATGTTATGGATGGTAACGCGAGTTTTGTCGCGATGTGCGATGGTGAAATTGAGCGGCTGGAATTAGTCCGAACAATTCCTCAGAGCACTCCCCGTTATAGGTGCGATAAAATACGCAAAGAGATGCAACATCTCTACGCAGTGCCAGTGTATCGAGCCGATCAGAAATAACTCGGTCGTCGACGATTCGAATCGCTCTGCGCTGGATGCGGTCAAGTGGAAGGAGCTGACACTGGGGTGCCCCGGTCTAGAGATGAGAACAGTATTCCATGTGAGGCCGAACTTGCGCTTTGTAAAGTTGCAAACGATGTGCCGGCATGAAATACTGTCTCGCTTTGCTGAGCACGCCAAGCTTTTTAGAGGCCAATTTGGCCTTCCCTTCCAAGTGACCACGAAACTGCACACTGTTCGATATGTCGACGCCAAGCATTCCGATACTAGCTGAGGCAGCAAGGGGCATGCCTTGAAACTGACGAGATACGACAAAGGGGTTCTTTTTAGCGGTAAACGCTTCAACTCATTGCTAAACCACTGCGCCATGGAGCGGTCATTTCATTATGGTATAATTTTACCGTTACAGCTTATTACAGTCCACTGCTAAATAATAGGCTCTCCCTATAAATTGCCTCATAGAGGGATATTTGTCCTAGTTGTCACGCTTGGCAAGCGGGTTGGCAACCGCAGTTTTTTTTTTATTTTCAGTATTAGGAAGACACCGCTTCCCATCTAACAATTTGTTTCTCTCTCTCTCTCTCTCTCTCTCTGTTACCTCTTATGACACCCAACGAATGATATGGGGCAGTAGATATTCTTACACCGCCACTACACGGTATTGACACGGTTATTACGGTTTAATATTAAATTATTTTGAAACTAATGCGGGTAGTCTTACGCTCACCAGATGTCGCTAGTTGGGACTGAGGTGAACTTATTTGTTACGCAGATAGTCACACACTGTCTTCATCATTGAAAAGTTGATAAGATTTGCGGTTTCGAGTTTATCTATACACAAAACAATGCCTCAGTGCTGTATTGTTTAATTATTCTTTTCACATATTTAGCTTTTTAATGTTTCGAATTTTAGGAATATCCGTAGTTTGGTGTATTAAGTTCTAATGTACTTTATATAAAATATAAGTATTATTTCAGAATGAAACATTAATCTTTACCCTTTTTTGAAAAATTAACTTCCTCCGCTATGAAATATGTAAAATAATTCACCTAATTCCTAAGTCCTAGCAAAAAAGTCGTGGATGTCCTCATTAAAAGACGATAAAGTTTTGGATTAGACGCAGCAGCAGCAGCGTCTTCCTGGTAACAACAAATAAATAATAGAAAAAACTGCAGTTGTGAACCCGTCCGCCGAGCATGGTATCTATGTGAAATATCCCTTCCCTATGAGACAATCCAAAAGGGAAATTTATGTACAACAATGATCTTTTGATAGGCTGAAACGGTTCACCAATTGCCGATCTCGGAAACGGCTCAACCGATTTTAATGACAAAAGGATAAATTTTACTTTCATTAAATCAATTATACTTTAGTGATGGTCTCTTTGTAACTTTCGCCTGACCTGGTAAGACATGCTGGAAATCAATGGATGCATGTGGCTCAGGACCGTGCTTTGTGGCATTCATTGAGGGAAGCCTATGTTCAGCAGTGGACTTGAGTGGGCTTGTAATGATGATGATGATGATGATGATAGTGATGTTCCGAAATTAATTTGGAGAAAAACTGTCACCCGGGCGGAAAAATTAGGAGTGAAGTTTTAAATATAACTATTAAAAAGAACATTCCAATTGTAGCCTTGAGTTTCTGATATTCCATAGTCAAAAAAAAATAATGATCTTCATATAATTGCTTCTGTAGGCTTTAATTAGATACATTATGTCTTAGACTTCAGAAACACAAACAGAAACTTTTTCATTCAACTATTTTGTTTAATTAGCACTGGTTCGAAAAAAATCTCTGTCCTGGGAAGAACCAGCATAAAACCAGCGGGACGTTTTTTTTTAATAACAGCTTACAATTATGTAATCACAATTAACCACACAAAACAAATTAGAAATAGCTTGGTAGCGATCACCTCATTCCCAAGGGTTATTATCATCCATAAATTCCTTAATATTATAATGACCTTTTTTATACAAACATTGTTTAATAAAGTTTTTGAACTTTGTACAGCTTTTATGTGGATTTTTTTATAGAATAAGGGTGACAAAAGAGAACTATCTTCGATTAAGAATCAAAACGGAGATGCGTTGCCAGCTCTGATGACTGTGATTGAACGTCTCGTTTTCGGTAAAAAGTTTTTAATTAAATAAATTTAATTAAAAAAACACAACAGCGTTCAGTTCAGACTCTGGTATTCTGTGAGAGCGTGGTCCTTACACGGTCAAGCCAACCCATTCGTGCTACTGCCATAATATAGCTGCAGTATGGCTCTGCCATGTATACATACGTTGTAATCTTTTTTTTTTGGTTTTAAAGTAGTACCAAGTATTAAAGTTTAACTATTGTTTTATTGTTTCGACAACTGTGACTGATTCAGCTCCCGCCTCACAAAGCCATTAATATCAATTAAACAACGGGCAATTTGCGAACTGCAATATATTTTGCGACGGTTAATGATTTTTTGTTCCGCGTCAGAGATACGGCTGATTCATGGCGCAAAATTTAATGTTTTGCTTGCAACTTCCTACCGCGCATTACAACCCGCGGCCCGAGCGCCCGTCTTTAAATAAACGGGGGAACATAAAAATATGGGCTTTGTGTAAAATTACATAAATAATATTTAATTCTAAATACATTGGTGCCAGCCATCCTTGTTTCTAAAACATTTCTAAAGCCTGCTCTTTTATCTGTACAGTATCGTCTTCCTTTTCTAAATCCTACTCCTCGAATTTGTACATAATGAAAGGTACGGCTAAGAGGCAATTTATTTGAAACCTGTCTTTTCTTATAAAGCAGTTGTTCATTCAAAATTAAACTCAGTGTTAATTTATTGAAACTGCTATTAATCATTCTAAGACTACTTGGTGTCTATTATCCCCTCCCTCGCAATAAAATTTTACGTGGTAGAGCCATGCTGCAGCTATACTAGTGGTATAGTTGTAGCACGAATGGGTCGGCTCGACCGGGGAAGGACCACGCTCTCAGAGAAAACCAGCGTAAAATAGCAGCTGAACCGCTGTGTTTCATTTAGTTAGTGTAGAGAACCGGAGATCCATTTTACTGGAAACGAGGCACTCCATGTTAGTCCTCACGGGTAACAACGCGTCTGCCTTTTGTTTCGTAATTGAGAATAGATGTAGATGTCTATGGGCCACAGCAACCACTTACCATCAAGTGGACTGTGTGCTCGTTTTTTACTATTATCCTATTTATAAAAACTGTTTAAACTTGTAAATTTGACTTCGCTTTATGATAACAACATTATTCTAGGTGACTTTAATACGTGCCTCTTGGGGAAGTCGGGATAGTGTAAAATTGCTTCCCTGTTGTCATGACGTAATTTACATATTCTTCCTCGCACCATTCCCCTAATTGTACCCCCTTATACTTTAGACCTTATTCTAGTTTCTGATGCTTACCGCGTTGCTTCGCGTTGTTAGATTTTGAAGTCAAACTTTTTTAGGCGCCACTTCTGGGTAACTCAACATTGAATGAATGTAACATTCAGCGAAACTTAGTTTTTTTACGCAATTTTCGCATTTATAAATGTAGTATGGCTGATTATATGTATGTATTTCGTGAGTATATTTTCATGCGGCTCACTTGATGGTAAGAGTCAACCGCGATCCATGAACAACTGCAACACTAAATGAATTGCAGGTGCGTTGCCGGCCTTTTAAAAAGATGTTCGTTTCTTGAAATACCGTATCGGTCCGTTAAACTAGCCGGTGGTAATCGATTCCATAAAGAAGTCGTTCGAGGAAGAAAACCTAGTAAATCGCACAGTGGTGGACCGCCAAGCATACAGATGATGTACGATATCGTGAGTTTTTTCGCGATGTACGTTGGTGCAGTTTGACGGCTGGAACTAATCTAAACAATTCCTAGAAGCACTCCGACTTTTTAGACAATATTCATTATCATCATCATCATCATTACAGCCCTTCACAAGTCCACTGCTGAACACAGGCCTCCCCCAAGGAATGCCACAAAGCACGGTCCTGAGCCACCTGCATCCATCGACTTCCTGCATATCTTACTTCGTCGTCACTCCATCTAGTGGGGAGATATGTATATAGGATATAGATGTAGATATAAGATAGATAAATAGATAGATAACTCTTTATTGCATTTATACAAAGTGGTTACAATTACAGAAAACTTAAGAACTACAAATGGTGGTCATATCGCTTTAAGCGATTTCTACCTGACAAACCGAACGTAAACGGTACAATGTAATAAATTTTGACGGATAGGTGTAATGTGCAATATAAAATAAAACTGAGGACAAAAACTTATAATTAAATGAGATTTATATAAATTATATAATATATGATAATATAATATTTAATATTCACTATAATGAGATTTATTTGTGATCTATTTCTATATTCATTAATTCATTAGAGCGTATCAAAAGTCAGATATAAGTACTGTATAATAACCAGCTGTTAAGAGAAACATGCTGCTGCCAGTCTCCTGTTTCAGTTCCCCCTGCCGCCTCTTACGACACCCACGGTATGATATTACACGCTACACGCTACAACAGTGGTAGAGCTACGCGGCGGCTTTTGCTATCGCACGGATGGGCCGGCTCGAACCGGGGTGGTACCACGACCTCACAGAAAACCAGCGTGAAGTAGAGGTTTACCTCTGCGTTTCGCTTGGTGAGTGCAGGTGGCCGGAGGCCCTTTTTACTGGAAATGAGGCATTCCATCTTAGTCCTCACGGGTGACAACGCATCTACATTTTGATTTGTAATAGAAGATAGATGTAGATGTCTAAGGGCCGCAGCAACCACTTACCATCAGGTGGACTGTGTGCTCGTTTGTCACCCTTATCCTATAAAAAAATGAGGTTATGAATTCTCTTAGGCCGCCAATATACTACGATACATGACCTTGAGAAGACTGTAGGTAGGTAAGATTGTAATGCGAACTGCCTACAAACTTCATTTCTATCTTAATATTTATTTTTCTTTTTTTTTATAGTTAAAGGGTGACAAACGAGCACATAGTCCACCTGGTGGTAAGTGGTTGCTGTGGCCCATAGACATCTACATCTATCTTCGTTTGCGAATTAAAACGCAAATGCGTTGTCAGCCGTGAGGACTAAGTAAGAATGCCTCTTTTCCAGTAAAAAAGGGTCTCCGGTTCTCTACACTCATCATACGAAACACAGTAGCATGATGCTGCTATTTTACGCTGGTATTCTGTGAGAGCGTGGTCCTTCACCGGTCGAGCCGACCCATTCGTGCTACAACTATACTATTAATATAGCTGCAGCATGGCTCTACCACGTATAAAATATATTATATTACTAGCTATTCCTCGCGACTTCGCCCGCGTTTAATTTAGGGATTTAGTTATGTTGCGCGGAACTCTAACTCTTTTTCTAAAATATAAGTAGCCTAAGTTACTCCTTATAACATCAGCTATCTGCCAGTGAAAGTCCCGTCGAAATCGATCGAGCCGTTTCTGAGATTAGCCGAAACAAACAGACCGACAGACAAAAATGATAAAAATAGTATTTTGTTATAAGTACCGTATTTACTTTCATATACATTTAGTATAACGATGTTATTTCGACATTACAAACAGACACTTCAATTTTATTTATTTGTATAAATATTAGAATTTTTATATGCTCCGTAGCAACTATTTTACAAGTACAAGGGTTAACAATGGTAAACATAGCCGATGTAAGTACAGAGTCCGAAATTGTATTTGACAACAATCATTCTGAGGCTATACAAATGTATAGCCTCAGAATGATTGTTCCAGGTCTGTATGTTTGTCCATGTTTATGAATGTAAAATGCCTGCACGATACAGAAAAAGATCTAGAAAAATTCTATATTTAGTTACTCGCATTCATTTACACAACGCTATCTCATGACATGTTTTTTTTTAATTTTAAACTGTTATCTATCACGATAAGACTAATACTCTTATTTGAGTTTACTCAGAAATTTTCAAGGTTGAGTGTTTAATTTTACAACTACATAAATACGTACAGATGCAATGCAGGTGGCCGTGACCGTGGTTTGTGGCATGCAATGGAGAGACCTATGTTTTATCATAAAATTGAAGTGCCAAACAAATTTACAGCCCACCTGAAAGCTAGTGGCCACTGCATTCCATAGACTCTGCAACATGCTCAAAACAAAGAAGGCTGCAGATGCGTTGTCATCCCTGAGGAATGAGATGGAATTACAATCTTTGATTATACTGGCTCTCTTACTCTTACCCTGCAGACCGAAACACAGGAGTGCAAGCACTACTATTTGGTGGCAACAATAGGTACGAAAGATTTTTTTCATAGTATAAGGGTGATAAATGAGCACACAGTTCACCTGATGTTAGGTGGATACTGTGCCCCATAAACATCTACATTTATCTTCGATTAAGTATCAAAATACAGACGCGTACATGTTTCGTATGGTGAGTGTAGAGAACCGGACCATTTTCTACCGACTTACAAAAAGGAGACGGTACTCAATTCGAGTGTATGTTTTTTTTTACGTGTGTTACCTCATAACTTTGTACTGGGCGAACCGATTTCGTGATTCTTTTTTTATATGAAAGCTGATAGTTCTCGTGTGGTCCCATATGAATTTGATCAAGGTCAGACCAATGGTTATTGAGTTATTCTTAAATAACCTAAATTGAAGTCGGCTGTACAAAATTTTTAATTTTTAATTATCTATTGGAAAGACGAATTCCATCTTAATCCTCAGGTGTGAAACTAATATGGAATGCGTCTTTCCAGTAGAAATTGGTCCGGTTCTCTACACTCACCATACGAAACACAGCAGCATTGAGCTGCTATTTTACGCTGGTATTCTGTGAGGATATGGTCCTACCTCGAGCCGATTAATTCGTGTTACAACTATAATATAGCTATAGCTAGCTCTACCACGTACAGGTGGTATAATATATATATATATATATATATATATATATATATATATATATATATATATATATATATATATATATATATAAGAAGCGGCACCACAGGAAGTGGACCTGGTCGAGCCCCGACGGTTCGACAAAAAATGAGACTGACTTCATTATGACGACCAGACGACAACTGTTCAGTGATGTCTCAGTGATCGCGAGGGTGAAAACCGGCAGCGATCACCGAATGATGATGTCAACGCTCCGTCCCCCTCGTGCTCTAATCCAAAGTCCCGAAACAGTCGAGTTACAAAACCGTTTTCAGTGCCTAGAAGACTGCAATGAAGTGGACGATTTGAATGACAAGCTCGTGGAAACTGTCCATGCGGTCGGAGCTAAGTTCTGCAAGACCCGCCGCAGAAGAACACAAAAACTCTCCGATCACACTCTTAATCTCATGGCTGTTAGAGGGGAGATGAGGCTACATTCTTCAACAGATTTGACAGCATACAGGCAACTGAACAGACAGATCTCCAAATGCATGCGGCGAGACTTACGCAACTTCAATACAGCTCGCATTGAAGAAGCGATCGAGCGGAACCAAGGCTCCAAAGTCTTTGCCAGAGATCTGTCTGCCAGAAAGAGCCAACTGTCAAAGCTGAAGACCGAATGTGGCAGCATCGTTTCCCGGGGCACCTGAGATTTTGAGTGAGATTGAGAGGTTCTATGGGCAGCTGTACACGTCATCGTTGGAGCCACACGCAAGTGTGAGTAACGATCCAAGAGCGAGTCTTATTCGACACTATTCCGAAGATATCCCGGACGTCAGTCTGAGCGAGATTAGAATGGCTCTCCAGCACCTTAAAAACGGCAAGGCCCCAGGCGAGGATGGAATTACAGCGGAGCTTCTGAAAGCGGGTGGAAGACCGGTACTTGAAGTCCTTCAGAAGCTCTTTAATTACGTCCTCCATGGTGGCATTACACCGGAGGCGTGGAGCAGAAGTGCTGTGGTCTTGTTCTTCAAGAAAGGTGACAACGCTCTCTTGAACAGACCGATTTCCCTTCTGAGCCGCGTCTACGTGCTGTTTTCGAGAGTCATTACGAATCGTCTCGCGCGCAGACTTGACGACTTCCAGCCTCCCGAACAAGCCGGTTTCCGAAAGGGCTTTAACACCATACACCACATACATACCCTACGGCAAATTGTACAGAAGTCCGAAGAGTACAATTTGCCACTATGTCTGGCGTATGTGGACTATGAGAAAGCCTTTGATTCCGTCGAAATTTGGGCGGTGCTGCAGTCCCTTCAGCGGTGCCAAGTTGACTGTCGGTATATCGAAGTGCTGAAGTGTTTGTACAGTAGAGCTACGATGGCTATCCGAGTACAGAACCAGAGTACGAAACCTATCCAATTGCAGAGAGGTGTAAGACAGGGTGACGTTATATCCCCGAAACTCTTCACCGCTGCATTAGAAGACGTTTTCAAGCTTCTGGACTGGAAAGGATACGGAATTAACAGCAATGGCGAGTACATCACTTACCTTCGATTTGCCGACGATATAGTACTCATGGCAGAATCGCTGGAGGAACTAAGCACTATGCTCAATGACCTCAATAGTGTCTCCCAACGGATAGGTCTTAAGATGAACATGGACAAAACAAAGATTATGTTTAATGTCCATGTCACACCTATGCCGGTAGTTGTTGGGAGCACTAAGCTCGAAGTTGTTGACGAGTATGTTTACCTGGGACAAATAGTCCGACTAGGTAAGTCCAACTTCGACCGAGAGGTCAATCGACGGATTCAACTCGGCTGGGCAGCGTTCGGGAAGCTACGACACTTCTCTTCTCGTCAGAAATACCTCAAAACCTTAAAACAAAATTGTACAACCAGTGCGTGTTGCCAGTGATGACTTACGGAACTGAGACGTGGTCATTCACTGCTGGCCGTATAAGGAAGCTCAAGGTCGCTCAGCGAGCTATGGAGAGAGCTATGCTCGGAGTTTCTCTGCGTGATAAACTTAGGAATGAGGATATCCGCAGTAGAACCAGAGTAACCGACATAGCCCAACGGATTAGTAAGCTGAAGTGGCAGTGGGCCGGCCATATAGCTCGAAGAACCGACAACCGATGGGGAAGAAAGGTTCTCGAGTGGCAGCCTCGTACCGGTAGGCAAAGTGTAGGGCGTCCCCCCACAAGATGGAGTGACGACCTGGTAAGACATGCAGGAAGTCGATGGATGCAGGTGGCTCGGGACCGTGCTTTGTGGCATTACTTGGGGGAGGCCTATGTTCAGCAGTGGACTTGTGAAGGGCTGTAATGATGATGATGATGATGATGATATATATATATATATATATATATATATATATATATATATATATATATATATATACATATATATATATATATATATATATTTATATTTATATATATATATATACATATATATATTATTTTCTGGCTGGATGTCAATCTGGGTAGGTAACCCAGACTGACTTCCAGCCAGAAAAGAAATCTAACCCGTGGCAAGATGATGCATGAGCATGCGGCTCCCCTGATGGTAAGTGACTACCGCCGCCCATGAACAACCGCAACACCAGGGGAACCAGAGGAATTGCAGATGCGTTGCCGGCCTTTTAAAAAGGAGTAGGCTCTTTTCTTGAAGGTCGGAAAAATCGCTGGTGGTAAACTATTCCACAAGGAAGTTGTGCGAGGAAGAATTTTAGACCAATTTCTGTACTACCAACATTTAGTAAAATTTTTGAAAAAATAATTTTAGATCAGATGGTAAGTTTCTTTAATATTAATAAATTGCTACATAGAAATCAATTCGGTTTTACAAGGGGTCGCTCAACAACTGACGCTGGAGTTGAGCTTATTAAACATATTTTTTTGTGCATGGGAGAATTCAGAGGATGCTTTGGGTATATTTTGTGACCTTTCCAAGGCCTTCGACTGCGTTCACCATGAGGCGTTAATCAGGAAGCTACAGTACTATGGTGTCAAGAACACAGCGCTTAAACTTATAATTTCATATTTAAGTAATAGAATGCAAAAAGTTATTATCAATGGTAAAAGTTCTTCCGGCTCACCTGTACTAATGGGTGTCCCTCAGGGCTCAATTCTCGGCCCATTCCTATTTCTAGTGTATATTAATGACTTACCTTCTATTGTAGAGGATAATCATGATATAGTATATTATTTGCTGATGATACTTCTTTGATTTTAAACTGAAACGTCAATCATTTAAATGTGACGAAGTGAATAATGCTATATCAAAATTAGTGCATTGGTTTAACGTTAATAATTTACATTTAAACGGAAATAAAACTAAATGTATTAAATTTACAACAACGAATGTTAAAAATCTGAGTACCAATGTGTTTTTAAATGGGGAAGAACTGAGCCCTGTTGAATCCACTGTTTTTCTTGGCATCACTCTCGACGCAAAGCTTCAGTGGGGTCCCCATATATCCAAACTAGCAAGCAGACTAAGTTCTGCAGCCTATGCTGTAAAAAAGATTAGAGGTCTCACTAGTATCGAGACAGCTAGATTAGTTTATTTCAGTTATTTCCATAGCATAATGTCTTATGGGATTTTGCTATGGGGATATGCGGCTGATTCAGAAACTATTTTTGTTTTACAAAAGAGGGCCATTAGAGCTATTTACAACCTAAAACCGAGAGAGTCTCTTAGAGATAAATTTAAAGAAATAAATATATTAACTTTGGCCTCTCAGTATATTTACGAAAATTTAATGTATGTTCACAAAAACAAAGATAGTTTTAGTAAAAAAAGTGATGTGCACATGTGAACACTAGGAACAAACACAAGCTAGTGATACCAGTTTCTCGACTCCACAGAGTCAGTAATTCATTATTGGGGCAATTTATACGCTATTACAACAAGGTCCCGGAAAGTGTACAGGCTCTCTCTATTAGCAAGTTTAAATGTTTTGTTAAGTTGAAACTGTATAAAAAGGGTTATTATAGTATAAATGAATACATGGTTGATAATAACCCCTGGGAATGAGGAGATCGCTTCCAAGCTGTTTCTAAAATAAATTTTGTACTTATATAGTTTGTACAACCATTATTGTAAAATTTGCTTTAAAAAAAAAGTCCCGCTGGATTTCTTGCTGGTTCTTCCCAGGACAGAGGTTTTTTTTTCGAACCAGTGGTAAAGTAAAAAATGTCTATCAATAAGAATTACACATGTGATCTATATTGAATAGAAAATTATTCTATTCTAAAAGAATACATCTTCTAAATCGCACAATGGTGGACAGATCATTGAAATGCAGAAGAAACAGCGTTGGTGATAGCACGCAGCCTTTTTCTTTCAGTGGTGGACTTGTGGTAGCATGTGATTGTGGCGGCGCTGTCGTCGCGCCACAAGCGAAACATCGAAGCCTAAATCCCGCTAACAAAGTTCCGAAGTTAAAGCAGCATATATAGAATAGCTCCGAACTACAAATCAGAGCGTTGGCCGCTCCCCGGGCAGAACACCTTGCCCGGCGGGAGATCTCCCCTTTTCCTTCCACCCGCCACATGATGTAAGTAATGATGAACTAAATGATTTGTTAAACATACCTATTAATTTATAATAAGTTTCTTGAAAGGGTTTAGGAGCTAAAATGTTTACCCTTTTTATAGGCACTTGAATCGTGGTATTGCCTCCTAGAAAAGCTAATTTTGGGGCATTAGTCATGAACATATTTTCATATACATTTATTTTTCAAACCCTTATAGTTATTTAATGTGTGAGAGTCACGCTGCAGCTAATAACTGCAATATAAATGCGTCTGCTCGACCGAGAAGAACGCTCTAACAGAAACGTTGCCATTACAGCCTATAAAAAGTTTACTGCTGCACATATACCTCCAAATTAATTACCTCATCATACCTCATTAATTGCTATAGCTGCCACGCTCGGCTTGCAGTTAACAAAAGCAGTTTTTGATATTTATTTGTTATTATAAAGACGCTGCTGTCCATTTCTTGGTGTTCTCTTTGCCACCCCTTACGACATCCACGGGACTATGGACTGGGCTAGAGGATATTCTTACATTACATGTTTGTCAGGTCATGTTTTATTTTTGTTTACGTGGTTGCCCCATGCTGCAGCTTTATTGGGTAGGACCACGCTCTCACAAAATATCAGCGTAAAATATCATCTTAATGATGCAGTGTTTCGTATGGTGAGTGTCGAGAACTGGAGACCCTTTTTACTGGATACAAGATATTCCATCTCAGTACTTAGGTGACAACGCATCTGCATTTTGATTCTTATTTCAGGATAAATGTAGATGTCTATGAGCCACAACATGCATTTACCAACAGATGGACTGTGTGCTCGTCAATTCTATAAAAAAAAAATGTATAACAGAACACTAGTGTAAAATTCATCGTAATATTAACATAGAAAACTGTTCATTGGAAAACGTTTCGAAACTACTGGACTAGAATGGATACAGTATCAATATCAATGGCGAGTATATCACTCACTTTTGATTTTGCGACGATATAGTTATTACGGCAATCGCTTGAAAACTGCTTTATACAATAACCTTAGTAGTGTTTCCTGGCGGATAGATGTTAAAATGAACATTAACATATCATGTGCAATGTCCATATCATACCTATGCCAGTATTTGTTGGGAGCACCACGATCGAAGCTGTTGACAAGTATGTTTGCCAAGACAAATTGTCCGACCAGGTGAGTCCAACTTTGACCGAGAGATCAATCGACGGATCCAACTTGGCTATACAGCGTTGGGAAGATTACGACACTACCTTCTCGTCACGTATGGGTACTTTATAACTTGAAACAAGATTGTCTAACCAGTGCGTATTGCCAGTGATGGCATATGAATCTGTGGTCCTTTACAGCCGGCCATATGAGGAAGCTCAAGGTCACTCAGCGAGCTATGGAGAGGGCTATGCTCGGAGTTTCCGCAGTAGAACTAAAGTAACCGACATGACCCATCGCATCAGTAATGGTTAAGCTAAAGTGGCAATGGACCGACCATAAGCTCGCAGAACCGACAACCAATGGAGAAGAATGGTTCTCGAGTGGCAGGCTTATACCGGTAAGCGGGGTGTAAGGTGCCTCGCCTCTAGATGTCAAGGTGAGATGTGTAGTCGATGGATGCAGGTGGCTCAAAACCGTACCATGTGGTATTTTTTAGAGTATAGGGTGGCAAACGAGCACACAGTACCCCGGATGGTAAGTGGTTGCTGTGGCCCATAGACATCTACATCTATCCTCAATAAAGAATCAAAATGCAGATGCGTCGTCACCCGTAAGGACTAAAATGGAATGCCCCTTTTCCAGTAAAATGGGTCGCCGGTTCCCTACACTCACCATACGAAACACAGCAGTATCAAGCTGCCATTCTACGCTGGTATTCTGTAAGAACGTGGTCCTTCCCCGGTCGAGCCGACCCATTTGTGCTACAACTATAGTACTAATATAGCTGCAGCATGGCTCTACCACGTATAATATATTCCTGGGGAAGGCCTATGTGCAGCAGTAGACTTTTGGTTAGCTGTAATTATATTGATCATGACTCCAATCTTTTTTAATTTTCCCTCCAAATATTTAAGGTGCTTTTATTGAGTGCATAATAAAACATGTTTCAGTTACCAATAGGTCGATGAGATTCGAACCCGTAGCTGCAATTTAACTTTAAGTCACTGGGCCACGAAGCACTCATCGTATATACTACGTTATTGTAATATATTTTTAAAAGAGAAAGAGAGACAGAAAAGGTGTCTTTCTCCATTTCTTCTCCGTTTGAGTAACCTCATGTCGATACGGTAGAACAACGGAAAGGTTTAACAGTGGTAGAGCCACGCGGCAGCTTTTGCTGTCGCACGGATGGGCCAGCTCGAACCGGGGTGGTACCACGACCTCACAGAATACCAGCGTGAAGTAGAGGTTTACCTCTGCATTTCGCTTGGTGAGTGCAGGTGGCCGGAGGCCCTTTTTACTGGAAATGAGGCATTCCATCTTAGTCCTCACGGGTGACAACGCATCTACATTTTGAATTGTAATAGAGGATAGATGTAGATGTCTATGGGCCGCAGCAACCACTTACCATCAGGTGGACTGTGTGCTCGTTTGTCACCCTTATCCTATAAAAAAAAAGATTTAAAAAAGATTACATTTAACAAAGGAAATTTTATTTTCTTATGTCGCAGAAGTAAACATATTTCATTTCATTTTATTTCACTTAATTTATGATGATGATGGTGATGATGATCTCGCCCTAATGGTGTCGTACAACATCTCATTTTTAAACACCGACGAAAACAGAGGGATGTTATAAGTTTGTAGTGTGTATTTGTCTGTCTGTGGCATCTCATAGCTCCTTAACGGGCGAAAACCGGTTTTAATAGAAGTTTTATCGTTTAAAAATTGTGTTAATCGAGACTGTTGTCAGCTGTGTTTCAAGAAAATCTGTTCAACTGTTTCATGGTCATCATCTTTTTTTGTTTCGAGGGTTGTTTTAATTTTTAATTAAAATTATAAGACTATCAAAATTTCTACCTTTCAAAGTATTAAAAAAATGAAATATTCAAGCTTTAGCGATCGAGTAACCCAAGTACAATCTCCGCCGGCAGCACTGAAATTATTAACTTCAATGTTGACTGCTAATGTACAACGTGCTCAACAAGGAAGGAAAAATCTTGAGAAAATACCTGTACGTTTGGAAAATTTATGTTTTATCAAACTTTAAAAAAATGTTAAAACCGACTTAAAACCTAAAGAGTTACCTTTTTATAAAATTGAAGTGACATACGACCTTACAGTTCACCTGATGGTAAGTCTACTGCAGTCCATCGACACCTGCAGGAAATTTCAAACAAAAATAGCTACAGACTCGTTGTCAGACATAGCAGTACTAGCACTGCTATTCTTAGCACTTCAGAAGCCATAAAACCATTTGGGAATTATTAAATTATTTTAAACATTTGAATTTTTTTTCTTTTTTAGGGTTCCGTACCCATAGGATAACCAACGGTACCCTATTACTGAGCCTCCGCTGTCCGTCCGTCCGTCCGTTCATCTGTCTGTCATGATCCGGGTTGTATCTCGTGATCCGTAATAGGTAGACAATTGAAACTTTCATAGATTGTGTATTGATGCCGCTATAACAACAAATAATAAAAATGAAAATAAATTAAAAATTAAGAGGGCTCTCCTACTAGACATGTGTAGTACGATGGTACGGAACCCTTAATGCGCGAGTCCTACTCGCACTTGGCCGGTTAATAAGTTTGATTATTCAACTTTTTTTATTGTATTACCGCTTCATTGTTTATTCATTCTTGGGGCGATGTATATGCTTTTACAACAAAATCCCAGAAAATAAAGATAAATAGATAAGTTTGTATAAAAAGGGTTATTATAATATAAAGGAATTTATGGAAGATAATAATCCCCGGGAATGAGTATTTTTTTGCTCAATATTTAAATGGAATCTTTAAATGATATTACTCTCTAAGTATTCTCTATTTAATACGTTTACCTGGTAGAGCCATACTGCAGCTATATTAGTAGTATAGTTGTAGCACGAATGGGTCGGCTCGACCGGGAAAGGACCACGCTCTCACAGAATACCAGCTTCAAATAGCAGCTTAATGCTGCTGTGTTTCGTATGGTGAGTGTAGAGACCCGGAGACCCTTTTTACTAGAAAAGAGGCATTCTATCTTAGTCCTCACGGGTGACAACGCATCTGCATTTTGATTCGCAAACGAGGATAAATGTAGATGTCTATGGGCCACAGCAACCACTTACCATCAGGTGGACTGTGTGCTCGTTTGTCACCCAATCCTATAAAAAAATAATAAAAAAAATATTAAATAGGCTTACAACGGTTTTTTTTTCACACTCACTTACATGCTTCGAGCCGAATGAAATGAAAACATCATGCCGAAAGCTGCATGTCTGCTGCACTTTGATATGAAATATCTCCTCTTTGGTTATGAATTTCAAATTCAAATTTATAAATTCATTTAGCTGGTATATTTGAGTTTTGAAAACAATCATTCATTTGTGTTTTCCTCATTATTTTTTTCTTTGTCGTCGCTTATTACCGCACAATTGAAAACATGAAATATCGGTATATTTACGAGTACGAGTTCTACCGCGGCCACCCCGTGGACGACCGGAGACCAAAGTGGAAAATTAAGAATTAAAGGCTATTGTGGAAGCGGATTCATCACAAAGCACTTCAGAGATAGCTGCAGGCTTCGGGGTAAGTGATAAAACTGTATTAATCCACTTGAATCAAATCGGGAAAGTAAAAAAAACTTGAACGATGGGTACCTCATGAATTCAGTGAATCAAACTTGCAAACACGCGTCGACTGCTGTGTTACTTTGCTAAACCGACACAATAATGAAGGGATTTTAAATCGGATTATTACTTGTAATGAAAAGTGGATACTGTACGATAATCGGAAGCGCTCGTCGCAATGGCTGAGCCCTGGAGACCCAGCGAAATACTGCCCTAAACGAAAATTGACTTAAAAGAAGTTACTTGTCAGTGTTTGGTGTCGTTCACTACAGCTTTCTAAAAATCTGGCCAAACGATTACGGCAGATATCTATTGTCAGCAAATGCAAACCATGAAGGAAGAACTAGCTCTTAAACAACCGAGATTGGTAAATCGCTCTAGGCCACAGCTGCTTCACGACAACGCAAGACCACACACTGCACAACAAACAACCACTTAGTTAGATGAGCTACAATTGGAATGTCTGCGACATCCACCATACTCCCCGGACCTTGCTCCAACAGATTACTACTTCTTACAAGGAAAAGATTTCAACTCCTATGCGGCAATCCAAACCGCCTTCAAAGAGTTTATTGATTCTCGCCCCCATGATTTTTTTTTTAGTAAAGGGATCAATGAACTACCTATAAGATGGCAAAAGTGCATAGATAACAACGGTGCATACTTTGATTAATTAAATATATTTTACAAAAAAACTTTACTTTATATTTCTCCCGTACAAAACGCCAATTTCATATGTAAGGACCTAATAATAACGAAATAGAGTACCTAATAATAGGAGACAATAAAGATAGTAAAATCATGACTTTAGTATCATACCATCAGTCTTATACTCTTAGCATTAATACATAGCATAATAATTATTAGGTTGTATTTTATATACATAGTGCTTATGTTTTAGATATTTTGATTCTTAGTTGAAAATAAGATGGACTGTGTGCTCATTTGTCACACATATTCTATTTAAAAAATGCTTTGTAACAGCTAATTTGGTGGGTTTATATCTTTTTTTTATATAGAATAAGGAATAAATAAATAAAATAATAAATTAATTTCCACATAATAGCATTTGCAGTGAAGAGCTTTAATTTTTTGAGGACCTGTAATATCTTAGCACCTACTTCTTAAGCTATTCTGTGGAAATTATTTTTTCTCTTTAATTCTTTGAAATTGATCTTTACTTTTTATTAATAGTTGAATTTTCTTTAATGTGAAGCATTTGCGTTAACATAAAATATCTTCATGAGATCTTTAAATGGACATTTTTATCACGTAATAACCGCTTATTTCTCACCTGCAAATTTCTGCTGCCACCGGTTTATGGTGCAGTTAACGGAACGTACCAGGTTTTATGAGAAAAAGTATTTTTTAATCATAGGCCACTAATGAAAATTTTATTGTATGTATATTTATGATTCTTATCACCCTTATGGCTTAGTGATCAGACTACAAAGTCGCAGATCCTTTAATCGAGGTAACATTTAAGGAAATATTCAAAATCAAGACACTTTATCCAAGTCCGTGTTTACCGTGTAGTGGCAGTGTAAGGATATCCACTGCCTCATATCAACCCGTGGGTGTTGTTAGAGGCTTCAGAGCGAAACTAAAACAGGAGATGGTCTATATATATCTTCCTGATAACGACTTAAAATTATAAAAAAAACATCCATTGTCAACCCAGGTGGTTTGAAGCGTGGCAACTAGGGCGAAAAAAACCCTATCCCCTTATAAGGTAATCTATGGGGGAGGCGTATGTTCAGCAGTGGACTTTTATAGACTGTAATGAATGGATGTATAGATGTATGATCCGAGCCCGCCTTTAATTTCAACGTGTAAGCGTTTTATACATGGAACACGCTGCGCCATCGCCGGATTGCCTTAGAGCATAGTAATGGCGGATTCTGTCCTCCATGATTATGTTTTTTTTTCTACAGAATAAAGGTGATAAACGAGCACACAGTCTGCCTGGTGATATGCTGATGCTGAGACCGATAGGCATTTTAAATCTATCTTCAATGAAAAATCAAAATTCAGATACGTTGTCACCTTCAAGGACTAAGATGCAAAGCCTCATTTCCAGTAATAAGGGTCTAAGGGTCTTCACACTAACCAAACAAAACCCAGCAGCATTTTACGCTATTACACTGTGAGAGCGTGGTTCTTCCCCGGACAAGCCGACCGATATATTCCCGCTATAGCCACATTATATACTATACCGTATCCTGTATATCATGATTTCTTACATTCACGCAAATGCTACATTAGACATAACTATTTTTAAAAGATTTTATAGCGTTTAATAAAAGTTTAAGGCATCCCGGGTTGACCCTAACATCGGGACGGAAACTAAGCACTTTTGTTCCTCGGACTATGAGCGCTGCAAAACACTTCAAAAGTACTATCAACAGTCATCATCATTGCAGCCCTTCACAAGTCCACTGCTGGACATAGGCCTCTCCTAAGGAATGCACCTACCGGTACCAGGCCGCCTCTCAAGAACTTTTCCCCATCGGTTGTCGGTTCTTCGAGCTACACGGCCGGCCCATTGCCACTTCAGCTTACTAATCTGTTGGGCTATATCGGTCACTCTGGTTCTGCTGCGGATATCCTCATTTCTAAGTTTATCACGTAGAGAAACTCCGAGCATAGCCCTATCCATAGCTCGCTGAGCGACCTTGAGCTTCCTCATCGGCTAACAGTACCACGTAGTAGGACCACGTCTCAGATCCATAAGTCATCACTGGCAACACGCACTGGTTGTACAGTCTCGTTTTCAAGTTTTGAGGTATACCTGACAAGTAGATGTTTCGTAATTTCCTGAATGCTGCCCAGCCGAGTTGAAAGTACTTTCATGTATTGTTCTACGGATTATATTTTAGTAAATAGTTGATATTATCTTACGAAGGGTATTTTAGTGATGTGACCTATGATTATATTTGAAGTATTAGTATCAACAATGCCAGTCAAGGCTAATGCGTCTTACTGCGTGCAGTTCAAACTATACAGAGTAATACAAAAAATTGTGAACAAAGGCCTATGCAGTTCACAGAACAACAAAAAGCGTTTTGTATTTGATATTTACGGAGCGAGCCGACCGATTTAATGTTCACTGGAAGAGACAAATAAAAATTACGTAAGTAAATAATAAATAGCTCGCTGCTCGGCAAGTGTATTAACGCCGCATCGGATACTGCACTTTGGAGAACACTGGGAATTTCAGATGATAATCTTTTATACGTGGTGAAGCCACGCTTCAGCTGCATTATGGTTGTTGCACGAATGGTTCAACTCGACCGGGGAAGGATCACGCTCTCACAGAATACCAGCATGAAATAGCAGCTTAATGCTGTTGTGTTTCGTATTGAGTGTAGAGAACCGGAGACCCTTTTTACTGGAAACGAGGTATTCCATCTTAGTCCTCACGGGTGACAACGCATCTGCATTTTGATTCGCAAACAAGGATAGATGTAGATGCTTAGAATAATAACACCTAGAACGATAGTTCCATACAAAGCGGACATTCAAACGTGAGGCAAGAATAAATTTATGTTTGCGTAAGCAAGTTGTGTTTATGCTAGACGAAACGCACACAAGTGAAAAAACAATGTTCCCAATACATTAAATTTTTCCCCAAAAGTAGGGAAATTGATACTATATATTAAACTAACAGTTACGACGTAACGTATTACTGATACAAATGTAAAAACATTCTTGAATAGGGTATTTGCCTGTCTAGCCAAGCACTTTTATGAGCCATCGAAATGTGATTGTAGCATATTTTTCTTTGTAACTGAATAGAGACGTTATAATTATGACTAATAGTTCAATATACACACCCGCCCGATGCCCGACACACGACTGTTCGACGAACGATTGGTGAATTCAGTATGCATTATTCAGTTTTTTTTAACTAATTTGTTTTTAATAATCGTCGAATAATGGTGCATCGCGCCTCACTGCATGCATAACGTAAGCTACAATACGAAAAACATAAAAACATTTTAATTTTGACAGGTTTTACACAGTAGATGCATTCCAGCTTAAAGTTATTGAGAAAACTTTATAAGAAAAACACAAATGAACATTAAAATCATTTATATCAGTAGCCTTGTATCTGAAACTGTTTCCTGAACAACTGCCGCTTTGATGATACGAATCGTAAAGTATTTTCTTTTTTGGATTTTTGAACAGTCTAATTCTTAAGTAGCGCTAGACAATAAGTCTCGTCAAATTCGAATCATGGAAGTGGGAGTTAACGTGTTATATAGAAAAAATACGAGTTCCTCCTATGAATCTTCTCATAATTTGAAATGTGACTTCTTTTTCGAAAATATTGCCTAAATTTTCTTTTAGATAACGTCTCAGATCAGTTTCAGCAACACTACAAATAGAATAATCTTCTTTTGAGGCGTAAACCAATCCACCTTTATCCCTCATACATACCGATTTATGGAACCAAAATTTCTCTTTTGCAAGCATGTTATCAATGCAATATTTACATTTTACTCGGGTTGTGAGATGTCTTTCCAGCTATATAGCCAACAATATGGTTTCTGCAATTAGGATCATCGTTACCCCGGGTAATTTCAAATCCGACATCATTTGGAATCGGTGTTTTCAATAAGTGTTGAGTCAATTCTTTATCTTCATCATTAAATCTATCGGAAAATGAAGTATTATTATTAAAAGTATTTAATTCCTATTGACGTGTTTTATTTTTAATAACACGACAAAAAGTGGGAGATTTTGTCTACCACTGACAACATTTCCATATAGGCATATTACAATGGCATGTGTCAGTTTTTAAAAATTCATATTTATTTTTGATGAATGTTTTACATAAAAATATAAGTTCAAAAGTATTACTTACACGTGAAATGTAATGTTATTATGTTTCTTGTGTTTCTCTGATGTGCTGTGACATCCGTTCACTGCACAAACCGTCATTTTTAATTAAAATTTCGGGAACTGTTGTCAACACGACACGACCTTGAGCACTAACGGGCCGAGTATTGAACTAAGCCATACTGGCTTAGTTTGAGTTGCCTCGCATTACGGACGCGGACTCGGCTTCTAGGTGTTATTATTCTAGGTGTAGATGTATATGAGCCAAAGCAACCACTTACCATCAGGTGGACTGTGTGTTCGCTTGTCACCCTCATCCTATAAAAAAGGAGACATTTGTATAAAAACAGTAGATGCGAATTTTTTGACACCAAAACAAGGAGATAATATGGAAACTTATTTTTCGGATTTATCACGTTTAATTTTAACTTTTTTATTTCCCATACAGCACCCATGGTCATGGGGGGGGGGGGGGGCTGAAGCGTTTGACGTCCCGATGTCATCAGTTAACAAAGGTTATCTTCAACTTTTAATTATTAAGTTTCGTTCAGATCTATGCAAATCGAGCTTACAGTATATTAAAGTCTTGCAGTTAAAATTAAACGCGATAAAATCCGTAAAATTAGTTTTATTCCATGTGTAGTAATCGCGTAAATAAAATAAATCATTATGGAGATAACAATATGTTGAATTTTGGACCTTCAAATGTCGGTTCCATTATAATATTCAAATAATTTAAAACTATTGGTAAATCCAATTGTGCATGCCTTAAGCGCATTAAAAAAATTACGTATGACATGATTATACTTAATTTTTTAATTACCTTAAATACACACACATTTTCACTAATAAACATAACTATACTTCCAATTTTCTGACATCTTTATATTAAACTTCAATTTAAAAAAAAAACCTTTGGAAAATCCTAAAGTGCACCACTCACAACACTAAATGATAGTGAAAAAATTAAAAAAAAATTGTAAATTTTATTTCTATTCGTCAATGAGGTCCAGTAGCAGTCAACGAAGTACAGCTTGAAGTTAGTCCGTCAAGTCCGGAGGTAAGGTCTATTCTATATATCTATTATATTCTATAACTAACCAAACTAGGCTAAACTCGGCACATTTAGTTCTCCTTGTCGAAGAGTTCCAATAGCAGTTATCAAAGTACACTTTTAAGTCACTCTACCAAGTCCGGAGGCAAGATGTCATCATAACTAACAAAACGAGCCCAAAGTCGGCGTCCGATGGGACGGCAAGACACGACCGGAGAAGATCAGGCGCAGCGGAGGACCAACGGTTTTACATATTTAAGGCCGGGTGTTCCTGTTTTGGCCGTTTTAAAATTGCAATACGTATTTATAAAATTCATATTGGTGCACAGTGTGCTCGTTTGTCACTTACTTCCATAAAAAGCTGGCGAGATTTATTTTTATAGAATAATGGTGACAAACGAGCACATAGTATATCTGGTAAGTCGATCCTGTGGCCAATAGACATCTACATTCATACTCAACTAGGAATAAAAATGCAGATGCGTTGACCTGAGGACTAAAATGGAATGTCTCATTTCCACTAAAAAGGGTCTCCGGTTCTCTACACTCACTATACGAAACACAGCAGCATTAAGCTGATATTTCATGCTGGTATTCTATGAGAGCGTGGTCCTTCCCCGGTCGAGTTGAACCATTCGTGCTACAACCATAATAGCTGCAGCGTGGCTCTACTACAATTAAAGCTCTATGGGCCCATCATCCACTTACCATCAGGTGTACTGTGTGCACGTTTGTCACCCTTCTCTAAAAAAAACCTTTAAAATAGGTACTGTGATCGTCAAACCGCCTGCCAAGCCTGATTGAGACTAATTTGCTGACGAATGTCCAGCTGCTTCTTTCTTCTTTGATGAAGAAGAAAACATAGGAGAAATAAGAGTGAAGAAATAATTTAAGGGCAAAAAAAGCCCAATATTATGAAAGCCTGGTAATATCTAGCATACTCGTGGCCGGGGCTGTATTATTTTTATACAAGCCACAATGGCGAGAGGAGTGCGTAAGGCGACCTCGTTACACACAGCTAATCCACAGCGAGTATAGGGTGCGCGTTTTCATTGTCTAGATACGTCATTTCTTAAGTTTGCAAGCTTTATAATTCATTCAGTCTGACATTATATTATACACTCTCTCTCTCTCACACACACACACACACACACATACAATTTAAGCAATTTTAACCCTTAAAAACACGAAATATTACACATTGACATCTTATATTTACGCAAACACTACACATAGAATAAAACTAGTTTTTCTTTTACTAGCACTCGTAATCACTATCCGTAGCTGCTTTGGTGTCCCCTACCATGATAAAATTCGTAAATAAACTATGTTCAAATAATCTAATCTTATGATAATAGTGGTGTAAAAAATGGTTTTTATTTCATTATTAGTTGCTTGTTCAAAGTATCGTACAATAAAATCGTATATTTCTGCTAGCACATCGACAGTACGACGAATTTGAACAGACGTCCTTATTTATACCACCATCTAATAATAATATCATGTAGGTTGTTCATAAATCACTGGAACAAGGATTTTTTGAATGCGAGAATTCTTTTTTTTTATTAGAAAGTCAATTTTGAGAAGATTCCCTTTCTATCCATAAGAAAATTATCAAACTCTTCAATTTGCAAAGACACCCCGTATTATGGGCGAATAGTATTCACCACGTGACCAAAATTCGATGGTTACATTTCTCTTAGTACTTTGAAATAGTTTTCACTGTTTCAAATGTTTAATTATTGAGCATAGAGATATCTCTCTTGCCGGAGTATAGTGGATAAACAGTCGCATACTTCGGCACGGGAGCGCCACGCTCGGTTCCGAGTCCCGCCTACAATCCACTGTATAACTGCACCGGTTGAAGTCTGTGCATATTAGCATTTACATATTATACTTATTAAGATTATGAGTTATCTTGCAGATTAAAATCTTACCTAATGGAACGAAATGGAAGTACATTTTATAGGATAAAGGTGAAAAACGAGCACACAGTCCACCTGATGGTAAGTGGTTGCTGTGGCCCATAGACATCTACATTTATCCTCGTTTGCGAATCAAAATGCAGATGCGTTGTCACCAGTGAGAACTAAGATGGAATGCCTCTTTTCCAGTAAAAAGGGTGTCCGGTTCTCTACACTCACCATACGAAACACAGCAGTACTAAGCTGCTAATTTACGCTGGTATCCTGCGAGAGCGTGGTCTATCCCCGGTCGAGCCAACCCATTCGTGCTACAACTATACTATTAATATAGCTGCAGCATGGCTCTACCACGTAAAAAAAAATAATATTGTGTTCAAAACTTGTAAAAATACCTGGGTAGAAGTTTAAAATATAAATATTAAAGTTTCGTTGTTAGATTATGACAATTCATCGGGGACCCAAAACCAAATAATATGATTTTCTAGTTGGTAGAACTGCTTTTCTGCCTAGAAGTTTGTCTGGGTAAGTATCCTATAAAAAAAGGTACAAACCTCTCACCTGTATCTGCCACTTAATGGAAGTGCTTGCACTGCTGTGTTCCATCCCAAGAGTATAGAGCTAATATAACAACAGGCTTCGAGGCACTCCCCCCATTATTACTCAGTGGTGACAACACATCTGTCGACCTCTTTATTTGACTTTCGTTGCAGGTGTCCACGTATTGCAGTAGCCACTTAAATGTTATAAAAAAATATAAATCAAAAGCGCTCAAGGCATCCGAAATCGACTATGGCAACATTATCCAGTAGATTATTTATATTTTTATACGTGGTAGAGCCATGCTGCAGCTATATTAGTAGTATAGTTGTAGCACGAAAAGGTCGGCTCGACCGAGGAAGGACCACGCTCTCACAGGATACCAGCGTTAAATAGCAGCTTAACACTGCTGTGTTTCGTATGGTGAGTGTACAGAACCGGAGACCCTTTTTACTAGAAGAGAGGCATTCCATCTTAGTCCTCACGGATGACAACGCATCTGCAAACGAGGATAGATGTAGATGTCTATGGGCCACAGCAACCACTTACCATCAAGTGGACTGTGTGCTCGTTTGTTACCCTATCCTATAAAAAAAGATTTCATGTGACTAGGCGCTTAAAGTAAATTGACAAGTACCCAATGAAATTGTTGGTTGCAATTTTAAGTCTTTGGCCGTGAAAAGAAAAGAGATCTCCCGCCGGGCAAAGTGTTCTGCCCGGCGAGCGGCCAACGTGTTATTTCTTCGGAACTTTGATAGCGTGATTTAGACTTCGATGTGTTTCGCTTATGGTGCGACGACAGCGTCGCCACAAGACACATTTACTCCGTGCTCGACGGTGAAACAAAACGTCGTGAGAAAACCTGAATAACTGGGGTTTAACATATTTTGTGGACACGTAAATTCTACTAGAACTCTCTCAGAAATGAGAAACTGATGCCCACCTGTAGGATGTATGTAAGCGGTATTCTTTTATTTACTACTAGCGATTTGCCCCGGCTTCGCTCGGGTGATTTCTGGATCTCGACAACAACGCCACGTACCGGGTCCAAATATATATCTAAATCACTTAGGGACCCATTCAAACACACACAAAAAACTTCATCAAAATCTGTCGAGTCGTTTTTTTTATATATATAATAGGGTGACAAACGAGCACACAGTCCACCTGATGGTAAGTGGTTGCTGTGGCCCATAGACATCTACATCTATCCTCGTTTACGAATCAAAATGCAGGTGCGTTGTCACCCGTGAGGACTAAAAAGGAATGCCTCTTTTCCAGTAAAAATGGTATCCGGTTCTCTACACTCACCATACGAAACACAGCAGTGTTAAGCTGCTATTTTACGCTGGTATTCTGTGAGAGGGTGGTCCTTCCCCGGTCTAGCCGACCCATTCGTGCTACAACTATACTACAAATATAGCTGCAGCATGGCTCTACCACGTGGACGTTTTTGACTAACCGTGCGAGACTGACGGACAACAACTGATTTTTAAATATCTATTTAAGTGCATGCCCAGACGTGGCGGCTTAAGAGAATTTATCGTCCCATTTAGCCCCATGGTTGTCCTAAAGGCCGACTATAAGTCCTCACCTCGTAGTTTCCAATAGATTGCGGTATAACGTCAAACGTAACACACAGCAGCGTCAAGTCTGCGATCTTCAATCCGAATGCCAAAAGTGATGATGAAGTCAAACCTCCCTAACAACGCTACTAAGGAACAGATACCTTTCTCTAATTTTAGCGTATTATGCCGTAAAATAAAAAAAATCAACTAGCGCGTTTTTCACTCGCAATGTTCACATAAATATCCTTCCATTGTAGCAGGAAACGCACAAATTCCGACCGCAGACTCGCCCGGTGCACTAAAACATTTAAAAACTTCGCTGTCGCACTCCGAACTATTAAACTATCCTCCAATGCTTCGAGTGCATTTCCCTGCCGCGCGATTATTGTACGGAACCCATTCCGCCCAATGGGGCGACAATTATGCATGCATTTTGTATAGCCTAGTGATGGAGTTTAGGGAAGAAAAATGATCTTGGTCTCTGTGATATAACATATAAGACAATATAAGGTTATCGAGTGCAATGCCGACACCCTCACGCGTACTGCTACTTCCCACCACCAGTCATAATTTACCGTCAGTGCTCGAGAGTGCAATAGCTGAGCATTTGACTACGACAGGGGTTCGAATCCCGCACGGTACGACTATAGTATGGTATGCAAATAATTTTTCCAGGTCTGGATGTTTGTCCTTGTTTTTTTTTTATAGGATAAGGGTGACAAGCGAGCACACAGTCCACCTGATGGTAAGTGGTTGCTGCGGCCCATAGACATCTACATCTATCCTCTATTACAAATCAAAATGTAGATGCGTTGTCACCCGTGAGTACTAAGATGGAATGCCTCATTTCCAGTAAAAAAGGGCCTCCGGCCACCTGCACTCACCAAGCGAAACGCAGAGGTAAACCTTTACTTCACGCTGGTTTTCTGTGAGGTCGTGGTACCACCCCGGTTCAAGCCGGCCCATCTGTGCGACAGCAAAAGCTGCCGCGTGGCTCTACCACTGTGAAATGTATGTATTTTTAACAACTCCTTGAAACTCCTAGTAAAAAGAGCCCCACATCCAATTAGCTGGATGTGATGCGTGCAGGTGAAACCATTTATTTATATTTATAGTATAGTTGTAGAACAAATGGGTCGGCTCGACCGGGGAAGAACCACGCTCTCACAGAATACCAGCGTAAAATAGCAGCTTAATGCTGGTGAGTGGAGAGAACAGGAGATTTTTTAACTGGAAACGAGGCATTTCATCTTAGTCCTCACGGCTGTCAACGCATCTGCATGTTGATTCGCAAACGAGGATAGATGTAGATGTGTATGGGCCTCAGCAACCACTTACCATCAGGTGGACTGTGCGCTCGTTTGTCACCCTATTTCTATAAAAAAAAAACTGAGAAAAGAGTAAATGTTAGAACCACGAAAACTAACAAGAGTCTAAGGTTCTAATCTCTCCGTACATTCACGAAAATGTAATAATGTATGTACACAAAAGTAAAAGTCGTTTTGAAAAAATAAGAGCTATTTATTCTGTAAATACTAGGAACAGACACAATCTAGTAGTACTAGTTACTCGACTCCACGGAGTCAGTTACTCATTCATGGGGCAATACATGTAAATATTAATGAATTTATCGATAATAACTCCTGGGAATGAGGTAATCGCTGCGAAGCTATTTCTAATTTGTTTTGTGTTGTTAGTTGTGTAAATGATTGAAAACTGTTCTTTTTTTAAAAAGAAAACCCGCCGGCTTTCTAGCAATGAGTATTATTTATAATCTATATTGAATAAAAAAACAATCTATTTCCATTTCTTTTATTCACATCCCTACATTATTTATCAATCCGAACCCTTTAAAGCATTTTGTATACATAAAATCGAAATTTTTGTTTCAAGATTGAAAAGAGTGAAAAGTGGAAACCACTTCATATCCTCTGCCACAAACTTGTATTTTTTACTAATTTGTTTTGTTCTTTGCTACAAAGAAAATAAGAGCTGTCTCTGCAATGATCGAAGGCAACTGTGACATTGTCTACAGATCTACAATAATTTTTCAGCAACGTATACCTAAAACTTTTTTAAAAGGTAACATATTAAAATACATTTATCCTAAATGTATTTTAGACATATTAAACGTGGGCTTAAATTTTTATGGATTCATTATTTAACTACAGTCTGTCAAAAAAAATACAGTATATAGTTTTTACAAATAAGGCATACACGAAAACATGAGCGTTTAAGTTTTACGTGTTAGAGTCATGGATCAGTATCACTGGGTTGCCTTGGTTGGAGAAGGACCTCGCTCTCACAGAATACCAAAATAAATGACATTATAACGCTGCTTTGTTTCATACGGTAAATTAAGATACCGGAAACTTTGTCCCCAGAGGATACCAAGCACGTCAGAAAAACTGTATGCTGTGATGTGTAAAATTTAACGTCTTTTATGTCAAGAGTCATATTGACACAGGATTCACAACACTTTCACACCTTTTATAACTCGAAATATAGTTATAATAAGAAATCTTTTTTCGGGTTGCAAAGAACACCAAAAAAATTATGAACTTTTTCGCCTAATTGATTACGATCGCCATTCGGTATGGTGTACGGTCGTCATCAATCGCCCCATTTCTCCCGTAGGTGACGAAAGAGGCGACTGCCAGAAATTTCAGAAGAATTAGACGGTTTTAGATAGATGGCGGTGCAGCTACACTCAAGGTCTCGTGAAACAGAGAAAAGTCAGCTCTGAAAAGAGCTATTATATTATCAGCATGGAGTATGATATTGTTCTTTAAGAAGCTGTTTTACGCAGATCCGTCCGACGCGAGCGCTCAAAAGAAACGGGCAAATGGGACGCCTCCTCTTTTTCCTTTTTGCCTAGTACAGCAGTAAGAAAGACTTGTAGCTCTACACTCGATGTCTCAAACATAGAAAAGTCAGCTCTGAAAAGAGCTATTATTCGTTAGCAGCATGGAGCATGATATTGCTATTTAAGAAGTTATTTTACGAAGCTGTTAACACGCGCAGCAGGAATGCAGATCCGTCCGACGCGAGCGCTCAGAAGAAACAGGCAAATGGAACGCCCCCCTTTTTTTCTGAAAGTGTATTCTGTTATAATTATTTAGTTAGCCCTGCGGCCTTTACAGCTTCATCGAAATAGGCATGTAAATAAGGATCTAAGAAACGCGAATAAGGTACGGTGTTTTACACCTCCGCCGTACGCGTGGAATGCGAGGCCACGCGCGCGCGTGTTTTAAATATAAAAAAAAACTTTTTGGCGCCTGTTATTTTGTTATGTAAGGTGTACAAAATCGCGAGAATCACCCACCATCGTGAAGATCTATAATCTGGAATGAGGAGCTCCAATCGCTGGAGTAACGTGCGTGGTTAGAGTGATTAAAGGTAAGAATTGCTGTTTTAGGGAAGTCTTTATACAGAGTTATTTTGCAATAACCGGCCAAACTTGCAGAGGTGGTACAGAATAGGTAATATAAGCCAATGGTGAAAAAAATTTACAAAAAAAAACAAAAATAAGATTGACTTCATTATGACGACCAGAGGACAACTGTTCAGTGATGTCTCCGTGATCGCGAGGGTGAAAACTGGTAGCAATCACCGAATGGTTAGAGGCACACTGAACCTAAACGTTAAGTTGGAGAGGTCTCGTCTAATGAAGTCAACGCTCCGTCCCCCTCGGGCTCTGTTCCAAAGTCCCGAAACCTTTCAGCTCGAGTTACAAAACCGTTTTCAGTGCCTAGAAGACTGCAATGAAGTGGACGATATGAATGACAAGCTCGTGGAAACTGTCCATGCGATCGGAGCTAAGTTCTGCAAGACCCGCCGCAGAAGAACACAAAAACTTTCCGATCACACTCTTAATCTCATGGCTGTTAGACGGGAGATGAAGCTACATTCTTCAACAGATTAGACAGCATACAGGCAACTGAACAGACAGATCTCCAAATGCATGCAGCGGGACTTACGCAACTTCAATACAGCTTGTATTGAAGAAGCGATCGAGCGGAACCAAGGCTCCAAAGTCTTTGCCAGAGATCTGTCTGCCAGAAAGAGCCAGCTGTCAAATCTGAAGACCGAGTGTGGCAGCATCGTTTCCGGGGCACCTGAAATTTTGAGTGAGATTGAGAGGTTCTATGGACAGCTGTAGACATCATCGTTGGAGCCACACGCAAGTGTGAGTAACGATCCAAGAGCGATTCTTATCCGACACTATTCCGAAGATATCCCGGACGTCAGTCTGAGCGGGATTAGAATGGCTCTCCAGCATCTTAAAAACGGCAAGGCCCCAGGCGAGGATGGAATTACAGCGGAGCTTCTGAAAGCGGGTGGAAAACCGGTACTGGAAGTCCTTCAGAGGCTCTTTAATTCCGTCCTCCATGGTGGCATTACACCAGAGGCATGGAGCAGAAGTGCGGTGGTCTTGTTCTTCAAGAAAGGTGACAATGCTCTCTTGAAGAACTACAGACCGATTTCACTTCTGAGCCGCGTCTACGTGCTGTTTTCGAGAGTCATTACGAATCGTCTCACACGCAGACTTGACGACTTCCAACCTCCCGAACAAGCCGGTTTCCGAAAGGGCTTTAGCACCATAGACCACATACATACCCTTCGGCAAGTTGTACAGAAGTCCGAGGAGTACAATTTGCCACTATGTCTGGCGTATGTGGACTATGAGAAAGCCTTTGAATCCGTCAAAATTTGGCCGGTGCTGCAGTCTCTTCAGCGGTGCCAAGTTGACTGTCGGTATATCGAAGTGCTGAAGTGCTTGTACAGTAGGGCTACGATGGCTATCCGAGTACAGAACCAGAGTACGGAAACTATCCAATTGCAGAGAGGTGTAAGACAGGGTGACGTTATATCCCCGAAACTCTTCACCGCTGCATTGGAAGACGTTTTCAAGCTTCTGGACTGGAAAGGATACGGTATTAACATCAATGGCGAGTACATCACTCACCTTCGATATTCCGACGATATAGTCCTTATGGCAGAATCGATGGAGGACCTAAGCACTATGCTCAAGGACCTCAATAGTGTCTCCCAACGGATAGGTCTTAAGATGAACATGGACAAAACAAAGAGTATGTTTAATGTCCATGTCACACCTATGCCAGTAGTTGTTAGGAGCACTAAGCTCGAAGTTGTTGACGAGTATGTTTACCTGGGACAAATAGGCCGACTAGGTAAGTCCAACTTCGACCGAGAGGTAAATCGACGGATTCAACTCGGCTGGGCAGCATTCGGGAAGCCACGACACATCTTCTCGTCAGACATACCTCAAAACCTTAAAACGAAATTGTACAACCAGTGCGTGTTGCCAGTGATGACTTACGGATCTGAGACGTGGTCCTTCACTGCTGGCCGTATGAGGAAGCTCAAGGTCGCTCAGCGAGCTATGGAGAGGGCTATGCTCGGAGTTTCTCTGCGTGATAAACTTAGGAATGAGGATATTCGCAGTAGAACCAGAGTAACCGACATAGCCTAACGGATTAGTAAGCTGAAGTGGCAGTGGGCCGGCCCCACGAGATGGAGTGACGACCTGGTAAGACATGCAGGAAGTCGATGGATGCAGGTGGCTCAGGACCGTGCTTTGTGGCATTACTTGGGGGAGGCGTATGTTCAGCAGTGGACTTATGAAAGGCTGTAATGATGATGATTCAAAATGTGTGGAAATGCATTATTTTTATTGATTGTCATTCATAAATATGAAGCGCCCTACTATTTTACACGCACACACACATTCGTAAGGGAGTGTTGAGTTTGGAAGCGTTCGGTGCTCTTGCTCGGTTACAGATTTAGGTATCTAATAGCTGTTGTTTTGACTCAAGACAAACGCGTCTCCCCGGCTCCCCACCCTTTCCCTTCCGTTACACCGCTGGGCGCGGGGTACGATCACCTGGCCGACCGATAGTGTTGACTTGACCGTGACCTCATTACTTACCGAGTGTCCTATTTTTAAATGTTCACAAGTAGTATTATTTGTCATTTAGATTATAGGAAAGTGAGTCTTTACCCCGTTTGCAAAGACAAGGAAATAACGCGCGGGCACCACCCAATCGGAGTGTGTACCAAACAAAATGCTTTAGGCTTTGGACAGTTCACCACTCCGTCATATGGAAGTGATGGTCATATGAAGGTGGTCATTCAGTAGTAAGCCAGGCTGTCGAAAACAGTGATAGAGTTTTTCGAGCGAAACCCTCGCGCTAGCAACAATGACTGCATCATTCGATAATTCAGGGTTAACCACACGTGATACGTGTGAAAACTACTGAATTCTTCAAGATATCACTTTTTGTTGTTTAATAATTTACTGTTTCTTATAATGTTGTGTTAAATTACTAATAAACAGTGGTAGAGCCACGCGGCAACATTTGCTGTCGCACAAATGGGCCGGCTCGAACCGGGGTGGTACCACGACCTCACAGAAAACCAGCGTGAAGTAGAGGTTTACCTCTGCGTTTCGCTTGGTGAGTGCATGTGGCGGGAGGCCCTTTTTACTGGAAATGAGGCATTCCATCTTAGTCCTCATGGGTGACAACGCATCTACATTTTGATTTGTAATAGAGGTTAGATGTAGATGTCTATGGGCCGCAGCAACCACTTACCATCAGGTGGACAGTGTGCTCATTTGTCACCCATCCTATAAAAAAAAAATTCTGAATCTAAGATAAACTTTTTTCAAGTAATGTAACGGGAAACACTCACATGGCATATCTTTACAATCTTTAATACGTTTAAATATTTCGTTGCCAATATTGACAAGACGTTCCCGGTTGAGGAGTTCCCTAGTGAGGAGACTATCCTGTCTGCAGCAGCAGTTTATTTCTATCATATTATTGCGTTGTCACTGAGGTTACAGTGTACAAAATTCAACTCAATCAGACATCGGGAAATGGGCCAAATCATACTTGCAATATGTGAACTTAATACACCTACTACATACCAACCCACCCACATACCTATAAATGTTTAGTAAAAGCTTGTAATAACAATAAAAAGGTAAAAACACACCGTATAGTACCCTCTTCTTATTAAAAATGGATCATACAATAAAATAAAGGTACTTAATTGAAAAGGTATTGTTAAAGTATGATTTATTTGTATTTTTTCTAGTACTATTCATACACACAGTACAATAGACAACCATTATTAATAATACCACGTTTTTACATTAAAATATTCATACTTGCAACTAACAAAACAAGCAACATGCTTCACACTGACCCTGAAATTTTTGTCCACTGGCTGTGCCAACGTAACCGGTTTTTTCCAGTCTCGCCGCGTACGCGACAAGCAGCCAGTGGTCACGCATACATGCCACGATGCTTGTAGTAGTGCAACCGATTCCCGCAGTTGTATGAAGCATCTCTGTTTCTCTGTTTTACTCATGTGGTGTTATTCAAGATTTCCTGGACGATATACCCCTAGTGTTACTGAATAAAACTTATTTCCATCACGACAGTGCTCCGCCTCCCTAATCAAGTGCAGTGGGTTATTATACGAAGATAGGTGGATTGGGCGTGGCGGCCCTATACCATGGCCTGCAAGGTCACCGGACTATGCACCATTAGACCTTTATTTATGGGGTGAAATAAAGAGACGTGTTTACGTCGAAGAGGCCGAAAGCTAGGTTGGTATGACGACTCCGCAGCAAAATAATTGCTGTATTCATGGAAGAGAAAACTGCTAAGACACATGTAATTAATGTGAAAAATAATTTAAGGAAACGTTCTCAACTGTGCTTTGCGTAAAAAAGACTCTGTTTTGAACACCTATTAAAACATCAATATATTAGTTTTAAGTGATTGCATATTTAAGATGTAAATAGTTTGTTGTTGTAAATAGTTAATCGCTTTAATTTTTTAATAGTTGTAAATACTTGATTCCAATTTTTAAATATGCCATAATTTCTGTCAGTTTTGATTATGTTTATTGAACAGCGTACACGCCGACGCTATGTTCATGTCGGTAGAGGTCGGCAATGCTCGGCAGCCGTCCTGGCGCTTTCGTTTTTACCGGCCAGCCAGTCTGCTAATCTGCTTTTAAATGCCTTCAGCACTAGCGCTTAGCATCTAGATGCTACGCTCACTCCGCCTGAGTAACCATTATTTAAATCGGCCCAACCTATCATCGACTTTCCAGCGCAACTATCTTTTCTACAACTAATTGTTTACATTTATTCTCCAACTTTTTCGCTCGCTCCGTAGTCTGAACTTGTATTTCAAACTGTCTTTTGTGTATTAGTAAAATAGTATTTAATTCGAGCATTGCAAATTTTTTTATTTGCATAACATCCATCCCAGACGTCGCAATGTATTTTTTTAATTTGATTTATTATGACGGTCCTAAGCCCATTTAAAGTATGAACGGAAAATTGGAATCACAATTCGCGTTGCGTAGTTACCAACTTAATAGTGAGCGTGTCATTAAGATGAAGTAAATAGTAGGCAAAAGTTCCGTGCATTGACTCGTACACGAGCGCGCGCGTACGCTATAGTCGTTGCCCATAAATCACTTTTAATTTCTGATATTTTCAGATAAATGTAGAAAAACCTTATTTACGCATACTTTTACAAACTGCAAAAAGTGTATATCAGTATTTATTTTGCACGGCCAGTCTTTGAAAAATAACTCTGTATAACGTTATGGCTACCTACTCTCAGTGTGTATATTTTTGTATTGTGTTCAACCATCTTATATTCCATGGTAATAGTGTGATACGCAGTGTAGAGGCGATGTAAAGGAATTCACTACCCCATATGATCCCGTTGGTATCGTAAGAGGCGACAGAAGGAAATGAAAAAACTGATAAAATGAACTTCCTGATAAAACTGCTACCGACGCGCCTGCCAAATGCGACAACTGTGGCAAATACGCACAGCATGAGGCAATTTATTTGTAGTAGAGCCACGATGCATCTGTATTTTGATTAATTGTAGAGAATAAAATTCTCTACAACTTTACACGTATTGGAACAGGGTAGCGGACATTTCCTCGCCCTAAAACCCTTTAATAAAGACAAGCCAGTTATTCTATAAAATTTCTGTTCTGTTTTTATGTATAATTGGTTTTTACTAGTGAGAAATAAACTTAGTACACCAAATAAAACACATTCGATCGTTGAAAATATATTTATATTAAGTAATATATTTTACAATATAATTACAAGATTAATTAATTAAATATATTAATATTTCATTTACCAATTACAAACATGCGTTACTAAGTTAGCGATACAGTGTAAAGTCTTTACATTTGTCGCCTCAGACCAACAAATAAAGTAGCACTGCTTACATTCAATTGATGCCAAAACGACGCCCAATATCTCTACACGCATTGCAAACTATTTTAGCTACATACGTGTCGGCTTGGTTTTTCCGTCACTTGACATGTACGCAGGGCTTTTCTTTCCTTCTTTATTGGTGTGAGTTTACTGCTAGTTCACTTCGTCACTCTATTGAATATATTCATTGAAAAGGAACTAGGTCATAAAAATTATTAATACATCAAGGATAGATATGGCATTATAAAATTCTAGTAATTCGTCACCGTTCTTGTGTCTATACTTCCATAGAATAATGGACTTTCATTTACATGTAAAAATCTATATACTATTGTCGTATGGTAGCGTAAAAGGCGACAATGGAAATGCCATAAAATCTCCTCACTCCATATGAATGCCATAAAACCTATACACCAGACGTAAAGTACCTTAGAGCAACGTTAAAGGCGTAAAACGTCTGGTACTACGTTCGGAAATTCACATTAAAATAAAATTACACATAAAATTGCAAATAACAATTTCATTTGTGCTGGCAATACTACGAGTACCCATAGCTCTAATCGATTAAAAATTTTAATAATAGACGTCGCATTAACAATTGAAATCAGACTTTCAATGTGTGTTAAGGTTAATTTCTACAAATATAAGGTTGCACGTATTGGTAAATGATTGTCAATATACAGACGTCGTCAGTTTCCATACATTACGACTAACATTATACAACATTTTTTTTATCGTAAACATAAATCAATTAAATACATTAAGTAGTTTAGCTACATATAATTTATTTTGTTTTAGTAATTTTTATACATGATGTAGTTAAATAACTTTTTTGGCGAAGGTGAAAAAAGGTAAAAAAGGTAAACATAAGCAACCATAGGATGGTTGCTTATGTTTACAAAAAAAAGAAAGTGACGTTGTTGTTTTTGGAGGTAAGTACGTTATACATGATATTTTAATTCGTTTAAAATAATGTAATGTTTATTTTGTTTAATTTGACGTAGGAACATAATTAACTATTTTTTTTATTTCTTGGTTTATCAGAAGATATATAGTCTCGACACCTGGGATAAGTGTATTGATGTTAAATATTATATTTATAAACGTAAATACAAAAATGATAACACTTTTTGATAATTATATAATATTACATAATGAAATAATTTCAAAAATGATATCGATTACTTGTTTGAATCGACACTAAGCGTATCGTTAAATGCATGCATAGTCTTATGGGAGATTTTTTATTTATTTCCTCATTGGATAATGGGTTTTCAACCATAAAGAATATATCAAATACTGCAATTGTTTCTTTAATATCAAATTTCTTCACAATGTGTTGATGGATCATATTGAGTTTAAAATTACTATCGTGGCAATTGATATATATTTTCTACTAAAAGTTTATGTTGATAGATATTTAATATACAAAATCGCATTTTTCATTGTATCAAAATCTACTTGATATTATTATTTAAACTCAGATCAATAAGAAAAGAAAGACGGCGCGCTGAGTATATTTTAAGTGACGCAAAAAATAAGCTTTTCCTATTGTAAGAACATGCACTCATGTATACATACGTATTTAAAATTATCTTGAACTAGCATGGTTTTAGGTGCATGTGTATGTGTCGATCAATAAATGTTTACGGACTGTTAAAAAAAGATAAATACGTGCACGTAAGTGCTGTCTAGAAGTGGAGCATTATTTTTGCGTTACTTGTTTATCAGTGTTATTAGCCTGAACGACGGTATAGGTGCGGAAAGTTCTTGGCTCGTGTATATGTGTGTGTGAGGCCAGGAAGAAGGCAGTAGCTGCGAAGTCTTTGTGTCGGTCATTAGAGCGTGTGGTGTGTGTGTGGTGTACAACAGCAGCTTGAAGTTGAACAGAAAGTGAGCAGGAAGAAGGTGATGGTGAAGTTCCTGGTTTGTGTGTGTGTGGGTGCGTGAGTGTGTGCGTGTGTGAGCAGTGTAGTTATATAGCGTGCGTGTGGTGGTTTGAGGCTGGATAGAAATGAGTAGGAAAAAAGCGGTAATGAAGATCCTGGCTTGTATGTGAGTGTGCGATATAGTCAGGTAGTGCACATGTGTTGGTGTGTGGAGTGCGCGCGTGTGTGTGAGAGCGAGCAGGAAGGAGGCAAGGGTGGAGTTAGGTAGCGTGGTGGTGCGTGTGCTGGGCCAGCTGCAGCAGCAGCTTGAGGCCGGGCAGGAAGGAGGCGGCGGCCGCGAAGTCCTCGCCGGCCGCCAGCGCCGCGGCCGCGCGCAGCGCCGCCTCCCACTGCGCCGCGCGCGCGCTCTCCGCGCACGCGCCGAGCGCGCCCACCGCGCCGCCCGACAGCTGCCGACAACCGTATACCCAGTCACGTACCCGTGTGCCAACATAACAATATCCTCCACACCCAATTTATACGTACAGAGAGAGAGAGAGAGAGATAGAGCTAGCCCGAACCCGTTGCAGCTATACTATTGCTGTGGCACTAATGGGTTGGGTCGACCACTGAATGACCGCACTCTCACAAAATACCAGCATAAAAAAACAGCTCAATACAGGTGTGTTTCATATGGTGAATGTAAAGAACCGGATACCCTTATTGCTAGAAATGAGACATTCCATCTTGGTCTTCAAAGGTGACAACACATCTGCATTATGATTCTTAATTGAAGATTTACGAGTATGTAGCCTATGGACCTCAAGAACCACTACACATCGAGTAAACTGTTTGTCACCCTTGTTCTATTAAAAAAAAATTAAACCGTGTAGTAACGATGTAAGAATACCACCTACCCATATCTTCCCATGAATGGCCTAAATGACAAGAGAAGGAAAATTAACCAAAAAAAGAACAACAGCATCCCTCTCATAACAACCATATTCCAATAAATAACTGCGATTGCCAACCCGCATGCCAAGCTCGACAACTATGGCAAACATCTCCCCATGAACAACGTTACTCCTGAATAACCTAACTGTTATTCCTGAATACGGTGGCAACCATAGTAACGATAAGACAAGAGACGCTAAGAGTCTCCGATAGAAGTAGAGACCATCTAAGACGATTCAACCTGCCAACATTTAACGCACACACTTTGAAGACCGTCAAGAAAATCCTGGAATTGGAAGAAAAGATAAACAGCAGCAACTGCGCTGGAATATTTACGAATATCTGAGATCCAAGGACAGAACACAGGGTAATTCTGGAATTTTCTTTAATTCGAAACGGGTAAACGAGCATGTGGCTCACCTGATGGTAAGTGACTACCGCCGCCCATGAACAACTGCAACACCAGGGGAACCAGGGGAATCGCAAATGCCTTGCCGGCCTTTTAAAAAGGAGTAGATTATTGAAGATCCCCAAGTTGTATCGGTCCGAAAAAATCGCTGGTAGTAATCGATTCCACAAGGAAGTTGTGCGAAGAAGAAAACATCTTCTAAATCGCACAATGGTGGACCACCAATCATCCAGATAGTGTGGTTGGTATCGGGAATTCTGCCACGATGTGCGTTCGTGAAATTTGGCGGCTGGGATTATTCCGAACAATTCCTCAAAGCACTCCCCGTGGTAAATGCGAAAGGAAAGCAAAGGGATGCAACTTCTATTCGCAGCGCCAGTCAATCGAGCCGATCGGCAAGGACTCTCGGCCGTCGACGATTCAAACCACTCTGTGCTGGACGCAGTCAAGTGGAAGGAGCTGACAATGGGGAGCTCTAGCCCAGAGATGTGAACAATATTCCATGTGAGGCCGAACCTGCGCCTTGTAAAGTTACAGGCGGTGTGCCGGCATGAAATACTGTCCCGCTCTACTGAGCACGCCAAGCTTTTTAAAGGCCAATTTGGCCTTCTCTTCCAAGTGACCACAAAACTGCACACTATTCGATATGTCGACGCTGAAGATTCCGATACTGGCCGAGTCAACAAGGGGAGTACCTTCAAACTGAGGAGATACGACAAATTGGGTTCTTTTTAGCGGTAAACGCGCAAACTTGTGTCTTCTGAGGATTTCTGAGATTTAGTCGTCCCCAATCCGAGACTTTGTTAAGCAAAGAGTCGACTTCAGACACAAGTTTGTTCCGGTACTCGGTGACGTTTTCCCGAGAAATATTGGCACGGCCGGTGTATAGAGCATCACCAGTGCTGTCGTCTGCATAGCAATGAATGTTACCGTTTCGCAACATATCATTAATATGCAGAAACAGCGTTGGTGATAGCACGCAGCTTTGTGGAACACCAGCATTAATAGGTTTGCAGTCGGAACATGCACCGTCTACAACGACCTTGATGCTCCGATCTACAAGAAAGCTGGTGATCCAGTTGCACAATTTCTCGGGAAGCCCGTAGAAAGGGAGCTTTGAAAGTAGCGCTTTGTGCCAAACCCGATCGAAGACCTTCGCCATGTCCAAACTAACGGCCAATGCCTCCCCCTTGGACTCTACGGCCTCCGCCCATCTATGTGGCAGGTAGACCAGAAGATCACCAGCTGATCGAACCAGACGAAAACCGTACTGGCGGTCACTAATCAGCTGGTGATCCTCAAGTTACCGCATGAGCTGGCAGTTTATAACGGATTATATTATTTTGGAGAACAAGGAGGTAAGTGGTCGCCTTTTTAGGGATCGGGTGGACAAAAAGCCGTCTTCCATATTTTCGGGACTACGCCTAAGGAGTAGGAATACCGGAAAGGACACGTTAGAACCTGTGCCAACTCCGGAGCAACTCAGCACAATTGGGGGGATTCCGTCAGGCCCACTCGACTTGTGGATATCCAGGGAGAGGAGTGCTTTGGGAACCGCGCGCTGTGTGAAGGAGCACTCACACCGCGGGATAGTCAGCGGTATGTCTCCCCGTCATCGAGAGTAGAGTTGGACGCAAAAAAAGAGCCTAGCAGATCGGCCATCTTCTTTGCGGCATGGGCCAGTGAGTTGTCCTCCCTGTGTAGAGAGATGGAAGAGATGGCTGACAGAAGTTCCCTTGGACAGCCTTGGCGAAAGACCACAATGCACGGGTTCGCGAAGGAAGGCGAACTAGTTTCTCGTCAATTCTACCTATGTGCTCTGACTTTGCCATGGCAATAACTCTTTCGAAGGACCTGGAAGCGAAGTTATACTTCTTTTTAAGCACGCTAGAGTTTACATCCCGAGCCGCAAAGCCCCAGCGCAGATGTGATAACACTCCTGCTTACTGCATAATGCAGTCTTACAGGAGCGACCAAACCAAGGCTGAGATATGCCTCCAATGAGTACCACAGATGATGGAATAAAAAGTTCCATACCCTAAAATACCACATCAGCAACAGAATTAGCGACAACGTTGGGATCGTCCAGCGAAAAGCAAACCCGCCCCCAAGGGTAGGATGCAAAGAAAGACTGCATCCCATCCCAATCGGCCAACCTATAGTGCCAAACACGGCGGCAGCCTGCAGAAAACAACCGCGATTTCAGCGATAGTGGCACTACGCTCCGTAATAGACAATGGTCCGAGGAGCCAAGAGGGGCGTCAACTGAGACCTGATATCTGTCCGGATGAGAGGTCAGGAGAGGGTTCAACATTGAAGGTGCATGATCCTCCACATCTGGAATCCGCGTAGGCGTAGTAACCAGTTGCCACACCATCATCATCATCATCATCATCATGTCAGACCATATGCCAAGGCAAAATCATGAACAGATCTCCCCACATGATCGGTTAAACGTGAACCGAGCCATTCGGCATGGTGGGCGTTAAAATCACCGAGTATCACGATATCTGCGGATGGGACCTGTTGTAGCAAGGAATCTGTAGCCATTTGGACGTGGTCGATTAGACAGTCTGTTTCGGGATTACCGCTATGGGACCTATAGAGGCACCCGTAGGCGCGCGGTCGTCGCTGTGTACGCGTAGCCATAGGATGGACAGGTCCGAACCTTCAAGACTGCCGAGGCGTCGCGAACAGATGCCCTCTCTGACGTATACGCAAACTCCAGCCCGAAGAACAAAGGAGTGTTCCAATTTATACCCCGGGTAGGAGAGATGCGAAGTATCAGCCAGAGAGGACACCTACGTCTCGGTCAGAAAGAGCAAGGCCGGCTTCGCCGTCTCGAGATGGTATTGCACGGGGTTTAGGTTGCAGAAATTTACGGATAGCGTGGCAGGGGTCGCCTTGGTTTTGTTGAATGGAGTAGCTTGGTCGTGGCTGCTCAGCGAGGGATTCTCCAGGGGTACTGGTACCCACCTGGGGTAGTCTTTTATTTAATTCCATTACCATGTTGATGGGGGGAGGGGGTATTGGACCCTCGTGGTACCAACCCGGCTCGAGCCGGCCCATACGTGCACAACAGCAAAAGCTGCCGCATAACTCTACCACCGTTTATACTGGGACAAATAGTCCGACTAGGTAAGTCCAACTTCGACCGAGAAGTCAATCGACAGATTTGAATCAAAGGGGGACAAAGGAGAGAGTGGGAAAGGACGGCAGATATCCCAACCCGCAGCCGGAGAGCCCAGCGCCGGAGGAGAGTAAAGCAGTCCCTCCTTCACCCCCCATAATTAACGCTTAGGCGGCGGACACGGGGATTGTCCGTCGTCTTTTACGTAAGGCCTGTCTTTTGCCCTTGCGTCAGACGGGTATAAATAAGGATATCCCCACGTAAAAAAGAAGTGGTCAAATACAGTATTCAAATGACGGATTCAAACACTTACAGTCCTCAGACGTGACAATGCATTTTCAATCATGAATTCAAATATTCATCAATGAATAAGGGTGACAAACGAGCACACAGCTCACCTGATGGTAAGTGCACCTGATGGTAAGTGGATGCTGTGGCCCATAGACATCTACATTTATCCTCAGTTAAATATCAAAATGCAGATGCGTTGTCACCTCTGAGGACTGAGATGGAATGCCTTCTATTCAGTAAAACGGGTCTCCGGTTCTCTACACTCACCATACCAAACACAGCAGCGTTAAGCTCATATCTTACACTGGTATTCTGTGAGAACGTGGTCCTAGCCAGGTTGAGCCGACCTATTCGTGCTGCAACCACAATAAAGCTGCAGCACGGCTCTACCACGAAAAGAATTGAGGATAGATGTAGATATCTATGGGCCATATCATTCATCATCTGCCATATTAGGTGGACTGTGTGCTCATTTGTCACCCTTATTTTATAATGCAGAAGAAAAGAATATTTACCTTGTGTTCGCGTAGCAAGTCATACAGCATCTCTAGTCTTCTTTGGATATCATCCAGTTTTCTCTTCATTTGCTGCAAATGAAAAATACGAAAACCATTTTCGTATTAAAAAGATACTTAATAATTTAAAATTAAAAATTTTGTACAACCAACTACAATATAAATTATTAAGAATAATTCAAAATCTATTGGTCAGACCTTGATCAAATTTATATGGGTACCAAAAAAACAAAAACATACAGTCGAAATGAGTGCCGTCTCCTTTTTAAAGTCGATAGCAAAAGATGGTATTTCCATAATATAAAATCTAACTTAACACGGCCTTTAAGAACTGTAAGAATCTAATATACTTTTTGATTTGAGAATTTTCAAGGTTTCAGTGTAATAATACACCGTGTATGTTGTGGCGGTGCATGTCACTCAAAATCAAAAACCAAATCAAAATC
Source organism: Parnassius glacialis (assembly GCA_033319125.1). Classification (NCBI taxonomy): domain Eukaryota; kingdom Metazoa; phylum Arthropoda; class Insecta; order Lepidoptera; family Papilionidae; genus Parnassius; species Parnassius glacialis. The sequence continues at coordinate 2,946,287 of JAVANC010000011.1, forward strand.
AAAAATCTTTATTTCATTAACTTAAGTCTAAAAATACAAGTTTGATATGTTTGGAAATTCCTTTTAAGTTAAATAAATTGCTTGTCCTAGAAAAGTCCGCTCTTCCAAAAACACTTTTACAACATACATTTAGATTACTATGTTGTATAATATGTTTTATTATGTTATTATCCATCATCCTATACTATAAGAAATTCCAGAAGAATCTTATGCCTTCTGATAGATATAACTATCTCGACGATGGCCGGCCAATGTTAAAGATGCTAACATAAATGGTACTACCAACACCAATCTAACTTTTTAACTTCCCCGCGAGATCTTACGCGAATGAGGACATCCTCGACTTTTTCTGCCTCCAGAGTGGCGCTATTTAGGAATGAGGTGATAAATGACAGATTGCATAGCGGGTAAATTAATTTGTAAGAAAAGTGGAGAGATTAATGTTTCTTTCTGACATATGAATTAACATTTATTAAAACTTAAAGAATCCAGTCATTGTTTTGTGAATATACAAAAAAAAACTTATAATTAAATTGCAACATTTCAATGATGATGATACCGCGTAATTATAACAAATAAGTTCACCTTAGTCCCAACTAGCGACATTTGGTGAGCGTTACATTATTAGCCCTCATTGTGACAGGCATACCCTTAACGGTCATCATGCGATGTAAGACATAAAGATAAGAATAAATTGTGTACAAGTGATTCAAAGGGAGTTATAGTGAGGTTACCTTTTGGTATTAAATACTGTTAGGATTGCCGTGGTAGCTCAAATGGTTAGGGCTCGCTGTAAATTTCACGGTACGCGAGTAACCCGGGTTCGATCCCCGCCGGCACCAAGGAAATTGTTAATTGCAACTTTAAGTGCTGATTTACCACGTGCTCGGCGGTGAAGGAAAACATCGTGAGGAAACCTGCATGTCTGACAAATAAGAAAAAATTCGAAGACATGTGAAGTTCGCCAACACGAATTGGGGCAGCTTGGCGGACATTTCCTTGCACTAAAACCCTCTCAGAAATGACAGGAGGCCTGTGCCCAGCAGTGGGACGTATATAAGCTGTGTAACTAACTGTTAGGAAGTGCCATTTCAGTTACCTTATAGAGTTGAATAGTGTTGGTGAAATAAATCGTAATATTTGGAATGTACCTTTTCATTTTATGCCTGATCTTAAATAGTATAACATAACTGAATGAAATACCGCTTTGAATTCGTTTCCACCTCTCACGATCTTCATCTACGTTCCACTAACAATGTTTTGCTTCGTATTCCAGCACATTCATCCTCCTTATTCAATAAATTTTTCGGTTACAGCTGTACGCTTGTGGAACTCCTTGCCTTTATATATTCAACGTACTCAGTCCCTTTTTTTTCGTTCAAAAATCTACTTAAAACGTATTACTTGAAACTCTAATATTTCCCATCATAATTCCCGTCCTTAATTGTATCTATCCTACCTATCCTCAACCGTCATCATCTTGTGTGTATTTATATACTTATATTTCTTTAACTTTATTGTCAAAATGTACACCTTCCCTATTTGCAATTCGCTCCAAACAACAGTTATTTGCTAAATATGGGGTTATCTGGAAGAAATCGTTTCCAGAGCGATACGACCGCCTATTGTATCTTGTGTATATTTATTTCATTTTATTTAGTTTCTAATGTGTATTGGTGTAAAATAAATAATATATTGATTGATTTAACACTTTTCTAACAATTTAGCTTTCCCGTCATGAGACTATGTACGCGAATTGTTCAAGACATAAAACCATAGAAGGAATCAAAGGCACCTACGTATACTGCTATACAAGCAATACGGTACTAATAATACATTGCGCACTAAGTTACGCTCAATTCTCCGTAACTTCTTTAGTCGACTGCGAGCGGGCGAAGAAGACTAGTTCTTTGTTTTGTAAACCGCGAATGTTTTCGACAATCTACCACTGACTTTGTTTAATGTGACCAAAAAAAAGCTGTCATTATGTCCGCACTTTGTCAAAGTAACTTTATTTCATATTACCTCAAAACAGTAACTGTCGTAAACGAAAATACAAATGTGTGGCATATTTACCGTGGCGGCTACTCGCCCGCGCGATCCACAGCTGTGGCACAGTTTTTATTCTAAATTGCCCGTCTAATAGTACAGATAGAATACTTTCGAAGGAAGAAATGTGAGACGGTGGATACTAACAGGGTTGGTGGCTCTTTGGCAGCAGTCCGCGTGCAGAGAATCAAACACCGCCTGGATGACGGCGTACTCCTGCGGGATGGGCGGCTTCTGCACGGGAGTCGGTTCAGGCACCGGTTGACTTTCAACCTAAAATAATAGTATTTAAAAAAAATATTTATTAAAAAATTTTAACCTCTCAGGTGTCGACATTTTATTGTCCAACTTAGTCAGTCTTAGTCATTTTTTTTAATAAAGGTAGTTAATTTTACTATGTTCTTATCCAAAAATAAAAAAAATATCTACAATTAAAATATCGAATTATTTGTATGAAGGTCAAGTGAGCGCTAGAGAAACTACGATTGCAAGACGTTGTCGATAAATATAATGTTTTGAGAAGTTATTAATTACCGTGTAATGGCGGTGTATGAATATTATATTTATACTATCCCGTAGGTCTCAAAAGAGGCGCCTAGCCTTAGAGAAAAGTGTTATTTTTAAATAACCGGAACGACGGAACAATCATTGTGACTTTGTCACGTTGATAAAGTTGGATAACTACTTGAAACATTAGAACAACCTATAACGTGACTTTATATATTATGCATTTTAGATTTATTAGGTTTTATTTCAGTGCTCGATTTTTTAATACCTTCCTTACCTAAGCTACGTGGCTATGTTATAAGTACGTTTCTAATAATTATGTCTGAAATATAAGAATTTCACCTAACGTAGGCGATCAGTCTGTTTTAAAACAAATACAGCAATTGTTAATAGAAAATTATCATACAAATATTTGTGTGTATTTTATTTAATTCTGACCTAGAGATTTAGACTGATTTGATGGTTTCCATACCTAGTTTACATGTATAGAAACTAATGTTATTAGTTCGCCCAGCTATTGATGGGCAAGAAAAAAATTTATATATATCGTATAGATATTTTTAACCAGCATCGATATATCCTTCTATCCATCCAGCCATCTATTACAGTCTATAAAAGTCCACTGCTGAACATAGACTTCCCCCATAGATTACCTCATAGGAGGGTTTTGGTATCTTTGCCACGCTTGGCAAGCGGATCGGCAACTGTAGTTTTGAGAGGTTGCTGCTCATCATACCTGTTTCGAGTAGTGTAGTGGCGGTGTAAGAATATCTACTATCCCATGTTATGCCGTGGGTATGTTAAGAAGCGACAGAGGGAAGTCGAAACAGGTATAATAGGCAGCAACATCTTTCTGATATTGACATTTTGTAATGTTTTGCAAAAGTTTTATTACTGGATGGTTGGACGATGAAAAATAAATCGACAACAGCACATGAATGCTTTTGTAACTGCTTTTGTTGCTTAGTGTTTAGTCCATTAATACAAAATTTTGAAATATATCGAAATTGATACGAATTCAATATTCTAAAATAAATATCGATATATATCGATATTTTTATGAGAAAATATCGATATTTTTTACCCAAGCCTACGAACAGCGCCATGGTCAGAGGAAGACGACGACTTCTGACGTCATATAGGAGTCGACTTCTGAAATTTCACATCTGGGTTGTGCTCGTGCGTGTAGATTTACTTTTAAGTTAACATATCATAATTTTTACAATCCAAAAATCTTTTGCAGTAGGCAAGAGTTCAAAACATTGTAAGCTTTTTCTGCGTAGATCAGACAAAAATTATTGATTAAAACTTGAAGGCAACCTTCGTTAATTACGACATTAGGGACTATAAAAACCTCAGTTCCCCTTGCTGTAATGTGCCCGTAACGCCGGGAGTTAAAAAGTTACAAGTGAATACGATGAAATCCGTAAAATTAGTTCTATTTCAAAGTGGCAGATACCTGTTGCGTGTACGCGGGCTGCGCAGGCTGCGCTGGCTGCGCCTGTTGCGCGTAGGGCACGTAGTTGTGGTGCTCGGGGTAGAACTGCTGCTGGCTGCTGTAGGGCTGCTGCGCGGGCGCGGGCTGGTGCGGGGCGGGCGGGGCGTGCGGGGCGGGCGGGGCGAGCGGCACGTGCTGCGGCGGCTCGGCGCCGAACAGCGGGTGCGTGATGGGCGCCTGCGCGACTGCCGGCGCACCGCCCTCTGCCTGTCGCTGCGAACAACTCCCCGACTTATAATGCGCCCACCACACTCTCAGACAACCTACACTTTAATCTAAACTTCACTTAGTCAAAGTTTGAATCTTCACCATATCATATTATACAAATATTGACATTGTGACGTTTGAGTTAGAGCTCGAAATAATAATTCTAATTAGAATGCATCTAAACATTCAAATTCATAGAAAATTTAATTGCAAAAGAATTTCTGTTACAACCACTATTCGCATTCTTTGGCAAACAAAAAAATATTTAATGGAAAATCATAAATAGTCTTGCTCTTGTTTAATCAAGAGGGTACAAAAATGTACTTTTAATAAAACTATCAAAAATCACACTGTTAATATAGACGTCGAAAATCACACCACGAAAAGGAAGGAATGTCTACAATGACATTAGATTAAGATTTAAAAAAAAAGAAATAGTTACAGAAATATTGAAACGTTTTACTGACAAACGTAACAATGATTATACTTAGCAGAGTCCAAAAAGCAGCAAGACTCTGACCACGATTAGATAAAAAATATTGGTTTACATGAAAAATTGTGAAAGAAATTGTAAATTGTCAACATACACAATTACAAATCCAATATCCCATTAGTAGCCTTGGGCCCTAAGCAAGTAACACAGTTAACTCATTCTTTTTTATCATAAGTCCTACAAAACCATAAGACCTTAAGTTGCAGCCCAATATGGGACTTCCAAAGACCGTAATAAATCCACTGGGTAGTTTTTATAATTCAGCTTCTTATTATTTTTTATTGTTTTATTATAGGATAGGGGCCAAACGAGCATGCGGCTCACCTGATGGTAAATGACTATCGCCGCCCATTAACAACTGCAACACCAGGAGAACCAGCGCAATCGCAGATGAGTTCCCGGCCTTTTAAAAAGCAGTAGGCTTTTATCTTGAAGGTCCCTAAGTCGTATCGGTCCGGAAAAATCGCTGGTGGTAATCGATTCCACAAGGAAGTTGCGCGAGGAAGAAAACATCTTCCAAATCGCACAGTGGTGGACCGCCAATCATCCAGATGGTGTGGATGGTATCGGGAGTTCTACCGCGATGTGCGTTCGTGAAATTTGGCGGCTGGGATTAATCCATACAATTCCTCAGAGCACTCTCCGTGGTAAATGTGAAAGAAAATGCAAAGGGATGCAACATCCCTACGCAGTGCCAGTGTATCGAGCCGATCAGAAAGAACTTGGTCGGTGACGATTCGAACCGCTCTGCACTGGATGCGGTCAAGTGGAAGGAGCTGGCACTGGGGTGTCCCGGCCCAGAGATGAGAACAGTAATCCATGTGAGGCCGAACCTGCGTGTAAAGTTGCAAGCGATGTGCAGGCATGAAATACTGTCTCGCTCTGCTGAGCACGTCAACCTACTAGAGGCCAATTTGGCCTTCCCTTTCAAGTGACCACGAAACTGCACACTAATCGATATGTCGACGCCGAGGATTCCGATGCTAGCTGAGGCAGCAAGGGGAGTGCCTTGAAACTGAGGAGATACGACAAAGGGGTTCTTTTTAGCGGTAAACGCGCAAACTTGTCTTCTGGGGTTTGAACTGGACTAGATTTAGTCGCCTCCAATCCGAGACTTTGTTCAGCAAAGACTCGACTTCAGACACAAGTTTGTCCCGGTACTCGGTCACCAGTGCTGTGTGTGCATAGCAATGAATGTTATCAGTTCGCAACATATCATTGATATGCAGGAGAAACATCGGTGGTGATAGCACGCAACCTTGTGGAACACCAGCGTTGATAGGCTTGAAATCAGAGTGCACACGCCCCTAGTTGCCCCGACAAAGGTCGACTACACAGGGGCCCATACAGCTGTAGATTCGACGGACAACAGAGGACGGGGCCCAAAAGCCTATGGATAAATGTTCTAAAACGGCTGACAAATAAGCAAGCACAACTTACCGATCTCCGGGGGGTAGGGTTGACCACATGGTACCAGTCAGGTGATAAGGGAGGTGAGGGAGACGCGGGGATGGTCGTCGCTGTCTACGCGCAGCCATAGGATGGACAGGTCCGTACCTTCAAGACTGCCGAGGCATCGAAAACAGATGTCCTCTGTGACGTATACGCCAACTCCAGCCCAGGGCACAAAGGAGGTTTCTAATTTGTACCCCAGGTAGGAGAGATATGAAGTATAAGCCGGAGAAGACACCTGATTTTCGGTTAAAAAGAGTAAGACCGGCTTCGCCGTCTCTAGATTGTATTTTTTTACGTGGTAGAGCCATGCTTCAGCTATATTAGTAGTATAGCTGTAGCACGAATGGGTCGGCTCGACCGGGGAAGGACCACGCTCTCACAAAATACCAGGGTAAAATAGCAGTTTAGCGCTGCTGTCTTTCGTATGGTGAGTGTAGAGAACCGGAGACCCTTTTTACTGGAATAGAGGCATTCCATCTTAGTCCTCACGGGTGACAGCGCATCTGCATTTTGATTTGCATACGAGGATAAATGTAGATGTCTATGGGCCACAGCAACCACTTATCATCAGGTGGACTGTATGCTCGTTTGCCACCCTATCCTATAAAAAAATGGACAGCATTAAGGTTTGAATGAAGTCCCCTGTTGTTGCAAAAATTCACGGATAGCCTGACAGGGGTCGCCTTGGTCTTATTGCTCCACTTGCCCCGAGCAGCATTAGTCGCGTGCGGAATGTTGCCCCCCCCCCCCCAGAATAAGCGGGGCAGCCTGAGCACCCACGGTCAGGAGTGGATTAGCATCGTAGTGGATGCTCAGCGCGGGATTTTCCAGGCGTGCTGGTACCCTCCTGGGGTAGGTTTTGATTTAATTCCACTACCATGTTGATGGGCAGGGGGGGGGGGGGATAAAGCATACTGCACTCACCATACGAAACGCAGAAGCAGCGCTTCCACTTCACGCCGGTATTCTGTGAGGTCGTGGTACCCACCCGGCTCATACGTGCAACACCAAAGCTGCTGCGTGGCTCTACCACCGTTAAAATGATATGCTTTTGCCCATAACCTGTTTCATTTTTATCCTATCGCCTCTTATAACACCTACGGAATACCATGATGTAGTGACTTTTCTTATACCACCACTACACGGCAAGTACACGGTTGTAATAATTACAGGTATTTTATATGATGAACAACAATTTGTTAACTGCTGGAAGTTCATACACAGTAGTGAATTAAAATCGAAAAACAAAAACGCATGCTTCAAACCCTGTTATAAAATCACTATGGACAGCTTTTGTATAATATTCATGTTTCAATCGATATGAATTCAACAGCCATGCTAATTGGTACGGTCAAGGAAAAAAGTCTATTATAGTTATATATTTTTTGTAATTTATAATTTGTCAAAGAACTTTTTTTTTTAATTTGATAAAGATTTAATAAGACATACAAACTTTAGATATATAAATCGATGTAAACTGTATTTTGACTTCACAAAAACGGAATCTAATCCCACATAACATCGCAAGCCGTTGATAGTTATGTATGCCAAAATAAACCATTAATGGATAAGTTATGTGCACATATAATTTTTATTTCCATATAAAACAGTCTTAGGCCAAGTTGACTTTCTACAATCTTTAATTTCTTCTTCACCATCACCATCATTTTGTAGAAGCCCACAGCTGGACATAGAAATTTCCCACTGTAGGAAGGATTTGACTTTATCATTACACTTGGCAGGCCAATTGACAGACATTTCGCACCTGTAACTCTGCTTCCCGTCGCCCGTTCAGGTATTGTGCCGGTACAGCTCATCAATGTCCACTGCTGAAGAGAGACCTCCCCATAGATTTCCTGATAGGAGGGATATTTGCCTTAGTTGCGATGCTTGGCAGGCGGGTCGGTAACCGCAGTTTTTTTTTTATTTTAAGTCATTAGGAAGACGCTGCTGCCCATCTCCTGGTTTGTTTCCCTCAGTCGCCTCTTACGACAAACACGGGATGATATGGGGTAGTGGATATTCTTACACCGCCACTACACGGTTAGGTATTGTGCGTCTGGGGTTTACAAAATGATAATAGCGCCATCTATTGGAAGCCAGAAGATCTTTTCGCAATATGCCATTGTCGCCTCGTATACGAAAAGCCGCCACCATACGAAAAGAACTCTTCGGTGGTTTGGACACGTATAAAGAATGAATGAGGAAAGAGTGAGAAAGCAAATATCGACCAAATTGTAGATGTATTGAAAAATTATCAAGTTCAGAGAACCCTTAACCACCGAGCATGTATGCGTATGGCTGTGAAAGAAGCGTGAGAGGTGTGTCAAGATATTGTCTAATGAGAGCCTGTAGTCTCTACTCACCCCTCTAGAGTGACAGGCGTAAGAATGCGTGTTATATTATATAAAACTATAAAAGGAATGAAACTTAGGACTTGTTGTCACTGCCATGAATGACTTGACAAATGCAGAATTCTATTAAGCCAAGCCATATAGTAAAGAGAAGAACTTAAGACTTAAGTAATCCCATTATTTTTTATAGATGTCTATTAGCGTTTACGATTGTAGAAAGACAACTTGACTAACCCGGCAGGAATACATAGCTACTACTAAGAAAAAAATTTTTTTTATTCTCGTTATCATTAATCATTCTATTGCAAGTTAATTCGAAATAGGATTAGTTGATGTATTTTTAATCGAATATTATGATCAATTTTAAACACTTTTTTCATTGAGCGTACCTCTAGGTACCTCTACGTGACGCCTATTCTCAATAATGTGGCTCCACTGCCGTGTTCCGGCGTGCATTGCTGACATCTCTTCGGTGCCTACGTGCTAAAATATCCACGCTTTAATTTAAACCAATAATAGAAAAATAACCTAATTCACAAAATGACAAAATTGTTTTCTTTAAATAATTCTATAGTAAGATAATTATTATTATTAAGTATAAATGAATAAGGAAGAAACACAAAAAATATAGGTAGTTCAATTTCAACCGAATCAATTGCTGTTTATAAAAATTTAATAAAGTTACAATTTTAAAAAGATACCTTTGATTTGGACGTCATCATAGGTGGGTCATTCCATCCCGGCGGCACGGACTTAGCGGGTGCGTAGTACCCGCCATTCGTAGCCTGGGTTGGGGCCACGCTGGCTGCTACTGGATTTACAGGGTTTAGTGGATTTATTGGGTTTATTGGATTTATTGGGTTTAGTGGATTTATTGGGTTTAGTGGATTTATTGGGTTTAGTGGATTTATTGGGTTTAGTGGATTCATCGGAGCGGGGTTCATAGGTGCGTGATTTAACGGGTTCATTGGAGTGGGATTTAGCGGGTTCGGCGTGGGATTTAGCGGATTCATTGGGTTCAATGGTGCGGGGTTGATGGGGTTGATTGTGTTGGCCGGGGTGTAGCCGGGGTTGGGCACGCTCGCCGCGCTGTACTGGTCGGGCAGCGGGCTGTTGAAGCCGTACGAGTGAGGTTGTGACGTCACCGGGTTGCTGTAACTGTACTGGTTGTACATGGGGGCGGCTTGGACTGACGGGTCCACTTTGTACTTCGACCGGCTTGTTATACCACCTATGGAATTGAAATAAAATAAAATTAAACCTTTTATTTTACTATGTTAAAAAATAATATTTCATTTGTCAAAAGTCAACATTTTTTTTAATGTACTTTAGTTTCAAAATGATATTTCTCGTCTGGAATATGTGTTGCAATTAACTAATTAATTTTGTTATAAAAAGTAAAATAAGAGCTTATTTATGTTCTTTAAAATATTGAACACTTATTTCTTATTGAATAAAAATCATTTTGCGGATATTATTGTTAAAATTTAACTTTTTAATTCCCAACTTTTCGGGGACGGACGAACTGTTGATAACCTGATATTATACTAATAGTTAACGAAGAATGTTGAATGTTCAAGATCGTCCCAAACATAATATCAGATTTCATAGATCACAAATAATCAGAAAAGAATACCGATTCCTAACCAAGGATGATCTGCGAGGCTTTTAAAATTAACAGACATCCTTACTTTTAATAGGCTTGGGGACAGCTCCCTAGATGGCAGCATCTGCTTTTGTTCGCATAATTAATAAAATTAAATCCAAACTTCAATGATATAAGGATGTTAAACATCTTACCCACATTAGGAAGAGGGGTTGGGGCTCCTGCCCACGCGAGCACGAGTGCTTGTAATGAGCAACTAACTTTGGGAATTAAAAGTTAAAATTAAATGCAATAAATTATTATTTTTTCAATGTGAAGTGTTCGCGTAACTTTAAGAAATCACTTATTTCGAGTTTTTAGGCCTGATAAGACCAATACGGTGCTTCGGTCTCTATAGGCAGATTCTCTAAATACGTTTTTTTTTTTCAATTTTGCTTATTCTACTTATTATAAGTACATGTGTTATTGTTCTATGTTGTGTGTGTAGATAACAGGTATTGTTTTTCAATGTTCGTTGTGTGACCGTTATAAACAAAATATGAGGTCGCAGGTTCGCAGACGTACCGTGCGGCGTGCCCACACTGGCGGGACGCGCGGGCTGCTGCCAGCCCGCCTCGCTCGCCGCTGCCACACCTGCCACAAACATATATGACGTCAACACAAATAATATTGTTCAATAATGGGCTTCCAGTGGATTTTGATACATAAGAGTGTTGTGTTAAATGTCTAGGCATGTGAACTATTAGTTTAAACGAGGAAACATGTGCTTCGGTAGTGCTTCGGTAGTGCTATAAAACCCAAGTTATTTTGTCTGGAAAGCAACTTGACATACATCATCATCGACATTCTACTAGTTTCAGCTGCCATCAAACTCCCAAAAACTTACAATGTATATATGATAATGTATATATATATATATATATATATATATATATATATATATATATATATATATATGTATATATATATATATATATATATATATATATTGTGAAAAAATTGCAAAATGAAAGAAAGAAACAAAATGTATTAATTTCTTACGATAACAGATTGATTTATAATTTTTAGTTGAAACCCAATGTAGACGTGAATGTGTACAATAACACAACAGATAAAAACACAAAGTTTTAAATAACCTCTTTTATTATTGTTTAAATAACTCTTAAGTAGATTTTAAGGCGTAAGAAAGATGCAATTTTGTAAATATCTACGTGAGCAAACCATTAATGGAGACGATGAAAGAAAAGGTAGCTTCGATAGTGATATAAATATCAAGTTTTGATCCGCTTAGACGACTTGAGATACTATCTCCATTAACTGTCAGCTGGGTTAAGCTGTCGTTGAAATCCCCCAAAAAGTTAGCAACGTCATGCATTAACATAAAATGATTATTTACATAATATTATTATTGTAAGGCATTTTGTAAACGAAATACACGTTAAACTAGACTGTATGGTCAAAGATCTTTGCCTGTCTGAATTGGTGAATCGTAAAAATCAAATTAGCAAAAATCTTTAAACTGACCCGGTCCGAAGGCATTAGCGAGGTCGTTGTGTGGCGCGGGGTGTGCGTGTGCGTGTGATTGCACGTGCGAAGTTGTCCGTGCGCCAAACTGATGCTGGCGCTGATGCTGCGTGCCCACCTGTAGATGTAAGGACAAATACATCGTAAAACTGCGCCATTTTTAATGAAATTATGTTGAAAACGATAATATATTCTATTAAAATAAAACCAGGTAGATTATATCTAATAAAACGCATCTATAGTCATCTAAGTTAAATTTATTAGCTATGATAATTTACTATACAGTGTGTACGAAGTAGTAAGTAGTCAGTATTTGCACTTTTAACAATATTTTTTTTACCAATTAATTTGTTGTACTTATACACACTACAGTGATTTATTTGAATTGGAAATCTCTATGGTTCGTATACTATCTCGTAGTGAGGCAACACAAACCCTCAAAATATTGACTACTTTTTTATAGGATAGGGTGATAAACGAGCACACAGTCCACCTGATGGTAAATGGTTGCTGTGACTCATAGATATCTACATTTATCCTCAATAAAGAATCAAAATGTGCGTCGTTACCCGTGAGGACAAAGATGAAATGCCTCATTTCCAGTAAAAAGCGTCTCCGGTTCTCTACACTCACTATACGAAACACAGCACTGTTACGCTGGTATTCTGTGGGAGCGTGGTCTTTCCCCGGTCGAGCCCGACCCATTCGTGCTACAAGTATACTACTAATATAGCTGCAGCATGCCTCTACCACGTATAACACTTCGATAAAATTAAAAAAAAACAAAATAATAATTAGTGGAAACCAAGAAATTATTATTATAATTAATATATTAGACAATCAATAAGATATATTAGAAATTTGAACGAAAGCAGCAAACCTGTGTCGCTCCATGTTCGTTCTGCAGCAGGCCAAGTGCTCTCTGCAGACGGTGTGCCAGTTCATGCTGAGTTCCCTGCAGTGCAGCTAAAGCACTTTGCAGACAACCCTGCTCGGCTAGTCGATTCGCATACTCATTCAGAGACATATCCAATTTGTCTTCCTGAGAAAAAGTAACACCATACTGAGATCGATGTAATTTCTTAATTATAAAGCGTATAAAACTAAAATAATTTACTTAAGGTGGAAGCCCGCGAAATTCAAATTTTCTTAAGTTTTTTGCAATTTGCAGGTCAGTGTCAGGTTGTATGTTTAACAAAATATGATTCACGAGAGTAACGAGTATGTATTTACAGAATTATAATCATTATAATCATCAATACAACCGTCTATGTTCGTATAATCCCAATGTATGGCTATTTCCAGAAAAACTCATTCAAAGGAATTATACGAACATAGACGGTTGTATTGATGATTATAATGATTATAATTCTGTAAATACATACTCGTTACGCTCGCGAATCATATTTTGTTAAACATACAACCTGACACTGACCTGCAAATTGCAAAAAACTTAAGAAAATTTGAATTTCGCGGGCCGCCCTGGAGCTTTCACCTTAATTAAAAACATCTTAATCCTTTCGCTGTCCCGTGCACTACATATAGGGCACTGCTATTGTCTTACTATTGTGTCTGGAAACCGGACAGTGAAAGTGTTAAATCTCCATTCCCAGACACCAATCCCGTAGGTGTCGCGAAAACCCACTATGCCTAAAGTCAGAAAAACCTACCGATGAATATCCAAATTAGTGAAAAAAAAGTAGGCCGTTAAAAATATATTGAAATTATATTTTTGTTGCGCTGATTTTATATTACTGTAGTCAAGCCATTGTAACAAAGAACGGTTGATAAAAATCACAACGTTACAATTTATGGATATGCACTCGCTACTACTGTCTCTGTCACTTATTGTATTGCTCGGGGTATAAACCGAGTCGTCGAGAAATAAATCATTGTAATCAGTCTATCTCGCTCATACACATTTGGCTTATGGAACGCCATAATGATGTGGGTAACAGGAGGTTGTCGATATCGATAATATTTAATGAATGGACTTTTAAGGTATTTTTTGCAGCACTGATTTTGGTCACACATGGATACACCCCGTTATTACACACAGTAGATATAGTGTGTTTTAGCACACTTATCAAAATTATCAATATTGGTAACTTTCGTTGGTTTTTTAGAACCTTCCCTTGGATTGGCTGGGCTTGCCGAATTGGGATATTTCCGTTTTTATTCAATCGACTGTCACTCTGCAAACGCCACAAATAAACGCAACATTTTCCCGTGTTTTATTAGAATTAAGCTGATATATTTTTTGAGATCACTTTTCAATTCACTTAAAAACAAAAATATATAATGAATAGAATAGAAGGTGATATTAACGTGGAAACTCGAATAGGTTGCCATTGCCAACCCTAGGTACCTAGGCAAAGCGTGGCAACTGTTACCTTTATGACGCACGACTTTGATAGGCACAACCAGTGGTGTTGCCAATGATAACATATTGATCTGAGACGTGGTCCTTACAGCTGGCATTACGGCTGACTCAGGGTCGCTCAGCGAGCTATGGTGAGGGCTATGCTCGAAATTTCTCTACATTATAGAGTTAGAAATGAGGATTTCCGCAGTAGAATCAGAGTAACCATTGCACAATTAATTAGTAAGTTGAAGTCGCAATGACCGGCCATATAGCTCGAAGAACTGACAACCGATGAGGAAGAAAGTTTCTCGGGTGACATCATTGTACGTTACGATGTACCAGTAAGCGGAGGGCGGCGCGACCCCCTACTAGATGGAGTGAAGAGTAGCGAGGTTAGCCAAGTAGACAATCTATTATCGTTGAAGCTGTAGAAAACTATAAAGATGAATGAAATCAACGTCATGTCATGTGATTTAATGTTGAGATAAGTTAAAGTAAAGTTACAGTCTATATACGTCCCATTGCTGGGTACAGGTCTGCCCTCATTTTTGAGAGGGTTTTAAGGCAAGGAAGTATTTACTGCGTTGTCTTAATGCATATTGGTGGATTTCACATGTCGTCGATATATTTATTTTTTAGACATACAGGTTTTCTCACGATGTTTTTCTTCATCGTATGACACTCGGAATTCAGTTTTATAGTTCTTTATTGACGTTACAGATTGTAGTAAACAATTTAGCTAACGCTGCTGGTAAGAGATGTAAGAATTCGAAGGATACATGTGGCTTACGATTGTAATGAAATAGAACGGAATAATTTTCATAAATTACAAGTAATTTTTATTTAATGTCAATTTTTTAGTTTTATCATTGGTTCGGAAAAAACTTTGTTGTGGGAAAATCAAACAGGATTTTGTCAAAGTAAAAGTTTACATTAAAATATAGGTTTTTGAAATTACTTATAAAACTCATTTAAAAAATATTTTGGTTAGATTTTAAGAGATTGGTTAATTTCTCCTTTGTCGTCTCTTATAATACCCACAGGGTGATATTGGATATTTTTACACTGCCACTTACGGTCTACTCTGGTCTTTGATAGGCTGAAATGAATAAGGAATGAATGAATGAATGAATTTATTCTCTTTATAATAGGAAATCTTAATGTAAAGTATTACAAAATTGCCAGACTGGTACTTAATTTGTGAGAGACTGGTGCTTGAGATAGGTATAAAAATTTGTATTACAGATCACCAGGGATCCCCATGATTTTATTTTTTACTTATTATAAGCCAGTGCTTGACCACAATCCCACCTGGTGGTAAGTGGTGATGCAGCCCTAGATGGTAAATCGCACTGTCTTATCGTAACAAAAGCCTATTCACTCTTGCCTTGAAGACGCCTAGATTGTATTCGGACGGAAAGATAGACGCCGGCAAATTATTCCACTCCTTTGCTGTACGCATTACAAAAGACGAAGCAAGCCGTTTAGTTCTAATGCGTGGAATATCGACAACAAAGGGATGAAGACCCGCCGACCGTCTGGTTGTCCGATGGTGGAAAGGAGAAGGAGGAATTAAGGCGTGTAATTCCTGCGCACACTCACCGAAATGCATCCTATAGAATACCGAGAGACTGGCTACTCTGCGCCCGTGCTCAAGGCTGACAAGATTGGTTTCAACCAAATCAAGGTCACCAATGAGCCTCTTAGCACGTCTCTCCACTGAGTCCAATGCTGCCAGGTGGCATTTTGCAGCACCAGCCCATATGTGACAGCAGTACTCCATGCACGACCGGACTTGCGCTTTATATAAGGAAAGAAGCTGCCCCGGCGTGAAGTACCGCCGCACCCTTGCAAGGACACCAAGTTTCCTTGCGGCTGCTTTGGCTCTGGACTCGATGAACCGCCCATAGTTTAGGTTCGGAGAAAATTCAATCCCTAACAACTGAAGGCGCTCAGTGTACTCCAAGGATACATTCCGGAAAGTAGGAGCCATGGTGAGCGGGCTCCTTTTAGCGGTAAAAAGACACGCTTGTGTTTTGGAGGCGTTAAATCTCACGAGATTGGCATCGCCCCATTCGGAGACTGCCTGTAGTGTGAGACTCACACGCTCAACCATAGCCTCTCTTTCTGACTGGATTTGATCCCGGCTGGCCCGGGCGTTTGGTTGGTATCTCTCCACAACTGTGCTGTCGTCTGCATACCCATAGACACCGGGAATGAGCAGATCATTTATATGCAGCAGGAAGAGAGTTGCGGAGAGAACGGACCCCTGAGGAACACCGGCGTTAGTCGCCACAGTATTGGATGAGCAGCCATCAACGACGACCCGGAGAGACCGTTCACTCAGAAAGTCCTTCACCCAGACAATTAGGCCAGGGGATAAGCCGTATGCTGAAAGCTTGCCCAATAGACTAGCGTGCCAAACCCTGTCAAAAGCCTTCGAGACATCGAGGGAAACAGCAAGTGCTTCACCACTGTTCTCGAGGGCTTCGCCCCATATGTGAGTGGCATACGCTAGAAGGTCCCCAGTTGATCGATTTGACAGTTGATGATGATAAAAAACGATGTACCTGCGGTCGAGTTGCAATAGCAATACGTAGATGTTCCAACACCGCTATTACATGGTTAATGCTGGTTTTTATAACTTTTATAAGTTATAATATATTATGTTGATGGTGATGACTTAGACGACGATGATGATGATGCGGCAACATACCTGCGGCGTACGTCCCCGTGCGGCGGCGGCGCGGCGCAGCAGCAGCGCCAGCTGCGCGCGCTGCGCCAGCGCGCCGGCGTCCCGCGCCCCGCGCCCGCCCCGCGCGCCCCGCCCGCCCCGCCCCGCCGCCCCCACGTGCTCGCGCGCCGCGCACACGTAGCACAGCGCACCCGCAGCACGCAGCGACGGATCGCTCTCCGCGGACAGCTTCGCGCCCAGCATCTCTGCAACACAAACATGTGCACCTTCCTTTATCATCCAATACTCCCACACAGGTTAAAAATACTATACGGTTTGGAAACACCTTTGATGTCAGCCAAAGCCGCCACACGTGTGGGTATTTACTACTTACGCCGACCTGCACAAATGTACTAATTGACACGAAATTGAAAATAAACTAATTTATGATATTACTAGATGACCAGGCAGACGTTGTTCTGCCCTTTCCGATGGCTATGTGTGCTAAAAAAATCATTAAATTCAGAAATAAAAAAATTGAGGGTCACTTATCGGGATAAAAATTATTCTATCTCGCAAGTTGGACCAAACTGAACAGAATGTGCAAAATTTAATTGAAATCGGTTCAGTAGTTTAGGAATTCATCGCGGACAAACAATGTGACACGACATTTTTATATATAAAAATTATACTCATTATCATTAATTAATATTACGCGCATACTTATAAATTAAAAAGATTAATAATAAAGATTAATAATTGAACAAAATCATTTTTATTAATACAAAAAAAAATACATTCTTTTTATATGTCTTCAGTTTTCGATTATTAAATACTAGCTGTCCCTTGCGACTTCGCCCGCGTAGAATTTACTACAATTTCAAGGATTTTAATTTTTTTGCGCCAAATCCTGATTCTTTTCTAAAATAAAAGTATCCTAAATTACTCCCTATAACATCAGCTATCTACCAGTGAAAGTCTCGTCAAAATCGATCCAGCCGTTTCGGAGATTAGCCGGAACAAACAGACAGACAGACATACAGACAGACAAACAAAAATGATAAAAATTGTTTTATTGTTATTAGTATCGTATATACTTTCATATGCCTTAAATAAAAAGCTGTTATTTTAACATTACATACAGACACTTCAATTTTATTTATTTGTATATATAGATATAGTGTACTCACATTTAATGAACAATTTTATCAAAAAAAATTAAAGAAAAATATAAACACAGCCGTTATTTCAATTCAATTTTACTTAATAACTCATAGAACTTGCACCTTACACCTAAAATGCTGCTTCTGCTGCTGATATAAATAAACATTACAATTAATGAAGTACGCTGACACACGGTTGCAAATTCCCCATCGTTGCTTTACACAAGTACGTTCATTTCACAACCCTTATATTCTCTTTAAACTGTGACACCATGGTACACGTGATAGATACAGCTATATTATGCTTGTAGCACAAATAATGTCACAGAATACCAGCGAATGACGGAATAGTATTCTTTTGACGTGAAAACGTCTTTAATTTGCTTCTATTGAGGAAAGAAATTCAATAAACTGATGATACCAAAATCGGGGGATACAGTTCAATGCTGCAGCTTCATATTTATCATATACGTCCAACATTTAATTACACTACTTGATAGCTAACAAATCTAAGAATCGATTATGTTGAACGTGGAATGTGACGCATCGCACGTGACAAAGGGAGAGCGCCGCCATTTTGAAGTCGTTTCGTCATTCAAATACACGTACATATATTCATGTACAACATACGGCCGTGTCCACGAATGACAATGACCAACAACCATACAGTTCACCTAAAATGACTAAGTGGATGCTGTGGCCCATAGACATCTACATCCATCCTCATCCTAAATTAAGAATAAAAATGCAGATGCATTCTCACTCCTGAGAATTAAGATGGAATACCTTCTTTCCAGTAAAAAGAAGTTTTCGGTTCTCTACACTCACCATATGAAACAACAACATTAAGCTGCTATTTTACGCTGGTTCTCTGTGAGAGCGTGGTCCTTCCCCGGTGGAGCCGACTAGTCCTTGTGTGTGTTACATAAACATAAAATAGCTGCAGCGACCCTACCACGTAAAAAAATCAATTAGGTCTAATAATTTTCCGCTCACCTAGTGTCGCTAGTTGACACTGAGGGGGAAGTTTTATGTTACACAATGTAATTTATTTGAGAAGTAAAATTTAAAATTAAAGTTTCCAGTTCGTAGAGTTAAAATACACAAAATAATGGCTCAACGGTTTGCTCTTTGGGGATGAGACCCCACATAGGCGCGGTCACCCGCCTCAATGCCACCGCTGCCAACTCTATGGGCATGCGGCGGCCAACTGCTCTGACCCCCCCCCCCCCAGGTGCGTTAAGTGTCTAGACCTCCACAACTCGAAAGGATGTCCTCGGCCACAAAACGCCGAATCCCCGCCCTCATGCGTCAGCAGTCTGCCCTCGCGCTCCTCACCCTCGTCCCAGCAAACAAGCTCCACCACCAGTCAATGACATATCGTTCCCGGCTCTTCCATCATGAATGCCTCGTTAGGGCCTTTCCCAGCCCTCTCGGCCCACTCAGGGCCCCCAAGGCCCTCTTCGGCCCCCTCCGAGCTTCTCTCAGTCTTCACAGCCTCCAGTTTTCCAGGGGCCGACCCCCCCACGGACATCCTTCGCGCCACAACAGGCACAACCCTCAATGGTTGATGACCTGAATACAATGTATGCCGCTATTCGGAGCATCGATATTTGCGAGATTGCCATATTAGCGCGGAAACTGTGTGCTGCTCAGTCCCCTCAGAACCGTCTCCTTGCTCTTGCTGAGCACCACAACCTTTTGTGCTCATTGTAAGTTAAGTTAATTAAACTTAACAATGGCAGAGCACTCTGCTCTCCCAAAAGCCCAAGGGTTTATCACTTGTGCCCTTTAATATTCGCGGATTGCGAAATAACCTCCCCGAGCTTAAGCTCTTTCTTCGAGATCGCGAAGCCGAACTCCACCTCCTCCAGGAAACCAATCACAAAAGTAAGGACATCAAAGGCCTTTTTATCCAAAAGTATTCTCTTCTTCGTAACGACAGACCTGACCGCAAAGGCAGCGGTACTGCCATTTACTACAAGAAGATACTTCATTGCTCCCACATCCCTACACCGCAGCTTACCGACATGCAAGCCACTGTATGCAGGCTAGCCTTGACTGGACGTCAGTCCATCTTCATAGCCTCCTGCTACATCCCTAGTGGAACCCTCCCCCTCAAAAAAGATTTTGAGGCTATCCTTTCATTAGGCAACTCAGTCATGTTTGGAGATTTTAACTCCAAGCATACTGAATGGACCTGCCTTTCTACTTCTCAGAGTGGCAAGAAACTGCTTGATATCACGCAGTCTCTTGAACTTACCGTCCACAGTCCCCTCGGTGTCACTCACTATCCCGACAACACCGACCACGCTCCTGACGTGCTAGACTTTGCGCTAATTAAAAGAGTTTCCCTCAACCTCAGGACACTCAAGACTCTTGACGATCTAGGATCCGACCACCGCCCGGTCTCCCTCATTCTTGGCCATCAGTCATCTCCCTCAACGCCCTCCATGAAAACCTTCACCAACTGGAAGGGCTTCAAGGAGTTCCTAGTCAAAGCTATGGACTCACAGGACTCCCCCATCTCCCTCTCGTCGGACTTCGACAGTACCGAAAAAATCGATCGATTCGCGGTCGATACTCTCTCCATCCTTATAAAATCCTCCCTTATGGATAATGAAAAAGTCGTCCCGGTTGCTAATAATGATGGTCTTCCCCTACATATTAGCAACCTATTGAAAGCCAAGAAAGCTGCTTTCCAGAGAGCAGGAATCTATTCCACCCCCGACTATAGGCGTATGGCCAATCGTCTTCAACGAGAAGTCCGTTCCCGCCTCTCTGAACTTCGAGACCTCGAAAAGAGTAACCTCATGGAGAATATCTCTCCCTCTCATACAGTGTACTATCAGATGGCGAGAGCCCTCCGCATAGACGTTATCACCCACACTCCCCCTCTCTCCCGTCCCGACTATTGCCCTCGACGACGAGGAAAAGGCTGAGTGCTTTGCAGACAGCATCGCCGCTCAATAGCGGCGATGCTGTCAGCATTGGCCCTCCTAGTTCACAACCTACCGACCCCTCCCACATCCAGACAGTGGAGGATGAGGTCCGCCGCCGGAACGCACCCCCCACAGCCTCTGACCCTATCACTGTGTCCAATGATAAGATCTCATCCTTCATGAAAGGACTGAACCCAAAAATGCTTCGGGCATGGATGGCATCTCCAACCAAGCCCTTAAACATTTTCCTGAGCAGGTGTTAACCCTTTTAGCTATTATCTTCAACACCTGCTTCAACCTTAGTTACTTTCCCACCACGTGGAAAGAGGCAACTGTCATTGGTATGCCCAGACCAGGAAAGCCTCACAACCTCCCTCCAGTTAACGTCCCATCAGCCTCCTCAAGGCCATTGGCAAACTCTTCGAACGAATCATCCTTACTCGTATGAGGCTCCATCTGTTTCCCACAAACGGCGACCCTCTTGTCATCCCCCACGAATTTGATTTCCGAGCGAAGCATTCTTGTCCCCAAAAAGTTCACCGTATTGTGAAATATATCCTCAGCGGTTTCTATCCTCGGAGTCACAAGACCGTCGTGGTCTTTTTCGACATAGCAAAGGCATTCGATGGAGTCTGGCACGAAGGCCTTATATATAAGCTCTATAAAATAGGTCTCCCTGATAGTCTTGTTCGTCTCGTGGCCTCCTACCTGAAGGATCGTACCTTTCATTTTTGACACAAAGGCACGCTCTCCTCTCAACACCCTGTCAAAGCAGGTGTCCCTCAGAGCTCAGTGCTTGCCCCTCTGCTGTATATCCTTTTCACCAACGACATTCCCATCCCGTCGAAAGGTGATCAGCTCTCCCTCTTTGCAGACGACACTGCCCTCTACTGTAAAGTTATCTTACCACCTTTCATACGGAACAAGATCCAAAAGTCAGTTAATGACTTAAAATACACACACGTTGCTAGTTGACACTGAGGGGGAAGTTTTATGTTACACAATGTAATTTATTTGAGAAGTAAATTTAAAATAAAAGTTTCCAGTTCGTAGAGTTAAAATACACAAAATAATGGCTCAGCGGTTAACTCTTTAATTTTTTGGACATTTGTAACTGACCGCAATAGTGTATGAGCGCGTCCCCATCGCAATGTGTGACGAGTGCGGCCAGCGCCTCCCTCCAGCTGGTAGGTGCAGCGCCACGCACCAGCGCGTCCCACTTGCTCTGCAGCAGGCAGCTCGCCACCAGCGACACCCCTTCTCCAGCACTCGCGTTCAGGTGGTACTTCTGCACCTTGTACAACAGTTCTTGGCTGCCTGCGAACAACATGCTTTTTAAACTTTGTAATAATAATATTAAATCATTTCAGTATATCTATATATATATATATATATATATTATTAGTTTCTGTTAGGCTAATCTTTAGAATGGCTGGACCAATTTTAATGAAACTTTATGGATACGGACAGATAGAGAACAATGTCTGGAGAAATCTAAACTATATTTTATCCGGAAATGTTGAAGATTTTTTTTTTCGAAAAAAAACGAAAATGAATGATTAGTCTTTGATTATCTTAATTCTAAATAACGCCACATTCATAGATCATGACCAAGCGAACCCGGGGCAGACGGCTAGTTAAATAACTAGCAAGCAATTAATATAGGGTTATTAAATTTAAAAACCACGTACGTGAATTTTCAATACAATCGATTCAGCCGTTCAAAAGATTAGGACAGACAGACAGTTTAACTTCAATTTTAATTAAAAGCATATACATAAAAATAATAATTCTTGTTGAGTTGATCAAGCAAGTAGTAGATGAGTATTTGTATTTGGGATGTGTATTGTGGATGGTAGATATGATAAGGAACGACGAGTGAACGCAGGAAATAGCGTAAATGGGGCACTACACTCTATTGTGGAAAGTCTGAATGTGTCCAAAAAGGCACGTATGGCAATTCACAATGCTGTGTCAGTCCCTACTTTAATGTATGGTAGTAAAAGTTGGGTGTGGCAGAAGAACCACAACAGTAGAATAAATGCTGTAGAAATGCCATTAAAGAGTATGTTAGGGCTGAATCTGAATGACAGGATGAGAAATTGTGTGATAAGAGATGAGTGTTGTTTGCAACATGATGTTGTGATCAGGATTGAGAATGAATGCTTCGGTAATTTGGACTGTTTAGAAATAATTAATGAGGAAAAAGTGACAAAGCAAATTTGTGTTGCAGAGGCGAACGGCAGAGGCAGGAAGAGACGAACTACGCGAAAATTTATCGACCAAAAAAAAGAGCAGTTTTAAAAATTAAGCGTACCCTTAAGCCGTCTACTGACCTACCTGCCACAGTGGCAATCTAGGAAGCACAGCGATCGGAGCAATATCGAAGCTCGCAGGGCCGACTTAAAAAATTGCCCCTGCTTGCCTACACACATCACAATTAAGGAGGCAATTAAGGGTCATCCCCACTCCTACACCCTAGATTGCCCCTGCGGCAGGCAGGTCAGTAGCCACCTTTAACCGACGAGCGTGTATGCGTAGGTATATAGATGTGGAGGAGGCGAGAGAGGAGTGCCAGGATCGTGCCAAATAATAATAATAATAATTTATTATTTCAAGCTTAGAATATCTTAATTTATAGGATACAAACACTAAGATACAGCTTAACAATAAATACAATTCAGTGAACATCTGTGTCTGAACTAGATAACTTAATATCTGTGTTTCAGAAATGGAAGTAGGTAGTCTTTGCCTACCCCTCTGGGTGACAGCCGTGAGTGTTTATGTATAGGTATGTAATTCTTTATTCACAAAAACTTTTACCTACAATTACAGTAACTGTATGCTTATCCTACAATTTTATTGTACGGTATTCGTGAATTTATAGTTAGCCTACAAAATTCGTATTCGAGATATTGCCTAATTTTGCAACAGCAAATTAGACTTCTACCCCCATGCTAATTATTAACTGTATAACGATAGACAAGTGCGGCTAGTTCATGAGTTTATGGTATACGATGCAGTAATTAACTACCTGTGTGTACATAGCATAAGCAATATGGTCACACGAATAAGATGACATGTTTTCAGTTTTTCAAATTAATGTTATAATATCATTAAACGAATCTCAGATTTTTAAGTTATAAGTAATTATTATCAATTCAATATTGTTTTAAATAATTACTTTTACTGATTTTTTTACTATTACCAGGCTTGTCTCACTCCGCGATTTAGGCATGAAAATATACCTACGCTGCGCGGCCGCCTACAAGAGGCTAATTCAGTGAGATTGTCACGCACAACCTCACTCACGCTCGCCTTATGTTAACAAAACATATTCTTCTGTTATGAGTATTTAAGCACTTTTGATAGTTATTTTTGAGTTTTTATTCAAGTATGGCCTCTCAAAAATCCAAAAGGTACTGCATAGCATGCGGGTGCTTAAATAACAATAGAAATATCGACTTTTCATTCTTTACTGTCCCTCAGGATACCGAAAGGCAAGATATTATTATTTATAGATAGATCTAGATAATCAGGTACCTAGTTGCTGACTCCATAGTTACAAATTTATTATTTGATTAGCGACCCGACCACAGCTTCGTAGTTTTCGATTTTTTCGCGTACAATTCCTATGACCTTAAAAACCGTTCAGTGTAAGTAGACCTCCCAGTACTAGTGACTGCCTACTAATGCAACATCAGCATATACACCAGTATATGTTTATCTTGTATTAGTAGGCAATCCAGTGTTAAAACAATTACCAAATTGGTTTAACACTTTGTCGATAAAAGAAAGAGATTGAAAATAGCAGGACTTCTCATTGCCACTCTCTCATTAATAATGCCGTCGCGTGTCGCATATTTGTAAATAGCAAAATATGTGAAACAGACAATTGACAATGAACAAAAGCAATGAGTTACAGCGCTAAGGGCAGCGGATTCGAATCCCGCACGGAACAAGTATTTGTATGGTCTACAAATAACTGTTCTGGGTCTGGTAGTTTGTCCTTGTGAAATCTATGTATGCAAACTGCCCCCGCGATACAGGAGAAAATCCTAGTGTGGAGGTAACGTTTTTAAAAAGAGAAAAAGAGAGACAAATAATGAAGTTAAAAATTTCGTACAACAGACTTCAATATGAATACGCATTATTAAGGATAACTCCAAAATTACCGGTCAGATCTTTGTCAAATATATGGGATATATAAATTATAAGCACCAGCTTTCAAAAAAAAACAATCATCAAAATCGGTACGTCAAATTGAGTACCTCCTCCTTTTTTAAACAGACTCGCACGCGGACGTAAGGTGTATTTTGATTTAATACTCGCAAGTTTAGAGAGTTTAGAGAGTGATCCTTCTGTTCTTGTACTATTATAGCATTTTACCATATTTATCAAAAATATTGGAAAAAGTTGTACACTTTCAAGTAGTATACTTTTGTGAACTAAATAAAATACTACCTAAGTTACAATCAGGGTTTAGGAAGAGTCATGGGACAGCTACAGCCCTGATAAATGTCGTAGATGACGTGCTGTCTTTTTCGGATTCTGGCAAAGGCACGATCCTCACTCTTTTAGATTTTTCAAAAGCATTCGATTCGATAAATACGGATTTGTTAATAGATAAACTATCATATTATGGTTTTGATAACGGGGCATTGGTGTGGTTTAAGAGTTATCTCAATAATCGTCTACAACAAGTTATAATTAACAGGAATGATGGCGAAAGCTATGTTTCCCAACTTCTTCCTGTCAATAAAGGTGTCTCTCAAGGATCAATTTTAGGCCCTTTGCTTTTTATCATTTATAGTTCCGATATAACAGCATGTCTTGAAAATTGCAAATACCATATTTATGCTGATGACCTACAGGTGTATATTAGTGTAGATAGTAAAAATGTAAATACAGCGGTAGATAAGTTAAATGAAGATCTTCAACGCATTAGTTCTTGGTCACAAAATAACTCCATGCTCCTTAATCCTACAAAATCTAAGTTTATTATTTTAGGTACTAAAAAGCAGGTACAGGTCATAACTTCTACTGATCCTAACATACGTATTGATGGGGAAAACATTGAACGAGTTTTTGAAGCACGAAATCTAGGGGTTCTTATGGACAGTTATTTAAAGTTTGAAAATCATGTAATTAATGTCGTAAAAAGTTGTTTTTTCCGATTAAAAGTTTTATATTCAATTAGGCAGTTTATCACTGTAGACTTACGCGTTAAACTATGTGAAACCTTAGTTCTGTCTAAACTAAATTATTGTATAACCTTGTATGGACCTTGTCTATTTAAAAAATCAAAAAATTTAATTCAAAGGGTACAAAATGCTTGCGCTCGTTACTGTTTTTACATCCCAAGACGAACACATGTTACACCTTACCTTAATGCCTCTAATATGCTTAAAATGCAGGAACGTCTCAAATTATTTTATGCCTCCCTGCTATTTGGAGTGATAAAAACAAAGAAACCAGAATACCTATATGAAAAGCTTCAGTGGAGACAAAATCAACATATGTACGGTATTCGAGAGTGTGCAAAAGTACTTTGCATACCTCAACATAGGACATCAGCATTTCGTGGTAGTTACAAATTTATGGCCACAAAATGTTGGAATGATCTTCCACCACCATTACGAGTCAAAACAAATAAGAACAGTTTTAAGAAAAAATACAAAGAGTATTTATTAAGTACGCAGAAAATGTCATAAAAATGAAAAAAAGAAAATAAAAGGAAAAACGGCGGGGGCTGAGTATCCCATATTTAGTTATATTCAATTATGTAACTTACATTTACTACCAATATTCTTTTTAATAACCATTATGTTGTTCTAGCATAATTATTATAATTAGTTGAATAAATAAATCACTACTGTAGCTCTTACTTTTAATATTATTATTTTTTTTTTCATATGTTTTTGTTTATATTTCGTTTATATTTTCTTTATATTATGTTTATCTTTTGTACATGAATATTAATTATCAATTTATTAATAAAAATAACATGAAAACTTGTACTGGTAAATGAAATAGTTCTTGTACTGGCTGTATGAATAAATAAATAATTTAACACTAAAATCTATTTGTAATATGTATAATCAGTGATGTACGCGTACTGTTATACTTTAGCTCACTAAGTAGGTATATTGGTGCTGACCGAATAACAGCGTTGTAGATTCTCTGCAACAAATGCTGAGTCAGAACCCTTTCATTGTCCTTCTAAAAATATCATTTTTGTATTAGTTTAACTTTTAAATATTTTATTTCTTTTGGTCAATGAATAAATATTTTATTATTATTATTATTATTTATTCTGTGTGCAATTACCAGATGAGTAAATAAACCGAACAGAGATATTAGATTTTATACGTGGTAGAGCCATGCTGCAGTTATATTAGTAATATAGTTGTAGCACGAATGGGTCGGCTCGACCGGGGAAGGACCACGCTCTCACAGAATACCAGCGTAAAATAGCAACTTAAAACTGCTGTGTTTCGTATGGTAAGTGTAGAGAACCGGAGACCCATTTTACTGGAAAAGAGGCATTCCATCTTAGTCCTCACGGGTTACAACGCATCTGCATTTTGATTCGCAAGCGATGATAGATGTAGATATCTATGGGCCACAGCAACCACTTACCAACAGGTGGACTGTGTGCTCGTTTGTCACCCTATCCTATATAAAAAAAACAGAGAGGAAAGAAATATTTTATCATAGGTACATAATAAAATGATGATGACATAATAAAAAGCTGATAAACTTTTTCTTTATTTAATATCATCCACCTGTGCCAATATTGTCAAAATAGGTAATAAAAATTTTGGACGCTTCTAGAAGCTCTCCGTTCGGCTCATCTCATGTGCTCTTAATAAACATTATCTACACATACCATACATTACACATAACATGGGATAGGAATTAAGTCTGGACCCATTCCAATCGACCACCATATCCAAATATCACATATTTCACGATAAAGCCTTTGAACTTACCCAATGAAGCAATAATGAGTGCATCGGCTACTCTCTTAGCCTCGAGACACATTTCCACCGCCTCCTCCAAGTTGCCGCAGACCAAGGCGCGGCAAATTAGGCTTGTCGAGTCTAGATACAACAAGATGTTCATGTTATTAAATAAGATTACACAACTTAATTCAAAAATACAGGCTGTCCCAGAAGTCACGTCAAGCCGCAATCGGGTGATAGGTCAAGTCATAACAGTTAACAGAAAAATATAGAAAAAAATCTTAGCTATATATTTTAAAAATTACAGACATTTATAAAAACTCGAGTAAATCTATAGTCTGTGACGGTATTTTACCTCCTGTTGCTACAAATTTTAACTTTTTTTATTTACTGTATGTAGGTAGGTGTTTATGTAGTTTATGTAGGCGGTGTAAGAATATCGACTACCCCATATCGTCCCGTGGGTGTCGTAAGAGGTGACAGAGGGAAACTGAAACAGATGATGGGCAGCAGCATCTTCCTGATAACAATTTTAACAGTGGTAGAGCCAGGCGGCAGCTTTTGCTGTCGCACGGATGGGCCGGCTCGAACCGGGGTGGTACCACGACCTCACAGAATACCAGCGTGAAGTAGAGGTTTACCTCTGCGTTTCGCTTGGTGAGTGCAGGCGGCCGGAGGCCTTTTTTACTGGAAATGAGGCATTCCATCTTAGTCCTCACGGGTGACAACGCATCTACATTTTGATTTGTAATAGAGGATAGATGTAGATGTCTATGGGCCGCAGCAACCACTTACCATCAGGTGGACTGTGTGCTCGTCTGTCACCCTTATCATATAAAAAAAACTCCAAATTAACTTTTAGTTAGGCGTGGCAACTATGGCAAAATCTAAAAAAGAACTTGCTTACCATCCCCGTTAGGTATGACAACATTGGAGACAGGCGGTTCTAAGTCAAGATTCGCTAGTTTTCTCTCGATCAACGTGTGTGCTTCCTGTAACGAGTAAAATTTTCTAATACATAAATAGCATACAACGCAGGCAATACTGCAACATTAACGATTTTATTGCGTTTATTTTAACTTATCTATAAAGGTATTATTAAATTCAGTATTAACCCAAAAAATCTGTTTTATTCAATGTGTTATTTGTATGTTATATGTATGATTTGTACGTAACAGGTCGAGGAAAAAGTTTCTTCGTATTTTATATACAAGTTCAAAACATTTTTTTTAATTCAAAGTTTAATTACATTTAATTATAATATATGTGCCATTCTGTTCGATAACTTGTTGCCATCTTGTAGGTAGTGACATAATCCCATTGCTGTATAAATATTGGGATTTTTGGATTTAAAAAAAATGCGAAATGTAGTTTTGACAGTCCTCTCTTGATGTTAACCTAATTCTGATGAGATCGAAACAGGTGATAATCTGAAGATGCTAGGTCAGGACTAAATGGTGGATGCATTAACACTTCGCACGAAGCTCTCTCAATTTTTACTTAGTGGCTAAAGATGTGTGTGGTCTGGCGTTATCACGATGAAACATCACTACTTTTCTGTTGATCAATTCCGGCCGTTTTTCCTTAATTTTTTGCTTGAGTCTCATTAGATGTTGGCAGTACAGATCCAAATCGATGGTTTTGCCCGCCGGTGAAAAGCTTATATATAATAAGCGATGCCCTTCTAATCCCACCATCTTATTGCATGTTAATCCGGATTTCGCTACAGTCTGTGGAGCTCCGCTACGCTTTGAACATGATCTTTTTCGCACGTTCTTGTCGCAAGTGATCCACTTTTCATCGCGTGACCAATCTTTTCAAAAATGGTTCGGTTTGATTACGTTTCAATATAGAATCGCAAATGAGTACACGATTCATTAGGTTTCTTTCAGTGAGCTCTTATGGTACCCAAATATCGAGTTTTTTGTATAGCCAGACTTTTTCAAATGGGTCAAAACTGTTTTGTGGTCAACCCTCAATTCCTCGACCATGTCGTAACTACTACTATATCTATCGGCACCACTTTTCAAAAATGGCATCGACTTTATCCGTATGAGGGCGATCAGAGCCCGCTGCATCTTCAACATCAAAATTCCCGAACTGAAAACGCTTGAACCAACTTTGTGCTACTCTTAATTGAACTTTTATTTTAACTGCATTAGATCCATAAACATTATAATTTTTTTCTCGGCTTGAGTCGCATTTTTCCCTTTTTTTCTAATAAACTTCAGAATGTATCGAATTTCTTTGTTAAATTCACTCATTTTGGCGGATAGAAAAACAATTAAAAAATGGCGGGAAAGTATTTTTTACTTTTTCTTTTTTTCTTTTTCTTAATGTCCTATATGTATTGATATTAAAACCAGCCAGATACCAACAGTACAACCAAAGAGATTTTTCTTCAATTTTATACAAACAAAATACGAAGAAACTTTATCGCCGACCTATTATATTTTCTAGACATTAGGAGTAAACTATTTCAGCAATGCTTGCACTACTGTATTTCGAAATGAAGGGTTTAGAGAGCGTATATTAGTATATAGTAACTTGAAGATGTAGTTGAGGGTGTGAAGTGTTGTGTACGTAGAATCGAATTATGTTGCGTGATACAACATTTTGTACACATCTTGGACAAGCGGAAAAACAGACAATGACCTTTGAGGGTATTCAAATTAATTTATTTCAGATAACATAAGATCCATATCATTGAAAGACATTGATTAATTGATAATAAAAATAATAATATGTCATTAAAATACAAATAAAATACATTATAATCAGAATACAATAAATACAAATTACACATAATTATTAATAATACCCTCTCGCTCCCACAATTACTGGGACATGTCTGTCGCAGCAATGCCGGAGGAGAGGACAGTCCAATCTGTCACCTATCATTTTGCTATTATTTTCAGGATAATATTGGTGCTTGCCCGCACTCTGCGCACCAGTGACGCACACGGCTTACGCATGGTCGCATGAAAGCAGGCAGTGCGCGCCTCCGCAAACATGCCAGGGGCACTGCAGAAGCGGGGCAGCCCCAAGATCACCCTAAAAGCGTTATTGTACAGGATGCGGAGATCATTGTAACTTCGCTTATTATGGTCTGCCCACAGGCTGGATGTATAGTGATGTACAATAAGCTCTAAATAGTGTAATTTTTACCTCCTGTGAGCATCGCGCAAATCTGCGCGCTATCATGTTAGCTCTAATGGACAACGCTCTCCGCTCCCGCTCAATGTCCGCATTGTCCTTGAGGTCATTAGGATTAGATGTCCCAGGTACTTAAATTGATTGAGAACCTCTAGGGGCACACTATTCAATAATACTGGTGGTAAATCCTGGGGACACTTGGTACCTGCCTTAAAGACGATGCATTTACTTTTCTTTACATTGTACTTTAGACCGTGTCCACTCGCATACTCCTCACAAATGCGTATCAGTTTCCTTAGGCCACAGATCGACGCACTCAGCAAAACCATGTCGTCAGCGTAACTCAGATTGTTAACACAGACGCCGTCAATATGGCAGCCGACGCGCTGGCTGCTGAGAGCGTCGATCAAATTGTTCATATATAAATTGAAAAGTGTCGGAGATGTTAGTCCGCCTTGCCCGACTCCACATTCGAGCTGATACGGATCCGACACTGCACCCGCCCAACGCACGATGTTAGACTGGTGTGAATACCAGTACTGGAACACGCTGATGAGTTCCTCGGGTAAGTTGATACTTTTCAGTTTATTCCATAAGCGGTCGTATCGAACTAAATCAAAAGAGTTATTGTAGAAATTACCAACCGCTTCGCCATTTTCTTATTTCAATTGCGCTCTCTGTTTCAAATTCTGTCTAATCTATACCTATTATAATTATAAATATATAAGTTCTAAAAAGTTAAACATATACAATTCTTTTGAATTCGATCATTGATCAGTGAGCCTCCAGTTCGTCATCTCTGAATGATCGCATCTTTCATTTCACCCTACACTACTACATAATGTGGTAAGTGCAAGCGATAATGAAATGTATGGAAAACAATTGAAAAATAATTATTATCTGAATTAATGTCAATATTATTATTATTAATTATTATCAATTATTGTCTGAATGCCTGAAGATTTTTGAGCGAGAAGAATGAATGTGTTGTCTTTAATTAATTTACTTGCTTTAAAAGTTTTAATCAAAGTAAAAAAAAATACGTTTCGTTTTGCGTAAGCGCTAACATAATACTTAATGTCATTGTTCATTTTCCCACCTATCCTAGAAACAAACTAGAGTTGTATGCTTGCAGAAATGTATGAATGCAAAATGTCATTCTAGAAATGTGTACAGAGTATTGTGCATGGAGAGATGTGTGATCGTAAAGTTGTTTGTGTGTAGAGCGGTGTGAACTCACCGAGAGGTCGGTGCTGGTGTCGGTGGAAAGCTCGGCCTCGGTCTCCGTGGATTCGCCCTGCGCCATAACCCCAATTTGTACACACACACACACACAAATTCCCAACTTGTTAACTTGCATTTAGTGCTTATGTTATGCATAACGGTATTAAGTTGCCTCATGCAAGGTGAAGCATTAGAAGAACCAGGTATAAACAAAGAATTACTCATAAGTAAAATTTCAAAACAAGACAAAGTTACATTTTTAATGTTTTTTAGTTAGAAAATTAGTTAATAAAAGTTTGTTTCAGTTATAACCACAAAAATAGGTTTCAGATGAATGTGATAGAAAATCAAAATCAATTACATCTGCTCATTTTAGTTATTACATACTCAAGTAAAATGTGCAGATGCATTTGTGCAGTTTAGTCGAGTATATGTTCACAAATATAACTAAATTGATACGACTTATAATAATTCCATAGTTATACAAGAAATAGAAAGACTCAAAAAGCTTTTTTAAAAATAAGGTCCCAGATTAAATTCTTGTTTGAAAATATTAGAAAGTGGACGACAAAAGCCGCGCGCACGATAAGAATAGGGCTATCATATTGACATTTCGCTTTACATTGAACACTAACTTCAGGTGCGTTGTGCAGAATGTACAAAAATAAAACTTATAATAATACTAGCTGGCCAGGCAGACGTTGTTCTGCCTTCTCCAAAGACCCTGTATCCTATAAAAAATCTTAAATTCGTAATAAAAAATAATGAGTGTTACTTATCAGGATAAAAACTATCCTATCTCTCAAGTTGGACCAAACTGCACAGAGTGTGCAAATTTCATTGAAATCAGTTCAGTAGTTTAGGAGTTTATCGCGGACAAACAATGTGACACGTAATTTTTATATTTAAAGATTCAGAGTTAAAAAAAACACATGCATTGATCATGAGCACTGCTCAACAAAGCTTTGTTTAACAAAGTCTCGTCTTCAGACACAAGTTTGTTTCGGTACTCGGCTACGTTTTCCCGAGAAACATTAATACGGCCGGTGTATTAAAAATCACCTTTTCTTTCGTTTATTGTTTTTTATTGAATTTAACAAGAGTAAAATTAAAAGCACCCGCATCTTATTTTTCTTTTGTACTCCATCATGTGACTTTGAGTCGGTCTTATCTCGTACACTACACCTGATGAGACCTGGTCATCACTTATCTATAACCTATTTATTAAGACCATTTCAATGAGTCCAAATACAAATCCGTTACTGTAAGTTCCTGAGGAGTTAAGCATAAGTTCGGTGATGCTGCTGATACTATTATATCCCTTCATCTGATTTTAACATTTGAAAAGGAGCTCCCGAGAATTGCACTGCCTACGGGCCCTGACATGGTTAATCCGACCCTGATGAGCAGTGATGAAAGTGTCATAAAATTGACATGAGAGAGTGAAGTTGTCAGTAAAATCATCCCTATTCTTACCCTGCGCGCATAGTAAAAGTCACTTTTATTTGTTGGTGCAAAATAATGACTATTCTTACGATTACTTGCTACTCACTCGACTCAAAGCCGCCACGTCAGGTTGTGCGTCTCCCGTTGAGGGCAGAGAATTCTTGAATTTTGACGACATGTCATCTTGCTTAAATCCTGTGAAAAATTATTAAACAACTTAGGAACAAAAAAGGAAAAAGCTGACAATTCGACTGTATGTTTTTTAGGATTTTTTTTATAGAATAAGGGTGACAAACAAGCACACAGATCCTCGTATCACCTGATGGTAAGTGGATACTGTGGCCCATAGGTCCATCCTGGATAAGGAACCAAAATGCAGATGCGTTGTAACATTTGAATACTAGGACGCTGTCAACTGTACAGAAGGTACTACAACGTCACATGTGCCTGTACTAACTAGTAGACTCTCAAACATGGATAACAAATGAGCTCAGTGCCTGATAATAAACGATTGCTCTTACATATCTACGTCAACGTCTCATATATTAACATATCTACGTCTACGTTCTTACGTGGTAGAGCCATACTGTAGCTATATTAGTAATAGGTATAGTTGTTGCACAAATGGGTCGGCTCGACCGGGGAAGGACCACGCTCTCGCAGAATACCAACGTAAAATATCAACTTAACGCTGCTGTGTTTCGTATGGTGAGTGTAGGGAACTGGAGACCCTTTTTACTGGAAACGAGGCATTACATCTTAGTCCTCACGGGTGACAACGCATCTGCATTTTGATTCGTAGTCGAGAATAGATGTAGATGTCTATGGGCAGCAGCAACCACTTACCACCAGGTGGACTGTGTGCTTGTTTGTCACACTTATCCTATAAAAAAATCTTAGATCTAGAATCAAAATGCCAATGCATTCTCACCCCTGAAAACCAAGATGCAACGCCTCGTTAACAATAAAGGCATCCGGTTCAATACACTCATCATATAAAACACAGCAGCGTTAAGTTGCTATTTCGTGCGAGACTTTGGTCCTTACACGGTCGAGCCAACCCATTCGTGATGCCACTAGTGCCATTGGTTGGACCAGACAACCATATATGTTTAACACAAATGATCCTGGACTCGCCCACTACAATGACCGTTCATTACGATTTACACAGCTTAAGGTGGTACAGATTATAATATACAACACTAAGATATCGAAGTATAATTTAAAATTAAAAATTTTGTACAGCCGACTTCAATATAAGCGACTTCAATATAGGTTATTTAAGAATAACTCAATAACCATTGGTCTGACCTTGATCAAATTCATATGGGACCACACGAGAACTATCAGCTTTCATATAAAAAAGAATCATCGAAATCGGTTCGCCCAGTACAAAGTTATGAGGTAACACACATAAAAAAAGCATACACTCGAATTGAGTACCGTCTCCTTTTTGGAAGTCGGCAGAAAATCCTTCTTATTCTCTAGCATATGATCATAATCTATGGTCTTATCACACCAACTAAGCTGCAGTGTATAAACCAGGCTGTACCATTCTGTAATCCTCACACTATGGATGTATCTGTACACGAATTAATTTTCACACATTACTTTCAAAAGTTTACACCGGGTCGACGCGCGATTAACACTGCGGTTAAGCTTAAAGATTTTAAACTTAAAAAAAATAATTACATTCATACTAATAAGTAAATAACTATAAGAGCCGTAATAGCTCAGGGGCTTAACGCTCGTTATAAATTTCACTTCACGCGAGCAACCCGGGTTCGATCCCGCCGGCATTAATGACATTGTTAATTGCAATTTTAAGTCAACTGTTTCAAAAAGAAAACAACTACACAAAATGAAACTTAGACGAAGCAACGTTGTTGAATTATTAACACCACGAACAAATTTCGGTAAAAATGTATAATGTATGAAGGTTCCCAAATATATAACAAATTATCTAAAGATATTAAAGACTCAAAATCAGTGCATACATTTAAAAGACTACTTAAATATCATCTATCGAAAGAGTAAACCATGAAGCTAATATAAAGGGGAGACGGCATAATCAACTGTGCACTGTGAATCTAAGTAGGTCCTGACGTCATCATAGTGGGCGTGGCTTTAGTTAGTATACTGTCAGCATTCGTCCTGTGCGCTTATGTGTTGAAAAAATCGCAAATCTGTGTATTTTCGTAGTATTAAGAAGAAAAGGATGAAGTGTTGTGTTTTATTGTGTAAAAACTACTCAGATAGACGCTCTGATGTTATGGATGGCATCACATTTCATTTGTAAATAATTTTACACCTAATTTATTAAAATAGTTCTAGAAAAATCTCTTTGCGTCGGCTTTCAAATATAATTAAATATATTCGACACTAGATGGCGACACTTTGTGTCATGTGAACTAAAAATATAAAGGTCCGTAGAGCTCAGTATTGGTAAAATAATCATACGAAGGTGCTGAAATTTGTTTTGCATTCAGACATAAGGAAATTTTAATCGCAAAATATTATTTTTATAGTTTATAATCATTTTGAGAACAGGCCGTATCCTCGTCAAGTTAACCTCATAAAAATAACAAAAAGACAGGGCCCTAATTAGAATTCAATTATTTTTCCCAGTAATCCACAACTTTTAATATTAAAATGCAGGAAATTGTACTTAGGCTGATTTTTACGAAATGTTTAAGTTATATTTACGTGACATTCTATATACAAAGAATCACTTAAATACAATTTAATGTTCTTAGATTGGCATTCAAAAAGTGCATTCGGATGCCTAATTTGGAATAAAATATTTATATTTTAATTGATTTGTAAATAAAATTATACTAATTACAATAATTTGTCTATCATTTGTTCTCCCTCAGAGCCCACACATAAATAATAGTCCAGCCGTTACTGCGTGAAGAAATTACACATACACAGTACATACTTAGTGTGGAATAAGCTCAAGGAGACAGAAAGAACACACAAAATGTCGCCTTTATAATATTAGTAAGATAAGTAGGATATTTAGTTCAAAATTAAATATCCTACTTAATATTGAACATAGAATATTTAGTTTCAAAGAGACTTTATTTTATGGATAAAATAAATATTTCTTGAAGGTTGACTTTCACGAAATAATAAACATATTTAAATTGTATTTAAGTGATTCTTTGCATATAGAATGTCACTTAAATATTACTTAAACATTTCGTAAAAATCAGCCAAGTACACTTTCCTTCATTTTAGTATTGAATGTTGGGTTACTGGGTAAAATAATTGAATTCTAATTGCGGCCCTGTCTTTTTGTAATTTTTTATGTGGTTTACTTGACGATAGATGGCGGCTTGTTCCCAAAATTATTATGAAAACTATAAAAATATTACTTTGGCGATTAAAATTTCTTTGTCTAAATGTATTTGCTTCATGAGATAGACGCTCCGATGCTATGGATGGCATCACACTTCATTTGTAAGTAATTTTACACCTAATAATATTAAAATAGTTCTAGAAAAATCTCTTTGCGTCGGCTTTCAAATATAATTAAATATATTCCACACTAGATGGCGACGCTTTGTGTCCTGTGAACTAAAAATATAAAGGTACGTAGAGCTCAGTAATGATAAAATAATCATACGAAGGTGCTGAAATTTGTTTTGCATTCAGACATAAAGAAATTTTAATCGCCCAAAATATTTTTTTATACTTTATAACATTTTGTGGACATGCCGCCATCTACCGTCAAGGTAGTTAAGCTACATTGCGACATCGATATGGAAAGATTCGAGTAGTTTTACTATTTATCAGTAGATGTAGATAATGTAAAGTGGGCGGGGCTTTGTATACCCTCACCCCGCAAATTGTCACGCGTTGTTACATAGTGAAATTTAATTACAACGTCTCCTCTTTGTATTTGCTTCATGGAGTAAACAAAGACCTATCTAAATAAATAAAAACTCATCATGTTCAACAACTAGCATAAATAAATACATATCTAGATTAATATCTTCTTACACACTAAATCATTGAGTTATATGTACTACGTACTACAGAAGCCTTTCTAAACAAAAAATGTGCACTACTCTATGTCTTCGCGCATGCGCGGGAGATAGTACAGTCGCGCATGCGCAGTTGATTTAAGCGCGTTGCGCCTGCACGGTCATATTTTTTCATGAATTTTTCTTTTGTAATATTACGATATTATTACCTATTTATTCACTTGAACAACAAATAATTTTACTTACTTGACTACTGAATTGTTATTTACGTCCAGGTTTAAACTTTAATTTGAAATCTTGTATTATTAGCGCCGCTCCACACTACATGAATATTGAAACCGCAGACTTACTAGTAGATTGAAACCACACTAAATGACACATTGTACGGATTGCAGTACAGTTCAGTTGAACATAGTGTATGTTCGGAATGCGCAATCTAGTACGTAATACATGTATATCGATGAAAACAACCAACTATTTAAGTTGTTCCGAATTAATAAATAATATAAATAGGTACTACAATAGTTCACTAAAGATATAAATTATTATAACCGACACTTAATCAGATTTTTTCTCTAATTATTAAATCTCATCAAATGTGCGAGTCACATCCAGTAATGCTTATCGATACGAATTTGCACAAATCGGAACGAGCCACAAACTAATAAGAAGGAACGAGCCATCGCTGTCGCTAGAAACATTTTATAATCACCTACATTTTGTAATTTTCAGTGGTTTAATTATAATTTGTATTGTTACATTGTACGAATAGCCCAAACCAAATTTATATTAAGCTATAGATATGTAAGTCTCAAAGTGAATATAAATTCTTAAAAGCTTTTAGAAAAATTTACTTCGCAAATATCCGCGTTATAAAATAAAATGATGTGTCTTACCTAGTATGAAGAGCACCTCCCGCCCTCCCTCAATTGCGTGCACTATCCCCGTCACTACTAATCCCAGCACCGCTTCTCCCAACACCACTACACTAGGCAAGACACACCACTGACGATAATACGACACGTGTTTCGCCTCTACACGAGGCATCCTCAGGTGATATAGACTCTACGGTGGCTAACCGCGAAGGAAACACGTGTCGTATTATCGTCAGTGGTGTGTCTTGCCTAGTGTAGTGGTGTTGGGAGTAGCGGTGCTGGGATTAGCGGTGACGGGGATAGTGCACGCAATTGAGGGAGGGCGGGAGGTGCTCTTCGTACTAGGTAAGACACATCATTTTATTTTATAACGCGGATATTTGCGAAGTAAATTTTTCTAAAAGCTTTTATATAATGGATTTCCGCAAAGTAACGCCTGATTCTATTAATTATATAAATTCTTAAGATAATAAAGTTCTTCTCAAATCGTAAGTGATGATTTACCACGTGTTTGGCGGTGAAGGAAAACATCGTGAGGAAGCCTGAACCTCCTTAACCTAAAACTCTCTCAGAAATGTGAGACCTGTGCACAGCAATGGCACGTATTTAGGATATACTTTAACTAACTTTTAAATATACTAAACTTAAAAAATAATGAAGGTAGAATATCAATAAAATAAAATACACATTGAGGAGTCTCTCACTTCAATATCATCTGAAACACGAGAAGGAGAATTTGCCAAACAGTTGTACCTTTATAATTTTTAACTTTTAATAGATGTCCAGTACCAACCGAGCAAGTTAAGCACTTCACTACGGAACGTGGGCAGGAAGTTCGCGCGCAGGAAGAACCACACGTAGCGCTCGTGTTGATCGGTCGCCTCTTCACCCTTCTGCCGACAGTACCTGCACGCAAATATATAACGTTACATGACAATGACCATCCACGACTTTTTTTGCAACCAGGGCGGCGCCACTTAGTAACGAGGTGAAATATTTGACAAATTACATGGTCGGGAATTTTATTTGTTAGACAAATGTAAGGATTATAGTTTCTTTCTGTAATATTAGTTATATTAGAATAGAAATGAAAACTACAGATAATAGTAGAAAAATTAAAAAAAAATTATTAGGGAACTAACCACTAAGGCACTTTTTGTGTATTCATATAATACTCTAGAAACCGATTAAGTTTTATTTTACACGCAACTTCTCAATTATATGAAATTTTGTAACTAAATACCACCTCGGTCCCAACTAGCGACCTCTGGTGGACGGAAGATTATTAACCCTAAAATCTATCTATAATCCGAATGTAAATAAAATAAAAAGAAAAACCTACTCTGCGAGTTTCTCCGTGGCTCCTGGTTCTTGATTTAATGTTAGACTTAACACATTATCTAATTCCGTAGCTTTCTCAACTATTTCCGGTTCACTCACCACCTACAAAACAACATACCACACTTTGTTATGTATGTCATAATGTGTTAAAAAATTGATAAAATAACTTTTAATGTTAATAAAACAAATTTCATACCTGGCTAATGTAAACCAGTTTCTGTGAGCCGGCCTCTTGTGGACACTTTTCGAAAGTCACGAGCTTACCACCAAACTGAAAAACAAGTTAAGTGTTATTGTAATAGAAATCAACTTGATAAATACAATTTCTAGAAACTCCAAGTTTGTAGCAATAAGTTTTATAGAGTGAATGGGGCTCTACACTCTATTGTCAGAAGTCAGAATGTGTCCAAAAAGACACGTATGGCAATTCACAATGCTGTGTTAGTCCCTACTTTAATGTATGGTAGTGAAAGTTGGGTATGGCAGGAGAAGCACGAGAGTAGAATAAATGCTGTAGAAATGCGTTCATTAAGGAAGTATGTTAGGGATAAATCTGAATGACAGAGTGAGAAATTGTGTGATAAGAGAAGAGTGTGGTTTTCAAGATGATGTGACCAGGATTAAGAAGGGAATGCTTCGGTGGTTTGGTGATGTAGAAAGAATAAATGAGGAAAGAAT
The DNA here is from genome assembly GCA_033319125.1 of Parnassius glacialis. Classification (NCBI taxonomy): domain Eukaryota; kingdom Metazoa; phylum Arthropoda; class Insecta; order Lepidoptera; family Papilionidae; genus Parnassius; species Parnassius glacialis. The sequence continues at coordinate 2,986,804 of JAVANC010000011.1, forward strand.
GACAAAACAAATTTATGTTGCAGAGGTGAACGGCAGAGTCGGGAAGGGACGCCCTAGGCGAAAGTTTATCGACTAAATTGGCGATATATTTAAAATGGGCCAAATCAAGAGCACCTTTAACCGAAGAGCGTGTATGCGTAGGTAATATGGATGTGAAGGAAGCGAGAGAGGTGTGTCGGAATCGTGCCAAATGGAAGTCCATAGTCTCTGCCTACCCCTCTAGGTGACAGCGTGAGTGTTTATGTTATGTTTTTATTTGAAGCAATTACTTTTCAAAATTCTCTATTAGTTTCTTATGAAAACAATTATAGTTGAGTTACAACATCGCTAAAAATATTTTATAAAATCCCAAAATGACGGAAATAAATCGCAAAGATGATACCACCACAACTAATTAATCGATATTAGTGTCAACTACCGTATCGAAATTTCAGTTTTTTCCTTATTTCTTTATAATTTTTTTTATAGGATAAGGGTGACAAACGAGCACACAGTCCACCTGATGGTAAGTGGTTGCTGCGGCCCATAGACATCTACATCTATCCTCTATTACAAATCAAAATGCAGATGCGTTGTCACCCGTGAGGACTAAGATGGAATGCCTCATTTCCAGCAAAAAGGGCCTCCGGCCACCTGCACTCACCAAGCGAAACGCAGAGGTAAACCTCTACTTCACGCTGGTATTCTGTGAGGTCGTGGTACCACCCCGGTTCGAGCCGGCCCATCCGTACGACAGCAAAAGCTGCCGCGTGGCTCTACCACTGTTAAAAATACGATTATATTCATACGATTTAGTATTTTTGCCAAATGCCGAAGAATTTACCGTGTTACACTATCCCATGTGGTCCCGTGAGTATTATAAGAGGCGACAGAGGGAAACAAATCAAAAGATGGGCAGCAGCTTCTCCATAATAACGGCTAAAAATAAAAAAATGCTGCGGTTGCCAGCTCGCTAAGCTAAGCGTGACAACTACGGCTATTCTCGCCTGCTATAATGCAATCTATGGGGGAGGCCTATGTTCAGCAGTGGAGTTTAATATGCTGTACCGATAACGGAGTTATTCTAAATTGTCATTTATAAAGAAATAGTAGCAACTCTTCATAATATTTTATGTATCACGTTGGGAACATTGTCATTCGAATTTTACTAACACTAACTCATTGTATTCACAAATAACTAAATGAATGAGCGATTGCGTCAGCGGTCTGTATAAATAGGAGTTGTTTTGGCTCGCCGCTCACTTAGCGGTTAGCGACCGCAGAGTCTAGATTACCTGAAGATGCCTCGTATAGGGGCGAAACACGTGTCGTATTGTTGTCAGTGGTGTGTCTTTCCTAGTGTAGTGGTGTTGGGAGTAGAGGTGCTGGGGTTAGTGGTGATGGGGATAGTGCACACAATTGAGAGAGGGCGGGAGGTGCTCTTCAAACTAGGTAAAAGACATTATTTTATTTTATCGAGCGGATGTACGCGAAGTAATTTTTTACAAACTTTAACATAATGGACTTCCGCAAAGTAACGCCTGATTCTATAATTATCTGAATGAATGAAGTTATTGGGAGATTTTAACGACAGATTGATCTGATAAATAGTCGATAACAATGGTATTTTAAAGCGTCAAATTAAACATTATAACTTGAGTTTTATATCACAAACAACAACAGGTAAACAACAAATGTAAGAGGTGCGAGTGTCACGCCATTGCCTGCATTCCCCTCTTTCCTACTAAAGCTGAACGCACATTTGTCCGCAACGTACGCATCGTCGGTGCTATACGCAAATCTTTTGTATTACCACAGAATAAATAATCATGTACTGATAGCGAACTTGCAAGTTTAAACTTAGTTACAACGTCGCTAAGAGTTCAAACTTAGTTACAACGTCGCTAATGTTCATAATATTTTGCACGCCTCGAAAGTGACCTTCGTGAAATTAGCCTACCGTTTATATCGGTGAAAAAAAATTATGCGCTGCGCGTATTAAATCAAAATGCAACTTACGTCCGCGTGCATGTGTATCACTTAGACCGTTACGCGCTTTTGTTAATACCGCTTCTACTGTAGCGTTAGGTGTTGTGAGAAAACAAAATGAATCCTTTAATATAACTTGTTAGTAAAGTACACCGAGGTGTTATGCAATGTATTAGTAATTTAATATATTGTATTAGTAATATTATCTATATATTATCGATATCTATTAAGGTGGGCCGGATTGGAATTATTTTATTAGATATAGTGGACTGTATTGAGATTCTAAATCCCCTGAAACGTTCAGTTGCCGCAGTCACAAAACTACACCAAAAACGGCAACAAACTACTCACGGTCTTACCAGCCAGCCTCCTAAGATCATCAAACGTTGACAGCTTCTGGTAGCTTCTTCTTCACGGTAGAATATACTAGTAATTAGATTGTACACGGTACATTCTGGAATAGTCCCTTTTAAAGTTTTTTTGGAGATATTCACATCACGATAACACAAAGAATGTATATGGATTTTCACGCTTCCTAACCTCTTCTTCGTTTTTTAACTCCACAGATTACAACGCATGTTACGCCGCAATGTTGCCACTAGGTGTAACCGGCGCTCAGATCGCAGCAGATCATTGTGTCTCGGTATAAATTTTATGAGTTACGGTTTATTACTGAACATAAGGTATATACTATTAGTAAGTAATACTAATACTACCTATTTATATTTCATTACTATTACGTGCTGTGTGATGCCGGTAGAGCAACTTTCGTAGTTTTTCACACCAGTGTGTGAAACGGTACAGTGAAATTGATCGCTCGAAATCACTATGGAAAAAATATAGGAATAGTTTCCTTATTGGCAGAGGAATAAGAAAATAAAATTCTAAGAAAAAGAAGATTCTGGATTCATAATATTAATTTTTGAAAAGGCAATTGTATGGAGAATATCAAGGGGATATACTGTATTTCAAGACTTATTAGACGATGAACGATTTTTTAGATATTTGCATTTAATATACAAGAAATTTACATATGCTAAAACTATATCTTTCTATGGAAAACTCAAGATTTAGAAGGCTAATTGAACCAGAGAAAAGACATATGTTTGAGGTAAGTATTTTATTGATAATTAAGTAATTAGGTATAATTGGGTTTTTGAATTAAAATTAACTGCTTTTTAGTTCAGCATTTAAATAATTTATCACTAAGTATTCATATTGATAATCGATGCAAAAAATTACGAATTAATACAAACATTATCACGTAAGTCGAAACCACCAGTTATAATAGTGGAAAATCCACTAAGTTAGCAACGTTACACAACACTGAGTATCAGCACGCGCGGAACGCGATGCGTTCGCATTGACGTCATCAGCATGCGTCCTTCAATATTCGGATACTTACCGCATTTTATAAAATTCGGCGCATACGGTGCGGGTGTAATGTGTGAGGTTTCATATGATGTCATATAACGAATTGTCAAATTCGGCGCGTAGGGCGCATTCGGTGCGGATAAATGCGCGTTCAGATTATGAATGTTTTTGCAGTTACAATAAAATTTTGACTTTTTATACGGAAAGGTCATTCTGTTTAAGTCGTTGGTTATTTTGATATTAAATATAACTGGTTATCTTATATTTACTCGTATTATTTATAATGTAAAGTCGTTTGTGGGAATTTTTTTTTGTTTAAATAATTTAGTTTTTATCCGGTCCGGCGCGATACGAGCCGGTGCGGGCCGGCGCGGGCCGGGCCGGCACGATGTGGCACGGCGCGGGCCGGGCCGGCACGGAGTGAGGGAGGTACTGACCGCGAAGCGCGCGGCGGCGGGCCTGCGCAGCCAGCGCGGCGCGCGCGCGGGCTGCGGCGGCGGCGGCGGCGGCGCGGCGCGCGCCACGCTCGGCAGCGCGCCCAGCGACCCCGCGCCGCCGAACGACTCCAGCATGTTGCTCTGGTTGTGCACGCTCTGCGAACAAACCTTCACACATTTACATTGCCATTATAAACTCTACTGCATATCTTACTACCTCGTCACTCCATCTACTGAGAGATTCTTTTTTTATAGAAAAAGGGTAAGCACACAGTCTACCTTTTGGTAAGTGGATGCTGAAGCTCGTGGACATCTAAAACCATCCTCGATTAAGAATCAAGATGCAGATGCGTTGTCAGTTCTGAAGACTTAAATGAATTGCCTCGTTTCCAGTAAAAAGAGTTTCCGGTTCTCTACACACTCACTATACGAAACAAAACAACATTGACTTGTTATTTTACGCTAGTGTTATGTGACAGCACGGTCTTACCCCGGTCGATTTGGTTCATTCGTGCTGCTACAATAATAAAACTGCAGCATAGCTCTACCAAGTATAAAAATTATTTATAATATTCTAATATTATATCCACAATATTACATCTAATTATCTACAGATAAATTGTAATACAACCTACTGTGTTTCAAATTAAAATACCATAAGGATCTAGTAGTAATCATAACCTTTAAGGACACTGGCGCGATGTAACTTCTCCTACTATGAGAGAGGCAGTCAAAGTATTGCCTGTTTACGTATTACGCCCTTCGCACACGGCGTCGTATCGTAAGCGTATCGTAATACGCGCGTAGGACGAGAGCAATACGAACGCATACATGTTCAAACAAGTCCGCACACGAAGCGGTGCTGCAGCGAATCGTAGGAGGTGTCTACTGTCATTACGATAGTCGTAGTGCACTGGCGTAAAAAGGCAAGCGTAAAAAATTTACTGTTCATTAATTTCTTTAAAAATTTAACTGAATTTAAATTTTATTAACTTCTTCCGACATTTAATTTCAATAGGTATGAATAAGACTGAAAAAGTGATTAAATTCGTGAAACTGGGTGAAGCGTTCCCTTTTCTACATAATCATTCATTAAGTGAATATTCAAGGAAAGATGAAATGGATAAAGCTTGGGCAGAAAATATTATCGTCATAAATATCGCTTTCTACAATCTTACATAATCAAAGAATATAAAAATCTCTTCATCTAAAGGGAAAGTAAGGTAATCTATAAATTCACCCAACACATCTGGTACCGTGGACACCATGATTTCAACTGAGATCTTACAAAACGATACGCCTACGCGACGATTCGTTTGTAGACCACTGCGGGTCTCGTAAGCGTTGCGTCGTAACGATACGCTTACGATACGACTACGCTTACGACTCGTGTGCGAAGGGCCTAAGTGTGACGAGTACGATTACGAGTGACGTTACGGTCGTTGTGCTAACGGCAAGTAGCTCTTCAATAATTGCATTAAAAATAGCATAAAGTTATATTCTTTGGATAAAATTAGTGAAATGTTAATTTGTGTTAAAATTGTATCTGTTTGAATTAAAAAGGTTCAAATATATTGCAAAATAAAGTTAAGTTTCGTTTTTGTTGGAAGATAATAGTTATTTTCATATACCGACTGTTATTTACAAACAATCGAAAACGGCTTCCGGTGTTCAAACTACAGATATTGATATTAAAACGGTGAATAACATACGCATAGCAGAGTGTTTAAATACAGAATAATTTTATAAATAAATTTAAATTTATACTACATAAAGTCAAATTATCTACATCTGTTAATAGTAACGATAACGACATCTATAAAAGATCAACAACATCGCAATGAAGTGCAGTGCGTGTCGACGCTTTGTGACCCAAAATGCGATAGATGGCGTTACGTGTAATGTATATAGGCAGTATGTGTCACAAAGCTTGTTCAAGTATGAAAACAATCTTTTGTTGTCATGTCCAGATTTTGGGTATTGGGTCTTACCCAATACCCAAAATCTGGACATGTCCTGACAATGTGGTTAATAAGCCAAAAGGTAATAATCAAAATACGCCAGTACATAGCATGAATAAATCTATTCAGATGGAAATGGACAAACCCACGGATACTGAGCAGATTAATATACCTGCTGTGGATAATACCACTTTCTTTGGATGCCAATAAAAATCTAGCCATGGAATTGCGTATGTTTCGAGAGGAGATGTGTAAGACCAAAAGTGAGCTACGAACCTTCTGCCAGGAGGTTCAGGACCTTAAGGCTCTCTTAAGATCATATGACGAAAGAATAGGCAACTTAGAAACACGTATAGATATTATTGAAAAACAGTCCAAACACAATCATAACATAACTAACATGGGCGAACTCGAAAAAACTATCCATCAGCTAAAATCCGACCTGCGTGAGCGAGATCAAGACCTCTTGGGGAACGATATAGAAATATCCGGAATCCCGGAGGACTGTGGAGAGGACACTATGCACATCGTAACAGCCTGTGCAAAAAAAATAGAAGTGGAATTGGACGATCGTGACGTAGTGAGCTGTGAGAGAGTGGGTATGCGACGTGTAGGTGGTGCGGTGGCGATGAATGAGGGAGAGGCGTCACCGCCACAACCACGTCTGCGCACCATTGTCGTGCGCCTTGCGCGCCGTTCCGTACGCGACGCGCTCCTGCGAGCGGCGCGCGTGCGTCGCGGCGTCGACACCAGCGGACTAGGACTGCGTGGCGAAATCCGCAAGTTCTACGTAAACGAACGTCTATCTAAATGGAATCGATCTCTGTTCTATAGTGCCTGCGAAGAGGGCCGTAAAAAGGGATGGCGTTATATCTGAACTCGAGAAGGCAGGGTGCTTGCACGTCGAGAAAGTGGGTCACCATCGTATCGTAGTAGGGGTATAGAAGACTTAAACCGTGTTTATGGTTCAGAGCCAATTAGTCCCATCATATCAAAATGAATTTTATATAAAATTAGTTAACCTTATATATTTTTATGTTATAATATTATATCTACCAAGTACAATTGTTTATCAATATAAGCGAATACGAAGTACGTTACGTAAGTTATTTATTGTTTTCTATGTACCCTACCTTTATTATCAAAACTGCATTATGGGTTTCACATCAATGCTATGTTCTATTAACACATATAATGAAGTAGATATTATAAGTATATTATGTCTGTATTTAATATTATTTTCGAAGGCTACGTGAGTAACTCTAAAAATATTTAAAAAAAAACTGTTCGCTACTGCTTTACTCAAAATTTTACAAATTGCTCAGTGGTGGTGGATTTTATTATGTGCACAATACTGTTTTAAGTATTATGTTTTTTAAACAAACATAAAATATAATAACAAAAGCAAATTTAAAGTTGGGCTATTAAACGCTGGGTCGTTAGGTACACGTCATGACGAATTTCTAGCAGCTTGTCTCGTCATGATGTTGATGCCAATCAACGAAACGTGGTTGCGGACAGGTAAGGAAGGTCGCGCTCCCGCTGTGCCCGGTTACCGACTGCGACACATGCCTCGCTCGCCGAGCGTGCGTGCCCGCGGAGGTGGAGTCGGATTCTATATCCGACGTGGGATAACCGCACGCGTTCTTGCGCACCCAACTTCACCGCAGGTTGAACAGTTGTGGCTCGGACTTACTATATCTGCTAAGAAAATTGTTTGCGGAACTGCGTATAAGCCACCTTGGCTTCCTACAGATGAATTTATAGACGCATTATCAATCTCATTGGAAACATATAATTGGAGTCACAATATAATTTTCCTAGGCGATTTTAATATTAATTATTCTAAAACTAATATGTATTCGACTAATTTTAAAAAGTTGCAAACGTTTTTAACATGTTTTAAATTGAACCAATGTGTAACGGAATATACACATTTTACATCGCACAGTGAAACTATAATCGATCTAATATGCACTAACATCGAAAAATACGAGGTTACGGTGGATTATATATACAACTTAGGCAACCACGCGTTTGTTACATGTTTATTAAATATTACGATAAATAAACCAAGACCTATCTTAGTAAATAGCAGACCACTTAATTTCATAAATAAAGATGCATTTCACTCGGATCTAGTTAATATTGGCTGGAAGAATTTAATCTCAATTACGGATGTAAATATTATGCTGAGTTCCCTCAATTCTATTTTAATTCAGTTATTTGATATTCACGCGCCAATTAAAGTTAAAAGGATAAAAATCAAACAATATCCTTGGATAACATATAATATATTGCAACTTATGAGTCGTCGAGACGAAGCATATAAAAGAGCCAAAAAAGCGGACTTGACAGTCATTTTGTATTTTATAAAGAAATGAAACGCTTTGTAGAAAAAGCGATTCAACGTGAAAAATGTGCTTATTTTGATTATTATGTTAACAACAACAAGAACAATCCTAAATTATTCTGGAAACATATAAAAAAAGAATGTAAGAATTAAAGAAAAAACAGTTCTCCCAACCCACATTTTTACAAATCCAGATCTTTTAACGAGCACATTTTAAAGTTACCCAATAACAGCAGTCTGTCGTTATCTGAAGTAACCTACTTTCAAGACCATCGCTTTAGTTCTGCTATATTTAGACTTAAAACAGTGAATGAGAGTGATGTGCTAAGAATCATAAGGAGTCTCAAATCAAATGCAATAGGTTTAGATGGAATTTCATTAGATATGCTTGTATTAACACTTGATCAATCGCTCGCTGTTATAACCTCACTTATAAACAAATCTATCGAAACGTCTACTTTCCCATCCGTATGGCAAGCTGCTGTAGTAAGACCTGTACCTAAGATATCGTGCCCCACATCTCCAAACGATTTAAGACTTGTTAGTGTACTACCATGTGTTTCAAAAATATTAGAAAAGATAATAGCAGAGCAATTACGTAACTACTTAGAGAGTGAAAATATATTACCAATAAATCAGTCAGGTTTTCGAAAATTACATAGTACAACAACAGCAATGTTGGAAATGGTCGATGACATACTTGGAGCAGCTAATAAAAGGGAGGGTACTATATTAGCGCTACTAGACTTTTCTCGCGCATTTGACTGTATAAATATTAAAATAAATAAATATAAATTAAAATATTATGGTTTTTGCGAAGATACCCTTAATTGGTTTGATAGTTACTTCAGTTGTAGAACCCAACAAGTTGAGGTGAAAACAGAAAACGGTATGATTCTTAATTCAAAACCGAAACAAGTCAAACGTGGGGTTCCTCAAGGCTCGATTTTAGAGCCATTAATTTTTATACTATATAGCGCTGACGTCATTAAGAAACTAATACATTGTAAGCATCACATGTTCGCAGACGATCTTCAGATATATAATTCATGTAAACCTAGTGACACTTCCTCCGCATTTCACAAAATCAATGAAGATTTGGCACGCATAGCTCAAAGGTCCGCAGCAAGTACTTTAGTACTTAACCCAAGTAAGTCAAAGTATTTGATTCTTGGCACAAAACAGCAAATACAAAACATAGTAAATAAGGGACAGCATATATCGATTAATGGTGAAGTAGTAAATAGGGTAAAGGAAGCTAGAATTCTTGGATTAATTGTAGATGATGAGCTTAAATTTGAAAAACATATCTCTGAGGTCGCAAGAAATTGTTTCTACCAATTAAAAATTCTTTATCAAATTAGGGATTCGCTAAGTACGAGTATTAGGATTCAGCTGGCTAATTCTCTGGTGCTGTCAAAATTTGACTACATGGATGTTGTTTATGGTCCTCGCTTACTCGCTCGAACAGAAAACCCTATTCAGAGGGTTCAAAACGCATGTGCTCGGTTTTTCTTCAGTATACCACCCCGTACTCATGTCACACCTTTTCTTAATAATGCTAATATGATAAAAATGAAAGATAGACGCAATCTGCATATGGCTTGTTTATTATTTAATTTGTTAAAATATCGTACTCCACCCTATCTCGCAAATAAACTTAACAACTCCTGTGAGACGCAAAAATATCAAACAAGGCGGTCTAAGTAGTCTTTATAAGTTCCAAGCTGTCGTATTCAGTTATTTCGGGGTAGCTTTAGATAGGCAGCCTCAAAATGCTGGAACGATTTACCACCCCCACTGCGTAGTTTGACATCATTATTAGTTTTTAGAAAAAAATACAAAATTCATGTTCTCAATATACAAAAACGTATATAAATATTATTTACAGCTGCCACCAAACAGACATAATATACTCATAATTAGCAAACGTCACATGTAGGTTCTAGTAAATTTTTTGTAGTATGTAATAGAAGTAGTAATAGTAGTAGATTTTATAATTATTATATTGTTGGTAATAAATAATTTGCGATGTTTGTTATTATAAAATCAGCAATATCTGCATCTCACTTTTTCATTTTTACTCACTATGTGTTTATGTGTGGTAGGTGCAACAAGTGTAGCGACGTCATAGTGGTACTGGTTGTTGCATATTCGTCCGTACGTTACTCACTAGAGGGCGCACTGAAAACCAGGTTCGTGGATAATACCACGAAATAATGCTGAGTGTAGCCCTTTTATACCAAACCCACACACATAGTAAAATTTTCACTGTAATGATTTTATTTATGTTTTAATTTTGTTTTGATCTGTAGTTATAAGTTTATAGTGCATAATATCTTTTGTAACATGTGTGTTGGTGTTTGATGTAATAAATAATTTTTCTTTCTTTCTTTCTTTCTATTATTGACATTACAAAAACTTGATCCCAAAGTGGTCCTCCAAGATATAAAGTAGTAAATACGCATTAATAAATTGTAGTATAATAATAAATATAACTATTTATATTTATTACTAGCTGTGCCCCGCGACTTCGCCCGCGTGTAATTTAGGGTTTTAATTTTTTTGTGCGGAACCTTAATTATTTTTTAAAATATAAGGAGCCCAAATTACTCTTTATAATATCAGCTATCTGCCAATGAAACTCACGTCGAAATCAGTCCAGCCGTTTCGGAAATTAGCCAGAACAATCAGACAGACAAAAAAATTACAAATTGTGTTTTTGTTATAAGTTCCCTATAAACTTTCATATGCATTTAGTAAAATGCTGTTATTTTGAATTTACAAACAGACACTTAAATTTTATTTATTTGTATGGATTACACCACTATTTATTAAAAACTTATACAATACTATTATTGTAGTCCCAGAAAATCTGCCCTAACAAAAAGTTTAAAAATTTTATCAAGCAAACATTATTTAATAAGGGTTATTATACTACTAAAAAGCACATGATTGATAATAACTCCTAGAAATAAAGTGATTGCTACAATAGTGTTTCTAACTTAATTGTATAAAATTTTATATTGTAAATCAATGTTTAAAAAAACCTTCACACTAGGATTTTCTCCTGTATTTTTGAGGTAATTTCATCATTTTCATCATTACAGCCCTTCACAAGTCCACTGCTGAACATAGGCCTCCCCCAAATAATGCCACAAAGCACAGTCCTGAACCACCTGCATCCATCGACTTCCTGCATATCTTACCAGGTCGTCACTCCATTTAGTGGGGGGTACGAGGCTGCCACTCGAGAACCTTTCCTCCCCATCGGTTGTCGGTTCTTCGAGCTATATGGCCGGCCCATTGCCACTTCAGCAGGTAATTTACATACATAAATTTCACAAGGACAAATATTCAGACCCGGAACAACTATTTGTAGGCCATACAAATAGCTCTTAGCACTGCATGTCACTGCTAACCCACTGCAGCACGGAGTCATCTTAAATGACTTTCAATAAGTATTCTTGTAATCAATATTGAATAAAAATTATATTTTTCTATTTTATTCTATTTCTGCTATGTTCCAAATATGACTATAAGGACCTAGTAAATAAAGACTTTGTGAACGCTCCACCTTTATCTTCTGAGTTGTGATTCTCCTACTATGAGGAGGGCCATGTAAAGAAAATCAATCTTGTTTACAGACTAATAAAAAAAAACCTGATAACAGAATGGTCCTTCGAGCCGGATAAAAAGTAAGAAAACTGACCGTGTCGGGCATACGCGCGGGCAGCAGCGCGTGCACGGCGACCTGCTGCTCGGAGGAGGCGCTGGCCAGCAGCGCGGGGCTGCGCGGGCACCAGCCCACCTCGAACACCCACGCCTCCTGCTCGCACACCTCCAGCACCAGCTCTCCGCCCTGCGTGCACACACAATTATAACACTATCAAAGTTCACTGCTAAACAATATTGCCACATATGGGCATAGTTGCCACGTTTGGCACCTGGCACATATGTGGCAATCATTGGTGAAGGATATTTTTCTCCTGTTCCAGTTTCCATCTGTCGCGTCTTACAACACTCATATAATTATATAGAGTAGTGGAATATTTTACACCACCACTACACAAACATTTATTATGAAACACATATTTATTTACCACGTCAATTCCATAAATTACAAAAAGAAAAAGAAATGTATTCATATGACTATACATACAATTGAAAACACGAAAATCGTAATTATTAAAAGTAAAGATTAATACTTGTGTATTGTTAAGAAGAATTATTAAAAAGAATAAATAAAAACAAGTCAAGTGCGAGTCGAACTCACGCATGAATAGTTCCGTACCATCGTAATACACATTTCTAGTGGAGGCTCTTTTAAGTTTTAATTTATTTTAACTTTTTATTATTTGTTGTTATAGCGAAACAGAAATACACATTCTGTGAAAATTTCAAATGTGCTACCTATTACGGATTATGAGATACGCCCGCTGACAGACAGACGGACGAACGGACGGACAGACAGTGGAGGCTTACTAATAGGGTCCCGTTGGTTACCCTTTGGGTGCCGAACCCTAAAAAGTGTCAAAAATAAAAAGATAACAACAACAACATATTTATTACCGAAAACATATTGTATTAAAACGGTACAAAAAGTAGATAACATTTTTGTCGTATTTCTGAGGTTAAAATTAACATTCAAACAATACTAAAGTTAAAATTACAACATATTATGCCCCACCACTAATCACAAGAGCAAGAAAGTTCCCGCCACACTGCCCCAATGCATGTTGGAAGACTTCACAAATATTTGATTGTTTTTTAAATTTTCAGACATGCAACCAGCATGGCATAAGAATGTTTTCCTTCACCGCGAAGCAAATTCCCAGTGAGCGCTTAGCCTAGTACTATCTTATTAATATTAAGAGCAATATTATAGGAGATTCGTAAAACTTTGTTACAATATTTATAGTTATCCCACTGAGTAATATTAACAAAGTATCTCCATCTAACTCACCGGTTTTGTGTTGTTGGGATTCCAACAAAGAAGACGTCCATCCTTGCCAGCTGATACAAGAAGGTCTGGGTCCTGTTGGCACCATGATAAAGAGAGTACTCCTTTTTGATGACCCTCAAGTGTTACCAGAGGCGAAGCTGCCAGCCTATACAATAACGTGTTAAAAGATAATTATTATATCGAAATACATACCACTTCTTTTCGGCCTACATTTCATCAACTTTGATGCCACTCAGATATTTTTAGCAGCAGCAATATATATTTTTATATTCAGATTTGATGAAGTTATGAGTAAGTAAAACAACAGGCTGTGAAGCATTACATTTTAGTTTTCAGTGGTGGCAATGGCACCATTATCATCAGGAAGACTATTCGCTCTGATAGATAACCGAGAACTGGTAGCAATTAAAAACAGAACTCGTTTGAAAAAAATCTTAAAATTAAAATTATTTTGATATAACAATTTCTATAAAAAACTTCAATTTATATCTTGCTACATAAATACAAAATACAAATATTGGAATCAATTATCAAAGAGGAAAACAAGCAATTTATTTAATATACCATGTTTTTTTTTTCATATTCTAACATTGTCATTCGATTCTGCGAAAATTTCATCTAACTCTTCAGGAAGTTAGTTTAAAATCAATTACTAAATTTGACCCGAACAGATACGTGAAAGCGAGTTAATAAAAACGCAGTAAAACATTTAAAATTATAGAGAACATTATTAAATAACTTCATAATAAATGGCTCAAAACAGTAGACTGCAACTTACCTAAGATCCCAAAGTTGAATAACAGGAACCTGGTCATCTTCGGAAGCGATACAAAGTTGCGTCGCCACAGACGGATGCCACGCCAACGATCGCCAACGTGTACGCGACTGAGAGTCGCTACAATGAAAAAAGCATAATTTTTATTTTCTTTTTTACGTTTAAATGTTACCTCCTACTACGACCTACCTACTAGGATTTTCTCCTGTATCGTAGGGGCAGTTTACATACATGAATTGCACAAAGACAAACATCCAGACCCGGAACAATTATTTGTAGGCCATAAAACTACTTGTTCCGTGCGGCATACCAACCCGCGGCGCTTAGCGCTGCAACTAATTGCTAAGCCACTGAGTCGTCAATAAGACATAGCTTCAAAATAACAACTGTTGGAAATTCAAAATCTAAATCATCAACAATCAGCCCTTTTCTTATAGGATAAGGGTGACAAACGAGCACACAGTCCACCTGATGGTAAGTGGTTGCTGCGGCCCATAGACATCTACATCTATCCTCTATTACAAATCAAAATGCAGATGCGTTGTCACCCGTGAGGACTAAGATGGAATGCCTCATTTCCAGTAAAAAGGGCCTCCGGCCACCTGCACTCACCAAGCGAAACGCAGAGGTAAACCTCTACTTCACGCTGGTATTCTGTAAGGTCGTGGTACCACCCTGGTTCGAGCCGGCCCATCCGTGCGACAGCAAAAGCTGCCGCTTGGCTCTACCACTGTCATAATAAAAACCCTTAAACAGTCCAAACTTCTCCCATGAGAATCAACGTTTTGACAAATAATTTCTGCTATAGATTAAAAACCCACTAGTGTCAGATTTGTAAATCGCTCGAACATACTTACGAGAGACGACAGGTTAAAGGTGCGAAGCACAGATTTCTATGTATATTACTAGATACGCACTATGGTACTAATACATTGTATAAGTCAATTCTTCATAACTTGTTTAGTCATCTGCAAGCAAGTGAGTACAGTAGTTCTTTGTTTTGTTTTTTTTTTTTCAATCTAACCTTTGACAATCTCACAATTTTTATAATGTGACTAAGAATATTTGGCAACGTGATTCGACGTTTATTTCAGATAAATTACTTTATCTCTTAATTGACTAAAAACAGTACCGGTCATAAATGAAGATACAACTGCGTAGCATATTTACTGTGCCAGCCAGCGGCCCAGTGGCGACGTACGAGAATCCACTATCCTATATTATCATAGGTGAAGATAATAGAGGGCAACTGAAACAGGAGATAGACAGTAGCATCATCCTAACTCATCAGGCAATTTATGTGGGAGGCCTATGTTAAGCAACGGACTTTTGACAGGATGTAATGAATTAATAAATGTTCAGCAGTGACTTATTAAGAACTGAGACTGAAATGAAGAAAAACAAAGTTTTGTCTTACCTCAGTTTCATAATAGGCTCGTTTTTCCTCAGGTCCCAAACTACACACCTATTAGCAAATGTGGAACCAAGAATGTGTTGAACCTAAAACAAGTATTTTGCTTAAGTACATCAGTAATAATAATTCAAAGCCTGAGTACAAGTCGCGGTACGTAAGTCTAGCGCTGAACGAAACGTGGAGGGGATAGTTGCGCACGGGTACTGGCGCGCACGAATTTAATTGCGCGAGAGATACTGGAGAGCCAATCGGTGCGTGCTAACGACGCACGCCCGCCCTGCGACCCTCTTATTACCCCATGATACCTTATTTTCGACTTATGCGCAATAAGGTTACCGCTAGACTTTCGTGCCGCTACTTATATCTTATAATTACGCTGTTTTATTTTTTATGTATTAATATGCTTAATGTTGCTTAGTACTATTATTTCTGGTAGTGTAGTTTAGGTTTTAGCAACTAAATGTATGACATATAAGTGCTTACACAAGTGATTTTTTACTTTATTTTTACTGCACAAGGTTTATAATAATAATACACATGTATATTATTATATACTATATAATAATATCCTTATACAACAATAACCATAATAATAATAATACCCAAACAGATGAGAAAACTTCATAGATACCCCAAAGATTATAATAATAATAAATAATTTAACGAAACTAAGTTCATGATATGTTTTAGAATTCTTAATAGAAGTGCAGTACAGAGCATTCTGACTGGAAAACCGTACAGATAAAGAAGGGGCACCACAAGAATCTAGTCTACCTTCACTCGCCATATTTTGGTGATTTTTGTTTCTCTGTGATACAAGATCAGGTTATTAAGATCAACAACTATCAGAGATATATCCTAATTCAAAGGAAGACACTATGGACAACTGTCGAGCTTGTCGCTATTCTGTTGTTTCGCTTACGCGTGTCGCCTCAAGTTGTTTGGCATTTTCAGAGTACTTGCACAAACATGACCTAGTAGCTAGGACTCTACACCAAGAGCTCACTATGAACTGGGATAGTTAGGGTGAGTTGTGGCACCAGAGTTATAAGACTAAGAGTATTTTCAAATTGTTGCCAAAGTTGAAATCAGCTAAAAGAAGATCACTGTTGTGGGTAACAATTGAGGATCCTTTGGACTTTAAACATGTACCTCTTGTGCCAAAAAGCAGTCATGTCATACATACGGCCCATGGATCACTTAATGATGCTGCAGATGATTTTAACTACATGCTTTTAGATAAAGTTCAGTTGATTTAATGGCCCGCTAGCATATTCTTATTTTTGTAAATTAACTCATAGAAAATCCATGATACCGCTTACTCACATGCCTTAAAACATATTATACACCATCTTAATTTGAAGATTGTTAAGGCAATAGTAATTAATGGATACTAAAATTACAGAATCAAAATTAAATAAGAGATGTCTTAAAAATATTAGAACTATATTAATTTTTGATTTACCTGTTGATTCCAAGCCAGGCCCTGTACATGATCATAAGGTTGATTTCTATTGCCAGGCGCCATAGGTTGACTAGTATTATTCAAGTCCCAAATGAAGATCTCACTCTCTGAAGCTCCTGATGCCAGCAAGTTCCGTTGGTAAGGGTTAATATCAAGCGCTGATACATGGCCTGTGTGGCGAAATAACATGGTGATTTAGCTCTTAAAAGTATTTTTTTTGTTTTATAAAAAAAATACTAGTAATGCTATTAAACATTACTAATATTCCCTTTAACCACTTCTGGTAAGCTTAAAATGCTTGTATTAGAAGTGGTTTACGACAGTAGTTGAACGGCGGATTCGAACCCACGACCTTTCGAGTTCGCGGTCCGCGCTCTGCCATTAGGCTACTAACGCTTATTAAATTAATGACATACATACAACTAATGGCATTTACTAAATGCTAGTTGCAATTTCATACTTTGGGAATATAATATTAGACCAATACAAATAAATTATTTTAAAAAAAAACCGGCCAAGTGCGAGTCGGACTCGCGCACCGAGGGTTCCGAACAAATCCGTAGGTATATGAGTTTAAAATTATTAAAAATATTTTTATTATATGATGTAACTAAAAATTTATGCTTTTCGCAATTTTTCCTTTATCTGTGCTATAATACGTTGCTTCATGCCAAATTTTAAGATTCTCAGTTCACGGGAAGTACCCTGTAGGTTTTGACTTTTGATTCCCTTGCGAATATCGAAAATTTGCGGCATAAACGGCTGTATCTTTTGATTGCGTTGGCTTAGAAGTTTGATTTTTTCACAGCCCCAAGGGACAGTAGACTTGAGTATTTGATATAAATTTCAGCTTGATACCTCTACGCGTTCCTGAGAAAAAGGGTCTTGACAGACAGACAGACAGACAGACGGACAACAAAGTTATCCTATAAGGGTTCCGTTTTTTCCTTTTGAGGTACGGAACCCTAAAAACAAAGACATGACTGGACTATTGGATGAAAAATATATTTTGAGCAAGCACCAGATATTAAAATGTAGGCTAATATAAAGACTAGTTTGTAAACATAGTATATACGGGAGGTCGCAACCGCATTTCTGTTTTAACAAGAACTATATTAACTTATTAAAATATCACCAAAATCTGAATGCTAGGAACATGTTCAGTGTCTGCTAAAGAACTGGACCGGGCTCCACCATATTTCCCTAAAATGTTCACTTTTTGTCACTTCATGCAAGATGTAATCCTCTCAGAAATGAGACGAGGCCTGTGGCCTAGCAGTAAGACATATATAGGCTGTAACTTTAATTATTTTAACCATACAAGACGTGATATTGATACCACAGTGTAAGTGGTACTTAAAAAATTAAAGTAAAAATTAACAAAGGTTAGATAATAATAATGTTTCATTAATCATGACACGGGTTATGGGTAACCCCTACAGGTAGTTCAACTCGAAAACTGACAAGTCTGCATACTTTGCGAAACATAGTGTACGTACAAAGAAATCAAGATCAATTTCTCACTAAAAGTGATTTAAAAATAAATATATGAAGTCACCCATGACTTTATGGTCCCTACAATCTATGCATTGAAACAGCCCATGGACATTTCCTTGACCTTCAACTCTCTTAGTAATGAGAGTATTACTTAGTATTATGGCCTAGGAGCCATTGCCGTGTAGTGGCGGTCAAGAATATTCACTACCCCATATCCTCCCGTGGGTGTCGTAAAAGGCGACACAGAGAAACAAGCGGGAGATGGGCAGCAGCATCTTCCTGATAATAGCCAAAATTACAATAAAAAAACTGCGGTTGCCAACCCGCTCGCCAAGCGTGGCAACTATGGCAAATACCCCCCAATGACAAGAGTAACAAAGAGACGGCCCCCAGTCCCCCCGCTATTCCTGGCTACGGTGGCGACCATGGTAACGGCGGGGCAGGGGGTGCTAAGAATCTCCGGTGGAGGTTCGGTTGCCACCTACGACGACTCGACCTGGCAACATACAACGCACGCACCCTGAGGACTGACGAGAAGATCGTGGAGCTGGAAGAAGAGATAGACAAGTTGCGCTGGCATATTATAGGATTATCCGAAGTCCGAAGAGAGGGGGAGGACACGGTAATCCTCGAATCCGGCAACTTGCTCTATCACCGGGAGGGCGACCATCTGTCCCAAGGAGGTGTCGGATTTATCGTCCACAAGTCTCTCGTTAACAACGTTGTAAAGATCGGGAGTGTGTCGACGAGGGTTGCGTACCTTATACTCAGAATCACCAGACGGTATTCGCTGAAGGTCAACCTCGGCACACCCCGATGAGGAGGTGGAGGAAATGTATGAGGATATCTCTAGAGCCATGCATTCCTCCAAAACCCAATATACGGTGTTAATGGGAGACTTCAATGCAAAACTGGGCACAAGAGAGAACGGTGAGCTAAAAGTAGGGAAATTTGGAATAGGGCAACGGAACCAAGGGGCCAGCAGCTGGCCGACTTCATGGAGAAAGAGGGACTCTTTATGATGAACTCTTTCTTCAAGAAGCGGCCCCACAGGAAGTGGACCTGGTCGAGCCCCGACGGTTCGACAAAAAATGAGATTGACTTCATTATGACGACCAGACGACAACTGTTCAGTGATGTCTCAGTGATCGCGAGGGTGAAAACCGGCAGCGATCACCGAATGGTTAGAGGCACACTGAACCTAAATGTTAAGTTGGAGAGGTCTTGTCTGATTAAGTCAACGCTCCGTCCCCCTCGTGCTCTAATCCAAAGTCCCGAAACCTTTCAGCTCGAGTTACAAAACCGTTTTCAGTGCCTAGAAGACTGCAATGAAGTGGACGATGTGAATGACAAGCTCGTGGAAACTGTCCATGCGGTCGGAGCTAAGTTCTGCAAGACCCGCCGCAGAAGAACACAAAAACTCTCCGATCACACTCTTAATCTCATGGCTGTTAGACGGGAGATGAGGCTACATTCTTCAACAGATTTGACAGCAAACAGGTAACTGAACAGACAGATCTCCAAATGCATGCGGCGGGACTTACGCAACTTCAATACAGCTCGTATTGAAGAAGCGATCGAGCGGAACCAAGGCTCCAAAGTCTTTGCCAGAGATCTGTCTTCCAGAAAGAGCCAACTGTCAAAGCTGAAGACCGAATGTGGCAGCATCGTTTCCGGGGCACCTGAGATTTTGAGTGAGATTGAGAGGTTCTATGGGCAGCTGTACACGTCATCGTTGGAGCCACACGCAAGTGTGAGTAACGATCCAAGAGCGAGTCTTATCCGACACTATTCCGAAGATATCCCGGACGTCAGTCTGAGCGAGATTAGAATGGCTCTCCAGCACCTTAAAAACGCCAAGGCCCCAGGCGAGGATGGAATTACAGCGGAGCTTCTGAAAGCGGGTGGAAGACCGGTACTTGAAGTCCTTCAGAAGCTCTTTAATTCCGTCCTCCATGGTGGCATTACACCGGAGGCGTGGAGCAGAAGTGCGGTGGTCTTGTTCTTCAAGAAAGGTGACAACGCTCTCTTGAAGAACTACAGACCGATTTCCCTTCTAAGCCGCGTCTACGTGCTGTTTTCGAGAGTCATTACGAATCGTCTCGCGCGCAGACTTGACAACTTCCAGCCTCCCGAACAAGCCGGTTTCCGAAAGGGCTTTAGCACCATAGACCACATACATACCCTACGGAAAATTGTACAGAAGTCCGAAGAGTACAATTTGCCACTATGTCTGGCGTATGTGGACTATGAGAAAGCCTTTGATTCCGTCGAAATTGTGGCGGTGCTGCAGTCCCTTCAGCGGTGCCAAGTTGACTGTCGGTATATCGAAGTACTGAAGTGTTTGTACAGTAGAGCTACGATGGCTATCCGAGTACAATACTAGAATACGAAATCTATCCAATTGCAGAGAGGTGTAAGACAGGGTGACGTCATATTCCCGAAACTCTTCACCGCTGCATTGGAAGACGTTTTCAAGCTTCTGGACTGGAAAGGAAACGGTATCAACATCAATGGCGAGTACATCGTTCACCTTCGATTTGCCGACGATATAGTCATTATGGCAGAATCGCTGGAGGACCTAGGCACTATACTCAATGACCTCAATAGTGTCTCCCAATGGATAGGTCTTAAGATGAACATGGACAAAACAAAGATTATGTTTAATGTCCATGTCACACCTATGCCAATAGTTGTTGGGAGCACTAAGCTCGAAGTTGTTGACGAGTACGTTTACCTGGGACAAATAGTCCGACTAGGTAAATCCAACTTCGACCGAGAGGTCAATCGACGGATTCAACTCGGCTGTGCAGCGTTCGGGAAGCTACGACACATCTGTGATGACTTACGGAACTGAGACGTGGTCCTTCACTGCTGGCCGTATGAGGAAGCTCAAGGTCGCTCAGCGAGCTATGGAGAGGGCTATGCTCGGAGTTTCTCTGCATGATAAACTTAGAAATAAGGATATCCGCAGTAGAACCAGAGTAACCGACATAGCCCAACGGATTAGTAAGCTGAAGTGGCAGTGGGCCGGCCATATAGCTCGAAGAACCGACAACCGATGGGGAAGAAAGGTTCTCAAGTGGCAGCCTCGTACCGGTAGGCAAAGTGTAGGGCGTCCCCCCACGAGATGGAGTGACGACCTGGTAAGACATGCAGGAAGTCGATGGATGCAGGTGGCTCAGGACCGTGCTTTGTGGCATTCTTTGGGGGAGGCCTATGTTCAGCAGTGGATGTGTGAAGGGCTGTAATGATGAATGATGATGGCCCAGGAGGCAGACATAATATGTAGACAGCAACTTTATCTTTTTTAATAATACTGATTTTCGCTAAAATTTCGTAAAATGTAACCAGTGTGTTGCTTTTGCCAATATTAAATTAGGGGATATCATTTTTACTAAAGAAGTTTTTATATCAACTGGCCAATTATGAGCTACTGTTATGTACTAAATGTACACTGAAATGTAATAAATTAGGTCCTGAAAAACAGCAAACACTATCACTATTCATATTAATATATATTTTGTCAGGTAAACAAAACTTTGCATGCATTTCATAAAAAATTATCTATTATATCAGTAGTATATGAAATCAAACTAGCACTTTATATATACTGTAGTGTTAAAAACCATGTAGCTTAGTGGTCAAAGTACACCATGAAACCGAGGTTTAAATGGTTTTAATTGTTTACAGGTTCCAGCATTTCTGAAAGAGCACTTGTATAGGCAGTTATTTAAGGACAGCCCATGAAGGTAATCAAATAAGAGATACTTCTTGTGAAATAATTATATTTCAACCTTTACAATGGTATTATAATAATAATAATAATACAAGACGTTCCATATTATAAGTATGAACCAAAGCCAGTCCTTGAAAATAGAAGTATCACGCTGTACTGGGATCGGTCAATTATCACAGACAGGTTTATAGTGGCAAATAAACCTGACATTGTGGTGATAGACCGAACTACACGCAAGGCAATAATAGTGGATATCAGTGTCCCTCATGACGAGAATCTCGTGAAAGCAGAAAATGATAAAAAAATAAAATATATCGACTTGGCTCATGAGATTGTCGCTATGTGGGACGTTGATTCTACTATTATTGTACCAATAGTTGTATCAGTTAATGGGCTTATTATATTATTATTATTATCTGTCCAAGTTAGGTTTGGGCAAATGGCTGAAGGGATTAATACAAAAATCGGCCTTATTAAATACGGCGCGTATAGTAAGAAGGTTCCTATCTTTGGATGCCTAACTTCACCGATGGCTTAGGATTCCTCGCCGCGGTGGATAATAGCCGAAATAATAGTATTATTTATATAGATTGTATTTATATTTATAATATTATAATTTTGTGACAATATATGTGATAATAAAATAATAATAATAATAGCCTTTATTTCAGACAGTATTTCATTTACAATATCAGAGATATTCAGAGTATCTATCTGGATTATTCTATATCTAACACTGGATTATATATTGTATATTTTTACACTCTCGACGCTTAACTATTGTACATCGACAACCCTGTCTGTATGCCACTTATTGGCAAAGGCCTCCTCCAACCTTTTCCATTCCTCTCTATCCTTAGCAGATCTCGTCCATATGCCTCCTGCTATGGCTTTAATGTCATCCTCCCATCTTCTACATGGTCTACCCCTTTTCCTTTTCATATGACCTGTAAACCAATTCATTATCGATTTGGACCATTTCTCCTTTCCTCTAATTATATGGCCTAACCATTTCCATTTTAACTTTTTTATTATTATTGTGACATCTTTTGTTTTCGTATGTTTCTTTATGGTTTCGATTCTTATTCTATCGGATAGTCTTTTCCCCATCATACTCCTTTCCATAGAGTTTTGGCAAGTTTCTAACTTTTTAATGTGTGATTTAGTGAGTGCCCAGGTTTGGCAGCCATAAGTGAGTATAGGTAGTATACTGGTATCAAAGAGTTTCCGTTTGATGGTTATGTTAGTATCATTATTTTTCATTATTTCTTTTAGGCTCCAAAATTGTTTCCAGGCATTTCCAATGCGTCTGTCAATTTCTTTTGAGGTTAGATTTACAGGAGAGATTATCTGGCCCAAATAGATGTATTCATTAACATATTCAATCGGGTTATTATTGATCAGAATACGTTCTTCCTTGCCATTGGTCATAGCCTTGGTCTTTAATGTGTTCATAACCAATCCTACATTGCCACTTTCTCTAACTAGGTCATTCAGAATCGCCTGCAGTCCGCCACTCGATGACGAAAGGATTATCAAATCATCGGCAAATCTCAAATGTGACAGGTTTTCACCGTTAATGCACAGTCCACATTTCTCCCAGTCTAATTGACGAAACACTTCTTCCAAAACGGCTGTGAAGAGTTTCGGCGATAGCGGATCGCCCTGACGTACGCCTCTTCCTATTATAATATCTTTTCCTTCCTTCTCTAGTTTTATCGTAGCCTTACTGTTATCGTAGATATTTTTTAGTATTCTGATGTATTTATTTTCAATACCTTGGTTTTTGAGTGCTTGCCAAATTTTTTCATGCTCTATTGTATCGAAAGCTTTACTGTAATCCACAAAGCAGCAGTAAAATGTTATGTTGTATTCATTGGCTTTTTCGAATAGTTGCTTGATGACATGAATGTGGTCTAAAGTTGAGTATCCGCTCCTGAAACCCACCTGCTCTCTTGGTTGATTCTCATCCAACGTGCTAGTTATTCTATAGAGTATAACTTTTGCGAAGATTTTATATATATTCGACAATAGACTTATAGGTCTATAATTATTAATGTTATTTTTATCTCCTTTTTTGTGTAGAAGTACTATTGATGACGTTGTCCATTGGTAAGGTATTATCTCGCTTTATAAGACTTCATTGAAAAGATGTTGGAGAATTGGTATCAGGTGGTTTCTATTTAGGATGAGGAACTCGTTACTTATGCCATCTAATCCTGGAGCTTTATCTGCTTTTTGAGTTCTCACGGCTTTTTCTATTTCTTCGTGTATTATATCCGGTACTTCACTTCCTCCTGTTAGGATTGCTGTCTGTGCAGTATATTTCCTTAAATACAATTCTTCAAAAAATTGAGTGGCTATTGATATGATTTCAGGGCGTCGCTTCTCGCATTTATGATTTTTATTTATTAAATTTGGTATCCAATCTCATTTTTCCAATAGTAGTTTAGCTGCTTTTTTGGTGCCTCCAGTTCTTTGTATGCATTTTTCCAGTTGTTCCAATCTATATCTCTGACGGTCTTTTCTCATGTGTGTTTTTATTTTATTACTTAAATTAGCTATGTCTTTTCTTATAGTTTTTGTCTTTTCAGGGTTAGATATAAGGTCTGCTCTACTTCTTATCAGTTCTTTAGTTTTGTTTGTTATCCATTTTGTCCTGTTGTTTCTACTTTCCATTTTGCCTTTTTTAGTAGTATAGAGGAGTTCTTCGAATTTATTGTATTTACTCTGTATGTCTAAATCCTTTGTTTTTTCTGTGAATTGTTCTAGCTTTCCTTTTAGTGAATCGGTACTTTCTAGTGTTAAGCTGTTGGTTTGTTTTACTTTAAAGGGTCTATCTTTATTGAGTGTGTTTATTTGTAACTTAGCTCTTAGCATTCTATGGTTGCTGTTGAAATTAATATTGTTTAAAACTCTACAGTCCCTAAAGTCTTTACTTTTGTTTGTTAGTATGTGATCTATCTCGTTTTTGTGGTGACCATCTGGAGATATCCATGTCCATCTGGTGTTCTCACGGTTTCTGTAAAGAGTGTTTAGTACTTTTAAGTTATTTTCATATGCCAGTTGGACAAGTTTATCCCCATTTCTTGTTCTTTTGCCTGAACAATACGGACCCAATATCATTTGTTCTCCGTTTCCTCTTGCCCCTGTTCTTGCATTAAAATCTCCCATCACTACTAAATTGTTGTGCGAGTGTTTGATTATCGCGTCTTGTAACATGGAGTAGAAGGTGTCGATTTCTGTTCTACTTGATTGTTCAGTTGGAGAGTAGACTTGCACAATCGACCATCGATCGTTTTTCGGAGGTAGTTTTATATTAAGTATAACAATACGCTCTGAGACGCCAATGAACTCGTCAATAAATGGTTTTAATTCATTTTTTATTAAGAATCCTGTTTCATATAAGCCTGGTGTTTCTCCTTTATAATAAAATATAAAATGCCCATGGTCTTCTATACTCTCCCCTAGTCGTCGGACTTCACTCAAACCCAATATTGACCACTTTACATTTTCTAGAGCTAGTATTAGTTCCGTTAGACTCTCATTGGTTCTTAAAGACAACGTATTGTATGTCGCAATGTGTATTTTATTTGCCATTTGGCAATGTTTCTTAGGATGAATGTGTAATTGGATATTAGTTGGAGGGTAATAGTCTTCTTCCCCATGGTGACTGGCCGGATTGGGGTGCCTTTAGAAAAAGTTTGTATTATTGATGTTGTGTTGTCTCGGTTCCGGGTGTCGATGTCATTTACAGGTTTTTTGGTATTTCAGATATCGAACCTGATCTTCCTCTTTCCACATAGCTGAGCATGTTAGGTCTTATAGTGTCTTTTCCTACAGTTTTGGTTGCTGAGTTGATTTGTGTCTTAACAGTAGTGGTAGCTTTCTTTTGATTTGAATTGTTTGGCGAGCCTGACTCTTCCCTTTTTCTCTTTTCTCTGTTATCTCTGTTTTTCTTTACTACTAATTTATTGTATCTTATGAATGCTACATTTCCTTTTTTCTTTTCTTCTTCAACCTGTAACCTTAGCTGCTTGCGTTTTTCTAGCACTTCTTTAGAATAATCCTCCTTAATGTATATTCCTTGCGGAAGTTTGGACTTGTTTTGCAATATCAAGTGCTTTTTCCATAGCGTAGTAATAGTGACTACGACCAGGCGATTTTTGTTGTCAAACTGTTTCCCAATTCTGTATATTTTACTGATTTTGTTACTATCGAAGTGTATTTCCAAGTCCATTATGACGTCCTTGATGTAATCCACAAGCTCACATTCGGTTTTTCCTATTTCTTCTATTCCAAAAAATACTAAATTGTTTTTCCTTTTTCCATCTTTCAAAAACTTTACTTCCATTTCTAATTCAGATATTTTTGTTTTGAGGGTACTATTTTCTTCCATAATAAATTTCATCTTTTCATCAAGCGCCTCCATTACATTTTTCGTCACTGAAGTTGTTATAAGAAGAGCTTGATTATTGAGTTTCTTATCTAGTATTGATATTAGCTTTTCCATATATTTTTCCTCCATTTTTAGGGAAATTTTACTGTTATGTCAACACTGTATTTTAGTTGGCAGCCCAAGATTCTGTTTGGCAACACTAGGTTAAGTAATACTGAATTCTGGTAGGCAACACTTTTGTTAATGTCACTTCTTAAAAGTTGTTTATGGTATGTTGTTAACTTCCCTTCAATGATTCTGCAATTTTAGGTTATGTTTCAATAATGTTTGTAGTACAATTTTTCACCTTAATGTTGGTTTCCACTGGTTTTTGTTCTTGATATTTCCCCGTTTGTGTTTTGTTCAGCAGTCTTGGTTAAAATACGGTTGATTACACTTGTTTTTGCACAAAACTCGAGTAAATATTCGCGGAGAACGTTGACGCACGTCTAATCAGTTCAATGACCGGAACCGGAAAACCACAATGGTATTAATGTATCCTAATTATTCAACCAATGGTCAGTCACAGTCTGCCTCCTCTCTGTGAGTGGCGGTGCAGTATCAGGGCATACCACCTCCTCACCAAAACAAGTTTTTTGCCTCAGTGTAAACAGCACTAATTGCCAATTTACAGGTGTGGATGGAATTGTGCCTTGGTATTTCTCATATGTTGGTGGCACAGGACCATGCTTTGTAGCATTCCTTGGTCAAAGTTCAGCAGAAGACTTGTGAAGGGCTGTAATAATGATGATGATGATGTCTTACACTGTATTCCAACATAAGTACAGTCTGTCCCAATATAATTATTTACCAATTTAATCAATATTGAATAAAAAAATAGGAATTTAATAAATTGTTTCAGCATATTGTTTTCTTAAAAATATTACATGCCAACTATGCCCAGTATGCTTTGCAATACCTCTTTTTGTTAGAATTGTCTCGTGTTTTGAAATCATTGCAGGCTTCAGACAAAAAATAGACATTGCATAGAAGACGAACAAACAAACAAACAATAATGGCTTTTAGCTAGATTTAATTTTATACTGTTTTTAGTTTAAGTAATTTTTACAGATTTGATCACATAAAAATTTAACTTGTTTAATTCTTGTGTATTTTAAAGTTTCATAACCACATCACAAAATAGTATATTTTGTGAATATCAACCAATTATATATCAGAAGTATATAGTTAAAATTAACTAACCATTATGTTTTGAGCTGCTTCCAACAAGAGCATCTGCTGAGTTATTCAAAAGTTTATCAGAATTGTAGAACTGCAATAAACCTCCATCACATCCTCCAACAATAACACCTGCCCCTGACCACACAAGTTTTTGAAATCTGGAAGTTAAAGTATGCAAGGATTTATGTATTTGTTTAAATTTGTATGTACCTTATGCACCGTGAAATAAACAACCATATTAAGTCATGAATAAAACATTTACTTGTGCTGTGTTTGTAAACTAGACTTAAGCTCTAGGTCCATGCCGGGTTCCTCCAAGTTCAAAGAATATAGTTCTAAGAACGCATTTGAGCTAAAAGATGCATCGACTTGCTGCGCGGCGGAGCCGGCCGCGAGCATAATCGGATATTGCTCCGCCGGCGACCAGCTCACATTGACTGTCCTCTTCAGCTCTTTGATCTTCATTTTAAAGGCACTATTTTACAATAACTTCAATAGGAAATTAGCCGAAAAACAAATATACTGTAACAAATTATGTCACCACTATTGACAGAATAAACTTCGACACTGTATATAAATGTACGACTTTAAGGACGCTAACTACCACTATAACACATTCAAAAGATAGTTTTTGATAAAATATACGTTAATTCATTAAAGTTTTATAATTTCTACCGTAAAAACACCATGTTGGCACTTCCAACGTGGCTGACGTAAATAATTCCAATTTGACAGATAAAAAGTACTCTGTGTTGACAGATGACAGATGTTTTTCAAGGGCGGGCACTTGAACGGCGGCGGTTTGCTGTTCCTGTATTATTGTAATAATGGTTTGTAGTGGATTTTGATATGTAAAAGTGGTGCGATTTTGTGTATTAAGTGTCTGCTCATGTGAACTATTAGTAGAAACGGTGAAACAAGTGATCTGATGGTGATGTGAAGATAAGGTATCTGTTTGCTTAGGCGCCTTGAGATACCATCGCCAACTGTCAGCTGCCTGCTGGCTCAAGCTGCCGTCTTAATATCCCAAGGGCTGCACAATGTGACGCATCAACATATTGTGTGAAGCAGTGTACTATGAAGGATAATTAAACATTTTAACTTCAGGCTAAGAACGATTAGAACCCAGAGCCGTAAAGACAGTTATAAAAAAGATGTTTTTCATTTTTTTTTTGCACAATTTGCAAAATTGCACAACTTTTACATATCAAAATTCACTTTAAACCCTTACTTAAACAATAATACTGGAGCAGCAATTCACCGCCGGTCAAGTTCCCGCCAAAACTCTTTCTGCCTAGAAACAGAAACGTCTCACAAATAAAAATAACAATGTTTTTTACACTGAAAGCGTATGAAGGAATGCTTAATAAAAAACGCAAAAACAATTCATGTGGCCGACATACGCCAAGGCTATTAACTTTTTTTTAACTTTATTAACTTTAAGCTATGATTCGAGATCTTCCTTAAGGTGACACTAGTCGACATTATTTCCATAGAAATTTCGGAGGGGTTTTACTCCGCTGTTTGACAGTGTACATCCAAAGTTAAACATGATATCCAAAGATGTTTTATAGGTCCAGATACCGTGTACGTGCACCTAAAACGCTTTCATTTCAAAGGCGCCAATGTTGGCGTATTCGTTCGATCGTTCCGCCATTACGCCAGCGACGTTCGCTGTCAACATACGTCACGCACCGGTGTTTTTAATTTCGCAAAATGACTGTTTGTGCTGTGAAATCATTTAAAAATTACTCTTGGAAAAAGATAAGGATAAGAACATCACTTTTCATAAGTAACTATACAATTTTATGGTGTATTCCTTTGTAAAAGAATACGAAAGCTAAATGTCAATACAAGTAATAAAACTGCGCAATAATATTCGAGTGTTGCCTAGTCTATGAAATGTTTTTACCATTTTTTAATGTCATGATCAACCACAAAGGTTATCTGTATAGGGGTTTTATACAGTCTAATTTTACAGATTTTACCCAAGCTATAGAGTTAAACCGTTTTAAGGGTTAGGGTTGAACTACATCTGGCAGCATGAAATTGCACTTTCCTGTGCTTCTATCCTTTTTGGTCACTCAGAACCGTTATATATTAGAGCGAGAAAGAGAGCTTGAGTGTATAGTTCCACCCTCAAAAAGCCGATTGTAAAGCGGTTTTAAAAGTTTATCTATCATTCTTGACAATCCATACTAATATAATATTATAAATGTGAAAGTGTGATTTTTTTAATTATTTGTTTTTGTCCTTACTTCACGCAACAATGGAACGGAGCAATTTAAAAAAAAATTAAACATTTTGCTATCTCTTGGCCGAAGTTTACGCTTAACCAAACTTACTTTTTTTGTAATTTTACTTAGGATTGAAAAATAATTTAATGTCTTCGTAAAAAGCGGCAATATTTTGTGTTCTACAGTACAAAAGTGTAGTAGTCTGTATATATTTAGTAATAATAGATTATAAATATATGTTACATACATAAATATCTACTGTGTTTTTCATTTATTTTAACTGTTACATTAATTATAGGTTTTATTAAATATCTTCAATATTTTAGTACGATGTTCGTACCTACATAAAATACACATAAGCAACCATATCCCCATACACACACACACACAAATGCACACGCCACGCACACACATTTTATACTTTTAGAATCAATAGGTACGTTAATAGGAATGAAATATAAAATCTCCCACATTTTTTGGGTAATCGATTCGCACTATTACCGAAGTCACGCACATTAATGTAGCCATGGTGCGTAAGATATGCGCGTCACGTGGTACTCACGCACACATGAATCAAAGACTGTCTTCACTATGAACGTTGCGGTGTGTTAGCAACCTATAAAATATCTTAGATGATATCGTTTTGTCTCATTATTAAATTTGTCTGTACGGAAACAGAATAGTAAAATAAAATGTTATTAAAAAGTTACGAGCTACCAAAGATTCGTTTTTATTGCCAATTTTAACACAACTTTGGGCGTAAATTAGTAATAAAAGGAGTATAAAATTTCCAAAACAAAATCGGTACAGACACAGCTCAATTATCAAAGAATTTAGTAAATTTTATTTGTAATTGATTTATGCAGTGGTTTTTTCATAAAACCCCTTCTTCCGAAGGCCTTTTCGTATTTTTTTACGCGCGTATGTTACTATGAATTATCATGCATCTCATTGAATAATGTTGCCCCCGGTGTGGTGCGGGAGAACGACGCTTACGTACACATGCACGGGCGGTGACGTGCGCTTATTCGAGTTTTATTCGAAACTAAAAGATTTCTATTTTGTAACTAGGACGCCAAAAGACAAAAGACGGCATAGAAATTAATATAATTGAAAGAGATGATGCGTTTTGGACGACAGACAATATTTTAAAATTTTCGTCTGTAATATAATATAATACAATATAATACAATAACAAGTGTTATAAATAAATAAAGAATAACAAAACAGTTTAATTATTTATTAGACGACTTTTGCGCCGGACAAACAAGATATATTATGTGGGATTTTCATAGGTACCTTCTGTTATTACCTAGAAACCTACAACCTACAATACAACAAAATGTCACAAAACGTCGCCGCGTCGTGGCCACAAAATTAAAAACTTTAGGTATGTACGTCGATACAAGAAAACAATCTTGATGGGTCACTTGTCTTGATAAAACCTGTATTTACGTTTAGTGGTATTGAGCACCTATATATAAAAAAGTAAGAAGACAGGTAAGTAAGTATTTATGAAAACAATTTATAGATAGGCAGAACTAATTACAATTATTATCTAAATATTATAAATGCGAAAATTTGGATGTTTGGATGTACGGATGAATGGATGTATGTTACTTAATCACGCCAGAACGGCTGAAGGGATCTGGATGATATTTTGCTCAGAGATAGGTTATAGTCTGAAATTTTATTATTATTTTTTTATTTTTTAAAAAAACGTGAACCCCACACTAGGATTTTCTTCTGTATCGTGGAGGCGGTTTACAAACATCCAGACCCGGAACAATTATTTGTAGGCCGCGGCTCCCAGTGCAACAATTCATTGCTAAGCCACTGCGCCACGGAGCTGTCAAATAACATATATGATACCGTTTATTCAGGTATTTCGTTCCCGTGGGATAATTTTCGAGATACACACGTTTTTGGCCGAACTCTTGAGTGATCGCTGCATGACCACTCGGGGAAAACTAAACATAATAAAATAAGCAATCTATATTAGGTATATAGAGCCACAGAGGTAATATGAAGCGATAAAGCAGCGCCTAATAATTTTCGGTTTCACCCGCGTCATCACGTGTCCGAGATCATTGAGGTAATATGTTACTACGTAACTAGAGTCGCCGCTTCCCAGTAAATTCGCGTCCCGATTACACCCCACCACGCTTCTCGATGACGTCGGTCATAGATTAATAAAATAGAGGTGATATATACATTTTACATTACTTACTTTACATAAAGTATTGAAATAAATGCATTTTTATTTATTTTTTCATTAACCACCTACAAAATATTGACTGCTAAATATGTATACTTAACCCATAAAAAAAAATTAAAAATCTTAATTAATAAAAATAACATTTAAATAAAATAAAAAAATTGGAAATTTCGTAACAATCCAATTTTCTCTCTTGTCATGACTTACACGTGGAAACCTTAAAGATACATTGAAACATCAAATGTAGAAAAAAAAATTACACACAAATAAAACATTATTGTAGTAGAATATTTATTTCACGTTCTTTTTTATCGCGTTATAAAAATGAGAGAAGAGTGTTTACAATAAAATAGTAAATACTATAATAGAAATTATAAAAGAAAAAGAACAACATTAATATAGGTAATGAATTAACTAAAAAGAGTTGTCGCTTCTGCGCCATAGGAGCATTAATCCATGCTCGTTCTTTTTTATCTCTCTCGCGCTTACGTAATACTCGTAGCAGCGCGTGCAAGCGAGTGAGCAATTATGATTTATTTAATTCTTTCAAATCACAGAAAATTTACCTATATTACACGAACTTTACTTAATAATATATTAATTACCTATGAAATGTCACTCCTTCAGATTTGGATGCATTTCTAGAACAATTTTTACAGTATCTAAGTACGCAATACGGCATTACTAATTATTTAGTAATCTCCGCACCGTGTATCTCGGTCTCTCACTAAACAGCGAATGAGGTCCATTGAGGAGCGTGCACCAATGTTTTGTAGAACGCAGTGCTTGTTGGTAGTAGCGACTCTAGCTACGTAGTAACATATTACCTCAATGTCCGAGATGCGTGGCATGACATGACACCTAGTTCAAGCATTTACAATTGCAATCAAATATTTTATTTGATAGTAATGTATGGAAAAATTGTGATAATTAATGGAGTAGATACTTTTATTTTATCTGTCGGCATATTATGCGCGGTTTTTTCTAGCTTTAAAGAAAAACGTACCCGATACATGAAAAGTTTGTCGGCAAGAAATGATTCTTGATAAATTTGCTATCAATCTCTTATACTTATTAATCAATTAAACTTTCAAAATACCATAGCAACGTGAAATGAAAGAGTTCAGAAATAAAGATGTAACTAATCATTGTTACGCTCACCCGGGAGATAGATAAAAGTAGTAAATTAATTTTGAATTTATTTTAGCTACTAGCTGTTCCCCGCGACTTCGTCCGCGTTTAGTTTAGGGCGTTAGTTTTGTTGCACGGACACCTATTAATTTTTCTAAAATTTAAGCAGTCTAAGTTACTTCTTATAACATGAGCTATCTACTATTGAAAGTCCCGTCAAAATCGATCCAGCCGTTTTAGA
Source organism: Parnassius glacialis (assembly GCA_033319125.1). Lineage (NCBI taxonomy): Eukaryota > Metazoa > Arthropoda > Insecta > Lepidoptera > Papilionidae > Parnassius > Parnassius glacialis. The sequence continues at coordinate 3,020,200 of JAVANC010000011.1, forward strand.
AATTAACCGGAACAAACAGACATACAAAAATGTTAAAAACTGTGTTAATGTTATAAGTACCGTATATAATTTCATATGCAATTAGTAAAAAGCTGTTATTTTGACATTACAAACAGACACTTCAATTTTATTTATTTGTTTAGATATAGATAATGATTGAAATAACGGCTAACCTTAGATTATTTAATAATCTAAGCGGCTAACCTAACCTCGCTCATAGAAGCTTTCAATACTGGCTTCTCAGTTCGCACCGGGCTAGGGGTTATGCGTTATTTGCGCGTCAAGCCAAGTAATGAATTATTTTAATTTTACATTCTCTTAAGCTATGTACTATATAAACATGGTATAAAGAACGAAGTTTATCATCATAAAATTGTCTTTCGTTCGTAAGGATAAATATGCCATGCCTAATAATTAAATTTTCATTTTTTTTTGTCACGAAATGCCTAATTGTGGCTTATATATAAGAAATAGTCATATGGTATCGCGTACTTTTTTTTAGACGGAGTGAAGATCTATATTTTTCTAGAACATTGCATCCCGAACGATAACACCAGCGTACGCGGATAAATCGTTTTGGGAGCGCTTTTTCTTCTGACTTGCTTAACAAATATAGGCTAGCTATGAATATGAATCTGGCTATAATATCCAAAAAGATTTTTCAAATTGGACTGATAGTTGCAGAGCACGTTTTTATTTTTAGCATTAGCACGTTTAAACAAACAAAAACACTCTTCTGCTTTATTATATTATAGCATAGAATTATTACGCATAGAATACTAGTACGCGCACCGAAAGTGAAGCAAGTAAAACTAACGCGAAACCGCGTAAGTTGGCTCAGCGACGCGTCAGTGCCCAGTGCGCACAGAGTATCTTTTTAGTAGTCTTGTGCCTGCTCGGTCATTTTAAAGATCGCTCCGTACTAGTTCATTACGGACAGTGAACTAGTTCGTTCTATTAGTTCTATTAGTTCTATTCGGTCATCAGTACTACTAACCTGTTTAAATTGTATCTATCTGTATGGAATGGTTATCTTAGTCAGTCACTGACTGAATCTGTCAACAGTCAGACTGACATTATACAATTTAAACAGGCTAATGCAGTCAGTCTCATTCGGTCGATATTTGCTCGAGTCGTAAGATTGTTTGATAAAAAATATTATTAACTTAAATTTGACATAATATTTGATTTCCCTTCATACTTGTACAGGCTTAGGACTGTCATTCTCAAGGAACATACTACTCTCTAACGAGAGTGGTCATTCTAGTCAATAGCATAAAGATAATATTATACCAATTTTTTTGTATAGCAATAAAATATTTATCTATACCTACATAAATTTATTGGCCACTGTGTACCGTATTATGGTAAAAGGCTAAGCAGAGAGCAAAGATTTGTATTAGGTGTGTATTAGGTGATTTACGTAGCTTCCTATAGATTAGAATGGCGTATTTAAAAATCAAATATGTATGTACAATAATTAATGTTTTTTTTTTATATACGTATATATATTTTTATATAATATTTTTTTACTTTTTTAGCTTTATTGCAATAATTATTTTTTTATTTTTTTTCACTTTTGTTGTTTTCCATATTATAATAAAATTAAAACATTTACATATTATTATGTAGAAAAAGCATCTGTGTAACTTTTGAGGGCTTCAATAGTTTTCGTCTGTCCGTTACGATTTGCCCAGCACTTGAAAACACTCTTTCGCATGAAACTGATGTGGCTTGGATACAAAGCCTTTTCAGGACTAACTCATACAAATGAGGATATATATGCTTACGGCTGTGCCACCATTTGAGGGGATCGTTTTTCCTATTGAGTGGTTCCTCATGCAGATATTTGTCTAATTCCCTTATCCCTGCAGCCACAGAGCTTTCTGGACGAGTTGCCTGGCTCATTTCAACATCGAACTCTTCCCAAATACTATTTGTTGTACCGGTAGCTACCTGTGGTTCCTGTCGAGACTGACCTTCTACCACATTTGAGTCGGCTACCTGGACTCTAACTTCTGCAACTCTGCGTCTTATGTTTTCGATGGCTCTGTTGTATGCTTCTGGAGTCCGAAAGGCTTGTTGCTTGAACCGTGGATCCAAAATTGCTGTATCAGCATATAATGCGTGAGACTCTAAATCATGAAAACGGGCGTTAATATTGTTTTTTAGTCTATTTAAAAAAATGGGGATTTCAGGATGTTGACTGATTTGGGCCAAGCAATTTACTATATGCTTAGACAAAAACTTAGCAAATATTAATACTTTTGATAAGCTTACATGTTTTTCAGAGCTTATTTCTTGGGTAACTTCATAAAAAGGTCGAAGAATTGGTACAATTTTTTCAATTAACTCCCACTCTGAAGTCTGAAGGCTGAGGTCACTTCGTATTAGGGCTATGGTGCTGATAACAGCATCTTTGATTTTTAATATACGTTCTAGCATATCGTAACAGGAATTCCAACGCGTTGGACATTCCTGCTTTAGTTTTAAAAGTGGCAAATTCATTTGCCTTTGGGCAACTTCTAATTTTGTTTGTGCCAGAGAACTTCTTTTAAAAAATTCCACTACAGCTTTAACTTTAACAATCACATCAGCAATTGTTTTTATTCCGTCCTGTATAATTAAATTCAATAAATGAGCGAAGCAACTTACTGATCGCCATTCTCCTAACCTAACAGCTGATAAAATGTTAGCAGCGTTATCACTGACTATACAACATATTTTGTGTGATAGCTGCCAGTCTTGCATTATTTGTCTTAAAAATACAACCAAATTAGCACTGGTATGCCTCTCATTGTAGTTGATACAGCCTAACAAAACCGATTGTATTTCTGTGTTTTTGTTAATATAGTGAGCTGTAACTGCTATATAACTTTGGTTAGCACTGGATGTCCATCCGTCAGTGCAAAGGCACACTGCGTAGGCTTCTTTTAAATTATGGAAACAAGAATCAAAAACCTCTGTGTACAATTTGGGTATGAGCGCCTGTGATAAAGTTTTTCTTGTTGGAAGTTGGTATCCCGGGCAGGTAGAGACTAAGTCAATTAGTTTTTTAAATTCTGGTTCCTCTACTATTCTTAATGAATGGTGACCCTTAGTCACCATAGCTACCACTTGCCTATCAATTTGTTCGGTCTTTCGCGAAGATGGTGGTCGCCGAATGAAGTTCGCAATTGATGGCCCACTTAGCGGCTGCCTAAATATAGCTGGTGTGTCTGAGTTTGGATTTTGCCTTATTATTGTGCTGTCTTGTGGCTTTTCTACAAGAGCAGAAGGCTGCCGTACTATATTCAAAGATATGGTCGGGTGCTTAGTGGCCATATGTCTTTTTAGATTTCCTAGAGAACCACATTTTGTACTTAATTTCGTCGAACAATAATTGCAAACAGCTTCGTTTGTCCCTTCTTTAAAATGAAACCACAAGTTGCTTCTTTTTGGTCTTCCTTGAGACATCATTAAAGGCAATGATATATCAATAATAAGTAGGTAAGTATCAAAATCAAAATGAAAGTTCAAACTTTAAATCAAAATAGTGTTAAAAAAATAAAACAAGTATAAACAATGAAATGTTAGTCACAAAACAATGTAGTTACAATAACAAAGGAATAAAAACAATAACAAAAAGCTACACTAGTTATTTATAAGTCAATGCAAAACACTCCTATAACTATAAAAACTCCTATAAAACAGTAAAACACTCGTTAGTAGTTATGCCGGACGGGCGTACTTTTAAAAACATGTTAGTTTTCGGGATTAATTATTATTATATTAAGCAGTATCCCCAGAATGTTCTATAACGTGTCGCGCTCTGATTGGTCGACTTTATTTTTGTACAAATAAGAGTTATTTTCTTAACTATTACAAAACCATGCTATAATACTAAAGGTTGTAAACATGTTGTAAAATTACACTATTGCACATTTCACTTAGATTTGTCACTAATACTTTTCATAATTACACTTTAAATATTGTTTTTAATCACTATTTTTCGTTATAAAATAACTTCAAATTTCTTTAATTCGAATTTTTTTTTCTTATTTCTCAGACATGTACGTTTCCTCACAATGTTTTCCTTCACCGCCGAGCACGTGGTAAATTAGCACTTAAAATTGCAATTAATAATTTCATTGGTGCCAGCGGGGATCGAACCCGGGTTGCTCGCGTACTGTGAAATTTATAGCGAGCGCTAACCATCTGAACTACGACGACTCCCAATTTATTATTATTTAAAAAATATATATTTTATTTATTTAAAAAATTAAATTATTTAATAATTGAATATTATAGTTTATAATGAATAAAATTATCATATTTCAGTCCATTCAAAACAATCCACGATCAATTTCTTACCCAACTAATTTGCAATTTTATATTAAACTAGCTGACCAGGCAGACGTTGTTCTGCCCTTTCCAACGACCTTTCCTATAAAAATCCTTAAACTCGCAATAAAAAAATGTTGAGGGTCATTTATCGGGATAAAAACTATCCTATCTCTCAAGTTGGACCAAAATGCACACAGTGTGCAAAATTTCATTGAAATCAGTTCAGTAGTTTAGTAGTTCATCGCGGACAAATAATGTGACACGTAATTTTTACATATATACTAGCTGACCAGGCAGACGTTGTTCAGCCCTTTGCGAATAACCATTTGCTTTTCCAAAAAAAAAAAACTCCTGAAATTAGCAATAAAAAAATTGAGGGTCACTTATCGGGATAAAAACTATCCATCTCTCAAGTTGGACCAAATTGCACACAGTCTGCAAAATTTCATTGAAATCGATTCCATCTGTTGAATACTTACAGCAACACGTGGTAGTTATACTACTTAATTGTAGCTTATATTAAACGTTTGTATTTTTAACATAGCGCCATCTATTGATTGAGTAAATACAATCCAGTCAACAGATATCGTCATCTGATAGAATAGTTTGGAGCTAACAGATAATTGTCTGTCAAATAATAGACAAATAATTTGCAATAAAATAATATTGTGTTGCGACTATAAATTGAGATGTAAGCTATCCTATCTTTTACTTGGACCAAACTGCACATTGACCATAAATTTCATTGAAATCAGTTCAGTACTTTAGGAGTCCATCGCGGACAAACAACGTGACACGTAATTTTTATATATAAAGAAGATATAAAGATTACCCGTATTTATGCCATCTAGCGTTTTCTTTACGTACCACCTTGACAGTCAATTAATTTTCATTCGATAAAATGATACCTGTAGAATGGAGTAGATGGCGGTTTACAAAGCTAATGTAATTCGAATGAAAATATTCCTTAAAAACATCAGTACATGTATTCTTTTCATATATTATATTAATATTTAGGCTTCACATGTCTAAAAATAAGCATTGTAATAATTATTTGCTATAAAATTAAACTTATATTCAATATTTTATTTAACGCCATGTCTACCTTGAATGACTAATGACCGATTCTGGGATGAATTGTTTGCGTGCGTCGTTCTCTGCTTCATAGTTCGCAGTTCGCATGCACGGTTTAGCGCTGGCGTCTTGCGAGTGTAGGTGAATGAAAAGAACTGTTAGACCGATTAACAATCGGCATTCGGAAACGTTTCTTCTAGTACAGTGGCAAGATACGTTTCCTAATCGTTCATCGTTCGCGAACTACACAAGACTACTTTTTAGTGCGCAACGTCACGTCTTACGGAGAAGAGCTCGCGAAAAATTGTAAAAAATTACCGTTTGTGTTGTAAAATATTGTCACAACGGTGATGATAAACATAAAAGAAGTGATGGTATTACATTTCACATATAAGTTTATACATTTAATTCATTATAAGTACGTAAAACTAAAAAAATACTTACCTAAGCTCTCACAATACAAATGTTGCTAGTTGTGGGGAAAAAAATCACAATTTTCTTTTAAAAATATTTGTTTTCTATTTGTGTTTAAAACGTTTAATCGCAACGCTCTGTGTAAAACTTAAATGTTTGTATATAGATACCTACTTCTCTAAGTGTTAACATTATATTAACAATGCGTGCCTATTTAAAACTAATACGGAGTGATCAGCTTCGCGATTCGTCGACGCCGTTTTAACGCAACTATTTTATTTTAATTGCTTTTTTTATTGACTAAGGTTACCTTTTAGAGTATAGAATAAAAACTTTTTTATTTACAACATCATGAGATTATTAATAAGAACGCCTTTACTAACCAGATGTCACTTTACACCCAAACATTAACCAGATGTTACGTTAGACCCAAACATAGCCTATTTTAAGCGACTCCTAAAAAAAAGGTTATCAATATGTATGTACACTGATTTCTAAACTTGATCAATTCGTATATACATGCTGAAATTTTAGTGGTTGTTGTCCCGCAGCCAAATTATACTGCCTCGATAGTAGAGTCAATTTATTAAATTAAAAAATATTACAATTAAAGAAGGGCAGATTTACATTAGTAATACCTCACAAGCTATTCGGGCGTCCAAAATAGTTTATGTCGTATCACTACGCTTGAGAATTCATGTCATGAACATTTGTTAGTGGCCCTTCACTGTGTAGGAAGCGCGCGGTAGCACGTGCGATAGACGTAACACTACATTACGTCCAGCGAATTTGTTTTTTCAGACTTTATTATAGTAATTCGGTATAAGCTAGCCTGTACGCCCGACCTACTTGCGAGATATTGCTATTGGTTTGAGATCGCATTCGAGTTTTGTTTTTCTCGATTGTAATTTTTAACAGTGGTAGAGCCACGCGGCAGCTTTTGCTGTCGCACGGATGGGCCGGCTCGAACCGGGGTGGTACCACGACCTCACAGAATACCAGCGTGAAGTAGAGGTTTACCTCTGCGTTTCGCTTGGTGAGTGCAGGTGGCCGGAGGCCCTTTTTACTGGAAATGAGGCATTCCATCTTAGTCCTCACGGGTGACAACGCATCTACATTTTGATTTGTAATAGACGATAGATGTAGATGTCTATGGGCCGCAGCAACCACTTACCATCAGGTGGACTGTGTGCTCGTTTGTCACCCTTATCCTATAAAAAAAATAAAATAATTCTGCCATTTTTACATCCTAATAATTTTATTTTAATAAATCTATTGTACTACTAAGGCAAAATCATTTTACTTCGAGAAAACAACCATTAAAATTTCAGCGTGTGTATTGGATAAATCTGTGTGTATATCCTTTCAAAAAAAAATTAAATCTGTTTAGAAATTGTAGAATTCTGAGGTAAAAAACATTAAATAATACACCGAATTGATAACCTCCTCCCTTTTTGAAGTTGGTTAAAATTAAACATTACACGATGTGCTTATTGTATTCGAGCAAATTAATTGTGTTTAATAATATTCTTAAATTTTATTACGTCTGCATTTTTTACCATTAATATTTAATATATGTATAATAAAGTTATTTTAGTAACATCATTATTGTGTTTATTTTATTCCATTTTATATTCTCATAAAATACTTCTACTAAATAATCTTCTTACGTAATACGTAATCTTTATTATATCGATTTTTTAAAATTAATCAAAAAATAGTAATTTGCACTATTGGGTGCAAACGCCAGAAACTGGTATCACTGAATGGCGTGTATGTGTGCGTGTGATGAGCGTAGGCACATTCGACTCGCGCCCACTAACATAATGACTTTGCATCATTTTAACGCTCGTGTTTTGTACTGGACTGCGTTTCTATGCGTAATAATTCTATGTATTATAGTATATAAGAAGATGTTGCATTATGTTCGTGTAACTTCGTTTTTGTTCTAACGGTTCGGAACACCGTATTAACAGACGTGCGTAAATACTAGTGTCGATATGCTCATCACTGATACTATCTCTGTCGGACACGATGCCAGGTGAGACAGCGTGCTTTTTGGCCGCGCCCACCGGCGAGTTCGAGCCCGCGACTTGTGCCACCTTAACAAGCTGGATCAACTCGTCAATAATTATAACATCAAACTTTGTTAATTGATATCATATTGGTACCACTAACAATCCAAATGCCAAGCTTATGGTTTACATAACTTTCTAATATACATATGTATACATATCAATTATTTATATATAATATATAAATAGATACATTAGGAAAGTTGTAGTACAAGTAAAGTCTACTTCACCTGAGGATGCCTCGTTTAGAGACTAAACACGTGTCGTATTATCGACTATGGTCTGTCTTTCCTAGTGTAGTGATGTTGGGAGTAGTGGTGCTGTGATTAGTGGTGACGGGGATAGTACCTACACGCAATTGAGGGCGAGCGGGAAGTTATCTTTAAACTAGGTAAGACACATAATTTTATTTTATTTTATTCAGACGCATTCTCACCGCTGGGAACTTATATTATTTACTTCGCCTTCATACCAGTGTAGCCATGTAGGTGCAGCGTCAGGGAATTCACTACCCCATTTCATCCCATGGGAGCCGTAAGAGGCGATAGAGGTAAACTGAAAGAGGAGATTGGCAGCAGCATCTTCCCAATCTCAACTCATCATTATAAAACACTACGGTTACCAAATCGGCTGCCGTGGCAACTATGGCAAATATTGCCTCTATGAGGCATCAAGGGGGAGGCATATACTTATTTAGCCGTGGACTTTTGATAGGGTGTGATAAATGAGTTAATGAATGAACGTTAAAGCTCTTGAAATGGACAACAAACTTATGTGCTTATGTTTATTCGTAAGTAAGTTATAACAACTGCTTATTCGCTTAATTGCTTATAAGTTTTTTTCGTTTTGTAATTAAACGTGACGCGTAAAAAATTACTTCTAAAATTACTATTACGACTCATGTTCGCTAGCGCCACAATAGCATAATAATAACAACAGCAAAAGCGTGGCTCTACCACGTAATTTACGATATAATAAAGATAATATAAGTCTTTCCTTTTTTCTTGCTTCACGTAAGTCTATGTTCGCATCTCGCATGTTTTCGTGCCAACCAAGCACAAACAAGTGCCAATTCAAATTTCCATAGCAACAAAAATGTGTTTATTTATTTATACATGTGCTCAAATAAAAGCATCAGACATTAATTTTAATATTTTAGTTATGTATTGCTGAGGTTTATGTAATGCAATAAAATTAAAAATGTATTTATTCCTTGTCATTTTATTACTATAATAATTTTATTGATTTAAATCACAAACTGGCTGTTATGATGTGAAGAAAAGAAGACAAGATGTCAAAAATCAATCGAAAACCCACTCGTCATTATTAAAGATAAACGTGACATCATGTTTACTTGATAAAAGTTTAGATAAAAAAAGACAAGGTACAATACTTAAACTGTACAATTTCAAAAAGAAGTGAGTTTTATCAGTTTCACATTCTCTTTGCGTGTTTATGGAAAACTAAAATCAATACAATGAAAACTTCTCGGCTCCAAGGATGTGTCTCATTCATCCCCTTGAATGAAACATTCATCAAAGAGGCAATGAAAAAAATGTCTCATTTACAGTTATATCATATTACTAAATATATATAATAATCCCTGTGACTAAAGTGATCTCAATAATTGTACATTACATGTACATTAGGTGGATGTCGTAAGAGGCGATGTTGGTAGAGTCATGCTGCAGCTATATTAGTGGTATACTTGTAACACGAATGGGTCGGCACGCCAGGGGAAGGACCACGCTCTTACAGAATACAATGTTACAGTGTAGAGAACCGGAGACCCTTTTTACTGGAAACAAGGCATTCCATCTTAGTCTTCACGGGTGACGATGCATCTGCATTTTGATACGTTATCGAGGATAGATGTAGATATCTATGGGCCACAGCAACCACTTACCATCAGATGGACTGTGTGCTCGTTTGCCACTCCTATAAAAAGGCGACATATGAAACGGGATGGGCAGCAGCAAAAATAATGAAAAGACATGGTTAGTAAAGTATTGTTTATTTGACGTGCAATTATATTTACACAATATCTTTACATGCTATGTCTAAGTTAAAGTTATATTCTGTTCATTTCATCCCACCACCTAGCATTAATCAAAAGATAAACTCTGTAAATAACGCTGAAGTGACGGGAATGAATAGCAGACATGACATAACACAATTTTGTATATAAATTTACAAAATCATTATTAGGTACATGGTAAATATTTTGCCTGTACAGTAAAACCTTGAGAATTGTTAAAATAGGTAAAATAAAGAATTTTCTCGTAGTATATTGGTCTTAAAGTATAAAGTACGTTTGCCCGAAATAACTCACAATACTTTATTATAAAGTACGGGTGGCAACCCTAGTCACTACTACACCAACTGGAACGTAGCAACAATCTATCATACCCAGTATACAACGCGTTCAGCCACAGTGTTCAATATGTGTATCTACGACTATGATAGTTGTTCTATCGGTTTTTTATACCTTATGGTATGTGGATACTGTGACACATAAATACCTACATCTATCCTCGATTTAGAATCAAAATGCACACACGAAACACAGCTGCATTATTCTTCTGTGTCACGCCGGCGCGTGGCCCTCTTCCTTTCGGGCCGGCCTATTGGGCGCTTTTCTATTCGCTGGTACGGCACCGGCAGGGCGCCGATGCCGGAGCTCCGTTTTTCCACTGGACCGGTGCCGGTGCCGCAGCATCCAGTTACCATTAGGTGGACTGTGCTCGTTTGTCACCATTTTTTATGGGATAGGGTGACAAACGAGCACACAGTCCACTTGATGGTAAGTGGTTGCTGCGGCTTATAGACATCTGCATCATCCTCGTTTACGAATCAAAATGCAGATGCGTTGTCACCCGTGAGGACTAAGATGGAATGCCTGTTTTCCAGTAAAAAGGGTCTCCGGTTCTCTACACTCACCATACGAAACACAGCAGTGTTAAGCTGCTATTTTACGCTGGTATTCTGTGAGAGCGTGGTCCTTCCCCGGTCGAGCCGACCCATTCGTGCTACAACTATACTACTAATATAGCTGCAGCATGGCTCTACCGTTACGTTACGTTTATAAAATCTTATTCTATAAAAAAAAAAAAACTCTTCCACTTTCAGACAACACCATGCCTGTAGTAATGAGTAGAGATGAATGGCGGCGCATCGCAGCTTGGACGGAGACCGGTCGCGTCGACTCGGAGGCTTTACGGAGGAAAGAGTACATACGCTACCTGCACGAGACCAGTCGTGCCATGACTAAGTCATGGCCCAACTCCTTGGAGGTAAACGTTGTGCTTAAAACAGCTTTAAACTGTAAGATCATCTTTCCCGTGTAATGCCTTCTCCCCTCTCATGTGGCCATGGGTACTGTATAGCGCCCGAATCGTCAGACGCTTTAAAATAGTTAAAGTTTAAATTAAACGCGATATAATTCGTAAAATTAGTTTTATTCAATGTAAGGGTCAGTTCCCAGTTCCCATAGAGAAGCGACGCATCGCGTGAGGCGCATCGTGAAGTCGCTGGCAAGGCACCGCTCTTGCTCACTGCGTACAACGGACAAAGTTTTGTATCACTATCTTAACAGGTGCGCGCCTTGTCGCGTCTAGTCACGTCACGTCTCATTGTGAACTGACCCTAAGATTAAGTATTAAAACTGACAATGTATTTGGTATGGTTTTGGCCAATCTTCAATATTATGTCAAATTGAAGATGGGTCAATATAAGAACAAGTCAAGAATAGCATTTAAACTTATGCTCATGCTGAACATGGCCTCCCACATAGATTATCTCATAGGGGGGGATATTTGCCCTAAGGTTCTTCCCAGGACTGACGTTTTTTACGAACCAGTGGTAAAAGAAAAAAATACTTTAAATAAGAATTACTTGTAATTTACATTTATATATATACATATATATATATATATATATATATATATATATATATATATATATATATATATATATATATATATATATATATCATCATTACAGCCCTTCACAAGTCCACTGCTGAACATAGGCCTCCCCCAAGGAATGCCACAAAGCACGGTCCTGAGCCACCTGCATCCATCGACTTCCTGCATGTCTTACCAGGTCGTCACTCCATCTTGTGGGGGTACGCCCTACACTTCGCCTACCGGTACGAGGCTGCCACTCGAGAACCTTTCTTCCCCATCGGTTGTCGGTTCTTCGAGCTATATGGCCGGCCCACTGCCACTTCAGCTTACTAATCCGTTGGGCTATGTCGGTTACTCTGGTTCTACTGCGGATATCCTCATTCCTAAGTTTATCACGCAGAGAAACTCCGAGCATAGCCCTCTCCATAGCTCGCTGAGCGACCTTGAGCTTCCTCATACGGCCAGCAGTGAAGGACCACGTCTCAGTTCCGTAAGTCATCACTGGCAACACGCACTGGTTGTACAATTTTGTTTTAAGGTTTTGAGGTATTTCTGACGAGAAGATGTGTCGTAGCTTCCCGAACGCTGCCCAGCCTAGTAGAATTCGTCGATTGACCTCTCGGTCGAAGTTGGACTCACCTAGTCGGACTATTTGTCCCAGGTAAACATACTCGTCAACAACTTCGAGCTTAGTGCTCCCAACAACTACCGGCATAGGTGTGACATGGACATTAAACAATCTTTGTTTTGTCCATGTTCATCTTAAGACCTATCCGTTGGGAGACACTATTGAGGTCATATAGGAGCATAGTGCTTAGGTCCTCCAGCGATTCTGCCATAAAGACTATATCGTCGGCAAATCGAAGGTGAGTGATGTACTCGCCAGTGATGTTAATTCCGTATCCTTTCCAGTCCAGAAGCTTGAAAACGTCTTCCAATGCAGCGGTGAAGAGTTTCGGGGATAAAACGTCACCCTGTCTTACATCTCTCTGCAATTGGATAGGTTTCGTACTCTGGTTCTGTACTCGGATAGCCATCGTAGCTCTACTGTACAAACACTTCAGCACTTCGATATACCGACAGTCAACTTGGCACCGCTGATGGGACTGCAGCACCGCCCAAATTTCGACGGAATCAAAGGCTTTATCATAGTCCACATACGCCAGACATAGTGGCAAATTGTACTCTTCGGACTTCTGTACAATTTGCCGTAGGGTATGTATGTGGTCTATGGTGCTAAAGCCCTTTCGGAAACCGGCTTGTTCGGGAGGCTGCAAGTCGTCAAGTCTGCGCGCGAGACGATTCGTAATGACTCTCGAAAACAGCACGTAGACGCGGCTCAGAATGGAAATCGGTCTGTAGTTCTTCAAGAGAGCGTTGTCACCTTTCTTGAAGAACAAGACCACCGCACTTCTGCTCCACGCCTCCGGTGTAATGCCACCATGGAGGACGAAATTAAAGAGCTTCTGAAGGACTTCAAGTACCGGTCTTCCACCCGCTTTCAGAAGCTCCGCTGTAATTCCATCCTCGCCTGGGGCCTTGCCGTTTTTAAGGTGCTGGAGAGCCATTCTAATCTCGCTCAGACTGACGTCCGGGATATCTTCGGAATAGTGTCGAATAAGACTCGCTCTTGGATCGTTACTCACACTTGCGTGTGGCTCCAACGATGACGTGTACAGCTGCCCATAGAACCTCTCAATCTCACTCAAAATCTCAGGTGCCCCGGAAACGATGCTGCCACATTCGGTCTTCAGCTTTGACAGTTGGCTCTTTCTGGCAGACAGATCTCTGGCAAAGACTTTGGAGCCTTGGTTCCGCTCGATCGCTTCTTCAATACGAGCTGTATTGAAGTTGCGTAAGTCTCGCCGCATGCCTTTGGAGATCTGTCTGTTCAGTTGCCTGTATGCTGTCAAATCTGTTGAAGAATGTAGCCTCATCTCCCGTCTAACAGCCATGAGATTAAGAGTGTGATCGGAGAGTTTTTGTGTTCTTTTGCGGTGGGTCTTGCAGAACTTAGCTCCGACCGCATGGACAGTTTCCACGAGCTTGTCATTCATATCGTCCATTTCATTGCAGTCTTCTAGGCACTGAAAACGGTTTTGTAACTCGAGCTGAAAGGTTTCGGGACTTTGGATTAGAGCACGAGGGGGACGGAGCGTTGACTTCATCAGACGAGACCTCTCCAACTTAACATTTAGGTTCAGTGTGCCTCTAACCATTCGGTGATCGCTGCCGGTTTTCAACCTCGCGATCACTGAGACATCACTGAACAGTTGTCGTCTGGTCGTCATAATGAAGTCAATCTCATTTTTTGTCGAACCGTCGGGGCTCGACCAGGTCCACTTCCTGTGGGGCCGCTTCTTGAAGAAAGAGTTCATCATAAAGAGTCCCTCTTTCTCCATGAAGTCGGCCAGCTGCTGGCCCCTTGGGTTCCGTTGCCCTATTCCAAATTTCCCTACTTTCTGCTCACCGTTCTCTCTTGTGCCTAGTTTTGCATTGAAGTCTCCCATTAACACCGTATATTGGGTTTTGGAGGAATGGCTCTAGAGATTGTAGTGTTATGCTACTTACATATCATTTTACACTATTTTTCCATTCTGTTTTTGATTTTCTGCATTCATATTTTGCATCACTTTTCACGCTATCAGTTATGCTACTTACATATCATTTTACACTATTTTTCCATTCTATTTTTGAATTTCTGCATTTATATTTTGCATCACCTTTATTTCCATAGGATCCTGTAACGTTTTTACACAATAACAAATCATTTTACTTCGTATTTTCACGCTATCAGCCCTTTCTAAATCACTGTCAATAGAGTCTTACCTTTTTCGATCTTTTATATAGTTCTCCGTAACTCTGCAATTTCGGGTTTTGTGCGCGCTGCTGCACTATTTTTTTTCCTATATCAATAATATCTCATTTCTTACTTAAATGTTACTGTTTTTCAATTATATGCCTAAAACCAAAAATTTATATTTTTGACAACCGTTATTTATTTCGTTGTCATGGCAATTTTTATTCATATTCGTTACCGGTATGATGTTTTATCTCGATATTTCCACATAAATACTCTTTTGCTCTAGGTCATTTACCAAAAATTTCCTTTTAATTTAAATAATTTCTCGTTCTCTCTAAAAAGGTATAAAAGCCGAACCATCGGAGAATACAGGGAGTCTCGCTTCAGTTTTCAAACGTGAAGCATCTAATGAAGGCCTTATCCCGGGGCCACACTGCCCCGGGACCCTGCAAGCCTCCATCTACATCTGAAGTCGTCGGCGTAGTCTACTTCAAGCGCTGGGCCACACTGCTCCGGGATCCTGCAGGCCTCTATCTACATCGGAAGCCGTCGGCGTAGCCTACTTCAAGCGCGGAGCCGCACTACTCCGGGATCCTACAAGCCTATACATTCATCTGGAGTTGCCTTTACCTGCGCCTTTACCTGCTAGTGCCCGCGCTACCTTTGGGCGCTGTGACTGCTTGCTCCAGGCGCTGAGTGCACCTACTCCAGGCGCTACGTGCGCCGGCTCCGGACGCTGCGTGTGCCCAGTCCAGGCGCTGCGTGCCGTCGCCGCCAAGAAACTACAAGCTCCGCGTGTGCCTACTTCTACAAGCGCAGCGTGTGTCACTTCGACCTTTAGGCTCCACTACAATATTGTCATATCTTTATTTTTTTTAACTAATTGTAATTTCACGTCATCCATCACCATCATCATATTTCATTTTTTATATAAAATTGTAAATACCTTTTAAAAATTTAAATATATTATTTTCTTGTTCTACTTTTGTTGTTTTGTTGTTCTTAGGTTAGGTTCTTTTTTTTTAATTTTCGCTTCACGACATTTTGGCGCCCAACGTAAAAGTTCTCTTTCTCTCTTAATTTTTTTTTCTCTTTTCTTCACCTTTACTGCGCCTTGTCCATTCCCTTTTGATTTAATTGCTTTCCCTTTCGTTCTTAACTCATTATTCATCATTCATTTATTCATCCTTTTCATATCTTCCAAATTCTAAAACAAAACTTCATCTAGTTTTTCAACTTATCTGGATTATATTTAGACCTACATATAACTTCACTTACATTCATCACTTTAATATTTTTATTCTAGATAACTTAAAGAAAAATTTTTAATAAAATTTTTATTTCTTAAACTTAATTTTACACTTAATTATAACAATGAAAAGGGTTATTAAGTACGAATTCCTTAACAAGGCCGAACTTGAATACGAAGTGAAAATTAGATGTGAGGAACCAGCTAATACTGTTTTGCTTCTAAAAAAACAAGTTTTGCGTTTAGTAGCGAATTCTCACCCTGAAGATATTCTGACTTCTCCAATTCCGATCGAGGATGACTTGTCTCAAATTGATTCTACTTTGACCTATCTGGACTGTAAAATTAAAAAAAATTTACAAGGTGAAACCAAATACTTACGACTAATAGAAACTTTTATTAACCATGTTTTTTACAGATTAGAGCGAATAGATACTGACTTATATCCAGACTTTAAAGCTAATTTCGATACTTTGAAGATGAAATTTGACGCTATTACTAAACAATTCGAATCCTTGACTCCACCTTCAACTGAAAATGACTCTCCATCACTTGACCCTCCTGTTGACCCGACTGTCATGGAACCTCCTCTTGTTTCTCAAACTTCTGTTATGATCCATACCCCGAATCCTTCACCACCACCTCAATCTTTTCTACAACTAACGTCTTCAAAGATCTGAAAAGACACACCTTCAATGGTAAAAGCTGTCCAAGATCCTTTCTTCAAAAACTTGAAGAATACTGTTTAGCTCGTGGCTTATCCAAAGACTTGTTGATTTCTCAAGCGTTCAAAATTTTCACCGACAATGCTCTTCATTGGTTCAGATTTAAATATAATCAGAATCCAAACTTAACTTGGAACGAACTTTCCTCTTTATTAATCAAAGACTTTGGTGGTTTTGATTATGATCATAAACATCTAGAAGCGATTAGGAATCGAACTCAAGGCCGTGATGAACATATCGTCATCTATATTTCCATTATGTCTGGAATGTTCTCTCGTCTTTCGAAGAAACTTTCTGAAACAGAACAATTGGAGATTATTTTGAGGAATATTCGCCCATGTTATTCAGTCTGCGTAGCTCTAAAAGACATTGACTCTATCGACTCTCTTCTGGCTACTTGCCAAAACTATGAAAAGTTCCTAGACAGAGACAAACAATTTAAAGAACCAAATGTACAACAAAATCCTCTTATTTCTGAATTCAACTACAAGCATTCCACTTCAAGTTCAGTTGACTCTCCAAATTCTTCCAATAACTCACGACCTTCTCCTCCCTTAATGAATAAATTCACTTCATCCTACAAATACCCTTCTAGACAAATTAATAGTCTCTCTCAAACTAAAGCCCCTCAAGAAAGCTCTTTTTGTGTTCGCTGTCGCAAACAAGGTCATACTTTGAACACTTGTACTCAACCACTATTCGTGATTTGTTTCAAATGTGGTCTTAAAGGTTTTAAAACTGCAGATTGCCCTACTTGTTCTCCCAAACCACATACTAGTTCAAAAAACTAACTGCTGACTTGAAAAGTAACTTAAACTTTGATAATGACGATTGGACAAGTTGGATTAAAACAATTCAAAACTTCTTTTCTTGTTACAAAATCTCTTCTACACTCTACTCCAAAGAACAAGATCTTAATCGTCCATTCGTTAATGTAAAAATTTATGACTTAACTTTATCTGGTTTACTAGATTCTGGCAGCTCAGTAACTATTCTGGGTAATAATTCTCATTTAGAAATTCTTAAACTGGGCTGTAAACTTTTCAAGTCAGATCTTATTACAGTCTCTACTGCTAATAATCAAAAAGTTAATTCCTTGGATTATTTTGACTTACCTGTTCATTTCAATAATCAAACTCATTTGATTAAAGCTTATGTTTTCCCTGAAATATTTCCTTCACTAATACTAGGTATTGACTTTTGGAGAAAATTTAATCTTTTACCTAGTGTTTTATCTTCTCTTAACTTTACAGAATCTAAATGCTCTGCTATCGAAACTAAAGATATTAAAGTTTTACCTTATGAGCATTTAACTCCTAACCAAAAGAACATCACTAACGACATCATCCAACGCTTCAAGACAATTTCTTTTGAGGAAAAAGGTATCCTGGGAAGCACACACTTAATCACCCACAAGATTGATATTGGTGATTCTCTTCCAATCAAACAAAGATGTTATAGACTGTCTCCTGAAAAACAAAAGGCGTTAATTAATGAAGTTGACAAGATGCTGGGATGGAAGGTCATTGAACAATGCGAAAGTCCTTGGCTATCTCCAGTTCTCACCACTCCGAAGAATAATGGTGAATGGCGTTTCTGTGTAGACAGCAGGAAGCTTAACTCAGTTACACGTCGTGATGCTTATAAGTTGCCACTAATAAGCGAAATTTTGGACAACCTGAAGAATGCCAAATACTTATCAAGCATCGACATTGCGAAAGCATTTTGGGAAATTCCCTTGAATCCTGCTGATAAAGATAAAACTGCATTTTATGTACCTGGAAGAGGTATGTTTAGATTCAAGGTAATGCCTTTTGGTCTCACCAACTCACCTGCAACTACAAAGATTAATGGATATGCTGTTTACTCCTGAATTTGAGAATAAGGTATTTTGCTATCTGGATGACATTGTTATTATTAGTGAGACTTTTGATGAACACATATCGCTTCTCATGAAAGTTCATGAAAAACTTTCATATGCTAATCTAACTATTAACTTTGAGAAGAGTCAATTCTTCAAGAAAGAACTGAAATACCTTGGTTTTCTAGTGGACGAGTATGGTCTACGTGCGGATCCAGATAAAATAAAAGCTATTTTAGGATATCCTGCACCTACTTGCAGAAAAGAAGTACGAAGATTCATAGGCACCTGCAGCTGGTTCAGAAGATTCATTCCAAACTTTAGCACTATTGCCTCTCCACTCAACCAACTAACCTGTTCCGGGAAGAACGCTCCTAAATGTTTATGGAATCCACAAGCTGCAGCTGCTTTCCAGAAACTTAAAGAAGCTTTGGTAACTACTCCTGTCCTTGCTTGCCCTAACTTCGAACTACCCTTCTCTGTACATTGTGATGCATCAAATTATGGCATAGGAGCAATGTTTACTCAACATCAAGATGACAAAGAAGTCGTGATTGCTTACATGAGTAAAGCACTAAACAAAAATCAACAGAACTACTCAACTACTGAAAGAGAAACATTAGCTGTAATAACTGCATTAGAACATTGGCGATGTTACCTAGACAATGGTAAAGAATTTACAATATATACTGATCATGCTGCACTTAAATGGTTTCAGAACTTATCAAATCCACCAGGAAGACTTGCTCGCTGGACTTTACGCTTATCATGCTTTAACTTTGTCCTAAAACATAAAAAAGGAAAGGATAACGTTGTTCCAGATTTATTATCAAGAAATAAGAATCAAGAACGTCCTGATACACGAGAAACTTCACCTCAAGACGTACATCCTATTACGATTGAAGAACCACCTGATCGTAGACTTGAGCACTACAACAAGATTTTTCTCGGATGCTCCAACAACCCAGACGCATATCCCAACTACACTCTCAGGGATAACAAACTTTACCGCTGCATCCATTCTCCCGATCGTCTAAACGATGACTTTATTTGGAAAGAAGTTCCACTACCTCAAGATAGACATGCACTTATTGAAGCTAACCATGGTTCCCCTTCAGAACTCCATCTTGGTATCTTCAAGACATTCAAGAAAATATCTTTAAAATACTATTGGCTTGTGAAACCTGCTTCACCTACAAACACCCTAATCATTCTCCCTATGGTCTTATGGGTAAACCCAAACTTTGCTCCAGGCCTTTTCAAACTATATCCTTAGATCTTATGGGTCCATTGCCTATGACTCGAAGACGAAATCAGTATATTCTAGTAATTAACTGCAATTTTACCAAATATACTATGATTTTTCCCCTTAAACGTGCTACTTCAGCTAATATTATTATTGTTTTGGAAAATTCAGTTTTTCTAGTTCATGGCATTCCCCAAACTATTATAATGGACAACGCTGTTTAATTTCAGTCGCGAGAATTCCACTCATTTTTAAATTCTTATAATGTCCTTGTATTTTTCACACAGCTTTATATTGTCCTCAGGTTAATCCTACGGAGAAGTTTAATAGTACAATTATTACAGCTCTAGCATCTCTAGTAGGAGACGATCATAGATCCTGGGACAACCATCTTGCTAAGATTCAGTACGCAATGAACAGCGCTACAAATGTAGCTACTGGTTTTGGTAGGGAAACAATACCTTGTGGTTCCTTATATACTCCAACTCAGAACCTCGAGGAATTGATATTTATGCCTCGTGATATTCACGCGTCTAATGCTGGTCTCCTCTCATCTATCTTTCACAAAGTTCAAACTAAACTTCACATAGCTCACGCTAAAAATAGCGCTCGCTATGATCTTCGCCGGTCTTTTAAAGAATTTAATGTGGGAGACACTGTTTGGCGTAAAAACCATGTTTTAAGCGATGCCGGCGCATACTTTAATGCTAAACTTGCCCCTAAGTTCATCAAGTGCAAAGTGATAGCTAAACTGTCACCACTAGTCTATGTGCTTGAAGACCCTAATGGAGTTAGAGGCAAGTGGCACATCAAAGATGTAAAATCATAAATTTTCTTAACTTTTATTAACTGTTAATTTGTATATATGTATAAATATCGCCATCGTTTTCACCTTATTATTTTTATTTCTTTTAATTTGTTTGTTTGTCTAGTGATCCAGTGTTCTTCAACACATCTTGCTTTAAGACCTCGAAGTTTGGTTGGATTAATCTTCACTTTTTATTTTTTATTTCAGACACATCTCGTTGGTGATGTTGCATAAGTCATAGCGACTAATGCTTGCTTAAGATTATGTTCTTTATCTTTATCTTCACTTGGGAGCGGCTGACTACTCCCTTAATTTTTTCTCCACGCAGGAGCAGATGACAACTCCTTAAATAAGCCTGAATGTCCTTTCGAAAACACACTTTTAAAGTGGTGTTTCTTCGACAAATTTTTTTTTCCACGCAGGAGCGGATGACTACTCCTTAAATAAGCCTGAATGTCGTTTCGAAAACACACTTTTAGAGTGGTAGTCATTGAATGTGAACTCCACCCTTACCTGAATGCAGATGATGAATGTAAGAGATAGTATATCTGATTTTGCCTGTTGATGTCTGTTTCTGCAAAGCTGTGTTTTTATGGTTTATTTTAGAATGTACATGTCAAATTTTTGCTGAGTCAAAAATTTTCCAGGGTCAGGGGGAAAATGTAGTGTTATGCTACTTACATATCATTTTACACTATTTTTCCATTCTGTTTTTGATTTTCTGCATTCATATTTTGCATCACTTTTCACGCTATCAGTTATGCTACTTACATATCATTTTACACTATTTTTCCATTCTATTTTTGATTTTCTGCATTTATATTTTGCATCACCTTTATTTCCATAGGATCCTGTAACGTTTTTACACAATAACAAATCATTTTTACTTCGTATTTTCACGCTATCAGCACTTTCTAAATCACTGTCAATAGTCTTACCTTTTTCGATCTTTTATATAGTTCTCCGTAACTCTGCAATTTCGGGTTTTGTGCGCGCTGCTGCACTATTTTTTTCCTATATCAATAATATCTCATTTCTTACTTAAATGTTACTGTTTTTCAATTATATGCCTAAAACCAAAAATTTATATTTTTGACAACCGTTATTTATTTCGTTGTCATGGCAATTTTTATTCATATTCGTTACCGGTATGATGTTTTATCTCGATATTTCCACATAAATACTCTTTTGCTCTAGGTCATTTACCAAAAATTTCCTTTTAATTTAAATAATTTCTCGTTCTCTCTAAAAAGGTATAAAAGCCGAACCATCGGAGAATACAGGGAGTCTCGCTTCAGTTTTCAAACGTGAAGCATCTAATGAAGGCCTTATCCCGGGGCCACACTGCCCCGGGACCCTGCAAGCCTCCATCTACATCTGAAGCCGTCGGCGTAGCCTACTTCAAGCGCGGAGCCGCACTACTCCGGGATGCTACAAGCCTATACATTCATCTGGAGTCGTCGCCTGCGCCTTCACCTGCTAGTGCCCGCGCTACCTTTGGGCGCTGCGACTGCTTGCTCCAGGCGCTGAGTTCACCTACTCTAGGCGCTACGTGCGCCGGCTCCGGACGCTGCGTGTGCCCAGTCCAGGCGCTGCGTGCCGTCGCCGCCAAGAAACTACAAGCTCCGCGTGTGCCTACTTCTGCAAGCGCAGCGTGTGTCACTTCGACCTTTAGGCTCCACTACAATATTGTCATATCTTTATTTTTTTTAACTAATTGTAATTTCACGTCATCCATCACCATCATCATATTTCATTTTTTATATAAAATTGTAAATACCTTTTAAAAATTTAAATATATTATTTTCTTGTTCTACTTTTGTTGTTTTGTTGTTCTTAGGTTAGGTTCTTTTTTTTTTAATTGTCGCTTCACGACAAGATATCCTCATACATTTCCTCCACCTCCTCATCGGGGTGTGCCGAGGTTGGTGCGTAAACCTGTATGACCTTCAGCGAATACCGTTTGGTGATTCTGAGTATAAGGTACGCAACCCTCGTCGACACACTCCCGATCTTTACAACGTTGTTAACGAGAGACTTGTGGACGATAAATCCGACACCTCCTTGGGACAGATGGTCGCTCTCCCGGTGATAGAGCAAGTTGCCGGATTTGAGGATTACCGTGTCCTCCCCCTCTCTTCGGACTTCGGATAATCCTATAATATGCCAGCGCAACTTGTCTATCTCTTCTTCCAGCTCCACGATCTTCTCGTCAGTCCTCAGGGTGCGTGCGTTGTATGTTGCCAGGTCGAGTCGTCGTAGGTGGCAACCGAACCTCCACCGGAGATTCTTAGCACCCCCTGCCCCGCCGTTACCATGGTCGCCACCGTAGCCAGGAATAGCGGGGCCGCCGGGGACTGGGGGCCGTCTGTGTGTTGTTTTGATCATTGGGGGGTATTTGCCATAGTTGCCACGCTCGGCGAGCGGGTTGGCAACCGCAGTTTTTTTATTGTAATTTTGGCTATTATCAGGAAGATGCTGCTGCCCATCTCCCGCCTGTTTCCCTTTGTCGCCTTTTACGACACCCACGGGAGGATATGGGGTAGTGGATATTCTTGACCGCCACTACACGGCGCTATATATATACATATACATATATATATATATATGTGTGTGTGTATATATATACTTAAGCACACAGTATAAATGATGGTAAGGTATATACTGTGGCCCATAGAGATCCACAGTTATCCTCAACTAAAAATCAAAATGCATATGCGTTGTTACCCTTGATAACTAAGATGAAATATCTCGTATCCAGTAAAATGGGTCTTTGGTTCTCGACACTCACCATACGAAACACAGCAACATTGAGATGCTATTTTACGCTCGTATTCTGTGAGAGCGTCGCGGTGCTTACCCGGTCGAGCCGACCCATTTGTGCTACAACTATAATACAGCTGCAGCATGGCTCTACCACGTAAAAACATTTATGGCAACAAGACGTCTCGTCTGTTTAAATTATAGAACGTAAACAAGCGTAACGAAGAATTAAGGCGCGCGCGCATCGAGGCGGCCGAACAGGCGAACACCAACTTTTACAAGAAGTACGTGAAACGCAAGAAACAGGAGCAGCAGCGGCTTCTGCAGGACGCCAGGGATATTATCTTCCAAAATAAAGATGCTTCCAAAATGTTTTTAAGGTGACTTTTCTTGGTATTTGAAATTTTCAGTATGTCTTAATAAATAATTTAATAATGTTGATTTGGGACTAGGGTTTGAGTCCCGGGACGTCTCGTGTCTCGAAGTCCCGGGACTTTTCGTAATTTTAGTTGTCTCGAGTCCCGGGACTTTCGGGTCGAGACTCGAGACGAGACAAGATTATCGAAATTGTTATGTAATCATTTTTATTTTCAAATAATTGAAGCAGCCTAGCGTTATGTGTTAGTTTAATGAAAAATTACTTGGTCTACTACGTAACTACTGAGTACGCAACACAATAAATGAAACAAATATGTGATTATGAGAAATAACAATAAGATTATGAACTGTGATTAGATACTAGAATTACTAGATAATAGTAAAGTTATTAAGAATTAGTATGATTTTTAACTAAGTTCTTTTTTTTTTTTTTTATAGGATAAGGGTGACAAACGAGCACACAGTCCACCTGATGGTAAGTGGTTGCTGCGGCCCATAGACATCTACATCTATCCTCGTTTGCGAATCAAAATGCAGATGCGTTGTCACCCGTGAGGACTAAGATGGAATGCCTCATTCCCAGTAAAAAGGGCCTCCGGCCACCTGCACTCACCAAGGGAAACGCAGAAGTAAACCCCTACTTCACGCTGGTATTCTGTGAGGTCGTGGTACCACCCCGGTTCGAGCCGGCCCATCCGTGCGACAGCAAAAGCTGCCGCGTGGCTCTACCACTGTTAAACAACTGTTCTTTTCATAACTATAAGATTTAACTGTTTAGAAGTGCATCTGTGTGTGACTAAAAGAAACAAACAAAGCAATTATTTATGCTGAAATTAACGTTAAAGTTATTTAATTTTCTGTTTTATCTAATATAGGTATTATAAAATTTTCGTGTCGCGGTGTTTGTTACCAAACTCCTCCGAAACGGCTGAACTGATTTGTATGAAATTTTGTGAGCATATCGGGTAGGTCTGAGAATCGGCCAATATCTATTTTTCAAATCCCTAAATGATAAGGCTGATACCCACCCCTAAATATATTTTGCATACCTTAAGCGAAAGCGCAAGGTATGTTCTACTATCGCCTTAAAAATTAAGATTCCAACGTTTTATCGAATAAAATCGTATCTAGCAATCATATTATACATATAAATGATATAAAAAGCACATTGTTAGAAAGATAAATTATTGTTGAACTTATTAATATTTTTTTTAATCGATTAATTGCTATTTTTAAATAAAAAAGGGTTTTAGTGGCTTTTGGTGTGAATTTATCATGTCCCTGTGGCTTGTAACTTTTGAAAATATCAATTGTTTAACTCAATCTATTTTTAATCTCTTCATCTATCATGTGGGAAGCCACTGAATGTAAATGGCAGTGTAATTTTGTTTTTTTTTAGCTATATTTAATTTCTTCGGCTCCAAAATGGCGAAATTTTCGTTGATTTGGTAGCCTATAGTTCGGCCGTTCAGAGAATGCGTTCCTGACACGTCACGATTGAACTGACGACGTAACATTGTAATGGCGTTGCAGTTACGATAAAAATATTTTTGCTGGTTGTTTACCGTTTTAACAATTGATGAGCATTAAAACAACATTATTATATCAATATAATTAAATTAAAATTAATTAAAATTAAATTATATTCAATTTTTTTTTATAGTATAAGCGTGACAAACCAGCACACAGTCCATCTGATGGTAAGTGGTTGCTGCGGCCCATAGACATCTACATCTATCCTCGTTTGCGAATCAAAATGCAGATGCGTTGTCACCCGTGAGGACTAAGATGGAATGCCTCATTTCCAGTAAAAAGGGCCTCCGGCCACCTGCACTCACCAAGCGAAACGCAGAGGTAAACCTCTACTTCACGCTGGTTTTCTGTGAGGTCGTGGTACCACCCCGGTTCGAGCCGGCCCATCCGTGCGACAGAAAAAGCTGCCGCGTGGCTCTACCACATGAAAAATTGTTATGAGACTGAAATAGAGTGTCTTAATTCAGAAATTTTATCACTTCAAACTTCATTACAAACTATGTCAAATAAGTAAAAATCAGCAGGGAATGAGATAAAAGAACACATACTGGCCATGGATAATCTGGTAAAGTCATGTAAATATAACGAGGAACGTTTTGATTCCTTATTAAAATATCAAAATGAATATCAGCACTCAATGCCAGGTTCTTCAGGGACAGTGTGTGTTAATAACATGACAAGCAGTAATACTTCATTTTCTTTACCTGCACTCTATGATAGTATCATAACAAAGCAGATAAATTTAAAAAGTAATGAAGAAAATAATGTAATTGTGTATAGTGATGACATAGGCAAAAATTTGGGTATATCATTGAATAACTGTTTAAAAAGGCAACAGATAAGTAATTACTGCATGCCTGGAACATCATTCAGTGATATTATGAATAAAATTTTAACTAGTAAATTTAACCCTAATATTATATTAATAATTTTTGTTGGGAGAAGAGGCAATATGAACAAGAATCAATTATTAAAATATATTGAATATCTCAATAACATAAATGTGGTTAAAGTTATCTTGTTTACATTTCCTTACATAGAGGGGTGGCCACAGGAAAATAAACTAAGATATAATTTAAATTTAATAATGCATAATTCGACATGTAATAATAACTTAAATTTGACATTTAATTGTAAGAATAATAATGATAAATTTCATTTAGTTGATATTAATAATTTAATTAAGAAGTTTTTGACAAGAGATAGGTATTACCTATCAAAGTTTAGTTTGAGACTGGTAGCAAATACGCTATCTCATTATTTATATTTTAACCCAGCCAAATTATTGGCTACCTTAACACCTGCTTTTATTGAGCAGAAAAATAATTTCACAAATGATTTGGAATTAGTTCCAAGTAATTTAAATTAGATAATAAGACAATAGAGGTAATATCTAGCAAAGATAACTTAAATACCTTAGAATACAATTCAACTATACTTCATTGTGTAATTTCACAAAATAGCAATAATAAAAACTGTATTAACCTGGCGCATCAAAATATACAAGGTATGTTAGGCAAAGAACTAGAAATTGAATTATTTTTAAATAGTAACCTTATTCATATTTTATGTATTACTGAACATTGGTTAAAAAGTTACAACTCCATATTTAATTTCAGTAATCACCAGGTGGTCAGTTCGTTCAATAGAGATACTAAATTACGTGGTGGCTCCTTAATTTTAGCTAATAAATCCTTATCATGTAAAGAACGTAAAGACATTGTGAGCCTCTCTGTTGAGCGTACTGTAGAAATGGCATGTGTTGAGCTTGAGCACCTTATTGTTGTCAGTGTTTACAGACCCCCATGTTCAAATTATGATACCTTTGAAAAAATTATGGAAGAAGTTTTAGTTAAGCTTAATAAACAGAATAAATCTCTTGTAGTGTGTGGAGATTTCAATATCAATCTCCTGGAAACTTCTTCCATCAGTATTAAATTTTGCTCTTTGTTCAAATCCTATAATCTTGATAATTTATTCTTCGAAGCTACACGAATTGCAGGGTGTAGTGCAACTTGTATTGATAATATTTTTACAGGTGTTGTACCAATCAACAAATCAATAATTCAAAAACTTAGTTCAGATCACTGTGGACAACTGGTTTCATTACCTTATATGCACAAAAAACAGGAAATTGAGAAAATTGTGTTTGTTCCTATTAATGCAAAACGCCTGGAGAGATTTAGAAGTAATATGGTAAAAAACCTTCCATCGCTTTCTTATAAGAACAATGCAGACTTTTTATATGGAGAATTATTTACCCTTATAAATGAATTTAAAAAACATTTACTTCTAAAACATTCTCTGGAAACAGTCGCAAGGCATTTAATGAGTGGGCGACAGTGGGAATTCATAAAAGCAGACGAAGGTTATATGACCTTTACCATGAAAGATCATATAATCCTTCTGATGCTTTTAAAGAATATGTCAAAAATTATTCTAAAATGTTTAAAAAAGTTTGCTCCACAGCCAAATCGTTACATATTAGCAACAAAATTAAGACGGCTAAGAATAAAATTAAAATGACGTGGAGTATAATTAACAGCGAAACCGGTAAAGAAAAACCTCGTAACTCAAACTATCAATTAAAAATTAACAATGAATTGACTAAATCAAATCAAGAAGTCGCAGCGGTGTTTGAGAAATATTTCACTGATATTCCTATTTTGACAACAGAGTCTTTGAATACTTCTCCAACTGTCGCCGAGTCATTACGCAAACAGAATGTTAATATCTGATTAAAAGAATTTAGATTCGAAAAAATATTACCGCAAGATATTGTAAAATACTTCAAAACCATTGTGTAAAGAAAACCGCAGATTTGTGTGGGATTTCCGTGACAGTTATTGCGTCCATAATAGATTTAATTGCACCTCATCTTGCTATTATTTTTAATACTTGTATCGATTCTGGTGTGTTTCCTGATTTAATGAAGTATAGTAAAGTAACACCATTATTTAAATCTGGTAGTACATTGGACCCCGCTAATTTTAGACCTATTTCTGTACTACCAACATTTAGTAAAATTTTTGAAAAAATAATTTTGGATCAATTGTTAATTTTTTTTAATACCAATTAATTTACTTCATAAAAACCAATTTGGATTTACAAGGGGTCGCTCGACGTCTGACGCCGGTGTTGAGCTTATGAAATATAATTTTAATGCCTGGGATAATTCACAGGATGCCTTAGGTGTTTTCTGTGATATTTCCGAGGCTTTCGATTGTGTTCATCATGAAACATTAATCAGGAAACTACAACATTACGGTGTAAAAAATTTGGCGCTTAGACTTCTTACTTCATATTTAAGTAACAGAACTCAAAAAGTCGTGATAAATGGTAAATGTTCCTCCGGATCGGTAGTATCAATGGGCGTTCCTCAGGGCTCGATTCTTGGCCCATTCCTGTTTTTAATCTATATTAATGACTTACCTTATCTTGTAGGGGACAATCACGATATAGTATTATTTGCTGACGATACCTCTTTAATTTTCAAACTCAAACGGCAGTTAATTAATTATGACGATGTAAATAATGCTCTATCGAAATTAGTACATTGGTTTAACGCCAACAATATGCTCTTAAACGGCAATAAGACTAAGTGTATTAAATTTACAATACCTAATGTAAAACATTCGAGTACCAATGTGCTATTAAATGGGGAGGAGTTGAGTCTTGTGGATACCACTGTTTTTCTCGGTATTACTATTGACGCGAAACTTCAATGGGGCCCCCATATATCTAAATTAGCAAGCAGACTTAGTTCTGCAGCATATGCTGTAAGAAAGATTAGAAGTCTCACAGATGTTGAGACAGCTAGATTAGTGTATTTTAGTTACTTTCATAGCGTAATCTCTTATGGAATTTTGCTATGGGGTAATGCGACTGATATTGAAGCTATTTTTGTTTTGCAAAAGAGAGCCGTTCGGGCGATTTATAACCTAAATTGTAAAGAATCCCTCAGACAAAAATTTAAAGAAATAAACATATTAACTTTGGCATCGCAATATATTTATGAAAATCTAATGTATGTACATAAAAACATAAATAGCTTTAATAAGAATAAGGATGTGCATTCTTTAAACACTAGGAACAAACATAAGCTTGTAATACCAGTTACTAGACTCCACAGAATCAGTAATTCATTTATGGGGCAATGTATACGCTTTTACAACAAAATCCCAGAACATATTCAAAGTTTATCAATAAACAAGTTTAAAAGTTTTATTAAAGAAAAACTATACAAAAAGGGTTATTATAATATCAAGGAATACATGAATGAAAATAACCCCTGGGAATAAGGTGATCGCCACCATGCTGGTTCTATAAAATAATCATTTAAAAATTGTATAAATGAAATTATTGTTAAGTGAAATATGTTTGAAAAAAAAGTCCCGCTGGATTTCTTGCTGGTTCTTCCCAGGACAGAGGTATTTTCCGAACCAGTGGTAAATAAAAAATGACTTTCAATAAGAATTATGTAATAATCGATATTGAATAAAAAATTATTCTATTCTATTCTATTCTAATAATCAATGAATGTTATAATTTTGTGCCAAACTGAGTGTCAAATAACTTGGTATAGTGCCACCAACTTATCTGTGAACTGACAGCTTGGCGCTTCTGTGCTGAAGTGTTTCCAGTTCGGGAATATTCCCATCTAAGGGTCTTATATTTCTACATAGAGTCCACATACTAGGGTAATAAATTAGTCACGGAATAAAAAGACTAGAACAGAGATTTAACAGATATATGTCCAAGAACAAGAAGAAACAAAAATTTAATAATTGAACAAATTAAACTTTAATTAAATAATATGCCTTTATGCCTTTTTTACCGGGCATTGTAATTTGCGTTCCTGTGGTTTATGCGGTTTCCGGTTCTTTAACTATTTTGGAAATGAATCCTTGACTAACATCTGAAAAAGAAATGAATTGCATTAACCAATCCATTTATCGGAAATACGAAAGGAAGGAACAAAACATAGCAATACTGACCTGTAGCAGGTGATACTCTTTTATAGAACTGATTGAAAGGCATTATCGGTGCTTGCCCTGGAGCTTCTTGCTCACAAAAGTTTAATACTTTTAAAATAATGTTTCGGGCATCACTTTTAATGGTTTTCGGCATTTTTTATTTTTCTATAAGCTCTCAAAACAATGACGTATCGAGTGACATTTGATTAGATGGCTGCTGTAGTTCACAATTTTGCCGCAGCTGTCAGTTCACAGATAAGTTGGTGGGACTATAAACAATATTTTTCTAAATCTATACTGCGCTATTACAAGGTTATGTCAGCGCTTTATATTTGTAGTGCTGTGCTAACAATAACAGGCAATAACAGTATCTTAATCTGTTCTTATACAGTTATACTTTATAAAATAATACGTTTTGTTTTTCTTTTTAAGAATTTGAAAATAATAGACTATAAGATAACTTTTAATAAATATAAAAATAAAACTACGACCAAACCGAACGCGCGAAATAAAGTAGCATTTTTATATTTAGGTTGAAAATGGTAACCGCAAATGGCGTTATGGGCCGCCATTTTGTGACGCTAAAACAGTCGTCTGTTGTCGTTTCGTGCGCATAGACCACGTTCTTCAAGTGTTTTCGATCTGTTTTTATTTGATTACCCGGCTTTTGTTTAGTGGACTGTTTCTGCTTTTCACACTGATATCGGCGCTAAATCGGACTTCGATTGTGTTTTGTATTGCGTTCTTTTTACTTTTGGTGCATAATAATGCCTAAACGTGGACAAACATTGAAAAGTGGAGCCCGTGAGTTAATCATCAAGCTGCAAGATTACTTTGAGCGGGAGCGGCAAAATGGCGGACCCCTGTTACCTGTCGAACAAGTACAAGAACGCGTCTCTCAGGCGCTTGGAGTTAGCAAACGAACGATAACAAATATTAATAAAGAAAAGTTCGGCTCTACTGGCACGGAAGATAATATTTTACGTACTCCGAAGAAGAAACGTAGAACTAAACCCGTGACAGATATTGACACTTTTGACGCCGATGCAATCAGAAATCATATATATGGTTACTATTCCAGAAATGAATATCTCAACAGGAAGAAGCTTTTGGCATCGTTAAGAGAAGTTGGACTGTTTAGCGGGGGTAAAACTGCTTTAACCAAAATCTTAAAAGATATTGGTTTTTCGTATAAAAAAACTAACAAAAGAAAAATTTTATTACAACGATACGACATAATTTTAAAACGGATAAGTTTTTTGAGAGAAGCAAAAAATATTGATAACTGGGTTAATGTCGTGTTCATTAGACATGGCTAAACGCCAATCGCACGGTTTCCCGTTCTTGGACGGATGATACACAAGCGTCGACGTCGAAAGTACCAATGGGTAATGGGGCCCGTCTGATAATATGCCACCAAGGTTCTGCAAAATACGGCTTTGTGGAGAACGCAGTACTGGCATTTCAATCAAAAACCACAAATGACTACCACGAGGAAATGAATGCCACTACATTTAAAGAGTGGTTCCAGAACGTGCTTTTGCCCAGCCTACCAGAGCCTTCTGTAATATTCATGGATAATGCCTCCTATCACTCGGTTCAAATACAGAAACCACCTACCCAAGCTAATAAAAAAGAAGAAATGGTGGCTTGCTTACAAGCAAAAAGTATTGACGCAAATATGCAGATGCTAAAACCAGAGCTAATTAAATTAGTTAAAGAAAATAAAGCGGAAAATGTGCGATACGAAATCGATGAACTGGTTCTGGAGTATGGTCATCGCGTTCTAAGAATTCCACCGTATCATTGCCAATATAACGCGATTGGGCTAATCTGGGCTCAAATAAAAGGTTACGCCGCCCGCCACAATACTTCCCCGCCATTCAGCACGAAAAAGATGATGACCCTATTAAAAGAAGCCTGCGGGGAAGTCACAAGAGATGACTGGGCAAAGGTTGTTGAGAAGACTAAAAACCTGATTGTGGAACATTTTGACCGAGATATCAGGATTGATTCTGTTATTGATAATAATATAATTATACATGTAGGCGAAGATGATGATGAAGACACCACCTCCTCAAGCGAATCGGAGTCTGATTAATATTCTGTACGCACATTCAATTCAATGTACTTTATTGCATAGAAATACAGATTGTAAATTTGTAACAAAGAATAAATAAAATAATTTTATTATATTAATATTACCTTTTTTTGGTTTCCACTTAAATTACTAAAATATAAATTTTAAATGATTCCGCCAATTTAAAACGAAAATAATCTTAAAAGTAACGCGGCGGTTCATTTTGGAGGAACGGTAACGAACTCAGTGTTATGTTGTGCCCATCACTAGTCGTGACTAACTGATAGGTGTCAGGAACGCATTCTCTGAACGGCCGAACTATAGTATGTAAACGTAGATAGAGGTAAGATACAAAGTCTATGTATGTAAATTATTTCTGTAAATGGGGAGCTACAGCCACAGAGTAGTTTAGTTCGGCTCAAGTAATAATTGTGTTCTGTGGTTCGGCTTCAGTCGCCGTCGTGAGTGGACATTGTTTCGGTTGTTTGCAGCGCAGCGGCTCAAAAAGATGGCTGTACAAATACACAATATTCGAATAACCAAATTTCTTAAATACTTGATTATAATAATAATACTAAGAGATTTTTTTATTACAATATTTTAAAAGCACAGAATAAATAATAGTAGTACGTACTAAAAGTAAGTAGTATAATTTTTTTTGTCATGGGTGACATTTTCATGGTTTTCGAGGGTGTTGAAACCGATAGGTTTGTCGAAATGTAAATCCAGGATGGCGGCCACAATAGGTATCAATTTTTTCATCATGGGTGTCATTTTCATGGGTTTCGAGGGTGTTGAAGCCGATAGTGCTGTCGAAATGTAAATCCAAGGTGGCGGCTGCAATAGGTATAAATTTTTTCATCAAGGGTGTCGTTTTCATGGTTTTCGAGGGTGTTGAAGCTGATAGTGCTGTCGAAATGTAAATCCAAGATGGCGGCTGAATTAGGTACCAATTTATTCATCATGGGTGTCATTTTCATGGTTTTCGCGGGTGTTGAAGCCGATAGTGCTGTCGAAATGTTAATCCAAGATGGCAGCTGCAATAGATATTAATTTATTTATCATGGGCGTCATTTTCATGGTTTTCGAGGGTGCTGAAGTCGATAGTGCTGTCGAAATGTAAATCCAAGATGGCGGCTGCAATA
Source organism: Parnassius glacialis (assembly GCA_033319125.1). Lineage (NCBI taxonomy): Eukaryota > Metazoa > Arthropoda > Insecta > Lepidoptera > Papilionidae > Parnassius > Parnassius glacialis. The sequence continues at coordinate 3,053,564 of JAVANC010000011.1, forward strand.
GATATCAATTTTTTCATCATGGGTGTCATTTGCATGGTTTTCGAAGGTGTTGAATCCGATAGTGCTGTCGAAATGTAAATTCAAGATGGCGGCTGAAGTAGGTACCAATTTTTTCATCATGGGTGTCATTTTCATGGTTTTCGAGGGTGTTGAAGCCGATAGTGCTATCGAAATATAAATCCAAGATGGCGGCTGCAATAGATATCAATTTTTTCATCATGGGTGTCATATTCATGGTTTTCGAGGGTGCTGAAGCCGAAAGTGCTGTGTAAATGTATTTAAACTACTTTAAAAATTCCGTATAATCATGTTATACGTAATTTTTTTAATGCGCTTAAGGTATGCCCAATTGGATTTACCAATATTTATTTTTTAGACAATTATTTTTTTATTTTTTTATGAATTAGCAGTGAAAAATACATAAAACTTCAAATTTTCACACTTCTACGATCAACCCCTGTTTTTTAATCGCAATTTTTAAAAGTAAAGAATAGTTTCTAGAAATAATGTACCTATATGGCAAAACAACGTTTGCCGGGTCAACTAGTTGTTTAATAAATGTTGATATTTACAAAAAATGCCTGTTTTAAATAAGTTTCACCAGAAATTAACTCAATTAAAATTGTTCAAAAAGGCTTACCCATCTTAAAAAACAAAAAAGCTTTATCTTAAAAGTCTCGACGTCCCGGGACTTTGAAATTGTCGGGAATTCCCAAACCATATTTGGGACTTGTAGATTCCATGTTTATGTTGGACTTATAAAAAAAGAATGTACCAAGAGTTTTACATGTTTTTGTCAAGTAGGTTATTATATATACACAACATTACTATTTAAAAATGTATTTATTGCTTTTCGAAGTATTCTCCGCGAAATTTGACAAATTTTTCCATACGATGGAACCAATCATTGAAGCAACCATTCCATTCGGAAGTTGGGGTCGCCAAAATGGCCGTTTTGTAGGCGTCCACAGCTTCTTCAGGTGATGAAAATCTCTGTCCACGCAATTTATTCTTTATTTTAGGGAAAGTATAGAAATCATTAGGGCTTAGGTCGGGGCTGTACGGCGGATGGTCTAATAATTCTATGTTTTCTTGCTCTAAAACTCTTTTGTTCTGTGTGCGGTGTGAGAACTCGCATTGTCGTGATGGAGGATGATGCGGCGGTTGCAGTTCTCTTTACGGAGTTCAGAAACGACCTGTGGCAAACAAATGCTAGCATACCATTCTGCATTAACCGTTCTTTGGCCCTCAAGAGGAATAGTCGTAACATGGCCGGTTTTGGAGACAAACGTGGCCACCATTTTTTTTGCAACACTCCGTGAACGGACAATTTTTGTTGGCTTTAACTCATTTTCGAACACCCAAACTCGTGACTGGTTTTTTGTTTCGGGTTCATACGCGTATATCCAGGATTCATCACCTGATACGATGTTGTATACAGCATTTGAGGATCGTGCGTGGAATCTTTCGAGAGTTCTGACGCACTAAGTAACGCGAGCCGCTTTTTGCTTTTCACAGAGCGAATGCGGTATCCATCGGGAAAACAACTTTTTTACACTTAATTGTTCATGCAAGATTAATTGTATTTGACTTATGCTAATGTCTAAAGTTGCCTGAATTTCGCGGTATGTCACATGTCGATCTTCCTCAATCAGCTTACGCACAGCATCAACGTTTTCTTGGGTGACTGCAGTTTTTGGACGACCTTGACGGGGATCATCACTGAGCTTGACACGTCCACGTTGAAATTCAGCAAACCAGCGATAAATTGTGGTTTTGGATGGGGCTTCATCACCAAATGCAGAAATCATCCGGTCAACACACAGTTTTTTTTTCAAATTCAAAATTCAAATTCAAAATAATTTATTTGTAAAACATAGGTAAAAAGTTACAAGCTTGGTGGAAAATGTATGATAAGTATCACTATATTTCGCCTTAGAAGGCATACAAATATTTGGTTAACATGATCATGCATTACTAATATAAATATTTAATGATATTACAATTTCAATAATAATTTGTATATTTAAGAAAAATTTCATAAATTATTTTTTTTTTATTATCTTTTACCTAATTCTTAATAACATAATGATAAAAATATAATAAATAAAAATGTAATAAATAAATCGGACATTAATTGTAGGTGCTAAAAACTATTAATTTTGTCATCAAAATATTCGTTAATAGAGTAATATGCTTTTTCTATTAAAAAACCCGAAAGCAATTTCTTAAATTTGTCTATGTCATCTGTCTCTTTAATTTTTTTTGGGAATTTATTAAAAATTTTAGGAGCCATACCCAGGAAACTTTTTGAATATAGCGCTGTTTTGTGAGATTTAATACGCAATGTGTTTCTGTGACGTTTAATATTAGTGGTTTCAAATATCCTAAAATGTTTCCTAACAAACATGGCTACTTCGAATATATATAAAGATGGCAGGGTTAGTATGTTAAGGTCAATGAAATGCGATTTGCAACTATCGGTAGCCTGCAACCGGCATACTGCTCGTAAGCACTTCTTTTGCGCTTTAAGGACTAATTCGCGTCCTGTGGAGTTTCCCCAAAATATTATACCATATCTCAATGTTGAAGAGACGTATGCATGGTAGGCGGTTATGACTGTTTCACGATTTGTAATTTTTAAAAGGTTATGTAGTGCATAATGGTATTGATTTATCTTTTTTATTCTTTTTATGTTTTCTCCATGTAATTTTTTCGTCTAGCCAAAGTCCCAGAAATTTCGTATGTTCTTTTTCATTTATAATTTTAGTTTTATAATGAATGTTAAGTTTTTGTTGTTGTGACCTTTGTTTGAATGACATAATATGCGTTTTATCTAGATTAATTTTAAGATTATTGTCATTTAGCCAGTTTATTATCCTGCATAAATTTTGATTTATGTCCGTTTCAAATGAGACTTTGTCTTGTCCAGTGAATAAGACTGTGCTGTCATCAGCAAATAATGTCATAGGGTACTGAGTCACTTCCGGCAAATCATTTATATAGACTAGGAATAGTAAAGGACCGAGTACGCTTCCTTGCGGCACACCGTAGGTTGTTTGCTTTTGTTGCGAAAGGTATGTTAGTTCAATATTAGGACGCGGACAGATATTTTTTATTTTAGTAATTTGTTTTCTATCGTTCAGGTATGACGTAATAAGTTTTAACACATTACCTCGGACTCCATATTTTTCCAGTTTAAGCGCTAGAATATTTAAATCAACGCAATCAAACGCCTTAGTCATATCCATGAATAAAGCTGTTGTCGGCGTATGATTATCTATACTAGTGATCACTTTATCCATAAAATCATACATGGCCATATTTATGTTTTTACATTTCCTAAAACCATATTGTTCATTTGCTAAGATATTATTACTTTCTAAGTAAGAATATAAGTTGTTATATACTACTTTTTCTATTATTTTGGAGAATATTGGAAGTAAAGCGACAGGTCTGTAGTTTTTAGGGTCATGTCTGTCCTCCTTTTTATACAAAGGACTTATAACGGATATTTTTAAACAACCAGGAAAAGTACCATTTTCTATACATAGATTAACCACGTAACTTAGAACTGGGGAAATTTCAACGGCCACATACTTAACTACTTTTGTGATTATATCATCATTACCGGTACTGTTAGTATTTTTTAACTTATTAATTATTGTATGTATATCGTGAGGAATAGATGCAGGCATAAACATTGAGTTCATTCTACTATTTATGGATGAATAATTATAGTGGTCATTACTAAACTGGTTTATAGGCTGGACTTCGTTGATAAAATAATTATTAAATTCTTCAGCAATTTTTTCCGGATCATATATATATTTATTATTAAAATTAAGTTTTGTAATATTATCTCTAGGAAAATTGTATTTATTCTTATTTATCATTTTCCCTGTGGCTTTTGTTTTATTCTTCGCATTGTTGATATAATAACTATTTCGCGATTTTTGCGTTAAATTAATTATTCTTTTTAATCGTTTAGAGTACATTTTAAACTTTCTCTTATTTTCCTTAGTAGGGTGTAGTCTAGAATGCCACAGCATTTCTCGCTTTCGTCTACAGCACAATTTAATACCATTTGTAGCCCAAGTAAGTTTTTTGTTCATAGGAATTTTAATTTTTAGTGTAGGAAAGCAAAGATTATAGAATAGTTTAAATATTTCATTGAATTCATTAAACGCTTCATTAGGATCAGGGCATTCATAGACATTATTAAAACTGAGACTTCTAATAGCATTTTTAAATTTATTTAAGTTTTCTACGCTGTAATCCCGTTTTAGCACAAACCAATGAGAGATAGTGTAAGATTTGTTAACAGGGCATTTTAGGACTTGAGCGGTATGATCTGATATCCCAAGCTCTATAACTTCACCTTTACTGCCTCTTATATTATGAATTATATTATCAATACACCAGCCACTCTGTAAACGAGTAGGCTCGCGTTTTGTGTTAAACCACTTCGAAAGTCATAATAAATCATCGCTCTTGAATTTCCTCGAGTCAATTCCATTTTCTCAACGACTTCTTTTCTTAAATAAATATCTTTATATAAAATATATAAAGAATATTTTTTTGAATAAATAAATGGTTTTCGATTTTTAAAACCAAGGACTTTTTCTTATTAAAAAGATTTTAATATGACAGGAACAGTGGAAATATTCCATTCCCGATAATTTTAGTGCAGCCCTCGTATGTCGTAAGAAGTGACTAATAGGATATTGGGGTTGGACTCACATTTTAGCCTAAACGTGGTCCGATTGGCTCGTTACTCTTTGGACTCTGCGTATTCTCTCGAGTATTATGGGCCTGACGTATATTTATGTCTTAATCTTAAGATAATATACGGGTGGCGTTCGGTCCTTACAAACGTATTTACCTGTTTTCTATGTTTTTACGTTATAGTCTGCAACTGCCATGTTCTAATGTATTGTTCCCCCCCCCCCCCTTAAATTGCCATTGTTTATTTTTCACAGTCCCGGGTGGCAGAATTTAGAGGGCAACATTCCCGGAAGGAAGAGTCAGCTCCATGCCTTAACTTATTTCACTCTAGCGGCTTCCGGTGGCTTTAGCCGATGCTACGCTACTGATAAAATCTAACGAAACATATTATATTTCAGTGCAGTAATCGAAACTGAGACCCAGTATGAGCGTGGGGAGCAAATAAAGTTCCTCCAGAAGCTTCGTGGTCAGGCCGCTGAGCGGAAGAAGCAAGAAGATGAAGACGTCAGCCGCAAAGCCAAGGAATGGAATGAACTATTGGAGATTCAAAAACGGCGTCTTTTTGAAGCCAACAAGCATTACCAGAAGGAAATTATAGACCAGTTAGTGTTATTGTATATTTATTAAGTCGAAAGGGAGATAAAGAGATATATCATTTTTTTTCTTTATAGAATAAGGGTGACAAATGAGCACACAGTTCACCTGATGGTAAGTGGTTGCTGTGGCCCATAGACATCTACATCTATCTTCGAATACTAATCAAAATGCAGATGCGTTGTCACCCGTGAGGACTAAGATGGGATGCCTCGTTTTCAGTAAAAGAGGGTCTCCGGTTCTCGACATTCACCATACGAAACACATTATCGTTTTGCTGCTATTTTGCGCTGGTATTCTGTGAAACCGTGGGCATCCCACGTTACTCATGGTTTGCGGCACTTTGGCTTCTTCGTCATTCAATCAATGAAGATTCTTTCTTTCGATCGATTTTAACCATAGCGGTTATTTCTATTGTTAAAATATCTATTTTGTCTTGCAATTCTGAAAAATTATCTAGGACTCTAAGACTGTGTTTTGTATGCGGTAGAGCCATGCTGCAGCTACATTAGTAATATAGTTGTAGCACGAATGGGTCAGCCCGACCGGGGAGGGACCACGCTCTCACAGAATACCAGCGTAAAATAGCAGCTTAACACTGCTGTGTTTCGTATGGTGAGTGTAGACAACCGGAGATCCTTTTTACTAGAAAAGAGGCATTCCATCTTAGTCCTCACGGGTGACAACGCATAGCTACATTTTGATTCGCAAACGAGGATAAATGTAGATGTCTATGGGCCACAGCAACCACTTACCATCAGGTGGACTGTGTTATCGTTTGTCACCCTATCCCTTAAAAAAAGACTAGTTCAAGTTTAGTTCTGCCATCTTTAAAACATATTACTTGCTAAATTTTATCGAACAGTTACATACCGACACGCATTTTACCAATTTTATTAAGTGGCGAAGCTTGCGAAGACACTTATTGATTTCACGATGTCCGTCCGTCTGTCCGTCTGTCCCACGATTATCTCGAGAACGGTTTCGAATTTTCAAATTCTGTTTTCAGCAATCGATTACTTATCACCCAGGCATCTGAACCTCCTATTTTGAAACTGATTGATGCTCAACGGCAACCGTTAGAAACCGCTACAAAGCTGATTGCTTCGTCACTTTGCTATGCTGTTAACTTGCTAGGTTTATTGATTTCACGATGTCTGTCCGTCTGTCCGTCTGTCCGTCTGTCCCACGATTATCTCGAGAACGGTTTCGAATTTTTAAATTCTGTTTTCAGCAATCGATTACTGATCACCCAGGCATCTGAACTTCCTATTTATCAACGGCAACCCTTAGAAACCGCTACAAAGCTGATTGCTTCGCCACTTTGCTTATGCTGTTAGCTTGCTAGGTTTATTTTAATATGTAGGTACCACGGCTTTACTCAACGTATATAGCAATATATAATCAGTGGAGAAAAAAGAAATTTAACAATCAACATAAATTAAATTTTTCTATATCACTTAAATTTTTGTTATGAGTAAGCCTTCGAATGATTTTAAAATTTAATTTTAGCGGTAAACGCGCATACTTGTGTCTTCTGGGGATTGAATTGTACAAAATTTAGTCGCCTCCTATCCGAGACTTTTAACAAAGACTCGACTTCAGACACAAGTTTGTTCCGGTACTAGGCGACGTTTTCCCGAGAAATATTGGCACGGCCGGTGTTGTAAAGCATCACCAGTGCTGTCGCCTGCATAGCAATGAATGTTACCGGTTTGCAAGATATAATTGATATGCAGAAGAAAAAGCGTTGGTGATAGCACGCAGCCTTGTGGAACACCAGTTTTAATAGGCTTATAATGGGCGCATGCACCGTCTACTATGACTTTGATGCTCCGGTCTGTAAGAAAACTGGTGATCCACATGCACAACTTTTCGTGAAGCCCCATAGGAAGGGAGAGTCGAAAGAAGCTCTTTGTACCGAATCCGATCGAAGCCCTGCGCAACGTCCAAAATAACGGCCAACGCCTTCCCCTTGGACTCTACTGCCCTCTGCCCATCTACACATCGACATTTTTGAAGACATGGAGGCGGAATTATACAAAAAGAAGTATAATTCCGTAAGTATAAAGCGTTGGTATTTGCATACCGAGACATCGATGCGTCAGCCCAGGCTCGGTAGCACTCCTGCTTATGGCGTGAAGCAATTTTGCAGGAGCGACCAAACCATGCCCGAGTTCTGCCTCCGATAGATACCACAGATGATGGAATAAAAGTTCCATACCCTGAAGTACCACATCAGCAACAGAATCAGCAACATCTTTGGGGTCATCCGGCGAGAAGCAAATAACGGCATTACCGCTACGGGACCAATAGAGGCCCGTAGACCCCCTCAACACGCGGGACAGCCTGAGCACACACACTCATGAAGAGAGGTCTAGCTTGGGCGTGGATGCTCAGCGGTACCCTCCTGGGGGAGTGTTTTATTTGATTTCGCTACCATGTTAAGGGTATAGATTATTTTTTTCGTTTCCTTGACATTTTATAAAGATGAATCGATTGACAACTTATTTAGTAAAATTGGTCTAATAGGCTGCTACGGAGAAACATCGATACAAACAGATAGATAGAATGTCAAAACAGAACCCTTTCTTTAAATCGTCGTAATCGGTTAAAATATAGGTTGAAATTGACAACCCTTGGTGGTAGCAAAACATGGCAAAGTATGGTAAATTTTTAAGTTAGTTTATAGATAAATGTTAAGACCAACATGTTGAAAATGATATATTACATTTTCAACATGTTGTTTTCAACATTTCCTTACCATTAATATTACGTTACTACAAAGATATAAATACCTACATTCAGTATTTCTAATTTCTATAATTATAATTATAATTTCTAAATATCTAATTTGGTCCACAAATTTTAATAAAAATCATTAGTTTATTCATTAGTTTCTATATAGTATGAACGAATAATTGTAACATTTGCCATAAAAAAACCAAAATTAAACATTTCTAATAACCTTCCTAGTAGGCTTTATTTTGCTATGTTAGGATAATAAGACCTACTGAATGTACATATGTAATATATTTAATATTAGTGATCACATGAATGCAGCAATTAAGACTTAAAATTCTAAAAAGATATAAATTGCCTCGCCTAACAGTACTTATAGTCTTTATTATAATGATGAACAAACTCACAACCTAACTCACTCCTCGTGATTATCTTCAGTGCATCGGTTGGGTCTCGAGTTGAGTGTTAGGTTGAGTTGAAAATTGGGTTTATTGGGTTGAGTGTCCTCCCAACTAAATTTCTGTCACAGCGGCCAGTCTCAACGTAGACTAGCCCATCAGCACAGTACAGAATTATAGTATTCGAATGTATGCGCAAGCACAGGTGCACTCTCTATTCCTTCACATCATCCAAGTTGCAATCCGACACGGTCCGCGAGAGCTTAGGCGCAGGACCAATAATTTACACATAATTTAATAGCCAATAATGTTAATTCTTCGACACACTTTGTTATTGCACTGTTTGGACAGCTGAAACCAGGCCCTTTTCTGACTACGACATTAGTTTAATAATAAAAGCGTACGATTTATTTGCATGTATAACATTTTAGTGTTGTGTTTTTTAGTAAAAGTGATATAAAATTCTCAATAAAACAAAAAAGTCTACAAGAAAAAGCAGTATCATAAGGCATATGATGAAATTTATTAGGCCTTAAAACCGCCGACCAAGTATTTAAGAAAAACCAAATTAAAAAAAAATGACTACAATAAGTTACCCAAATCTTCAAGATGAACAAAATATTTATTCATAAATATGTATAAAGAATGCGATTTTAGATAGCCAAGTGTAATATTACAAAACATACCAACGATTTATTTGGACTGATTTTTATTGTTGGTGCAGCGCAGTCGTATCTTATGATAGATAATGCAACTCTGGTGGCAGGACGCGGGGTAGAGCGTCTCTGCAAACTGTCAGAGACATCGTGCAATAGGAGTCTGATATTATCTCCTTAAGCGAGTGCGGTTATTGTAAATACGATTTTTGTTACTTAGGCCTTATTAGCCGACAGGCCTTATTACCCGCATGTACCTTACATATTATGTAGAATGAATTGAATGTTGTTCAACTATGGCAAATATCTTCCCGATGAGGCAATCTATGAGGGAGGCCTATGTACAGCAATGGATTTTTAATTAGCTGTAATGAGTTAATTTAATGAATTATATCTTATAAATATTTAAAAAAATAAACACAAAAAATTTAGTTTTATACAAATAAGCTTAGAAAATTTTAGCACAAATATGAAAATATTAAATAATATATCTTATTAGAGCCCGAGAAATCGAGGAAAGGAACAGGCGGGAGTACGAAACCGAGCTGACCCAGCAGAAGATGGACAATATCAAAGCCGATGAGGAAATGGCGACCATCAAGAAGTTCGAACAGGAGATGGTAAGACTCAAGACTTTTAAATTGTTTTGTCGTATTTGTGTCACATTAATGTGTATAGCAATTTACGATTTGTAACATCTGTGTTCAAATTGTCAAAACTAAACAATATAATATTAATTGTTACGGACGGCGAGGGGAGCCGCCGCCCCGTCGCCCCTTCATACCCCGTTGCACCCCGCGTACCCCGCGCACCGGCCGAATATCACTTGATGCCGTCGACGAATCAGCGCGCGGCATCACCTAACGACGTTACATACTGAGACACTCTCTTGCGAGATATAAGAAGGGCGTTTTGGTCTGTGAGCTGTTCATTTCCGAAGCGGCACTCGAAGACAACAGCAAGAGAAGGAACCTCAAGAGAAATCAAGAGAGAAGAATTTATACTCCATTGAAGATTGAAGACTCCCCTCTGTATATATAGTCATATAGTTAATTAGTGAAAGCCGCTGTACATAGTCTGAATATATAATCGTCTACAGTACCATCTTTTCTTTGAACAGTCCCTAGTGTAATCAGTTAGTGTAGTTTACATTAAAATCATACAGTCCACTGCAGTCCCTAATAATAATCATGTTTTAAGCTTTCTCAGACATGCAGGTTTCCTCACGATGTTTTCCTTCACCGCCGAGTACGTGGTAAATCAGCACTTAAAATTGCAATTAACAATTTCATTGGTAGCTTACAGCGAGCGCTAACCATCTGAGCTATCACGGCTAAAAAAAAATATTTCGAAGACATGTGAAGTTCGCCAACACGCATTGGGGCAGCGCGGCGGACATTTCCTTGCCCTAAAACCATTTCAGAAATGAGAGGAGGCCTGTGCCCAGCTGTGGGACGTAAATAGGCTGCAACTTTTAACTTTACTTTTTAAGCTTTCTCGTGCCCTATGTATTTTCATTTACATTTTTAACAAAAAAAAATCTGCGGTCTCCAACTTACCCGCCAAGACTATTAAAAATTATGAGGGATATCTGTCGGGAGGCGTACGGTCAGCAGTGGACTTTGATAGGCTTTAATAAATGTGATGATTTCTTATATTTACGCGAATACTGCATATTAAATGAAAGTTATTTTACGGATTTTATCGCGTTTAATTTTAACTTTTTAAATCCCGATGTCAAAGTTAAGCCGCAGCATACCTTCAGCTTTTATTTATTAATTTTGTTAAAAAAAATTAAATTAACCGAGATAAAATCCTTAAAATTAGTTTAATTTAATGTGGTTAGAGGGAGGCGGAGAAGTCGCGCACGTTCGCGGACATGCAGCAGAGGCGACGCGAGGTACGGGGGCGGCGGGACGAGCGTGCGGCGCGCGAACGCATGGACGAGCGCCTGCTGCACGTGGTCGCACGCACCGGCGACCGCATCGACGCCATGCGCAAACGCACCGAACATGAGGTAGCCGCGCACTCTACACCACAACGCTATAATGTTACTCCATTCTAATGACTGTACATTACATTGTCTACAATGTAATGTACAGTCAGTATTTGTTTACTGGAGACTAGTAGAGCCACACATATTAACAATCAGTGGCGTAGCGTGCTATAGACGGGCCCTGTATCAAAATTTATTGGGGGTGCCCAAATGAAGAATAAAGATTTTTCACAAAAGCAACAAAAACGCTTGCATTGAAATAAATAATTAATCATTTAATTGGGAGCCCCAATTGAAAAGTGCAGATTTTTCATAAATGGAGCAAAAACATTGAATAAAATAATAATTAATATTGAATTCCGGTCCCATAGAAGTCCTTAGAATTTTTGGTTGTACACGTTCGGGGCCCCTGTAGCCCGGGGGCCCCGTATCATTGATAAGGCTGATACGGCGGTAGCTACGCCCCTGTTAACAATGCTATTTGAACGTGTAGTGGCGGTGTAAGAATATCCACTACCCCGTATCGTCCCGTGTGTATCGTAAGGGACGACAGAGAAAAATAAGCCAGGAAATGGACAGCAACGTCTTCCAAATAACAACTAAAAATAAAAAATAAACTGCATTTGGCAACCTGCCCGCCAAGCGTGGTAATTTTGACAAATATCCCCCCTACAAAGTAATCTATGGAGGAGGCCTATATTAAGCAGTGGGCTTTGTAAAAGTATAATAGTATTACTATAATATACTGGTATTTAGCACTTTTGTTAATGCCCATCGTAATGGTCCTCCATATATAAATTATACTGTGGTAATGGATAGGTAACTCTTCTTGTGTTGTGTCTTGTCTTCAATTGACTCAAAACGCTTTCCCGGAACGGTCGCTTGAGTTTGATGAACAGTCAGAAGTCGCACGGAGCTAAATCAGGCGAATACGGTGGTTGTGGAACGATATTGGTTGAATTTTTGGCGAAAAGCTCACGAAAAATCAATGCAGTATGCGACGGTGCATTATCGTGGTGCAAAAACCAAAAGTTGTCGGCCCATAATTTCGGCCTCTTCTTACGAATAACTAAACGCACAAACGACGCATAACACTCAAATAGTAATTCCTTGTTGACAGTTTGGCCGATGGGAAGGAATTCGGAGTGCACCACACCTCGATGATCGAAGAAAACTGTCAACATGACCTTGGTTTTTGACTTGCTTTGACGTAGTTTTATCGGCTTCGGCTCACCTTTGACACGATATTTGGTCGATTAATTGTCTGTTTCCGGGTCGTAAGCGTAGATCCAAGACTCGTCGCCAGCTATAATACGTTTCATGATATCTTGGTAGTCGGAAAGCACTGTTTCACAGACGTCAACGCGACGCTGTTTTTCAAGAAAATTGAGTGATATTGGAACCAATCGTGCATTCACTTTTCTTGGGCCCAATTGATCTTTTAAAATGATTTTCACTAATCCTTCCGATATTCCAACGATATCAGTAAGGTCTCTGACTGTCATCGATTCTCGAGCACCAATTCCTTGGTTTTATTGACGTGTTGATCATCAGTTGATGTTGATGGCCGTCCTGGACGTGATTCATCGTCAACGCGTTCACGACCCTCTTTGAATAATTTGTACCAATCAAAAACACTTACTCGCGACGTACAATTATCACCGAAGGCCTTTTGCAACATTCTGAACGTTTCGGCACCAGAAATATGATTCCGCACACAAAATTTAATGGAAATTATTTGTTGAATAATTTCACTCATTGTAAAAATCGCCGAATGAACTTTTTGTACTTCAGAAAGACAAGCGTATACTAAACACTAATGTATGGAATGTAGAGAGAAGAAGGACCATCTTTATATATGAAAAGTGTCCCTAAAAACGTGTCCAATAAGGGTGGCGCTGCAGTGGAATAGAATAAATTAAAATAAGCGCCAAAATTAATTAGAATAAGATGGAGAAATAAACAAGGACCGACCAATAATCCGCTTGGTTTTGTACTACGTAAATAGTTGAAATTTTGTATATTGCATTTTACTAACTACTCTAGTCATGAAATTTTTAAATATTTGAATTCAGCTAACTTCACTCCGTTCACAACAGCTATCTTCATATCGTAGTTTTTCAGACGCCAGCGTTATTGTGGTAGGTTTTGTAACCTCTATTTTCAGTAAATAGTAGGACACTTTTTCAACTTTCGCCCCTTATAAGATGGTTTTCCTTGTACTCTACACTCCATACACTAATGATTACTTTGATGTGATATTTGGCACAGATGTCACTGACAGTCATACCAACGTAGAAAAAAAATGGATTTCCGCGCGTAATTTAAATTAAAAAGTCTTACTATTTTTTACCCATACCTACTTGAAATAGCACGTTGTTATAATAAGTTTAGATATATTATTTAATTCCGTCCTCCATGGTGACAATACACCGGAGGCGTGGAGCAGAAGTGCGGTGGTCTTATTCTTCAAGAAAGGTGACAACGCTCTCTTGAAGAACTACAGACCGATTTCCCTTCTGAGCCGCGTCTACGTGCTGTCTTCGAGAGTCATTATGAATCGTCTCGCGCGCAGACTTGACGACTTTCAGCCTCCCGAACAAGCCGGTTTCCGAAAGGGCTTTAGCACCATAGACCACATACATACCCTTCGGCAAATTTTGCAGAAGTCCGAGGAGTACAATTTGCCACTAGGTCTGGCGTAGGTGGACTATGAGAAAGCCTTCGATTCCATCGAAATTTGGGTGGTGCTGCAGTCCCTTCAGCGATGCCAAGTTGGCTGTCGGTATATCGAAGTGCTGAAGTGCTTGTACAGTACGGCTACGATGGCTATCCGAATACAGAACCATAGTACGAAACCTATCCAATTGCTGAGAGGTGTAAGACAGGGTGACGTTATATCCCCGGAACTCTTCACCGCTACATTGGAAGACGTTTTCAAGCTTCTGGACTAGAAAGGATACGGTATTAACATCAATGGCGAGTACATCACTCACTTTCGATTTGATGACGATATAGTCCTTATGGAAGAATCGCTGGAGGACCTAAGCACTATGCTCCATGACCTCAATAGTGTTTCCCAACGAATAGGTCTTAAGATAAACATGGACAAAACAAAGATCATGTTTAATGTCCATGTCACACCTATGCCGATAGTTATTGGGGGCACTAAGCTCGAAGTTGTTGACGAGTATGTGTACCTGGGACAAATAGTCCGACTAGGTAAATCCAACTTCGACCGAGAGGTCAATCGACGGATTCAACTCGGCTGGGAAGCGTTCGGGAAATTACGGCATATCTTCTCGTCAGGTATACCTCAAAACTTGAAAACGAGACTGTACAACCCATGCATGTTGCCAGTGATGACCTATGGAACTGAGACGTGGTCCTTCACTGCTGGCTCCAGCAGGGAAGGACCATGCAATGCAATGATGAAGAAATTTAAGGTCACTCGGCAAGCTATGAAGAGGGCTATGCTCGGAGTTTCTTCGCGTGATAAACTTAGAAATGAGGATATCCGCAGTAGAACCAGAGTGACCGACATAGCCCAACAGATTAGTAAGCTGAAGTGGTAATGGGCCGGCCATATAGCTCGAAGAACCGACAACCGATGGGGAAAAAATTTCTCGAGTGGCGGCCTCGTATGGCGGATGAAGTGTAGGACATCCCCCCACTAGATGGAGTGACGACCTGGTAAGATATGCAGGAAGTCGATGGATGCAGGTGGCTCAGGACCGTGCTTTGTGGCATTCCTTGGGGGAGGCCTATGTTAAGCAGTGAATATGTGGACTGTGATGATGATGATGATGATGATGATGATGATGTTATATTGATATCACAAATAGACCATTCCTATTTATCCATACACCATGTAAGTATCTCATGTCACCATGTATGTCATGTCTTGTATTAAGGCTTTAAACAAAATATTACAGATCCAAAAGGAAAAGCTGCGAATACTAGAGCAGATCAGTCAGAAGCTGGAGACAGGAGACGCAGCAAGGGAGGCAAAGGAACAAGAGATATTGGAAAAAGCTGTCAAGGAAAGAGAAGCCAAGTCAGTCCCAACTAAACAAAGTATTTAGATATAAACCAAAATGTGAATGAGACCGAATCGTGCTAAAAATCTTTGACGTTTTTGGGCATAAATGTAAAATGCTTATATTATATTAGAGAGTTGGTGTGTATTTCATTTTAAATCCTCTAGTGAATTTAGACAAATAGTTCTCATTTCTTTGCAAACTTACTTATGAAAATGTTTTTGAAGAATAACAAGTCAATAATAGTCAATAAATACTTCCTGGCTGTAATGTTACACTAGTTAAAACTAAAATGATCATGCTGTTATAAGTTGAGACAAGTGAAGTTCAAGTCATATTCAATTATCTTTGATAACCAACTTCATACTGTCGTACTTTACACTTTTTCGTGTCTAACTTCCGTTGCACTGGCTAAATGATTAACAACGCTAAAGTAGTATACCTTAAAAAATCCGTTTTGTGTTTGCAATCAACAGAGCAGAGGCTCAACGACAAGCGCAGGCAAAGAAGCAAGCGCAGTTGCGACAGGAGCGTGTGGAAACGCACAAGGCACATCTACAGGAAGAGGAGCGGCGCCTGCACGAGATGCACACCATGCGCCAGTGGGAGCTCATAAACAGGTGGAATTAAAGTAAATTAAAAATATCCAGTTACCGTGTAGTGACGGTGTAATAATTTCCACTAAGTACCCCATAACATCCCTTGGGTGTCGTAAGAGGGGACAGAGGGAAACACATTAGGAAATGGACAGCAGCGTCTTCCTAATAACGGCTAAAATTAAAAAAACTGCGTTTGCCAACCCGTTTGCCAAACGTGGCAACTATGGTAAATATTCCTCCTATGGAAAATCTATGGGGGGGGGGGCTATTTTCAGCACTGGACTTTAATAGGCTGTAACAGTAACGGTAACGGTAACAATAAAAATGTCTCACGGCTGGGCACAGGCCTCCTTTACTTTCTGAAAGGATTGGAATGATAAGTCTACCGCACTGCTCCGATTGCCCGCTTCCGTTCCATCTGTTTTCTGACGATGTTTTTGTTCATCCGAGCCGAGCCGAGCAAGTAAATTAGCACTTACAATTATTGTAACTATAGGCACAGCACAGTCCAACTACTACTAACAGTCGATCATCGAAGGCGTCTAGACGGGGCAATCGTGCCGTGCGGTGCGGAGCGAGACACGGGTAGAGCACTGTCTTCTAAGGTTGTCCTGTTACGCAAATAAATTAAAATGATTCCCACTACATGTGCGGTAAAAAGCTGTGGGTCGTCCTCATTTAAAGATAAGAAATGAAAGTTATTATAACCTATTTGTATTTGTATATCTGAACACTCATTGTCTGATTAAGTTATTTAACTTGTTTAAATGTGAAATAAAATAAAATCAGTTTTTTTTTATTTTTTATTACTTCCCGTTCTGACAACCCTAGTGATTTATTGTTTATGTCGGCTTTTCCGACAAAATCAAACACGACGACTGAATGTATTGTGTTCTTCTTAGGCTGCGCTTTAGGTAAGTACTAACTGACTATATAGGTATATAAAAAAAATTGTATAATTTTATTTATTTTAACTTTTTTATTGGTGGTTCTAACTTTTATAGTAAGCGAGCAATTAGGGTTCGATCTTCGCCAGTGTCAACAAAATGTTATATTTTAAACTATCTGTTCCCCACGACTTCGCCTGTGTGCAATTTAGGGTTTTAATTTTTTTTTGCAAGGAACCATAATTATTTTTCTATAATAAAAGTAGCCTAAGTTACTCTTTATGACTTCAGCTATATGCCAGTGAAAGTCCCGTCAAAATCGGTCCAGCCATTTCGGAAATTAGCCGGAACAAACAGACAGACAGACAGACAAAAATTTTAAAAAGTGTATTTTTGTTTTATGTACCGTTTATACTTTCATATAGTAAAACGCTGTAATTTTGACATTACAAACAGACACTTCAACTTTATTTATTTGTATAAATGTAGATTTACCACGTGCTTACAGCCTAGAATAGAAAGTGGATGCCTGGCTCATAGACACCAATATCTATCCGCAATGAAAATTCAAAATGCGTTATTACACCTGTGGTCTAGGATGATATGCCTTGTTACCAGTAAAGAGACTTTCCTGTTCCATTCTTCATGGGATATAGTAGTCAATTACTAACAGGTGGACTGTAAACTTACTTACCACTCGAATATTTAAAAAAAATTAGTAGCTCGAACAAGTTAATAAATCGCTTGTCGCTATGTAAACGAAATTGTGTTGTAATAATTAAGATTTGATTTGATGTTTTCTCTTGTTAGATTCAAAAATGTTGAAATATATGAGGACTACATGGAGAAGCAACGTCTAGAAAAGGAACACAAGACAAAGGAATATAGGGAGGAACTCCTGAGATTATGGGTATGTAAATTTTGTCCATTTAGCTTTTTTTTCTGCCGACTTCCAAAAAGGAGACGGTACTCAATTCGACTGTATGTTTTTTTTTGCTTTTTTTTATGTGTGTTACCTCGTAACTTTGTACTGGGCGAACCGATTTCGATGATTCTTTTTTTATATGAAAGCTGATAGTTCTCGTGTGGTCCCATATGAATTTGATCAAGGTCAGACCAATGGTTATTGTGTTATTCTTAAATAACCTATATTGAAGTCGGCTGTACAAAATTTTTAATTTTAAATTATTTATTAATAAATAATTTAGAACTAAAAATTTAGTACAGCCGACTTCAATATAAGCGACTTCAATTTAGGTTATTTAAGAATAACTCAAGAATGTGTATGTTTTTTTTTATGTGTGTTAACACATAAAAAAAAACATACACTCGAATTGAGTACCGTCTCCTTTTTGGAAGTCGGCAGAAAAGTGATTATGTTAAAGTAGTGCAGAGGGCACGAATCCTAGAAAGACCCCGAATAAGGCTTCAAATACGAGATTAAACTTCATTATATATCTGAATGTAACGTAGCTGAATTATACACAAATATAAATGCTAAGACTCCAATACTCAGAAGTTTTGGTAGCTGACTAGCGATCCGCCCCGCGGTTTCGCTCGGGTGCTTTCTGGATCTTGCCAACCTACCGGGTACAATTGTGAATCTAAACCATCCGGAGACCCACTAAAAGGATATCGATCCTGGCCAAGTTTTATACCTATAAGACCTATAGTTTGAAAAATGTGTTTTTTTTATTAACACCTCAACAACCCTCAGTGCAGGTGAAATTTCGTAAAATTCGACCTCTGACCTCTAGTCGGTGAAAGAAATACTCCTACCAAATTTCAAGTTTCTAGGCCTTATGGTTCCAGAGACATCGTGATGAGTCAGTACATAGGTGGAGATATTTTATGAAGCGTCAGTAGCCTAATGGCACGGCACGGACCGGGAACTCGAAAGGTCGTGGGTTCGAATCCGCCATTCGACTACTGTCGTGAACCACTTCTAACACAAGCATTTTAAGCTTACCAAAAGTGGTTAAAGGGAATATTAGTAATGTTTAATAGCATTACTAGTATTTAAAAAAAATATTACAATGTAATATTTTTTGTAGAAAACAATAGTGAGGTTGGTTTTCCTACATACTATTTTTTTTCTTCTTTACTGGGCCATAAAAGTCTACTGGCTCGACTCGAATCTCTCCCATACTAAGGAGGATTTGTCACACTAGACATTCGGATTGACGAACGCAGTGCCAGATTGTCAGATGACTCGTAAATTTTACTGCCTGTTGCCCGTCCGGGTCTTTGATGTGTAACGTAAATGAGATGGTTATCCGCCATATATCGAAAATCATACGATTTCTTATACATTCCTATAGTTGCCTCTTAACACCCATGGGATGAAATGGGGCGATGGATTCTCTTACGTCACCATCACACGGCAGGGATTAACTGAATTATATAACTAAATTATTTGTTGAAATCTGTTGAATATACTCGAATGTATGTAATATATAAAAATGCGCTATTCTCGTCAAAACAAAAACAGTTCCACCGATTTTAATTAAAAACATTATAGTGTGTTTAAATGGGTTCCAAGATGGTTTAGATTCAGCAAAACCGGGGCGGATCGCTGGTATGTAATATATTTGAACTATTCCGACCATAGCATACTCATCTAAGTTAGCAAACAAGACAGTAGATTCATATAAACTTTTGAAACACTTTAAACTCTCTGTTTCGTGCAACACCAATAATAGAACTTAACTAAGATTATATGTTCCATTGAGACCTATAGACAAAATGCATAGCTTGTTCGCGCTTGCAGTCTTTTTAATTAAATAAGTGATAGCATGATTATGTGTTCTCAGAATCGGCAATCAGTATTTAAACGTATAGTCCATAAAAAGATAAATTAAAATAATTTTTTATTTGCAAATTTTATAATGTTTTTATAATCGGGGAAAAAGTGTATTGTTAAAGGTCAGTTACAGATTTTTTATATGGTCGATTTTTCTGAAGTAAAGTTATTTCAATACGATTGAATACTGATTCTGATAACGCAGTTAACGGGAACCACAGGGTTTTTGTTACACGTAACAATAGAGTGTGGCACGTGACCACGTTGCCACGGAACGGACGGTAATGAACTTGGTGGGTGTGGGTGTGCAGAGGGAGCGCGAGGAGCGGGAAGCTCGCGAGAAGCAGGCGTGGCAGCGGTGGCACGGCGAGCTGGCCGAGCAGCGCGAGCGCCACGCCGTGAGCCGCGAGCTGGCGCACGGCGCCGCGCTGCTGCAGCACGCGCAGCGCCACGGCCGCCCGCTGCACGCGCTGCGCAGAGCTATCGACGTACGCACACGTCGCCCGCAACCATCACACACACACATCTCTACACGTACACGCTCATACACCGTAAATGTAATGGCACGAGTCGTGAGCATAGCTTTGACATGCTCAATAGTCGATTTATAGTTCTCTTGCCTGAAGTTATATCCTCCAGACCGAGTGTCTGGTCACGACGGCCATTCTTAACGTAGACTAGCTATTAGCCATTTCACTCATATTCCCCCACTCTCATAGTCCGATGAAATCCGTCGCGACCAGAGAAAGATCAGACGCAGGACCAACGACCTTACGTTTGCTCCTAGACACGGGGATAAGACACCGGCAGTTTCTTGACTCCGGACTGATGCTGAGAATTTATTGACAGAAAAACCCAATAAATGATTTTTGCCCGACTTGAGTTTCAAATCCAGGACGACGCGATCAACAACCGCGCTTACGACCACTAAACCAAACAGGCAATCAACTCTGGATGAAGTACAAGGGTGAGTACTGTGAACATTTCTTCACGTGATTGGTCCGTTACTTAATCTTCGTCATTCTTTGGATATTCACGTGTCATTCGTCTGCAGTATATTGACTGGAAAATGTACACGCACAAAAATGATGTCACTTGGTGCTCATGACTCGCACTATTTATACGTCCCACTCGACACGACTGGGGTAGGACCACGCTCTCACAGAATACTAGCGTAAAATAGCAGCTTGATGCGGGACTTGTCTTGAATGCAAATAAAACCAAAATCATTCACGTTCACTCAAACTATATAAAACACAACACGGATTTTAAGGTGGTTGCTCACAGTCACAGATGTCTGCACAAATCAATTTCATCTAGGGCTTGTAAATGTGAGGCAATCGAACAAGTAACGCATCTCACTTACTTAGGATTAATTGTAGATAATAGATTTAGCTGGAGATTACACATAGATTCTGTCTGTGACAAATTACGAGCTATATGGGCTAAATTCTATATTTTAAAACCTAAAGTACCATATAATATCCTACTCAATATGTATAAAGCCTTAGCTGAGTCAATTATATCATACGGAATTTCAAGTTATGGACGAACCTTTAAATCATATACCGAAAAAATATATAAACTACAACTAAGGTTACTTAAACTTATTGTACCTCAAAAAATAAAACAACAATATAAAGATAACTTATTAGACATTTTCAAATACTGCAATATATTACCCATGCAGATGAAATTTCACATGACACTCTTAATTGAACAATTCAATAATAAAAGCATCCAAGTGCCCATATCCCATAAAGTAATTACAAGAAATATTACCAAACAAAAATTAAAAGTGCCTAGGATCTCAAATTACTATGGTAGGCGAACAATAGAATTTTTAATTCCAACTCTTTTAAATAACATCACGCAAAACATCCAAAAAGAATTAAACACAAATAATTATAAAGAAAAACTCAAAAAATACTATTACGATAATATAAAGAACTTGGTCTTATAAAGTTTATCAGAATTATAGTAATTATTTAGTTACATAATAGTGAAACAACCTGTATATAATTAGTAGTATGCACTGTCTAGTCTAGTAGAGCAGGTTCCACAACAAAAGCAATGAGCGCTCAAGTCGGTGGCGCTCAATTCCAGAACGTCCCAAGTAAAAATTGCAAATGGGTGCTTACCACTTACACAATAAAGGAGGTATATTTAAATATATATTTTTGATTACTTTTAAGAAATTAACTAATTATTTAATGTTAAGCAGTGCGTTAGTTGCGAATGTGAGTACCAATACAAACCATTTTTGGTTTAATGGTAGAAATAAAAAAAAATGTATGAAAAAAAATGCTGCTGTGTTTCGTTAGGTGAGTATAGAGAACCGAGGACCCTTTTCACTGGTAACGAGGCATTACATCTTAGTCCTCAGGAATGACAGCGCATCTGCATTTAGATTATTAATCGAAGATAAGTGTAAATGTGTATTGACCACAGCGTCCACTTACTATCAGATGGGCTGTGTGCTCGTTTATCACCCTAATTCTATAAAAAAAACGCGATGAAATCTGGAAAGTTAGTTTCACTTAATGTGTAGTACTCGCGTAAATATAAGAATTAATAGATGTTCATACGTACGTTGCAGCGGTACTGCAAGCAGCAGCGGCTGTACGCACTGCCGGAGCTACCGCGGAGTCTGCAGGCGCACTTCCCGCAGCACGCGCCGCGGGACCGCGCGCTCTGCGCCCGCACCCCGCCGCTGGACGAACCCGCCCCCGCAGTTCCACACACACTTGCTTGCAAAAGGGACGGAATGAATCACAACGTACGTATTGTTACGAGCTTGGGGTTCGAGAGAACTAAAAACTGCCGATTGAATTACCAAAATTGACACTTTAATTACAGAGCACTAATTACAACTTAAACCACACTAATGATAAAACACAATTGTACTACTGATCACTTAAGTTCGTAGTTGTTTCGTTTTGAAGTATTCGCTTGTATCGCCAATTCAATACTGTCTCGGTCGCGGTCTATAGCGGCCTTATATAGGGCCTCAGGTAGTTTCCAGAACCTTCTACTATAGAAACATCTAGAATATTCGAGTACGAATTGGTCCCGATATTTCTAGAAGGATCTTGACTCTCCTAGTTCTGTTAATAGTAGAGGGTGCTAGTAGTAACTAGTGTTGCCATGTACAAGACATTAATAGTGGCGCGCGACACTGCCCCCTCCTAAGACGTGCTCGTCCCGAGCATTATTGGCCCCATAATAACGCGCCAGTCCCCAGTTTCCCTGCTGCTGTTGGGCGGTGCTGTTAACTGCACTACCCTCTCGAGATCGGTCACCTCCCCTTTTTACAGTTCGCTTAAGGCAGCTGGATCGAAGATGGCCCCTTTCCCCATAGCCGTAGCACCTAGGGTTGTATCCTTTATTGCGGTCGCGAACTGTAGCTGCTGCAACCTCCCTGACGCGATGATAACGATGATCCTGCCGCAAGGATTCCACCTCCAGTGCATGGGCCAACGCGTCCTTAAGCGTCTCGTGGTGCCCGAGCCTCACAGCAGCTCTGACTTCAAGGTCGCGGATGACATCGATGAATGTCTACACCAGGTTCCCTACAAAGAGCGCAGATACAGACTGGTATGCTTTCCGAACCGGCTTCTATACCTCAAGGGGCCACTGCTTCAGGTTTTCGTTGCTGCGCACGAAAGACGTGTTCCAGGTGAGCGTCGCCATATCTCGCCTCCAATGCCTCAAGGAGCTGCTCGTAAGTAACTTCCTTACCGAGAGCTTCCAGAACAGTTAAGGCCTGGTCGCGCAGGCCTAGGGTGAGAGCAGTCATGGCCTGACTTATTCCAACCATTCGCCTTCATGACAGCCTCGAACTGGATTTTGTAGGCCGACCAGGTAGAATTCCCGTCGAACGGAGTCACTTTGAATCCAAGTAGCTAAGGTGTTGTAGCTATCACGGGAGCTGTAATTCCATCCCCAAGTTTGAGGTCATCCAGCGTTTTCTTCACGTCAGCCATTACGTTGTCAACCCGATTGTTCACTTGGTCGATTCGGGTTTCAGATTCCGACAGGCGGTTTTCATGTTAAGCAACCCTATCCTTCACCTCCCTTATCTCTTTCCCGAAGGTAGCGTGAAGGTCCTTCATGAGGAGCATCTGCTCTTCCATACCGCGCTGCAGCTTCTCTTCCAACCGACGGACCTGTTCCTCCTGTCGTCGGGCCTGTACCTCCTGTCGGCGGACCTGTTCCTCCTGTCGGCGAGCCTGCTCCTGCAGCTTCATCATCAGAGCACCTAAGTCAGGTGCTGTAGATGCAGGAACTGCTGACGGGCCGACATCCGTGGTCGGCAGCTGGCTCTCCAACGTTTGCAGCGTTGCATTACCAAATCGTCTCTGGTTCGTCTCCAGCTGGCGTTGACTTCGGGTATGGATACCCTCCATGCCGTCTCTTGGTAAAATCGGCATGATTTGATCCCACTTCTGACACCAATTGTTACGAGCTTAACATTTGTTCGAGATAATTAACCACTGCCAATTGAATTACCAAAATTGACACTGTTACGGCCAGCAGCTGCTTATCCCAGGAGTAGGGTCCCCCGCGGGCCCATAGACGAAGAACCTACAAGCAGATGCTGGTCGGGCCTGCTACAGGCCAAGGTGAAAAGTTTCTAATTACAATAAACAATTCGGGGGGAGCGTTACATTCTAATAAAGGGAGCTTACTTACCTCTATCCAAGGCGACTGGTCCCTCAGGATTCGGTCAGGTCGCGTGTGGATGTATAGTGCTAGGAAAGTAAGGGTCAGTGATGTGTATCTGGGTGTGGCTGGTAGTGTTATTGACCTTATTAGACCGTTACCATCTGCAGCAGTTCGGACCTCAGCACCTCTCCACCTCACGTCACTTTCTTCGTTAGTCACGATGAAGGTCCAGTAACTCTGTCGTACGATTAACTACCCTACAGAAGCCACTAACTCTCGTTTGTTATAACGCCTAACTCGCGAAATGAACACAGAACGTACGGATCAAAGGTCACAGTTATTTCTAGAATATCAAATACCGCACTAGTAACTAATACAGTCGAATCCACTTATACAGATTCTGAATTAGACACTAAGTCCCGGGTGAAGCTAACAAAACAGGAATGCGCGTTACGTATGGTAAACCGTATATTTCCTAGATGCGCGTGTCGTATTCCGCTTCCGACTTCCCGACAAAAAGAACGCGTGCTATCTCTCGTCGCGATGAATTTGGACTCCTAATTTTTCTAGGTCGTTCTCGACTCCCACCGTTCAACACGCTCGGACGTTCAACACGCACGAACTTCATCCCGTATCGCGCCGAGCCGAGTGCTATCTAACGTCGATGCTTGACATTAGCGCTTTTGCGCGAACAGACACTTTAATTACAAAGCACTAATTACAACTTAAACACAATTGTACTACTGATCACTTAAGTTAGCAGCTGTATCGCTTTGAAGTATTCGCTTGTTTCGCCAATTCAATACTGTCTCGGTCGCGGTCTATACCGGCCTTACATAGGGCCTCAGGTAGTTTCCAGAACCTTCTACTATAGAAACATCTAGAATGTTCGAGTACATATCGGTCCCGATATTTCTAGAAGGATTTTGACTCTCCTAATTTTGCTACTCGATACTAGAGGGCGCTAGTAGTAACTAGTGTTGCCATGTACAAGGCATTAATAGTGGCTCGCAACAGTATTATTGATGTAAAACAATAAAGAATAATAACAACAACTTCTTTGTCCGCGAAAAAGACAATGGTTTAACAATCGAAATGTTCATATATAACTCACGGGACAGTGAAATGGTTAAAAACCCTTTTTAATGTAAACTAGGCATTCCATTTTGGTCCTGAGGGATGACAATGCATCTGCAATTTGATTATTACCATTAGGTGGACTGTAATTTGTTATCTATGGACAGTATGCTTGTTTGTCAAACTTATTCTAAAAAAAAATCTATTGCCGCGCCTTGGCAGTAAAATCAACTGTTATGTAGTGACGGCAAACGGTATGGCGCTTTCTTATGCCGTCATGATCCCTCTACGCCGCCGCTTTCAACTCCTTTGTGTGTGCGGGCACGTATACTGTACACTTCGTAGCATATCTGTGTGAGTTGTATACCACATGTGCCTTTCTATTCAGCTATAGTATAATTGTCGCATTCACCGCTTGTGTACACACTTTGTGTTTCTTTTTAATATTATTTTATTTATTCTATTCCATATTTCTTTATTGGTTTTTATTATTTATAAATTCTACCATCAACTATGATGCATCACATCTGTGGAGCGTCCCGTGACGGCGAACTTTTTTATTATAACAAATGTAGGTAATGTTCATCATTTACTGTGAACAAAATGCTGCCAAAACAGAAATATAAAAAGGGGGTCAAGTTCGATACAAACGACATTCGGAGTTGTCGGCTTCGCCAGTAAAAGAGTTGAGATCTGAACGGGTGCCAAGCACCCAAGCCTTATTTAACAGGTTCACACAAAATCCCCATACTTAATCTTAACAATACCTAGCGGTTCATTATGACTACAGCACGAATGTGTCGGCTCAAGGGAGCACCACTCTTACAGAGCATAACAGCGTGAAAAAGTGACATAAGGCTACAGGTGTCCCTTGTAGTAAAAAGCGAGAACTAGAGCCCCTTTTCCCTGGTAACGAGGCATTCTTCCATCCATCCCTCCGTAGTTTTCAGTGGTGACTACGCATCTGCATAATTTCAAATCAAAATGCAGGTATCTACGGCACATTCGTATTCCATGCCGACTCGACCATGACGACTGTGTGCTCGTTCGTCATCCTTGCTTCTATAAAAATCCAATCTAGGTTATGTCGATTTTATTAGCTAAGTAATTATATTATATTTTTTAGTACTTTAGTAGCACAGTTTATTATCCGGTGTAAAGATTTCCCATGACTTTTCTAATGACATACATGTTGGTTCGCGGAGTAAATCCAGCAAACTTGACACTAATTGAGTTTTACATAATATCTTCTCTTCAGTCTTACACAGTTTAATTTCTTATTTATATGAAAGTGAAGTGTGTAATATTAGCACCAGATGGCAGTATAACCAACCTATTCATTCATTCATCATTCATTACAGCCTGAATTCATTGCTGAACATTAGATTGCTTGACAAACAGGTTGGCAACCGCAGTGTTTTTTTTTCTAGTTGTTATTAAGAAGAAGTTGCTACCCATCTCCTGATTTGTTTCCCTATGTCACTTTTTACAACACCCACAGGACGTTATGTGGTAGTGGATATTCTTACACCGCCACTACACGTTCAAAAATCTGTTTAAGTTTAATTATGTAAAAAAACTTTTTTCATATAAATCATGTTTGGTTTCATTACGCAAAGTGGTACACGGTCATCAAGTCCACGGATGAACAAAATCCATGCGTAAAATGCCCAGACGCGTGACGTGCAACAGCATCTTATCCGCCTGATTCTGATTTTTGAGTATTTATACCACAGATTACTGTATACACGAAGTTATACGTAGTCATTACTGTTCATTACAGGCTGAGAATTCAGACACTACTCCACTGGAAGCACCTGAGGGAGATTACAAGAGACAAGGCCCTGCAAATGGACTGCAGAGGAAAAGTGCGCAAGTAAGTAAAAAAAAGCAAGTAACCAAGCCAATTAGATTAATATCACATACAAAGAAATGCAGACATTTTGAACAATATTTACTACGTGACCAAAACAATTGGGCGCATCACAGCTAAGACGTCATTGGAACTAGGGAGGGAACACAGAACGGTGATTGGTCAGTAGCGGAAGCGCGGGGATAGAGGCGGGGTGCGGGCGCCGAAACCGCATTGCTGTCATGCGTGTAATTGATTTGGCCAAGTTGTACGTGAAGGTATTTGGAACATCAGTCTTTCCTACTTCTAAACGCGATTAACGTTTACCTCCCCCTCCCAGCTCAGCCTCTTGCTAGTAAAGTTGAAGTGTTTGTCTGTAATATTAAAATAACTGCCTAATAGCTATTTGCATACCATCATCATTACAGCCCTCTACAAGTCCACTGCTGAACATAGGCCTCCCCCAAGGAATGCCACAAAGCACGGCCCCGAGCCACCTGCATCCATCGACTTCCTGCATGTCTTATCAGGTCGTCACTCCATCTAGCGGGGGGACGCCCTACACTTCGCCTGCCGGTACGAGACAGCTACTCGAGAGCCTTTCATCCCCATTTACCGTCTGTTCTTCGAGCTATATGCATAGAGATAATATAGATAGAGTAGGGAAGCCAGCCGCAAATGTGACTTCTCGTTAGAAAGAGAGAGAAGATCAAGATTGCTATCTGTCTCTCTCTAACGACGCATGTTGTCAAGCTAACCTAACATGACAAAATAATACCGCGCATGCGCTCTGTTGTTGTTAGAGAAGGACAGATAGCAACTCTCATCTTCATTCTCTTTCTAACAGCGCGTCAGTTCCACTTGCAGAAAAGCATATGGCTTCTCCACTCTATCTATATTATCTCTATGGCTATATGGCCGGCCCATTGCTACTTCAGCATACTAATTCTTTGGGCTATCTCGGTTACTCTGGTTCTTCTGCGGATATCCTCGTTTTTAAGTCTATCACGCAGAGAAACACCGAGCATAGCCCTCTCCATAGCTCGCGGAGCGACCTTGAGCTTCCTCATACGGCCAGCAGTGAAGGGCCACGTCTCAGATTCGTAAGTCATCACTGGCAACACGCACTGGTTGAACAATCTAGTTTTGAGGTATATGTCTAACGAGAAGATGTGTCGTAATCTCCCGAACGCTGCCCAGCCAAGTTGAATCCGTCGATTTGCATGCCAATATGACATAAATAACCATTTTAAAATAGTTGTCCGTCTGTCTGTCTGGGCTAATCTTCGGATAGGCCGAGCCGATTGTAATGAAACCTGGGCGGATCGCAAGTATGTCATAATAACAGAAACAGAAACTATCAAGTGTATCGCCAATATGGTATTATCGCCTTCTGCCTATGGCAATCCTAAGTCGTGAAGTAGTAACATTACAATAATCTACCGTTATCTTTATTTTTCAGAAAGACGAAGTTCTTCCACCGATCACTGTGGCTCCCTGCGGAAACCCCGAATGCGGGAAATGAAACGAGGCGTTTAGAAAATATAATTTTATTTATTTTGTTCAATATCCACTTTACATCGTGTTTTTGTTTGTTTATTTTAAACCTAAAGAGCATTAATGGCACAATTGTGAGAGATGGGTATGTGACTAGAGATAACAAAATTTCGTTGTGATACAAAAGATAATGTAGACATGTATGAGATACGAACAGATTTATTATAGGGTTTATTTAGTATCACGCGTCTACTTTTAATAATTTTGAACTTTAATACGTTGTGATAAGATTCATAATCTTTCAAAGTTATATACGTTTATTTCATACGACTGTACGTAACTATGTTTATATAATTTTGAATGGTTTTTGTATACATTCTATGCGTGTCTCATACATAGCAGAGGTGCATAATAAAAATTCGATGGGTTTATTCAATGGTTGTTTTCTTAAACTAACTTAAAAATAATTTGGAAACTAAACTAGCTACACGAATCTTTGGTCACATTGAGTGTAGATCGTCCGAAGATGGCTAAAAATTGGCTTAATATTAATAATGAAAGCAACTATAACCACGCTTGCAACGTGTATAAACGAATCAAGTAAAATACAAACTGGTTAAGGAATCGAATCACCTTTACGTCAGAATATTGAAAAAAATAACAATTGCGTTGTAAATTATTCCCGTCGCAACGCAAGCATAATTTTAAAACGAAATTCTTCGCTCTGGACAAATTTATTTATACGACTCGAACATTTAACATTATGAATAGGGTAAAAGTTATTTAAAAGTTTATTATTTTCATACTAAGACCATACCAGTATATTTATTATAACTTAGTATAAGGAAAACGACTAATTCGCACGTTCACAAAGACTAGTGCCTATATATGTAGAACTACATAAAAATACCAGTACATATTCATACATGCCTTCATATAACTATATAGTGCGTTTTCTATAACAAGTGTTGTCAGTTGTAACATGTCAGATGTCAAAACGTCACAAATATTTATCAAAAAATATGTCCTATTGAAAAAGTATAACCTTAACACAGCAATATTTAATACTTCATTTACTTTGGTTGCAAAAATATAGTCCATAGATAAAACTAAAGTGATATCATTTCATATTACAGCGGATATGGTGCTAGTGGTGTTAAACACTATAGTAGTACAATATATAGATTATGTACAGTTTTAAAGCGTATCAAATGTCACATTTCATCCCACTACTGCATGGGTATCGAACGTCGTATCAAATCAATTATAACTCTATACACAATAAAGTCAACAATAAAAAAATAACCTACAAAAATAATAACATAAAATTCGCCCTAAACTGGGAAAAAATTTCAATGCAAAAAAATAAAAGAAAAAATTTAAAAAGTCAGCAAGAACTTTTTTAAAGATGATATTGTAAAATATATCGAGTCTTTCTGCACCAGTTCATACAGCAACTTGATTATGTAGAGATAGAAAATGGTGTGTTTGATAACCTATTTTTACATAAACTGTTGGTATTCGTATTTTATGATAAATAAAAAAGGTAGTCAAACGAGAATATTTAAGCAGAATTGTTTTGCAAGCGTGGACAGATTAAACAGTTCTTTGATTGTACAGTGGGAGCTCGCCGGTCGCGGAACGTTCGAGAATATTTCGGTCGCAGCGATCGAGGGTCGCTAACTTAATCTAACTTAACTAACTTGTACTTTGCGTCACGACACCTTACTTAATACATACTTAAACAAATTTACAAGAAAATAACTTAAGTTATAAAAATGATATGGCAAGTTATATTGTGCTTTGAATTTTACTCTAAATTTAAAAAAAAAACAGGAGGATACATGGTATGTATGAAAGTGATGACAGATTCTTTTAACCTATTTCATATTAAGGCAAAGTCAGACATAAAATTACAAATATTACATATATCTAGTTAAACAAAATTTACACCTCATTAGCACTATTAAATCAGCACTTCAAGGACTTGCCTGTTCAAAGCCACGTGATGTCATTCAAAATCCCACTTTATACTTCTTCACACTTGATTGAAAATTGAATATAACCTAATAAAAGAAATTGGAGAACAAAATATACATATTTTAACTTTCAAAGCACTTTCATTACTTTTTTGTTCTTTCGTGATTCTGCCTACAGAAAGGTAAATTCTGTTTATCGTCGCTATTCCGAATTTCACTTTCTATTAAACACACCACATATAAAGGCAACACTACCAACTGAGTCTCCGAATCCTTTTTATATCGGACCTCTCGCTTGCACTTGATAACAAAACTAGTGACGTATGTAGATACATATCGATAAAGTAATTATTTGTTCATAAACTATAACTAAAAATATAAAAATAAAACTAAAGATTATTCCGAAGGCTCAGTTGACAACAGCTATAACTTACACATTCAATAATCAACCACAGAAACCTAGGCGGATCATAAACAATAAAGTGCGTAATGTTTACATCTTAACAACTAATTTAATAAATAAATTAAGTAACAACTAAATACATTCTCAATTTGGCACTAATCTAATACTTAGTTTTAGCGTTGAGGAAATGCGTCAAGTAAACAAACTGAAATGCAACATGTGTGGTCTTAGCACCTCGTGAGCGGGCTTTTTAGCACGTAGCCGAATTTGTATCGGAATAATAATTTTCAAATAATATTTACTTGCAATATTTTTTACAATTTACAATTTCAAGCCAGTGGAGTTGTTTAATATCAAAATAAGGTCTTTTAATACTAAAGACTGACTTCCCTCGATGAGACGTTAAATGAAAACGAATATTTCAAGATAGGACTAATCATTTCAGGAATAAAACGGCATATTTTTGTACACCGTAAATATTATTACATTATTTGATAATAATGATGAAATATTATTTAATGAATTTCCAACACTATGCATAATGTAAATTGAACTTCTTTTAGAACGGCAACGTCGCCTGACCTATAAAACTTACTAAAATAAAATTCTTGCTGCTAAGCTACTGATTGAATTTGATGTCTTTTGTATGAGATAAAAATATATCTGTATAGAGTTTGCTTTATCATTTATTGTATGGCACTCGAGCCATCCTGTATATCAAGTATTCATATTTGGTGTTAAGAGAATATTAATTAATAATCCTGTCTTTATAGTATAATGTATCAAAATATAGCATATTCCCAAACATTGTCGCATATTGTAAATGTAAGATTGTTAAGCTCATAGTGGTGTGACCAGTATTATATTAATAATTTTGAATATAAAAATAACAGGATTTTTTTAACTTTAAATTGCTTCCTTAGATATGTCACTTAGGTTAAGTGAATGTTCAATATAGTGAAAATATCGATATCGATGTCCCGTCACTTGGCTGGCAGCCGGCTATCCGGCGGGGCGGTGTGAAGGCACTTGACTGTGTCACACGTGGCTGGGTCACGGCACGTCCCGGGGGGTGTGCGGGGTGTGAGGGGTGTGGTGCGGGGTGCGTGGGGGATGGTGGGGGGAGTGTAGCGCGTGGCTGAGGCAGTTTCTGACCGCGTCCAGCTTGTCCAGGTACGCACTCGCTATTTCACCACGCGGGGACCTGCAAATCATCACCCATGTACATTTGTTATTTTCCGGTCTGCTAGAAAAGTTCCCTCAACTTTTTTCGTATCGCGGTCGTTGTGTAACTGGTCTTAAGATTTGCCAGAAAAGTTCGCTTCCGACACATTGGATACTTGACACCGCTATTGAAAAAGCGACTACACACCATATTTTTTTTTATTTAATTTATTTTAATGTAATTTAATTTAATAGCTGGTACCCGGCGCGTTGCAGCCGCAGAAGAAATAATTACGGAAATATCGTGTTCAGTTTGGAAGAGTTACATTGTTTATTTAGAAATAATAATACCTTCATTGAAGTTAAATAATATAAAACTTTCAAATAAATTTATCGGTAAGTGCGATTCACGCGCCACCTATTGTAAGTTAATAGTACTATGCCTACAACCTTCTCACACAAACAATAAGTAGACAAAGTTTCAGCGCCGATCTGATAAACGGTATGGTAACGCATAAAATACGAACAAACAAAAGCAAATCTTTATATATTTGATAGACATATACCTATACATCTATCTAGAGTAAGTCGGTTCTCCTTTCCTAAATATCTCTTGGTAAAATTCTGCCTATATGAAATCATCGTGCCGTTTTATAATTGAATGCGGTTCCTGATGTTTAAAAATATACAAATAACATGTTCATTTGACTTCAACTAACGATGCCGTCATTCACTACTATTCCCACACAATTCAATTGATATAATATCTATTACCCTACATACGACAGCGATCAAAATCTACACTTCTGTGAAAGATATTTATTATAAGTACTTATTGTTGATAAGTCAATCATTACATTTTTCCTTCTTAAATTTTTGTTATAATTTAATGAATTTATAGACCTGGAAAATTGAACAAACCTTAGGGAGAATTCGTTCCGTGGAGAGTTCACATCACATACAGATTGCCGCACGTCGTCACCCGCTGTATAAAAAAATCAGTTAAAATGTTTTTATCTACTTTTTCTTTTTTTTACATTACATATGTATATAGTAGTTGTTTGCTTTTGTTAATTGATATAGTGATAGAAATTAAATTTGGTTAAATTTTGTCTTCAAAAATAAATTCTACAATAGGGTTCAAATCAATGTTTTGCATGGGTGGTGTAAGAACAAGACACTCACGTGATTTTTTTTTACTCATTTTTTTTAGGAAATTACTAGCAATGCCTGTAACATTAAAATTTTCCCTTTTCACCATTATACACACACGCACACACATACATACATATATAGACAGTAGTCCAATGGCGAATTCGACCCCCACGACCTTTTGATTTCGTGGTACGCACCCTGCCGTTGGGCTACTATCTACTATCGTCGAAATCGGCTAGGGGAACTTTGTCTTGTTTAAGCTTTTTAATTGTGATGACATGCATGTGAAGACAATGTGAATGAGCCAAAATTATTGAATGTTGTGTAAAAAATGATATAAAAGCGAGTTACCTGCACGCGAAGGGAACGCGACGATGGGTGTGAGCGGCGAGGGTTGGGCGAGGTGGGTGTGGGGCGCGTAGGCGTTGTGGGGGGTGTGGGGTGTGTGGGGGGTGCGGGGGGCGTGCGGAGTGCGGGGCGTGTTGTGCGGCGTGTGCGCGGGGCGCAGGCGGCGCACCCCTTCCCCCAGCAGCTGCCGGGGGCACGCCAGCGGCGTACTGCTATTGCAAAACAATATGCAAAAATTAACCTTATATAGTACATAATAAAGTCGCGTTTGGCGTAATCTAAGCGCGTCTTTATCATAATACGCAAGCAACACGAGCTTGGTCAGCGTTAGCGCCGACCAGTTTCAAGTGTAAGTGCTGGTTTTAATGCTCAGTGCCAAATTGTAAAACTCAAAAAACTTGCAACTCAAAGTAACTAAAAATATATTGAGGATAGGCGACGTGAGACACTCATTGGGACAGGACAAAGGACTTTTATTCCCAGCAAAGCAACATACATACATGATATAAAAGAGTCCTGTTCAATTTGTAACGGTGTTATTAGTTATAGTAAGTACAACTTTTTAAATTCATGGTTTACTTTTTGTATTTATAATATTCAGTGTACTTAATAATAATTTTTAATCGGACAGAGATTTTTACACGTTATATTTACTCTTAGATTATTTTATACAAAAAAAAATACTGGTAGATAATTAAAAACGTCTTAAAATAAAATAGTATCCATTAAAAAAACTTCCAAATGAGTGATATCGAGCAGATGCGGCAGCCATTGTTAACGATCGTTTTAAAGGGAAATACATATAGACAATATAATAAAAAACATGCGTGAGTATCGTGGAACACTCGGTTGGAACGAAGTTCCTTTCGTAGTATATTATTATTGATTAACAAATACAAATAAATGAATTACTAGCGTCTATTAAAATGAATCGTCACTTAAAATAATATTTCTTTCATGGCAAGATAAGAAAAAGTGTGAGGGAGATGGATATTATTCCATCTCGCTCGCACTATAGAAAAGGGTTCGTGACGGAAAAATATCACAATTTTTCTCGTTTAACCTCATTAGTCAAACTCGTACCGTGCGATAAAGAACTTCGTTCCAAAAAAACCTTATTTCTATATTTAAACAGTTAGGGGTTCGTTATTCTCAGACTAATTTGATAGGAGTATGTGTGGCTGTAAGTTTGTGCAAGTCTGTTCTAAATTAATTATAAAAAAAATAATTCAACCGTTGGGTAGTCCACGTCAGAAGAGAAAACTTCTTAGATCCACAAACTCGTAAACATAATTTTTGTAGGTTATTATCTATTTATTATATTTATCTGAGTGTGACGTTCATGTGAGTTTTTCCCCATCCCAAAGGTGCCCCACATGCCTAAAGAAATTTTTACTTCAAAAACGAATAAGAATAAATGGTGGATAGTTACATGACATTGTTCCGCGAGACGGAGAGTGAGGCGTTGGTGAGGTTGTTTTCGTTGTCATTAAGGTCGGTGCACACTAGAGCGGCGGCGTTCCGCGCGTGGGCGCGGCGCCGTACCAAGTAGCGCATGCGCAGCGCCGCCACCACCGCCAGCCCCACGCACCTGCGCACCACCACACCGCCACCATCACCACCACTCTCTTTATACATTAACGGTGACAAACAAGCACACAATCCACTTGATGGTAAGTGGATACTGTTAAACATCTACACCTATCCTCGATTAAGAATCAAAATGTAGATCCGTTGTCAACTCTGAGCACTAAGATGGAATGGCTCGTTTCCAGTAAAAAGTGTCTTCGGTTCTCTACACTCACCATACGAAACAGCAGTATTGAGCTGGTATTGTTCATGCAATAGTTTTAAGACAAACATGTCACAAATAAAGAAGCAAAGAAAAGAAAAAAAAGGAAATAAATTTGTTTAGTAATACCGATATCATAACAATTTGTTTACAACAATAGTATAATATATAAAATTTTGCTTTATTCTTTTTATTACTTTTGACATGTTTGTATCATGAAATGAAGTGTTTGTTATTGGTACTTTAATGATTTAATAAATTTTAATAAGTTAATTTTTATAAAGCAAATATATCAAGATAGAAAAATAAATTGCATGTTTTTTTTATAGGATAAGGGTGATAAACGAGCACACAGTCCACCTGATGGTAAGTGGTTGCTGCGGCCCATAGACATCTACATCTATCCTCTGTTACAGATCCAAATGCAGATGCGTTTTCACCCGTGAGGACTAGGATGGAATGCCTCATTTCCAGTAAAAAGGGCCTCCGGCCACCCGCACTCACCAAGTGAAACGCAGAGGTAAACCTCTACTTCACGCTGGTATTCTGTGAGGTCGAGGTACCACCCCGGTTCGAGCCGGCCCATCCGTGCGACAGCAAAAGCTGCCGCGTGGCTCTACCACTGTTTGTATGACTTAGTACATAGTATTTAATAATATCGCATATAACACATTAAAAAACAAATTAATTTGGTAAATGGATATTAATAATTAAAAATTAAAAATTTTGTGCAACCGACTTCAATATAAATTATTGAGAATAACTTAAAAACAAAAACTGTTGGTCGAACCTTGATCAAATTTATATGGGACCACATGTAAAGCCTGGTGTTTTTCAAATAAAAAAAGAATCATCGAAATCGGTCCACCCAGAAAGAAGTTATGAGGCAACCACATAAAAAAAGAAAGAAAAACATACATTCGAATTGAGTACCTCCTCCTGTTTAAGTCGATTGAAAATACTAAAGTCCAACTTGACCAAAACAATTACGTGCATGACAGCAATGCGGTTTCGTTGCCCGCACCCCGCCTGTATCCCCGCGCTTCCCCTACTGACCAATCACCGTTTCGTCTTCCCTCCCTAGTTGTAATGACGTCTTAGCTGTCATGCGCCTAATTGTTTTGGTCACGTAGTATTATTAAAAATCGAAAGTAATAGTGACAGATTAATATTGTAAATCGAATACTGCTGCTCTTTGTCCAAGCTGCTACTTATTGCTGGGTTGACATCTTACGTTAGATGTAAATTAAGCGGTTACACCATTATATCGATTTCCATGAGATTTTATGGCATTTTCCAAAGTCGCCTCTTACGGCACCCGCTGAGAGCAAGGAGGTGATAAATGTATTTACGCTGTCTTTACACGACAATATTTCCAGTGTAAAAGGTCAATGGATCGTAAAATTAAACAAAAATAATAACAAAACTCCCATATTGGTAATCGGAAGCTGTAATATCCGTATAATATCTATGATCGTCAAAGCGATAGTTAGATAGTAGCGATAGAAAGTCATAATTTAACGTATTCTGAAGTATATATTCAGCAATGGATCAAATGTTTATCTAGAAGAAGGATCGTAGTGTTACATACGCTAGATCTGCAAGTGCAGTGTGTGCATGTGCGTGTGCGTGTTCATGTGCGTGACTATATGTATATGTGCGTGTGTATATGCGTGCGTGTGTATGTGCGTGCGTGTGTGTGTATATGCGTGCATGGGTGTGTATGTGCGTGCGTGTGTGTGTGTGTATGTGCGTGCGCGTGTGTGTATGTGCGTGCGTGTGTGTGTGTGTGTGTATATGTGCGTGTGTGTGTGTGTATGTGCGTGCATGTGTGTCTATGTGCGTGTTCATGTGCGTATGCGTCTGCATGTGCGTGTTTATGTGCGTGTGCATGCGGGTGCGCGTGTGCGTCTGCGTGCGTGTCTATGTGCGTGTGCATGCGGGTGCGCGTGTGCGTCTCCGTGCGTGTCTATGTGCGTGTGCATGTGTACGAGCTGGTGGACGGTACTTGAAGAGCCGCCTGCCGGTGAGCTGCGGCTGGTGCTGGTGCGGCTGCAGCGCGCGGTCGAGGCGCGCGTAGCCGGCCAGCACGCGCTGCAGGTAGCGCTTCTGCCACACCAGCGCCTTGCGCCAGCTCTCCAGCCGCACGCAGCGCCCGTGAAGATACCGCAGCTGCACGGACCACCAAACATCTTACTAAATCTTTACTGCTTTTTAAAAAAAAAACCTTACCCTCACTCTAGAAACTTCTCGTCCATCGTGGAGGCAATTTACAAACATAAATTGCACAAGGACAAACGTGCAAACCCGGAACCATTATTCGTAAGCCATACAAATACTAGTTCCATGAGGGATTCGAACCCACGGAGAGCCACGGAGCCGACTGTCTACATCTTCGGCCTAACCGACGTATCTACATCTTCGGTCTTCGAAACAAATTAGTTTCTACGGATTTTATTGCATTTATTAACTTATTTTATATTTCTGACGTTTCGTATAAAGTTAATAAACGCGATAAAGTGTATAAAAAGTAGATTTTTTTAAATATGTAGTATTCGCGTAAACATAAAAAATATTTATCTTTAGACTTATAACAATAACTTAAATTAAAAATTTTCAAAATCCCCAAAACAAAAAGGGCTGGTGCTCTTCAACCAGGTGAACAGACTTTCTTGAAATATAGCTAACAACACTTTCGATTAAGCAAACGAAAAACACAATCAAAATCGGTTCATCCGTTTATGGAGCTATGATGTCACAATGACTTTCAATAAGAATTACACATGTAATCTATATTGAATAATAAGTTATTCTATTCTATTCTATTCTATTCTACAGACAGACACACTGATACAAAGATAGGTACACAGATACACACTACAAGCGTATAATACCTGATGTAAATGACAAAATATAGATACTACTAGCGCCATCTTGTAACAAACTAGTGAACAATCAATTTGTCTAATTCTTTTCTTAGAATAAATTAGTCGTTCCAAATCTCTGTCGAAGCACGTTGTTTTATTATAATAATCTCTGTTTTCATCGGAGGTTAAAAAGCAGTTTATGATGGTATCAGATTCAGAATCTATTTCACGAAAGAAGTCCCGCGGAAACATACGAACTAAAGTATACAGTATGGAGTTGGCAAAATTTGGTAAAATGGAGACAGCAAAAATGTTAAATTACGCGAAAACTGTTTCGACGCGCGCTTCTTGTACAGGGTTATTTTGCAATAACCGACCGAATTTGCAGACAAGCTTCAGAATAGATAAAATAAGCGAATGATGAAAAAAAGCAAGAAAAAAACTGAAAGATTTTATCCTTTATATTCAAAATGTGTGGAAACGCATTATTTTAATTGCTTGTCATTCATAAATATGAAGCGCCTACTATTTTATACGCACGCACACATTCGTAAGGGAGTGTTGAGTTCAGATGCAGTCGGTGGCGTTTGGCACTCGCGCTCGGTTACAGATTTAGGTATCTAATATGTAGTTGTTTTGACTCGCTAAAACCAAACGCGCCTCCCCACCCTCTTCCTTCCATTACACCGCTGGATACGTTCACCTGGCTGGCAGACAGTGTTGACTTGATCGTGACCTCATTACGTACCGAGTGTCCTATTGTTAAATGTTCGTAGGTAGTATTACTTGTCAGCAATGACGCAAAGAAAATATTCGAACGGCGAATACTATGAAATAGTACGGTGTTATATTTTAAGCCAGAAAAGCTTATGTGGTGCCCAGAGATTATACGAAAGTGAGTATTTACCGCGTTTGCAAAGATAAGGAAGTAACGCGCGTGCACCACATAGTTGGATTGGGCGTGGCGGCCCTCTACCATGGGCTGCAAGGTCACTGGACCTTACACCATTAGACTTTTATTTATGGGGTGAAATAAAGAAACAAGTTTACGTCGAAGCGGCCCAGAGCTATGACAACCTCCGCAGCAAAATAATTTCTGCATTCATGAAAGTGAAAAGTGCTCAGACAAATGTAATTAATGTGAAAAATAATTTAAAAAAACGTGCTCAACTGTGCGTTGTGAGAAACGGACTTCATTTTGAACACCTATTAAAATACCAGTAAGCTAGTTTTATTTTAAGTGTATGCATATTTAAGATGTAAATAGTTCGTTTTTGTAAATAGTAAATCGTTTTAAATTGTTAATATTTTGAAATTAATTGGCTTGAAAAATAACCCGGTATAGTCTGTTCGCTAAGTTAGTATCGGTACACCCGGAGGAGCACTTTTTGCTTTTATTTTATTGTCTTTTACTGTGTTTCTTAAATTAATGTTTTCCTTACCATAAATTACCATAAGAATAAAATAGTATTTTATTTTATTTAATAATTACTTAATAACCCAATATAAAACCTTCAACAATATTATACTCAACCCGGATTATCTTTAAAAATGGACCGTCCTTGTCATGTCAATTGACAATTATGTCACATTGTTAGCGTAGTTATAATTTTATTTAATTTTATATTTATTTTATTTTTGTGTGATTTTTTTAGTACAGATATTGAACTTTATGAAAATATTTTTAAATTTATAAAAGTAATGTCGGGTCAAACAATGGAGCCAATGAAAAGCGATTCGCCAAAGATATCAGATATGGTGTAGGTTAAAATACTTCCTTTATATAGAATAGAATAGAATATATTTTATTCAATATACGAAATATATCTGAAAAGGTTACGGTCATTATGAGGTGGTATTTTAATTTTATACATTTCTTATGCGGGAACTCGTGGCTGTTTCGTGGCTGTTTCGTGCTGTGCGGAATGCTTCGGTTATTTGGACTCTTTGGAAAGAATGAATGGGGAAAGAGTGAGAAAGCAAATTTATGCTGCAGAAGTGAATGGTAGAGTCGGTAAAGGCGCCTTAGTCTGAAGTTTATCGACCGAATTGGCGATGAATTGAAGATGGGCCATGTTTGAGTACCTTTAATCTAAGAGCATGTATACGTAGATATATGGGTGTAAAGGAAGCGAGAGAATATGTGTCAGAATCGTGCCAAATGGAAGTCCGTGGTCTCATCCCTACCCTAATGGGTGGCAGGTGTGAGAGTTTCTTATTATTAAATTATTATTTCTTGTGCTGTTTGCACAGATCGTGTAACGCACATATTTTGTATGAGTGATAAGAAGAGAGTCTTATCGCTTCTTTATATATCGACACAGATTTTTACAAAATATAGTTATGATAACATTTTGTTACACTTCACCTGTGCATATCAAAAAGCAATCCATCTTGGACTGAACACCCCTGAAGGGGTGTAAAAGCATCTGGATTATGAACCCTAATCGAGGATAGATGTGTAAGCCATAGCATCAACTTACCATCAGCTGGAATGTATGATAGTTTGAAACCATTGCAAAAAAACATTATTGACCTATTATTCGAACTCAGGACTCACGAGTCGCGATAATGTATTCTAACCACTTAGCTGCACGGTTTTAGTAAAACGCTTAGTTAACTTATGCTTGCAGCATGTGCGGTGACCATCCTTCCTTCACCAAGACAGAACTCAACATAAAGGAAACCAGACCTGGAGACAAGTTAAAAATCAATGTACCCATATCTCACTCCAGGATAACACCCACAGTAAGTATAATTCAATTGATATATCTCGTGAGATAACGACGAATGGTGATATCACGGTCGATTTAGAGCACGGTGACACCTTCCGAATATTGTCGGTCAGCTGCCCAGGAAATACTATAATGCCCCGAGTGAACACATAAGGGAAGAAAATATTATCTGGAACAACTTTCACAGACATCCTGGTTTACATGCTGTTCTTCACCGTTGAGCACGTTGTAAATTAGGATATCTAAATTGCAATAAAACACCTTTAATGATACAATCGCAGGGACTTGAAAAAGTTAGTCTTATACTAAAGAATCGTAGGCACCGTGTAGAAACTTATAATTTACCTGAGAAATAAAATGGACGTGAAAAGTATTGAATACATACAGCGGACCCGTTCTTTTACCCTGTCTATAACGGAGGTGTGTGCAGTGTGCACAACTGTTATTTTACATAAAACTTTTAAACCATTGTTTCTCAAAGTTTTTGTATTAAAAGCCAAAAAGAATTGTTAAAACACTAACCTTACAACTTAACGACTTTTCACAATCACAGTGGTGTTTCCAAACTTATCCATCACATTCATTATTGCACTAGCACATTTTTTTATAAAGTATTTATTTAAATACAATTTAAACTAATAATCAGAAGGGATTTTACGCGATTTTATCATAACCATCATTATAAAAACCTATGAAAGTCGACTACTGAACATAAACGTACCTCATTAGTTGTCTAATTTTATTTTGATTGTTTCCGAATTAGTTGCCTGGCTGACGGGCAGGTAACTGCACATTTTTTTATTATTTCGAATTGCTATGAGTAAGACGCTACTTGTTTTTTTTATTATTTTGAATTGCTATGAGGAAGACGCTACTTGTTTTTTTTTATTATTTTGAATTGCTATGAGGAAGACGCTACTTGTTTTTTTTTATTATTTTGAATTGTTATGAGTAAGACGCTACTTGCCCATCGACTTTTACGTTTCCCCCTATAAATCCCTTATACGACAAACATGAGATGATTTGGATTCTCCTATAGACTAGGCGACGAGGCGAATATAATACGTGACTTATTCATTACCAAATAGGACGCCCCGGATTATAAACGGATCCTCTGGGAGGTTGTATCCAGTTTGGGAAGCGGTGAATGAAGTAATCCTGAGTCGATTAGCAATAATTGTAATTGTTTTGCGCAGTCATCGCGTACAGAGCGGCCGCCAGTTCGCGCGATTTCGGAGCTGGTGCCGCGGCCCGACTCGCTGCCCGACAACAAGGCACTTATACACGGTGAGGTTAATTAGATAATTAAAATATAGCAACCTTATTACAAAAAATAGTTAAAGTTATTTTCAGGTTTAAATAAGAATTTATATTTTGAAAGAAGTCCCGCAGAAATATACGAACTAAATGTAAAGTATGGTATTTTTGAATAGAATAATAAACCTAGCCAGCTAACAGCATAGCAAAGTGGCGAAGCAATCAGCTTTGTAGCGGTTTCTAACGGTTGCCGTTGAGCAATCAGTTTCAAAATAGGAGGTTCAGATGCCTGGGTGATCAGTAATCGATTGCCGAAAACAGAATTTGAAAATTCGAAACCGTTCTCGAGATAATCGTGGGACAGACGGACAGACGGACAGACATCGTGAAATCAATAAGTGACTTCGCAAGCTTCACCACTTAATAAGGGTGGCAAGCGAACATACAGTCCACCAGGATGGTTCGTGGATGCTGTGGCCCATAGACATCTACATCTATACTTGATTAAGAATCAAAATGCAAATGCGTTGTCACCCCTGGGGACTATGATGGAATGCCTCGTATCCTGTAATAAGGGTCTCCGGTTCTTTACACTAACCATACGAAACAAGCAGTATTAAGCTGCTATTTTACGCTGGTATTCTGTGAGAGAGCGGTCCTTTCCCGGTTGAGCCGATCCATTCGTGCTACAACCATAATATAGCTTCAGCGTGGGTCTAACACGTATTTGCAAGCAAAATGTTAAATTTCGGAAACTGTGGCACCGCGCCTAATTGACTTCTTTAGTTAGAAGGATTCTTAAACCATAGTTTTAACCCCAGAAACTATCAATAAATTACGTTTTGTATTCAGGTGGTAACAGTCAGTAACTTCCTTCTTTCTTTACAAATCGAAGTGACATAACAATTAACAGTCAACCTGATAGTATGTACTATGTATCTACTGCAGCCCATAGGCACTGGTAACCAACTTTAAACAAAGGCTGATGTCACCTTTGAGGATCTAATCGAAATACCTTACAGCTTTTAATTAAACCAGCTGTTTATATTCTTCATATTGAAATCCAAAATAAAGCTGAACACGTCTACTGCTTGGCGGCAAATATACGTAAGTGGGTGGTATCTGTCCA
Source organism: Parnassius glacialis (assembly GCA_033319125.1). Classification (NCBI taxonomy): domain Eukaryota; kingdom Metazoa; phylum Arthropoda; class Insecta; order Lepidoptera; family Papilionidae; genus Parnassius; species Parnassius glacialis. The sequence continues at coordinate 3,096,930 of JAVANC010000011.1, forward strand.
AAAGGACTTTCAGGTATAAACGGAGTCTTACCACAAACTACACTGCGGGTCGTAACTTAGAATCAAAACATTTGTACGCAAAGCAGAAATTATTGACTTTCGAGTCAGATTATGTGGTGATTGTCTTCATGTCATTGACACTGCAGCCTGGTGAACTTGACATCTTAACATATGATGATTATGACCCCATCAGATGGTAAATGGTGAAGAGGAAACTGTAAAACAGACTTCGCTTAATAAAAGTCTATTATATATTGCATTTTTGTCTTAAAGGCACCCACGTTGTAATCGAATGGAAATATAGATCAGATGCTGGTAAATTACTCCACGTCTTGGGGCTTCTACGGTTCCTACGGCGCCTCGATATCTCAGAAACTAAGCGAGATATCGAAAAATTTTGTTCTTACTTATCGGCGTATCTCGTCGAGATCTATGCGAATCTGCCATCAATTTATGGCGCCATAAGAACCGTAGTCGTGCCCACGTCTTTGCTGTACGCATTACGAACGACGAAGCAAACAGTTTGGTTCGAATAATTACCGTGTGGTGACGACATAAGACAATACATCACCCCTAATTGAACCCGTGGGTGTAGTAAGAGGCGGCTATGGGAAATGCCAAAAAAATCTTATGGGTTCTGATAGTATGGCGGTACAACCATTTCCTCCGAGGTATAATACCCATAAGTCTGGGTATTATACCTTGGATGGACGAGGAGCAGCGTCAAAGGCGCGAGAGGCTCACGTGCAGGCGTGCATGTTTGTATGTTTGTTGGCAGCGGCGCTGGGCAGCTTCCGCTGGCCGCCGTACGTGGTGTGCGTGTGGGCGCTGCTGCTGGCGCTCACGCACGCGCTGCACGCGCTGCTCGCGGCACTGGACGCTGTGCTGCCACCACTCAGGTACGCTGCCTTGTCTCCGGTTCGAATCCCGACTCGAGTCATCATCCGTTACTGAGATTCTCTGTCAAGAAATTCTCGAACTCTGGAAGTTGGAGGTGTTTCACCCCCGTGCCATCCCATCGAACTACGAGACTAAGGGAATAGCAAGTGCCTGCCCACGCAATCATGTAATATAATCTAGTCCTGCGTAGATGGCTAGTCTTTTTTGGGACTGGCCGCCATAATCGAAATTCTGTCTGAAGGATATTACTGTTATACCTCGCGATTGTTATTAGTGTACTTGTATCTTTATAGTCATTATGTTTCTGAGTCATGTTGCACCGGGAATCATAGATTATATTAATTTATTACAATTAACTCATCAAAAGTTCACTACTGAACATGGGCTTTCCCCTTGATTGTCTTATAGAGGTTTCCCAAGCATACCGATCGTGACAACTTTGGCAACCGCAGTTTTTTTTTATTATACGTTGTTTAATAATGATATACACTGAGATCCCCAGAATAAAAACTGTACTTAATTAGGGAATCGCTGTTAATCCAACTGACATGTAAATATTGTGTTGTATATTTTACAAATAAATAAAGAAATATATAAATATGTTTTAATCTCAGCTGAATCTAGGATAGTCATTATTGTTATGATTGTATATCTTTATTAATACAAAGCTACTTAGTAAATTACCACATTGAGTATGTAAGTAAGGTTTGAGAATGCCTGTATTAACGTGGACACGTGTGGCATTATAACATCTATTGCATAATTGATGCAAATTTGTCACAAACATGCATCAATTACGCCTCGCCTTAGCTGGAGTTACGACACTCCCGTATAAAACGGGCATTTGTATGGCCCATTAATAATTGTTCCGAGTGTGGATGTTTGTCATTGTGCAATTTATGTTTGTAAACTGCCTCCACGATACAGGACAAAATGCTAGTGTGAGGTAATGTTATAAAAAATAAATAAAAAAGATTTCATCGTCATGAAGATATCTTAAGAGAAGGCAATAAGTTCATTATGGATAAAATTTGCAGGAACGTGTGCGTGTATTTCCGCACTTGGACCGAGGAGTCGTGGAGGAGGGAGGCGGAGCTGAACCGCAAGGTGGTGCCGCTGGCGCTGGGCGGCGCGACGGGGCTGCTGTACGCACTGTGGTGCGCGCTGTACGCGCTGCACGCGCTGGCGCGCTGGGCCACCGAGCCGCTGTGCGAGCTGGAGGACAAGCCCAGCACGCCCGACATCGCGAACGTCACCAACTACATAGACGATGTCACCACTAACACCAGCTTCGGCATCAACTTTCAAGCGTTAAGGAAATGATGGATTTTTTATCGCGCATTCAATCGAATATTTAACTGTTATACAAATTTAAGGGACCGCGTTCCCGATTGTGAAAACTAATTTCAAACGTCATTCGATTCGTAAGCTTTCCTAAATGGTTATGGTTAATTCTAGCCGAAATAAATTTTATGTTTTATAAATTGTTTTTTCCTTTAAATATAGGGGCATTTCACGTCAAGCGGACAAGGAAAAAAAAGTGAGGTTCTGAAATGTATTTATATTAGGTCCAGTTATACTTCTAGTAGATATAAATACGAACACGATTTTTTTTCATATGTTGTGTATTTGTCTAGTTTTGGGCTCCTAAAGAATAGTCTAAATCGAAATTAGGATTTTTTTTGAAGAATTTTCTCGTATAGAAAACAATTACAATAAATTTTCAAACTACGCGACTTGTATAGAAAATTTCCTGATCTTTTAAAAAAGGAATCAAATTTGAAAATATTTTTTTTTGTCTTCTAAACCGGACGTAACCATTTCAAAACAAAATTTTAGAAACTTCGACTTTTTTTTAAATTTTCTTATTTCAAAATATAGCTTAGAGTATCTAAATAATACACCGTACATAAGTTTGGAAATGGGATCTGCGTTAGTTAAGGAGATAGGTAAATTAATGTATGTACATGTAGCAGTGAGTATAATGTTAGGCGCTTGTTTATGTCGGTTAATATACGAATTATGGAAAACGCGACAGTATTAACATTTATCATCCTGTTCATGTTTGTTCAAGCTCTAACAATAATTAGGAGTAGTTATTTAAAAATAAAATAATATCAAGATATTGATAAAAACATTTGTATAGCTACAAATATTAACAGGAAGAAGTAAAAGATAATTTTATCTTTAGGTTATCAAAAAGTTTACTCTTCATTTCTTAAAGGATTAATTATTTAATTACCAATTGTTAATTTTTTTAATTTAATGACATATTCATTATCTCGATAGTTATTGTTATTGAAGTTCATTTTCAACCCCCTAAGGATCACGAAAACGCGACTAGTAAGTGCCATCTCTTAGCTACGAGCAGAATCAATTACGTTCAACTAGTAGCGCCATCTCTTAGCTACGAGCGCAATTAATTGCTTATGTTAGAAAGAGACAGCAGTATGATGCAAAGTCATTTTGTATTTCCGTTATTGTTTTATTGTTGCTCTGACCTCGTAGTAACTGGTGTTCTAAACAACAATTTACAAAAAAAAAATATAATGACTCTGTACGGCGATCGATGTTTTAATCCATTTCATTTACCAAATCATCGTATCCGTAAAAGTTTAAGAGTAATTCCTACAAGTTTAATGCAAAATTTGGGATTCCCTGCAAATGCGCATCTTGCAGGAAACGACTGTTAAATGAAGTCTTCAATAGGTAACCTTAATAAAGAAGTGCAATGCAGTCAATCATCGAGTGAACTTTTACAAAACATTCAAGACGAACTATTCATTCCCGAAGACAAATTCAAACATAATTCAACTCAAACTGACACAGCAATAGATAACCAAGAAATTTTGAAGCAGCTAAAGGTAGAAATTTAATGAATCTAATTCTCCTTCTATGAAAACTATGACCCTGACCATAGCACCTAAATCCTGGAGTGAAAATAAACTTGCAGAAGAGTTTGGAACATCCAGGCCACAAGCTAAAAAAGTAAAGCAGCTCGTAGATCAGTTTGGTATTTTGTCATCTCCGAACCCACGTGGTGGTCGTGAACTACTACCCGAGACCGAAAACTTGTTAAAAAAGTTTTTATCTTCGAGAGGACATTAGCCGAATAATGCTCGGTAAAAAAGATTTTGTATCTGTTAAACAAAACGACGGGAAAAGAACATACAAAAACAGCTTCTGATGTGCAATATTGATGAACTTTATCAGAAGTTCAAGGAGGAATATCCGGACGCACAAGTAGGTTTAACAAAGTTCTTTACTCTAAGACCCAAACAATGTATCCTCGCTTGCCACTCTGGAGCTCATATTGTATGTGTTTGTACTTACAAAATGTAAAGCTAATGCTGAATGGCGGAAACATAGCTAATCTTACAGCTGGAACTGCCATGGAACTTTCTTCTTATAAGGATTTCCTTCGCAAGATGATGTGTACCAATCCAACAAAGACTTGTCATTTAATGACTGCAAAAACACCGTCAATTGAAAGTTGTAAATATTGTCCTGGCTAAAGTGCAATTCGTAATCTGAACTTGTGTCTGAAGTCGAGTCTTTGCTGGACAAAGTCTCGGACTGGGGGCGACTAAATCTAGTCCAGTTTAATCCTCAGAAGACACAAGTTTGCGCGTTTACCGCTAAAAAGAACCCCTTTGTCGTATCTCCTCAGTTTCAAGGCACTCCCCTAGTTGCCTCAGCCAGTATCGGAATCCTTGGCGTCGACATATCGAGTGACGTGCAGTTTCGTGGTCACTTGGAAGAGAAGGCCAAATTAACCTCTAAAAAGCTTGGCGTGCTCAGCAGAGCGGGACAGTATTTCATGCCGGCACACCGCCTGCAACTTTACAAGGCGCAGGTTAGGCCTCACATGGAATACTGTTCCCATCTCTGGGCAGGGGCTCCCCAGTGCCAGCTCCTTCCACTTGACCGCATCCAGCGCAGAGCGGCTCGAATCGTCAACGACCGAGCCCTTTCCGATCGGCTCGATTCATTGGCACTGCGAAGAGATGTTGCATCTCTTTGCATTTTCTTTCGCATCTACCATGGGGAGTGCTCTGAGGAATTGTTCGGATTAATCCCAGCCGCCAAATTTCACGAACGCACATCGCGGCAGAACTCCCGATACCATCCACACCATCTGGATGATTGGCGGTCCACCACTGTGCGATTTAGAAGATGTTTTCTTCCTCGCACGACTTCCTTGTGGAATCGATTACCATCAGCGATTTTTCCGGACCGATACGACTTAGGGACCTTCAAGAAAAGAGCGTACTCCTTTTTAAAAGGCCGGCAACGCATCTGCAATTCCCTCCCTGGTGTTGCAGTTGTTCATGGGCGGCGGTAATCACTTACCATCAGGTGAGCCGCATGCTCGTTTGCCCCCTCTCCTATAAAAAAAAAATTGAAAAACATTTTTGATAACAATTAAGTTACAGACGTGCAGTTTGAAAAGTGGCTTGGCACAGACCGATTCACAATATCCACTCTAATACTATTTTGTGATGATTTTGTAGATAGCTTGTGTGATGCCTTGGATACTCTGAAACCTCATGCTTATATTGCAGAGACACAGGCGCTTTATTTTAAAAACCTTAAGGAGACTTTCAATGAAGGAGAAATCCTTGTACAGTGTGATTTTGCAGAAAATTATAGTTTTGTTGTCCAAGATGCTGCCCAATCTTTTCATTGGAATAACGACCAAGCAACACTCCTGACTTACGTTTTTTATTATAGAGATGGAATTGAAATAAAATATGGCAGCATTGTTATTATTTCAGATGAATTAAACATGATACAGCCACTTTTTACGCTTACCATAAAATACTATACAAATACCTTCTTGAACAAGCTATAGATATGTCTAAAATTATATGTATAACCGACGGCGCCTCTCAACATTTTAAAAATAGATTCAATTTTGTGAATTTATTTTATTATAAAGATGATTTTAATAATAATGCAGAAATACATTTTCACGCAACGTTTCATGGAAAGGGGCCATGTGATGGTCTTGGGGGGAACCTGCAACGCATGGAAGTCTACAATTACCTGCAAGTAGATCAATCCTTTCGCCAATGCAATTATATGAATGGGCAAAATTATCTTTAAAACAATGCTCCAAAGATGATATTAATCGTGAAAGGATTTTTTTGCAACCCCGGTTTGATTCTGCCATAACCATTCCAGGAACTAAAAAGTTGCATGCCTTTATTCCAACAACAGAAGGTCTTCTTGTAAAAAGAAACGGTTGCATAGATTCTCAAGGTAAAATTGTAAAAATTATAAAATAAAATTGTTTAGAATTTGTTATTACGTTATTTCATTACAATTATCATTTAATTTCATAGCAATTTTAAGTAGTAGTCGTTGTAGTATCTAGTAGTTCCAGACATTACCCCTACCTAAATAAACTAACAAACAACCATTATTTATTTATAAAATTAACACTAAAATACTAACTCTATTCGCGCCAACCGGCCGACATAAACAAGCGCCTAACATTATACTGACTGTGTACATACATTAATTTACCCATCTCTTTAACTAATGCAGATCCCATCTCAAAACTTCTGGTGTATTATTTAGATATTCTAAGCTATATTTTGAAATAAGAAATTAAAAGGGTCGAAGTTTCCAAAATTTTGTTTTGAAATGTTTACTTCCGGTTTAGAAGACTAAAAAAAATATTTTCAAATTTGATTCCTTTTTTAAAAAGATCAGGAATTTTTTTATACAAATCGCGTAGTTTGAAAACTTATTGTAATTGTTTTCAATATGAAAACAGTCTTCAAAAAATCCTAAATTCTTTAGGAGCCCATAACTAGACAAATACTACTACTAGAAGTCTAATTTGACCAGATATGAACAAATTTCAGAACCTCACTTTTTTCTCCTGTCCGCTTGACGTTAAATGCCCGTATAGACTTTATAAAAATTATTAATCATTAACTGTAATGATTCTAATATGAACAGTAGATCAAGGTATGAAATTATTGTATTGCCATCTGCTCTTAATACATCTGCAAAATTTCAGATTATTCAGACGTGTCGAAGTGAGTGAGACATGAAAATTCCGTTAATTACATACATAATAATATTTCAATAATATATATTTTCATTCAATAAAGATTACATGTAATTCTTACTGAAAGTATTTTTTTACTTTACCACTGGTTCGGAAAAAACATTCTGTCTTGGGAAGAACCAGGAAGAAACCCAGCGGGACTTTAAAAAAAAAGTAAATTATCCGATATAAGAGGTCGTACAATCTGTTCACATAATTTATTTTAGAAACGGCTTGGAAGCGACCTTATCGTTTCCAGAGGTTATTAATAACCCTTATTATACAGTTTCTATTTAAAAAAATATTTAAACTTGGTAACTGGAAGCCTTATATATTTTCTGGGACTTTTAATAGGGTATACATTGTCCCAAGAATGAATTACTGACTCTGTGAAGTCGAAAAACTGGTATCATTAACTTGTGTTTTCTAGTGTTTGCACAGTGTATATCACTTTTTTTTACTAAAACTACAAGACGCAGCACGTAAGTCTAGCGCTGAATGAAACGTGGAGCGGACACACACGAATTGAATTGGACGAATGCGCCTGGAGAGCCAATTAGCGCGTGCGAACGATACGCTCGAGCCAATCAGCGTCACTTATGCGCAATAACGGTCACCGCTAGACTTTCGTGCCGCTACCAGTACTTTTTTGTGTGAACAGACATTAAATTTTCGTAAATATACTGAGACGCCAAAGTTAATATATTTTTATGTCTATGTCTATGTTATGTCTATACATTTTTCTCCGAGAGATTTTCTTGATTTTAGATTGTAAATAGCTCTTGTGGCCCTCTTCTGCAAAACAAAAATAGTTTCTAAATCAGCCGAATTTCCCATACGATATTATGCTATGGAAATAATTGAAATAAACTAATCTATATGTCTCAACACTAATGAGATTAAACTTTTTTACAGGAGAAGCTGCATTGCTTAGTCTGCTTGCTAGTTTAGATACATGGGGGCCACTGAATCTTTACGTCGAGAGTGATGCTAAGAAAATAAGTGGATGCAACAGAGCTCAGTTCTTCCTTATTTAAAAACATATTTTGGTTTTAGTCTCTTTGCTCTCTTTTATAAGAGAGCAAAGTGGACTGTAAGTTTATTTGATAAATGTTAAGTGCGGGAAAATAAGAATATGCGGTGATTATAATATAACCTTAAAATACAAATGCGGAATGCCTGTTGAAAATACCTCACGAACGACAACAAAAGAACGCAAAATAACCGAATCTCCAAATTCCTCGGCATGGCAACTATGTGAAGTGCTCCATTTAGGTAGCTTCAAAAGATCATAATCATTCAAATAGAAGATTAATGTATGCGATGCGATGCACCGCACCGGTGGGAACACACAACCACTCAACACGGCGTCTTCACATGATGTCCCACAGATTATTTTATTTTTTGCGGGGCGCGTTCATAAACACAGGCAAAAGTCAACCCGGAAAGCGATTGTATTTAATGTCATACGTTTACAATGTAATTCCACAGACATTATTATATTATTAAAGTTAATGTGTAACAGGCACAAACACATTGGTATTCAGATTTTTAACACTCGGTGTTGTAAATTTAATACATTTAGTTTTATTGCCGTTTAAACGTTAAACAAACGCACCAATTTTGCGTAGTATAATAATACGTAGACACATACAGGTAAAACTAATATAAAACATGTAAAAAGCATTTTCCCTACTTTAGAATTTCTCCATCTCCAATTGTTCCGTATGTAATTCGAATTAAGCCTGCGTTAACGTACATTTAATTCTACTGTTGTTTTATTTTTGAATTCGTGAACTGCAGACAAACAGACAGTCACATACACAGCACGCGTGCACGCATGCCCGCCAACTTTCTCGCCTTTGCTGAATGTTTGAGGCACTCCACCAGGGCAATTTTATAATGCGATCACGAGATATGCGGTATAGAAATAATAAATGGCGATGTGATGCGAGGCGGGGTCAAAACATGACTACTAGGCGCGGCGACTTCCACGTTGTGAGTATAGATAATTTCTTGTTTCTTGCAGGCGTGTCAAAGACCGAGTCATAAGTTAAATCAGAAAGTGAATACAATGCCTTTTGCCATACGTTCACAAAGCAATACCACAGGCAATACTAAATTGTTAAATTTTATTTATAATAGGCGCAAACACTTCTTGTGACGCCATAATTACCTACATAATAGGACGCCATGGCTGAGCACTACAATTGTAGTTCTTTATTTGTGAGTCTGAATAAATCCACTAAATACGCTATAATACGATAACAAGTGGGACGCTATACTTTTGGCGGGACTTGACCACCGGCGGATTACAGGTTTTGTATAGTTATTTTAAATAATTATTTGAAGTGGACTATGATAAGTAAAATTTTGTGATTTTGTGTAATAAATATCTGAGCGTATCTACTTAGTGGAAACGATGAAACAAGGGCTTTAATGGTTATGAAAACCTCAAGATATTTTGTTTATTAGGCACCTGGAGATACTGCTCATTGCAATGTGTTTGCAATCCACAAATTCTAAAGAAGATTTTAAACAAATCATTACAAGGAATAGTTTATTTTTATATGACATTGGCAAAAGTACTACCGTATGAGTCCAATTAATATATATAAATAAAATTGAAGTATTTCAATATTATAGACAGACGTCTGTTATATTGAAATATTGGTACATTGGTACCTTAGTACATGTAATTGGTTTCTATCAAACTTACGAGGCTTTTCGTATGCTATTAAGACATAAATAAACATTATAAAATATTTCGTCTGTGTGTCCGGACTCTTCTTCAAAACGGTTGAACCTATTGTGTTGAAGCCTTACGAACAAATATCGAGTAACGCTAGGAGGGATCTAGGCTATATTTATTCGGCATTTTAAAATTGAGTACCGTTTGGATATTTGGGCATTATTTGAGTATTACACATAGCATATACCCCCAGGGTGAGGTGTTAGTAGAAAATATGAAAAAGAATGTATAGACGAGACTCACCGCCTGATCCTTCTCATCGGGCGCATTTAGTCCCGGCGGGCGCGGCGACGCCAAGCTCTTGTGCTGTTCCACCGAACTCTGTGTACAATGTATATGTTATGGACAAAGTGATTAATACGCCTTTATTAATAACGTCCACACATAAAACTAATTTTATAAATTCAATCGCGTTTAATTTTAACTTTTAATTACCCATGTTTCGGGCACTTATCAAGGTTTTCAACCAATTATAATGTGGGTTTTCAAGGCAAGAATGAATAGGCTTTTGTTACGCCAAGTCATCGCGCTTTACCATCTTTGTCTGCATCACCACTTACCATCAGGCGGGGTAGTGGTCAAACACTTGCTTATAATAGTTAAAAAATACTTAAAAAATATAGATAACACTAAATCTTTTTAAAAAAATTCATGTCATTCTTAACTGATAAAAGTTATTATAATTTAAGTGAATTCTTTAAAGATGCGAATAAATAGCGTACGATGAATTTATAATAATTATAGAAAATAATATATTACAACTAGTAATGTTAAGAAACTAGAGCCCGATGACTTCGTCAATCCTACTTAGCGGTACCTGTCTCTGACGCCAGGCTATATATATAGGTATTTATATTCAAGTGTGAGCCCCGATGATTACGACATTTGGATTGTATATAGGATACTGATACAAGCTTGGGATTCGAGACAATTAAAAACTGCCGAGTGAACACTTTAATTACAGAACACTAATTACAACTTAAAACTATACTAATAACAATACACAAGTGTACTACATATACCTTTAGTTCACAATTGTGTCGCTTCGAAGTATTCGCTCGTATCGCCAATTCAATACTACCTTGGTCGCGGTCTACACCAGCCTTATATAGGACCTCAGGTAGTTTCCAGAACCAGAACCGTGTACATATCGGTCCCGATTGACTAGGTGTCGATAGTTCTAGAAAGTTCTTTTGGAAATTTCTAGTTCTTGACTCTCCTAGTTCTGCCACTCAATACTAGAGGGCGCTAGTAGTAACTAGTGTTGCCATGTACCATGTATTAATCGTGGCGCGCAACAGTATTTTAGTTGGTATTTAGTACTAGTTAATACATATTTAGTATAAAGATTTAAAAAGGTTCCCCTTTTAAATTATAAAGGACGTCACTTGATTATATTGTATAAGGAAAATATAATATTTATTGTTACTTGCAAATTATAAAAAAAGAAATAAAAAAGTCAACAATCAAGGTAAAAAATTACCGTGTCCGATTAAAGTCTATTAATTGCAGACAGTTCTAGAAATAAACTGGATATTTTTTGACTATTCAAAACATTTATATAGCATAACATTGAAATATATTCAATATAAAAAATAAAAATAATAAAATAAACACAAATTACTAAAACAAAACTTATGTTATCACACAGTTCTCCTTCTTCCCACGGCATCATGCGAAAACCGTTGGCTTCGTTTTCTCTAAGAGCGGCTATGCTAAGCCTTTGAGCGAGAAAAATCTAACCAGCAGCAGAAGCAGTTTTTTTTAAGGAAATTTGCTGTTGTTATTAGATTTTACAACTTAACTTAAAAAAAAAAACAATGCGTATAGCTAACCAGTGTGTCGTTGAAGGGCCGTTGTTTGCTTGTCGTTGATGAAAGTTTCTTCTCCAGCTCTACAATGGTGGCGCTTTGTATACTGAGCAGCTCTTTCGCCCTCGCTAATTCAACGCCCGCGTCGTGTTTTAATCTGTCAAAACAAGATATTATAAGAATTTCTATATGGAATAATTAATATGGGTAACAAACCAGCACACAGCCCACCTGATCGTAAGTGGATGTTGGATCCATAGACTCTATCCTCAATTAATAATAAAAATGCTGGTGCGTTGCCACCCCCTGAGGACTAAGATCCTCGTTTCCAGTGAAAACTAGTCTCCGGTTCTCTACACTCACCAAACGAAACACAGTAGCATTGAGCTGCTATTTTACGCTGGTATTCTGTGCGAGCGTTGTCCTTCACCGGTCGAGCCGATCCATTCGTGCTACAACTATACTACTAATATAGCTGTAGCGTGGCTCTACCACGTAAGATGTTGCCTCGATATGCGTAGACATTTCCCCCATGAAAAAAGAGTCGTTAGTCAGTTGTTTTATCGAAAAGGTTGAGTACCTCTTGATGTCTGCAAGTTCTGCTCGCAGCTGCGCGGCGCACTGCGTGCGCTGGTCGAGCTGCAGGCGCAGCACCTGCAGCTGCAGCTGCGTCTCGCCATTACGACCGCGCTCAGCCTCCAGCTTAGATCTCAGCACAGATATCTCACTCTTAAGCCGCTCCACACTCTCCATCTGAGTGAACAAGTATTAGTTAATAAAACTAACTAAACAATACTGTCGTAAAAAACTGCCGATTGAATTACCAAAATTGACACTTTAATTACACTAATTAATTTAAATTAAATAACACTAAATTAAATAACACTAATTACAATCTAAAACCACACTAATAATAAAACACAATCACTTTAGTTCGCAGTTATTTCGCTTCAAAGTATTCTCTTCTATCGCAAATTCAATATTGACTCGGTCGTGGTCTATACTGGCCTTATATGGGGCCTCAGATAGTTTCCAGAACCTTCTACTGTAGCGAAATCTAAATGTTCGAGTGCATATCGGTCCCTAAATTTCGGGAAGGATCTTGACTCTCTTAGTTCTGCTACTCAACACCACTAGAGGGCGCTAATGTAACTAGTGTTGCCATGTTCAAGACATTAATAGTGGCACGTAACACTTTCTGCTACTCGACACTAGAGGGCGCTAATGTAACTAGTGTTGTCATGTACAAGACATTAATAGTGGCGCGGAACACTGCCCCCTCCTAAGACATGCTCGTCCCGAGCATTATTGGCCCCATAATAACGCGCCAGTCGATCCACATGGACGATCTTAGGAGTACCTCTGGTACCTTTCTGTATCCGGTAGGTTACGTCATTGATCCTTGTCACAATCCGGTACGGTCCGTGCCATTTAGCTTGAAGCTTAGGAGATTTCCCTTTGCTGCGAACTGGATTATGTAACCACACTAGTGAACCTTCGTCAAACCCTTTGTTGTTCATTTTGCGGTCATACCGTGTTTTCATCTTCTCAGCCGTTTACTGGCCCGACTGTATGACGTGCTCATAAATGTCATTCACTTTGTTCCGCAAGTCAATTGCATAATGGGTTATACTGCGTGGGGGCATCAGGTGGTATTTCGGTGATCAGGTCTGCAAGCAGCCGTAATTCTCTCCCAAAGTTTGCGAAAGCTGGCGTGACTGATGTACTTTCGTGAACAGCGCTTCGATATGACAACAAAAACGGTTGTATGTGCCTGTCCCAGTCTCGTTACTGTTTTTCCACAACTTATGCCAGGTACCTTTCCAATGTCTGATTGAATCGTTCTACTATTCCATCAGATTGTGGGCGGTAAGAAGTTGTTCGTGTTTTATGAGTACCCATAACTCTGCAAGTTTCCTGGAATATTTGAGACTCAAAATTCCTTCTTTGATCGCTGTGAATCTCTAAGGGTACTCCAAAACGACAGAAGACTTCATGAACTAGTTTATCTGCAACTGTTGAAGCTTCTTGATTTGGAATGGCGAAGACTTCTGGCCACTTAGTGAAGTTATCCATCACAACCATGAAATACTTGTTACCACTTTCACTTTACGGAAACGGCCCCGCAACATCAATGGCTATCTTCTTCCATGGTGCACCAACATTGTACAATTTCAATGCGCCTCTACTACGAGTTTGAGGTCCCTTTACAGCCGCACAACTTGTACATTGGCGGCAACAGTCCTCGACATCGTCACGACAGTGGACTCAGTAAAACCTTTCTCGGAGCTTCAGTAGAGTTCGTTTAATTCCCAGATGGCCTTCTGAACAACCACTATGGTACAGCTGTAGAACATCCGGTACTTTAGCCTTAGGGACAACCATTTGCAAATGACATCTGTCTCCCCGACCATTTTCCCATTTACGGCACAGGACTCCATCCTGAATCAGCAAGCTGTCCCATTGGGCCCAATAGCTTTTCGTGGTCGAACTCATTGCTGAGACGTCGCTCCACTTGGGCTTAGGAGCACTGGCTTTCATCCCGGCTCCCTTATCTCTTTCCCGAAAGTAGCGTGAAGGTACTTCCTGAGGAGCATCTGCTCTTCCATACCGCGCTGCAGCTGCTCTTCCAACCGACAGGCCTGTTCATGAAATTTCTGGAAGGATCTTGACTCTCCTAGTTCTGCTACTCAACACCACTAGAGGGCTCTAGTGTAACTAGTGTTGCCATGTTCAAGACATTAATAGTGGCGTGCAACACTTTCTGCTACTCGACACTAGAGGGCGCTAGTGTAACTGGTGTTGCCATGTACAAGACATTAATAGTGGCGCGCAACAATGCTAATAAATTATTGTCTATATTATTTAATTTTCTTTGTGATATTCCTCGTGGGAGACCTATGTTTAGCAAAAAAGGGCTATAGAGATGATGATGATGATGATTTTATTTCGTACCGTTTATTTTTTTAATTTAAATTAAACTTAAGCAGATGCCATAAAACATAAAAATATGTATACATATATAAATACCATACATATGTATAAAACATACATAATATACATATAATATTATATATTACTACAAATAACCTAATAATATACTCCATACCTGATAAATAGCGTATCCAATTTTTAAATAATAAACAATACACGCATTTATGTATACTTACATACTGTTACGAGCTTCGGGTTCGAGACAATTAAAAACTGCCGATTCAATTACCAAAATTGACACTTTAATTACAGAACAATAATTACAACTTAAAACCACAATAATAATAAAACACAATTGTACTACTGATCACTTTGATTCGCCTTCGAATTATTCGCTTGTGTCGCCAATTCAATACTGCCTCGGTCACGGTCTATACCGGCCTTATATAGGGCCTTAGATAATTTCCAGAATCTTCTACTGTAGAAACATCTAGAATTTTCGAATACATTCGCTGCCGATTGACTAGGTGTCGATAGTTCCAGAAAGTTCTTCCATGGAACTTTCTAGAAGGTTCTTGACTCTCCTAGTTCTGCTACTCGATACTAGAGAGCGCTAGTGGTATTAATTGTGGCGCGCAACTATACGAATATAATATATATATTAAACAAAGCATTATATCAACCAATACATAAGCAGAAATATTTAAAAAAATTAACCACGTTAGTTACCTTTAGATTAATAAGAGTATATAATAGGCATTTACCTCGTGCCTTAAAGATTCTCGAGCACCGTTTGCAGGTAAAGCGCTTTCCAACTCTGCGACACGTCGCCTCAGCTTTTGTTCACGTTCCTGCAGTTCAAGTTCGGACTGCATGGCGCTCTCTAGACGCTTCTTCAAGATCTCGATCATGTTTGAGTCCTGATTCTGTATCAATGGAAATAATATCAAGTTAAGCATTTTAATCTCAATTTCAAGTAAATAAATCTGAAGGATTACATCAGAATATGGTCCTTCGAGGCCGATAACGTTTTGATTGCGGTACGAAGTAATCTATTTGACTAGGGAAAGAAGAAAAAAAAACAGCGCAAAAAGCAGCATAATGTTACTGTGTTTCCCGTCGTTTGTGACGAGAACCAAACCCTTTTTAGTGGTAACGATCATTGCATTTTTATCCTCAGGAGTAGGGCATCGGAACCGGTTTTTACCGGTTCCAAAATAACCGGGAATTTCCGGTTTTAGGGTTCACGAAAAGAACCGGTTCCGAAAATTTAAAACCCGGTTCTTTCGGTTCATTTACAAAATTTATTAAAAAGTATATCACTGCAATGTAGAGTTATAAAAAAAACGTGATTTTTCATCATTTCTGTTATTTATAGCAAACAATATGATTTGTTAAGATATTTTATTTTGTTTGAATGATTGTTTTTTTAGTGTTACGGTCTACAGCTGCTCCTTTGCTGAATCTTCGAATCTTCCGGGGCCCATGAGCAGAAGACTCCACGAGCAGCCGCAGGTCGGGCCCAAAATGGCCACATGGAAGAATGTCTTCAAAGAAGTCACTTAATCCGTAAAAGCCAATAAAGGCCTCTTGTCCAGGAACTTAAACCCTAGACAACCAAATCCGAGGCGGTTTTCACGAAACCCATTTATGTAACGACGTCACGCGCACAAAATCCAAAATTCTAGACACTAATAAAAAAAAACCGGGTCTCGCGCAACCTCAGCGGCGGGCATCGAAAAAACACTAATTCACTGCCCAGCCGCCGTCGAGCTACTCACAATTAGGTGAGGCGCCATCTCGAACGCAATTGGATGGCGTTCAAAAATGACCAAATTTGGGCATAAACACTTAGTTTGATAAAACAATCAGTGATCGATATCTATATTACTTTTTTTATTTGGCACGGTTTTACTCTAGGCTCAAAGCGAAGACGTTAAAATTCGTTATAAGAAATGAAATTGAAATGAATACTCATCTTAGTAATAAAATGGTTACTAAATTGAGAAAACATTATAAAAAAACGACGACTAATCCGAGCATCAATACTGCGATACTTTACCAACCCTGACAGTTATTTTGCCAGTATGGACGAAGATACAATTATCTTTTCCCGGCCTACAAGTGATGAAATGTTACATGAAACTGTAAAGCTCAAACGCTAGACAAAAAGTATCCCTTGAAGAAACGCCAACAACTAGAAGTCAAGATCTGCAAGAAGTTGAATTACATCAATCCCCCTAACAAAGAAGAGGAACTTAATAGAGAGTGGTCTAAAGCTGTCAATATTGCTATTGAATCGACAGATCAAGAAAATGACTTAATGTGAGATGTTTGATTTGTTTTATTTTTATGCTGATTGATATTAAAATTTATGTAATGGTAAATAACTCTTTACGTGCAATTGTAAAATGAAAGTTCCTAGTTAGTAAGATTTTTGATTTGTTTATGATATACAATATTAAAAAACTATAATAACAAAAAAAACGTAAAACTTAATTATCATACAGTCCTACTCCCTGTGGTATCGTGCCAAGAACGCTGGCTGCGTTTCGTGTTTTATATTTAATTACAAAGAAACTATTGCAAGTATTACTTAGGTAATAAGTACTTACTTCGTATTCCATAATGACTCAGAAATGATTGTAACCGAAATACTTGAAAACTTGACAAGGAAAATAAGAAATAGTACCTACGATTTGCAATAAATTGTTTTATTTATGAATATGATTATAACATCGTTATTCACATTGAACAAAATTAGCCTCCAATCTAAAAGAAAGAAAAGAACCGAAAGAACCGGGTACCCGGTTCTGGCAAAAGTTTGGAACCGAAAGAAGAAGTAATTTATTAAAAGAATAAAAGTGACAAACGGGCACACAGTCCACCGATGGTAAGTGGATGCTTGTGGCTCATAGGCATTGACACATATGCCACGTTACAATGAGTCGAACATCTTTTGTCACTTATACTTGTCTAAAACACACCTGTAAACTTTCGGATGTCTCCTTCTGGGAATCTAGTAACAACTGCAGTCTTCCCGAGTTGTCACGCTCGGCTTCGTAGCGCAGCTTGACCGTTTGCCAGTCCTGGACTAACTGGTCTCTTATCCTGTAACAGAAGGCAAATAATAAGCTGATATCAATCATGTTGTACATGCTGAAAAAGTCTTTGTATAGAGCACTACAAAACATCAAGATTATGAAAGGTAAACTTTCATGTTTTTTAAAATTAAGTGCAAGAGACATGTGGTCTTTGAATTTATATTTAAATGTTATCGACTCGGCCCGGCTTCACTTAGGTACGATCAGGTACGATCTATTAATGTGGCGTTATTTAGTTGTTTAAAATAATCATCAAAGACCATTTATTTTATCAACTTTTCGATGTCTCAAAAATATTTTCAAGTTTTTCGGCTAAAGTATAGCTTAGATCACTCCTGGCATCTATTTGTGTGTTCGTCAAGTTTCATGACACTTTTTTTAAATTAATTTATATGTATGTGTATCATGGCACCCGCAGGGGGTTGACAGCGTATGCATGCCCGTGTGTAAGCCGACCCCTTATGCCAATTTGGCAAGTAATCACGCTTTGTCTTTAATATATTTTGTTCAAAGATTAAAACAGCGTTCTACAAAGACAAGGCCGTAATGTAACGTTTTCAAACGTTTTCGAATTTAACATTTTCGATTTATTTTAACCTAACCTAAAAGTTTGTTGTGTGATAAAAATGTATTAAAGGGAGTGATTTTTTTAATCTATTTTGATATAATTTTGTATTGTTATGCAAATAAAATAAATACCTTTTTATATAATGACTTAATTTCATAATCCTTATAGTTTATGTACAAGAAACCGGCAAAATTACGTCACGCAATTTTGAAATGAGATTGATAATATTATAAAAATTGAATTTAATATTTATAAAGTAGAATTAAATGGCTTAATTCATAAAGAATCGATGCGTTTAAACTTTATATATAGAGGCATACAAAATTAAAAAGATATCATTGTTTACATTAGCGCCTACCGGTATCGCGCGGCCTCCCGAACGGCCCCTGACACTTGATGCGTAAAAGCATAAAATGGTCGGGCACATGAAGAGATACATTTGCTCGTGTCCCAAGGAGTAGAAGATGTTATTTTAATATTTCATTAAATAATAATTTTCTCGATGACTGATAGTAAACATTCTAAATAGGAAACATACCGATTCAACTCCGTTATTAAAGCGTCTTTGTCCTTAAGCCTGGACTCAAGATTTTCAACCTGCATCTGCAGCTTCTCATTCTCAGCTCGCAGCCGACCCACACGATCCGAAGACGTCGAGTGGATAGAGCTCGATGACCTGTATTAAAATAAATATCTGTTATAAAACAATTCTAAATATAAATCTAAATTAAATATATATTTGTTACAATCACTAGACATATTTCAGCTGTGTATATGTCAACCACCGCCGCCACCAATTTAACGTCTACTGCAACAAATTAAAGTACAGCTACTTACTTAGAAGTGTTCAAAGCGAGACGCGGTATGTCTTCCCGTTCGTCGCTGCTTGCCGATAGTATCTGGAAGAGAATTATAGTACAATATTGAAACATTTGAAATGAAATATTGTACATACTTGATGGTATTAACCGCGAGCAGAAAGTTTGCCGATGACGTCATGACGTCACGTGTCGGATGGTTAGTACGGTTGACAAAAATACAAAAAAACCAAATTTATTAATAAAAAACGTTGGAGTTGTTACAAGATTTATTATAGGCGAACCTTTTTGTTTTTCCTTTTCGAAAAACGTTAGAACCTTTAAAATAATAGCACGTCCGCCACCGCGACAGACTTTCCCTTTGCTCATTTTAATGAAAAAATAACACTAACATAAAACAACAAAAACTTAACAAGAAAACAATTAATAATTTCGGGGCCAGAGCAATAAATTCAAAGACGTTGCACACTTGAGCGCACGACTGCGTTGTTAACGGTACTAACGAGGCGACCCCGGGACGCGATCGGCGGGGACAAGAGGGGTAGTCATTGGCAAATTTTCTGCGCGCGGCTAATAAGTGTACAAAAGTGATAAGTTAGATTTGAATCAGTCTCTGGTTTGCTGACATTTCACGCTGTTATTCTGTGTTAACGTGTTTCTTCCCTAGTTGTGTCGAGACTTATTATATCTTTCGCTTAATTCGAATGATCAGTTTTATATATTATTGAAATAATCTTAATATTGTTTTTTTTAAATTAAAATAAAGTAACAGTCGAATTCACAGTCCACCTCATGGTAAGTGAATTTCTTAATAGGATAAGTGTGACAAACGAGCACACAATCCACCTGATGGTAAGTGGTTGGTCTAATGACTATGATGACCTATAGGCCTGCAATTATACTAGCTCTTTATACGCTTCAGATGAAGCAATGCAAAAACTGCAATTTGGCGGCAGAAATAGTTAAGCGTGGACCCTACCTAGACGAACTCCTGGGTAAGAAAGGAGTCCTACCACCTAGTAAACATTTCTCATAAATATCTTTCAATTAGTTCTAAGAAATTTTTAACATTAATTTATTATAATCAATATTAAAAAAAAACGACGTTGACACAAAGCACTAAAGCGGCCAAAGTGTCACAGTGTGCAAGTGTACACGTTAAGATAGAGCTGAAGATTGCAGTGTTTGTACCTGGTCCATGATGTGGTCGTCGAGTGCGTGCGAGTAGTGCGACCAAAGTGTCACAGTGTGCAAGTGTACACGTTAAGATAGAGCTGAAGATTGCAGTGTTTGTACCTGGTCCATGATGTGGTCGTCGAGTGCGTGCGAGTAGTGCGACCAAAGTGTCACAGTGTGCAAGTGTACACGTTAAGATAGAGCTGAAGATTGCAGTGTTTGTACCTGGTCCATGATGTGGTCGTCGAGTGCGTGCGAGTAGTGCGACCAAAGTGTCACAGTGTGCAAGTGTACACGTTAAGATAGAGCTGAAGATTGCAGTGTTTGTACCTGGTCCATGATGTGGTCGTCGAGTGCGTGCGAGTAGTGCGACCAAAGTGTCACAGTGTGCAAGTGTACACGTTAAGATAGAGCTGAAGATTGCAGTGTTTGTACCTGGTCCATGATGTGGTCGTCGAGTGCGTGCGAGTAGTGCGACCAAAGTGTCACAGTGTGCAAGTGTACACGTTAAGATAGAGCTGAAGATTGCAGTGTTTGTACCTGGTCCATGATGTGGTCGTCGAGTGCGTGCGAGTAGTGCGACCAAAGTGTCACAGTGTAAGTGTACACGTTAAGATAGAGCTGAAGATTGCAGTGTTTGTACCTGGTCCATGATGTGGTCGTCGAGTGCGTGCGAGTAGTGCGACCAAAGTGTCACAGTGTGCAAGTGTACACGTTAAGATAGAGCTGAAGGTTGCAGTGTTTGTACCTGGTCCATGATGTGGTCGTCGAGTGCGTGCGAGTAGTGCGACCAAAGTGTCACAGTGTGCAAGTGTACACGTTAAGATAGAGCTGAAGATTGCAGTGTTTGTACCTGGTCCATGATGTGGTCGTCGAGTGCGTGCGAGTAGTGCGACCAAAGTGTCACAGTGTGCAAGTGTACACGTTAAGATAGAGCTGAAGATTGCAGTGTTTGTACGTGGTCCATGATGTGGTCGTCGAGTGCGTGCGAGTAGTGCGACCAAAGTGTCACAGTGTGCAAGTGTACACGTTAAGATAGAGCTGAAGATTGCAGTGTTTGTACCTGGTCCATGATGTGGCCGTCGAGTGCGTGCGAGTAG
Organism: Parnassius glacialis; assembly: GCA_033319125.1. Lineage (NCBI taxonomy): Eukaryota > Metazoa > Arthropoda > Insecta > Lepidoptera > Papilionidae > Parnassius > Parnassius glacialis. The sequence continues at coordinate 3,118,157 of JAVANC010000011.1, forward strand.
TGCGACCAAAGTGTCACAGTGTGCAAGTGTACACGTTAAGATAGAGCTGAAGATTGCAGTGTTTGTACCTGGTCCATGATGTGGTCGTCGAGTGCGTGCGAGTATTGCGACCAAAGTGTCACAGTGTGCAAGTGTACACGTTAAGATAGAGCTGAAGATTGCAGTGTTTGTACCTGGTCCATGATGTGGTCGTCGAGTGCGTGCGAGTAGTGCGACCAAAGTGTCACAGTGTGCAAGTGTACACGTTAAGATAGAGCTGAAGATTGCAGTGTTTGTACCTGGTCCATGATGTGGTCGTCGAGTGCGTGCGAGTAGTGCGACCAAAGTGTCACAGTGTAAGTGTACACGTTAAGATAGAGCTGAAGATTGCAGTGTTTGTACCTGGTCCATGATGTGGTCGTCGAGTGCGTGCGAGTAGTGCGACCAAAGTGTCACAGTGTGCAAGTGTACACGTTAAGATAGAGCTGAAGGTTGCAGTGTTTGTACCTGGTCCATGATGTGGTCGTCGAGTGCGTGCGAGTAGTGCGACCAAAGTGTCACAGTGTGCAAGTGTACACGTTAAGATAGAGCTGAAGATTGCAGTGTTTGTACCTGGTCCATGATGTGGTCGTCGAGTGCGTGCGAGTAGTGCGACCAAAGTGTCACAGTGTGCAAGTGTACACGTTAAGATAGAGCTGAAGATTGCAGTGTTTGTACGTGGTCCATGATGTGGTCGTCGAGTGCGTGCGAGTAGTGCGACCAAAGTGTCACAGTGTGCAAGTGTACACGTTAAGATAGAGCTGAAGATTGCAGTGTTTGTACCTGGTCCATGATGTGGTCGTCGAGTGCGTGCGAGTAGTGCGACCAAAGTGTCACAGTGTGCAAGTGTACACGTTAAGATAGAGCTGAAGATTGCAGTGTTTGTACCTGGTCCATGATGTGGTCGTCGAGTGCGTGCGAGTAGTGCGACCAAAGTGTCACAGTGTGCAAGTGTACACGTTAAGATAGAGCTGAAGATTGCAGTGTTTGTACCTGGTCCATGATGTGGTCGTCGAGTGCGTGCGAGTAGTGCGACCAAAGTGTCACAGTGTGCAAGTGTACACGTTAAGATAGAGCTGAAGATTGCAGTGTTTGTACCTGGTCCATGATGTGGTCGTCGAGTGCGTGCGAGTAGTGCGACCAAAGTGTCACAGTGTAAGTGTACACGTTAAGATAGAGCTGAAGATTGCAGTGTTTGTACCTGGTCCATGATGTGGTCGTCGAGTGCGTGCGAGTAGTGCGACCAAAGTGTCACAGTGTGCAAGTGTACACGTTAAGATAGAGCTGAAGGTTGCAGTGTTTGTACCTGGTCCATGATGTGGTCGTCGAGTGCGTGCGAGTAGTGCGACCAAAGTGTCACAGTGTGCAAGTGTACACGTTAAGATAGAGCTGAAGATTGCAGTGTTTGTACCTGGTCCATGATGTGGTCGTCGAGTGCGTGCGAGTAGTGCGACCAAAGTGTCACAGTGTGCAAGTGTACACGTTAAGATAGAGCTGAAGATTGCAGTGTTTGTACGTGGTCCATGATGTGGTCGTCGAGTGCGTGCGAGTAGTGCGACCAAAGTGTCACAGTGTGCAAGTGTACACGTTAAGATAGAGCTGAAGATTGCAGTGTTTGTACCTGGTCCATGATGTGGCCGTCGAGTGCGTGCGAGTAGTGCGACCAAAGTGTCACAGTGTGCAAGTGTACACGTTAAGATAGAGCTGAAGATTGCAGTGTTTGTACCTGGTCCATGATGTGGTCGTCGAGTGCGTGCGAGTATTGCGACCAAAGTGTCACAGTGTGCAAGTGTACACGTTAAGATAGAGCTGAAGATTGCAGTGTTTGTACCTGGTCCATGATGTGGTCGTCGAGTGCGTGCGAGTAGTGCGACCAAAGTGTCACAGTGTGCAAGTGTACACGTTAAGATAGAGCTGAAGATTGCAGTGTTTGTACCTGGTCCATGATGTGGTCGTCGAGTGCGTGCGAGTAGTGCGACCAAAGTGTCACAGTGTAAGTGTACACGTTAAGATAGAGCTGAAGATTGCAGTGTTTGTACCTGGTCCATGATGTGGTCGTCGAGTGCGTGCGAGTAGTGCGACCAAAGTGTCACAGTGTGCAAGTGTACACGTTAAGATAGAGCTGAAGGTTGCAGTGTTTGTACCTGGTCCATGATGTGGTCGTCGAGTGCGTGCGAGTAGTGCGACCAAAGTGTCACAGTGTGCAAGTGTACACGTTAAGATAGAGCTGAAGATTGCAGTGTTTGTACCTGGTCCATGATGTGGTCGTCGAGTGCGTGCGAGTAGTGCGACCAAAGTGTCACAGTGTGCAAGTGTACACGTTAAGATAGAGCTGAAGATTGCAGTGTTTGTACGTGGTCCATGATGTGGTCGTCGAGTGCGTGCGAGTAGTGCGACCAAAGTGTCACAGTGTGCAAGTGTACACGTTAAGATAGAGCTGAAGATTGCAGTGTTTGTACCTGGTCCATGATGTGGTCGTCGAGTGCGTGCGAGTAGTGCGACCAAAGTGTCACAGTGTGCAAGTGTACACGTTAAGATAGAGCTGAAGATTGCAGTGTTTGTACCTGGTCCATGATGTGGTCGTCGAGTGCGTGCGAGTAGTGCGACCAAAGTGTCACAGTGTGCAAGTGTACACGTTAAGATAGAGCTGAAGATTGCAGTGTTTGTACCTGGTCCATGATGTGGTCGTCGAGTGCGTGCGAGTAGTGCGACCAAAGTGTCACAGTGTGCAAGTGTACACGTTAAGATAGAGCTGAAGATTGCAGTGTTTGTACGTGGTCCATGATGTGGTCGTCGAGTGCGTGCGAGTAGTGCGACCAAAGTGTCACAGTGTAAGTGTACACGTTAAGATAGAGCTGAAGATTGCAGTGTTTGTACCTGGTCCATGATGTGGTCGTCGAGTGCGTGCGAGTAGTGCGACCAAAGTGTCACAGTGTGCAAGTGTACACGTTAAGATAGAGCTGAAGATTGCAGTGTTTGTACCTGGTCCATGATGTGGTCGTCGAGTGCGTGCGAGTAGTGCGACCAAAGTGTCACAGTGTGCAAGTGTACACGTTAAGATAGAGCTGAAGATTGCAGTGTTTGTACCTGGTCCATGATGTGGTCGTCGAGTGCGTGCGAGTAGTGCGACCAAAGTGTCACAGTGTGCAAGTGTACACGTTAAGATAGAGCTGAAGATTGCAGTGTTTGTACCTGGTCCATGATGTGGTCGTCGAGTGCGTGCGAGTAGTGCGACCAAAGTGTCACAGTGTGCAAGTGTACACGTTAAGATAGAGCTGAAGATTGCAGTGTTTGTACCTGGTCCATGATGTGGTCGTCGAGTGCGTGCGAGTAGTGCGACCAAAGTGTCACAGTGTGCAAGTGTACACGTTAAGATAGAGCTGAAGATTGCAGTGTTTGTACCTGGTCCATGATGTGGTCGTCGAGTGCGTGCGAGTAGTGCGACCAAAGTGTCACAGTGTGCAAGTGTACACGTTAAGATAGAGCTGAAGATTGCAGTGTTTGTACCTGGTCCATGATGTGGTCGTCGAGTGCGTGCGAGTAGTGCGACCAAAGTGTCACAGTGTGCAAGTGTACACGTTAAGATAGAGCTGAAGATTGCAGTGTTTGTACCTGGTCCATGATGTGGTCGTCGAGTGCGTGCGAGTAGTGCAGCTGGTCCCGGAGAGCTCGCTCCAGCTCCGCGGTGGGCGAGCGCGCAGCCTCCCGTCTGCAAGCACACGCGCTTATCAACCGCGACAACATTTTGACATGAATAATCATCACTACATCCCTTCACAAGTCCACTGCTGAACATAGGCCTCACCTAAGGAACGATACAAAGCACGGTCCTGAGCAACCTATATCCATCGACTTCCTGCATGTCTTACCACGTCGCACTCCATCTAGTAGGGGGCCGCCCTACATTTCGCCTACCGGTATGAGTTTGCAACTCGAGAAACTTTCTTCCCCCATTGGTGTTCGGTTCTTCGAACTATATGGCTGGACTATTGACACTTCAGCTTACTAATTCGTTGGTTACTCTGATCCTACTGCGGATACCCTCATTTTTAAGTGTCACGCAGAGAAACCCCAAGCATATCACTCTTCATAGCTGAATACGTGTTTAAATTTACTTCTATAGTAGAAGGCAACACAGAAAACTGATGATAATAAAACCGGGGGATACAGTTTGGTGTTGCAGCTTATCTATCATCTATCATCTACGTCCAACATTTAATTACACCAATCAATAGCTAAAGGATCAAAAATTTGTTATGTAGAGTTACGCCGAGCAGCAAAGGTCAAGTCACCCACTTGACCTTTGCTGCTCGGCGTTAATACCAACGGAAAATAGCAGCTTAACGCTGCTATGTTTCGTATGGTGAGTGTAGAGAACCAGAGACCCTTTTTACTGGAAACGACGCATTTCATCCTAGTCCTTACCGGTGACAACGCATCTGCATTTTTAATTCGTAATCGAGGACAGATGTAGATGTCTATGGGCCGCAGCAATCACTTACCATCAGGTGAACTGTGTGCTCGTTTGCCACCCTTATCTTATAGAAAAAAAGCATTGACAGCAGAAGACTTTTACGGGCTGATAAAGAAGAAGAAGAAGAAGATTTGTCTGTAATCATTGTACAAAAGAAAAAAGGCAAAGTTTAATCAAGTCTCTGCTAGTTTAGACCAGAGCGACCAAGGTAAAGCCTGATCGCATACTTAGTTGCTAGTGTTACAGCCTATCATAAGTCGACTGCTGAACATAGGCCGCCTATTAACAATGCCGTTTGCCGTTTGACGATACCTCGAGTGGCGGTACATCAAAGAGATTGACGCACGAAACAATGCGTTGCGTGCGTACATAAGCAAAATAGACAATCTATAAACAATAACCATTAATTTTTATATGTGTGTATTTGACACTAACCGGTCAACCATGTCCCTCATTTCATGAAGCTGCATTTCTAATTCATGACAACTTTCGGCTTTCTCGCGCAATTTCGCCTTTATTTCACTCACATTTGATTCTTCTCTCAATCTGAAAAAATTAAGGTGTGAAAAATATTTCAACATACAGACCTTTAAATTGCAAAATTATACCGTTACCGTTACAGCGTAAAAGTCCACAGCTGAACATTAGCCTTCCCCATAGATTGTCTCATAGGGGGGATATTCGCCATAGTTGCCACATTTGGAAGGCGTGTTGGCAACCGGTATTTTATTTTTAACCGTTATTAAGAAGACGATGCGGCTCATCTCCTGATTTGTTTCCCTCTCTCTCACGACACCTACGGGATGATATGGGGTACTGGATATTCCTACAACGCCATTGCACGGTATAAAAACAAAATTATGCATCTGCCAAACATATTACCTTGCAACAACAATGTCCAACTGTTCACTTAACTGTCGCTTCTCTTCTACTAACTGCTGTATCTCTTGCTTGAGCGCTTCAGTTTGCTTCATCAGTTCCCTATTTACAGCCTCTTTGTCTGATACTTGCTTAGCTGCTTGGCTTGCATTATTCCTCAACTCAGTCACATCTAATTTTGCTTTCGCTAACTCGAAGGCCTATGAAATAATTAAAAACAAACTGTTGTAATATGAAACACAACCGAAGCATTATTTAATAAAATACATTTTTTTTACAAAATACACATTTTCAACAAAATTTTAAAATATTTTTATATTAATTAAAAAACTAAAATTATCATAAAGCCCTGCTCCCTGCGATATAGTGACAAGAACGCTGACTGCATTTCTTAGCTGAACGGTTATATTTAGCTTTTTAAAAATATTAAAGTTGTTATGCTGGGGCCACTAACGAGAAATGCCGTTAATTATCGTGTTGGTGGACGTTGAATATAAGTCACGACGACTCAACGCGTTAATTAAACAACGGCATTAACAATGCCGTTTGCCGTTTGGCGATAACTCGAGTGGCGGTACATCAAAGAGATTAACGCACGAAACAACGCGTTGCGCGCGGCCACGCTACGTTTGTCTCACTGTGCACGGTGCGTGCAACGGAGTCGCACGTATGGCTATGATGGAGTGGAATAATGAAAAAGTTATTACGTTTCTTGAGATTTTGCAAACAGAGCCATCTTTGTGGGATCCAAGATTCAACATTTTTAAGAGTCGTACATCACAAAATGATGCTTGGCGACAAATTATACAATTATTACCTTTTGAAACAACTATCGAAGAAATTAAAAGAAGAAGGAAAGCCTAATGGGTTATTATAGAAACAATAAAAATTTACACTCCTCAAATATGGAGTAGCACCGTAAACGTCCATTTTGCTTGAAATTCAGGGAACATTAACGCCAACTTTAACGCCGTTCAATGGCATTGAAATTGATATGACGTTGACCGTTCAAGTGTAGCCACTAACTATATCGCGTTAAAATTAAAGCAATAATTGTTGCATTTATGGGCGTTGACGTTTCCCGTTATTGTGGCCCAAAAATTAATTTACTAAGATCCGCGTAATAACATAAAAAAGATGTCTTATAGTAAAATTATTTTGTGCGTGCAGTTGAGGTCATAAATCATAGCCCGGCCTCAGCCCGGCTAGAGCTAGATGTTGCACGAGCGCAACGCCATTATCGATAACAACAAATTTAATTTTAGATATAAGTTATTATCTTTATATTTATATTTCTTTTTAATATAACTTGTTACATTCCAAACATTTGTACTTATAGTTTTTTTAATACATAGATATCTAATTAATAATTTATTTTAAATCATTATTATTTTTATTTTCTTTTTTTTCTTTTTTATCACTAACCCACATAATGACAAAACTAAATACACTATCGATAACGCTTATCGACAGCAATAATGCGCATCACTATGCTCGCCCCTAAGTCCCGTGAGTGGGAGAGAGAGCGAAATACTCCGATGATTTATGACCCAAACTGTACGCACATAATAATTCTAGTATAGTTAGTTTGAAGAGAACCTGCCGCCCTCCATCAATTGTATGCACTATCCCCGTCACCGCTAATCCCACCACCACTACTCCCAACACTACTATACTAGGAAAGACACACCACCGTAGATAATACAACACATGTTTTTAAAAATACATACATATACGAGTATTACTTTGTTTTCAAATTAAGTCTTGAATAAGTAATAAAAATTAAAACGACTCACCTTATCATTTAGGTCTTTCTTGTTAAAATCTAGCTCGTGTTGAAGCAAAGAAATCTGTTTTCTAATCTTCGCCAACTGCTTCCTGTCATTGTTTGCTTGCCGGTCCGGTGTTTTCCTGTCCTCTACGTTTTTGCTTCTTGGAGATGGACTTCTCGAAACCATCTTCAACTGCTGTTTCAGAGAAGCAATTTCATTGTGATATGAATTTATGTCCTCGTTAAGGATTTCAATTTCAGTTTCTTTGTCTTTCAATTTTTCATTTATAGTTTTCAATTCTTCAATTTTAGACGTTAATTCGCTGTTCATAGAGTTCACCCTTTCAAGTTCATTTTCACTATTTTGCAACCTTAGGGATGCATTTTCTTGTTCTTTCTCCAGTTTGGACAATTTCAGATTAAGTTCCTTGTTATAATTCTTAAGTTCATTGTTTTCTTCGCTAATTCTATTCATGTCACGATTTAAAGCATCGACTGTTCCTTGCAATTGGTAAAGTTCATTTGACTTTTCGTGAAAGGCTTCTTTTAAATTATCATACTCTTCTGTCTTATCATTAAGACATCTTTGTAAGTCGTCCAATCTGTCCAAATGTTGGTTCAGGCTATCAATCTGTTGATTCTTCTCTGTCACTAATTGCTCTAATTTCTCTAGCTCTTTCATTTTTTCTCTCAATTGATGAGTCTCAGTTTCAAACTTTCCTAGTGTCTCATTTCTGCTTTGTAGCTCGTCAATTTTAACTTCTAATTCAGTCAATTTGTTAGTCAAGTTGCGTTTCTCTTTAGCTAATTCTAAAATCATATTCTCTCTTCGGAGTATATCCTCTTTTAGCAAATGTAAGTCTTTAGTTTTGTCACTGACCTCTTGAGTCAGTTCTGCTAGTCTCTGCTCTAATAGTTTTTTGTTTGATGAGAAATTTTCTAGTTGATTCTCATAAAACTTCTTATCATTCTCCATGGTGGCCATCGTATTCTCTAAAAGACCCTTTAATTCTTCCACTTCTTCCTTCAAAGCGGGAAACTCGCATAATTGTTCTTCAGCGTTCTTCAATTCCGATTTACAAGTTTCAAGCTCGTTTCTGGTCTTTTTAAGCTCATGTTTCAATTGTGTCAATATGTCAGGAAAATTCTCCTGCCTCAAGTCCAAAGATATGCCCAGTTCTCTGAGTGACGTGAAATCTTCATCTTGTGTTTTGTTTTCTGAAGCTTCTAATGAGAAATTAATCTTTTTCGGTTCCACACTTACATTTTTACTGTCACTGATATCTCTATTGGGATAGAGTGAGCAGTTATCCGGTATATTTTGAGGAGAGTGCCTTTCAGTATCTACAGATCTTTCTGCTTTTCCGAACACAGTAGTTTCATTAGTATTTCTTTTGTATTCACCGTCTCTATTTTGTGTGGATGTTAAGTGTATTGGGAGAGAATCGGCGCGTGGTGTAAAATTCGTAACGTCAAAATGTTCCCCGCAGTCAAGGTTTAACGAACTCATATTAGGTCGTTGCAAGTCCGGCGGCAACGTCCTGTTCAGTTGGCTCTTATCTCTGGTTTCTGTTACATACGGTGCGCCGGTCAAGCTAATGTTATGTCCTTTTAATTCAGCGCGGCGCATTTGAAGGTCTTGTTCGTCGAACTCAGAGATTGAGACAATATCGCTCAGAGTCCTGCCCGATGCTTTTCCATCTGCAGGCTCGCTCTTTTGGTTTTGGTCGTCGTCTTCTAGTTTGAGAGCTGTGAATGAATGAAACATATCTAAATTTAGAACGACAGCTCAGTCTAGCCAGACCGACTTAATTTATAACCTACTTACATAACACCTAGAAGTTGGAGGGCATCCAAACAATTGTGATAAATGTATGATAATTTTACCACTGACGGCACTTTTAAAATAAGAATGGATAAAAAAACAATAAAGAAAAGTTAGGCACAGGTTAGTTATTTATTGAACTAATGAAACTGTACTTTTTTAATTAATTTAAGAAATAAACATTTAGGAGCGTAACGAATTTTGAAGTCTGAAAAACTTTCACCACAAACAGACATAAATGGAAGAGAAGTATTTATTATTTAATATAATTTAAGCACCAGTGAAACGACTATAATTGAATTATTTACTTAGTTACAACTACTAAAATGTTTAATGTAGAAATGAAATACTTAAATCAACACAGTGTAAAATTATTGTTCAATTGTAACTTATTATAGTAATTGTGTAGTGTCAGTGTAACAATATTCACTACCCTATATCATCTAGTGGGTGTCGACAGAGGGGAAACTGAATCAGAAGATAGGCAACAACATCTTCCTGATAGCAGCTAAAACAAAAATACATGCATGACAAAAAATAAATGCGGTTGCCAAGCCACTTGCCAAGCGTGGGGAATATGGCAAATATGAGGACAAATGGAAATATGCTCTACGAGGTAATATATGAGGAAGTCGATGGATGCAGGTGACTCATGACCGTGCTTTGTGGCATTCCTTGGGGAGACCTATGTTCAGCTGTGGAATTGTGAAGGGCTGTAATGATGATGATGATGGTGATGAGGCAATCTATGGGGAGCCTTATATTCAGCAATGAACTTTTAATAGATTGTAATGGTAATGTTATTTCTAGACGTTTCGGGTGTACAGCACTTATGGTCATGTAGTTTATCTAATACGGTACTGGATATATTTGAATTCTGAGGTCTATATTCTTTTCCATATAAGTAAAGTAGTGGTACTCAACGTATTTAAGTACAAAAATTGAAAAATTTGGTAAAGAAATATAATGCTTTTTGTAGGCGTTAGCAACACACCACACATTTAGTGAAACCCACAGAGTAGGTATCTAGTGCAAAAGCAACAATAGAGGTCCATTTTTGCAATTCGAGCTAAGTGAATACACAACATTATCCTGTTAGCGAAATTTAGTGGACAAAGCGTTTGGCTCGCTCTATTGCAATGAAGTGTAGTTGGTGTTCGTTTAACATGCTACAATGACAATGTATTGTATCCGTATAAAAGTAAACGGAGTTAGCTGACTTTCTACAATCGTTTAGCTAATAAAAGCTATTAAAATTAATGGGAATGACATATTCACAGTTATTTGAATGTAAAACACAATTGTTCTATTCGGGTTACAGGTATATGTTTTTTTATAAGGGTGACAAACGAGCAAACAGTTCACCTAATTCGGCCTATTCTCTTATTTGTCATATTATAGTTTTCTTGACTTCAATGAATTTTTGTCATATCCGAGATTGTGTCAATTAAGTACTTACCTAACCCACTATACGGTCTTAAGCTAAGTTGAAGAGCTAAGGTGGGGAAATTCGGGATAGCGCAACGAAACCCAATGTGTCAGCACCTGGCTAACTTATGAAGAAAGAGGGACTCTTTATGACGAACTCTTTCTTTCAGAAGACTCACGACCCAGACTGACGTCCGGGATATCATCGGAATAGTGTCGTATAAGACTTGCTCTTGGATCGTTACTCACACTTGCGTGTGGCTCCAACGTTGACATGTACAGCTGCCCACATAACTTCTCAATCTCAGTACTGTGGCCCATAGACATCTACATTTATCGTCGTAATATACGGATGTGTTCACCCCTGAGAACTAAAATGGAATGCCTCATTTCCATTAAAAAGAGACCTTGATTCTTTACACTCACTACGCTGGTATTCTGTGTGAGCGTGGTCCTTCTTTGGTCGAGCCGACTCTTCTTTATACAGCCTATAAGAAGCCCACCCTTGAAAATGGGTCTGGTCTCCATATTAATGACAATTTGCTATCAAATCAGTTCCCAAGCTTGTCAGGCTGATTGGCTGACGTTTCACATTTTTGATGCTTTTCTTGGTACAGATCTGGGTATATAAGGATGTGATAACAAAAGATGGGATATTTTTTTGGGTACATCCCTACATAGCTTCGTACAACAGCAACTTATGGAATAAAGATAAAGATTTTATACTATATTATTCTTAACCATTTAGTGTATCGTACAATAAAATAGTAAAATATCATAGGTAGTATTTATGTATACGTTAAAACGAGTGAGTTTAGCATGTAAAACCAAATAAATTTTTTGAAGTCAGTCTTTACTAAATATAATTACGTTAAAGCATGATAATATTATGTTGATTTTTTTTGTATTGGTACTGATTGAAGGAAAATTTGATTGAATTAAATAGCAGCGTAAGTGTAAATGTGTGTGCGTGCGTGCGTACTGACCCACGAGGTCGTGCAGCTGGCGGTCGCGCTGGCGCAGCGCGGCGCGCAGCTGCTTGTTGTCCGCAGCGAGCGCGTCCAGCTGCGCCTGCAGCTGCGCACAGCGCTGCTGAGCGCTGCACAGCGACCGCTCCACAACCTTCACTTTCTCCTCCACACGATCTGCACACCAACGTGCAATCTACATTTTACACTTTAACAGTGTTTGTCGAGTAGAACATTTTTTTGGGTAATTCTGCTAAATAATTATAGTTCAAAATGGTAACCATTTTTACCCGACTGCCCCAGAAGGAGGATTTTGTTTTTAGAGTGTATGTATGTACGTATGTCTTCTTGACTGCTTCATTGGTCTAGTGGTCGTAAACTTGATTGCTAATCATGAGATCTTGGATTCGAATCCCGGATCGGGGCAAAATCAGTTATTGGGGGTTTCTGTCAAGAAATTCCCAACAGTAGCCCGGAGTCAGGAATTTGGCGATATTTTATTCAACCCCGTGCCTCGGAGAAAACGTTAAGCAGTCGGTCCTGCGCTTGATATCTCTCCGATCGTGTCGAATTATCGCCCCATTGGACTATGAGAGTGAGGAAATAGAGTGCACCTGTGCTTGCACATACACTTGGGTAGGATAGTCCTGTACTGTGCAAATGGCTAGTCTTCGTTGAAAACTGGTTGCAGTGACATAAATTATCGAATTTCGGTCACGGTACTTAATACATCGGTATTAAAGTCTGTCTAGTTTTTTTGGCACGCTCTGTAATCTAAATGGCTTGATGAATCTTAACATAATATTTAGTGTCGTTAGAATTATCTTAATTGGAGAAGTCTTATAGGATATAAACTAAGACTAGTGTACCAAATTTCGAGTTCACAGCTATGTAGGTTTATAATTTCAAGTCTCAAGTTCCTCGGGAACTTATTTTAAAATCAATTACAAAATTTGTACCAATCAGAAAAACGGAGAAGGAAGCGAGCATATAAAAACGTGGCACAAAATAGATCAATATATTGAAAACAACCATATGTCAAAATACAAAAAAATACAATTGCAAAACCGTCTGCCAAACAATTATGGCAAATATCGCCCTTGTGAGGCAATCTTTTATTTTTATAGGATAGGGTGACAAACGAGCACACAGTCCACCTGATAGTAAGTGGTTGCTGTGGCCCATAAACTTCTACATCTATCCTCGTTTGCGAATCAAAATGCAGATGCGTTGTCTTTCCTAAATAATAATATAATACCTCTTACCTCTCTTAATAATAATAATACCTCTTTTCCAGTAAATAGGGTCTCCGGTTCTCTACACTCACCATACGAAACACAGCAGTGTTAAGCTGCTATTTTACGCCTATATTCTGTGAGAGCGTGGTCCTTCCCCGGTCGAACCAACCCATTCGTGCTACAACTATACTACTAATATAGCTGCAGCATGGCTCTACCACGTATAAATCTATGAGGAAGGCCTTAGTTCAGCAGTGGAATTTTGATAGGCTGTACTGAAAGTATAAATTCAGTACATACTGTAATAATTCTTAAAAGGTTTTTTAAATATACTAGGTAAATATGGCTTAGCACTTACTTGCATCACCATGAGCATCGTGTTGCTGTTCCTCTGATTTGCTCTTCTCTTCCAAGTTTTGTTTCAACCTCGCTAACTGCTTGTCTTTTGATTCCAATTCTTCTTTTAACCTTTGTACCTTTAGAAAAAACACTTTTGGTTTACTCTCTACAGAATAACTATTTACCGTGTGGGGAAAAAAGGGCATAAATGTGAAGTAGAAACATTTTTAACGCCTTTAACTTTAAAAAGGCTGCTAGATAAAAACGTTACTTCAAGTATTTATTGATAGATCAATTTGATACAGACACACATATTATCGTAAGTTTTGGCAATGAAGGTGCTTCAGATATGAGAATTGTCGGCTCCGTGGCGCAGTGGCTTAGCAATGAGTTGCTGCGCTGGGGGGCGCGGGTTCGAATCCCGCACGGAACAAGTATTTGTATGGCCTACAAATAATTGTTCCCAGTCTGGATGTTTGTCCTTGTGCAATTTGTGTTTGTAAACTGCCTCCACGATACAGGGGTAGTGTGGGGGTAACGATTTAAAAAAAAAATCGACATTCCAATAAGTTGTTAGACATTTAAAGATGTTAAAAATTAATTTTAACATTCACAAATAGTCGTACCATTGCGCAAGCAATGTCTGTTTGTAAACATACTTTTTTATGGGATAAGGGTGACAAGCGAGCACACAGCCCACCTGATGGTACGTGGTTGCTGTGGCCGATAGACATCTACGTCTATGCTCGTTTGCGAATCAAAATGCATATGCGTTGTCAGCCATAAGGACTAAGATGGAATGCCTCTTTTTCTAAAACCATACGAAACACAGTAGCATTAAGCTGCTATTTTATGCTGGTATTCTGCGAGAGCGTTGTCCTTCCCCGGTCGATCCGAGCCATTCGTGCTACAACTATACAATTAATATAGCTGCAGCATGGCTCTACCACGTATAAATTAAAAATTGAGTTTTTTTTCTTTCCATTTAAAAAAAATCTCCAGTATCGTGAAAGCTGTTTAGAAACATAAATTGCACAAGGACAAACATCCAGACCCAGAACAACTATTTTGATGTGGGTTACGGATACGCGGCTTTCAGCGCAGCAACTCCATGCTAAGCCAATGCGCCACGGATTCATCTAAACTTAGGATACTAATTTATGAATTTTATTTATATAATAGAATATATATTGTTTAACTTGTTATCAAATGAGAAAGAGAACAGTAAATGTGTGCAACAGTGCATTTCCGTTTAAGCGATAACATACAACAATATTTTCCGGTTGTGATCATATTCTAGTCTAAATAAGTCATTAGTTCGTAAAGTTACACGTCATACCTAAGTTCCACGGCTGGAAATATGTCTAAACAGACTAGTACTGCTTTTAAAAGTAGCCTATATCCAAGCTCAAGGGGGTTGGTAAGCAGTCAATAGTTTCGCACTAGTCAGTTACTACGTTGTATATTTTTACGAGCCAACACCAAATGTTTAATATTTTTTTTTTTTTTTTTTTTTTTTGCGGATGGAAAATCATCTAATGACGCCTTTCGCTGTGGGTGGAGCGGAAGGGAGTGTCAGACTTTTACTGACTAAAAACCATCCGTGTTCCTTCAGTGCCCTTACGTTCCGGAGCCGCGGTATCTCTTTCGAACAGCCCGCAGCCCCGGCAGGCGTCGGCCCTTGCGGGCCCCTTCACGCTGCTGACAGCTCTTTGAGGCGCGCGTGGAACAAAACGCGCCGTCGACACGGCCTGTCGTCGTTAGACGGACGGACGGCGAGCTACCCATTGCTCGCCGTCCACAGGCTCGCGCCTACGGTGGTCGGGGGCCACGACGTAGCCCCCGACGCCCGGGGCGTCTCCCGCGGCGGCCGGGAAGGAAAGCTGTTGCTCTTTCCTTCTCCCGCTCCGCCACCTCCTTCGCTAGCATCACTGCTTCGCAGAAGGTGGTGACGGCATCCCATTCCGTCTCGCTCCGGACCATGGCTTCGACCAGGGCCGGACGCGAGAGGTCGCCGCCGTCTATCGCCGCTACGAGGACACGGCGGTGCTCCGCCCAAGCAGGGCACACCTCCACGGTGTGCTCCACCGTGTCCTCCGGTCGATCCTCGCAGTGGGAGCACCCGGGCGTTTCCTCCCGCCCGATTCGGTGCAGGAAATGTTTAATATGCGAGTATGTTGTCACTATTTAGTTATAGTGCATCCCATAAATACATTTTTCTACCCTCTTTTCCTTCTTTGCGTCGCGTGTTTCGCACGGTGCGTGCTGTGTCTCACGGTGCGTGTAGTGTCACGTGGTGTTGTGAGACGGTCGGCGTGAGTTGTGTCACACGGTGCGTGTTGTGTCTCACGGTGCACGATTTGTCTCACGGTACTTGTAGCGTCGTACGGTGCGTATTGTGTCACAGGCTGCGTGTTGTGTCGCATGGTGCGTGTTGTGTCTCACGGTGCAGGTTTTATCTCACGGTGCGTGTAGTGTCGTACGGTGCGTGTTGTGTCACATGGTGCGTGTTATTTGTTACGGTGCGCATTTAGTTTGACGGTGTGTGTGGTGCTGGTGTGTAGTGTGTGGTGCGTACCGACCTGGGCGGTGGCGTCGTGCAGCTGCACGCCGAG
The DNA here is from genome assembly GCA_033319125.1 of Parnassius glacialis. Classification (NCBI taxonomy): domain Eukaryota; kingdom Metazoa; phylum Arthropoda; class Insecta; order Lepidoptera; family Papilionidae; genus Parnassius; species Parnassius glacialis. Next base: position 3,133,712 of record JAVANC010000011.1, read on the forward strand.
GTCGCTGGCGGCGGCGTGCGCCAGCGCGTCGGCGGCGTGGCGCTGGCGCGCGAGCTGCGCCGACAGCGTGGACACGCGCAGCGCCTGCTCCGACATGCGAGCCTGCACCACGTCGCGCTCCAAACGCACCTCCTGACCACCCCGTATTCATTCTTTTTTATACCATAACGATGCCAGACGAGCCCACAGTCCACCTGATACTAAGTGAATGCTGTGGCCCATACACATATCCATCTCCAAGCACGAATGGATCGGTTCGATCGGGGTAGGACCACGCTCTCACAGAATACCAGCGCAAGATAGCAGCTTAATGCTGCTGTTTCGTATGGCTAGTGAAAAGAACCGGTGACCCTTTTTATGGGAAACAAGGCATTCCATGTTAGTCGTTAGAGGTGACAACATATCTGCATTTTGGTTCATAATCGAGTATAGATGTAGATTTCTATGAGCCACAGCATTCATTTGCCATCAGGTGGATTGTGTACGCGCTTGTCATCCTTATTTTATAAATAAAAAAGAAGCTTGTACATTATGAAAACCTAAAACAACACTACAATTTGTTTTTGTAATGTAAATGCAAAGAACCAGACCTCTTTTATTGGTAAAAAAGCTTTTCATCTTAATTCTCACTATAGGTAACCGTTATATCATGTAAGCCGTGTAGACATATTGGTGGTTTTCGAAAGTTTCGAATTTTGAATTCGAATTTCGAATTTCGATTGGTAGTTCGAAAGTATTAAGTATCGTACATACTATATCAACATGGAACTTCCATGTTAATATGTTATCAATTTTCAAACCTATGAAATGTGTGTCATTAGTATTACCAATAATTTTATCAAAGTGATGTAGTATCTCCGCGGATCTCTCTCCATGACATTTCAAGTCATGCATTTAGTCGTCTTATTTAAATTTATTTTAAGGTTATTAAGAGTTAACCAATTAATTATTTTATTAAATGTCTTTTCATTTCATTATTTAAACCTTTCGCTGTCCCGTGCACTACATATAGGTCACTGCTATTATCTTACTATTGTGTCTGAAAACCGGACAGTGAAAGTGTTAAGGTAGTCAAATCTAAATTCATGAAAAGGAGAGTACGATCATCTGCAAAAAATGTCATGAGGAAGTTTGCGACTAGAGGTAAAAAAGAAAGGACCAAGAACACTTCCCTAGAGAACACCACAGATCACAGTTCTCCATTCGGAATAATGTAGATTTTTCATATTTGTTTTATATCTATGCATTTGATTACAGTAATTTGTTTTCTATTACCTAAGTAAGATCTTATTATATTTAAAGTGTTTAATCTCACTCCATACGAATACACCTTATCTAAAAAGAGTCTCATGTCTTACATGGTCAAAAGCTTTCATTAAATCTATAAAAAGAGTAACACAAGGGCATTTATTGTTTACATTTGTCATTACTTTACAAATTAAATTATATATTGCCATGTTAATTGTCTTATTTTTTCTGAACCCGCATTGGCCTTTGTCAAAACCTTATTCAGTTCAAAATACATAATATATAAAGCATTATATATTACCCTCTCAAAGATTTTTGAATTAATGGGCAAAAGGGCTATAAAACGGTAATATTTCATAAATTCTGGGTTGTCTTCCTTGAACAATGGTTTGGCAATGGTAATTTAGTTTAGTACTTATATTACATGTTGATAAGGTGGCTTATTATCTTCCTAAGGTAGACATTTTCTTGGATAGTTTCGGAAATCTCGTTCTAGATAGTAAGTGAAATTAGCATAGATCAACAATAATTGAACATAACCGTCATTTATTTATTAATTATTTTTTTCCGAATTTCGTGTGATTTGAACGGAATTTATAAATCAATTAAAATAACAAATATACAAGCATGTTTATATATACAGTATACAAATATAGTGCATACTTTTCTTTGGACAGAAATGTTTTTAATTTTTATAATACATTCTGTTAATTCTTATCTTTACAGCACAAACAACAAAGACATTTTTAAAGTGAAAACATATACCTTTTAAGAAAAAACAGTCATTATGTTTGATTAATAACACTCAAAATGGACTTTTAACGATTGTTTTTGATTCAACACTAAGGATATTGCCACATGCTCGATCCAGATTTCACAAAACAAACAGTTAACTGCCGGCGCTAATTCTGCTTCACGACTGTACGGCCGCGAGTTAATTTTACCCGTACGCCCTAGTTCACCTGTTACTCACGAGATTCACAAAGAGCAATAGGTCACTTCAGTTTTGAAATATCAATGTCGTCGTAATCCGAAAAGTACGATCGTACGTGGTAGAGCCATGCTGCAGTTATATAATGGTTGAAGCGCGAATGAGTCGGCTCGACTGGGGAAAGACTACACTCTCACAAAATATAGTATAAAATAATAGTTAAATGCTGCTGTGTTTCATATCGTAAGAACCAGAAACCCTTTTAAGTGGATACGAAGTATTCCATCTTAGTAATCAGCGAATAAGAATCATTATTCAAGTATAGATGTCTACGGGCTACATCAGTGGGTTCTCAAGGGATCACTAGTTAAAAAGCTGCGATGCTTATGTTAAGCTGCTGATTCCTGATGAAAATCAACAACGTCTATAAAACAAGCGCAGGCCAATGAGACCGTAATAGAAAAGTTATACGAGCACCAGGAAACATAATATGCGAAGTGTAAGTTGTGCTAGATTTGGCCTAGTTTCAATGACAAACTATTATAGTCTATTAGTTTGACTTCCGACATTAACTTTTTAATGAAAATATAATTGATGATGAAAAAATTATATATTGCCATGAGAAACCTAATTTCACTAATGTTTATTACTAGTGAAGACGTCTGACGTCAATAATATTATTGTTGTCGCCAAACCACACAAATGTTTTTATTGTTTTCTTGCAATCTTGTCCATCTAAAGGTTGTCTGGAAGAGATCGCTTTTAGCGATATAACCGCCCATTATATCGCTATATTTTTTTCTCCTTATTGTTTGTTCCTATAAAGTGTTATCTATCTATCTGTTAATGCAACAATGAATCCGCCATCAAGCGTGAAGATTATGGCAAATCCTTCCCACAACTCTTTGCGGAGGCACATGGCCAGCAGTGGACTTACCTGGCTGATTCTTTTTTATATGATAAGGGTGACAAACGAGCACACAGTCCACCTGATGGTAAGTGGTTGCTGCGGCCCATAGACATCTACATCTATCCTCTATTACAAATCAAAATGTAGATGGGTTGTCACCCATGAGGACTAAGATGGAATGCCTCATTTCCAGTAAAAAGGGCCTCCGGCCACCTGCACTCACCAAGCGAAACGCAGAGGTAAACCTCTACTTCACGCTGGTATTCTGTGAGGTCGTGGTACCACCCCGGTTCGAGCCGGCCCATCCGTGCGACAGCAAAAGCTGCCGCGTGGCTCTACCACTGTTAATTATGACGACGAACAAGACATCACTAGTGAATCGCACCGGCTTTACAGGGAGTGAAGCAGGGTTATTATTTAATGAAATCGTGTAGTGGCAGTGTAAGAATATTATCCCGTGGGTGACGTAAGAGGCGGCGGAGGGGAAACGAATTAGGAAATGGACAGCAGCGTCTTTCTAATAACGACTAAAAAGTTGCTCTTGCCAACCTGATTGGCAACTATGGCAAATATCCCCCCTATGACGCAATCTATGGTGGAGGCCTATGTTTAGCAGTGGACTTTAATAGGCTGTAACGGTAACGGTAACAGTAACGGTACGGTAGACCTTCTCGTTTAGGGACTTTAATAGGCAGTTTTGACGACCTAAAAAGTCGAGGGTCCGAATTCGACTACTGTGGTAAACCGCCCTCAGTACAAGCAATTAAGTATAGTTGGAGCTGTTTATAGATCAGTAAGCTGACGTAACAATGAGCCATATAGCTCGAAGAATCTACATCCGGTCGGTGAAGGAAGATTCTCGAGTGGCAAGCTTGTACCAGCCCTACTAAAGAAGCGACGAACTGGTAAGATATACAGAAAGTCGATGGATGCAGATGGCTCAGACTGAGCTTTGTGGGGAAGGACTATGTGTTCTGCAGCGGACTTGTGATTGGATGTAATGATGATGAATGATGATGATGAGCGGCTCATTTTTGGGTAAATGTAAACTCCCTAAAATATTACTGGTTTGCACATGTAAAAGGCATTCTAATGGAAATAGGTTATATGTATATATTAGATGATTATTTAAATGATAAGAATAATTGAACATTGAGCTTTTTAATATTTTTTTGAATTTAAAATATTATATTTTAAAAGGTTAAATTGTGACTGCTAGGAAAAAATAGTCTACTTGTGAGTTTCTTGCCGCTTCATTTCAAAAGGTCTCCCGCAGAAGGAACTTGTTGAAGCGATGACGTAGCATTTGAAAAATATTTTGACCTTGACTTTCAACTTTGATGATGAGTGGTTAACGTGGGTAGGAGTTTAAATAGCATTGCTAGTCATTTTTAAATACAAAAACTGTGTCCAATCGTGACATTCATAATAGCTTTTTATTTTAAAACGCTGTTCCTGGCAGCGCGTAGTGTTTTGACACAAAGAACAAAACAAGAAACCTTGGCGGACAAACAAATCTGCGATGATGTCGCCACGTTAAAGATCACCCTGCCAATTGACCGGCGCTGATTGACGTTTAATTGAGAGTACTCAATGCAAATGCAGTAAAATGAAGGCTAAGTAAAAAAATAAGCTAAATTCTTAATTAGTATCGATCACAATTTGATGCTTCAAGTCTTTTGTCATTAATAAGTTAGCAGAGCGTATTTGTAATTAGTCAAACTAAACAAAGAACATATTTTATTTTAATATTAAGGCTATCGTATGTAATTTTTCTTTATATAGAATAAGGGTAACAAGCGAGCACACAGTCCACCTCATGGTAAGTAGATGCTGTGGCATATAGATATCTACATTTTTCCACGGTTAAGAATCAAAATGCGTTGTAACCCTTGAAGATATGTTAGTATTCTGTGAGAGCGTGACCCTTCCCCGGTCGAGCCGACATATCCGTGTTACAACCACAATATAGGTATGTAGCTGTCGCATGGCTCTACCGCGTATAAAATAACATTCGTCATTACGATTCAATAAAACAAAGCGTGTATGTACAGGAAAAATAATAAATATGTGTTATTTACTAAGTCAAACCAAAAATGGTTATGAAATTGTAAGAACATGGTTTTATTTTAATACTAAATCTATTATATGTAATTTTATGAACAAATCAAAATAAAAAATATTACTTGCATAATATTTTTTTTACGGATTTTATCGCATTAAAAATAAATAATATCGCAAATAAATACCTAATAAAAACAAAAATATCGCATTTAGTTTTAACTTTTCAAAATTCTGCGTAGAACGTATTTGCGTATATCGGACCAAAAAACTTATAATAAAAATTGAACGGTAGCCTTCGTTAACTATGACATCAGTCCGTCAAACATGTCAGTTCCCCCTCCCAGTGAACATAGGTGCTGTAGTTCCCGAAACGTCGGGAATTAAAAAAGTTAAAATTAAACGCGATATAATCCTGAAAAATAGATATATTCTATATATGGTATTCGCATAAATATAAAAAATCATTATAATATTTTCTTGTTCGTACAGTACAAAGAAATTAGCAATTTTTCGTTATCGAGAAAAAATCTTACCGTTAGATCCGGCAGGCCCATTGCAATGCACTTCCTAAAGAACACAAACATCACCCACCCATCAGACGTCCACACAAACGCTTTACTAACACCTACACTACACTACACTAAAAACTACATTTCGAAATGGCTTCAGGCTACATAGCGAAATGGATAGCGCGATTTTGTAACATCTGAAACGCAGTGATCATGCGAAATGGGGGACACAGGGATGCAAAGTGATTCGCAGAGACCTTGCGACAGCAAAACACGCTCTGGAGCATCGGGAGAGACTGAGGCCGCGCGGGAACACGACCGGCGGGAGGACGCCCGATGTGAGAATTGTCAGCTGATTGGATATGACATCACAGCAACAACATATTATTGTAAGTACATAATATGTTGGAGCATTTTATATTATTCAATTATATAATTGCACATTAACTTCTATCTATTAGTTTTTGTATTCATGCCTTAAATGTAAAAGTATATTCATTATACGTAAATTCATTCCCATTAAAAGATATTTCAATTGCAGTATAAAAACGTAATAAATGTAAAAAGAAATATTAAATAATTAAGTTAAAATAACGTCACTATGAATAATACCTATTGTTATATCAAAATGTATAATATAGGATGGAAAGACGTAATAGCTCTTTTATTTCAATAAATAACACGTACAAGCTAATATTTAAGATTAAAACTCCCTTGGTGTCCTTTAGTGTCCATGTCGCTTACTCCGTATCATCCCGTGAGTGTCGTAAGAGGCGTCAGAGGAAAACAAATAAGGAGATGGGCAGCAGCGGCTTCCTAATAACGAATAAAAAAAAACTGTGGCAACTATGGCAAATATCCCCCCTATGAAGCAATCGATGGAGGAGACTTATGTTCAGCAGTTTTTAATCTTTAAGAGTGTAACAGTAACGGTACGTCGTGTAGTCGCGGCGTAATATTTAAAATCCACTACACCATATCATGCCGTGGAAGTCGTAAGAGGCGACAAAGGGAAACTGAATCAGGAGACTTCTCAGTCTGTCTTCTTCTTCCGTCTTCTCAATCAGAGGTATCCTCGCGATAAGAACGTAATGATAATTAAGAAAAAAATACAGTTACCAACCCACATGCAAGGCGTAATAACATATTTAAAGCCGTCCGGGGGGAGGCTTATATTCGGCACTAGACTTATTGTCTGCATTTTATTTTATAGAATAATGGTGACAAACGAGCATATGTAACATGCATGTTCTCATGAGAAACGAGCAGCATGCCTTTACGTGGTAGTCATGCTGCAGCTATATTAGTAGTTATAGTTGTAGCACGAATGGATCGGCTCGACCGGGGAAAGACCACGCTCTCACGGAATACCACCGTAAAATAGCAGCTTAACTGTGCTGTGTTTCGTATGGTGAGTGTAGAGAAACGGAGACCCCTTTTACTGGAAACGAGGCATTCCGTCTTAGTCCTCGCGGGTGACGAACGTATCTGCATTTTAATTTGTAATCGAGGATAGATGTAATTATCTAGGGGCCACAGTAACCACTCACTATCAGGTCACACTGGTATTTAACGCTGATAATCTTTGAGATCGTGGTCCTTCCTCGGTTGAGCCGATCCATTCGTGCTACAACCATAATATAGCTGCAGTATGAGTATGGCTCTATCACTTAACGTATTGTATGAATTAATTGAAGAATTTGAATAAAAGCAAATAACGAATTTGGTGTATAAAGCCGTATCCGTAGATTTCCACTTCAGTGGTACTAAATTTAACGCGTACGCGGACACGCAGGGCTGCCTCGGATACAACCCGTGTGCTTGTTGTTGTGCAAGTTACTGTTAATTACCAACGAATTAGGTTACGACGCGGTTATGGGAGTTTTATGATCAGTTTATAGTGTTTGTTGTTACAGTTGGTGTAGCAACAGTGAAATTCATGTGCGGTTAATAGTATGAGGTATTCTTGAAGTCTCACAAAACCCTCAAATCATTCAACAGTTGAAGACAATTAATTATTTCCAAACTAAGTTAATAGGCAGATAAGAAGAGATTGCAGTCCAAGACGAGTTACAGTTTAGGCACCTGGACCGCGTAACAATTAAGATGGTTTCCTGTCAGCTGACTCAGCACTTCCTTAAGCAGAATTTCATATCGCCCATTGGACTAGAGATAGTAGTTATTACATCGCACGCAATGCATAGTTCCGTTAAAAGTTTTACATTTCTAAGAAGTGAAACAACGCCATTGAATACATCGGTACATTGTAAAATTATAAAACAGAGTTAATGTCTAAGAATAACAACCTAAATCTTATTCATTTCGCTATTATTTCATAAAAATGAAAGTTTGCATTGTTTATTTTAATTATATAATTATCTTACGTAAACTCATATTACTAATAAACGCTGTATTTAAGTATTTAAAAACTAGTCCTGCTAACCCTCGAATAAATGTACAGATTTAAAATCAATAAAATTTGGTTAAGTATTAAAAAGTTAACATAAACCTATACCCAACAATTGTTTTTGACCACAATAACAGAGAACGAAAAATTTAAAAACTAATAAATACATACATAATACGTATCAATTTCACGTAGGTGCAACCCTGAGAACCGTAGCAATAAACGTGAATAATAGGAACGTGCCCCGAATAAAGTGAGCAATGGGTTGGTCAAATAGTGTCGGGACGTCCTCACCACCCTGCGCGGGATGACGATGACTCACGCATCTCATGGCTTTTTCACCACCTTCCTTGGCTATCAATACACCGATATTTCATTCAAGTTTTGGTTGAATGAACTAATTGTTTGACACGTGGTTTATTATCAGCCAACAAGCGCATCAAAGTTAATGATATTTTGATACAAGATAAGACTGCAAAAAACTTAAAATAAATTAAATAATTTCACGTTCTAAAGTCGGAGCCTTAATTCTTTATGTAACAACTAGAACGTCGTCTATATAGACAAGCTGGCCAGGCAAATTTTGTTCTGCCCTTTCCAACGACCTTTGTATTATGTAACGCAATTGCTGTTCATGAGGTCTTGGGTTCGCATCCCTGGTCGGACCAAAAATCAATTATTGAAATTTTCTGTAAGAAATTATCAGTAGCTGCCCCGACTCAAGAAGTTGGCGGTGTCTCGGAAAGCACGTAAAGTTGTTGGTCCGGCGTCTGATCTCTCTCCGGTCGTGTCGGACAACCGATCCATCGTACTATGAGAGTGAGGGAATAGAGAGTGCATAGTCTTTTTTTAAACTGGCCTCCGTGATCGAAATTCGGTCTGGAGTACATCATTATTATAGTAACAGATTTACCGTAGCGCTGATATTCTGTCGGATGCACATAAGTCAACTCGCTAAGGTGCTACAACTTAAAACACTTATTGTATAAACCGCTCATTGGTCGTAAGCCGAATATATCTCAGCTGAATTTGGCCAAAAAGTACTAAATTTTTCTAAAACAGTTTTCGTATAAATCCGTCGAACGTGTAATGCAAACAAATGTAATGAAATTTTTCAGCAGCAGAGGTCAACGTGCGGACAATTTCATTTGATTGTACAAGTTTCAAGCGCAATTGGTTCGTTACGTTGTAAATATGCGTAGGTGTGAAGCGTAGATAGATAGGACTCATATGTGCCAGTTAGAAAGTGAACTAAATGGAAGCGATCAAAAACGTTATTTTTATAGAATAATGGTGACAAACGAGCACACAGTCCACCTGATGGTAAGTGGATGCTGCGGTCCGTACACATCTACATCTATTCTATGTTAATAATCAAAATGCAGAAGCGTTGTCACCGCTGAGGACTACGAGTGAATGCGTCGTTTCCTGTAAAAGCAGTCTCCGGTTCTCCACACTCGCCATACGAAAGTATTCTGTGAGAGCCTGGTCCTTCTCCGATCTAGCCGACCCATTCGTGTTACCGCCATAATATAACTGCAGCATAGCTTTGCCATTTAAAACCAATGATATGGTAATCGTGAAATGAACGATACCGAACATTGGCCTGGTCAAAAAACTACCATAAAGCACGATGACTTCATGAGCCACCTACACCAATTTGTTTCAAGCGTATCCCACCCGGATGTCATTTTATATAATGAGGGTTCGTCCCACACTGATTTTGCCGGGCCGTCGCCACTATTCGAAAGTTATCAATAATGGTTGGTCTGACACTCTGCCTGTCTCCACCCCTTTACTGTCGGCATACCGTTTCTTTCGTCTCTTTTACTCACATTAGCATTACTTATTAAGCTATTTAATTAAGCTAGGTATATCAATTATCAGGCTATATTGTTCATAATGGTCTGTCTCAATGAAGACTAGCTGCGCAACATTGGTTTATAACGCATAAATACTCGTATATGCGCAAGCACAGGTTCTCTCTCTATTGTCTCACTCTCATAGATCGAACAGATCTCCGATAGAACGGAAATCCGACACGACTGGAATCAGATGCGGGACCAACGGCTTCACGTCCCGAGGCACGTGGATGAAACACCGCTGACTTCCTGATTTCGAGCTGCTACTAAGTATTTCTCACAGAAAAATCTAATAATTAATTTTTGGACTACTGAGATTTTTTTATAGTATAAGGGTGACAAACGAGCACACAGCCCACCTGATGGTAAGTGGTTGCTGTGGCCCATAGACATCTACATTTATCTTTGTTTGCGAATTAAAATGCAGATGCGTTGTCAGCCGTGAGGACTAAGATAGAATGTCTCATTTCGAGTAAAAACGGTCTCCGGTTCTATACACTCACCATACGAAACACAGCAGCATTAAACTCCTATTTTACGCTGGTATTCTGTGAGAGCGTGGTCCTTCTCCGGTCGAGCCGACTCATTCGTGCTACAACTATACTATTAATATAACTGCAGCATGGCTCTACCACGTATACTGAGATATTACTTGACGGAAAACCCAACAACTATGACATTTCGGCCCGACCCGGTATTAAAACCGGGGATCTCATGATCAGTCAGTCACGTTGACGCCTAGACCGACGAGGTAGCGAAAATTATGAGTATTAATGTTGACAATGGTTCTTATAAATAAGCCATTATACATTTACAAAATAGAAGGCTTTATATACACAGCAAACAAAACTTCATCACAAGTCGATAAACTCGGAGAATCGAATGTAGGGAAGGCGATTTCTTTCATAACTATGGTGACGGGAGCGTACGTGTTGTTATAGAAATAAAAGCTGGAGCGGCGCCAAGCTCGGCGGCCACGAGGTCGTAAGAGTGATACCCACCATGAGGATGTTGTAAATTTGAGTAAAGTATTTATTAATCGATGACGCAAAACGCGATGCTTTTGTAAAAAGTTTTACATTAGAAACAGCGGCTCACGCATCTTTTTTTTTTACAGAATAAGGGTGATAAACGAGCACACAAGTCCACCTGATGGTAAGTGGATAGTGGATCCTGTGGCACATAGATATCTACATCTATCCTCAATAAAGAATCAAAATGCAGATACGTTGTCATCCGTGAGGACTAAAATGGAATGCCTAGTTTCCAGTTAAAAGGGTCCCTGGTTCTCTAACCTCACCATACGGAATACATTTTTTTGCACGCTATTATACTACATTTTATTGCATTGAGCTGCTATTTCACGCTGGTATTGTGAGAGAGGGGTCTTTTCCCGATCGAGCCGACCCATTCGTGCTACAACTATATTATAACTACGGCATAGGTCTACCACCATTGAGTTATATGTACTACGTATGTAGCGACTGCCTCGTTGGTCTAGTGGTTGTAGTAGTGCGACTGCTGATCATGAGGTCCCGGGTTCGAATCCCGGGTCGGACCAAAAAATCAGTTATCGAGTTTTTCCATCAAGAAATTCTCAGTAGCTGCCCGGAGTCGGAAAGTTGGCGGTGTTTCACCCCCGTGCCTCGGAAAGCACGTAAAGCCGTTGGTCCTGCGCCTGATCTCTCTCCGGTCGTGTCGGTTTACCGTCCCATCGGGCTATGAGAGTGAGGGAATAGAGAGTGCACCTGTGATTGCGCATACACTCGGGCACTATAATCCTGTCCTGCGCCGATGGCTAGTCTTCGTTGAGACTGGCCGCCGTTGCCGAAATTCGGTCTGGAGGACATTATTATTACGTAGCGTACGTAGTACATATAACTCAATGTCTACCACCTGTCGTGTGTCATATGGCAGGTCAAGTATATTCAAAATATAATTCACACACCATCTTAATAAGAATTATAAGGACATTAGCAAAATACTTTAATATGACAAAAGAATATGGAAATTGCTTTTAGTTATTATTTAATACTAGCTGTTCCCCAAGACTTCGCCCGCGTGGAATTTATTACGGTTGGATTATAAGAGTTTTAAGTTTATTGCGCGATACCCTAATTCCTTTTCTAAAATAAAAGTAGCCTAAGTTACCCCTTATAATATTAACTATCTGTTAGTGAAAGTCCCGTCAAAATCGGTCGGACGGACAAAAATTTTAAAAATTGTATTTTTGTTATAAGTACCGTATATACTTTCATATGCGTTTAGTTAAAAGCTGTTATTTTGGTATTACAAACAGACACTTGATTTTATTTATATTGTACAAATATATAGATTAAAATGATGAAACAATGACAAAAATAACCTTACTAAGGTATCAGTGTAAAATAATTCAGCAAGTAGAGTGGGGGCAAAGGTGGCGATCAAAATGTACAAATTTAAATCCTCCAATATGTTAATCTAAAATAGATATCATAGTAAAAATCTATAGAAAACAATAAATTCCTCTTTTAATTAAAACATCGCACTAAAAGAAACCGGTATAGATTATATTTTTAACTAGCTGGCCTAGCAGATGTTGTTCTGCCCTTTCTATTATGTGACTCAACTCGTTGCGACTTTCATATCGAATTAACTCCCGACTTTTTTCAGTGTATAAATATAAAATTAGTTTTTGATTGCGGACAATTTTATTCTAAGCTTGCAACGAACTCTAAAAACTGTGTTTAGTGATCGTTGTTAATCTGAAATAGTTTCTTGTGTAGTTAATTATAGCGTGTTATGTGGTTGTAAACTGTTTTTTTTAATTCTTCTCGGGATATAGGTATTTTTGGAGCCAATGGTTTTTTTTTATAGGATAGGGTGACAAACGAGCTAACAGTCCACCTGATGGTAAGTGGTTGCTGTAGCCCACAGACATCTACATCTATCCTCTTTGCGAATCAAAATGCAGATGCGTTGTCACCGGTGAGTAAGATGGAATGCGTCGTTTCCAGTAAAAAGGGTCTCTGGTTCTCTACACTCTACTATCTTAGTCCTCATGGGTGGCGCGTGAGGACTAAAATGGAAAGCCTCTTTTCCTTTAAAAAGGGTCTCCGGTTCTCTACACTCACCATACGAAACACAGCAGTGTCAAGCTGCTATTTTACGTCGGTATTCTGTGCGAGCGTGGTCCTTCCCCGGTCAAGCCGACCCATTCGTGCTACAACTATACTACTAATATAGCTGCAGCATGGCTCTACCACGTAAACTAAACTAAAATGATGACTAAAATGAAATGCCTCGTTTCCAGTAAAAACGGTTTCCGGTTCCTTAAACTCACCATACGAAAGTATTCTGTAAGAGCGTAGTCCTTTGGTCGGGCCGACCCATTCGTGTTACAACCATTATATAGCTGCAGAATGCCGCATTCTGTTCTTTACACTCACCATACGAAAGACAGCTGCATTAAGCTGTTGTTTGACAGTGGTATTCTGTGAGAACGTGGTCCTTCCCCGATCGAGCCGACCCATTCGTGCTACAACCATAATAACAGCGTTACTTAAATATATTAATTCTAATTGTGGCATAGGTGCTGTAAAGTACTCGAAACATCGTGAATAAAAAAAAGTTAATATACTCACATCCGCAAAAAACAGTTTCATTTAAATGCGAGATGACGTGTGGTGATGAAGTGGTGTGTAGTGGAAAAGGTGGGGATATAGGTCAAGGTGGGGTGAAGTGGAGCCGAGCAGCGTAAGGTGGGGCAAAAGAGCGAGGTAGCCCAACGTGGGGCGATGTGGAACGAGACGACGCAGCGTGAGGCGATGTGGCGCAATGTGCGCAATGTGCAGCGCAATTTGGAGCGACGTGGCGTAACTTGGTGCGATGTGGCGCAACTTGGTACGGATGTGGCGCAATGTGGTGCGAGGTGGTGCAATGAGGGGCGATATTGTGCGAGGTGTCGCGTCGTGACGCGAATTCGGAACTAGGGTGCAGCTGGAGGGATCGTACCTCTGCCAGGCGGTGCAGCTGATCGCGCTGCATGCGCAGGTCGGCGAGGTGCTAGTGTGCAGCTGGAGGGATCGTACCTCTGCCAGGCGGTGCAGCTGGTCGCGCTGCATGCGCAGGTCGGCGAGGCGCTTGAGCGCCGCGTCCTCAGCACGGGCCAACGCGCGCACCGCCTCGCGAACCTCCACCACACAGCACAGCCACTCGACGCTGTCCATCTTCTCCAGCTCCTGCTCCTGCGCACACACATCTCAACTTACACCCTATTTATTTTACACTACCAAGAGCTTTCGACTGCTCTATTCATTTTTTCAAGAAACACGTAAAACAACAATTTAATATACTTTATAGATGGCCTCTTGTTCTATGTATGGGGGGGGGGGGTATAAAATTTGGTGCCGTGAAGGTGACAACCGAGCACACACGGCACCAGATGGTAAGTGGTAGGCCTATAAAATAAATATTTATCATTACTTGGCGGAGTCCTAGTATGTTTAACAATACACCTATGAAGGGCCGTATTGATGATGATGATGATGAAGAATAAAAATGCAGATGCGTTGTCCCCCTGAGGATTAAGTTGGAATGTTTCGTTTCCAGTAAAAATCGTTCGGTTCTCTATACTCGTCATACAAAATACAGCATTATTCTGCTGCTTTACGCTGGTATTCTGTGAGAAGGTGGTGTGGACCTATTCGTATAAAAAAAGTAAAATTACAGCCTATATATATCTTACTACAGGGCACAGGTTTCCTCTCAATTTTGAGAGGATTTTAGGGCTAGGAAGTATTTGCGGCGCTGCTCCAATGCATGTTGGCGGACTTCAAGTGTCTTCGATATATTTATTTTTCATTTTTCTGACACGCAGGTTTCCTCACGATGCTTTGGTTCCCCGCTGAGCAGTTGGTGAATCAACACTTAAAATTATAATTAACAATTTTATTGGTGCCGGTGGGAGTCGAACTCGGATTGCTCAAGTACTGTGATATTTTCAACAAGTGCTCAACCCCTGAGCTGACACGGCTACATTCGTGCTGCAGCCATAATGTAGCTGCAGCGTGGCTCTACCACGTGTAACCTCGAGCGACAGTCACCAGCTGTGACAGTTACCTGCAGCACCAATTACCTGTAGCGGCGCGTGTCTGCAATCACGCAACGACAGCTCCTCACTGTGCGACGAGGTGTCGGCCAGCTCGTGCGCCGCCTGCAGCGCGCGCCTTCGCTCCTCCAACTCTGCTGTCAGCCATCCACACTGCGCACACCACACAACGATACCTTCATCTACCCTCATACATGCTCACTATTTATTTCTTTTATAACGTAAACCCCTAAAATAGGAAATTTTCAGTGTAGTTGAGACGTTTATGATACCCATAACTGCCTCTTTTATTTAGTGGTCGAAAACGCGACTAATGATCTTGAGGTCCCAGGTTCGAATCCCAGTTGGAGTAAAAATATGTTACTGAGTTTTCTGTCGAGAAATTCTCAGTGGCAGCCCGGAGTCAGGAAGTTGGCGGTGTTTCGCCCCTGTGCCTTGGAAAGCAAGTAAAGCCTTTAATCCTGCGCCTGATCTCTCTCCGGTCGTGTCGCATTTCCGTCCCATCGGACTATGAGAGTGAGGATATAGTGAGTGCACCCGTGCTTGCGCATACACTCGGGTACTATAATCCTGTCCTGCGCAAACGACTAGTCTCCGTTGAGACTGGTGGCCGTGACTGAAATTAATCTAAGATTGTATGATATTTTATGGTGTTGGTGCGAATTAAGGAAAGACATGAAGGTGCTCATTGCATAAGTCCTAATATTTCATAACTTCATCCATTTTTATTTGTAGCTCTATGTCTTCCTCATTTTCTATTTCCTTTCCTTCTCTTTTAGATATTTCTCTTAATACATAATTATCATTACACTTATACATATATTATGATCTTGAACGTTAAGGAAAATTGGGCGGATTAACTGATGAAGAATAAGAGGTACAAGGTTTTGGCAACATTCAGTGTGAGGCGGTCGGAAGAAATCCAATTATCTACTACCTGAAGTGCTATTTCTGCATTATATTTTACGAGATCCCCATTTATGCCAGATATAAACAAAATAGTCTCATCGGCATGTGTGAAAATTTTGCGAAATGCGAGGAAATTTAACAAATGGAGAGCTGACATAACTGATTTATATAAAGAAAGAATACGTGGGACCAAGGATGGAGCCCTGAGGGACATCATATGGCATAGGCACAGGTTCACTTAGGAGTCCATCTATTTAGACTCGCTGGCTGCGATTTGTAAGATAGTCGTAGAATTTGTTGTGTGCAGCACCTCAAACACGGAATTACTTGAGTTTATGAGTGAGGTTGGGACATGGATAGTATCAAACGCCTCAGTAAAATCTAGGAAAATACCAAGACTTTTTTATTTTCAAGTTCTTCGGCTATTGCTCCCACCAAGTCCTTTACTGTATCTTCCGTACTGTACTGATGCCTGAACGAAATCCATACTGCGTTAGCAGGAATATGGTGTTTTTATAGGATAAGTGTGATAAACGAGCACACAGTTTACCTGATGGTAAGTGGTTGCTGTAGCCGATAGACATCTACATCTATCCTCGATGACAAATCAAAATGCAGATGCGTAGTCACCCGTGAGGACTAAGATGGAATGCCTCGTTTCCAGTAAAACGGGTCTTCGGTTATCTACACTCACCATAAGAAATACAGCAGCGTTATTTTACGTTGATATTCTGTGAGAGCGTAGTCCTTCCCCGGTCGAGTCAATACCAGTAATATAGCTGCAGCAAGCAAGTGCAGCAAGTATAAGAATCTTTTCGAGGATTTTTGATAATATAGGAACGACGGATATTAGTCTGTAATTGTCAACACTAGCCTTATCCTTGCCCTTGTGAATCGGATGTACGACGGCAATCTTAAAACGTTTAGGGAAAATTTTACTGATAATAAATCTGTTAAAAATATGCGTTATGACAGGAACAAGCACGACTTCGAATAATTGTCGATTCCCGAGACGCACTACAAACGCAGAGAGAATGATTCATTGTATCTCTGCATAGTCTACCTCAAGCAAAACAATTGAATTTAGATTTTAAGAAAGGTTCAAACATGCAAATAAAATAAAAATTTAGAGAGGATTTGCGACTATCAGAAGCATTTAACAATTCACTTGAAGAAGTAGTGTCCTTTTCAGTGTTAGTTATCTTTTTTATTGCCCGCCATGTCACTTTTGGGTTATTTTTAACAAGTAGCAGCACTCTAAACTTTTCTTAGGAGGAGGTTACAGAAATGTTTGTATTGGGTATGAACTAATTTTACAAAAGGATCATTGAGTGATGCACTTAATTAGGCCTGGAGTTATCCATGGCTTAATTTGCTGTATTTTTCTTGGAACATTCACAACCTGGATATATTTAGCTATTATAGCAGACTAGCTGTGCCCCGCGGTTTCACCCGCGTCATGACGTGTCCGAGGTGCGCGACATGCAGTTCAAGCATTTTAAAACGGCTAGGGTTTAAGCGTCGTTCGCAGGCCCAGCCAAGTATTGAATTATTTTAATTTTACATTATCTCTTAAACTATGCGTCCAAATAACATGGTATAAAAAACAAAGTTTATCTTCATAAATTGTCTTGATGATGAAGTAACTTTCGTTCGTAAGGATAAATAGGCCATGCCTAATAATAATGCTCATAAATCACTTTTAAATTTTCAAGATTTTTTGTCACAAAATACCAAATTATGGCTTATGTATAAGAAATAGACATAGGGTATCGCGGACTTTTTTTTAGACGGAGTAAAGGTCTATATTTTTCTAGAACATTGTATTTACGTATCCCTAACGATAACACCAGCGTACGCGGATAAATCATTTCGGGAGTGTTTTTTCTTCTGACTTGCTTAACAAATATCCATATTTAAGGCTAACTGAGTAATATAGCTTAATGCTTATAGATTTTTTGATTTTTTGTATATTATAGCCAGATTCATGTGGAATCTGGCTATAATATACAAAAAGAATTTTTCAAATCGGACTGGTAGTTCCAGAGATTAGCGGGCTTAAACAAACAAAAAAACAAAAATACTCTTCCGCTTTATTATATTAGTATAGATATAAGGGTAACTAGAAAGTACCCCGCAATATTCGGATTTTCATTTATTAAAATGTGGGAAATGTCAGTTGGGTCATATTTCTACTTTTTTAGCCACGTGGTCAACCCGTGTTCTAATAGAAGAAGGCTTAAGATATATGTTTTAAAAGTAATGCTTAATATTGTGGGTATTTTATCAGTAATTAATGCCTCTAACACACAGATGATGGTAGGTAATTTTGTTTTAAATAAAACGTGGTTGGAAGTGGTTAATGTCAGATAGTCATTTGAACGATTATCGGTCGTTGTTGGGTAAGATATCAATGTTGAGTAACATTTTCTGTATTAGAAAAACAAGTTAAAACTTCATTTAGGCTACGAATAAATGAGACAAAAAAAGACCTAAGAGTGTTGGGTGGGGAAAGGTAAGCACATAAAGATGACGGTACCTTATTACGTACAATTATGCCAGATTTATAAATTCTAGGTGGTACAACTCGTTTTCTGGGTATGTACCACCGTCTTACCTATTTCTGTCGGCAAAAAACAGTGCTTCTTGTTCCTTTCTGAAGGGAAAGTTTCACTGTGAGTTTGTGATGTTTCAATAGTGAGTCAATTTAATTTCAGGCTGTGAAACATTCCATCTTAGTCCTCAGAAATAACACATCTGTAGCCTATTTGTATGAAGGTGACTACAGGTGTCTATGGATTACAGTCGCCACTTACCATCAGGTGAACTGTATGTTCGTTTGTCACTTTAGTTTTATTATATTATGAAAAGAAGCAGCAACGGAGAGCACCAACTCGACTGCCAAGCAAATCGGAAGAAATTACATAATCGGTATACGAGCCATGGTAGTCCGAAAATATTTTTAATTATATTATAAATGTTGCAAATAAAATAAAATATCGATCCAACATTCCAACTATGTTAGCTTCTTCCGCCATGTGATGATTGATGATGATGATGATTTTAAGAGCAAATCAATTCATCTCAATGAAATGTATGTATGAGTAAGCGTCCGCCCACTACCTATGCCACACAGTTTAAATTTCAAAAAATATTAATGAATAAAAATATAACATGTTATTGTTACCAAGTAGGAAAGTAACATAGGGCATTGTTTGAAATGTTGGCTTCAATACTATTTGAAGCGTATCCAGCTGTAAATAAACATAAAACTAGTTTCATTCGAATTATGGAGTATTTTTTATAGCTGTAAGCTGCAGTAGCTGCATTAACTGGTCAGAAACATAATTAGCTACCCGTATTTTTATTGGATCGCCTCCAAAACTACGATGACGCACATCGCACTGACATTATGGAGAACATTATATTTTATAAACGGAATATATTGAATAAACGTGCGAAACATAATTTTTAAAGCATATTTTGACCAATAACCAAAGAATACTTAGTCGCTTTTGCAAAATCTCTTTCACATTCGTCGGTAAAACTTTTAAGCGTAACCTTTTTTATGTACTTTGATAACCACGTAAACATTTGATAAACTTACCTGTTCTTGAACTTTCTCGAGCAGTTCCTTATATTTCTTCTCTTCTTGTGCGCAGTTTTCACATATAGTCATCTCAGTCTGGTCCGCCTTTTCACTCCTTAGCGATTCTAATTCGCCGAGCAACGCTCTCATCTTGCTGTCTCTTTCGTCTATTGTCTTCTTCATACTCTCCAACTGTTCTATAATCTCCGCTTCTCTTTTTACTTTCTGTTCTAACTGGCTCTCCAAGCTAGCGATTATGTCTCGAAGAAGTGTTATCTTCTCCTCTGACGATTTTAGTTCCTCGTCCGTAGCGGCCTTTCTCGTTTCCAAGTCCGTTATAATTTGGTTCATTTCTCTTGTTTGTGCTTCCAATTGTTCTACCTGTTATTAACATGAACTTATATTGACTGTAAAATCATTAAAATTGTTAAGCATAAAAAATTTAACAACATCTAATGCAAATTTTATAATGTACTATAATCATTATAAACTTCTTTAAATAATTATGGGAAATATGTACAAAAATTTAGTGCAAACTAATTTACAAAAAAAAAACAATATATTACGGAGAGAATACTTTTATATGAAAATGTTGAGCAAGTATATAATAAAACAAAAATCAATGCAGTATAAATAAAATATTAACAACGATCTAGAGTATATTAAAGAAAAGAAATAAAAAATAAAAGATTAAATTTAATCAGTACAACTTCTATGCATGCAATATACTACAATTGTAAACTATGTGTTATGGATAGAAAACAAAGTTCACAGTTCATTATCGAAGAACGTAAATGTTGTACTACATACAAACTAAAACTAAATAAGTATCAAAGTATAGATGCATTGTTACCTCTGACGACTAAAATGGAATATCTCGTTTCCACAGCAAAAAGGATCTCCGGTCCACTTACCTTCGTATGGCACGAAACACAGCAGCTGCTATTTTACACTGGTATTCTGTGAGAGCGTGTTCCTTTTCAGTTCGAAACGACACATTCGTGTTTAAACCATGATATATCTACAACGTGGCTCTACTACTTACTAAAGTATGGTAGCTACATCCCAGAATTATACATCATATACTCTTTTGTTTTCTATCAATAACATTGACTAATATTCACGGTCACGACTATCAATACGCTACACAATGTCTATTTTTTTATGATTATTAAGTGGCGAAGCTTGCGAAGTCACTTATTGATTTCACGATGTCTGTCCGTCTGTCTGTCTGTCCGTCCGTCTGTCCGTCTGTCCCACGATTATCTCGAGAACGGTTTCGAATTTTCAAATTCTGTTTTCAGCAATCGATTACTGATCACCCAGGCATCTGAACCTCCTATTTTGAAACTGATTGCTCAACGGCAACCGTTAGAAACCGCTATAAAGCTGATTGCTTCGCCACTTTGCTATGCTGTTTGTTAGCTTGCTAGGTTTATTGTTCCCTTTAACGAAATAAAAACGATTTACATTTTTAGGATATTTTTTTTAAACTGCAATGATGTTTTAATTGACCAACGACCAAAAGTAAAGTTAGAGCCTAAAGTCCCACTGGGTAGCTTGTTCTCATTGAGAGGGTTATAGAGAAAAGTCCGCGACGTTACTCCAGTTTGCGGACTACACATATCTAGGTGGTAAATCAGTACTTAAAATCGCAAATTACGATTTCATTACAAACCGAGTAGCTCGCGTACAATGAAATTTATAGCGAGCGCTTAGTGATCTACCACAGCTCACGATGAATGAAGAACGAGTAAAAAAATTAAGTGTCTAACTCAAATAAAACTTCTAAAAAATTTTTGGATCAGCATTTTGAACTAATCAATACTGGGTGGGTTGAATGACTTAGGCCCGTATTAATAAACGTTACTCAGCTCAAGTACACGCACTTGAATACAATCTTGAGGTTATGATCTTGTTAAGAAACATATCTCAAGATGCGGTTTAGGTTTACGATATCAGCTGAGTGCCACACTGATTAATAAACAAAACTCGACTCTCAAGTGTATGTACTTGAGTGCAAGTTACAGAACAGTATTCCTAAGTACAGCGTTTTGAGATACTGTTTTTAAATGTTTATTAATTAGCAACGATCTTGTGATGTTGATATCGTAATGAAGGCGAATCAAATGATAACGCACTTGAGTTCGACGTTGAGTAACGTTTATTAATACAGGCCTTAGACTTTATATTGATATGACATGTAGAATAGAAAGATGCAGATTTTTTATTTATTTCTTAAATTCAGACAATTACTCAAGAAGCTATATTAGAATAAATAAACATATCTTACATACATGCTACCGTAAATAGGCTATTAGTACATCTTTTAGCTTAAAGTTTAAATGGGTCTGAAATACTCGATAAAAAATAACATAAAAATAGTAGTGACCGTATAGTGTATAATACAAGTACGGAAACTCGAAAAAATATTAGTTATTTATGTTAGTTATATTAGTAAAGTGCAAGTTACTTACGTGCGTAGTGCTTGAACAGCGAGCGTGCGTACGTAGCTCGTGCATCTGTACACACACACACACACGTACACATGCACGAACATGCACACGCACTTGCAATGCTCGTGAGCTATACTTATAGACTAGGCCAGAGGTAGAGGTCCTAGTAGGTTCCATGGAAAATTCACCAGGGCTCTTTTGAAATAGTCCAAAATATGAGATAAGAAGTACCCGTTACTGTATATGTAGATACGTAGGTAGTTAGCGAGAATTCGAAACTATACTGCTGTGCAATAATTAGTAATATTACTTTTAAAATATTTCTAATAAAAGTTTTTAATCTTATTTAAATGCCACTATCTTTTATTTGTAATTATTTGATATGGGTTACCATAAAGTAAAAGAGATTTAGTGAGTGTTCCATTATCTTAAAAGTTTATGAACCCCTGGCACACACATATATAATGGACTGAGCGCGTTATAGCATATTTCTCATCGGTTTTCGAATGGTCCACTGCTAGACATGGCCGTCCTTCATAGTAGACTAATACCTACGCTTCGCAGACGGATTGAGGATTGCAGTATCAACAGACACGCAGCTTTTCATGAGCGACAGTACTCATTTACTATCAGGAGAGCCATAAGAATAGAATAGAATTTGATAACCAAGCAAATTTGGCGTCCGTTTGGGTATTTTACATTTGGTGTACAAGAGATGGTTACATGGCTATATATAAAACTATCAAAATTGTTTTAATATAATTTTAGACATGCCTCCGTAATTATCACAAGCACAGTCATCAGTTCATCGACCTCCATGTCTGATAAAATCGTCACTTCATCTAATGGGGAAACAGTCTACGCTGTGTTTTATTTACAGGAAGCCCATCGAAACTATTTCTTCTGCTGCTGATAAGGTTATGTTTTTTTATAAAACTGAAAGATTTTGGGGTTAATATGCACGAGTTAGAAAGCAGGTTGCTTTGTAGCTCGTGCACTTCTACTTTAAATTTAAGAGCCGTACTCTTGTCTGTGGAATGTCCCTCTGTCTTCCTTTTTTCCAAACTGTGTATGTTCCTCTATGTTTATTATGAGAATGGTCTCATTAAAAAGAGACGCTTTTGAATACATTTTATTGAGTTAACGCTCAGTCCATTACTCTATGTCTACGACGGGCATTACTCTATATCCGCAAACCACAGATGGTTAATGCCATGTTAGTGCAATACAAGCGAGTGCTTACATGTTTAATATATACTTAATACTATACATATTTCGTTGCATGTACTTTTTTCTTCTAAAACTTTTGCGTCTAAAAATATTTTAATGACCTTTAAACGACTCCGGCGTCGCACTAGCTTCTATAATATCTTATTAAAATTCGCATTTAAAATGAATTTAATATAACTGCTACATATTTTACACATCGAAACAATTACTTAAGTACATGGGCCATCATTTATGTATAGTACGTAGGCATATTTTTTCGTGCACTCTTAACCAGAGAGATTAGAATGAATACAAAACAAGTGCGTTAGGAGTCATAATAAATATTATAGAGGAAGTATTTTTCCAAAGATAGGATTGTTAATACTTAAACACCATATCACTTATACCAATTTTATACCAAATAAATCATATTAACAATAACCGACCTTTAGAATTAAAAAAAAACTTTGACAATTGGTTGAAACTATTAACAATAACTTAGCAGAAAATATATTATAGCCAACTAATTATAGGGTGAGTTTGGTGATGCTTGATGGAATTACAATAAGCACTAAAAAATGCAGAGGCATGACGCCTCTGCATTTTTTAGTCTGATGTATGTATCTACATACGAAACTTATAAAGAATTTCGATTTATTTTTAAATACCAGAAAACAAACAAAGAAAGGAAATACGTAATCGTTACCGAACTCATACTGTGATAGACAATAGCGAAAATACAGAGGTTGACAGTGTAAAATATATTCCAACCGCCCATTTCATAATATCAGTAAAATAGTTTTTCATTGCTATTATTAATTTTATTATTAATCTACAATAATTTATTGAACTAGCTAGCAGCCATTGAAAATTACAAATGCGTCGTCAAATTTTAAACTAAATGAATACTTTAAATTATTAACCAAACTAAAGAGTCAAGATGTGTATGATATTTAAAAACATTGGAGTGTCACCGCTGTACAACGCGAAGAAATATGTCTGTGCAAGTTTAAGCTTTGTTACAGGAAAATTTAGTTATAAATTAAGATCACCAAACAAAGACAGTATATAATATATTTCAAGCGTTACGTGCGTACACACACATAGGTACTTAAATCATTTAAAAAAAGGTTCATCATACGACTATTCGAGTTTGCAGTCCGCATCTTTAACCATTATGCTAATGTCGTTTTAACCATGATTTTAAGTGCATATTTGTGCTTGAGTGAGTATTCTTATCTTACCATAAGTTTTTTCTGTATTTTTTATCGTAACAACCTATCAAAAGTCCACTACTGAACATAGGCACCATTACTTTATAGGGGAAATATTTGCCATTGTTGCCACTCTTGCTTGGCAGGCGGATTGGCAGACGCAATTTTTTATTTTTCTGTTCTTATAAGGAAAACACTGCTGCTGCCTATCTCTTGGTTCGTTTCCCTCTGTTCCCTCTTACGACACCAACGGGTAGTGGATATTCTTTCACTGTCGCTGCACAGTATGTCAGTGTGAGGGTGTAATAATAACAATGTCGGCGAGGCGGCGCGCGAACTTGTAATGTGGGTAGTGTTGTGTGTATGTTTGTGCGTCGGTGTGCGGGTGCAGGTGGATACCTCTGTGAGGATCCTGGCGCTGGACTGCAGGCGAGCCACTAGCCGCGAGTTCTCGTCGCGCAGGTCGGCGAGGCGGCGCGCGAACTTGTAATGTGGGTAGTGTTGTGTGTATGTTTGCGCGTCGGTGTGCGGGTGCAGGTGGATACCTCTGTGAGGATCCTGGCGCTGGACTGCAGGCGAGCCACTAGCCGCGAGTTCTCGTCGCGCAGGTCGGCGAGGCGGCGCGCGAACTTGTAATGTGGGTAGTGTTGTGTGTATGTTTGCGCGTCGGTGTGCGGGTGCAGGTGGATACCTCTGTGAGGATCCTGGCGCTGGACTGCAGGCGAGCCACTAGCCGCGAGTTCTCGTCGCGCAGGTCGGCGAGGCGGCGCGCGAACTTGTAATGTGGGTAGTGTTGTGTGTATGTTTGCGCGTCGGTGTGCGGGTGCAGGTGGATACCTCTGTGAGGATCCTGGCGCTGGACTGCAGGCGAGCCACTAGCCGCGAGTTCTCGTCGCGCAGGTCGGCGAGGCGGCGCGCGAACTTGTAATGTGGGTAGTGTTGTGTGTATGTTTGCGCGTCGGTGTGCGGGTGCAGGTGGATACCTCTGTGAGGATCCTGGCGCTGGACTGCAGGCGAGCCACTAGCCGCGAGTTCTCGTCGCGCAGGTCGGCGAGGCGGCGCGCGAACTTGTAATGTGGGTAGTGTTGTGTGTATGTTTGCGCGTCGGTGTGCGGGTGCAGGTGGATACCTCTGTGAGGATCCTGGCGCTGGACTGCAGGCGAGCCACTAGCCGCGAGTTCTCGTCGCGCAGGTCGGCGAGGCGGCGCGCGAACTTGTAATGTGGGTAGTGTTGTGTGTATGTTTGCGCGTCGGTGTGCGGGTGCAGGTGGATACCTCTGTGAGGATCCTGGCGCTGGACTGCAGGCGAGCCACTAGCCGCGAGTTCTCGTCGCGCAGGTCGGCGAGGCGGCGCGCGAACTCGTCGCGCTCGTGCTCGCGCTCCGCCGCCTGCTCCTCCACGAACTGCCGCGTCGACCGCAGCTGTCGGTTAGCCGCCTCCAGCTGGTGGGTAATGAGAATTAATCATTTTACGCTCACTAGATGTCGCTAGTTAGGACTTCATATTAATGAAGAAATTGCGCTTCAAATAAAAGGTTTCTAGAGAGTGTAAATACATAAAACAATAATTGCTTAAAAAAAATATACTCAGAAAACTTATTAACAATTTTTTTAATTTTCCTACTTTTGAGAGTATCTTGCGTTACAAAAATGCGATGCACAACCACATGAAACAATATATGTATGTTTAATAATTTCCAGTAACATATACAGTAATCCATGCTGCGAACAATATTGTTAACATTGTATTTAAATTTATCCAAATTTTGGTAACGTTAAATTCAAACGGTAAGTTCCAAACATTAAACAAAATAAGCAGATAAAATTTATTTATGTATATAATGTAAAATATAAATAATGTTCCTATTTCAATAAGAATAGACACTGTCCGCTCTTTCATTATATCGTGCATACATAAAACAAATATTGCCATTTTTTGATAATGCTAGGTAGGGGGGGGGGGCTTATTTTTAAGCTAATCCATTACTAAATCGTACGTATGTATGTATTATGCAAATATAAGAAAGAAATATATTGATGAACTATTTTAATACATTAAAAAGTGCAATGTAAACGACAATAATTGGACGTCTCGTAGGACCATTAGATTTCATCATTTTATTGACTGTTTTTGAAACTCAAGAGTTTCAATGTGTGATAGATTGATTACATGTGGCGTATGCAACTTTAAACTAAGATTACTATTCTATCTTCCAATAACGTAAACACCATTTTTAGGGTTTCGTACCTCAAAAGAAAAAACTGAACCCTAAAAATATATTGCGATGTTTGGCATATTTTTTTGTTTTGTTTGTTAATATGTTTATTTCCTAAAAAAATGTATCTGAGGGGCTCTTTACAATTTAGGTTATAAATCGCTCGTACGGCTCTCTTTTGCAAAACAAATATAGCTTCAATATCAGTCGCATTACCCCATAGCAAAATTCCATAAGACATTACGCTATGAAAGTAACTAAAATACACTAATCTAACTGTCTCAACATCTGTGAGACTTCTAATCTTTCTTACAGCATATGCTGCAGAACTAAGTCTGCTTGCTAATTTAGATATATGGGGGGCCCCATTGAAGTTTCGTGTCAATAGTAATACCAAGAAAAACAGTAGTATCCACAAAACTCAACTCCTCCCCATTTAAGAGCACATTGGTATTCGAATGTTTTATATTAGGTATTGTAAATTTAATACGTTTTGTCTTATTTCCGTTTAAGAGCAAAATGTTGGCGTTAAACCCATGTACTAATTTCGATAGAGCATTATTTACATCGTCATAATTAATTGACTGCCGTTTGAGTTTGAAAATTAAAGAGGTATCTTCAGTAAATAACACTATATCGTGATTGTCCCCTACAAGATAAGGTAAGTCATTAATATATATTAAGAACAGGAATGGGTCAAGAATCGAGCCCTGCGGAACGCCCATTGATACTATCGATCCGGAGTAACCTTCACCATTGATGACCACTTTTTGAGCTCTGTTACTACTACTACTATAAATATGAAGTAATAAGTCTAAGCACCAAAATTTATACACCGTAATGTTGTAGTTTCCTGATTAATATCTCATGATGAACACAATCGAAAGCCTTGGAAAGATCATAGGAAATACCTAAGGCATCTTGTGAACTCTCCGAGGCATTCAAAATATATTTTATACGCTCAACACTGGCGTCAGACGTCGAGCGACCCCTTGTAAAACCAAATTGGTTTTTACGAAGCAATTTATTTGTATTGAAAAAAGTTAACAATTGATACAAAATTATTTTTTAAAAAAATTTACTGAGAGTTGGTAGTACCGAAATAGGTCTAAAATTAGCGGGGTCCAATGTACTACTAGATTAAATAAAGGTACATATTATTTTACTATACTTTGTCGGCGCCGTTACGACAGCACCGACGGTGTTTGCGGGGAGTATGTGAAGTGCGTGGGGGTTTCTCACCACCGCGCCTAAGACCGGCACTCGCCGCTAGCTCGCGACCCGATCGCCACCAAATATTTTGTATTTTTTATTCTTATTTAAATATACAACTTACCTATCGTGTGAGTCGCCTATTTTAATCAGGTTCCCCACTTGAACATAGTGGCGACCGTGATAAATTAAAACAAAATTCCGATTCTGCCGCGTAACACGGTCCAAAGTTCGTAGCACTTACCCCGCGTTTACAACGTCGCGAACGCAAGTACTACGGGCTACGAGTACAAAGGAAGCCATATCCCGATTGCTAAGAACAACGAAGCAGTCAAGAAGGATTCATTTGGAGCGGAGAGAAGACAAGAGGGCAGCTATCGAGAACCGGCCAAGCTGAGGTCCAGCGGAGTCTACGCGCCACAGCAGCGGTTTTGCCAGCTAAAAGTGAGCCCGTTCCTATTATTTTACCTCTTCGTGTCCCACTATTCCTAAAAATTATATTTGTGTGACCAGGGAAACAAGGAATCTAGTCCTATTTTTTGTTGCCTTACCCTACCTACCTATTCTTAAGCAACATCCTTTATATTCCTTGTCTATCTTATACCCTTTCGTATATAAAACTGCTAATCTAAATAAACTATTCCTACTCAATAATCCTACCAAATAAAATACCTATTATAACAATCCTAAAAGAATTACCTAGATAAACCTACCGACAATTTACATACCTAACGAGTTAAAATCACCTATTTACACCTATTTGCTTACCTATCAGCTAATTGTCTATTATTTCTTACTATTATTTAGCCGTATCGTTTGCTAGGCAATCAGTGCTATTTTTCAAGCCGCCTATAATTTGCATTCATTGCGCCTATTTTACGACTTGAAAGTCTTCACTAGCATTTAATTAGTTAGTAGCCACTGTTAAATAGTTAGAATTTAAATAGCTGAACCTATTTCTTTAAACGTAAGCATACATATGTACATAGCTACGCAAAAATTTGAGCTTAACTTCTCAATGCAAGTAAATTCACTTCTCGCTATTCACTGTTAGCTGTTTATGCACGCAAATAAATTAGTCATCACTATAGCATAATCATTCGCTAAGCCCTATATTACGCTAATTAAACCATTATTTGCACAAATCAATTAAATTTACGATCAACCTTGCTTCCCGTTATTATGTTATGTACGTAGATATCTGCAAAGCATTCCAACAATCAATTTCAGCTACGGTGCAGCGGTCGCTCGAGACTATCATCGCATCCCGTGTCACTGCCAGCACTGCGGGCTCACGTCGTGGTACTGGACCGCGGGCGTCGCGCGTCATCAATCCCACCTTTCACCGCGCTTCTGCTGATTTTGAACCGGTTTCCGTCACAGCGGCTAAGAAGCGAGGAGCGTATTGTATGCAATTCTTATTTATTTGATTAGTACAGCGCATAACTAGTTGTTTTGATTGTCTGCGCGTTAACTTTGCTAGTATGGAGGCAAAGTACAAAACTCTTAATTTAAAACGCGCTTCAATTAGAGGCCGTGTTACGAAATTTAATAACCATTTAGAAGAATTAAAAGGTAAAAAGCTTACTCCTACGGAAGTTAGCGTGCTATCGCAGCGATTAGTTAAACTTGAGACTTTATTTGGCGAATTCGATAACGTGCAAAATCAGATTGAAGCATTGGAGGAAAATAATTTAAGCTTAGAATTGGATACCAGAGAAGTTATCGAACAAGCTTTCCACAATTCGATCGCATTGGCTCAGGAAATTATTTCCGTAAGCAGTACGACAAAAAAGTCGTCGCTTCAGCATAGCAGTATTTACACAGCTGATGAAGATGATCACGAAGTTATCGGCTGTCGTTTACCAGTCATTAAAATTAATAAGTTTGATGGTACGTTCAACAAATGGTTGGAATTTCGTGATACGTTCAGTTCTCTGATACATAATAATACAAAAATAAAAAATATACACAAATGTCATTATTTAAATTCCTATCTAGAAGGTGAAGCTGCTCGTGTAATATGTAATTTAGAAGTTTGCGACAATAATTATCCTGAGGCATGGAGTCTTCTTTGTGAGCGTTTTAATAATATTCGTCAATTAATAAATAATAATTTGAAATCTTTGTTTAATATTGAGCCGTTGCGTAAGTCTGACAAGTCATTAAGATTTCTAGTAGACCACGTCACAAAAAACCTACGTGCTTTAAATACTTTAAAACAGCCAACTGATCATTGGGATACCCTGATCATATTCAGTCTCAGCGAAATTAGACAGCAACACGCGTGTTAAATGGGAGGAGTACATTCAAGCTAATGTTAATGCTTCGGATATGCCTAGCCTAGATGATTTCATGACTTTTATTAAGGGCCGCGCTGAAGTTTTAGAGTCTGTTTATCGCAGTAAACAAGACAAAAATATAAAGTCAAACCCGAATCACAATCAAGGCGTCAAACAAAATCCCGTTTCTCATACTAAGTCATTCGTCAGCGCTGAGCAGGGCGACTCATCATCAACTGCCTCTCACAAGTGTATTTTCTGTGGTCAAGGTCATCGTAATTATGAGTGCTCACAATTTCAATCGAAATCTATTGATGATAGACTTTCATTAGTGTCCGAGCTAAAGTTGTGTCCCAACTGTTTGCGCAAAGGGCATAATACGCGCGCATGCAAGCTTCCAGGTACGTGCAAAATATACAAAAAACGTCACAATACCTTTTTACACAAACCTACGGATTCTGATACCAATGTGGCAGTCACTAATGTTGCAGTCTCTGAGCCAGTTTCAATGTCAGCTGTTTCTGCTTCTGAGACACTACTATGTACGGCTTTGGTTGATATTTTTAATCCCAAAACAATCAATTACATTACCACTAAAGCTCTCTTAGACAACGGTAGTCAGTCTAGCTTTATTACAGAAGCACTTAAATCAAAGTTAAATTTAACTTCTTCCACGTCTGATGTTAGGAATGTGGTCGGCATATGTAACACTATTGTCAAGCTTAATGCTGAACGTTGCAATGTTCGAATTCATTCAAAGGTAGGTTCTTTCAGCGTTATGACGTCATGTTTAGTCATACCCCAAATATCAGGTAAGATACCTAAGTCTCTTGTGTCTATTACACACCTTAACCTGAAGTCCTTTGCATTAGCAGACCCCAGCTTTTATGAGCCGTCTGACATAGGACTGCTCATCGGTGCTGACCTATTTTGGTCCATTATTGGAACCAAACAGCACTCTTTAGGCAAAGGAAATCCTATTCTACATGAGTCTAAATTAGGATGGCTTATCGCAGGTCCCATGCACCATATTCAAAATGACAATCTCAATTTAAATTCCCCAGTGAAATGTAATTTTGTAAGTATTGAAAGCAACAATACTTTAGTTGAGCTTCACAATGATTTGAAGAGGTTTTGGGAGCTTGAAAGCTTGCCACAAAAGCCCCTTCTTACAGACCAAGAGAAAGCTTGCAAACAACATTTTTTACAGCACACAAAACGCACTGAAGAAGGTCGTTTTTGTGTCAAGCTGCCATTGATCGACAAACCAGACTGCCTAGGCACTTCCTATTTCATGGCCAGGCGGCGATTTATAAACCTGGAACGTCGCTTTCGCAAGCAACCGGAACTTAAGTCCGCCTATGTTGATTTCATTGAGGAGTATCGCAAACTAGGACATCTAGCAATATCTGAGGTAGACCGACCTGAGCTTGCCTATTTTGTTCCGCATCATCCTGTCATTCGTGAAGACAGTGAGTCAACACGTCTACGCGTCGTTTTTGACGCATCAGCTCGCACTTCATCTGGTTTGTCTATAAACGACATTCAAATGATAGGCCCTACAGTTCAAGACTCTCTTTTCAATATCCTCATCCGGTTCCGGCAATATCGTTATGTGTTGTCAGCGGATATTGAAAAAATGTACCGGCAGGTTTTAATAGATGAGTCTGACCGAAACCTACAGCTGATTTTATGGCGTGATGCGGAGGACAAACCATTACAGACACTCAGGCTTAACACGGTCACCTACGGATTTGCTAGCGCTAGTTTCCTTGCCACCAGGTGTCTCTGGCAAGTGGGCGAGGAGTGTGACGATGAAGTTATTAAGGCAGTCATACAGGAGGACATATATGTTGATGACTTACTAACTTCTAGCGATGATGAAGATCAATTACGGTCTATACAGAAATCAACACACGTGGCTCTTTCTATGGCTGGTTTTGATTTACGTAAGTACCGATCCAACTTACCTTCTTTACTGCCTTCAGATGTTGTCCAGTCATCCGGCAACCTGACATTGAGTCAGTCTACAAATACGCTGGGCCTAGATTGGAGTCCTTCGACCGACAGCATTAATTTTCCCATTGCAGTGGATCTGTCTGAGGTCGTCACTAAGCGCACTATACTTTCTTCAACTTTCAAGATCTTCGATCCCTTGGGCCTCCTATCCTTGTCCACTATCATTCCCAAAATTTTAATTCAGACCTTATGGTCTCTCAAATTGGACTGGGATGAGCCCGCTCCAAAGGATATTGTCGATGTCTGGAGACCTTTTGTTGATGGACTTAAATGCCTTTTTTCACTAAATATACCTAGATGGGTATCAATAGAATATCCAGTCTCTGCTGAAATCCACTGTTTTTGCGATGCATCGCAACGCGCCTATGGTGTTTGTACCTTCGCTCTACAAATAAAGAAGGACAAATACATGTCCAACTTTTATGTGCGAGGCCTTCTATGCAGTCGCAGACTATTATTGAGATGAAGAATTTGCCGGAAGTTAAAGCACATCCAGTTGCTATTTGTGATAATTATCAATCAATTATTAACTTTAACAAATATTCTAAATTAAAACAATTACAACACATTTTAGCCTATGTACATAGATTTATTAATAACTGTAAAAAATTCTAAAACTAAAATTACAGGTTCCTTAACTACCGCCGAGCTCAATAAAACTCTTAATTCATTAGTGTATATTTCCAAATTAGAGGCATTCCCTAAAGAATACGATTTATTATTAAAAGGAAATTCCCTAAGTCCTAAGTCGCACATTTCGGCACTTAATCCATTTTTACATAAAGGAGTGATAAGAGTAGGTGGTCGAATTCAGGCTTCTGAATATAGTTTCGATATGAAGCATCCCATGTTGTTAAGCTCTAAACACCATTTTACTCAACTTTTATTCCAACAAGAACACGTACGGCTTCTACATCTAGGGCCCCAAGCCTTACTGGCTTCTATTAGAACGTGTTTTTGGCCCATTAGTGGAAGAAGTCTGGCTAGACGTACTGTGCATAATTGCACCGTATGTAGGCGTTTTAAGGGTCAGTCTATGAAAAACATAATGGGCAACCTACCTGCTCAAAGACTAATGCCTGACTTTCCTTTTATTACAGTAGGGACTGATTTCGCTGGGCCATTTATGGTCACGGATCGCAAAGGTCGTGGTTGTAAAATTACAAAATGTTATTTGTGTATTTTCATATGTTTTAGGTATAAGTGCATCCATTTGGAGGCTGTTAGTGAGCTGTCCAAGGATGCTTTTATATTAACTTTGAGACGCTTTGTTTCACAGAGAGGGCTACCAAAGCAGATATTCTGCGACAATGGTGGAAACTTTGTAGCTGCTTCAAAGGAACTTAAAGAGTTTTTTGAAATTAATGCCAAAACTATCGCTAATTTTGCCGCTAACTTAGGCGTTGAATTTTGTTTTTCGCCTGCATACGCTCCTCACTTCAATGGTTTGATGGAGGCCGGTGTAAAGTCAGCCAAATTCCACCTGGCTAGGATATTAGGGACTACGCACCTAACCTATGAGGAATTGTCATCTTTGTTCACACAAATAGAATGTATCCTAAATAGCCGCCCCCTATGTCTATTAAGTTCCTCTCCCACTGACTATTATCCCTTAACTCCGGGCCACTTTTTAAGTGGTAGACCACTAAGCTCGCTGCCATCTCCGTGTCTACAATCCGCTAATGTCCATCGTCTCGTCTCGACAGATTCCAGCGCATCGAGCAGTTTAAGCAACACTTTTGGCGACGCTGGAGCCACGAGTACATTGCGGAGCTGCAGTTGAGGACGAAGTGGCGCACGAAGTCCAAAGAGAGCCTACAAATTGACGACCTAGTCCTCTTGAAAGAGGAAAACGCTCCACCGCTCTATTGGCGTCTCGGACGTGTAAGAAAACTCTTCACGGGATCTGACGGATTGACACGCGTCGCAGATATAGACACTGCAAGAGGAATTGTGCGGCGCGCCCTAAACAGAATCGTCCTACTACCGAAGCCCGATGAGTTGGAAGATCTTGAAAGCTGTTAAGCTTTCCAGCGCCGGGAGTATGTCGGCGCCGTTACGACAGCACCGACGGTGTTTGCGGGGAGTATGTGAAGTGCGTGGGGGTTTCTCACCACCGCGCCTAAGACCGGCACTCGCCGCTAGCTCGCGACCCGATCGCCACCAAATATTTTGTATTTTTTATTCCTTTTAAATATACAATTTGCCTATCGTGTGAGTCGCCTATTTTATTCATGTTCCCTAATTGAACATACTTCATTAAATCAGGAAACACACCAGAATCGATACAAGTATTAAAAATAATAGCAAGATGAGGTGCAATTAAATCTATTATGGATGAAATAACTGTAACGGAAATCCCCCACAAATCTGAGGTTTTCTTTATATCAATGGTTTTGAAGTATTTTACAATATCTTGCGGTAATACTTTTTCAAATCTAAACTCTTTTAAACAGGTATTAACATTCTGTTTGCCTCTAAAAAAAAAAAAAAAATTAATACTCAGCGACAGTTGGAGACCTTAGCTAAAGTACTGGAAGCACTTGTCTGTCCGTGCATACAAAACCCACATTCTGAAATTCATATCACCCTGCCAACATGGTTTTATGAACAGTAGATCAACTTGTTCTAATCTGGTCCTCTTCACTGAGGAATTAATTGAGCAGATGGATAGCAAGAGAAATTGATGTTATCTATACGGACTTCAGCAAGGCGTTCGATAGAGTTTCTCATGATCTTTCTCAAGAAACTATCAATTTATGGTT
Organism: Parnassius glacialis; assembly: GCA_033319125.1. Lineage (NCBI taxonomy): Eukaryota > Metazoa > Arthropoda > Insecta > Lepidoptera > Papilionidae > Parnassius > Parnassius glacialis. The sequence goes on from JAVANC010000011.1 coordinate 3,168,603, forward strand.
TTCATGATTCTCTTTTAAAATGGCTTAGCTAGTCGAGCTTTTTATGTGGTAGTGAATGGCTTGGCATCAGAATTGCATCCCATCCCTTCAGGTGTGCCCCAAGGTTCTAACATCGCACCGATATTATTCAACCTCTTCGTTAATGACCTTCCTCTTAGTCTTAAATTTACGAAACCATACATGTTTGCTGACTACTTGAAATTGGCTAGGGCCGTTAGTTCACTCGAGAATGCTGCACTTGTGCAAAGGGATATCGACTCCTTAGTGGCTTGGTGTGCAACAAATGGCATGAAATTGAACGTAGATAAATGTGTGCACATCAAATCTACTAGGAAATGTAAAATTATTCCAACTGCTTATCATATCGAAGGTATTCATGAGGGTATATTGAGAAACCCTCACTTGTAGGTGTAATATAATGTTCACTGTAGGCGCCGCGTGCGAGAGATTCCGCTTAAGTCATTCAACGAGAGTGGTCATTCTACTAGTGCTAAGATGGTGTCGTAGTTCGATTCGTTGTCGTAATTATTCTAGTGTAGGCAAGGAGGATTGATGTTGCTGAGAGGCTGCCCTGGTTTACATTGAGATAAGTAGTGTTGCTGTTGGTTTACATATTTTGGTGTTATCATGTAATTACTTACCTCACGTTACACTGGTGTGTGATTGTGGCGGAGACGTGTTACGGTGTGGTCAAACTGTAATTTCACTATACTGAATGTATAGTGCGTTACGTTGTCTTATTACTGATAATGATTAAACTGAGTAAGCAAGAGAGCAAGAACATCCGCTCTCACACTTTTATTATTTTTAACAGTTAACGCTATCCTGTTGTATTTCTGAGATCAAATTTGAGATCCTCTGTTGTAATCTCCGACATAACTATAAAAAATAACTATAACTATATAAGTGGAGGTCGTCAGCATAGAGGTGGATAGTAAGGGGATTGATAAACACTGAAAACAAGAAAGGAGAAAGAATGCCGCCTTGCGGTAAACCTAGAGACAGATCGCACCAATCTAAAAAATCCTGACTAGACCGAACATCCTGCTGGCGACGGCGCAGATAAGAGGAAAGCCAATTCAGTGCTGACAAGGAGAAATTTAGTCGTGAAAGAAATCGAAGGAGTAAGTGGTGATCGACACAATTGAATGCGTTTGTAAAGTCAATAAGGACAAGAACACTCAAACATGACCTCTCCGTGCCCCCTCTAAAGTCTTTTTAACTTGAAGTAATGCTGTCGTTGTATTGTAACGGTCTTTTCTACGTACAACCACGAGAGTTAATCAATTTTGGTTCGATAAAATGAATTTACTTTTGGTTCGTTAAAAACTACTGGATAGATTTCAATTAGGTTTTCTAAGTTTTATTTCTCAGACACTTGGTCATTACCTAAAAAAATATAGCGATATCTTCATTTAAATAAAGTTATTAAAGTTTTAAGAAACAAATATTTTTATTAGCACTACCGTGTTCAGTGATGTGTTTTCTTGATATATCAAGCAACGCGGACGAAGTCGCGGGTATCAGCTTGTTTAAAATAACAATTTATAAATTTTCATTTAAATAAATTTTTATTGACATAATATAAAACTTTGGATTAATTTAAACAAAATTACATAAATAATAGATAAATACCTAATTATCAAACTAAACCGATAATTTATCTTCTTAAGATCGAAGAAGATGATGCACTGTGACACATATGTTTATAATTTTATGTAAATAAATGAATGATATACACAATCTATGCTATTTAAAAGACATTCATGAATAATCGAAATGTTTCTGTGTAATACAAAAGTTTCACTTATATCGTGGGTCTTCACGACACACACTGTTTGTTTTTCGCGGCTTGAGTTGCATATTTCCCTTTTTTGTAATAAAACTTCAGAATATATCGAATTTTTTCCTTAGATTCACTCACTTTGGCGGACAGAAAAACAAGTGAAAAATGGCGGGGAAAGTGTTCTTTTACTTTTTATTTTTCTTAATGTCCTATATGTATTGTTATTAAACCAGCCCTTTAAAAACAGTACAACCAAAGACATTTTTCTTCAATTTAATACGAACAAAATACGAAGAAATTATCAACAAAAATTAAAATATATATAAAATTTTAAGCGTTTTGCAAAACTACGGAAGCCACTAAAGCCAAGTAAGTTAAGTTTGGTAAGCGCAAACATTTGGATATATGATGAATAAACTAATTTTATAGATTTTATCGCGTTTAATTTGAAATAATATTAATTCTCGATATTTCGGGTGCTGTAAAGTAGGACCTAAGTGCTGCGTTCGAAAGGTCATCATCATTTACATCATTACAGCCCTTCACAAGTCCACTGCTGAACATAGGATTCCCCTAAGGAACGCCACAAAGCACGGCACTGAGCCACCTGCATCTATCGACTTGTTGCATGTCTTACCAGGTCGTCACTATATCTAGTAGATCTACACTTTGCCTATCGGTACGAGGCTGCCACTCAAGAACCTTTCTTCGTTATCCGTTTGTGGGGTCTTCGAGGTATATGGCCGGCTTATTGACACTTCAGCTTACTAATCCGTTTCTGTTTAGTAATACAATCTGGATTAGTAAGCCTGAAAGGTGGAAAAATGAATTCAATTTAAACGCGATAAAAGTTGTAAAATATTATTCAATGTGTACTATTCGTTTAAATATAAGAAACTATTGCGTGTGAATTACCTTTTGGCAGCAAATTTTATGGACGGGTGAGTCTGTCATCCGCCTAACCTTTGCGTGCGTTGTGAGTAGCGTTAAAAATAAACATATTTTTATAATACATTATAGATATAATACAAACACACACACACACACGCGCACACACACACACACACACACACATAAATATACATACATATTTAGAGAAAGGAGGAGGTAGATAAATATACAACATGTAACAAAATCCTGTGGTTCCCGTTAAGTCAGTTATCAGAATCAGTATTCAAACGTGTAGAAACGACTTTACTTCAGGAAACTCGACCATAAAAATTAAATTGAAATTAAATTAAAATTAAATACATTTATATTTGCAAATTGTAAGTGGGTTTATTACTTCTGCATTTGCTGAGAAGTATTAGTATTGTCAAAGACGTCAATTTACCAATGTTCGTGTCAGTTAGTTCAAATATGATTTTTTTCCACAACATTGAATTTATTAAGTATGCTTTAATAACACTAAAATATTTTTAAGAACAAACAAAAAAATAATACGTCCTTAAAATAATCACTGGGTTTTGTAACATACTGTATAAAACTTATACAGAAAAATAAAAATAAAATTTTTTCAATGACTAATGCCCAAATACTCACGCGATACTTAATTTTAAGACGTCGTTAAGTTTCGTGCTGTCACAGTCACTTTGACTTAAAGTGATAGAGACAGAGCGAGACTTAACGGCATTTTAAAATTGAGTAGCGTTTGTGTATTTAACAAATGTTTATAACAATAAATCTATTCATATAAAAATCAATTGCTGTGCGTTGGTCTCGCCAAAACTCAAAAATAGTTCGACCGATTTTGATAAATTTTTTGTGTGTGTTTCAGTGGAGTCCCTGGATGGTTTAGATTCACAATTGCATCTGGTAGGTGGCGCTGTTGTCGAAATCCAGAAATCATCAGTGCAAAGTCGAGTGGGATTACTAGTGTACATATAGAGTTGACTTTGATTTTGATCTATCCGTGCTGCAGCCATAACATAGCTAATGCTAGCACAATAATGCTTGGTCTTGCTGTGTTGTGCGTTATCTTCTGGTACAGGTCGTCGCGGTCGCGCTGCAGCAGCTCCAGGTCGCGGGCCAGCGCGTGCAGCTGCAAGCGCGGCGACATCTCGTCCGCGAGTGCTAGCACTGCTTGTACGTTACCTGCTGGTGCAGGTCATCGCGGTCGCGCTGCAGCAGCTCCAGGTCGCGGGCCAGCGCGTGCAGCTGCAAGCGCGGCGACACCTCGTCCGCGAGTGCTAGCACTGCTTGTACGTTACCTGCTGGTGCAGGTCATCGCGGTCGCGCTGCAGCAGCTCCAGCTCGCGGGCCAGCGCGTGCAGCTGCAAGCGCGGCGACACCTCGTCCGCGAGTGCTAGCACTGCTTGTACGTTTCCTGCTGGTGCAGGTCATCGCGGTCGCGCTGCAGCAGCTCCAGGTCCCGGGCCAGCGCGTGCAGCTGCGAGCGCGGCGACATCTCGTCCGCGAGTGCTAGCACTGCTTGTGCGTTACCTGCTGGTGCAGGTCGTCGCGGTCGCGCTGCAGCTGCTCCAGGTCCCGGGCCAGCGCGTGCAGCTGCGAGCGCGGCGACATCTCGTCCGCGAGTGCTAGCACTGCTTGTGCGTTACCTGCTGGTGCAGGTCGTCGCGGTCGCGCTGCAGCAGCTCCAGGTCCCGGGCCAGCGCGTGCAGCTGCGAGCGCGGCGACATCTCGTCCGCGAGTGCTAGCACTGCTTGTGCGTTACCTGCTGGTGCAGGTCGTCGCGGTCGCGCTGCAGCAGCTCCAGGTCCCAGGCCAGCGCGTGCAGCTGCGAGCACGGCGACACCTCGTCCGCGAGTGCTAGCACTGCTTGTGCGTTACGTGCTGGTGCAGGTCGTCGCGGTCGCGCTGCAGCAGTTCCAGGTCGCGGGCAAGCGCCTGCAGCTGCGAGCGCGGCGACACCTCGTCCGCGAGTGCTAGCACTGCTTGTGCGTTACCTGCTGGTGCAGGTCGTCGCGGTCGCGCTGCAGCAGTTCCAGGTCGCGGGCAAGCGCCTGCAGCTGCGAGCGCGGCGACACCTCGTCCAGCGACCGGCAGCCCGTGCGCCTCACGGCAGCACCGCACGTGCCGTACCTGCGGAACACACCCCACCATTGAGTTTATTAAATATGATTTGTCTGGTAATATTATTATTATTATACATCTCTCTTACAAAGAAATAAGGACCGTGGCCGAGCTCACTTGACTACTCTAGCGCCATCTATTATCTATCTACGGAAGCGGTTGCGATGTATATCGATATGAAAATTTGACGCGCTAAATACATCGTTCTTTATTTAATACATTTCCATAGATGTCGCTACATGGTACCGCTAAGTAAGATTGACGAAGTCATTGGGCTCTAGTATATTACATGTGAGTTGCTTTGTGTATACTATTAGAATTAAGAGACGGATTTACCAAATATTTCTATTCCTAAATATAAAATATATATTTAGTTCTAAAGTATTCATGCACCTTACAACTAAGTTTTTAATCATTTTTTTACATCGAATTCATGATGATAGATTGTACTTGTTTAAAAAAATATTACAAAAGGCGAAAATATAAGGAATATTATTAACGATCTTGATACAATAAAAATAGCTACCTCTTCATACTGCGAATTAGAACGCTGCTATAAACATATTACAACTGATTGCTCTCAGCCCTTAAAACCAGGGCTCGGAAACCGGTTCAAATTCTTAACCGGTTTCGGTAATTGGCCCCAAAACCGGTATTTGAGGAATACCGGTTTTCACAAATTTAGGTTCAGGTAGTAAGAATTAACCGGTTAAAACCAAGTTTTGTAATGCCCCCCACTCCCTTACCCCGCTCGCACCCAACTTTGTACGGCTGCCCTCTGTTTAATTCACGAGGTTTTTAGACACATGAACGATATACCTATTCATTGCATCAACGCAACTGCCTTGTAACATACTCCCTCATATTTTTTCATCTTTCAGCAACGATCGTATTATAAATAACAGATGTAAGTTCTGTTTCAATTAATTAGGCGTTATCTTCACTTTAAAATTAAGTTTCGATATCAAGTTTAATTTGACCTTATATATTTAAATTGATTTTAATTATACTTAAAGTTTTGTATTAAAATTACGCTTTGTATTTTTAATTGAATGTCATTAGTTTTAGTAATATATCGCAATAAATGATGAACTTTCTTAACAAAACACGATATATTCTAAAAGATTATGAAATTATATGTTAGAGTATTTGTTCTTTTTAGGAATAAAGTGAGGCAGATTACCAGATTTTTTTTTAAATTCAGAAGCTCGTGATTAGGATCAACCTCTATCTCCGTCTTTGCAAATATCAATAATGACCACTTCTGAGGTGTAAAGCTTAACTAAAAGTCATGTCTAAACACGATAAAAAATTGTTTGTTATGTTCAGAGAATTCCAACAAAAGAAATTACCATTTTTCACATCTTATTAATGAGGAATTGGAGCAAATCTTATCATGTTGTATACGTACAAGATGCTACTAAAAAATATTAGCTTTTCTAAATAGAGTACAAGGTAACCACATAGATGAAATTAAATTTACTGATACGTGAAATTAATAAAATAAAATTTGAATCTAACAAATCATTATGATTGAATTCGGCTACACTTTGCTGTCGATTGTAACCAAATGCATACACTAAAAATCCTGTCTTTTATTCAAAGTAATTATTAATAACTCCCAAATAACTAGATAATCAGTATAAATCACACTAATATCTACGATCTTGTATAGAATTATTAAAAGTGCAGCCAAGTTTTCTCACGCCTCGAGAACAAAATAATATAGTAATCATTTTCGATTTTTTTATAAACTTCCATACTTTACGAGTATGGAACTATTCAAATAAATAAAATTGAAGTGTCTTTTCGTAATGTCAAAATAACAGATTTTAACTAAATACATATTATGAAAGTATATAATATCAAAAAATTTAAATTTTGTCTGTCTATATGTCTGTTTGTTCCGGCTATACTCCGAAATGGCTAGACCGATTCTGACGGACCTTTCACTGGTCCGATTACCGACTGCCTCGTTGTCTAGTGGTTACTAGCGCGACTGTGGATCATGATTTGGTCCTGGGTTTGAATCCCGGATCGTGCCAAGTACCGTTATTGGATTAATTTGGGCATAATGAGTGTTCTAAAAACCACCTTAATAGTCGTATTACGGCCCTCAACCAAGCACTTAGATTTTTGGGTTTCTTCGTCGCATGTTTTCTTATAGAAAAGTGGGCAAACGAGCATGCGGGTCACCTGATGGTAAGTGACTACTGCCGCACATGAACAACCGCAACACCAGGGGAATTACAGGTGCGTTGCCGGCCTTTTAGAAAGGAGTAAGCTCTTTTCTTGAAGGTCTCTAAGTCGTATCGGTCCGGAAAAATCGCCGGTGGTAAACAATTCCACAAAGAAGTTGTACAAGGAAAAAAACTCCTAGTAAAACGCAGTGGTGGCCCGTCAAGCATCCAGATGGAGAGGATGGTATCGTGACTCGAAGTGGGTTCCTGAAATATGGCGGCTGAGATTAAACCAAACCTCAGAGCACTCCCCGAGGTAGATGCGATAGAAAATGCAAAGGGATGCAACATTACATTATCAGTCAATCGAGCCGATCAGAAAGAACTCGGACGTCGAAGACTTGAACCATTTTGCGCTGGATGCAGTCAAGTGGAAGGAGCTGCCACTGGGGTGCCCCAGCCCAGGGATGAGAGGCCGAATTTGCGCTTTGTAAAGTTGCAAGCGATGTGCTGACATGAAATACTGCCCCGCTCTGCTGAGCACGTCAAGCTTTTTAGAGGCCCATTTGGCCTTCCCTTCCAAGTGAACACAAAACTGCACACTATTCGATATGTCGACGCCGAGGATTCCGATGCTAGCTGAGGCAGCAAGGGGAGTGCCTAGAAACTGAGGAGATACGACAACGGGTTCTTTTTAGCGGTATACGTGCAAACTTGTGTCTTCTGGAGTGCGAAGTTGTTTAGCCCTGTACGTAGCGACCTCCGGACATTTCAGTAACACGTGGGCCACCGTTTTTTCTTCCCCCATACATGCTCTGCACAGGGGACTATCTGTAACACCTATAGTAAATAAATGCTTGATAAAGGTGCAGTGTCCTGTGATAGCACTTGTTACTATCCTGATCTGCGGCTTGTTCAGTCTCATTAGAACTTTGATTAAACGACTCTTTATTTCCTTCCTAGCTTGTCTACAGACTACTAGATTTTTCGAAAGGTGAGCGTGTAGATTAGTGAAGTGTCTACGTACCAGTGAACGAACATTACCAAAGGGGATTGGTATGATTGGTTCCGGCCCTATAGTGGCCAGAGCCGATCCTCTTCTGGCCAGTTTATCTGCTGCATCGTTGCCTGTGGATCCACTGTGTCCCTTTATCCATTGCAGAGTCACATGGTTGTTCTTACATACCTCATTTAATTCAAGAGTTCACCACATTGCAACTCAGAGCTTGAAGCCCTACTGTCGGTCAGTATTCTGACGGGGAAGTCATTAACCTTACTAGCATCTATTGCTATGGCCGCTTGAATGATACCCATACATTCCGCCTGAAAGACTGTGTTATAGGTACCCAGCGGTGTGCATATGTGAATATTGAGGTCTTCAGAGAAAGTTCCAGAATCTACACCTTCATTTGTTTTAGAACCATCGGTGAAAACTCTAAGCTCTTTTGGGCTTAATCATTCCGGCTGACTGGCTGCATTTAATTGTATCTTGTACTTCTTCTCGAATACAATTTGTTTAGGAGCACGCAGCCTTGTGGAGCACCAGCGTTAATAGGCTTGTAATCAGAGCATGCACCATGTACTACGACCTTGATTCTCCGATCAGCAAGGAAACTGGTGATCCAATTGCACAATTTCTCGGGAAGCCTATAGGAAGGGAGCTTCGAAAGAAGCGCTTTGTGCCAGACCCGATCGAAGGCCTTCGCTATTATCAAACTAACGGCCAATGCGTACACCTTGGACTTTACTGCCTCCGCCCATCTATGAATTAGATAGACCAGAAGATCACCAGCTGATCAACCCCGACGAAAACTGTTTATAATGGATTTAATTATTTTGGAGAACAAGGAGGTGATGGCGATAGGCCTGTAGTTTGACGGGTCTGAGCGGTCGCCTTTTTTAGGAATCGGGTGAACCAAAGCTGTCTCCCATGAATTTGGGACAACGCCTTAGGAGTAGAAGTAGGGAAAAGATGCGTTAGAACCGGTGCCAACTTCGGAGTACACGTCTTCAGCACAATAGGAGGGACTCCATCAGGCCCACTCGACTTGTTGACGACCAGGGAGAGGAGTGCTTTGCGAACCGAGCGCTGTGTAAACCACACATCTGGCATGGAACACTCAAACCGCGGGATGGTCGGCGGTGTGTTCCGCCGTCATCGAGAGTAGAGTTGGATGCAAAAAGAGAGATTAACAGATCGGCTTTCTCCTTTGCGGCATGGACTCAGTGAGTCGTCCTCTGTTTGCAGAGATAGCTGACAGAAGTTCCCTTGGACAGCCTTGACAAGAGACCAGAAGGCACGGATTACCGAAGAAAGGCGAACTAGCCTCTCACCAACTCCGCCGATGTTTTTTTTATAGGATAGGGTGACAAACGAGCACACAGTCCACCTCATGGTAAGTGGTTGCTGTGACCCATAGACATCTACATCATCTATCCTCAATAAAGACTCAAGATGGAGATGCGTTGTCACCCTTGAGGACTAAGATGGAATGCCTCTTTGCCAGTAAAAAGGGTCTTCGGTTCTCTACACTGGAGGCTGAATTGTACTTCTTTTGAAGAGCGCTGGTGTTTACATCCCGAGACATCAACGTCTCGGGATGTAAATATGTCGTCAGCCCAGGCCTGGTAGCATTCCTGCTTATAGTGTGATGCTATTTTACATGAGCGACCAAACCATGGCTGGAATCTGCCTTTGATAGGAACCACAGAAGATGGAATAAAAAGTTCCATATCCTGAAGTACCACATCAGCGACAGAATCATCAACATTGCTGGGATTATCCGGTGAGAAGCAAATCAGGGTAGATTTGCTTCAAACACCACCCTCCGGACAAGACAATGGCCCTAGGAGCCATGAGGGGTGTCGACGGAAACCTGATATACGTCCGGATGAGAGGTCAGCAGAAGTTCCAACAGGGAAAGTGCATGATCCTCCACATCTGGAATCCGCATAGGCAAAGTAACCAGCTGTATAAGACCATATGCCAAGGCAAAGTCATAAACAAATCTCCCCACATGATCGGTTAAATGTGAACCGAGCCATTCGACGTGGTGGACGTTAAAATCACCGAGTATCACGATCTCTTCGGATGGGACCTGTTGTAGCACGGAGTCTGCAGCCATTTGGACGTGGTCTATGAGTCGGTCTGTGTCGGCATTACCGCTATGGGAACAGTAGGGTAGCTTGGGCGTGGGTGCTCAGCGAAGGATTCTGCGTCACCAGGATGCTGGTACCCTACTGAGGTAGTTTTTATTTGATTCCGCTACCATACTTTAAGGGGGAGGGAGGGGGGAAATTGGGCTCCGACCACCTACTTTTACCAAGCGAAACGTAGAAGTAAACTTCTACTTCACGCTGGTATTCTGTGAGGTCGTTGTACTACCCTGGTCCGAGCTGGCCCATCCATGCGACAGCAAGCTGCCGCGTGGCTCTACCACTGTTAAAACGTAAATATGGAATAAATTATATTTACTTTTTTTTGCCCATCACACATAAGCAACCGATACACAAGAAAAAAATATTTTCTTCGTTATAAGACAAGTCCAGTCTTAACGAATAAACCAAACACAATAATTGCCTTTCTTTCTTCAAAACTTCTCTAATACTTTCACGTTTTTCGTAAACACCAAACACCCACTAGAAACCCTGATCGCGACTGAAAAAACGTATCGCTTAAAGGCAGATAATTGATGATAAGTATGCCCGCATGCGACGATGCCGCATAAGCACCTTACAACGTGAATTTACCTGTCCTATTTATAACTACCTTTACATTTTACGGAATTAACCGGTTAATTTGGGTGTCAAAACCGTTAAGTAACCGGTAACCTTTATCATTTAGGTTTAATAAAAACCGGTTAATTTTTTAACAGGTAATTGAAGGAGCGATAAATTTACCGGTAATTAATCGAAATTAACCGCTCTTTTTAAACCGGTTCCGAGCCCTGCTTAAAACTATTATTGCAGAATGTGCGCAGTAGTAGAAAAAAAATTACGATAATCTAATTACATTATTAACAAGGTCTAAAATTAGTTTTGACATAATAGTCGCGACTGAATGTTGGTTACAAAGATCTAATATAATACCTCCTATTGAAGGCTACAGTTACAGTTACACGCAAAATAACAATACGCAAAATGGTGTTATAATTTATAGTAAAATGAATTTAAATATATCAATTAATGAACCAAACTTCATCGGCGCTAACTGTTTGCTTGCTAAGCTAAATAACGACACAATTATTGTGGCACTTTATAGACCTCCTAGTCAAAAGGATGTTACAAAGTTTATTGAATCTCTTAATTATTTATTACAGACAATTTGTTGCTATAAAAATATAATAATAACAGGCGATATTAATTTTTGTGAACAGAACAAAGATAATCATGCCGAAAATTACTTAAACTTGTTAGCGTCATTTGGTATTCTTTCTGCGCATACATTGCCCACTCACAATCGAACCTGCTTGGATCATATTATGTTAAAAACGAATTACAAAGTAATCTGCTGTGTTTCTTTTAGACAACAGTTACGGATCATGACTGCGTTATCTTGTTTCTAAGTTCAAAAAATAATGAATATTGCACTAATTTCACTAAGAAAATAATCACTAATTACAATAATGTATATTTAGAAATAAAAAATACTGACATTACACCAATTTTTAACACGTTTGATGTCAATGTTGCGGCTAATTATTTGGTAATTTCGCTATCAAATATTATTGAATCACACACCAAAACAATTACTATATCACAGCGTAAAATCATAAGAAAACCATGGATAACACCAGGACTTTTAAGATGCATGAGGAATAGAGATAATCTCCATAAAAAGGTCAGAAAACATCCAAATAATGAAGTATTAAATTTAACCTATAAACGATACAGAAATTTTTGTAATAAAATATTAGCTAATGTTAAAAAAAAAACTATGGAAAAAATGAGATATCTAAAACAAGTAAAAATACTTAATTATTATGGGAAACCATAAAAAAGATAACACACTCAAAGAAAACTAAAGACTCACCGACTGAATTGTTATCAATATCAGAAAACCCAAAAATCTCAGTAAATAAAATAAACACTTACTTTGTTAATGTAGGACAAAATTTAGCTAAAGCGATCATTCAATTTAAAAACAAAATTCGTACAGAAATAGAACCCTTTTGTAAATCTATTGTTTTGTTGCCAACGGATGAAAACGAAATCGATCTACTTATATCGAATCTTAAGTCAGGCCGTGCAGTAGGATTGGATAATATCTCGGGTGATCTGCTTAAACATAACAAGAAATTACTTAGCAAGCCCATAACTCACATTTGTAATTTAGCTATAAACACTGGTAAGTTTCCAACAGTTTTTAAAAAATCGATTACAATACCTATTCTAAAGAGTGGAGATAGACATAGTTTAAACAATTATAGACCGATTTCCTTACTATCAACAATGTCAAAAATTTTAGAGCGCTTAATGAATACAAGAATTACTAATTATCTAGAAAGTAATAAATTATTATCACAAAATCAATTTGGTTTTCGCCCTAATAAATCAACGGCAGACGCTGTACATGAACTAACTGATTTTGTCGTAAAAAATCTTGATAAAAAACAAAAAGTTTTAGTTATATTCCTACATCTAGCAAAGGCATTTGACACCGTCTCCATTCCATTGCTTTTGAATAAATTAGAATATATGGGCATTAGAGGTATACCTTTAGATCTTATAAAAGACTACCTAACAAATAGAACGCAGCAAGTTAGGGTTGATAATCATGTTAGTGATGCACTTGCCACATCATTTGGCGTACCACAGGGAAGTGTACTCGGCCCTACACTGTTTTTAACTTATATTAACGATCTCCTAAATATTAAAATTACACAAGGTAAGATTTTGAGTTTTGCTAACGATACAGCTCTTTTTTTTTCATGCAAATACGTGGCAAGAAGTTTATGAAAATGCTCAAGAAGGCTTAAATAAAGTATCTGACTGGCTAATAAACAACCTTTTAACATTAAATATACAAAAGACAAAATATATGATTTTTACAATACGTTCAGCCAATAACATTGACTTCCAATATTGATTAAAAGTACATTCATGTTCAAAAATGAAAATGACTCAATGTCATTGCAGTGCTATTGAGAGAGTAGATAATATGAAATATCTTGGAGTAATTATTGATAACAAACTCAGTTTTCAAAGCCACATAGACATGTTGACAACTAGAGTAAGAAAGTTAATATACATTTTTAAAAACCTTAGTAACATAGCTGATTTAAAAGTCATCAAAATAGTTTACTTGGCCTTATGTCAATCGATTATCGCATACTGTATAACATTCTGGGGTGGTTCTGAAAGGACAAAAATAATAAAACTAGAAAGAGCACAGAGAGCTATACTAAAAGTATCCGCCTCCCTTCCCCTTCTTTACCCTACTGTAGAATTATACAAGCGTTGGAAAGTCCTATCTGTGAGGCAGCTCTTTATTCTACAATGTATCATTAAAAAACACTCACTCTTACAGTATAATCCACAATTGATAAAAGATAAGCGCAGAAATGATCTAGTGTGTTACTACAACACGCATTACACCAAATTTTCACATAAATTCTTTACCTTTCTTGGTAACTATCTATATAATAAAACAAACGCTAAAATTGGTATATATCCACTTAATAAAAATAATTACAAATTAAAAGTAACACAATAGTTGTTAAGTCTAGACTACGAAACCACTGAAAACCTTATTTTAGAAAATTTTGCCAGCTTATCTGTTCCGGCTTTCACGAGGTTCTCGTCATAAGGAATGGTAATATCGACCAAAAATATCCTTGACTGTGCCCGGTCCATCAGCACAATATCAGGCTTATTCGCAAGAATAGTCCTATCTGTGATGATGGCACGGTCCCAGTAGAGCCTGGCGCGGACATTTTCGAGCACGGCTTCCGGCAAGTACTTATAATACGGTAGTTTCCGAACCACGAGGCCGTATTTCAGAGCGAGCTCCTGGTGTAGAATCCTGGCTAATAGATTGTGTCTGTGCAAATACTCAGAGTTAGAAAGCGCCGAACAACCGGAGATGACATGCCTAAGTGACTCACCGGGATGGCGACAAGCTCGACAGATGTCGACGGCGCCATCCTTTAGGATGTATCTCCGATAATTGTTGGTCTTAATAACCTGATCCTGTATCGCATAGACAAAACCCTCGGTTTCCCCAAAGAGGTCACCGAAACGTAGCCAGTGGAGGGAGGCGACTGTGTCTACGGAAGGCTCATGTAGAGACTTGTAGAACCTCCCCTGGAGCTCCTTCTCCTTCCATACGGTCTCCCGGTCGAAAATGCACTGTACTGCTGGGTCTTGCCATTGCACGTTGGCTAAGGATAGAGGATTATTATTATTATTACTGTTTGCGCATCGGTGGCACGGTGGCAGAATTAAACAGGTCAGATTACAGGAAGAAAGGCCTAGCGACGTAAGCGTAACAGTGTCGTCAACACCAGAAGAGGGCGAGTGACGTTAAAACAACACAAGAAACTGATTTAAAAACTTGTAGGGAGTCAAGAAAGCGCGCGTGAGAAAGAGCCTCGTGCTAGTTCCGCGTGCATCTCCTGAGATTCAAACTGTATGACCTGAGCGTCGAAGGGACCGTGTGAGATGATGAAGGGCTCTATCCCATCTGATGGTACATGCTCAAACAGCGCACTCACTTAGCTTAACAAAACTGGTGGTAATTGATTCCACAAGGAAGTCGTGCGAGGGAGAAAACTTCTTCTAAATCGCACAGTCGTGGACCGCCAATCATCCAGATGCTATGGATGGTAACGCGAGTTTTGTCGCGATGTGCGATGGTGAAATTGAGCGGCTGGAATTAGTCCGAACAATTCCTCAGAGCACTCCCCGTGATAAATGCGATAAAATACGCAAAGAGATGCAACATCTCTACGCAGTGCCAGTGTATCGAGCCGATCAGAAATAACTCGGTCGTCGACGATTCGAACCGCTCTGCGCTGGATGCGGTCAAGTGGAAGGAGCTGGCACTGGGGTGCCCGGCCCAGAGATGAGAACAGTATTCCATGTGGGGCCGAACTTGCGCTTTGTAAAGTTGCAAGCGATGTGCCGGCATGAAATACTGTCTCGCTCTGCTGAGCACGCCAAGCTTTTTAGAGGCCAATTTGGCCTTCCCTTCCAAGTGACCACGAAACTGCACACTATTCGATATGTCGACGCCAAGGATTCCGATACTGGCTGAGGCAGTAAGGGGAGTGCCTTGAAACTGAGGAGATACGACAAAGGGGTTCGTTTTAGCGGTAAACGCGCAAACTTGTGTCTTCTGGGGATTGAACTGGACTAGATTTAGTCGGCCCCAATCCGAGACTTTGTTAAGCAAAGACTCGACTTCAGACACAAGTTTGTCCCGGTACTCGGCGACGTTTTCCCGAGAAATATTGGCACGGCCGGTATATAAGGCATCACCAGTGCTGTCGTCCGCATAGCAATGAATGCTGTCAGTTAGCAACATATCATTGATATGCAGGAGAAACAGCGTTGGTGATAGCACGCAGCCTTGTGGAACACCAGCGTTGATAGGCTTGAAATCAGAGCATTCACCGTCTACTACGACCTTGATGCTCCGATCAGCAAGGAAACTGGTGATCCATTTGAAAAACTTTTATAAATTAATGTATAATAATTTACTTATTTAGCATTGTGTGAATGGATTGCAGTAATAGAAATACTGCTGTGGTCAGTTCAAGTAGTTTCATTTTTATAAGTTAGTAGTTGACTCCGGGAACGTGTTGGAGATTGGTTTAAAAATAAAAACACGAGTGAGAAGGGATAGCGGGTGGGGGAGTTTGGTAGCAATGGCGACGGACAGTTGGTTGCTTGGTTGTTTACAAGACGCCTTGCCTTTATTTACTTATTGGTATTCTTCTGGCAAAAATTGTTATTAAGAGTAAAGGTATTATTATAAGTGTTTATTGTTTAATAGTCATAATATAACCAACTAAGAACTAGGAGATTGTTTCATTTATGACAGAAGAATAATAATAATGTCGTCCAGACCGAATTTCGGGCACGGTGGCCAGTCTCGATGGAGACTATCCATCTGCGCAGGATAAGATTATAGTGCACAAGTTTGTGCGAAAAAACAGGTGTACTCTCTATTCCCAATCTCGACTGTTTACTAATCCGATACTACTGGAGAAAAATCAGGCGCTGGACAAACGGCTTTAGATGCTTTTCAAGGCACAGAAGTATAACACCGCCAAATTCATGACTCAGGTCTACTACTGAGAATTTCATGTCAGAAAAACCCAGTAACTGATTTTGACCCAACCAGGGATTCAAACGCGGTAACTCAGTCGTTTACGACTACTAGACCAAAGAGGCAGTCACCTTGAAGACAACCACATGGTAATCAAATAGAAAGGCAGATACTGACAAATTATTCCTCTTCATGCATGACATTGCCGTGTAGTGGCGGTCAAGAATATCCACTACCCCATATCCTCCCGTGGGTGTCGTAAAAGGCGACAAAGGGAAATAGGCAGGAGATTGGCAGCAGCATCTTCCTGATAATAGCCAAAATTACAATAAAAAAACTGCGGTTGCCAACCCGCTCGCCAAGCGTGGCAACTATGGTAAATACCCCCAATGATTAAAACAACAAACAGACGGCCCCCAGTCCCCGGCGGCCCCGCTATTCCTGGCTACGGTGGCGACCATGGTAACGGCGGGGCAGGGGGTGCTAAGAATCTCCGGTGGAGGTTCGGTTGCCACCTTAGACGACTCGACCTGGCAACGTACAACGCACACACTCTAAAGACTGACGAGAAGATCGTGGAGCTGGAAGAAGAGATAGACAAGTTGCGCTGGCATATTATAGGACTATCCGAAGTCCGAAGAGAGGGGGAGGACACGGTAATCCTCGAATCCGGCAACTTGCACTATCACCGGGAGGGCGACCATCTGTCCCAAGGAGGTGTCGGATTTATCGTCCACAAGTCTCTCGTTAACAACGTAGTAAAGATCGGGAGTGTTTCGACGAGGGTTGCGTACCTTATACTCAAAATCACCAAACGGTATTCGCTGAAGGTCATACAGGTTTACGCACCAACCTCGGCACACCCCGATGAGGAGGTGGAGGAAATGTATGATGATATCTCTAGAGCCATGCATTCCTCCAAAACCCAATATACGGTGTTAATGGGAGATTTCAATGCAAAACTAGGCACAAGAGAGAACGGTGAGCTGAAAGTAGGGAAATTCGGAATAGGGCAACGGAACCCAAGGGGCCAGTAGCTGGCCGACTTCATGGAGAAAGAGGGACTCTTTATGATGAACTCTTTCTTCCAGAAGCGGCCCCACAGGAAGTGGACCTGGTCGAGCCCCGACGGTTCGACAAAAAATGAGATTGACTTCATTATGACGACCAGACGACAACTGTTCAGTGATGTCTCAGTGATCGCGAGGGTGAAAACCGGCAGCGATCACCGAATGGTTAGAGGCACACTGAACCTAAACGTTAAGTTGGAGAGGTCTCGTCTAATGAAGTCAACGTTCCGTCCCCCTCGTGCTCTGTTCCAAAGGCCCGATACCTTTCAGCTCGAGTTACAAAACCGTTTCCAGTGCCTAGAAGACTGCAATGAAGTGGACGATATGAATCACAAGCTTGTGGAAACTGTCCATGCGGTCGGAGCTAAGTTCTGCAAGACCCGCCGCAGAAGAACACAAAAACTCTCCGATCACACTCTCAATATCATGGCTGTTAGACGGGAGATGAAGCTACATTCTTCAACAGATTTGACAGCATACAGGCAACTGAACAGACAGATCTCCAAATGCATGCGGCGAGACTTACGCAACTTCAATACAGCTACTATTGAAGAAGCGATCGAGCGGAACCAAGGCCCCAAAGTCTTTGCCAGATATCTGTGTGCCAGAAAGAGCCAACTGTCAAAGCTGAAGACATGTGGCAGCATCGTTTCCGGGACACCTGAGATTTTGAGTGAGATTGAGAGGTGCTATGGGCAGCTGTACACGTCATCGTTGGAGCCACACGCAAGTGTGAGTAACGATCCAAGAGCGAGTTTCATCCGACACTATTCCGAAGATATCCCGGACGTCAGTCTGAGCGAGATTAGAATGGCTCTCCAGCACCTTAAAAACGGCAAGGCCCCAGGTGAGGATGGAATTACAGCGGAGCTTCTGAAAGCGGGTGGAAGACCGGTACTTGAAGTCCTTCAGAAGCTCTTTAATTCCGTCCTCCACGGTGGCATTACACCGGAGGCGTGGAGCAGAAGTGCGGTGGTCTTGTTCTTCAAGAAAGGTGACAACGCTCTCTTGAATAACTACAGACCGATTTCTCTTCTGAGCCATTACGAATCGTCTCGCGCGCAGACTTGACGACTTCCAGCCTCCCGAACAAGCCCGTTTCCGAAAGGGCTTTAGCACCATAGACCATATACAATTTCACCATCGCACAGCGCGACAAAACTCGCGTTACCATCCATACCATCTGGATGATTGATTGGCGGTCCACCACTGTGCAATTTAGAAGAAGTTTTCTCCCTCGCACGACTTCCTTGTGGAATCAATTACCACCAGCGAATTTTCCGGACCGATACGACTTAGGAACCTTCAAGAAAAGAGCTTACACCTTTCTAAAAGGTCGGCAACGCATCTGCAATTCCCCTGGTGTAGCGGTTGTTCATGGGCGGCGGTAGTCTCTTACCATCAGGTGAGCCGCATGTTCCTTTGCTCCCTATTCTATAAAAAAAATATACCCTTCGGCAAATTGTACAGAAGTCCGAAGAGTACAATTTGCCACTATGTCTGGCGTAAGTGGACTATGAGAAAGCCTTTGATTCCGTCGAAATTTGGGCGGTGCTGCAGTCCCTTCAGCGGTGCCAAGTTAACTGTCGGTATATCGAAGTGCTGAAGTGTTTGTACAGTAGAGCTACGATGGCTATCCGAGTACAGAACCAGAGTACGAAACCTATCCAATTGCAGAGAGGTGTAAGACAGGGTGACGTTATATCCCCGAAACTCTTCACCGCTGCATTGGAAGACGTTTTCAAACTTCTGGACTGGAAAGGATACGGTATTAACATCAATGGCGAGTACATCACTCACCTTCGATTTGCCGAAGATATAGTCCTTATGGCAGAATCACTGGAGGACCTAAGCACTATGCTCAATGACCTCAATAGTGTCTCCCAACGGATAGGTCTTAAGATGAACATGGCCAAAACAAAGATCATGTTTAATGTCCATGTCACACCTATGCCGGTAGTTGTTGGGGGCACTAAGCTCGAAGTTGTTGACGAGTATGTTTACCTGGGACAAATAGTCCGACTAGGTAAGTCCAACTTCGACCGAGAGGTCAATCGACGGATTCAACTCGGTTGGCAGCGTTCGGGAAATTACGGCACATCTTCTCGTCAGGTATACCTCAAAACTTGAAAACGAGACTGTACACCCAGTGCGTGTTGCCAGTGATGACATACGGAACTGAGACGTGGTCCTTCACTGCTGGCCGGATGAGGAAGCTCAAGGTCACTCAGCGAGCTATGGAGAGGGCTATGCTCGGAGTTTCTCTGCGTGATAAACTCAGAAATGAGGATATCCGCAGTAGAACCAGAGTGACCGACATAGCCCAACGGATTAGTAAGCTGAAGTGGCAATGGGCCGGCCATATAGCTCGAAGAACCGACCACCGATGGGGAAGAAAGGTTCTCGAGTGGCAGCCTCGTACCGGTAGGCGAAGTGTATGGCGTCCCCCACGAGATGGAGTGACGACCTGGTGAGACATGCAGGAAGTCGATGGATGCAGGTGGCTCAGGACCGTGCTTTGTGGCATTCCTTGGGGGAGGCCTATGTTCAGCAGTGGACTTGTGAAGGGATGTAATGATGATGATGATGATGATGAATGATGCATGACAAACTGCAAGGCAAACCGTTTGAACCGTTGAAACCGTCGAGACCGGAGGGGTAGATAATGTTTGAGCGTCTGGTTGTCTGATTGTAGACAAATGGTGGATGGTGGGAACAATTAAGTTATACAATTTCAACGCACACGCTCCGAAAAGTATCCTATAGAATATCAAATAATTATAACTTTTAACAAAAAGTAAAAACTGATTTCGAATTACTTAAAAAGAAGTTATTTTTTGCTACCCTGCTAGCTAGGGATGGATTTTTTCCCCAAATTTGGGACCACGCCCACGCTACGCCAAGTATAACCTATTTAATTAAAAAAATCATCAAGATTGGTTCACCATCTGCGAAGATATCGCGTTACATACATACATAAAAAACACACCCGAATTAAGAATCTCCTCCTTTTTGAAGTCGGTAAACTAGGTACGTTGCGCCTGTGCTCAAGACTAATAAATCCACTACGAGATGGTTATATTGTCATCTATAAGAAAGTTACTATTTTAATTGACTGTAGTGTCAAATATTAATTATAATAAAGGCATTATTTTCAATTTTCTCACAGACAAAAATATTTACGATACAAAGTGACATTTTTTTTGTGAAAATATAATTATAATTTTGGTAATTTCTATGGGTAACAATATTCACTTTCAAATCTAAGATGTATCAATGTATCACCTCTAGTTTTCGATTATCAATCTCCCTGACAAACGTGACGATGAAGACACATTCTCCCTAACGGGTGAGGCTCATGCAGAGGAATTTTATGGGCTGATGATGATGAAGAAGAAGAAGCTTTTACAAGCGTAAAACGCTTTTATAAATTTGTTTAATTGGAATATCACTAACAAATCTGAGGCTCTAGTGAGTAGTATACCACAAGGCTACTTGCTTGGACCTTCATTATTTTGTTATTATTTGATCCGAAATTTCTTAAGTAAAGGTTACTTGTAGTAACTGATGATATAGTAGGCGTTAGATTTATTATGGAAACTATTCCCATAGTTCTAATATGAAGAATAAATAAAAGAAAACAAACCCTTCAACTATGATGTCAGTGGAATGTTCGCGGTCGTTCATCAGCTGGGCGATCTTCATCATGGCGTCGTCCAGGTCAGAGCGCAGTAGGTTCTCCCGCTGCAAGCACTCCGCCATTGCCTCCTCCATCGTCTACACGTAAGTTCATGCTTTTTAATTATCAATAATCAGAACCAGAAGTCTTCAGGGATAGAAAATGGGCAGCAGCATCCACAGGCTGTAACGGAGGGATGGATAGATTGATCTTCGTCTTCATCAGGCTGTACAAATGTACTACTTGACATGGGCTACCTTCGTAGGGAGGATTTAATTACTTTGATAACCAAGCTCGTTAAGCGGATTGAAGGTCGCATTGTTTTATTTTAATTTAAAAAAATGCCCCCACTTTAGGAATTTCTCAAGTTCAATTGACGAAGATGTCGCGTAACAAACATCACAAGAAAAACCACAATCGAATTGAGAACCTCCTTTTTCGAAGTCAGCTAAGAAGCTCAAATAATCTTTTTTATCAGCAGGTAACAATAAAATTACATGCATTTCTTTGTAAGAGTTTATCATAATCACCACTCTTAGCCGGCGGATTATCAAAGGCATTGTCAAAATTGTATGTATTGAATATTTGACGCTGCTCTCCGTTCTCACTGTTGATATTAGACGTCTGGCATATATGAGATGTTATCCTGCCATGAGTCGGAATTCGTTCAGTCGCTTCTTACGATAGGATTTAGAGCCATGTTATTGCATTAACTAATATTTTTACCTTTTTGTGCAATTCACAATTATCACAGGATTTCTGTTTTGTGTCAGAATCTTGCTCTAGCTCCGTTATTTCCACTTGACTCGATTCCAGCATCTTTGTCTGCGGTTGGCCTTCTAAAAGAAATATAAAATGAAACATTAATAACAATTAATCAAACAATAATAAATGCAGGTTCAGAATCGAATTTTGTGGCATTCAAGCACACAAGACAAGGAAGCAGTGGACTTGTTATGAGGTGTTATAATGATGATGATGAACCATAGAACGCTTGTCAGATCAATAAACGTTTTTAATCAGCTATCGATAGTAATCATCTAGAAGACTATATACTACTATACTATTATAACGCTATTTTTTAACAGCCATAAAATGTTTCAAATTATGCTTCTATATAAAATTCTAAATTCAATAATAGACTCGTCGACTCTATTGTCTATGGTTTCATTTCCAGCAAGCGTTTGTTTTTCTGTGGGCTCCTCACGTTCATGGTCACTATTCATTCCTCCAAGCTTTTATAATTACTATACACGTAACTCTTTTATATGCTGTTCCACCAACATGTATAACAAACATTTTTCGTTTGTTCGTTGTAATGCAGAAAATAATTCAATATAAGTGAAACAAGTATACATAATAATGTGTCAATCCACAACACCAATAATCTACGTAATGAGATACTGTGTGTACGTACGTATAGACGTATTCGTATTCACATATTATGTAAGTATGCACGTTACAATTATGTACGTATGCACGCATGCACTATGCATATATGTACGTGTGAACGTGTGTATTTATGAATGTTTGTACGTATGCAAGTTCGTAAGTATGCATGTATGTACGTATATACGTATGCACATATGTATCTACGTATGTATGTATGTATGTACGAATGTGCGTATGCACATATGTATGAATGACATGTACATATATACACGCGCTTGATGTCCGCGCTGAGGACCCGCTGCTCCCGCTGCTCCTGCAGGAACTGAGACTACGTACTGTGGGCGAGGCGCGCCGACAGGTCGAGCAGCTCGTGCGCCTCGTGTCGCAGGCGCAGCAGCGCGTGCTCGAGCTCGCGCTTGATGTCCGCGCTGAGGTCCCGCTGCTCCTGCAGGAACCCCGCCGCGCCCTGCTCGTCTAGCGTTGCCAGGATAGACTGCAGCTCCGGCGCAAAGTGCACGTGCCGTCCGCGCGACACCAAACTGCTGTCCAGCTCCACGCTGCAGTTAGGGGAGGACGCCTGGGACTCTTCAAAGAATGACCTGGAAACAAACGTCATTAAACTTAAAAATAGTTTACGTTGTCTTAGCAATAGCAGATTTCAACTTCGTGATCTATAAATATAAATAGTTTTTTTTTTTATAGGATAGGGTGACAAACGAGCACACAGTCCACCTGATGGTAAGTGGTTGCTGTGACCCATAGACATCTACATCTATCCTCAATAAAGAATCAAAATGCAGATGCGTTGTCACCCGTGAGGACTAAGATGGAATGCCTCTTTTCCAGTAAAAAGGGTCTCCGGTTCTCTACACTCACCATACGAAACACAGCAGTGTTAAGCTGCTATTTTACGCTAGTATTCTGTGAGAGCGTGGTCCTTCACCGGTCGAGCCGACCCATTCGTGCTACAACTATACTACTAATATAGCTGCAGCATGGCTCTACCACGTGCGTAGTATTGAACACTGTCTGTTATATTTAAATAAGTGGCTTTTATTCAGCTTGGGTTCATTTGCAAACTACAACATAAATAATGAATTTTAAAATGTTTGTCTGTCTATCTATCCTGTCGATCTGTGTGGGCTAATCTTCGAAATGGCTGAACCGGTATTGATGGAACTTTGCGAACAGATAGAGAAAAATGCCGGAAAGGGTCTAGGCTAAATTTAAACCCAAAAATTGGATGACTTTTTTTCTAAAAAAAAATTG
Source organism: Parnassius glacialis (assembly GCA_033319125.1). Lineage (NCBI taxonomy): Eukaryota > Metazoa > Arthropoda > Insecta > Lepidoptera > Papilionidae > Parnassius > Parnassius glacialis. Next base: position 3,192,286 of record JAVANC010000011.1, read on the forward strand.
AAAAAATATATCGTCTTTAACTATCTTAAATCTAAATAACTTCACATTAATATTTCTTATCCAGGAGAAACCGCGGATGGTCGCCAGTACTTAAATAATAACTTAACCATATAGATTCTTGTTAATTTTTTTGTGGATTTAGTAAATTTAAAAACGTGATAAAGCCTTGCTGCATCTATACTAATTGTATAGTAGAACGAATGGGTCAGCCCGAGCGGGGAAGGACCACGCTCTCATAGAATACCAGCTTAAAATAACAGCTTAATGTTGCTGTGTTGCGTATGGTGAGTGTAGAGGACCGAAGACTTCTTTAACTGGAAACGAGGCATTACATCTTATTCCTCACGTCTTACAACGCATCTGCATTTTGATTCGCAAACGAGGATAAATATAGATGTCTATGGCCCACAGCAACCATTTACCATCGGTTGGACTGTGTGCTCGCTTGTTACCCTTATCCTATAAAAAAAAATCTAAATTCTGCATTGTATGCAACATGTGAACAGCTTTCGAAATTTATGAAAAAGTTGAATACCATTAATTTTAAAATTTCAGACGTGTTATGTTAAAAGTTTATAATATATAAGAAACATTATGCCTTTATAAGAAAAATATTTTACCTAAAGCGAATAACATCAGAATCATCAAAGGCTAACATAGATTTTTATTAAATTAGACAAAACAACTTTATGTCTTACCCCACCACTTAACAGTTTAAATTTATTAACAGATAGTTGGTACGACTTCATTGTAAAGATTATCCTTCACAATTATTTAAACAGCGTATGATATTTAATGATAAATTACCTACTTGAGTTTTTCTTGAGTTGAGAGTTATCAGAGTTTTAAGAGTTCAGATTTCGAATGCTCGAAGATATAAAATTAAAATATGCGATTTAAAAACTAGATATCAAGAGTTTATGACAGACCATCTTCATAAAGAACATTATCACATAGAGTAAAGTTTGTTATTAATCCCACCATGCTGAAAAATTAATGGGTTAATTTTCAAGGTGTATAGAATAGAACAGAACTAATTTTCATTTAATATAGATCACATGTTAGTAATTCTTATTGAAAGACATTTTTTTACTTTACCACTGGTTCGAGAAAAATCACCTCTGTTCTGGGAGCAACCAGCAAGAAACCCAGCGGGACTTCTTTTTAAAGTAAATTTTGCATGAAAGGTTGTACAAATTATTTACAAAATTTATTTTAAAAGCAGATTGGAAGTGACCACCTCATACCCAGGTAGGGTTACCAGATGACAGGAATTTTCCTAACATGTCCGTAATTTTAGCTCTCTGTCAGGGAAACAGGAAAAATGTGAAATTGTCAGTAATTTTTAAAAAGAAAGAGAAAAATATTAGAACAAACTAATTTTTACGGATTTTTTCGCGTTTAATTTAACTTTTTAATTCCCGACGTTTCGGGAGCTTTACAGCACCCGTGGTCACTGAGATGTTTGACGTCCCGATGTCATAGTTAGCCCGGCTGGTAATTTCAAAAAAAAAATATTGAAAAGTCAGGTATATTGCCAGGAAAACTCATTATGGAATAAAAAAAAGATACTAGCTTATCTATCAAAAACTATCATATGAAAACGAACTCCTAAAGTATCTAAAAGGGCAAAAGCTGGCATGCATCCAACAATGGGTGCAATATTATTTCTCACGTAGTGCATTGCAATTATAAATAGACACGTTGCACATGCAAATAAGATATATTTGACTTCACCTAAAGACACAAATCTACCCGTCCGGTTTATTGCCGTCCGCCGACGTGTTGCGGGAATTGAAACGTTTGAGTCTAATTTGGGGAACCTTTATGTTTTCAGGTTAAAGACAAATTTGTGACTATACAGTTACTGTTACAGCCTAATAATGTCCACTGCTGAAGCCTCCCCCATAGATTGGATCACAGGGGAGATATCTATACAAATAAATTAAATTAAGTGTCTGCTTGTAATCTCAAAAATTACAGCTTTTTACTAAATGCATTTGAAAGTATATACAGTACTAATAACAAAAATACAATTTTTAAAGTTTTTGTGTCTGTCTGTCTGTTTGTTCCGGCTAATCTCCGAAACGGCTGGACCGATTGGACGGGATTTTCACTGGCAGATAGCTGATGTCACAAGGAGTAACTTAGGGTACTTTTATTTTAGAAATAAAATTAGGGTTCCGCGCAAAAAAATTAAAACCCCAAATAACACGCGCGCGAAGTCGCGGGGAACAGCTAGTTTGTCATATTTACCACGCTTAGCAAACGGGTTGGAAAACGCAGTTTCTAAGTTTTAGTCGTTATTAGGAAGACGCTGCTGTCCATCTACTGATTCGTTTCTCTCTGTCGCCTCTAACGAGAACTACGGGACGATGTGCGGTAGTGAATATTCTTACACCGCCACTACACGGTACAGTATAAACGGTATACAATAATAATTCTCTTAATAAAAATATAAAATTTAAATTTCTTTAAAATCAAAAATGACAAACTCTTTAATTTAGTAGATGAGAGATGATTCAGGGGAAAACACAACCGCTTTTTCCCGTGTGGTAATATCTATTCCTTGGTTTTCTCCCTTAAATAATAAAATGTCACCATTAATTTTTACTAAACCGATAAGAAGTTTCATGTTTAAACATTAAACTTTTAATATAAAGTAAAGGCAGACTTGAAAGTACTAAAAAAAATCACATAATAGCTTCTGAAGTCGGTGCTACGTCATAGTGTAATGAATAATTAAAGTTCTGACTTTAGAAGCTATCATGTGGAAATTACTTAATTATTTTTAGTTCTTCGAAGACTTGTACTCTTTATTAAAAGTAGAATTTTTGACTCATTTTAAAAAGACTAAGGGACTCAAGCTCAGCGTAACAACTAAAATGTTTATTTTTCACCCTGGGGATAGGATTTAAAACGGACCACCCCTAAAGTATAACGTATTGAATAAAAAAGGAATCACTAAAGTTCACATTGCCGAAGATACCGCTTCACACACATACAAAAAAGAACACAGTTCAATTAAGAATCCCCTCCTTTTTGAAAGTTGACTATAAAAGCTAGATCCAGCTCTAGCCGTGCACGTGATGCAAATAGGGTATTTTACATCATGAAAAAAATATCTAAAAATATATTTTTGGTAGATTTTGTAAAAAGTAAACGAGAAATATTGATTTCTATTTATAAAAATGCAATATAAATTTTATGAATATTTTTTATCTGTGCCTCAAATTGCAAAAGGCTGTCCGCCATATTAGATACCGTCGTGACGTCACTGGTTAAGAGAACTAGCCAATGTGCTGTGTTATTTAGAAATTTTTCATGTTATCTTTGACTTTTATTCCGTATTTGATTGAAAAGGCATCATGAAAAACGGATCCGTAAAAGCACAAAGTACTAATCTACCAAGGACAAATACATGGATGTTGGCAAATTTTTTTGTAAGGATAAATACTTACATTGATGTTGGCAAATTATTTGCATGCAATCTAGATTTTCGTTCTGCCGAGTTGAGGAATGTTAAAACATCAATGTATACAATAACAGGTTAAAGTGTATTTTGATAATACATAGTTATGCTTATCTATGATTACAATCTCACATAACCTAATTCTTGTTTTCAGGTCCGGAAGGGAATCTTACGGGGAAGACGCAATAAGCTATGTGCAGCTCAAAGAGGGTGTAGAACATATGCATATAGTTAAATGTACAATATGCCCAGAACACAAAGTAATCTTCACAGAAGTATAGTTTAGATTTTGTAGACAATGTCTTTGGGTTTCTTTTTGCCTGTTTTAACCAAGTATTTCTCATATTTAAATCAGTTGGCACTTGAATCCATAACTTCCCCGGCTTTTTTATGTTCGTATTTTTGCATTCAGGCTCAACACAGTGATATAGATGATAACTCATTATTAAACATCCAAAAGTATCTTATTCCTTTGCAAAAGCGGCAAAATTCTAGGGCAGTGACGGCACGAGTTGAACAACATGGCGGCTAGCGTTTTCACGTGAAAATTTAAAATGATAGATTAAAAGTAATTTTTATGGCACTATTCGATTTTAAAAAAAATATAAAAATTATAGTGGTTTATTATCACTCTAGGATTCATTTAAAAGTCTTTTTGAAATTGGATGTAATACCCTATTGTCCGCACGTCATGAGAACCTTCGTTCTAGTCTATCGTATGTATGGCTCGCTGCCAGTATCACGTTAGTTTGTCTGTCTCGAAACAAACAATATGTTTTGGAGACTGGCGCCGTCCGTACAACAACAATGTACAGCTGAATGAATTTGGCTACTACACACATATAAACAGTTATAATTAAATTATTTCAAAATAAAACAGATTTCACAAATATAAAAGGAAAGTGTGCGTTTGTATGTCCAGCGATTTCTCCATGACCATCCCACTGCCATCCAGTTGTGGTTGCAGTGGTAGAAGGACCCACGTGTGCACTTGCTAGTAAGGTAGTTTGGTTGCTGTAGGTGGAAGTGGGTGGATGTGGATGGTCAAAATGTGTAAAAATACTTCTTCCTCGATCCTTTTCTAACACATTGTGTGACTCATACTATAAGCTCAAGAGTGTGCTGAATGGCGTAAATTAGGTTTGTGCGTGATAAATATCGAGAACTTTTCTACAATATATCAGATCTTTCCAGAAAGTTCTAGAATATTCTAGGATATTTTACAATTTTTAAAAAGAAACTATGAAATTGCGTGATTGTAGTTGATCCAGAACGTTCTAAATTAATCTCAAAATTCCACGAATGATCTAAGAAATTCCATCATACTATTCAAACACTGCAAATTATTAATTAAGAAAAATTGTTATCGATCTAAAATATTCCAAATATTTCTAGATTGACCAGGAAAGCTTTAAAATATATTGAAATGTTCAATATTATTTAAAAATAATTTTAGACACGTTAGAACGTTCTAGAAGGTTGCAAAAAATTCTAAACACTCTAAAAATAGTAAAAAAGATTTAAATGTAAATGCTAAGCGGTTAGCCGCCGTAGAGTCTATATCACCTGAGGATGCCTCGTGTAGAGGCGAAACATGTGTTGTATTGTCGTCAGTGGTGTGTCTTGCCTAGTGTAGTGGTGTTGGGAGTAGCGGTGCTGGGATTAGTGGTGACGGGGATAGTGCACGCAATTGAGGGAGGGCGGGAGGTGCTCTTCATACTAGGTAAGACACATCATTTTATTTTATAACACGGATAATTGCGAAGTAAATTTTTCTAAAAGCTTTTATATAATGGATTTCCGCAAAGTAACGCCTGATTCTATTAATTAGATTGTAGTGGATCTAAAATGTTTGGTTCATTTTAAACTTTTTTAAATAATCTAAAAAATTCTAAAATTTATTTCATTGTTTTAAATCGATTAAAAATAACTTTAATCGATCTAAGAGGTCTTGGAGTCTTCCCAAAATATCTGGGGAAATCCGTCATATATCCAAACATTAAAAATTATTAAAAAATTATGTTCGGTCTAGAATATTCTAGATTACTTGAATGTTCAAAATTATCCAAAAATAATTTAAGACAATTTTGAAAAGAGAATAATCAAGAAATATTCTATTCTAAAACATACATAATGTCAAATTCATGCAGATGCTGAATTTTTTGAATTTCAAGTTAGTTTAATGATTTCTTATATTTACGCGAACACTACACATTTAAATAAAACTAATTTTACGGATTTTATCGCGTATATTAACTTTTTTACATTCCCGACGTTTCAAGCACTTTACAGCACTCATGGTCACACATTGTGTGACCATGAGTGCTGTAAAGTGCAAAAAATGTGCAAAAGTGCCAAAATGTAAAAAAGTTAATATACGCGATAAAATCCGTAAAATTAGTTTTATTTAAATGTGTAGTGTTCGCGTAAATATAAGAAATCATTATGTGAACCAGTACGGACTGGTAATTGCAAATAAAATTCGCCGATTAGAAGATCTCATGACTAAGCGCGCAAGATATCTAACAGCATTAAACTTCTTGAAGAGATGTCGCGACAATAATCTCATTCCTACGTGTGTCAAAATATCCACTAAAAAGGACATTCGAGGAAGCGCTAAGATCTTAAATCAGGCAAGTAAAAAGTTGTTACGAACGGTAATCCAACAAAAACGCTCCGATCTACATGCCATAAACAAATCCATAGACACATCATTCAGTGAGTTAAAGGCAGTTTTAACGACATTTGATTATAATGTTTGCATCGAAACGTTAAATAAACGAGAAATTAATAAATATAACGAATGCAAAAACAAACATATAGTAAAATATCAAAAATTAACGACCAAATTAAATGTCAAACATCTGAGTCAACGTGAGAACGAAACGCAACCATTGACTACGAACGCGGATCATAGATTAAACGCGGTCTAAAATCTGTCAAAACAAACTCTGGATGATGCAACAATTAGAGTATTATCGAAAGGCCTTAATTTTGCTTTAACACCTAAAAAATTACCGTACGAAGAAATTATCTGCAGCGTCGAGGACTGCTTATTTAAAAACAATATGCGAAAGGAAGATTTGGAAGCGATACGTCAAGACATTTCGTCTATGTTACGTCGAAGTTCTGCGCCAAAACCGAATCTACCTAAAGACGAATTTAAAGCGTTGAATAACCTACGCAATAAACGAGAACTCACGATTCTCCGCGCAGATAAGGGAAATGCCACGGTAGTCATGGATACGTCGGATTATAATTCTAAAATACAAGAACTTTTGTCGGATGCAAGTACTTATAAAAAGGTTAAAAATGACCCAACAAATAACACACTCAAAACAACTAGTGATCTCATAAAGAAACACTCCGAAAGATGAAATCTAGACGTAAAATCGATAATACCTACGTGTGCCAAACCACCGAAATTGTATGGGTTACCAAAAATACACAAGCCCAATGCTCCACTACGTCCTACAGTGAGCCAAATCGATTCACCAACTTACAAATTGGCTCAACACTTAGCGAATATACTCTCACCGCTTAGGGGACATACAAGAGCACACACAAAGGATTCCTACCACTTTGTCAGCGAGATTAAAGGCCTACATCTGGCAGACAATGAAACTATGGTCAGTTTTGATGTGCAGTCTCTGTTCACATGCTTACCTGTTGAAGACTGCATCTCGATTGTAACTAGAAGGCTAGAGCAAAACAACATGCCCGTAGAATATGCAGTATTACTTAGACACTGCCTTACATCTGGCTACCTATTGTGGAAGGAGGAGTTCTACAAGCAAGTAGATGGAGTGGCGATGGGCTCACCTGTATCTCCCATTGTTGCCGATATATTCATTGAGGACTTTGAGGAGAAAGCCCTGCGTACTTCTCCCGTAAACCCAAGATTCTACAAGCGATACGTAGACGACACTTTCACAATTCTCCCTTTAGATAAAGTAACTGCATTTCTAGACCATCTTAACTCCTTAAATTCTAAAATTCAGTTCACAATGGAGTTAGAGGCAAACGATTCTTTAGCTTTTCTAGATGTATTAGTAATTCGGAATCCTAATAACACCTTGAGCCACAGTGTGTATAGAAAAAAGACCCATATAGATAGATACTTAAACGGTGATTCTCACCACCATCCTTCACAGTTAGCTACCGTGGGTAAATCTTTGTTTCAGAGAGCACGAGGGATCTGTGACAGTAAACACCTGGCCGCCGAGCTCCAACAGGTCAAGCAAGTTTTGCACGACAATAAGCTTCGGGTCCCGCGCCTACGTCACAGTGAACGAGTGAAGCCGGCCACAGTCGAGCGAGTGCCTGCTGTACTGCCATATGTCAGAGGTGTCACTGACAAGATTGGCTACATCTTGAAGCGTGCTTCCATTAAAACATATTTCAAGCCGCCGAAGAAGATTAGTCAGTTTTTACCATCAGTCAAGTGTAATATTCCTCTGCAAGATGCAGGAGTGTACAAGCTTGATTGTGAATGTAGTCTCTTTTATATAGGACAAACTAAAATATCTATAAAACCCGCGTTAAAGAACACATAGCTGATGTGAAGAATAGACGCTCCGGGAAGTCTGCAGTCTGTGAACACGTACAGGATCGCCCCCGTCACTACATTAGATTTGATAGACCACAAATCCTCGCTAAAGAACACCGATTCCTTCCAAGGATGATTCGCGAGGCTATTGAAATCAAGAAACATCCTAATTTCAATAGAGAAGATGGCTGGGTGCTACCATCTGCTTGGGATCCCATAATTAATAAAATTAAATCTCAACCCAAGCATACAACTGCAAAACTTCATGATACTGTAAGTTCATACTGCGTAGATCGGATCAAAAATTAATAATTTTTAAATCTGGAGGTAGCCGTGGTTAACTATGACATTGGGACGTCATACACCTCAGTCCCCCCCGTGACCATGAGTGCTGTAAAGTGCTTGAAACGTCGGGAATGTAAAAAAGTTAATATACGCGATAAAATCCGTAAAATTAGTTTTATTTAAATTCAAGTTAGTTGTGCATTCAAGAAAGTTTTGGTACTAAAAATTTCGGGGTATTCCCAGTAATCTTACCAAATAATCTTATTAGTAAAACTACTGAGAATTTTTTTACCAAGTAGAAATGAGAGAGTCGCTTACTAATATTTTTGGTAAAACGGTTCGTAAAGCTGCCATTAGCGTCTTCATAATCAGTTTTAAATTGCGTAGGTTTGTTATGGGTAGTATAAGTATACAAAGTATAAACTAGAACTATCCTACTACATCTTGCAAGTTTATGCTTGCTTAGTACTATTTCTAAAATAAACTACTAAACTGACTGATAAAAAAATTCCATGTATTGTATAGAGTAGGACTACTGAGGGTTTTGTTTTGCGATGTAATTTCTACCTGGTAAAAAAATTCCCAGTAGTTTTACTTATAAGATTATTTTGTAAGACGACTGGGAATTAGGGTTTGGGTCCTGGGACGTCTCGTGTCTCGAAGTTCCGGAAGTTTTTGTAATTTTAGTCCCGGGAATTTCGGGTCGAGACTCGAGACGAGACAAGATTGTCGAAATTGTTGTGTAATCATTTTTATTTTCAAATAATTGAAGGAGCCTAGCGCTATGCGTTAGTTTAAAGAATAATTACTTAGTCTACTACGTAACTACTGAGTAAGCAACACAATAAATAAAAAAAAATATGTGATTATGAGAATTAACAATGATATTATGAATAAAACTATTTTTTACGGATTATATCGGGTTTAATTTACTATTTTAATTCCCGACATTTCGGGTGCTTTACAGTAATCCATGGTCACGGGGGGACTGAGATGTTTAACGTCCCAATGATATTGATCAATGAGATTATTAACAATGATTAGATACTAAAATTACTAAACAATAGTAAAGTTATTAAGAATTACTATGATTTTTAACTAAGACTTTTTATAGGATAGGGTGACAAATGAGCACACAGTCCACCTGATGGTAAGTGGTTGCTGTGACCCATAGACATCTACATCTATCCTCAATAAAGAAGATTGCAGATGCGTTGTCACCCTTGAGGACTAAGATGGAATGCCTCTTTTCCAGTAAAAAGGGTCTCCAGTTCTCTACACTCGCCATACGAAACACAGCAGTGTTAAGCTGCTATTTTACGCTGGTATTCTGTGAGAGCGTGGTCCTTCTCCGGTCGAGCCGACCCATTCGTGCTACAACTATACTACTAATATAGCTGCAGCATGGCTCTACCACGCATAATAAATATATAATAATAGTATAAGTTCGTTTCATAACTATAAGATTTAACTGTTTAGAAATTCATCTGTGTGTGACTAAAAGCAATAAACAAAGCAATTATTAAGACTGAAATTAACGTTAAAGTTATTAAATTTTCTGATTTTATTATTTATTTATTAAATTTAATAAATGTTGATTTTAACAAAAAATTGCCTCTATTTAATACGTTTCCCCATAAATTAACTGAATTAAAATTCTTCAAAGAAGCTTAAAAAAAATCCCATCTTAAAAAAAGTCTTTTCTTAAAAGTCCCGGGAATTTCCTGGACTTTGATTATAGGCTGTCCCGTGTCCCGGAACTTTGAAATTGTCGGGAATTCCCAAGCCATACTAGGAATACAACACGCCACGAAGATTCCCACGCTTTCACGATTCTGTTTTCCTACTATTTATAAAGAACAAACATTAGTCAAATTAGGCCAAAAAGCCTTAATTCTGAATGCGTCATTATAACAAAAATAAAATAAAGGAGTTCGGTACTGACGAAAATATTCTACTGGACTACTGAGTATTTTCTACTCTAGTGGTCTTATCAGTCAGTTCAACTTGATAAAAAAATTCCCAGTAGTTTTACTAATAAGATTATTTGGTAAGACGACTGGGAATAAAACACGCCACGAAGATTCCGAGTAGTCTTACTAGTAAGACTACCTAGTAAGACTACTGGGAATACTCCATTTCGATTGCTGACTGTATATATAAGCGGGAGTCAAAGCTATTTCGTCAGTCATATTTCAGCCGAGCTCAAGTGATAATCAAATGATAAGCAAAGTTCTCAAAAACTAATCTTGAAGAGTGAGTAATCTAGAAAATTCTATTTTGGAATATACATAAAGCCATTCCGTGCAAAGCTTCGATTGTTTGAATTTCAGTGTAGTTGTGCAGTCTAGAAACATTTGGAACCAGAAATGTCAATTGCTGACAGTATATAAGCGGAAGTCCAGGCTTTTCTTGTCAGTCAAATGTGAGCTACGATCAGAAAATCAACAAATGAATGACGTCAGGATCATAGGTGATTAAAAAATAAATTAATATATTAAATGAAAATGCCTAAGCATAAAAGATTATTTACACTATCTCATGTAAATGGCAAAAAAAAGCAGCGCGTAATAATGAAACAGAAGAACAACGAGGATAACGGCTTTCGAGAAATCGGGAAAGAGTGCAGCAAACTAGAAGCAGTCAAAGTGAAGAACAAAGAACTATGTCTAACGAAAATCGTACACCGCCAAGCAAACAATCGACTACTTGGTGACTTTAGATGTGGAATTACTGGGTCACTAGTAATTCCAAGGTACAAGTTTTTGGACGCTGAGGAAGCAGTGGCTGCATTTCAAAATGCCGTCGAAGAGACCCCTAAGGACGAGTGGGCAAAGTGCTTTTCTCAGTGGTTCCATTGGATGCAGTGATGTATTGATGTAAATGGACACTATTTTGAAAAGACAATAAGGCTAATAACTTGCTAGTTTGTTCAGTTTTTGATTTTCTAAGAACTTTCAGTGTCATCCTCGCAATACATTGCATAAGACCACCTGTATTCTACTACACACTAATTCAAAAATATCAAAGGATTCAATTTGTTTTCTCACAACACCTAACCCTATAGTAGTAGCGATCTTAACAAAGGCGCGTAACGGGCTAAGTGATACAGACTCGCACGCACACGTAAGGTGCATTTTGATTTAATACGCGCCGTAATAATTTTTTTCGACGATTTAATCGGTAGGCTATTTTAACCAAGGTCGTATTCGAGGCGTGGAAAGTATTATGAACATTAGCGTCGTTGTAACTAGGTTAGACTTGCAAGTTTACTATCAGTTCCTTCTGTTCTTGTACTATTATTTATTCTGTGGTTACAAGCAAAATATAGCTGCAGCGTGGCTCTACAACGTAAAAAATTCACTACAAGTATTATATTTTAATAGATCAAGCATCTTAGGAGAGTCGACATTGGTCTTTGTATGGAATACTGAAACGTGTGAAGCATTTTTATTTTTATTTATTGACTTAACAAGTGCACATACATAACACATATATGACATTATTACAAGCACATACACATTTTATACTCTCTGACATGTATTATCAATAACAAGTGCACATAAAATTCACAGATTGAGTCATGCAACTTAATTTCGGATTAACATTTAATCAATATAATATAGAAATTATAGAGGTTGTGTACGTAAATAAGAAAAAATCTTTTGGAAAAAATCTGGATCAATTATTAGGAGGGAACATGGTAGATTTCCCATATCGTCCCGTGGAGTCATAAGAGGCGACAAAATTTGTTGTTTTTAAAAACGTTACCTCCACACTACTTCTTATGCATCGTGGGGGCAGTTTACATACATAAACTTCACAAGGACAATCATCTAGACCCGGAGCAATTATGTGTAGGCTACACAAATACTTGTTCTTTGCGGTATTCGAACCCACGGCCCTTAGCGTTAAGCCAGCTGGAGTCGTCAAACAAAGGGAAACAAGCGAAAAGTTGGGCAGCAGGGTTTTCCTGATTCAAAATTTATAAAAAAAACTGTGGTTCCCAACCTGCCTGCTAAGCGTGGCAACTATGAAAAAATCGCTCCCATGAGGCAATGTACGGGGGTGGCCTATGTACAACAATGGACTTTTATATTATGCTGTAATGGATGGATGGTAGATATTATAGTACTCTTTTCAAAAGTATGTACATTTTTTATAAAAGTATAAAATGATTGAAGCATGCAGTAATGAGTGTACGGAACATATATACTAACTGTTGCGTTTGTAGCGTGGGCAGCAGATGCGCCAGCACGGTGCGGTTGATCTCGTCCTCTGCGCTGGCGCAGTACGCCACCAGCTGCGACACCGCCACCTGCAGCGCGCCCGCCAGCCGCTGCAGCGCGTCCCTGCACGCCATGCAGCCATAATAACAATGTCCTCCACACCGAACTTCGCTCAAGGCGGCCAGTCTCAACGGAGACTAGCCATCTCCGCAGCACAGTATTATAGTGCGCGGTGTATCCCGCTAGTCCGATGGGACGACACGACCGAGATCAGGCGAAGGACTTCACATGCTTTTTCGAGGCACGGGAATGAAACATCGCCAAATTTTCCGAGCCGCTACTAAATAATTTTTGACACGAAATTATTACTTTATCATATTTTGTGCTGCATGCTTAAAACTGGAATAAACGCATTTCTTTCTTTCTAACCTTAGCACCAGTGGACGGCCGCTGGACAGCCACCTAGCGGTGTGTCCACTGTTATTCCTAAAAGCCATTACAGACCATCAGTCATTGCATTTTCCAGTCCAGCCAGATAAGAGTGAACACACCACACTTATCTCCCGGTTTAAGAGTAAACAGGTCATGATGCATTCTATCTTACTCTTTACTGCGACCCAAGCGCATTAACTTTGCCAGTAGCGTGATGAGTTTACTCGTACATGGAAGCGTTGCTAGCGGTATTACGAGGTTCCAAGTTCACTTTCTACAATCGTTAACGCTAATAGAAAACTACACTAATCATAAAAAATCGACCCATCCACTTTTTGTTTAAATATTTATCGGTTGTTGCACAGATAAGCTGATTCACACATTTGTTTTTTATTTTGAAGTTCGGATATGAAGTTTGTTTATTTACTGAGGCGGTCCAAGTTGTGGCTTTGTTGCAACAAGGTGTAAGTCAACGCCAGCAAAGTTTTTGGAGACTGAGCAGTATCGAAGAAGATCTGGATCTGGAAGACATAGGGTGACAACTCAAACGTATGACCGCTTTATATTGGTATCAGCTCTACGAAATCGACACCTATCTGGTGTTGATCTCCAGCGACGCTTGCGTGAATATCGGTGTGTGGCTATAAGTGACAGTACTGTAAGAATGAGACTTGGTGAGCATAATTTAAGACCTCACAAGCCAGCAACAGGGCCATAATTGACCACAGCTCACCGACAAGCCAGACTTCAATTTGTGCGAAATCATATCAACTGGGCTATAGACCAATGGGAGTCAGTTCTTTTTAGTGATGAGAGTCGAATGACTTTATACGGTTCTGACGGACGCCGTAATGTCATGCTACGGCCAGGTTAACGTTATATCCAGTTTGCATAAGCGAAACTATCAGCTTGGATATCTATGAAAAGGTGATTTAACTGCAGCACGCCACATCACCGAGATCTTAGAAGGCCATGTGGTGCCATATACTGGCTATATTGGAGAGAAAATTGAATTATTGATCATGCACAACCACACGTAGCGCGCATCACCTTGAAAAGGTCGGCATTTGGGTTATGTCGTAGCCAGCAAGAAGCCCTGATCTCAAACCTATAGAGCACATGTGGGACACACTAATACAAAAGTTTAGAGCCCGTAATCCAGTCCCTACGACATTAGGAAACCTTTAAACCGCCATTCGGAAAGAATGGAACCGAATCATTCAGGATACCATCAAATCTTGATAAGGTCATTAAAACGTCGAATGCAGGCCGTCATTCAAGCAAGAGGCGGGAATACGCAATATTAAATTGTACATAACATTTAAGACATAAAAATTAGAGCGTATTAATCAAAAAATCTTGTAAAATTAAAGATTTTGGTTTTTAGATCATTTTGATCTAGCAAAAATCATTTTGATATTTTAAGTGTGATTAAATTGGTGTAAATAAAAGACATTTCAGTACTAAAGTAAAGCTTGCTTAAGAAAAAGGTGTTTTGCGGTAAAAACGCAGGTGTACCGATTTTTTTAACATATTATGTGTATAAATATAAATGAGAATGTTATATCTCAACGTTAATGCCATGTCTGGTCATTAGTTTTTTAATTTTTACCATAAAATCCAACTTGGCTAACACTCATTAAGCAAACCATCGTAGAACCTTGTTGACGGAAATGAAGAGGGGGGCAAGTGTAGGGTATGAAAGATGCAATGCAATCTCCCATCCGCCTGCCGTGGAGATCACGACAAACCTTTTATATAACGGGAGAAACCCGTGTTCAGAGGTGGACTATGCACTAATAGTGTGAAGAAGCCAGGGCTCGGATACGGTATATTTTTCGAAACGTTTTCGCCTTAACTATCTACAAACTTATTTGTTTCATTTATGTTCGAACGGAATCATAATAAAAACGTTTACGAAGAGAACGAAATTTTAAATCGTTCTTGTTCAATAAAGCGTTTTTAACCATTTTAAACCGTTTTTCCCATTTTTTGACTATGCAATATGAAACAAAAATACCTTATAGGTTTAAACTTGTCGTGCTAGCTTCCTGCGGAATAAACCGTTTTTTACGTTTTCACATTACGTTCTCATTTCGTTTTTGTACCGAACAAAATTTTATACAAGGAACCGTCCCAAACATTTTAATAACGTTTCCGAGCCCTGGTAGAAGCTGATAGCTAAATGTTTTAATACGTTCACTGTCTAACTGTACGATTAACTGTTTTTGTTGTCGTTTTATAATATAATTTTTCTGGTGTGAATTACCATTTATTATTGATTATTATTATTATTAGGATACAGTAAAAATTTGGTACTGCAATTAAAATGCCACATTAATTAATTCACGAATTTTTAATAACTACACTACCTTGGTTTTTACTTGTCGTGGGAGAGAGGAAGTGTTGCCCATATTTTTTTTTTAAATTCCCCATTATGTGTTACCACAGTTGTTTAATATATAATCATCCTAAAACGTACTTACAAAATTAGGGTAATAATAATAATTGTTGAAATTAACACTGCCCGTGAGTCATATTATATTATGAACATTTCGATGGTTTAACTATCGTGTCTATTTCACGGGCAGAACTGCCAAAGAAATAAATTACACTTCACGTAAGGTATGTGAATTTATTTGCCTCACCTCTCTTTAGTGACCTCCTCGAGCTGGCGGTTCTGGTCGAAACTGTTGTTCCGACGTTGCCGCCATTTGTCCGTCTCGCCCGCCGACACCTCGTCACGCAGGCTCGACAACTGGGGACAAGTGTGAACAGCTTGAAAATATTGTTATCCACTACAATCTTTATTAAAGAATTAAGGTGACAAACCGGCACACAATCTATCTGAAATATTTGTTTTAAGATTAAAAAACCAGCCCTTAGAAACATTAATAATTTAAACGCTAAGGTCGCAGATTTCTAAAGGTGGCCGACGGACATAGATTTAGTGGTGCTTCAGTAACATTTATTCCATCCTAAACTCAATGCATTGTTGTTGAATTTGACTAAACGATCAATTACTTAAATGCCAGTTACTTTTGCCTAGTACACTTACGTACAATTACGTGGTAGAGCCATGCCGCAGCTATATTGTGGGTGTAGCACAAATGGGTCGACTTGACCGGGGAAGACCTCACACAGAATACCAGCGTAAAATAGCAGCTCAATGCTGTAGTGTTTCATATGGTGAGTGTAACGAACCAGAGGCCCTTTTTACTGGAAACGAGACATTCCATTATAGTCCTGAGGGGTGACAAAGATATATGTAAAAAACGATGATAAATGTAAATGTCTATGGGCCACAGCATCCACTTGTCATCAGGTGGGCTGTGTGCTCATTTGTCTTTCTTATTCTATAAAAATAAAAACTTATTATAAATAACAGTTTATTCACACGTAAGAAATAAGTACATCTCTTATTGATGATAAAGCACGAACTATTAAGTCTTAATCTAAATCAATTTCCAATGAACTGTTGTCGACTTTCCAACAAGCAAACTTATCTCGGTGTAGCGCAAAAGTAGAGTTCTCAGAACAAGCGGTTGCAGCTGATTAACAAAGATGTACGAAGTACGAATTTTTTTTTAGTGATATTATTAATATTTGTCTTTGTTTTATCTTTATTTGCTTTCATTATACTATTAGATGGTGTTCCATGAAAATCTACAAACAACTCCAACTAATTTGGGTTAGTTTTATATTCACTCTCCGTACCATTGCGAACGAAACACAGCACATACAGCAGTACACGCACTGCTATTTGGCGGAAGAAATAGATAAGGATGGTTAATAGAGACAGACAGAGAAAGAGTCACACAATCTATTAGTTTCAATCTGTTAAAGTCAACTCCTAGACTCTCAGCAGGCTAATTAACAAACACAGTTACATATATTTTCTAGCTTATCGTGTTTCGTATGGTAAGAGTAGACAACCGGAGACCCTTCTTATTGGAAACTAGACTTCAGTCTTCAGGGGTGACAACGCATCTGAATTTTTATTCATAATCGAGGATGAATGTAGATGTGTATAAGCCACAGCATCTACTTACCATCAGGTAGGCCGTATACTTGTTTACCTTTACCCTTAATTGTATAAAAGACTTTTAACACTACCATATTTTTCAATTAGTAAAAAGAACGGTTTGTATTATTATAGTATATATATATATTTAATCAAAGCAAAGCAATGTGGCATTCCTTGGGGGAGGCCTATGTTCGGCAGTGGACTTGTGAAGGGCTGTAATGATGATGATGATGATAATGATGATGATATTTAATCATGCGTACAGCAAAGGAGTGGAATAAGTTGCCTGCATCAGTCTTTTCATCCTATTACAAAGTGGGTGTCTTCAAGGCAAAAGCGAATAGGCTTTTTTTAAGTTAGTACGCTATACCATCTTCGGCAGCATCAACGCTTACCACCAGGTCGGATTGTAGTCAAGCGCTGGATTTAACTAGTTAATAAAATGTACTTGTTTTATAATTTCAATCCTACTTAGGAATATTTATTGCAAGTAACGTGATATTGCATTGTGCGGTCGCCGGCATCGTAACCATAGAGCCGTAGATGAAGTGAACACCGGCACGGTTGGTGGCCGTGTGTGTGTGTGTGTGTGTGCGTGTGCGTGTGCGTGTGCGCGTGCGCGTGTGTGCGTGCGCGTGCGCGTGCGCGTGTGCGTGCGCGTGTGCGTGTGTGTGTGTGTGTGTGTGTGTGTGTGTGTGTGTGTGTGTGTGTGTTTACTTGCAAATACAACTATTTTTATATTGACAAACAACCACACAGTCCACCTGACGGTAAGCGTATGATCAATAGATCGATAGACATTTAAATCTATCCTCGATTAATAATAAAAATTCAGATGCATTGTCACACCAGAGGACTAAGCCACGTTTGCACGAATGTCACGTTTCCAGTAAAAAGGGTCTCCGGTTCTCTACACTCACCATACGAAACGCAGCAGCGTCAAGCTGCTATTTTACGCTGCTATTCTGTGAGAGCGTGGTCCTTCCCCGGTTGAGTGGATCCATTCGTGCTACAGCCATAATATAGCTTCAGCATGGCTCTGTTACGTAAAAACTACTCAATTTTACTGAGCGTTTGAAGCATGAAAATTTTTATTGCCCTGCACATAATTCAGTACAATTACAATCTTTTTTTTTTCTTATAAAAAACGTCACCCCCACACTAGGGTTTTCTCCTGTGTCGTGGAGGCCGTTTACAAACATAAATTGCACAAGGCCAAACATCCAGACCCGGAACAATTATTTGTAGGCCATACAAATATTTGTTCCGTGCGGGATTCGAACCCGCGGCTCCAGTGCAACAACTGATTGCTAAGCCACGCCACGGAGCCGTCTAAACATGTAGCGGCGGTTTAAGAATACCCACTACTCCATATCATCCAGAAAGAGTTGTAAAAGCCGACAGAGGGCAACAGAAGATCTTTCTGATAACAACTAAAAATTATTTAAAAAAACTGCGGTTAGCAACCCGCCTGCCAAGCGTGGCAAATCTGGGGGAGGCCTATATTCAGCAGTGAACTTTTATAGGCTATAATAGATGACGGATAATGGAAATAAGTACAATTCATGTTGTGTATAAATGTTAAATCGGTAAAAATAACTGGCTAAGAACGTACGTCGTGTATGTCATGTGTGCTTTGCATTCTATGCATTTACTAAATAGTAGGACTCGTTTTTGTCTAGGAGTTCGTATGGATAGGTACCACGCTCTTACCTATTTCTGTCACAAATGAGGGCTTCCACGCCTTTTTATGCCACCAGGGCGGCGCCACTTAAAAGTGAGGTATAATATTTGACAGATTTCATAGCGGGGAAGTTAATTTGTATGGAAAACGTGAAGGTTAATGTTTCTTTCTGTACTATTTTATTATTATTACATAAACTTTAATCTCAATACACTTTTATAACATATTTACTTTCTCCGCTATGAAATCTGTTAGATATTTCACCTTAATCCAAGTGGCGCTGCCCTAATGGTACAAAAAGTCGTGGATTCATTCAATGATCGTCATTGTGTAATACAGCGTCGGTACCTTTGTACTGACGCTGTTCACGTATGCGGCATCGATAAAAAAGAAACAATTTCATGAAGCATTAAAAGTCCAATCCTACACAATTTTGCACGTTTTTCTTATCATAAGAATTTATTTTCATGTTCACCTACACTGTTAGAATGATATTGTCAAAATATTACACAAATAAAATGTTACATATTAAGAACTTACCGCTAAACCTCTCAGCATCACCATTGTGACCTGATCACATTTCAAACAACACTCAGTGTCACGCGTCAGTACACTAGTGGATTTACACTTACACTTTCACTTTTAACAGTCAATTGTTTCATTTTATTACACGAACTTATACTAGATAAACATTAAAATAATTATTCATATGGAGGTACCTATATTTCGAAGAAATTTCATTCATAAAAATTAGGTAATACCAGGTAAGTTAAGGAATAATTCAGTGCAAGAAATTTTCAAGTCCCAATATCTACAATACGGAATTTGAACTGTTTACTGTTTACAAACAGTTCAAATTTGGTCATACCAGCTGAAGCATTTTACAATTGACTATTTAACAACAAAGCCAAATTGTGGAGCTCATGAAATTGCCGACATAATTTAACTTAGGTTATTTAAATTTTCACCTATATTTTAACACTACCATTCAGTTTTTTTACACCTAATAAATCCATTCGGCTTTATAACTGAATTAAATCAGTTGAGATGCACTAAATCGCCTTAGTTATTTTTTTAATAATGTTATGTACATACACGGAAAAGTAATTTGGAATAATAAGGACATAAGCACTATAAACAAAGTATTACAAAACTAGCTGTTCCACGCGACTTCGCCCGCGTGGTATTTATTACGATTACATTTCATGGATTTTAATACTTTCCGCGGAGCCCTAATAATTTTTCTAAAATAAAAGTAGCCAAGTTACTCCTTAGAACATCAGCTACCTGCCAGTGAGTCCCGTCAAAATCAGTCCAGCCATCTCGGTGATTAGCCGTAACAAACAAACAGACAGACAGACAAAAAAATTTAAAATTGTTTTTTTTTTATTACAATTACCGTATACTCGTAAACTTTCACATGCATTCAATAAAAGCTGTTATTTTGATATTACAAACAGACACTTCAGGTTTATTTATTTGACATAGGTATAGATGATTGCCATTATCACAGCGACCCTCTTATTAGTCGTAGTCGTGTTAAAAATGTAAAATACTATTTGAATATATGACGTACCGCTTTCAACACTAAAAATACAACATACCGTTTCACCCACTTCGAGTGTCGAATATTGAAAATGGGTCAATCTTCTTTGTTTACGTTAACGACTGTGATAAATAATAGATGAATCAATAAACACTGCTACAAGTAACGTAACTGCGCCAAACTGAGAAATGTGGGTAGTATAAAATGTTACACGTGCGTTCGGTATATCTTGGTATAATTTGCATTTAAACTACCTTCTATTGGTACATTTGATTGATATATTATAGATAAATTATAGATTTGCCGGTAACTTCAACCGGAAATGTAATAACGGATCGTAAGTGTAATAGCGGATTCACACGGTTCAATTTCAGTTGACTCATTATATATTAGGTAGGTATGTTTATATGAAAAATTTCGGTTTTGGGTCAACATTCTACAACAAATATTCAAAGGCGAACGGCAGGCTTGTTTGGGAATTTCATACAACTAATAAAATTTCGAGCTTTGGGATATTTTTTTCTTTTAATTGATAGTAAGTAAAATAGACAAGTACTTTTTAAATTCTTAGAACTTACTTTACTCTTAAAACTTGAGACGCAAAAGTTATTACCAGTTTCATTTTTTAAAGTTATTTACAAGTGTAGTGTATTTAGTAGTGTGTAGTGTGTGCTTTTAGCCGGGATGGAAGATGTGATTTAAATGTGGACAGGCGTGTCGCTGCCGGTAACAAAGTCAATGGTGCCCTGACTGCGTTAGTCAAAAGGCAAGGCGTAGTGAAGAGTGCACGCCTTGCAATACATAACGCAGTGTTGGTACCGACTTTGTTATATGGCAGCGAAACCTGGGTGTGCCAGAAGAAGCATAACAGCAAGTTGAATGCAGTGGAGATGCGATCTCTTCGTAAAATGTGCGGCGTTACCATGGCCGACCGAAAGCGAAACGAAGAGATTCGCAATATGGCAGGTTTGAAAGATGACCTTATCACAAAAATTAATAAGGGCGTGCTTCGATGGTTTGGGCACGTTGAGCGAATGAGTGAAGACAGAATGGTGAAGAAAATATATAGCGCGAAAGTTAATATTAAAAGGTGTCGAGGTAGACCGAGACTAACTTTCGAAGACCATGTGAGCAAATTGCTCAAAGAGGGGAGGGTCAAGAGTACTCGGATACCTAGACGTGCATGTATGAAGAAGATAATGAATCTGAAAGAAGCGAAAGAGGTATGTAAGGATCGTGACACTTGGCGATATGTTCTCTCTGGCTACCCCGTCAGGGATTGTGCGTGAAGATAAGTAAGTAAGTACTAGTGTATCAATATAGTTTGTTACATATAGGCACATAAACATTGTTTTGGTGATAAAGTAAATGTTCCAGATTGCTTGTCGCTATCATGTAGTGTTTTACTCGGCATTAAGTAGGTAGATTGAGATGAGGATCGTACGTACTCACTACTCAGGGGGGTGCATTAGGAGATACCTGTATCCAGCAACAAACTGCAGCAGATTGATAATGATGAAGTTCTTATGGGGTTTTGTGTGTAGGTAAATAAAACAATACTTAGTAGTCAAATTTTGGGAACGTCGAAAGGAGTTTTTAAAAACTAAAATACAATTAAATTACTATGTCTCATCGATTTGAAGGTGGCTTTTAATAATCTATACTTCTATACTATAATATAATAAAGCGGAAGAGTTTTTTTGTTTTTTTGTTTGTTTAAACGCGCTAATCTCTGGAAATACCAGTCCCATTTGAAAAATTCTTTTTGTATATTATAGCCAGATTCATGTGGAATAGTATAGGCTATGTAGCATTAAGCCATATTACTCAACTAGCCTTAAATATGGATATTTGTTAAGCAAGTCAGAAGAAAAAGCACTCCCGAAATGATTTATCCGCGTACGCTGGTGTTATCGTTAGGGATACGTAAATACAATGTTCTAGAAAAATATAGACCTTTACTCCGTCTAAAAAAAAGTCCGCGATACCATATGTCTATTTCTTATACATAAGCTATAATTTGGTATTTTGTGACAGAAAAATATTGAAAATTTAAAAGTGATTTATGAGTGTTATTATTAGGCATGGCCTATTTATCCTTACGAACGGAAGTTACTTCATCATCAAGACAATTTTATGAAGATAAACTTTGTTCTTTATACCATGTTATTTGGACGCATAGTTTAAGAGATAATGTAAAATTAAAATAATTCAATACTTGGCTGGGCGCGCGAACGACGCTTAAACCCTAGTATAGATGTCTATGGCTATCAGGTGGACTGTGTGCTCAATTGTCACCCTTATACTATAAAAAAAATGTAACAACATGTATATATGAGTGCTACTGTCTGGTCGTAAGTCGTAGGTAGGTAGGTAATTTCTAAAAGATTTTTATATATTAAAGTTATATGTACTACAGGACGTTGAGTTTTTATTCTTAATATTAATTAAGAATAAAAGAAATCGGTTATCAATGATGCTAATATTACCTCGCAGTAAATATAGTTTTTTTTTCTTTAATAGCTTATGGCTGATTTATTTATTACTGTACCAAATAAATGCATTGTTTCCGAAACCGATAGAGGCGCCGCTATAAAAATAGCTCGTGTTTTGTTTTAGCCTGGACAGAATTAGGGGAGCCGAATGTTTGAAGTCGTTGCTTTATTTTTAATTTACAAGTATTAATTCGAATGTATTGTACTGAATGAAGTGTACTATAGTATGTATTGTCAGTTTATTTATATTGCAATTGCAACAACTGGTACTGGTATTAACAGTTCCGACATAAAGGAACCAGAAAATTGATTTAAGATACTAATAAGATAATAATATCAACAGTGCCTATCCTAAAACTACGCATATCCAACGGCACGGTTTTAAGTACATCTGTCATAATTGCCAAACTTTGCAAACAGATTCATGATCGCAGGTTCAGACGCCCCGCTTTTTAATTGCTAATTTAAGTTTTTGGCTCCCTTAGTCTAATTTTACAATATCCATGGAAAGCATCGTTGTATCTTGTTAACATACCACCGCAAACATAATGTGATAAAGTTTATAAAAATAATTTGTAATATTACTTATTCGTTTATAAAATAATAAGTATTATCATTATTTTTATAATATAAGGATGACAAACGAGCACACAGTCAACCAGATGGTAAGCAGTTACTGTGGCCCATAGACATCTACATCCATCCACAATAACCATAAGAATAAATAATGAAGTACGTCCCGCGATACCAGCAAGTTGGTTAAAATAAATACTTTAAAAAGCAAGACGTCTTACATCCTCCATGACACCGAGCACCTGTTATATTCTTTAATATTTCATACAGAATGTGTTAAATTTTACGTCAACATCACTTTAAGATAATGCAGCTTTGGCAACATTTCTTTAAAATGTGTTCCTTTTCAAGCCTCAAATTTCAAATGTATTAAATACTGCCTTTTAGAAGTCCAATTTCCAACATGAGACTACGATCGTAAACATTAAAATAATTACTTTTTTTTTCTTAACATTACAGGCTCATGTTTTGTTATTAATGTAGGTATATTGAATCTGTCGAGGGGGATAGATTTTATGTGCTTTATGGGACGGGGGAAGCAGGGTGGCGTGTGAAAATAGTGTGGGGTGCGTAGTAAAATAATTTAAATGAATTTGTGATGCTAGGAGTAAAGTATACATAAGTAGCTTGCTATGTATGTTGTATACTCTGAGCTATGCTACATTATTGGCCTCAATTTACAAGTATAACCTTAACAGGAGAAATGGTACAAGAGTATTCTACCTGCAGTATCGGATATTAAACTAATAATTAATAATCTATACAAATAAATAAAATTAAAGTGTCTGGTTGTAATGTCGAAATAACAGCTTTTTACTATATGGATATAAAAGTATATACGGTACTTATAACAAAAACACGATTTTTAACATTTTTGTCTGTCATTCTGTCCGTCTGTTTGTTTGTTTCGGCTAATCTCCGAAACGGCTGGACCAATTCTGACCGGACTTTCACTGGCAGATAGCTGATGTTATAAGAAGTAACTTAGGCTACTTTTATTTTAGAAAAGAAAAGAATTAGGGTTCCGCGCAAATAATTAAAACCAATAAAATCCCATCGTAATAAATTACACGCGAGCGAAGTCGCTGGGAACGGCTAGTAATAATATAAAATCAAAAATATCCACCATGCAAAAATTAAAGACTGGCGGTTGAGTGTTCAGCACAATCCCACTCGCAGGTTAGTTTCCAATAGTTCATCGAGTGGTTTGACTGAATGTAAATTATTTTAAGATTTAAACTCCATCCATCCTTGCATCCATTGCAGCATAAGTCTACAACTGTATAAAGGCCTCCTCCATTTTAGATTAGGATTAGTTGCCATTTCTGGCAAGCGGGTTGACAAACGCAGTTTCTTATAATTTTGAGCTATTATTAGGAAGACGGTGTCGTCTGTTACAGTATCCCTGTCACCTCTTACGACAACCACGTGATGATATAGGGTTGTGGATATTCCTACACCGCCACTGCACGGTGTTGAACAACTGAGACAAAATAGTTAAATTCATACCACCCGATTAGATTAATGACATGTATTTATTTATTCACTAATATTACATCATTTAATTTAATCAAATTGTGAGAGTTCATTTATAAGGATATATAGTCATTTTTAAAGTTAATATTACAATAGCATAGCATATCATTATCATCATCATTACAGCCTTTCATAAGTCCACTGCTGAACATAGGCCTCCCCCAAGGAATGCCACAAAGCACGGTCCTGAGCCACCTGCATCCATCGACTTTCTGCATGTCTTACCAGGTCGTCACTCCATCTCGTGGGGGGGTCGCCCTACACTTCGCTAACCGGTACGAGGCTGCCACTTGAGAACCTTTCTTCCCCATCGGTTGTCGGTTCTTCGAGCTATATATGGCCGGCCCACTGCCACTTCAGCTTACTAATTCGTTGGGCTATGTCGGTTACTCTAGTTCTACTGCGGATATCCTCATTCCTAAGTTTATCACGCAGAGAAACTCCGAGCATAGCCCTCTCCATAGCTCGCTGAGCGACCTTGAGCTTCCTCATACGGCCAGCTGTGAAGGACCACGTCTCAGTTCCGTAAGTCATCACTGGCAACACGCACTGGTTGCAGCGCGTGTTGCCAGCATAGCATATACAGAATGGCAAATAATATCTGACCCATCGGTATCATCATGGGAGTATATTCTATGATGCACTCAAAAAAGGACCTTACAAATTCGGAGCTTATCAGTGCATAGCGAACCCGAGCAAACCAAGCAACAAGCAGCACTTGTTCACAAGTATGACGCATGTGGTGACATCGCATTCCTCGACCATGAACTCTCTAGTGGGAACTAACCCTCTGGCCAGCCTGGCAGGTATGGGAAAACCTTTTCAAGTATAGAGAAAAACAGTGGGTTGAAATTAGCGATATAAATAAAAACAATTATTACCGTCATAAAAAGGAGAAGGTTCTCAATTCGACTGTACCTTGTTACCTCAGATCTTTTTACTACGTGAGCCGATTTTAACGATTCTTTTTTTAATTGAAAGCTGGTGCTTCTCATGTAGTCCCATGTAAATTTGATAAAGATCTGACTAGTAGTTTTTAAGTTATCCTTAATAATGCGTACGAGGGCGGCACTGAAAATTAATACTATTTAAAAATGTATTTATTGCTTTTCGAAGTATTCTCCTCTTTTGTTCTGTGTGCGGTGTGAGAACTCCCATTATCGTGATGGAGGATGATGCGGCGGTTGCAGTTCTCTTTACGGAGTTCAGAAACGACCTGTGGCAAACAAATGCTAGCATACCATGCTGCATTAACCGTTCTTCGTCCCTCAAGAGGAATAGTCGAAACATGGCCGGTTTTGGAGACAAACGTGGCCACCATTTTTTTGCAACACTCCGTGAACGAACAATTTTTGTTGGCTTTAACTCATTTTCGAACACCCAAACTCGTGACTGGTTTTTTGTTTCGGGTTCGTACGCGTATATCCAGGATTCGTCACCTGATACGATATTGTATACAGCATTTGAGGATCCTGCGTGGAATCTTTCGAGAGTTCTGACGCACCAAGTAACGCGAGCCGCTTTTTGCTCTTCACAGAGCGAATGCGGTATCCATCGGGAAAACAACTTTTTTACACCTAAATGTACATGCAAGATTATTTGTATTTGACTCATGCCAATGTCTAAAGTTGCCTGAATTTCGAGGTATGTCACATGTCGATCTTCCTCAATAAGCTTACGAACAGCATCAACGTTTTCTTGGGTGACTGCAGTTTTTGGACGACCTTGACGGGGATCATCACTGAGCTTGACGACACGTCCACGTTGAAATTCAGCAAACCAGCGATAAATTGTGGTTTTGGATGGAGCTTCATCACCAAATGCAGCAATCATCCGGTCAACACACTGTTTTTGTGTTAAACCACTTCGAAAGCCATAATAAATCATCGCTCTTGAATTTTTTCGAGTCAATTCCATTTTTTCAACGACTAAACAAGTTTGACAAAACCTTGTGACGAGACCGAGAATCTTTTTTTAAATAAATAAATGGTATTCGATTTTTAAAACCAAGGAGTTTTCAATTAAAAATATTTTAATATAACAGGAACAATGGAAATATTCCATTTCCGATACTTTTAGTGCAGCCTATGTATTTAATTGACTTCGACTACATTGATGATCTCATTTTATTTATATTGAAGTCAGTTGTACAAGTTTTTTAATTTTACCACTTGTTTTATACGTACCTATTATAGCACCGACATTAATTGGATTTAAATATAACATACGTAAACATAAGAAATCATGACATTAATTGGAGTTACTTTTTAAAAACGATTCGATGAGAAGATCGGGAAGGGGATTTACGGAAATTGTTTAGTCAAGGGTCCTCTTACACCGGATGTGCTACACGCTCGCATGATAAGTATACGGGACTTGAGTACCCTACATTATTGCCATAAAGCATTTAGGGATAAAAAGCAAAGTTGACAAAAAGCTTGTGTTCAAAATCAATACAAGTTTTGACTTTGTTTTGTTTTTAATTATGCACTTAAAACATATTTTACAAATACAATAATTTTCATGAGACTATTTTGATTAAGTCATAAAATAGTTTTGAAAGTTTTGTGAGAAACTTTGCCTTTTTTTCTGAAAGTGTACGCTGTTGGCCCTGCGGCCTTGACAGCTTCATCTAATTAGGCTCGTAAGTGAGGACCTACGAACTATTGAGTGCAACGATTCTGCCGGCACGTATCACAGGTTTTGAACCTCGTGTACGGGGTGTGTCTGTGACCACGCGTTCGCTGATGAACGTGGTGTGCCCTAATGTTCTGTACTAGAGTAGTATCTGAGTAGTGTAATAAACGCACACCCGTGTTTGTGTTTATGCTAACTTAACAGGTTCCCTCCCCAGTGGAGGGGGGGGGTCGACCTATTCATAGAAGTGATCTCGTCGTCGGGATCAAGAAGAACGTTCTTGGAACGTCTCCTGTGGGGGGCAGCATCCCTCTCTGGGGAGTACGAGCCCGATCCATTCACCAACGGATTTTTGTGCTCCTCAGTATTTTAAGGATAATTCCTTAAGATACGAATGTTAACATTCGTAAAAAATTTAACCTGTTAGGTATGATTTAATTTTCAAAAAATATTATTTATCGTTTATTGGTCACTAGCGCCCCGTTCGTTTGTTAGGGGAGTCCCACTTGGAGAGAGATCCCTCTTTTGTCTATTATCTATACAAATAAATAAAATTGAAGTGTCTGTTTGTAATGTCAAAATCACAGCTTTTTACCAAATGCATATGAAAGTATAAACGATACTTATAACGAAAAACAATTTTAAAACTTTTGTCTGTCTGTCTGTTCCGGCTAATCTCCTAAACGGCTGGACTGATTGACAGGACTTTCACTAACAGATAGCTGATTTAATACGGAATAAATTAGGCTATTTTTATTTTAGAAAAAAAAAAATTTACGCTTCCGCGCAAAAAAATTAAAACCCATGAAATCCAATCGTAATAAATCGCACGCAGACGAAATCGCGGGGAACAGCTAGTATCTATGTGTCTTTTTTTTAAATAAATAAAATTTAAGTGTCTCTCTGTTATATTGAAATATCTGGCTTAATAAGTTCAGGGGTTTATTTGCATGGTATCAAGACATAAACAACCATTTCTTACATTTTTGTCTGACCAAAGCCAGGAGGGATCTAGGCTACATTTTATTTGAAAAACTCAAAAGATTTTTTTAAAAACAAAAAAAGTCTTTGAAAAAAGTTAAATGTAAATAGCGCCATATTAATAGATCCCACCCAGGCAAAGCCGAGGTGGGTAAATATAAGTAAAAAGATAAAACTATTATAAAATAGTACCTATACAACTATAATATACTAAGTTCGTGTTAAAAATAATGAAACTCATAACCAACCATATCATCAATATCAATATCTACTAATAAAACGCATCACAAAACACAGTTTTCACATTTAAAACATTTGTTTTGAACAAGATTTCATATATCACTATTGTATCTTCACAATATTAAAAAAAAAAACTATTTACTGAATTATTCGCACAGACACCAGCGCATCGTCACCAATATATTTAGGTCCGTACAAATTAAACGCACGTCACTACTAATGAAAAACGGTCTCCGTTTGAAACATAACCGACGCGACTAGGCCGTATTCTTACGATTTTAAACTTTATGTTAATGTGACAGAGATTAAAACTTCGTTACGCCAAGCGACCAAGAACAACAGCGCGTGCGTCGCGTTCGGAGGCAGCGGTTAAACTGCATCCTTGTTTCTTGTTTACAATGGACCGTGTTGGTGCATCTATGGAGAACTAGCACATCAGACTTTGTTAATACAGCCACAAAGACCATGCGCAAAACGACATGTAGCAGATTTCTGGGTTGCTGATCGTTTCCACGTTGCTTAAGGTTTGGTAATATTAGCTACACTATAACGGAATGGGCAACAAATTTCAAACTATATTTACCCGACTATCCCAGAAGAAGATATGTTTTTCGCGTGTATATGTGATAGAGCCACGCTGCAGTTTTCGTTGTAGCACGAATGTGTCGGCTCGACCGGGGTAGGACCACACTCTCACAGAATACCAGCGTAAAATAGCAGTTTAAAGCTACTATGTTTCGTATGGCGACCGAGATAGGACTACGGTTCTCACATAATACCAGCGTAAAATAGCAACTCAATGCTGCTTTGTTTCGTATAGTGAGTGTTTAGAGAACTGGAGACCCTTTTTACTGGAAACGAGGCATTCCATCTTAGTCCTCAGGGGTGACAACGCATTTGCCTTTGGATTCTTAATCGAGGATAAATGTAGATGTCTATTGGCCACAGCATCCACTTACTTAGGTGGAATGTGTGCGTTTGTCAACCTTATTAAGTGGCGAAGCTTGCGAAGTCACTTATTGATTTCACGATGTCTGTCCGTCTGTCCGTCTGTCCGTCCGTCTGTCCGTTTGTCCGTCTGTCCCACGATTATCTCGAGAACGGTTTCGAATTTTCAAATTCTGTTTTCAGCAATCGATTACTGGTCACCCAGGCATCTGAACCTCCTATTTTGATTTTTTTTCCGTTAGAAACCGCTACAAAGCTGATTGCTTCGCCACTTTGCTATGCTGTTAGCTTGCTAGGTTTATTCTATTTAAAAAAGAACGTATATATATATATATATATATAAGGATTACTAAAGGAATAATATGCAACAAAAAAAGGTTTTTACTGTAAGGGCTGATTTTCTAACGGTTACCAAAAGCACTCACTACTTACCCTCTTTAACGCATTCCTCGGTGGAGGCCTATATTCAGCAGTTGATTTGTTGCTTTATAAAGCACTCCATGGGGAAGGCCTATGTTCGCCAGTGGACTTTTGATAAGCTGTAACGGTATGTGTCTACATTGACCCTCGATTAAGAATCAAAATACAGATGCATTGTCGCCCCTGAGGACTAAAATGGAATGCTTCATTTCCAGTAGAAAGGGCCTCCGATTCTCCACACTCACCATGGGAAACACCGCAGCATTAAGCCGCTATTTTAGGCTGGTATTATGTGAGAGTACCAGTTTTTATAATTTACTGGCCCCGGTTTCGCACGGGTGATTTCTGTATCACGACAACAGCGCCATTTGTTGGGTTTAATTTTGAATCTAAACCATCCAGATATCCATTCAAACAAACACCAATAACTTCATCAAAATTGGTCGAACTGTTCTCAAGAGATGATACATGCGGCAATTTATTTTCTGCCGACTTCCAAAAAGGAGACGGTACTCAATTCGAGTGTATGTTTTTTTTTATGTGTGTTACCTCATAACTTTGTACTGGGCGAACAGATTTCGATGATTCTTTTTTCATATGAAAGCTGATAGTTCTCGTGTGGTCCCATATAAATTTGATCAAGGTCAGACCAATGGTTATTGAGTTATTCTTAAATAACCTATATTGAAGTCACTTATATTGAAGTCGGCTGTACAAAATTTTTAATTTTAAATTATTATTTATATTGATTTGTCGGCTTTATTAAAGCACTCGTTTAGCGTAATGGTTGTATCCTCGTATCTACCTTAAAATGGAACCATAACTCAATTTCCAACTAACGCTAAATAAATTGCTCCATACACATACATAATAATCCCGATATTTGTAAACGCAGATTGTCCACAAGTTTTATGTCACTTGAACTGAAGCTCAGTATCAAATTTATGTTTACAAATTATTGTACCATTAATTAATTTACAATTTAATACAATTGAATACTGCTCTATAATGTCTCCCATTGTAGAGGAATATTTGACTGTTCTATTTAGTAGGGGCTGATAAAGCAGACTAACAGTAGCCTGCTTAATATTCGTCGAAGCTCTTTATTTATGTATGCAAATAAGTACTTTAGACAAA
This sequence comes from Parnassius glacialis, assembly GCA_033319125.1. Taxonomy (NCBI): domain Eukaryota; kingdom Metazoa; phylum Arthropoda; class Insecta; order Lepidoptera; family Papilionidae; genus Parnassius; species Parnassius glacialis. The sequence continues at coordinate 3,223,477 of JAVANC010000011.1, forward strand.
GGCACACGTGTTACATATTGAATACGCGCATTTTTTGTAAAAATTTAAGATACACACACTTCAGATATTAATGCACATACAGCCATAAAACTAATGCTACAATAAACGTCATATTTTAACAAAAAAAGCCCACAATACGTAATAAAATTTTAAGAGGCATGAAACCTTGAACGCATATACAATACGCATTGTAGACGTTTCAAATGGTCCATAATCTGTTAAAAACTTAATTGAACAAGGGCCGGGGTTCATGGGACTAAGTCTTTATATGTTCACGTGATAAATTTAAGAACTATTGAGTTAAATAAATATTATAAACTGTAGATGAGGGACAGAAATGGCGGATAGGACGGACTTGGGGCATATCGTTGTATGAGAACCGAAAACTCAAATACTGTCAAGGAAAATACGTTCAATGTTAACTACTACGACAACGCGCGCACCTTTATTCTACACAATGAATAAACGTATTGTACGAGGCAAATTACTTGTCAAATGGATTACGGTTACAGAAATTCATTTTGGACTTACTAAGAAGAACGTGAAGTTGTTTGTCACTTCAATTTTATAAATATAAAACAAGGTACAAGAACAGAACTTGGCTGAATTCTTTTGGAAAATAGAATCAAAAACAAATAGTTAACTGTCTCATCACTGGTAGAGAAGACTTTAGGCTTATGGCGAAGGACTATCATAAGTCATTTCTATTTACAGATATTATATTATAGACAAAATACACTTGATGTTAGCTGCAGGTGTTCATGGACTGCAGTAACCACTTACCATGATGTGATGGACTGAAGTTCGTTAGTCACCTTAGTTTTATAAAAAAAAAAACAAGAATAAAGATTTTAGAACTTTGCTGATTTATTTCGGAATGTAAAATCAACAACAAACAGCTTCTCATTACTGGACTTTTGGCGTATGGGGAAGGGCTGTTACAAGCAAGTTTTATCAAAAAACCAAGTGATTGCTTAACATTAATGAAAACTCGCTTCGCCATTTAAGTATCAAATAAACAAATGGTAAAAAAAATTGTACAAGTGACTTCAATATAAATAAAATGAGAACATCATCAATGTCATCGTATTCAATTAAATACGCATTATTAAGGATTACTCAAAAACTACTGATCAGATCTTGGCCATATTTAAATGGGACCACGTGAGAAGCACCAGCTTTTGATTAAAAAAAAATCATCAAAATCAGTTCTCCTAGAAAAAAGTTCTAAGGTAACACATAAAAAAACACAGTCACAACAAATCAAACAAAAGTAAATATGCATCCGGATTCAGTTACATTACAGGGACTCTTTCATAAATTGGACAGATGTTCAAATACGGGGAAGGATTTATGGGAAATCGGGCGCTAATAATAAGTGTGGATGACAAGTTACACGTGCACCGGTCCGATGCGACACAACCGGGTTTTAAATGGGATTAGTAATTATTTCTATGTGATACATTTTCCTAACGAACTTCGTAGATCGGACCAATCATTAATATTCGATAGCAAAGACGTCTATGTACTTATACATATATAGCGGCACAAAAGTCTAGCGGTGACTGTTATTGCGCATTAGTCACACTGATTGGCTCGTGCGTATCATTCGCACGCACAGATTGGCTCTCCAGTCACATTCGTGCAATTCAATTAGTTCGTGGCCCTGCCACGTTTCGTTCAGCGCTAGACTTACGTGCCGCGACTTGTATAATAGTAGACCGGCAATTCAGAATAAAAACTACACGGTTATGACGTCACAACTGTGAATCCCGATTGCTGGCATAGTAAATATGCCACGCACTTGTATTTTCATTTAAGACAGTTACCGTTTTTTAAGCAAATACGAAGTAAAAATGACGACGCCTAAGCAGACAAATTATCTTGAGGTTCACATCACTATCGGGCACTTTAATAGTTTCCACTAATAGTTCACATGCGCAGACAGCAGCACGACAAAATTTATCAATTTACACTTCAATACGACTGCCCCATATTAAAACCCGGTAAGTGACATTAAAAAGTGTTATTATTCAGCTCTTACTTACATAATAAAAACACCTGCAATAAATTGCATAACCAGTAATTATAACACCTAACGTCTTACAATATGTGTACAATATTCAATCTTTTCAAAAAGGACATTGATCTATCGTCGCTCTGCTGGTTTTTTTTTAAATACGTTACCTTCACCCAATGATTTTCTCCTGTGTCGTAGAGGCATTTTACAAACTTAACTTGCACTAGGACAACTACTTGTAGGTCATACAAATACTTATTTCGTGCGGGATTCGAACCCTCGCCCCCTAGCTGACACTTATTGCTGAGCCAATGCGCCACGGAGCCGTCACCGATGTAAAACTAAGTTGCTCCTTATCCAGTTAGATATAGGACAGCCGTTTTTTCGACATGAGTTTTTCACCGACCCTCCCCTAACCTTATAGACCACCAACTGCCATAAACTTCGCTGCCGCTAAAAATAATCCGCCCACATCCTGTCGTCTGGGATCACAACTTTTATGCACAACTGCGTGCAATCCCGCAGTGTTTATAACGACAAGAATACTATGTAAATAATATTTTTGATTGAAGTTTATTTATACATTCACGGCCTTACTTATAATCGTTGACGGTTACTTAAATCAATAATTAATGAACACTATACCTGTTTCTTTCCTTTCTTAGTTTAATGAACAGAGAAAGAGCAACTTTCTCAATTTCTTAAATTAAGTCGAGTTTTCTGAAGCCATAGGATCTAGCGTAAAAAACACTAACAATACTATTAATATTACTATTGCTCCTTTAACCACTCCTGGTAAGCTTAAAAGTTAAAATGCTTGTGTTAGTAGTGGTTTACGACAGTAGTCCAATGGAGGATTCGAACACACGTCCTTTAAGTTCGTGATCCTCACCCTGCCTTTAGGCTACTGTCGCTTTTGTGTATAAAGCTTTAAGATCATTAAGAGTTTCAAAGTTTTATTATAAGTATACGGTTTAAAGCAGCTACTTTTAACCTTTGGTCGCGACTCAGATCACGAACGGGTTTCAAATTAAAGAGTACCTAGAATAATCTTATATACAAATAAATACAATTGTAGTGTCTGTTTGTAATATCCAAATAATATCCTTAAGTAAATAAATATGAAAATACATACGGGAATATAACAAAAAAAATTTTAAAATTTTTGTCAGTCTATCTGTCTGTTTGTCTGTCTGACTAATCTTCGGAACGGCTGGACCGATTTTGACAGCACTTTCACTAGCAGATAGCTGATGTTTTTTTTAAACGTTACCCCCACACTAGCATTTTCTCCTGTATCGTGGAGGCAGTTTACAAACATAAATTGCACAAGTACAGACCCGGAACAAACCAGACCTGGAACAATTATTTGTAGGTCATACAAATATGTGTTCTGTGCAGGATTCGAACCCGCGGTCTCCAGCGCAGCACCTTATTGCCAAACCACTGCGCTGCGGAGCCTTATAAGTAGTCATATAGGCTACTTTTATTTCAGACAAACAATTATGGTTCCACGCACAAAAACCAAACCCATGAAATCTAACCGTAATAAATTCCATGCGGACGAAGTCGCGGAGGAGAGCTAGTATCTAAATATAAAAGATCGCAAAATTCAAGTACAGCTGTATTTAAAGTCGCCAGCTAAAAAGGTTTAGGACCGCTGCACTAGTTTAAATTAAAACAATGTAAATACAAACTGCAACGTGAAAAGTTGGACGCATCGCGGTACTAAATAGTAACGGTACCTAGTAACGAGCAGTATCTATCACACGAGGAAGCGGCTCCGGAACGTGTTGCCCGAATTAGCAGCGTTTGCCCAATTAACAGCTTTTTAATTTACATCGTGTAAACATTACAGTTAGTGATGTAAGCAGTGAGTTTATATAATAAAAACGCTGATAAAGAGTCGCTTAAATTATAACTTATTCAAGTAGGTTTTTTTGAAGGGTGACAAGACACAGTCATTCTGATGGTAGCTGTATGCTGTGGTTTATAGACACGTATATTTACCCCTAATTAAGAGTCAAAATGCAAATGCGTTGGCACACCTGAGGACTAAGATGGAAAGCCTCGTTTCCAGTAAAAAGAGTCTCTGGTTCTCTAAAGTCACCATGGTTCGTTTGCATCACGTTAGTTACCATTGAAAACCACATTCAACACAGCAACATTATGCACATATTTTACGTTGGTATCCTGTGCGAGTTTAGTCCATTCCCCGGACGAGCCGACCCCATACGTGCTGCAGCCATTAACCCTTTCGCTGTCCCGTGCACTACATATAGGGCACTGCTATTGTATTCCTACTGTGTCTGAAAACCGGACAGTGAAAGTGTTAAGGCGCGTCTCCACCAAAAATGTTGACAACATTTATGTTTCCGACTGTTGACAAATCAACAAAAGTTGACGACATTTGTTTCAAAATGTTGCAAGAAACGTATCCACCGAGGGAACAAACGTCGACAACAAGCGTATTCCTTTGATGTTGCCGCCGAAAATGGAAACACGATTCCCGACTATTTCGTTTTGTTACTAAAACTAGGTGATTACAGAAACATTTGTCGGCAACACGTGTTGACAAGTGTTGAAAACTTTGGTGGAGACGCGCCATTATACGCTACAACGAGACTCTAGGTCTAAAATGTTTAAAGTAAAAAATAATGGAAATTTTTAGTACTTTTGATAATTAGGTATTCCACTAAAAGCTGCCAGGATAACACTTAAAATTGAGAATTTGAAATTCTAAACTTAAAGAAATGAAAAGCACCATAATACATCACTAAAGGGAATATGTAAACAAAACCATATGTTCGCGAACTTCACAAAAGCTCGATCAGACATCTAATACCACCCGCATAGTTTAGCAATGTATACAAAAAGTTTTCTATAAACATTATTCGCGTTATATTTATGTTCTGTCACCTGTTAGGTATTAATAGAAAATGAAAACATGAATCTATCCTAATATTAAATACTTAAGGCGACTCGGGACTTCCCAGATCGCCTAGATTTAAAAAGGAAACTGAAGTTAATAACTAAGAGTCCACCTGATAGCACCGTTCCATCTAGTGTCAGTTTATTACCGCGTATCAAAGTAGTTTTGACACGCGTGCCAGTTGGGACGGTTGTTTTTATCATTCGTGTGTTCGTTGCGTTATGCGTGTTGCGAGCTATGGATAACCAGAGTTGCCGTAAATTGATAAAATTATATGGTTCAAAATAACTGCTGTGAAATAGCAAAAGTCGTTTTTATCATAATAAAGCGCTCAAAGAAAATGCATGGAACTATGAAAGCGGCAGCTGTTCGTATACGACCGACATCCATGTTGAACGGTCAAACACTGGAACGGCTGCCGCGCGCGCCAGGCGGGCTTAGTTGTTACACTTCGAACATATGGAACGCGTTCCGCGGAACGCACTGGTCGGCGCAGTAATTCGTAATCGATACGCGGCTTAAGATGGAATGCCTCACAGCCTGTTATGATACTATGTCTCTTTACCTTTCAAACCCGAACACAGCAGTGCAAGCACTGCCATTTGGCGGGGAAAAAGGCAGGGGAGGGGGGTAATCTACCCAGACGGAATACTAGACAATAAAGAAGTCCTACCAGCTAATAAAGATGGCGGGACAACCTGGTAAGACATGCAGAAAGTCGTTGACGCAAGTAGCCCGGGACCATGCTTTGAGTGGCCCGAGCCCGGACGTTACTTGCGGGAGGTTTACATTCAGTAATACCTAAGTTTGTGAAGGATTATAATAATAATAATGTCCTCCTTGATCATTAGACTAGCCACCGGCGCAGGACAGGGTTATAGTGCCCGTGTGTGCTTGCGCATATGTGCACTCTCTATTCCCTCACTCTCCGTCCGTCCTCAATCCGATGGGACGGTAAACCGATACGACCGGAGAGAGATCAGGCGCAGGACCAACGGCTTCACGTGCTTTCAGAGGCACGGGGGTTAGACACTCAACTTCCTGACTCCGGACAGCTACTGAGAATTTCTTGGAAAAACTCAAAAACTGATTTTTTGGCCCGACCGGGGATTAGAACCCGGGACCTCATGATCAGCAGTCATGTTTACAACCACTAGATCTACGAGTCAGAGTGAAGGGCTATAATAATGGTGATGATGAACATAAATATTATATATCTGAAAGTTTGTAAAAACGTTTTGTTTCTTCTTTAATCAGACATAAATGTATAAAATGGTGAACTTACGGGCGTAACCTAGTATATAAATAAATATTATTTTAATATTTTTATTATTATTAAAAATATTTATACATAGACTATTGTTAGAATTTTACAGGCATAGCACTTCCTAATATCATAGACAAAATATCCTGCCTCTAACGCCATCAGGAAGTATCAACTCGCTAACAGATTAACACGTTAGCCTTTGAAGTGGAAATATTTTGAATTAACATTCTTCTATCAAAAACTAATGGTTTGTTGATTGTTCATGAATTCGCTTTGTATATGAGTTCGCCTGTTGTATTTTCTTTTTTATGGAAAACTAGCTGGTTCCCGGCGCGTTGCTACCGCAGAAGGAACAATTGTAGAAATGTCGTTCTAAATTTGAAAGAGTTATATTTTGTACTTAGGAATGATAATACACTCATTGAAGATATATAGCTTTCACATAAATTTGTCAGTACGGGTACGCGTGCCACCTATTGTAATTTAATTGTACTATGCGTATAACCTTCGCGCAAGTACAATCAATAAGGTGACAAAGTTTTAGCGCAATCTGATGAACGGTATGGCAGCGCATAAAATACGAACAAACATATATATTATTACACATATATATATTATATATATATTAGATGTTTTATATTTACTAGTATGCCATAGATTTGGCAAATACAAAATTGTAAAAAAAACACAACTAATAAAAAGCGGATTAAAAACAAATAATTTTTTTTTTGTTACATTTACAAAGTTTTTTTTTTATCACATGCTTGCATTGTAATCCGAATTTGAACTATATTTCAAATTTCAAGTTTCCCGCTCATCAGGAAGTTAGCTTAAAATCAGTTACTACATTCCACTCTGAACGGCAGACAAAACGAGAAAGTGACTAAATAGAAACGTAGTAATAGGGTAAAGTTGCCTTCGAAAATATAAATTTAACGGAAAAATAACTAATCGATTTGTGAATAGATCAATTCACAATTTAAAGAACAATGGCAGACTTTCATACATAAAATTAGTTGAGAATGAATGGTAGCGTCTACATATCAAAAATATCTTAAAATATTAAGCGTCACTCCCTTAAGGGGCTACTCCATGCGAACGACCTTGAGCGTTTGTGTGCCGGCCGCGCCAACTCCCTACAATATAGGATCGCGTAAAAAATAATATGTAAGACGCCACCTACCATAGTTTTGTATAACTCAATGCCACCTACTGTACGGACGTATTTTTCAACATCAATAAACTATTTTATGGAAATACACAGCGTACAACGATAAATGTATTTTAATTTTTTTATTCGGTATATTAGTTGCATTATATTAGAATTATGTATTCTCATATATTATCTAATTATGAAATTTTATAATTAATTATATATTAAAAATGAAGCATTGAAAATTGTGAGTTTAAAAGATACCTACTCACTATAGGTAAATAGATAGATAGCTCGCCTTTTGTACAAATATTTGGTGCAATAAAGAATAAACAAATAAATAGGATGTTTCGCAGAGTGAGAGTAATATATAAAATGAGAGTCGTGGAGGCAGTTTACAAACATAAATTGCACAAGGACAAACATCCAGACCCGGAACGATTATTTGTAGGCCTTACAAATATTTGTTCCGTGCGGGATTCGAACCCGCGGCCCCCAGCGCAACAACTGATTGCTAAGCCACTGCGCCACGGAGCCGTCGCCGGGTTATAGGTAAAGTGACCATACGTCCCGTTGTCCCCAAATAAAGCTCCGGGACACAAAATTGTCCCGTAACTCTTTGGATGGAAGTATTCAAAGCCAACAATCTTCAACATAATTTTTTTAATCGAATATATTTTATGTCTACCTGGTACAAATGCTCCGATAGAAAGAGTATTTTTTTTATTTTGAATAAATTGTGGACGTCTGAAAGAAACACTTACGGTTCCAGTTCTAAAGGCGATGTTGAAAGATAACAATAAAAAAAAATTGAGCAGAATTTTATTCTTATTTAAAATCATCACCAACTTTATTAAAGCAAATTTAATCCTCTGACAAATGTAATTCATAATTTTAAAAAATGTTGCATTTAATAATTACCTATTTTTAAATGCAACATTATTTTTTAATTTATTGTATAAAGTTATACTTTTTAGAGTATAAATAAACCCATGTCCTGTTTTGAGTTAAAAAATAAATGGTCAGCTTAGTCTTTTTAGTTAAATTTAGTTTTAAAAATTTTTAGTTTATAGTAAAAAGTAGGTATATTAGTACCTACTTACATACTTTTTACCGAATTATAAGTATAGAACACCTTATGTACTCAATTATTTTTTGAAAAAGAAGAAAAAACAAGCAATGAATAATATACTATATTTTAGCAAAAAACTATAACTTAGTAATACTAATTATAATTATAACTTAGAACCATGAAGCAAATACAAAGAGGAGACGTTGTAATTAAATTTCACTATGTAACAAACGCGTGACAATTTGCGGGGTGAGGGGATGCAAAGCCCCGCCCACTTTACATTATCTACATCTACCGATAAATAGTAAAACTACTCGAATCATTCCATATCGATGTTGCAATGTAGCTTAGCTACCTTGACGTTAGATGGCGGCATGTCCACAAAATGTTATAAAGTATAGAAATAATATTTTGGCGATTAAAATTTCTTTATGTCTGAATGCAAAACAAATTTCAGCACTTTCGTATGATTATTTTATCATTACTGAGCTCTACGTACCTTTATATTTTTAGTTCACAGGACACAAAGTGTCGCCATCTAGTGTGGATATATTTAATTATATTTGAAAGCCGACGCAAAGAGATTTTTCTAGAACTATTTTAATAAATTAGGTGTAAAATTACTTACAAATGAAATGTGATGCTATCCATAGCATCGGAGCGTCTATCTCATGAAGCAAATACATTCAGACAAAGAAATTTTAATCGCCAAAGTAATTTTTTTATAGTTTTCATAATAATTTTGGGAACAAGCCGCCATCTATCGTCAAGTAAACCTCATAAAAATAATAAACAGACAGGGCCGCAATTAGAATTGAATTATTTTACCCAGTAACCCAGCATTCAATATTAAAATGAAGGAAATTGTACTTGGCTGGTTTTTACGAAATGTTTAAGTTATATTTAAGTGACATTCTATATGCAAAGAATCACTTAAATACAATTTAAATATGTTTATCATTTCGTGAAAGTCAACCTTCAAGAAATATTTATTTTATCCATAAAATAGTCTCTTTGAAACTAAATATTCTATGTTCAATATTAAGTAGGATATTTAATTTGGAACTAAATATCCTACTTATCTCACTAATATTGTAAAGGCGACGTTTTGTGTGTTCTTTCTGTCTCCTTGAGCTTATTCCACACTAAGTATGTACTGCGTATGTGTAATTTTTTCACGCAGTAACGGCTGGACTATTATTTATGTGTGGGCTCTGAGGGAGAACAAATAATAGACAAATTATTATAATTAATATAATTTTATTAACAAATCAATTAAAATATAAATATTTTATTCCAAATTAGGCATCCGAATGCACTTTTTGAATGCCAATATAAAACATTAAATTGTATTTAAGTGATTCTTTGTATATAGAATGTCACTTAAATATAACTTAAACATTTCGTAAAAATCAGCCTAAGTACAATTTCCTGCATTTTAATATTAAAAGTTGTGGATTACTGGGAAAAATAATTGAATTCTAATTAGGGCCCTGTCTTTTTGTTATTTTTATGAGGTTTACTAGACGAGAATACGACCTGTTCTCAAAATGATTATAAACTATAAATATAATATTTTGTGATTAAAATTTCTTTATGTCTGAATGCAAAACAAATTTCAGCACCTTCGTATGATTATTTTACCAATACTGAGCTCTACGGACCTTTATATTTTTAGTTCACATGCCACAAAGTGTCGCCATCTAGTGTCGAATATATTTAATTATATTTGAAAGCCGACGCAGAGATTTTTCTAGAACTATTTTAATAAATTAGGTGTAAAATTATTTACAAATGAAATGTAATGCCATCCATAACGTCAGAGCGTCTATCTGAGTAGTTTTTACACAATAAACACAATACTTCATCCTTTTCTTCTTAATACTACGAAAATACACCGATTTGCGATTTTTTCAACACATAAGCGCACAGGACGAATGCTGACAGTATACTAATTAAAGCCACGCCCACTATGATGACGTCAGGACCTACTTAGAATCACAGTGCACAGTTGATTATGCCGTCTCCCCTTTGTATTAGCTTCATGCTTAGAACATAAATGAAAAACTCATAACCGACCCAGGATTCGAACCCGGGACCTCATGATCAGCAGTCGCACTACTACAACCACTAGACCAACGAGGCAGTACTACACCTGAGAAAATATTGTAGTTGGTTACTACGATTATTTTTAACTGTATACTATACTGAAAATATTGAATTAGCCTTTTATAGTGTAAATTATAATATTTGTCGAAATGTTAATTATGGATTCGAACCTTACATGCTAATGGTGCTTCATTTTTTTATTTGCATTTACTTCAAAGAAAATACACGCAAAAAGCTTCATCGCGCAGTAAAAAACACAACAAATATATGTATAACTAATACGAAAAATTATACCCAAAACAAACAAATAATACTACCTATAAAATAACCTAATAAGTAATAATATTATCGACTGATAAGATCGTGAGCGTGTGCTCTAACGAACGACACAGGCTCCACGTTCGAGAGCTCAACGCTCAATGATCCAGCAAGCCCGTGGGCAGTGAATACGCCCAGATTTTAAAATAATTTCTTAATAAAATCAAATTTTGGTCTTTTGAAAAAAATTTTACTATAGAAATGTTCATTAATAAATTGCCTATCCATTGGTGTAAATCGCAAAATAAAATAATACTTACTTTACGAGGAGATGCATGTTATCAATAATAATTTCACATTTATGTGGTTTCGTTGTAAGGAGATTATATTAATATTTATTCCTTTAAAAAAAAAATTGGATACAGCTCTTATGAAATCAAGATTATGTAGAAATATAATGTGTTTTTTATTTGTTGATATATCTTTTAAATAAAAAGTAGATAGCTCCTAAAAACCGCACAAATAACGACTAGCGCGACATTTTGCTCAACCCGCGCCTTAATAACTCTGTTAAAGAATTTGTCCTGAGAAGGCGTCAAAAAAAAGATATTTAATCTGTCTGTCCTATGATGAAGACATGAGACATGAGAAATATGATCCCTCCAAAGAGTATATAATAAAGTAATTTAATTAATGGCCCCCTTAGAACAATAAATAAAGAGTATTCAGAACTTAGAGTACGCAAGGTATAGAGCGCGCGTATCGCTCAATGCCCATTATGCCAAGCGTAAAATTGACGCCTATGCGTTATTATACTTAAGTTATTAATTTGATTATATAAGTATTTGTAAATTTTAGGTAAGCGATAATTATAAGGTATGGTTTAGCTCAATAAAACATAGGTACGAATTTATGAAACGAGATGCGCAAAACAGTGCGTTTTAAAGTGATATAATATGACATTACATTTCGTACCGAGGAATGTTACGTTATAATAATAATAATATAACTTTATTTCAGACATAATTAGTCCATATTAAGTGTAAGTATATTAGTAACAATTTTACTTAATAACTATGTTAGTAATGTTAGTATTTATGCTTACATAATAATAATATATATACATAATTCATTATCTTTTTAATCCTATTGCCAGCTCTACCCAGTGTCGCTGAAAGTGGCAATCCGGTCTCGCCGCGATCATTTTTAAAATGCTGTTGTTACTGTTTCGCAGACGCTGTAACATTGAGGCTGATTTCTGTCGCATAACAGCATGAAATCCATTAGTTCTAGCATCCGCGAACATTTTCGAAGCACTACAGCGCCATGGAAGTCCCAACAGCATTCTAAAAGCGTTATTGTATTGAATGCGAAGGGCGCTGTAAGCTCGTCGCCTGTATGATACCCACAGGCTACTCGAGTAAAAAGATTGGCAAAATGCTTTGAAAAGAGTGACTTTAACGTCATCTGTACATCGAGCAAACCTGCGGGCAAGCATATTGCTCCTAACTGCCAGCGCCCTACGCTCCCTCTCTATATCACAATCATCACTTAAATCGCTCGTTAATATGTGACCAAGATACTTAAGAGTATTAACAATATTTAGGACTATACCATTGAGGTATACGGGAGGAACACGTCGCGGTGGCTGTTTTGGTGCTCTAAAAACAAGAATTTCACTCTTTTTCGAGTTGTACTTCAAGCCGTGATCCTCCGCATATTTCTCGCAAATACACAATAGTTTCTTTAACCCGCCTACAGATGGACTGAGCAGCACCATGTCGTCTGCATAGCTTATATTATTAACACATGTCTCGTCAATATGGCAGCCGACATGTGTGCTAACCAGTTCCACGATAAGCTGGTTAATATATAAATTAAATAATAACGGTGAGCTTAAACCGCCTTGTCTGACACCAGATTTTAATCTATATTCGTCTGATAGCGTACCCGCCCATCTCACCTGGTTTTTTTTGATTACTGTACCAGTACTTGATCAAAGAAGTATAATCTGCCGGCACACCCGCGTCTCCCAACTTGACTCCTAACTCCAAACTATGGAGTCATAGTATACTCATAACTAAGTATACTATGACTCCAAACATGACGCGAAATGACGATTTTGTATATGATAACAAAATCGAGTCGAGTCTAAATCATAAAGTCGATTTTTCTTCACACTTTATCCCAATCTACTGAACTATTCAACCAAATTGGCATTCCGGGCTTATGACTGACAATAAGCACAGATTGCAATATTGATTATTGACCAATACTATGAATATTGGCATAATTAAAAACCGATTTTATTTACAGTGATTGTGTTTTTTTAAATACCTAACGGTTTTGTTTTTATTTACATGGTATTAGCATTTTAACTACAACTAATAAATAATATTAGTACTTAATAGTTTTTTTTCTTTAGACATTCAAGAAAATGATATAGAAAGCACGAGACAACATAACGGCATCATAAAAACATAAAATTGAATAGCATTTGAATATTTGGGCAATAAAGTCATAAATAAAGTAATACGCGATGCATAATTAAAACATCACTAGGCGGTCCGCGCTGTTAAAAAACATTAATCTTAATACATGAATAATACGATTCTAAGTCTAAATTCACTTATTTCTTAACCAGCCGACCGCCGGTTGCTCCTTCTCGCTTACACACAGCGAAAATTAACGAGATAATACGGACGCACGACTACCTGCATCTGCGAAATCGCGTTATTTTATCGCGTATCGTGTCTCTCGCGCATGTTTGTATTATCTATCTCGCTCTCACAATTATGGCGAAGTCAAATTGTTAACTTCGCCATGTTTGTGTTTATTCAATCATCATTATAATTTTCAACAAAATAAAATTCAAAAAAAAAACCGACAATACAAAACATTTATTAATATTTAAATACATGTGATTATCAGTACACCATCTTGCTACGGTTTTTCGATGTCCATTTGTAGTGCTTCAGCGTCTTCAGGGGATTATAATTATTTTTAAAATGGCGATTGAATGATGATGAATGATTTTTAAATTGGCGGTGGACGACTTATAACTTAATACATCTTTACATTCATTACACGTTGCTTAAAAGTTTTATTGTCTTATTCAAAATGGTTCAAAAAATCGGCTTTAGCATATTGCATATTTTAGCATTTTTCGAATTTTACGTACCAGGCCAATAAAATTGAACGTATAGTTGTACAGTGGAGGAATATTCGACATACCGACTGGGAAAATAAATGTTCAACTGTCGAATTTCGGTCGGAGGTTCATGAATATAAAGACTCGGCGGATAATAATCCATTTTCGGAGTTAGCTTCTTTGGCCGTATCTATATATATTTTTTGCCACACTCGAATTCTGAGATAGAATAGAATAGAATAGGATAATTTTTATTCAATATACATTACATATGTAATTCTTATTGAAAGTAAATTTTTACTTTACCACTGGTTCGAAAAAAAACCCTCTGTCCTGGGAAGAACCAGCAAGAAACCCAGCGGGACTTTTTTTAAAATAAATTTTACAATATAAATGATTACGAACTATTTACAAAATTTATTTTAGAAACTGCTTGGAAGCGACCACCTCATTCCCGGGGGTTATTATCAACCATGTATTCATTTATACTATAATAACCCTTTTTATACAGTTTCAGCTTAATAAAACATTTAAATTGGTAATAGAGAGAACTTGTACACTTTCCGGGACCTTGTTGTAATAGCGTATTCATTGCCCCAACAATGAATTACTAACTCTGTGGAGTTGAGAAACTGGCATCACTAGCTTGTGTTTGTTCCTAGTGTTTACAGAATGTATATCACTTTTTTTTTTACTAAAACTATCTTTGTTTTTGTGAACATACATTAAATTTTCGTAAATATACTGAGAGGCCAAAGTTAATATATTAATTTCTTTAAATTTATCTCTAAGAGACTCTCTCGGTTTTAGATTGTAAATAACTCTAATGGCCCTCTTCTGTAAAACAAAAATAGTTTCTGAATCAGCCGCATTTCCCCATAGCAAAATCCCATAAGACATTATGCTATGGAAATAACTAAAATAAACTAATCTAGCTGTCTCGACACTAGTGAGACCTCTAATCTTTTTTACAGCATAAGCTGCAGAACTTAGTCTGCTTGCTAATTTGGATATATGGGGGCCCCACTGCAAAATAAGCCAAATGAATATTGTAAAAACAAAATTAAGAAATCGTATGTCACTAAATACACTAAACTCGATCCTACACAGCAGATATGGCCTTAAAAGATCAGGAAAATGTTGTCATTCCTATAACGTTCCCGAACATGTTTTAAAACACATTAGAGGGATTAAAGAGTCGCTTGTGATGCCAATGACTATTGCTTTTGAAGATGGCCCTTCACAAGCACAAGCACAAGCACAAGCACACGGCGAAGCTGATATTGATGATCTACAAATATTATTTGATTTATCTTGATGATTAAATTAACTTTAAAATAGCAGAAAAAATAAAATAGAAATAGGAAATTAACTAAATCGACATCAAACTTTTGAATTTGTCTTAGAAAAGTTAAACAAAACGAACTCGATTCATTTTGAAAATGGTTTGATACATTCCCGTTTAAAATAATATCTAATTAATGAAAAATTAACTTTGAAACTTTTTCTTTTTTAATTTCATAAAAATTAAAAATATGTAATAATTTAGGTTATTTTTTTCGCAACAGCAGATGCAGATACATTTATATTTTCGGCTACAGAGCTTGTAGTACAGACTAATCATTTCAATCGAACTTAAATATAATCGGAACGTATAATTTATATATAATTTATAAATTATGGACTTTTATTTGTCATGCATACATATGACAAAATATATAGTTTATAATTTATAAGATAAGTAAAAATAATTTTAATGGACAGATGACAAAGATATTAAAGCCATCTAGTGAGTATTAAACTAACTAAACTGAGGAAATTATGACCCGTATCATACACTTGATGGCGTTACTTTCTATGACCAAATGCATTACTATGGAACTGTACCCCCCCTGCACGGGTGTTGTTAAATGACAAAGCAAAAATAACTTTGTTGTTATAGGTTATAAACATGTGTTTTTTTTTCACTAATAATATTGTATTATTACTATTATTTTTTATATTAATATTTATATTTGGATAAGAACTTAGTAGTGACTCTAAGTTATATTTACCTTCATTTAAAAAAAAATTCTTTGGCCTTATGTACTACATACTATGTACTATATACTATATACTCTTTGGCTTGACCTTAGGTCAGACTAATTTGTTTATTGAACTGTCAAGATCTCAAGTGGTTAAATTTGAACCTTTTTGGTTATGTCTTATGTCATTTGGAAAAAGTCATGTGTCCTGTGGTTGTTTGATGTTAGCTTAATATATTATCAACAAAATGTGCCCTACCTGCATAATTGAGAGTTTTTAGATTATTGTATCTCTATTATATATTTGCATACTATAAACGTATATTTCTAGCATGGCTCCAGGGCCATTATGTCATACATATATGTGACATAATGGCCACAGTTTAAAAATTAGTTGCTCTAAAATTTTCACTGCAACGAACTGTTGAAAATTGCGTTTCAGGAATATTGACATAGTTACTTTTGCAACGGCTTCAGCGCTGCGGCGAGTGCAGTGCCTTCGCTCTTGCGTAGCAAATCACAAGCAACCATGCTCACCTCCACAGCAAAAACGCAGGCATCCGTGCGACACGCAGAGGCTGAGGCTGTTAAGCTCAGCCAATAAGCCGAAGCTGTGGAGGTGAGCATGGGTGCTTGTGATTTGCTACGCAAGGGCGAAGGCACTGCACTCGCCGCAGCGCCGAAGCCGTTGCAGAAGTAACTATGTCAATATTCCTGCAACGCAAATTTCAAGAGTTCGTTGCGGTGAAAATTTTAGAACACCTAATTTTTAAACTTGGCACCTAATTAGCACCTAAAAAGCCCCTAATTTTGGGTTTTTCTAAATGCAAATTCCTGATTTTGCGTTGCTGGCGATTCACAACTGATGAGAAACCTAATAGATACCTACGTACTATGTTAAACCAAATTAAGTCCTTATATTTGGCCCTTGCAAAGAGTACACAGATAACACGTGCCTCACTTATTCCCCCCCCCCCCCCCCCATTATGAAAACTCCTGGCCTAGAGTATTTATTATAAAAGCATTTTTATTAAAGCTCTCGGTGCAATCCAAATAAATCGGTACATAAATTAAGTGTGTTAGCAATACAAATGTCGGAATACTATCAACAATTCGGTCTGCTCTGCAGCTGGGTTACTTGGGTTCGGAGCACTCTTGCGTCTTGGAGCAGATGCGCGCCAAAGTTCGAATATCAATTAGTAGGTCGTGTACACGTAATGCACGTAACGGTACAGTGTGTGCCAATGCTCGTATTTACGAGAGTATCGTTAGCAAAATAGAATTGAAGAACTTACGGTCTAAATATTTTATTTAGGCTTCTTTAAAGTTCTTATAATGGAAGAAATATAGTTCAAAACTCTGTATACTCTGTAACTACTATACCCCTAAACTTGAAAACGAGATTGTACAACCAGTGCGTTTGCCAATATTGACGTATCGATCTGAGACGTGGTCCTTCACTGCTGGCCGTGCGAGGAAACTCAAGAGAGAAGAGCTATGGAGAGGGCCATGATCGGGCTTTCACTGCGTGATAAATTAGAAATGAGGATATCTGCAGTGAACCAGAGTAACCGACGTAGCCCAACCCAACGGATTAGTAAGCTGAAGTGACAATGGGCCGGCCATATAGCTCGAAGAATCGACAACTGATGGCGAAGAAAGGTTCTCAAGTGGCAGCCTCGTAGTGGTATGCGAAATGTAGGGCGACCCCCACTAAATGGAGTGACGACCTGGTAAGACATGCAGGAAGTCGATGGATGCAGGTGGCTCAGGACCGTGCTTTGAGGCAATTATTGGGGAAGGCCTATGTTCAGCAGTGGACTTGAAATGATGATGATGATGAATGAAGAAAAACGTCGTGAAGAACGATTTCTTCACGAAACAGAAACTTTTTTATTCAATATAGATTATAAATAATGCTTATTGAAAGTCACTCCTTTGTATAATTACCACTGGTTCGAAAAAAAAAACCTCTGTCCTGGGAAGAACCAGCAAGAAACCCAGCGGGACTTTTTTTTAAAAAATAACAGCTTACAATCATGTATGTTACACAAATTAACAACACAACAAATTAGAAATAGCTTGGTAGCGATCACCTCATTTCCAGGGGTTATTATCATCTATAAATTCTTTAATACTATAATAACCCTTTTTATACAAACTTAGTTTAATAAAGTTTTTGAACTTTGAGCAGGTCAAATTTTGTATATTTTCTGGAATTTTGTTGTAAAAGCGTATACATCGCCCCAAGAATGAATTACTGACTCGATGGAGTCGAGTAACCGGTACTACTAGCTTGTGTCTGTTCCTAGTATTTACAGAATGAATATCACTTATTTTTGTAAAACTACTTTTATTTTTGTGTACGTACATTACATTTTCATAAATGTATTGAGAGGCTAAAGTTAATATATTAAATTCCTTAAATTTTTGTCGCAGCGACTCTTTAGGCTTTAAATCATAAATTGCTCTTATGGCCCTCTTCTGTAAAACAAATATAATTTCAGTGTCAGCTGCGTGTCCCCATAGCAAAATACCATACGACATTATGCTATGGAAATAGCTAAAGTAAACTAGTCTAGCTGTTTCAACACTAGTTAGACTTCTAATCTTTTTTACGGCATATGCTGCAGAACTAAGTCTGCTTGCTAGTTTTGATATATGGGGGCTCCATTGAAGCTTCGCGTCTAGTGTGATTCCAAGAAAAATGGTGGTATCTACAAGACTCAGTTTCTCCCCATTTAAAATTACATTAGTATTTAATTGTTTGACATTTGGAGTCATAAATTTCATACATTTCGTTTTAGTGCCATTTAAATGCAAATTATTAACATTGAACCAATTTACTAATTTAGATATAGCATTATTTACTTCGTCATATTTTAGCAATTGTCGACTTAATTTGAAAATTAAAGAAGTGTCATCTGCAAATAATACTATATCATGGTTATCACCTACTATGTTACTACTACTACTACTACTACGATGTTCTTTATGTTTTCACATTTCTGAAAAATAAAATATTTCGGGTACTATGAAGTACATTAACACCCATTGGGGCAGCACAACGAACTCTCTTTGCTCTAAAAGCCCTCTTAGGAACTAAGAGAGGACCTTTGTTCAGTGAGATGTGTGTAGATGTACTTTCCTTTTTTAACCCCCAACCAAAACAGAGGGGTGTTATATGTTTGTAGTGTGGTGTGTGTGTGTGTGTGTGTGTGTGTGAGCGAACGTGCGTGCGTGCGTGTGTGTGTGTGTGTGTGCCTCCTAATTTTTTTCCATATGAAAGGTGCCTTAATCGTTAGCTTTTAAGAAAATATGTTCGTGACCATGGCTGCTGAAAAGTGCTCCAAACGTCGGAAATATAAAATAAGTTAATATACGCGATAAAATCCGTAAAATTAGTTTTATTTAAAAATATGTTCAGTCTCTTCAAGATCACCAGCTCTTTATGTTTCGGCGATTTTTAAATTTTTAATTTAAGTTATAGTCAAAAAATATATTTCATTAAGTAATTTCATACTTTACTGTTTATCAAAAACCACTACTAGATATAGGCCTCCCCAAAGATTGTCTCATAAGAAGGATATTTGCATCCGACAAACACAACGTTTTATTTTCTAGTCGTTATTAGGAAGATGCTGCTGCCCATCTCCAGATTTTTATTCCCTGTGTCGCCTATGACGACACCATCGGAACGATATGGTACCCCATATCGATATAGTGGATATTAAATATATTTAACAAAATATTATTTGATAAAAACAAAGGGGAAAATATATTTAAAAAAAAGAAAATACAAGTAAAAGGTCAAAAAGTTATTCTTATGACATTCTCGCTCCTTCTACTACGCACAACGTATTATACTAATTTTGGAATATTAAAATAATACGAGGGTGGATTGAAAAGTACTCGGCCTAACATAGATCCATTCAATTCTAAAAATCAAATCTACCCACATTATTTAGTTCAGTTCAGACTAGTTCATTGTGTGAAGTTCGAAACGTGTGCGATAATTAGTTGTGATTTTATAAATTTATTAACAAAGTAATCGGACATAATTTCCGCGAATGGAGCAAATCGAGCAGCGTGCCGTCATTAAGTACCTCCATAAGAAGGGGCTATCATCAAAAGCCATCCATGATGACATGGTCAGTACATTAGGCGATTGTGCTCTGTCATATTCATCCGTCAAAAAATGGATAGCAGAATTTAAGCGTGGTAGAGAGTGTGAAAGATGAACCCCGCTCTGGAAGGCCTTCGACGTTAACTACTGACGAAAATATTAAAAAAGTACTTGATTTAATAATTGGAGACCGCAGATTAAAAATTAGAGTGATAGCCGAGATTATAGGCATCTCTTATGAACGAACTCAAAACATCATTGTCAACGAGTTGGGTTTCCACAAGGTGTCTGCGAGGTGGGTTCCGCGACTGCTTTCAGTTGAACAAAAAAGGACGCGATTGACTATCACGCGACTGTTTGGAGTTATTTGAAGCCGATGCAGATGATTTTTTGAATCGTTTTGTTACTATAGACGAAACATGGGTTCATTACTGTACATCGGAAACAAAACAACAATCAAAACAGTGGAGAAGACCTGGTTCACCACCCCCTAAAAAGGCTAAGTCGATTTTGTCGGCAAATAAGGTGATGGCTTCAGTATTCTGGGACTCGAAAGGTGTGATTATGATTGATTATCTTGAAAGGGCTCAGACTATAAACTCTGATTACTACTGCACCTTACTACGTCGTTTACGAGAGGAAATAAAAGAAAAACGTCGAGGAATGCTCAGAAGAAAAGTCCTGTTTCATCAAGATAACGCCCGTGTTCACACGTCAGTACAGTCAATGGCTGAAATTCACAACTGTGGCTTTGAACTGTTACCGCATCCGCCGTATTCACCTGATCTGGCACCATCAGACTTCTTTCTGTTCCCTAACCTAAAAAAGCACTTGGGAGGTCAAAGATTTTCGACAAACGACGAGGTCAAAGCAGCTGTAGACGCATATTTTGACTCTAAGGAAGAATCATTTTTTTTCAACGGTCTAACTGCTTGGAAGGGGAGGTGGCAAAAGTGTATTGAACTTAATGGTGATTATGTAGAAAAATAAAAATATAACTGATTTAGTATGTGTTTATTTTCTTGGTTAGGCCGAGTACTTTTCAATCCACCCTCGTATGCTTGCCTGCTGACTGTACAGGCGAATAGAATCCAAATCGAAAGCCCTTATCTGAAGAGTTGCAGTTAAATATGTTAATGGATGTACGTTACATCAGCTCGATAATGTAGTGCGTACGGCGTGCCCATGAACATCTGTGCACTTGGAGCTTTTCAATTTACGTACTTCGCGTGCAAGAGATATGTAAATAATACATTGCGCAATAAATACATTTTTTTATTGTTTTCTTGCAACCTTGTCCATCAAGTTTGTCTAAAAGAGATCGCTTTTAGCGATATAACCACCCATTTTACCACATTTTTATGTATTTTTGGTGTACAATAAAGTGTTATATGTATATCTATCTAAAATACTGAATACTTTGTTTTCTAGAATAGATTAACTTTCATAGTCAAAGGCCTGTAGCCAATATGTGATGCCGTCAAACAAAAATTACTAGAAAAAAAATAAAAAAGGGGTAAACTAAAATAATACTGTTTCATTCGGATCTTTCATTAAACTTTCATACGTCGTAAAGTCATGCATACAAATGCGCATGCGTCACAAATGCGTCGACTCGACGAGGGAAGGGCCACGAGCTCACAGAATACCAGCATGAAATAGCAGCTTGCTGCTGTTTCGTATAGTGAGAGACCCTTTTTATTGGAAACGAGGCATTCCATCTTAGTTCTCAGGGTCGAAACCGCATCTGCATTTTGATTCTTAATCGACGATAGATGTAGATGGCTATATGGGCCATAACATCAATTTACAATCAGGGTGGACTGTGTACTCGTCTATCTCCCTTATTCTATAAAAAAACGATTGTAATGAACAATATCCTAGCAAAGGTTCTCGAATCTTAATATCTATATTAACCTTTTAAACCTTGAACTTTTTTCTTTTATTTACTTAGTTTTTTGTCTGTAGATACGTCAATCCTAAAATAGCACACTTAAAATTTATAGGTGATCTTTTAATCAGCACATAAACAATCCAATATCCGAGGTAGGGTTATGAAGAATGCCTTACCCATACTCATATCGTATAAGTTTATCTTGTATGTCCTCATAAATAGTTCCCTATCTCCTCAGTTTGGTCACATTCTAATTAATGATGTCATCATTATCATCATTACTTACGACAGACAGACATTGCTAAACGTAGGCCTCCCCCTAAAAATGCCACAAAGTACGATCCTGAGCCACATGCATTCATCGACTTCCTGCATATCTTACCAGGTCGTCACTCCATCTAGTGGGGGGACGCCCTACACTTCGCCTGCCGGTACGAGGCTGCCACTCGAGAACCTTTTTTTCCCCATCGGTTGTCGCTTCTTCGAGCTATGTTGCCGACCCATTGCCACTTCAGCTTACTAATTGGTTGGGCTATGTCGTTCACTCTGGTTCTACTGCGGTTATCCTTATTTCTAAGTTTATCACGCAGATAAACCCCGAGCATAGCCCTCTCCATAGCTCGCTGGGCGACCTTGAGCTTCCTCATAATGCCAGCAGGCTGTATTAATGATGTAAATCTACGTAATTCAACCATGTTGTTTGTGACGACAAACGTTTTCAATTGGCGAAGAAACGATAAACGCAAGTGGTTGGAGACGAGTAGGACGATAAAGTTCTTTAATAACAATAGTTAACAAAAATTAATAGAGAAGTTTATAAATTAAGAGACACTAATATCAATTTGGTTTTAATGTATAAATTGATATATTATATCTGACATTATAGTTTATAATACTGGCAGATTTAAGGCTGATTTTTTTAATTTCTAATTTCAAAATAAAAAAACTGTAGTTTCAAAAAAAATTAAGTTATCCGTCAAGTACATTATAACATGACTAAAAATAAAAACCTAAGAATGGAACTATTTTATTCATAGAACTGTCATTTTTAATTTGTTTGTGTTGTATTTTGTCCTGTGCATTACTTTTATTTGATGATTGAAAAATTAGCCCTTAAAGCACAATATTTAAATACCTCAGAAATTCAATTTATGGTGATTGATCTATTGGACACGGCAGATGACGAAATAACCCTACACATCAAAAGCACTTTTAAACTTAATAGCACCTAAAGAGGGCAAAATGTTAATTAGCACAGTCGTGTTCAATAAACCGTAAAGGCCGATCCTGTGAGCCTTCTGCCGTTGTAATAAGGCTCAAACAGTTTACATATATCTGTATGGCACCGGCTGTACAGACGATGAAAGTAACATCCATGGCACAGGAGGGCCGACAACATTTAATTAGCCCTGTCCGACGCGTTATAAACAAATGCGACTTATATAATTAGAATTGTGGTTCATTGACCCAGCACACCATTGTCCAGACGGAGACGCAACCAAAACTATACTAATGCTACACAGCTTTGCAAGTTATCAGATATTCATTATCATCATCATCATCATTACAGCCCCTCACAAGTCCACTGCTGCTACATTCAGCCAAGGAACCACCCAGTTCTGAGCCACATACATCCATCAACTTCCCAGCATATTTTACCAGGTTGTCATTCCATCTAGTAAGGTACCGTCCCACATTTCGCTTTTTTTATGGTATAAAGGTGACAAACGAGCACGCATCCCACCCGATGTTAAGTGAATGCTGTGGTCCATAGACATATACATCTATCCTCAATTAAGAATCAAAATGCAGATGCGTTTTTACCCCTAAGGACTAAGATAAAATGCCTCGTATCCAGTAAAAAGGGGTCGCCGGTTCTCTACGCTCATCATACGAAACACAGCAGCATTGAGTTGCTAATTTACGCTGGTATTCTATGAGAGCGTGGTCCTTCCCCGGTCGAGCCGACCCATTCGTGCTACAACTTTATAATAGCTGCAGGATGTCTCTATCACGTATCGAATTACGGGTACG
The DNA here is from genome assembly GCA_033319125.1 of Parnassius glacialis. Lineage (NCBI taxonomy): Eukaryota > Metazoa > Arthropoda > Insecta > Lepidoptera > Papilionidae > Parnassius > Parnassius glacialis. Next base: position 3,247,517 of record JAVANC010000011.1, read on the forward strand.
AGGCTGCCATTCGAGAACCTTTCTTCCCTATTGTCGATTCTTCGTATCATTTAATTCATTACAAGCCGTATCATTATATCCTTATCAGATTGCAAATAACAAATTCCAAATTCAGTCAAGCATATTCGACTCTTCGAAAATTAAACATTTCTTTTTAATTTTGACAACAGCGCTTTTAGCAAATGCTTGACCTATACAAAGCAAAGTCAGATATATATATATATATATATATATATATATATATATATATATATATATATATATATATATATATATATATTATTTTTTTTATAGGATAAGGGTGACAAACGAGCACATAGTCCACCTGATGGTAAGTGTTTGCTGCGGCCCATAGACATCTACATCTATCCTCTATTACAATTCAAAATGTAGATGCGTTGTCACCCGTCAGGACTAACATGGAATGCCTCATTTCCTGTAAAAAGGGCCTCCGGCCACCTGCACTCACCAAGCGAAACGCAGAGGTGAACCTCTAGTTCACGCTGGTTTTCTGTGAGGTCATGGTACCACCCCGGTTCGAGCCGGCCCATCCGTGCGACAGCAAAAGCTGCCGCGTGGCTCTACCACTGTTAACCGATTTCGATGATTCTTTTTTTATATATCTATACATATCTATATAATATATCTACTATTATTATATAGCCTTATCCTACCGTAACAGCCTACCAAAAGTCCACCGACGAACATATGCTTCCCCCATATATTGCCTTATAGGGTAGATATTTTCCATAGTAGTCACACTTGTCAAGCGGGTAGCCAGCCGCAGTTTGTTTCCCTCTGTCAACTCTTACGACACCCACGGGCTAATATGGGGTGATGGATGTTCTTACACCGTCACTACACGGGTCAGATTTTAGCCTTAGAATACATTATTGTTATTATTTTTAACAAGAGAAACAAAATTTTACACCTATAAAGATACCGGTTAACGGTTCTTCGAGCTATATTGGCTATAACAGATAGGGAAGAAAAGTTCTCGAGTTGCAACCTCGTACCAGTAACTGAAGTGTAGAACGACCTTCCACTTGATGATGTGACAAGCAGGTATAGCATGCAGGTGCTTAGGGCCGTGCTTTGTAGAATTATTTTGGGAAGCCTACGATGAATGATGATGAAAGATATCAGAAAAAAAGAATATAGATTCGTTTCTAAAATATCGACAAGAAGTCAAAAACAACAAGCGAAGCCAATCGCATATTTCCTTCATGACTATCATGGCGCCCGGCGGTTCGATTTAGCCCGGTGCAAAACAAACTAATATACACATGAAAAAGGCAATTAAGAGCATGCAGCGCGCTGTTTAGATTTACGATCGGGGGAGGGGGCCGGGGCGAGTCATCAAGGGGGAATGCAAGGGTGGCCCCTATTTATAGGACGTCCATGGTTCGGACAGCGCGTATTACAAACTGTGGTTTTCACAAATAGGTGCGTAAGGACATATCAACAAACAACCGATGTTGTCGCAACTAGACGGCCGTGTGCAAGCGGCGTTAGTGAATCCATCGCTTCGTTTTGTACCGTGGGTTAAGAGGCGACTTTGGGAAATGAAAAAGAGTATGAAACGCATATAGTTATATAGCATATATATAGCATATAGGGTATATAGGCATATAGGGTTGTATGTATATATATATACATACGATATGAAATATCAACACACTATGCTCATCACATTTACGTCAGATGTAATATATATAAGCAATACATATAAGATATAAATATATAATATAAAGCTGCGTCTCCACCAAAGTTTTGTTGTCAAAACAACATTTGCCAACAAAACTTGTTTCGATTTTCGGCGGCAATACATCAAAGGAATACGCTTGTTGCCGACATTTGTTCCCTCGGTGGAGACGCTTGTTGACAGAAACATTTGTTGGCAAAACGTGTTGGCAAATGTTGTGTTGACAACAAAACTTTGATGGAGACGCGCCATAAGATATATAGCAATAAATAATAGTGCATCGGTCAAAGGTGAGAAACGACTGGTACTGCAATCACTAATCTGTCTGCCAAACGTGATTAGTAGAGGCAAATATGTCTACGCCGTTGGACGTCTCCCCATAACGGAGACCCATGTCCATGTCCAATATAGGACATTTTTTTGACTGATTAAGAAGAAAACGGTAATAATTTTAACTGTTAAACAAAATAATAAATTAAGGGATTAAGAATACATCTTCAGAGTATTCACATTAGTGTGGAAAATAACAAAGTAATTGAGATTAAAAGAGATAGTAGTACAAAATAATTCAATGAGTGCAACCCGCCAACCCGCTCGCCAAGCGTGGCAACTATGGCAATATACCCCCCATAATGAAAGTTACGAAGAGACGGCCCCCAGTCCCCGGCGGCCCCGCTATTCCTGGCTACGGTGGCGACCATGGTAACGGCGGGGCAGGGGGTGCTAAGAATCTCCGGTGGAGGTTCGGTTGCCACCTACAACGACTTGACCTGGCAACATACAACGCACGGACCCTGAGGACTGACGAGAAGATTGTGGAGCTGGAAGAAGAGATAGACAAGTTACGCTGGCATATTATAGGATTATCCGAAGTCCGAAGAGAGGGGGAGGACACGGTAATCCTCGAATCCGGCAACTTGCTCTATTACCGGGAGGGCGACCATCTGTCCCAAGGAGGTGTCGGATTTATCGTCCACAAGTCTCTCGTTAACAACGTTGTAAAGATTGAGAGTGTGTCGAGGAGGGTTGCGTACCTTATACTCAGAATCACCAAACGGTATTCGCTGAAGGTCATACAGGTTTACGCACCAACCTCGGCACACCCCGATGAGGAGGTGGAGGAAATGTATGAGGATATCTCTAGAGCCATGCATTCCTCCAAAACCCAATATACGGTGTTAATGGGAGACTTCAATGCAAAACTAGGCACAAGAGAGAACGGTGAGCTGAAAGTGGGGAAATTTGGAATAGGGCAACGGAACCCAAGGGGCCAGCAGCTGGCCGACTTCATGGAGAAAGAGGGACTCTTTATGATGAACTCTTTCTTCCAGAAGCGGCCCCACAGGAAGTGGACCTGGTCGAGCCCCGACGGTTCGACAAAAAATGAGATTGACTTCATTATGACGACCAAACGACAACTGTTCAGTGATGTCTCAGTGATCGCGAGGGTGAAAACCGGCAGCGATCACCGAATGGTTAGAGGCACACTGAACCTAAACGTTAAGTTGGAGAGGTCTCGTCTAATGAAGTCAACGCTCCGTCCCCCTCGTGCTCTAATCCAAAGTCCCGAAACCTTTCAGCTCGAGTTACAAAACCGTTTTCAGTGCCTAGAAGACTGCAATGAAGTGGACGATTTGAATGACAAGCTCGTGGAAACTGTCCATGCGGTCGGAGCTAAGTTCTGCAAGACCCGCCGAAGAAGAACACAAAAACTCTCCGATCACACTCTTAATCTCATGGCTGTTAGACGGGAGATGAAGCTACATTCTTCAACAGATTTGGCAGCATACAGGCAACTGAACAGACAGATCTCCAAATGCATGCGGCGGGACTTACGCAACTTCAATACAGCTCGTATTGAAGAAGCGATCAAGCGGAACCAAGGCTCCAAAGTCTTTGCCAGAGATCTGTCTGCCAGAAAGAGCCAACTGTCAAAGCTGAAGACCGAATGTGGCAGCATCGTTTCCGGGGCACCTGAGATTTTGAGTGAGATTGAGAGGTTCTATGGGCAGCTGTACACGTCATCGTTGGAGCCACACGCAAGTGTGAGTAACGATCCAAGAGCGAGTCTTATCCGACATTATTCCGATGATATCCCGGACGTCAGTCTGAGCGAGATTAGAATGGCTCTCCAGCACCTTAAAAACGGCAGGGCCCCAGGCGAGGATGGAATTACAGCGGAGCTTCTGAAAGCGGGTGGAAAACCGGTACTTGAAGTCCTTCAGAAGCTCTTTAATTCCGCCCTCCATGGTGGCATTACACCGGAGGCGTGGAGCAGAAGTGCGGTGGTCTTGTTCTTCAAGAAAGGCGACAACGCTCTCTTGAAGAACTACAGACCGATTTCCCTTCTGAGCCGCGTCTACGTGCTGTTTTCGAGAGTCATTACGAATCGTCTCGCGCGCAGACTTGACGACTTCCAGCCTCCCGAACAAGCCGGTTTCCGAAAAGGCTTTAGCACCATAGACCACATACATACCCTACGGAAAATTGTACAGAAGTCCGAGGAGTACAATTTGCCACTATGTCTGGCGTATGTGGACTATGAGAAAGCCTTTGATTCCGTCGAAATTTGGGCGGTGCTGCAGTCCCTTCAGCGGTGCCAAGTTGACTGTCGGTATATCGAAGTGTTGAAGTGCTTGTACAGTAGGGCTACGATGGCTATCCGAGTACAGAACCAGAGTACGAAACCTATCCAATTGCAGAGAGGTGTAAGACAGGGTGACGTCATATCCCCGAAACTCTTCACCGCTGCATTGGAAGACGTTTTCAAGCTTCTGGACTGGAAAGGATACGGTATCAACATCAATGGCGAGTACATCACTCACCTTCGATTTGCCGACGATATAGTCCTTATGGCAGAATCGCTGGAGGACCTAAGCACTATGCTCAATGACCTCAATAGTGTTTCCCAACGGATAGGTCTTAAGATGAACATGGACAAAACAAAGATCATGTTTAATGTCCATGTCACACCTATGCCGGTAGTTGTTGGGAACACTAAGCTCGAAGTTGTTGACGAGTATGTTTACCTGGGACAAATAGTCCGACTAGGTAAGTCCAACTTCGACCGAGAGGTCAATCGACGGATTCAACTCGGCTGGGCAGCGTTCGGGAAGCTACGACACATCTTCTCGTCAGACATACCTCAAAACCTTAAAACGAAATTGTACAACCAGTGCGTGTTGCCAGTGATGACTTACGGAACTGAGACGTGGTCCTTCACTGCTGGCCGTATGAGGAAGCTTAAGGTCGCTCAGCGAGCTATGGAGAGGGCTATGCTCGGAGTTTCTCTGCGTGATAAACTCAGAAATGAGGATATCCGCAGTAGAACCAGAGTGACCGACATAGCCCAACGGATTAGTAAGCTGAAGTGGCAATGGGCCGGCCATATAGCTCGAAGAACCGACAACCGATGGGGAAGAAAGGTTCTCGAGTGGCAGCCTCGTACCGGTAGGCGAAGTGTAGGGCGTCCCCCCACTAGATGGAGTGACGACCTGGTAAGATATGCAGGAAGTCGATGGATGCAGGTGGCTCAGGACCGTGCTTTGTGGCATTCTTTGGGGGAGGCCTATGTTCAGCAGTGGACTTGTGAAGGGCTGTAATGATGATGATGACAATATTTTCTGGTCTTTAAATGCATTTTCTGCAGACTTCCAAAAAGGGGACGGTACCCAATTCGACTATAAGTTTTTTTATGTGTGTTACCTCATAACTTTGTACTGGGCGAACCGATTTCGATGATTCTTTTTTTATATGAAAGCTAATAGTTCTCGTGTGGTCCCATATGAATTCAATCAAGATCAGACCAATGGTTATTGAGTTATTCTTAAATAACTTATATTGAAGTCGCTTATATTGAAGTCGGCTGTACAAAATTTTTAATTTTAAATTATTAAACTTAGGGGATTAATACCAAGACCGCTGAGTATATTTTCACTTCGAATCTCTATTATCAATAATCTTTATTCTTTTTATTAATAAAGGCGTCAATCATTGATATATCATGCAATTCCTCTAAAAGCAATAAATAACATATCATAATATTAGATGCTTATATTCTTTTAAACATAAAGCTTCAACTAGAAGATCACAGATGCGATGTCGCTTCTGAGGACTAAGATGGAATGCCTCCGAGCCTGAAACTATACTGGCTCTCTATACGTATTAAGTAAAGAATATTAATTGACGAAACCCTTACCTCTTTGTCCTGTTGCACTCTAGCCACGTCCCCGTGGATCTTCTCCCGGAGCGCCACCAGCTCCAGCGGCCAGTTGGACAGCTCGGCGTCAGGGTCCGACAGCAACACCTTTTCCAGACAACATTATGGTTTTAAGCTATTTGTACATACATCGTTTCAACTTGCAACCGATTAAGGATTAAGCACAGACGAAACATACTTTAGAAGTGTTTTAAGTGAATCTTATAGTCTTATGAAGTAATACATACATGTAATATTTTATTTTTTTTAATCCTCCTAACACAGCTAAGCTGCCTCAGGTCCTAAAATTTAATAAAGAGTCATTAACTTGCGGAAGTATTCACTTGAAAGACACAGGCTGCTACGACTTGCAAGTGCGGGTGTTTAATGTTTATTTACTACTCTATGTAAAAAGTATCGGGAATATGTCAATAAAAAGACCCGCGTAAAAGAGGTCGTTCTAATTTTTTTACTGCATGTTGGTAGCACTGTACTGATTTAGCGCGCAAAGTTTGAGCGGGATCTGTCATTTAATTTGTTTTAAACTACACTTTTTGTTGGTCATAGTTTTGAGTTCTCGGCGATTTTTACAGTGGAAAATATTGTTGAACAAAGAGCGTGCCTTAAATTTTGTGTTTCGAATGATATTTCATGTGGTGAATCACTAAAAATGTTGCGAAATACCTACGGTGAATCGTGTATATCGAAAACAAGGGCTTATGAATGGTATAAGGCTTTTAAAGAAGGCCGAGAAGTAGTAGTAGACTTGCCTCGTTCTGGTAGACCTTCAACCGCTACGACCAAAGAAAACATCGACAAAATCAAGAAGCTAGTGCTCGAAAATCGACGTATGAGTCTGAGAGAGTTGGCTAGTGAGGTGAACATATCTTTTAAGTCCGTCCACAACATTCTCATTGACATTTTAGGCATGAAACGCGTCGCCGCTCGACTAGTTCCAAAAGAGCTCAATTTTGTTCAAAGAGCGCAGCGAAAGCATGTCGCTGATGACATGGTTTCCCGAGCTTCTACGGATCCGACCTTTATGAAACGTATAATAACTGGCGACGAGACATGGGTTTATGAGTACGACATGCAAACAAGCCAACAGTCTTCAGAATGGCGTCTCGAAAATGAGCCGAAGCCCAAAAAACCGCGGCAAAGTCGCTCCAAAATCAAGGTGATGCTGACAGTTTTTTTTGACTACCGTGGTGTGGTTCACTCCGAATTCCTTCCAAAGGGAGAAACAGTGAATAAAGAATATTATTTAGGCGTCAAGAAGCGTTTGCGTGAGAGTATCCGCCGAAAACGTCCAGATTTGTGGCAACACAACTCATGGATGCTGCACCATGATAATGCACCATCACACACAGCCATTATAGTGAAAAAGTTTTTAGCGAAAAATTCAACAAAAGTTCTCGACCAAGCACCGTATTCACCTGATATGGCTCCGTCTGACTTTTTTTTATTTCCCAAGTTAAAATTACCACTTCGAGGAAAACGTTTTGAGTTGATAGAAGCCATAACAAAAAAATCGCTGAATGAGCTAAAGGCCATACCTCAAATAGCCTATGAAAAATGTAAGGAAGACTGGGTGAAGCGTTGGAGATGTTGTATTGCAAACGATGAGGCCTACTTTGAAGGCGATAAAATAAATTTAGATGAATAATTTGTATTTTTTGTTTTATTGACAAATTCCCGATATTTAGTACACAGAAGGTAAAAAGTAATAAAGTGTTAGTTATTTGGCAAATTATACTACTGATTTGCTCTTAGAATTACGAATAAACAATAAAATTGAATTAATTAAAAAAAAAGGCTAAATACTGAAGTAGCATAATATTGTGTATAGTCATCATAATTATTATCATCACAGCCCTTCACAAGTCCACTGCTGAACATAGGCCTCCCCCAAGGAATGTCACAAAGCACGGTCCTGAGCCTCCTGCATCCATCGACTTCCTGCATATCTTACCAGGTCGTCACTATATCTAGTGGGAGGTCGCCCTACACTTCGCCTACCGATACGAGGCTGCCACTCGAGAACCTTTTTTACCCATCGGTTGTCGGTTCTTCGAGCTATACAGTATGAAAGCATTAATAACTTTTTCATACCATACCATGATGGTGGGAAACAAATGAATATTGATGATTCAAAGTATTTGATATGCAAAAGAAACAACGTTGGTAATAGTACGCGGCCTTGTCGAACACCAGCATTGATAGGCTTGTAATCAGAGCATGCAACGTCTACTACGACCTTGATGCTCCGATCAGCAAGGAAACTGGTGATCCAATTGCACAATTTCTTGGGAAGCCCACAGGAAAGGCGTTTCGAAATAAGCGCTTTGTGCCAGACCCGATCGAAGGCCTTCGCTATGTCTAAACTAACGGCCAAGTCCTCCCCCTTGAACTCTACTGCCTCCGCCCATCTATGAGTCAGGTAGACCAGAAGATCACCAGCTGATCGACCCCGACGAAAACTGTATTAGCGGTCACTAATTAGCTGGTGATCTTCAAGGTACCGCAAGAGCTGGCAATTTATAATGAATTCCATTAATTTGGAGAACAAGGAGGTGATATAGAATTGGCCTGTAGTTAAACGGGACTGAGCGGTCGCCTTTTTTACGGATCGGGTGGATCAAAGCAGTGTTCCATGAATTCGAAACTACGCCTTGGGAGTAGGAATACCGGAAAAGTCGCGTTAAAACCGGTGCCAACTCCGGAGCACACGACTTCAGCACAATGGGAGGGACCCCACCAGGCCCACTCGACTTGTTGACGTCCAGGAATAGTAGTGCTTTGCGAACTGAGCGCTGTGTAAACCGTATATCCGGCATGGAGCACTCACACCGCGAAATGGTCGGTGGTGTGTTCCCCCCCGTCATGTATAGTCGAGTTGGACGCAAAGAGAGAGCCTAACAGATCGGCTTTCTCCTTTGCGGCATGGGCCAGTGAGTCGTCCTGTCTATGCAGAGATGGAAGAGATGGCTGACAGAAGTTCCCTTGGACAGCCTTGGCAAGAGACCAGAATACACGGAATCTCGAAGAAATGCGAACTAGCTTCTCGTCAATTCTGCCGATGTGCTCAGACCTCGCCTTGACAATGACTCATTTGAAGGACCTGGCGGCGAAATTGTACTTCTACTGGTGTTTACATCCCGATACGTTGATGCGTCAATGCAGGCCCGGTAGCACTCCTGCTTATGGCGTGATGCTATTGTACAGGAGCAACCAAACCATGGCTGAAATCTGCTACCGATGGGCACTACAGTGGATGGAACATCCACATCAGCGACAGAATCTGCAATAACGCTGGGATCATCCGGCGTGAAGCAAACCTGCTCCCAAGGGGAGGATGCAAAAAAAAGACCGCATGCTATTCCAATCGGCCGACCTATAGTGCCATAGGTATACACGGCGGCAACCCGCAGAATTCAACCGCGATGTTAGTACGAGTGGCACCATAGGCCGGACATGACAATGGTCCAACGAGCCTAGAGGGGCGTCGACGGAAACCTGATATCCGTCCGGATGAGAGGTTAGCGGAAGGTCCAACAGGGAAGGTGCATGATCGTCCACATCTGGAATCCGCGTAGGCAAAGTAACTAGCTGTAAGACCAAATCATCTACATTTTGATTCTTAATCGAGAATAAATGTAGATGTCTATGGGCCACAGCAACCACTTACAACAAAGATATTTGATTATTTTACGTGGTAGAGCCATGGTGCAGCTATATTATAGTTGTAGCACGGCTCGACCGGGGTAGGACCTGGCTCTTACAGAATACCAGCGTAAAATAGCAGCTTAATGCTGCTGTGTTTCGTATGGTGAGTGCAGAGAACAGGACTCTTTTTACTGCAAACGAGGCATTCCATCTTAGTCCACATCGAATCTGTATTTTGATTATTATTCGAGGATAGATGTGCATACCTTCCACTTACCATCAGGTGGACTGTGTGCTCGTTTGTCACCCTTATTTTATAAAAAAAAACATTTCGCTCGGTAAATGGAGACTACACAGCGTACTACAAGAGAGCCTTAATACTAATATTTATTATTATTATTATAAAACACTCTTAAACTCAACTTACAAGCATATCTTCCATTTTCCTCTAAAGCACACACAAACAAAATGTCTTCACTTAGCACTGTTCAATATTAAGAAGCACAATCATAAAAACATTGCACAGTTTAAAACTCAAGCATCGAAAGTCACAAAACAACTGAGAAAGATATTATAATAAACATGCGGGACGCTTGACCCCACTACCCTTATCATCCACGACCGCTGAGTGTGACAATCAACACTACGACAATAATATTTTGCGTACAAAAGGGTGATCATTAGTTAATTACATAATTTAAATGTCCTTATTCGAAAAATATTTTATTATTAGATCATTAAGGAAATATTGTTTACACAAGTGTTTAATTTAGACAAAATATGTTTATGTAAGGAAGATATCTCATAGAATTAATAGGAAAGCTATGACAATTTTAATTGACGTAAATATCAGTGGTTTGATAAAAGAATACCCCACCCGTCATTTGTGAAGGTATCGAAGAACTCGGGTAAAAACAACTCTTAACCGCTAAACAGAGTAAATCGTCACAAAAATTCAAGGGCAATTCATTAAACAAATTAAACTTTTGTAATATGTATGTGAGAAAAATAATACATAATATTATTTTTAGATGACTAGAAAGAGCAGTGATTATAAGCATACATTAAGACGGGAAACTACTGGCACTGATAATCCGCCCAATCCACCGAGGTGTCAACATACCTAACTAGAAGTTGTGGTAGAGCCATGGTGCACTGCAGCGTAAAATGGCTGCAACACTTATGAGTCGACCGGGAAGGACCAAGCTTGCTCACAATACTAGCGCGAAATGCAGCATAAAACTGATGTGATACCGTGAGTGACGTGGACCGGATACCCTTTTAACTACGTACGACGGTACGTACGTACCACGGTAACGACTAACGAGACATTCCATCTTAATCCTCAGGGGATGACAACGTATCGTGCGAGGAAAGAATGTCATTGTCTATGGATCATAAAATCCACTTACCGTCAAGTGGACCACGTGTTGACTACGTCACCCTTAGTTCTTTAAAATGTAAACCTTGAATGAAAGTTAAATAATTTCCACGTCCGTATTCGTCTTATCACAAAACGTGATTTATAAATATCTCGAATCTAAAATACGGTTTAAGAAGCGTATTTTGTTGTTTTCTTATGCTTCTTTCAGTTGATATTTATTTCTTTCTCTTCTACTAATCTTTACTTGCGACTGTCTTCAGCCTAGCTCAGACGATGTGTATTTTTTTTTCAAGGGCGTCCCTTAGACGGAAGTTTATTAAGTGATATATTGAAGATAGGCCAAGTAAAAAGTACCTTTAACCGTCGAGCATATATGCGTAAGTATGTGGATGTAAAGGAGACGCGAGAGGAGTGTCGGAATCGTGACGAATGAAAGTCCACAGTCTCTGTCTGCCCCTCTGGGAAACGAGCGTGCGTGCTTATGTTGTTTATGTATTATTTCAATATATGTTCATACTGTGTACATACAACATTTAAAAAAAATTCATTCATGAGATATTTTAATCCGGACGCAGACAAAAAACAGCACGAGACAGCGTGGATGAAACAACGGGGTCAATCTCGCGAAAAATGTCCCCGCGGCCTGGCGCCCCGCCAGCCGAGCGCCAGCCGAAATGGCGATGACCCGCCTGTCGCGATGACTGTACCCACTTACACAAAATAGAATATTTACAGCCAATTTTCAACTTTTTACGTACGATAAAAATAACAGCGTATTTCAAGATATTGCCGCTCTATTTTACATATAAATAAAGACCGCTATACTTTGGCTATACCAATAAGACTAATGGTTGTATATGCAATTGCGTTGATTATGTCCCGGGTTAGAATCCTGAGTCTAGTCTAAAATCAGTCATTGGGTTTTCTGTTAAGAAATTCCAATAGCAGTCCGGATCCGGAGACAAAAAGGTGGCGGTGTTTCACTGGCGTGCCTCGGAAAGCACGATAAGCCGTTGGTCCTACGCACGATCTCTCTTCAGTCGTGTCGGATAAAGAGTGCACCTGTACTTGTGCAAACGTAATATAAAATGATGTGTGTTAGCAATGAGCCACCGCAGACAAATTCACGTGATGATGCCTCGTTTAGACGCCAAACACGTGTCGTGTTATCGATGGTGGTGTGTCGTTCCTAGTGTAGTGGTGTTGGGAGTAGTGGTGACGTGGATATTGCACGCCATTGAGATGGGGGGGGGGGGCTCTTCAAACTAGGTAAAAAAAATATTTTATCACGCGGATCTCAGCTACTTAATTTTTTAACATCTTTAATATTAGTAAGCTGAAGTGGCAATGGGCCGGCCATATATCTCGAAGAAGCGACAACCGATTGGGAAGAAATGTTGTCCGACTAACCGAAATATTCGTGCTGCAACCTTAGTATTAGTACGGGAGATTACGGCATATCTTCTCGTCAGGTATACCTCAAAACTTAAAAACTAGACTCTACAACCAGTGCGTGTGGCCAGTGATGACTTATGGAACTTAGACCGGGTCCTTTACTGCAGGCCGGATGAAAAAGCTCAAGGTCGCTCAACGAGCTATGGAGAGGGCTATGCTCGGAGTTTCTCTACGTGATAAACTTAGAAATGAGGATATCCGCAGTAGAATCAACAAAGCTAGTATAACTTTCTGGCAATGCAGAAACATGATTGGCAAAAGATGGGGATTGACGCCAAAAATCATACTGTGGCTTTACAAAACCATAATTCGGCCCATGATCACATACGGCGCTCTGGTATGGTGGACCAAGACAAATGAAGCCACCACAATTAAGAAGCTTCAGCGCTACCAGAGACTGGCATGTATGGCTGCCATAGGCTGCATAAGAACTACGCCAACAGCAGCCTTAGAAGCGATGCTGGAGCTAACTCCGCTTCATCTACATATACAACAAGAAGCGACTTTAGCTGCCATCAGACTCAAGACCCTAAATCTTTGGAGTAAGAATAGTGTCCCTCATACAGGCATAATTGATAGAATTCACTCAAAAATTCCTATCCTACAAGCCAAATACCTATAGGATAGGTAGGATAGGTATAGGTATACGATAGGATTCCTAAACAATTTGTTTTCGATAAGAAATACAAGATACAATTAAATGAAAACAGCCAGCCGGCAGGATTAAGCCCAAAAGAGCTTAGAATTTTCACCGATGGTTCTAAAACAAATGAAGGTGTAGGTTCTGGAGCTTTCTCTGAAGACCTCAATATTCACATATGTACACCGCTGGGTACCTATAACACGGTCTTTCAGGCGGAATGTATGGGTATCATTCAAGCGGCCATAGCAATGGATGCTAGGAAGGTTAATAACTTCCCCATCAGAATACTGACCGACAGTAGAGCGGTACTCCAAGCCCTGAGATGCAATGTGGTGAACTCGGGACTAATATATGAATGCCATCAACGATTAAATAAGGTATGTAAAAACAACAATGTGACTCTGCAATGGATAAAGGGACACAGTGGATCCAGAGGCAACGATGCAGCAGACGAACTGGCTAGAAGAGGATCGGCTCTGGCCACTATAGGGCCGGAACCAATCATACCAATCCCCTTTGGTAACGTTCGTTCACTGGTACGTAGACACTTCACTAATCAACACGCTCAGCTTTGGAAAAATCTAGTAGACTGTAGACAAGCTAGGGAGGCCCTGCCTGAAATAAACAGTCGCTTAACCAAAGTTTTAATGAGACTGAACAAGCCGCAGATTAGGATAGTAACAAGTGCTATCACATGACACGGCACCTTTAACAAACATTTATTTACTATAGGCGTTACAGATAGTCCCCTGTGCCCTGCCACTAAAAAGGACATTCGAGGAAGCGCTAAGGTCTTAAATCAGGCAAGTAAAAAGTTGTTACGAACGGTGATTCAGCAAAAACGGTTCGATTTACAAATCATAAATAATACCATAGACAATTTGTCCAGTGAGTTAAAGACAGTTTTAACGACATTTGATTTTAATAATTGCATTGAAACTTTAAACAAACGCGAAATATCGAAATATAATGAATGCAAAGACAAACATATAGAAAAATACCAAAAATTAACTATCAAATCAAATGCCAAACATCCATGTCAACGTAGAAACGAAACGCAACAACCGTTGACCACAGACGCAAACAATAAACAACGCACGGTCTATAATTTGTCAAAAGAAACACTGGACGAACCTACAATAAAAGTATTGTCGAAAGGCTTGAATTTTGCTATAACGCCGCAAAAAATCCCGTACGAGGAAATTATCTGCAACGTAGAAAACTGTCTGTTTAAGAACAATATCGGTAAACAGGATTTAGAGGCTATACGTCAAGACATTTCGTCCTTGTTACGTCGAAGTTCCGCGCCGAAACTAAATCTCCCCAAAGACGAATTTAAAGCGTTGTACAACTTACGCAACAGACCAGAGCTCACGATTCTCCGCGCGGATAAAGGAAATGCTACGGTAATAATGGACACGTCAGAGTATAATTCTAAAATACAACAACTTTTATCGGACGTAAGTACATACAAAAAAGTCAAAATAGACCCTACAACTAATACACTTAAAACAACTACTGATTTAATAAAGAAATACTCCGAAAAATTAGATCTCGACGTGAATTCGACAATACCATCATGTGCCAAACCACCGAGATTGTATGGGTTACCGAAAATACACAAACCAAACGCTCCACTACGTCCTATAGTAAGCCAGATCGATTCACCAACTTATAAGTTGGCTCAACACTTGGCAAAAATACTGTCACCACTAAGAGGACATACCAGAGCGCACACAAAGGATTCATACCATTTTGTTAGTGAGATAAAAGACCTACATCTCGCTGACAATGAAACTATGGTCAGTTTTGATGTTCAGTCACTATTCACATGCCTACCTATTGAAGACTGCATCTCAATTGTTACTAGAAAGCTAGAAGATAACAACATGCCCACAGAATATGCAGTATTACTCAAACACTGCCTTACATCTGGCTATTTATTGTGGAAAGAAGAGTTCTACATGCAAGTAGACGGAGTGGCAATGGGCTCACCTGTATCTCCCGTAGTCGCCGACATATTCATGGAGGACTTTGAGGAGAAAGCCCTTCTTAATGCTCCTGTAAATCCAAGATTCTACAAGCGGTACGTAGACGATACTTTCACAATTTTACCATCTGACAAAGTAACTGCATTTTTAAACCACCTTAATTCCATAAACCCTAAAATACAATTCACAATGGAATTAGAGGCAAACAATACTTTAGCTTTCCTAGATGTTTTAGTCATCCGAAATCCTGATAACACTATTGGTCATACTGTGTACAGAAAAAATACCCATACCAATCGATATCTAAATGGTGATTCGCACCATCATCCTTCACAGTTAGCTACCGTGGGAAAATCTTTGTTTCAGAGAGCACGAGGGATCTGTGACAGAAAACATCTGGCCGCCGAGCTTCAGCACGTCAAGCAAGTATTGCAAGACAACAAGCTTCGGGTCCCGCGCCTACGTCACAGTGACCGAGTGAAGCCAGCCACAGTCGAGCGTGTGCCTGCTGTACTACCCTACGTCAGAGGAGTCACAGACAAGGTTGGCTACATCTTGAAGCGAGCTTCCATTAAAACATACTTCAAGCCGCTGAAGAAGATTGGTCAATTTTTACCATCCGTCAAGTGTCATATCCCTCTACAAGATGCAGGAGTGTACAAGCTGGATTGTGAATGTGGTCTCTCGTACATAGGACAAACAAAAAGATCTATAAAAACCCGCGTTAAAGAACATATAGCTGACGTGAAGCACCGACGTATCGGGAAGTCTGCAGTTTGTGAACATGTTCAAGATCGTCCCCGCCATTACATTAGATTTGATAGACCACAAATCCTCGCAAAAGAACACCGATTCCTCCCAAGGATGATTCGTGAGGCTATTGAAATTAAAAAACATCCTAATTTCAATAGAGAAGATGGATGGGTGCTGCCATCTGCTTGGGATCCCATAATCAATAAAATAAAATCCAAACCCAAGTATACCACTGCTAGACCTCAAGATACTGTAAGCTCATTCTGCGTAAATCGAACCAAAAATTAATATTAAATCCTCCCCCATACATGTCCTTTTCAGGGCATGTATGGGGGAGGAAGAAACGGCGGCCCACGTGCTACTGAAATGTCCGGAGGGCGCTACATACAGGGCTAAACATCTCGGCACGCCAGGATCACTCCCCGAAGTTGCATGCAACATCAAGGGACTGTTGAGCTTCTTCGGAGAGATCTCATGGCTCGAATAATCACATTATTCCTGCCCACACGCAAAATACGCGCATAGACGTGGAGTTGCGGAAAACAGCCCGTCGTAAACTAAACTAATCCGCAGTAGAACCAGTGACCGACATAGCCCAACGGATTAGTAAGCTGAAGCGGCAATGGGCCGGTCCTATAGCTCGAAGAAACGACAACCGATGGGGAATGAAGGTTCTCGAGTGGCAGCCTAATACCGGTAAGCGAAGTGTAGGACGACCCCCCACTAGATGGAGTGATGACCTGGCAAGAAATGCAAGAAGTCTATGGATGCAGGTGTCTCAGGACTCGTGAGACTGTGTTTTCTTGCATTCCGTGGGGCGGCCTATGTTCAGCAGTGGACTTGTAAAGGACTGTAATAACGATGACGATTATGAGAATCTTTAATATAATGAATCTCCACAAAGTAACGTTCCTATAAATTATCTATTGAGACTAGCCGTCGAGATCGAAGCTCTGTCTGAAGGACATAATTTTACGAATAAGCAAGCAAAAGATAATCGTGTTGAAAAGTAAAAGATACATAATATATTATCTGCTAAGAACGGTCAAGACTGGACCAGAAGGAGACGCATAATGTTAGAAGCAGAGATTTCCTTTATATCATTGGACAACCAGCAGTTTCCCGCCTTTGTTTTTATTTCACGCATTCGAACTACACGGTTTGCTTCGTGCGTATAGTAAAAGTAGAGTAATTTACCGGTGTCAGTCTTTCTCTCCGATTACAATCAGAGTGTCTTCAAGGCAAGATTGAATAAGCTTTTATGGTAAGACTGTGCGAGTGACACTCTACGGCTTTTTTATAAAACTGCAGTGACAAAAGAAATGACAGTCTACCTCATGGCAAGCGGCTACTGCTTCCCATGGACGTCTGTAGCCAACTTCGAACAAAGAAGACTACACTAATGCGTTTTCATCTCTGAGGCCTAAGATGGAATGCCCCACATCCTGTAATCATACTGGCTCTCTACAATGTTCATCACTCCTTACTACTAGGTGGGATTGTCCTGCAATGTACAGCACTGGTTGTTCAGCAAAGACTCGACTTCAGATACAAGTTTGTCCCAGTACTCGGCGACGTTTTCCCGAGAAATATTGGCACGGCCGGTATATAAGGCATCACCAGTGCTGTCGTCTACATAGCAATGAATGTTACTAGTTTGCAACATATCAATGATATGCAGGAGAAACAGCGTTGGTCATAGCACGCAGCCTTGTGGAACACCAGCGTTGATAGGATTGAAATCAGAGCATGAACCGTCTACTACAACCGTGATGCTCCGATCAGCAAGGAAACTGGTGATCCATTTGCATAATACTCTCGGACTCTGGAAGCCCATAGGAAGGAAGCTTCGAAAGAAGCGCTTTGTGCCAGACCCGATCGAAGGCTTTCGCTGTGTCCAAACTAACGGCCAAGGATAATAAATAAAACAATAGTCATTTTATTAAGTGGCGAAGCTTGCGAAGTCACTTATTGATTTCACGATGTCTGTCCGTCTGTCCGTCTGTCCCACGATTATCTCGAGAACGGTTTCGAATTTTCAAATTCTGTTTTCAGCAATCGTATCGATCACCCAGGCATCTGAACCTCCTATTTTGAATTTTTTTTCCGTTAGAAACCGCTACAAAGCTGATTGCTTCGCCACTTTGCTATGCTGTTAGCTTGCTAGATTTATTAAAAGTAAATTTAAGCTTAACTCATATTGATCGTGTGGATAAGTCAACGTCCTGATCTCATTATGAACGCGGTCTTCCGTTTTTAATTTTTTTAGTCAAATCTATATACTTATATACAGAAAGCACATACGCAGTTTTGTTACAGTAGCTAACGTAGTTACTTATCAACAACACCACCTCTGTGAATTAAAGTTTGCTGAAACCACGATATAAAAAATGTCAAAGATGGCCGATCGATGGCGGTATCACCATCTCGTTTACGCCAGACGTAAAAAGCCCAGGCCGGAGACGGGGAATAGCTGTCAAAGGTGGGAGATGTCTTGTGATCACCAATCCGCCCACCATATAGCACGAATGGTCGCTTCAACCGGGGAAGGACCACGCTCTCACGGAATACTAGCGTGAAATAACAGCTTGACGCTTGTGTGTTTCGTATGGTGAGTGTAGAAAACCGGAGACCCTTTTTACTTTTCCCCTGACCTGACCCTTTTGATTCAGGCATTCCATCTTAGGTCCTCAGGGGTAACAAAGCATGTGCTTTAAAGATGTTAAAAATCAACCGCTACGCTAAGTTTAGCGGTCAACCACCGCAGAGTGTACTTCACCTGAGGCTGCCTCGTGTAGTGTAGTGGTGTTGGGAGTAGTAGTGCTAGGGTAAGTGGTAATTGGTGCACACAATTGAGGGAGGGCGAGAGGTGCTCTTTAAACTAGGTAAGACACTGCATTTTATTTTGCTACGCGGAATCTTAGCAGATTGATTTTTAACATCTATACAAATCAATTAAACTAAAGTGTCTGTTTGTAATGTCAAAATAACAGCTTTTTACTAAATGCATATGAAAGTATATACGGTACTTATAACAAAAACACAATTTTTAAAATATTTGTCTGGCTGTCTGTCTGTTGGTTCTGGCTAATCTCCGAAACGGCTGGACGGAATTTGACGGCACTTTCACTGGCAGATAGCTAGTGTTATAAGGAGTAACTTAGGCTACTTTTATTTTAGAAAAAAAATTAAAACCAAAGTACACGCGAGCGAAGTCGCGGGGTACAGCTAGTCTTAAATATAATGGATTTCCGCAAAGTAACGCCTGATTCTATTAATTATCTTAAAAGCATCTGAATGTTGATTATCAATAGAGGACAGATGTCTATGGGACAAAGCATCCACTTACATCAGGTGGACTGTGCTCTTGTCATCCCAATTCTATAAAAAGAAATTATACTTGCATTATGTAAACCCTTCAAACCAATACCCACAGACGAACTTTTGGACGGAAAAGGATTCCTACAATCAATTAGTTAGTTGAGACACGCTACTAAAATTGAGAGCTACATATACGTTGTCAACTACACGTACCTTACGTAAGGGTAATATAGTCATCTTAAGCTTCGCCGCCCTATAAAACCAAAACTAGGAGTACCGACACAAAAATAAAAAGTCGTATACTATAACTAATATATTAAGAAAAAAAATAGCAAACAAGCCTTGGAAATAATTAGCAACACTTCGAAAAATCAACTTAAAAAAACTAACTATACTACAAAGTAATAAAATTGACTAAAATATTTACTACAATGTCTACTGTCAAAATGGCGCCGATAAAGCAGCGCCCTTTTGACCCATTATCTGCCGACTTCCAAAAAGGAGACGGTACTGGGTGAACCGATTTCCGATTTCGATGATTCTTTTTTTATATGAAAGCTGATAGTTCTCGTGTGGTCCCATATGAATTTGATCAAGGTCAGACCAATGGTTATTGAGTTATTCTTAACTTATATTGAAGTCGCTTATATTGAAGTCGGCTGTACAAAATTTTTAATTTTAAATTATATATTATTATTTGATTGATTGATGAAGAGCTCTCGTATCAGAGAGCAATCTATGTAAACAAGGCTGCAGATTTGAGTTATAAGAAAGTGACCATATTAACCGGATGAACATTTACTCTCACGTACTAAGGAATAAGATGTAACACGTCACTCCCTGTAATTACACTGTCTGCCCAACCCTTCAAACTGGTGCAGTGTTCGCCAAGCATCACAGCACAGAAATGGAATAGAGTGTGGTATCGAACCAGACGGCGGTAGACCCATTGCAGGTATATTAATAGTATAGTTGCAGCACAAATGGATCGACTCGACCTGGGAAGGACCCCGCTCTCACAGAATACTAGCATAAAATAGCAGCTTAACGCTGCTGTGTTTCGTATGATGAGTGCAGACAAGTTTTTACTGGAAACTGGGGCATTCCATCTTAGTCCTCACGGGTGACAACGCATCTGCATTTTGATTCGTAAACGAGGATAGACATAGACATCTATGGGCCACAGCAACCACTTACCATCAGATGAACTGTGTGCTCCTTTGTCACCCTTATCCTTTAAAAGACTCCTAAACAGAAAACAGCTGACAGTTGGCGATGGTATCTCAAGGGTTCTAAGCAGACACACACCTTATTTTGAGAATCACATCACCATCACTTTTTCACCGTTTCCCCCAATTGTTCACATAAATACGCACCACGTTTACATATCAAAATCCACTTCAAACCATTATTTAAACAATAATACAGGAGCAGCAACCCATCGCCAGTCAAGTTCCCACACGATACATCTGTATTCATAAAGCATAGAATATCTAAAACAATCCCTTACTCGAGCCTGGCAACGCGGTAGATGGTTGCGATCGGGCATGCCTTCTCACATCACATTACTGCATCCAATACTTCACTAAGTAAAACCACATCGCACATTAACCACACAAAAACCGATGATTCTATTTCCAGTAAAGGATCAACATGAACTCATTGAACATGGCACAGTAAGTATTTAAGAAAAATTCTAAAAGTTCACTGCACAGAAGACTTCGAGCACTGCTAACCCTTCACGATAAAAACCCCACAACACTATGACGGAGACCTTGCTCTATTTTAGGTCCCGCCTCAGTGAGAGTCTACATCACAAATGCGGTAGGTACAAGCTGGCTAGTGGCCAACATTGGGTTAGGATACGCACATTCTGTAAGAGCGCTTACGAGGGAATTAGACGGGATGGCCCCGATGCCAAAATACTGGCAGAACCGACTGTTCCGGGTTTGATGTACTTACACTTCATATTCATATTGTAATTCATATATTTAAAGTCATGACGTCGTCGCTAGATAATATGAAAGTATAGTAACAGCATACATACACCCCACGGCTGGGGGCAGATTATACCTATTTAGATAATGATTTTTTTACAGAATAAGGGTGACAAACGAGCACACAGACCACCTGATGGTAAATGGATGCTGTGGTCCATAGACATCTACATTTATCCTCGACTAAGAATCGAAATGCAGATGCATTGTCACCCCTGAGGACTAAGATGGAGTGCCTCGTTTCCAGTAAAAAGGGTCTCCGGTTCTCTACACTCACCATACGAAACACAGTAGCAGTAAGCTTCTTTCTATTTTACGCTAGTATTCTGTGAGAGCGTGGTCCCACCCCGGTCGACTCGACCCATTCGTGCTACAACCATAATATAGCTGCAGAATGGCTCTACCAGGTAAAAATGATAAGAGTAGATAATATGGTAAAGGTATATATATATATATATATATATATATATATATATATATATATAAATAAATAGAAATGTAATACACTTATATACTTACCATATTAATTTTTAGTTTTTTTTTTATTATATTTCTAAGACACGTATAATATTATTACATCAGTAATATTCTTTTATTCCTCAAATAAAACCTATTAATTGATTATTATCTTTTTTTTTTATTATAATTTTTATTTTATTTAATTATATATATATATATATATAAATATATATATATATAAAATATATATATATATATATATATATATATATATATATATAATTTATATAATATATTAGTATATTATTTTTATCATATAGTTGACGGCTCCGTGGCGCAGTGTCTTAGCATAGAGTTGCGGCGCCTATGGCTGTGGGTTCGAATCCCGCAAGGAACAAGTATTTGTATGGTCTGTAAATAATTGTGCCGGGTACGGATGTTTGTACTTCTGCAATTTATTTATGTAACCTCCATGATATAATAGAAAAAAAAGAAAAAACGATACTGTTGTGGTTTCGTTTCGATTTACCTTTATTTTATTTGTATACATTTTATTTTTGTCACCTGTCACTCTATTTTCACACGTTCCACGGTTGACTCGGAGAGAAAGCCAAAAGGTATTACCCTTGTTTTATACAATAAAGTGTAAATAAATAAATAAGAGAGCTTTGATACAGCATGAATCCGCCGCGCTAGTCGTGGATTCGGCCCCACACGAAGTGATACAAGTGCATAGATGCTGTTGCTAGCTTTGCAGCCTGTGTGTGGCCCACGGCTCGACACATTATGAGTAAGCAAAAGTAATTAGGTCTTATTTTGAACATTTTTGAAAAATTTAAATTATTTAGGTCTGCAAATATTAATGTTTTCTTATATTTACGCGAAGACTACACATTAAATGAAACTAATTTTTACGGATTATATCGCGTTTAATTTTAACTTTTTTAATTCCCGACGTTTCGGGTGCTTTCCAGCACCCGTGGTCACGGGAGGGAATGAGCTATAATAGCCCGGCTACCTTCAGTTTTTAAATATTAATTTTTGGTCCGATCTACGCAGAATGAGCTTACAGTATCTTGAAGTCTAGCAGTGGTATGCTTGGGTTTGGATTTAATTTTATTAAGTATAGGATTCCAAGCAGATGGCAGCACCCATCCGTCTTCTCTATTGAAATTAGGATGTTTTTTTAATTTCAATAGCCTCGCGAATCATCCTTGTTAGGAATTGGTGTTCTTTTGCGAGGATTTGTGGTCTATCAAATCTAATGTAATGGCGGGGACGATCTTGAACATGTTCACAAACTGCAGACTTCCCGATACGTCGGTGCTTCACGTAAGCTATATGTTCTTTAACACGCGTTTTAATAAATGTTTTATTAAAAGTTCGTTCACGCACTTATTTTTTCGTGAATGTACAGCTCAGGGGCTACCACGGTTACTTCATAATTGCTTAAAAATATATTAATATTATGTAATATATTAGATAGCAGTCATACCACGTGGCCCAGTAATCAGAGTTCAATATTACGAAAATCGACCTGCAAATTTGCATGTGAGGAATTGCATGTTTCCAACCGTTTTCTAATATCCTGCCATAAAACAGCAGGTCTACTTTCAAAAAAAATCGAGTTTTAAATTAATCGAATTTTATTAGAACTCAAATCAAAATATCTTACTCCCGAAACCGTATCGACTATCGAATCGTAGTGGTGGTTCAAACTGAAATAAGCAGAACGGAAGTCTTCATAATCAGCCGCTAGATGCCGGTCTACAAGTTACGAGAATGCTTATTACTTGATAAGTTTGCTCTATTTATGTACTAAAAGTATTTAAAAAGTGCATTTTTATTTTATTTAAACGATCTTCGGATAAAAATATCCTGATGTGCCTAAGAAAGAAACTCGATTGTGTTTCTCGATTGGAATTGGTACGTAAGCCTATACTCTATACGTATAGCTCCGGTTTTCTGAACTCGCCAAACGAAACACAGTAGTAATAAGCTGGTAAACCGAAATATTCGTGCTGAAACCTTAGTATTAGTTCGGGAAATTACGGCATATCTTCTCGTCGGGTATACCTCAAAATTTAAAAACTAGACTGTACAATCAGTGCGTGTTGCCAGTGATGACCTATGGAACTGAAACGTGGTCCTTCACTGCTGGTCGTATGAGGAACCTCAAAGTCGTTCATCGAGCTACGGAGAGGGTTATGCCCGGAGTTTTTCTGCGTGATAGACTTGGAAATGAGGATATCCGCAGTAGAACCACAGTTATCGACATAGCCCAACGGATTAGTAAGCTGAAGGGGCAATGGGCCGGCCATATAGTTCGAAGAACCGACAACCGATGGGGAAAAGCTTCTCGAGTGGCGGCCTCGTGCCGGCGGACGAAGTGTAGGGCAACCCCCCCACTAGATGGAGTGTCGCCCTGGTAAGACATGCAGGAAGTTTATAGATGCAGTTGGCTCAGGACCGTGTTTTGTGGCATTCCTTGGGGGAGGCCTATGTTCAGCAGTGGACTTGTGGAGGGCTGTAATGATAATGATGATGAGGAACCTTAGTATAGATGCAGTGTAGCTCTACAAAGTTATTACAGCTAAAGTTAAGCTATATACTCACACTCGTAGTTAAACGTTATCGATACGTAATGCGTTTCTATTGCTATTGCAAGTTAAAAAAACTACTGGGTTATGTTTAAACAAAATTTACCTTTACATTATGTACGTACTGAATACAAACAAAAACACATACGTATAAGCATTCAAACACACATGCACGTTCCCACTCGCCCGACTTTAAATAAAATCATATTATCAAATAAAAAAACAAAAACGAAAACACAAACTCACAATATATTAAACATCAGTCTTATTAGCTTATTACAGAAAGTGGTTTATTAACATCCTATAATAAAAATAAAAAAATCTCGTGCTTAAGCTATGGTTTAAAAAGAATATTTCCAACTAAAGAAGCCCCTCAGCCGCAGTACCACGGGGCCACTTTGGATGAGGTGAAATATTTGACAGATTTCATTGTATTGGGTAGTTAATTTGTTAGAAAAGTGTACAGTAATGTTTATTTCTGAAATATCAGTTATATTTTATATTGATTATATTAGAAATTAATAAAACAATTTACGGATATTCCTAAAAGTGGAAAATTAAAGAAAAAAAATTAAAAATTTGCAAAAAAGGAGAGAGCAAACCACTGAGGCATTGTTTTGTATATTAATTTATCAGTATTACTCTAGAAACTCATACACTGTCACTTCAAACTAACTTCTCAAAAAGTTCGTCTGATGGTAAGTAGATGCTATGGCCAAAAGACATCTACATCTGTCTTTGATTGTGAATCAAAAATAGGATGCGTTGTTGTTCCTGAGCACTAAGATGCCTCGTTTGCAGTAGAAAGGGTATCCAGTTCTCTACACTCACCATACGAAACACAACAGTTACAAGCTGATATTTTACGCTGGTATTCTGTGAGAGCGTGTGAGTTGTTCTGTGAGAGCTGGGGAAAAATCCCCAGTCGAGTCAACCCATTCCTGCTACAACGATAATATAGCTACAGTGTGGCCCTACACCTTTTTTTTAAATTATAGAATCATACCCTTATTCACATATTCTTAAAGATGTCAAACATGTACATTCCTAAACAATGCATCTTTAATATATTGCTCAAAATGAAACATATTTTTTTTATGATAGGGTGACCAACGAGCACACAGTCCACCTGATGGTAAGTGGTTGCTGTGGCCCATAGACATCTACATCTGTCCTCGTTTGTGAATCAAAATGCAGATGTGTTGTCACCCGTGAGCACTAAGATGGAATGCCTCTTTTCCATTAAATAGGGTCTCCGGTTCTCTACACTCACCATACGAAACACAGCAGTGTTAGGCTGCTATTTTACGCTGGTATTCTGTGAGAGCGTAGCCCTTCCCCGGTCGAGCCGACCCATTCGTGCTACAGCTATACTACTAATATAGCTGCAACATGGCTCTACCACGTATAAATATTACTACACATATTAATTTTAATTTCATAACGCACAAAAGCATTGACACCATATAGAGCCGCCATGGGCATAATATAGAAAAATAGTATCTGAATTACAAGATAGGTAATATAAACTAGATGATTGTTTTAAAAACAACGCGTGGGTGTAATAAATTTACTTAAGACTTATTTTTTACTTAGATTTATATATTTTATACCGTTAATTGTAACTGTTGGGAGATAAATAATCTGGGTGTGAGTTTCTCGCCACTTTTATTCACAAGGTAGTTCAGCAGTAGGGGCTTGTCAGTGATCGCATAGCTTTCGACTTTCAAAAATTGCTTTGTAAAGGCCAATTTTTAATAAAAATGTTTTGCTGACTTTGTTATGCGCACATTATGTAAAGCAATTGTAAGAAAACCTCTTCGAAAGGCAGAAAATAATTATTCAAGAAATCTAACAGTAAAATTGGAGTTTTATATTCAACAATTTATCTACTGTTTCTGTTACAGCCTTTCAAAAGTCTACTGACCAACATAATATGCCACCACCATAGATTGCCACTTAGAGGGTATATTTGCTACAGTTGTCACGACTGGCAGACAGGTTCGCAATGGGTTTTTTTTAATTTTTAGTAGTTATTAGGATGACGCCGTTGCCCATCTTTTGGTTTGGTTGCTAACATTAATTTTGCTTACTAGCATAAAATGAATGGCTTATTTATATAATGATTTCTTATAATTGCGCGTATACTACACGTGGAATAAAACTAATTTCATTGATTTTATCGCGTTTCATTGTAACTTTTTTTTGGTCACGAGGGAAGTGAGTCCCACATTAAAATTAAACGCGATAAAATACGTACAGCTTATTTATAATAAAGTAAATTAAAAAAAATTACCTTTTACCCAAAATACTACTTAAAGGCTGTGACTGTGAAGAAATGTAAAAAGCAAAGAAATTTACAATAGCACCAAAATTTAAGTAGCCACCTACCTTGATCTGCTCTTGCACTTGCTGCAGAACTTCATTGCGAACCTGTTCCAGCTTGGTCTCTACCTCGGACTGCAGGACAGGAGTTGCACCGACCGGGTTTAGTCACACGCACGGGTTAGTTCATTCCAAGCATGCAGGAGAAAGAAACACCGATATATATTAAATAGATTATATTTACATGTAGCCGCCACTGTAAGATAGGGCGAGGAGTGAAAGCACTATTGAGCCACTAAATATCAAAGAAAAAAAAAATACATTTTCGGTCTCTACTTAAGTTGTTTAGTTTGAAAAACAAACATTACTTGAATTTAAAAAAAAAGATATACAGCTGACCCTTGGTAACTTTTTAGAGAAATTAAGATTTTAATTAAAAAAAAAATGAAGCACTCTATTTTTACAAAAGATTTTGAGCATTTGATATTTATTGACTCAGCCGATACCTATTTAGGACTTTATTGCGAGTGGCGGAAGGGCTATTGTGAGTTGAAAGAGACTTGTATAGGTTCCAGTTGGGAGGTGCATATATGATTAAGTATGTATAAAAGAACCTTGTACCTTCATTGAGAGTATTTGAATAATGTACAGAGAAGCAGGCATCACATCACATGATGCTTTGAAGTCATGTATTTCATACCCTTCCTTAAAATATAATACCACAGTAAAGTGAAATATGAAAGTTATTAAAATCGATATTTAACCACAATACAATAAGTAGCATTATTGTCGTAGGAGTAATAAATTGATCAATGTATTATATTACAAAATACATGCTACTATTATTTTTTTTAACTGTTATAAGCCAGTGCTAGTGACTGCTATCCCAACTGATGGTAAGTGGTTATGCAGCCGAAGTCAGTAAAGAGCACTGACTTAACTTAAGGTGGAAGCTTCAGGGTGGCTCCCGTAATTCAAATTTTCTTGCGTTTGTTGGAATTTGCAGGTCAGGGTCAGGTTGTATGTTTAACAAAATATGATTCGCGAGCGTAACGAGTATGTATTTACAGAGTTAGTCATTATAATCATCAATACTATACACTACAATACACTCTAAGTTCGTATTATCCCATTGTATGGCTATTATCAGAAAAACTCATTCAAAGGGCTAATATGAACCTACAGGGTTGTATTGGTGATTTTAATGGTAATAATTCTGTAAACAGATAATCGCTACGGTCGCGAATCATATTTTGTTAAATATACAACTTAACCCTGACCTGCAAATTCCAAAAAACCCAAGAAAATTTGAATTTCGCGGGCCACCCTGGAGCTTCCACTTTAATGAAAGAAGCCTATTCACTCTTGCCTTGAAGACACCCACACTGTAATCGGATGGAAAGACAGATGCTTGCAAATTATTCCACTCCTTTCTTGTACACATTATGAACCACGAAGCAAACCGTTAAGTTAAAACAAACCGCATACAACAGCAAATATTAATTGGAACTAAGAACATTTACTACTTGAACATAAACAATCCAAAAATTACTTCATCAAGCAACACCAAGGTTCGTGCAAGTTCATAACATTATTAATTCTGCTGAAACAAACATCACACAGAACAAATTACCCTTTATGCGACACTGCATGACAGTAATAAACCGTACGAATACAAATTAACGAAAGTTAGAAAAAGCTCTGAGAAATTTGATCAATCTTTATAAATGTATACTAATCTAAACCATTCTAGAATCTACTTAATCACACAAATTTCATCAAACTCGGTCCAGACGTTTATGAAGAGTTCAGTCACATACACACAGATAGAAGAATCTATAATATAAAAAAGAATCGCTGAATGTGTTGCTAAGCGCAAAACTCGAGAGCAGCTGAACCGATTTCGCTAATTCTTTTGTTATAATATTCCTTGAAGTACGATGATGGTTCTTACGGAGAGAAAAATTTAAAAAAGTCTAAAAACAACACTTTTTTATATTCCCATACAAAGGATTCGTAATAATACTTAAAAGTCAATTTGAACTTTAATACCATACCATAAAGTTTAAGTATTAGTGGAGGGGTTCCGGGAAGGCAAAACAATTGAGTGACGTTAGTATGTTATAAATATTAATGTCAATATTTGTCAATATTTATACACACTGGCAAATAGTTGATGTTATAAGGAGTAATTTGAGCTGTTTTTATTTTAGGTTTCCGCGAAAAAGAACTCCACGCGGGCGAAGTCGCGGGGAACAGCTAGTTTTATATATAAAGATCATTCTTCTGTACATTTGTCACTGAACTGCTCATAAATGGTTGGACCGATTTTGATGAAAATTATCGTGTGTTTGAGTGGGTCCCTGGATGGTTAATATCCACAATCGGACCCGGTAGGTGGCGCTGTTGTCGAGATAACACACGTGCGGAGCCGGGGCGAATCGCTAGTAAACATTAATGTTTGTTTGTTCGTATTTTATACGCTGCCATACCGTTCATCACATTGCGTTTAAACTTTGTCACCTTATTGATTGTACTTGCGCGAAGGTTATACGCATAGTACAATTAAATTACAGTAGGTGGGGCGCGTATCGCACAGACAAATTTATTTGAAAGTTAATTATCACTAAATTTTAATGAATGTATTATCATTCGTAATTAAACAATATAACTTATTTCTTTCGCGGCAGCAACGGGTCGGGACCAGTTAGTGATATATAATTTTAAAAAGTTTTATTAGTATCTTATAATTACTAACTGGGCCGACCATGAAGCAAATACAAAGAGGAGACGGCATAAGCAACTGTGCACTGTGATTCTAAGTAGGTCCTGACGTCATCATAGTGGGCGTGGCTTTAGTTAGTATACTGTCACCATTCGTCCTGTGCGCTTATGTGTTGAAAATCGCAAATCGGTGTATTTTCGTAGTATTAAGAAGAAAAGGATGAAGTGTTGTGTTTTATCGTGTAAAAACTGGTCAAATAGACGCTCTGATGTTATAGATCGCATCACATTTCATTTGTAAATAGTTTTACACCTAATTTATTAAATTAGTTCTAGAAAAATCTCTTTGCGTCGGCTTTCAAATATAATTAAATATATTCGACACTAGATGGCGACACTTTGAGTCATGTGAACTAAAAATATAAAGGTACGTAGAGCTTAGTATTTGTAAAATAATCATACATAAAATAATCATTATTTTTATAGTTTACAGCATTTTGTGAACAGGCCGCCATCTACCGTCAAGGTAGCTAAACTAGATTGCATCATCGATATGGAACGCTTCAAGTAGTTTACTATTTATCGGTAGATGTAGATAGTGTAAAGTGGGCGGGGCTTTGCATCCCCTCACCCCGCAAATTGTCACGCGTTGTTACATAGTGACATTTAATTACAACGTCTCCCCTTTGTATTTGCTTCATGGGGCCGACATATGTTGCTGTACCTTTTCCAATACATGGCTCATTGTGAGTTTCGCACCGCATTCACTCTGGACGTTTTACAGATTAAATATCAAGTTTATTAATCACTTAACCACAGCACTACCTATTGGGTCCAGATTATATGATATTTTTTGCCCTAAACCAACAAATATTGTGGAGATGAGTAGTTTTGGTGTCAATAGAATAGAATATTAAGAATATATATATAACATATATATAGAAAAATAGAATTTGTTTACAACTCGACAACAGCGCCACCTAACGAAACCTAACATAGCTATGAACAATCGATATATTGTGTGAATATGAATTCACCCTAAGTAGTTCAAATGTTACACAATCACTAACAGACGCACCAATGATCATATTTACATATATACAAGTTTCTCTAATGTAAATACTTAGGCAAAAGATGGAACTTTACTTAAAGTACATACAGGCATAGAATTTTTAATTAGTTATCTACATTCTACACCAGGAAAACTTGCATATATGTGTAAATAATTATAGTAAAAAGTAGTTGACCACTGCACTATAAAACAAACAAAACAAATAAAGTTGTGGTGAATAAGACAAAACCCTGACAGGTTAGGATTATAAAATAGACTTATGTGACCAACGCCCAAACCCGCATAAATATATAACATTTTATGGGAGATTATATTATTAATGGGTTTTAATGAGGAATATAGGGACACACCAATCATTATAAACCATAGACATAGAGAGATGGACTGAGCGTTAGCCACACAAAAGTAACCATTCTCTAGAAAGTGACAAAGTGACGCGCGGTCTCTTTCCTACAAGCCTGATTGGTCCACGTCTTGCAAGCCAGTGACGTGGACCACGTTTATCACGTGGTAGAGCCATGCTGCAGCTATATTAGTAGTATACTTGTAGATCGAATGGGTCGGCTCGACCGGGGAAGGACCACGCTCTCACAGAATACCAGCGTCAAATAGCAGCTTCATGCCGCTGTGTTTCGTATAGTGAGTGTAGAGAACCGGAGACCCTTTTTACTGGAAAAGAGGCATTCTATCTTAGTCCTCCCGGGTGACAACGCATCTGCATTTTGATTCACAAACGAGGATAAATGTAGATGTCTATGGGCCACAGCAACCACTTACCATCAGGTGGACTGTGTGCTCGTTTGTCACCCTATCCTATAAAAAACCAATCAGAATTCCAGAAAGACACAAAGGTCAGTGACGAGAACCTATCAGAATTCTAGAAAGAGACAACTACTGACCACACATTCGCTTTTGTCTCTCCCGCATTTTTCAGTCTGTATTCACTGTAAAACTGAATACGGAACGCACAGTCCATTCTCTCTATGTCTAGTTATAAACTTATGGAAACTAACCTTCTCGAGCTCTAAATCAATGTCCTGCTGGTATATCGACACATTGCCTTCCGTATTCTCAGCCGTCTGGATGTGAGCTTTCAGTTGAATAACCTGAAGAAAATACAGGACATTTTAATTACAGCAACTTACGAAAAAACACAATAAAACATTTTAGTTTAACACAAAAATGGCGCAAAAACGTATTATGTAGAGTTTTTGTAATATATTCACAAATTGGTGTTATTTAACGTTATACTGAAAAGGTTCGGTAACTTTTTATTTTTTATAATGTTCAAAATTCACACATGAAAACATTCAACGTTGTAGAGCCACGCTTAATATGTAGTGGTAGCCAGGTTTAACATGGTTGAGTTGAGCGTTGGGGAAGAATTACACTCTCACAGAATACCAACGTAAAATATTAACTGAATGCTCCTGTGTTTCGAATGGTGAGTGTAGAGCCGAGGTTTCTAAACTTTTAAGGAAATGGAAAACACACAAATCCCTTTTATTCAATGGAACCTAACATCAAATTATTACATATCATAGACAGCGCAATTTCAATAAGAACAAAAACTTTTTATTGCGGACGGCGAGGGGAGCCGCCACCCCGTCGCCCCTTCACACCCCGTTGCGCCCCGCGCACCCCGCACCCCGCACCCCGCCACAGATCACGCGATGTCGCCGACCAATCAGCGTGCGCCATCACCTCACGACGCTACTCACATGCTAAGACGCTCTCTTGCGAGATATAAGAAGGGCGTTTTGGTCTGTGAGCTGTTCATTTTGGAAGCGGCACTCGAAGACAACAGCAAGCGAAGAAATCAAGAGAAATCAAGAGATACTCCATTGAAGATTGAAGAGTGAAGACTCCCCTCTGTATATATATAATTATATAGTTTATTAGTGCCGCACTGTAAATATTTGAATACAGTATAATCTACAGTACCATCTTTCCTTTAAGCAGCCCCTAGCGTAGTATACCTCAACATCAGTCAGTTAGTTAATCAATACAGTCCACTTGCAATAGTAAAATCATACAGTCCACTATAGTCCCTAATACTTTTATTAGAAAGAGAAACTTTTATCTAAATCTGAGTGAAATATTTTAAAAGTAAAGCTATTAATTATTGCACTGCAGTATAGTCTCGAATGCTCGATAACTACCTACGTACCTACAGAGCAGTAATAGATAAATCTCATCACATATTTTGGACTACTTTAAAATAATATTTGTAACTAACTGTGAAATTATTTAAGAAAGCAAAAATAAATAATTTCGCGGAACCACGGTGACTTTTCCACGGAACCTTTAGGTTCCGAGGAACCCACTTTAGGAATCGCTGGTGTAGAGAACCGGAGACCCTTTTTACTAGTAACGAGACATTCCTTATTAGTCCTCAGGGGTGACAATGCATCAACATTTTGATTTTTAATCGAGACTGAGAACATTTTTAGAACTTTTGCTAGTGCCAAATGAAAAGGCTCTAGTTACAGCACGACTTACTTCACTTACCATATAAAAATCATCCGCATTATGGTACTGGTAATGCATTGGTATTGCTGTTTCCCATTACTTGTCTGTGGGTTATAGGTTTGAATTTATGAACCATCAGTCGGTCGTCACAGCCTCGTTAGTTAGTCAGAAAGGTACACCGTGTACAGGTGAGTTTGGCATTGGAAAAGTTGTAATCCGAAAAGAAACTTTACAATTAAATACCTATTTATATTTCAAATGTGCATTAATTAATGTTTTAGGCTTACTTGTTCTTCTAGTGAAGTGACAACTTCTCTATGCCTCGTTTGCAGCTCATTCACATAAGCTAAATGTTCACTCTTCAGATCCTCGATTTGCAGCTCACAATTCTTGTGCGTTTGTTTCAACATTTGTTCTATTGGAGTAGACTGCAAAAATAACGATAATGTTGTATTTATTATAAACTAAACCAATTCCTAGAACAATCGACACTATACATATATAAAAGTAGAAATGTATACAGTGGATTTGAAGAAGATAACACCCACTGTTACGGCCTGCAATTACCTATCCCAGGAGTAGGATCTTCCGCGGCCCATTAACGGAAGAACCTACAGGCAGGTACAGTTCGGGCGTCCTAACGCCAAGGGTTAAGGTTCTGATTACATTAAACGATCAGGGGGGAGCGTTACAGTTATTGAACAGAGCTTACTTACCTCTATCCAAGGCGACTGGTCCCTCAGGATTCGGTCAGGTCACGTGTGGATGTATAGTGCTAGGAAAGTAAGGGTCAGTGATGTGTATTTGGGTGTGGCTGGTAGTGTTATTGACCTTATTAGACCGTTCCCTCTGCAGCAGTTCGGCCCTCAGCACCTCTCCAAACTACGGTCTCCTTCCGCAGTCACTTTCTTCGTTTTCTACGATGACAGTTCTTTAACTCTGTCGTACGATTAACTACCTTACAGAAGCCACTAACTCTCGTTTGTTATAACGCTTGACTCGCGAATGAACACAGAACGTACGGCTCAAAGGTCACCGTTATTTCTAGAATATCAAATACCGCACTAGTAACCAATACGGTCGAATCCACTTATACAGATTCTGAATTAGACCCTAAGTCCCGGGATGAAGCTAACAAAACAGGAATGCGCGTTACAATTCCCAGTGGTATATTTACTATACGCGCCTATCATATTCCGCCTCCTACTTCCCGACAAAGAACGCGTGTTTATCTCTCGACGCGAGGAAATGGACCTAATTTTTCTAGGACGCTCTCGACTCCCACCGTTCAGCAAGCTCGGACGTTCAACACGCACGAACTTCATTCCGTATCGGCCGAGCCGAGTGCCATCTAACGTCGATGCTTGACATTAACGCTTTTGCGCGAACAAACCCCTGTCCCGGACATAAGGATTTAGGTCCGCGAGCAAACCGGTCAGCGGAACAGGGTCGCGACGGCAAGTTGCAAGACCGAATCTACAACCAAACTAGGCCACCTTACGCACCCCATCAGATCTTGCAACCCTAACCGACGCCTCAAAATTACAGCCCCAACGTGGGCTAGCCGGAGAGTTGAACTGGATGCCCTTCCTGGACATCGCAGCACATAAATAAGTCCTATTCCTAGACAGAAGTCCGACGACCTCCTTCAAACACCTATCTGCGCTCCTATGATTAGTTCCGCAATCCGACCGGATCAGGTCTGCAAACAGCGACGCGACACGAAGCGGCCCAAAGGGACCTTCCAAGCTTCAGTGCAGAGAGCACCCCCAAATTCCCCATGAACGTCGTCTGTGGAGAGCTGAACGAAACGCACAGATAGTCCCTAGTATGAATTTTCAAACAAGTAGGCATAACCAAGCCATCCTATCCTATAATCATTTACCAAATGGTGCGACAGCTGATTTCCATCTGATAATCTACAAGCCAGATAGCCCTTTAGGCAGGTAATCCTATGCTCATATTTCAACTAATTTTTCAAAAGCATCAATGTTCAATTACAGAATTAATTAAAACAAGTAATCACCGATGCACATATGTCAACTTGGCAAAGTAAACAAAACAATAAACGTAAGAGACAGCCTATTTCTTATTTCAAATAAATATCTTAGACAGTGCCAACAAAATCTAAACCAAAAGAGAATTGACTCTTATTTCCTTCGGCAACAACAGGGTTATCTAATTTCAACCTTCCTTATCACAAAGCAAAATGATCAAACACTATCACAAACATATACATAATTTTCAAAATAGCGCGCCATTCAAATTTCAAATTAATTCAAACTTCCCTTCAGCACAGGCGCGACAATCAAATACATTTACAAAGCATACGCACAAGCCTTAAAAAAGGGCACACAATTAAATCTCAATTTTCCGTGCAACAATAAACGCAGTGATCAAATGTATTTACAAAACATATGCAACAGCATTAAAGGAGTATTTTAAATTCAATTCTTTTAATCACAACCGCTACAATATGAATTTCGCGGAAAACGCAAAAATTTTAATTTTAATTCAAAGAATTCTTAACCAAGTGCTCGACCAAACCAAATCCAATACCCCTCGAGAGCGTGATTCAACGCTCCAGGGGGCCCTAATCTTCCCACCACCAAGTGGAGGCCACACCGCGTGAACCCGAGACTAATAGAGAGCAACCGCTAACAGTCGCCACTCGGGTTGTACGCCCTCACTGAGGCCGTCGGCAACAGAACAGCTTGACAAGTGGACTGTTGACGGCTTAAGGCTCAGTAGAGGCGGCCGTGGTGGGAGCTAAGGCGGCAGCTAGCTAGGGCCGCCTCCATCAAACGGGGTACAGTGGTACACCAGTCGCGGCCACTCAACTAACGGGAGTGAGAAGGGTCCAGCGGGCCGATGAGTGGCCGTGAAGTTCCTCTTCGCACGCTGAGGGGGGGTGATGACACCCCCGCCCCTGGGGGAATTACCCCCCGACTGGTCGGGGGAGGGACCCCTTTCAAACCTAGGGTTCTGTTGGCTAGCCGGCGGGCGCCGAGCGTCGCCCGTGGGGGTCGAGGGCCTGGCAGCGCGTCGAGAGGAGACGCCGTTCGCACCCAGGCACAGTACGGCAAGGTGATTGCCCTGGCAATGCAAACAGGGACGCCGGTGCGGACAGTCTCGCTGGAGGTGCCCTTCCACACATGAGTAGCACCAGCGGCGCTCCTTGGCGATAGTTCGCCTCGCCGGAACCGGCTTACTTAATAATTTCGGGCAAGACGTTACCCGGTGATCAGATGCTCGACAATAGGAGCAGGGGGGGGGGGGGGGGGGGGGTTGACGACGACTTGCCCGGCGGATTCCGCCTCTCACTGGGCACGGCTCGTAAGTCGTCAACGGTGCCCGCCGCGTTCTCAATCTGCCGGCACTGCTCCTCCAAAAACCGCAGCAGGTCATAGAAGGGCGGAATATAGGAGGCCTCGTCCCCGCCGTACCTCTCCTCAAAAAGTATTCTAAGGTCGAGAGGTAGGCGGGACAGCACGATGCGGAGCAACAAGAAGGCCCATTCGCCCACTGGTAAATCCAGCCGCCTCAACGTATTACAGGCCACCAAGACTGGATCCAACAGGTCTGGACGTAGTCTGGCCCGGTCACTAAGCAGCGGGAGGCTTAGAAGTTGCTTAACATGTTCGTCCGCAATTCGCCGGACGTTGGCGTATCTTCTGGCTAGGAGGTCCCGAGCAGTCTGGTAGGCGTCGTCCGACAAGCTCAAATGGCTGACAACGCCCAGGGCCTCCCCCTCCAGTGAGGCCAGGAGGTACGCCATCTTCTGGCTCGGGGTCAAGTCACTCCGGGCGTCCACTAGGCCGTCGAAAAGACCAACGAAGGTCAGCCATTCGGAAAGGACCCCGGAAAACCTTGGCAAGTCCAGAGTTGGGAGCCATCCCAACAGCTCCGACTGAGGCTGATTCCGAAAGGACTCGGGCAGGCCACTCGTCCGAGCTTCACGCGCCTCCTCGGCATACCTGCCTTCAGCCTCGATCAACTCGTCCGTGAGCGAAAGGAACTGCTCATAGTCTGCGAAGCAGAAGTCCAGGACTCCCTTTTCCACATCCGAATCCTCGAGCTTACCGTAAGCCTCCTCCACTGCAGCCCTTTGAGCATCGACCTGCTCGAACCGCTTCATCAAGTTATGGACCCTACCCGGTCGACCTATCAAAGCATGGGCGCTGGTGGCCCAGCGTAACTCAGTCCGCAGGCAACGGATTAGCATCTTGGGCGAGGACATCACTACTAAATACAAATTACGACGCGGCTCGAGCACAATTACAAAAATAACAAATAACAAATACAAAAAAAATTAACAGCTAACAAATGCAGTTCCTATCAAATCGAGTTGAATAGAAATTAAACGAATAAGAACCGCTATTTATCAAATCAAATACAAGTTAGTACAAAAGAAAAGACAAACCAAATTAACAATAACAAATACTAGTGCGATCAAATCAAGTTAAATTCAAATTACGTAAATACAAATTACTACTCTTTAGTTCAAATACAAATTACAATACGAAAGATACATAACGAAGATACACATCAACAAAAAATGATCAACAAAAAATGCCTATCTCTGAAATCGACCCTTCGATAAGTAATCCACTACAACTATCCGACAACGATAATTAACCGATTACGTAAAAATAACCATCTACCTACATGACGCAAACTCCCGCTTGTGCGCTAGCCGGGCGCGGCTTTTCAAATTTACCCGCTAACAACAAAAAAAAGCAAGCCACCAAAGAAAGGGATTTTATTATTACGTATATAATAAAAAAATATTTGTCATCAAAATTGTTTAATTTTTATCAAACACTATGGTCGGTGGATCGACCGGGAATCGATCCCAGAACCACGCTCTGCTACCAAATGTTACAGCCTGCAACTACCTATCCCAGGAGTAGGATCTTCCGCGGCCCATTAACGGAAGAACCTACAGGCAGGTACAGGTCGGGCGTCCTAACGCCAAGGGTTAAGGTTCTGATTACATTAAACGATCAGGGGGGAGCGTTACATTTATTGAACAGAGCTTACTTACCTCTATCCAAGGCGACTGGTCCCTCAGGATTCGGTCAGGTCGCGTGTGGATGTATAGTGCTAGGAAAGTAAGGGTCAGTGATGTGTATTTGGGTGTGGCTGGTAGTGTTATTGACCTTATTAGACCGTTCCCTCTGCAGCAGTTCGGCCCTCAGCACCTCTCCAAACTACGGTCTCCTTCCGCAGTCACTTTCTTCGTTTTCTACGATGACAGTTCTTTAACTCTGTCGTACGATTAACTACCTTACAGAAGCCACTAACTCTCGTTTGTTATAACGCTTGACTCGCGAATGAACACAGAACGTACGGCTCAAAGGTCACCGTTATTTCTAGAATATCAAATACCGCACTAGTAACTAATACGGTCGAATCCACTTATACAGATTCTGAATTAGACCCTAAGTCCCGGGATGGAGCTAACAAAACAGGAATGCGCGTTACAATTCCCAGTGTTATATTTACTATACGCGCCTATCATATTCCGCCTCCTACTTCCCGACAAAGAACGCATATTTATCTCTCGACGCGAGGAAATGGACTCCTAATTTTTCTAGGACGCTCTCGACTCCCACCGTTCAGCAAGCTCGGACGTTCAACACGCACGAACTTCATTCCGTATCGGCCGAGCCGAGTGCCATCTAACGTCGATGCTTGACATTAACGCTTTTGCGCGAACACCCACTCTTATGAAATAGGTTAAAAAGTAAGTATTGTATATTTTAATATATTTAAATTTCGTGGTACCACTCCTTTGTTTGTCTCCTGGATCACTTAGTTCACTTTACGGTAGAGTCAACCCTAATAATAATGTAAACTATAGATGTGACACCCCTAAAGACTAAAATTAAATCCCTTGTTATTTTATTGACTCACCATACCCATCAAAGCCAGACCACAGCAACCAATGCAATGCTACTTTGGTTTAAGATCGTATTTTTACCATTACAGCCCTCCACAAGTCGACTGCTAAACATAGGCCTCCCCCAAGGAATGCCAAAAAGCACGGTCCTGAGCCACCTGCATCCATCGACTTCCTTCATATCTTACCAGGGCGTCACTTCATCTAGTGGGGCGCCGTCTTACACTTCGCCTACCGGGACGAGGCTGCCACTCGAAAACGTATGATTCCTTGAGCTATATGGCCAGCCCATTGCAACCTAAGCAATTACTTACGAGAAATTAATTAACAAACAAAAATAAAGAAGTAATCCATTACGAGCATACAGAATATTACGATTAACTATAGACGTGGGTAAAACGTCAACAATAAAATAGACCAGTCACACAGGTGTAAGCATTACGCTACTAATAACAATTATATGCTAATATGATATATTATGATATAATGGAACCGAAACAGAAGTACAGGTGCTTGACGTCAAGTACCTACTCAGACGAACCTAGGCATAACATGGGAAGAAATGAGGGCATCCACAACTACTTCTGCCACCAGGGCGGCGCCACTTAGAAATGAAGTGAAATATTTAACAAATTTCATAGTGGGAAAAGTTAATTTGTTAGAAAAGTGTGGAGATTAAAATCTTTTCTACCGACTTCAAAAAGGAGACGGTACTCAATTCGACTGTATGTTTTTTTACGTGTGTGTTACTTCACAACTTTTTTTCTGGGTAACCGATTTCGATCATTCTTTATTTATTTGAAATCTGGTGCTGCTCATGAGGTCCCATATAAATTTAATCAACATACATACATACATATAATCACGCCTCTTTCCCGTAGGAGTAGGCAGAGACCACTTCTTTCCACTTGCTACGATCCTTACATACTTGTTTCACTTTGTCCACTTTCATTATTCTCTTCATACATGCTCTACGGTGTACGGTGCTCTTGACCTGGCCTTTTTTCAAGACGTCCCTGATTTGGTCTTGAAATGTCCGCCTAGGTCTACCCCTTCCAGCACTTTCATTCACACTCGCCTTATACACTTTTTTCGTCAATCGTTCTTCATTCATTCTCTCGACATGGCCAAATCCTGACTAATAGTTTTTTGAGTTATTCTTAATAATTTATGTTGGAGTTGGTTGTATAAAATTTTTAATTTTAAAATTTTTCCGAAATATTAGCTATATTTTATGTTAATTAGATTAAAATGGGTAAACCAACTTGCGGATATTACTAGAAGTAAAAGATTTAAAAGAGTGTTAAAAATGAGTAAAAACTTAAAGAGCAACCACAGAGGAGTTGTTTTGTGCATTTAAGTGTATTCATTATAAACTGAAAAACTTTTATTTTAAAATCAACTTTTCACATAGGGTGACATTGTGTAACAAATAACTTCAACTCAGTCCCAACTAGCGACTTCTGGTGAGCGGTAAATTCTTAGTTCACATTGACGAGATAGAAATTATTCACGTTTTGGGTGAGCGAGGGTAAGTCTGCACTCAGAGTACAGGAGTAATGCATACTAAACTAACTAATACTAAATATTACGAGGATTATAGATGTGAGTACTTTAACAGTGGTAGAGCCACGCGGCAGCTTTTGCTGTCACACGGATGGGCCGGGTCGAACCGGGGTGGTACCACGACCTCACAGAATACCAGCGTGAAGTAGAGGTTTACCTCTGCGTTTCGCTTGGTGAGTGCAGGTGGCCGGAGGCCCTTTTTACTGGAAATGAGGCATTCCATCTTAGTCCTCACGGGTGACAACGCATCTACATTTTGATTTGTAATAGAGGATAGATGTAGATGTCTATGGGCCGCAGCAACCACTTACCATCAGGTGGACTGTGTGCTCGTTTGTCACCCTTATCCTATAAAAAAAAAATACCGTTGACCATGCAGGTCATTCCGGGAATTCAAGCGTTGCGCTCGAATATCTATTTAATTTTTGTTTTATGGTTTTTATTTTTTGAAAATATTTGAAATGGCTCGACCAATTGCCTTGAAAATCTAATCACTCGAAATCTCAATGAACACTTTCGAACGCCGTGTCGCCCGTCTCGATCGGTTGATTCGTTCTAAAGATATCGTACAACAAAATTGTATTTATTTATATACATACACATACACGGCCGGATGTCCAGCTGGAAATAGTCGGAACGGCTTTCTAGGACCTCAAAACGTGGAGGTTTGATGAAAACTCGCATTCTTAAAATTGGACCGAAATCTATAACTTCCTACTAATTTTCGAAGCGGAAAGTTAAAAAAGAGTAACTACTATTGGAACCGAAATAGAAACCATTTTTTTTACGTGGTAGAGCCATGCTGCAGCTATATTAATAGAATAGTTGTAGCACGAATGGGTCGGCTCGACCGGGGAAGGACCTCACAGAATACCAGCGTAAAATAGCAGCTTAACACTGCTGTTTCGTATGGTGAGTGTATAGAACCGGAGAACCTTTTTACTGGAAAAAGAGGCATTCCATCTTAGTCCTCACGGGTGACAACGTATCTGCATTTTGATTCTTTATTGAGGATAAATGTAGATGTCTATGGGCCACAGAAGCCGCTTAACATCAGGTGGACTGTGTGATCGTTTGTCACCCTATCCTATAAAAAAATAAGGGTGCTTGGCGTTGGGTACCTACTCAGACGAACCTATAAAGAATAGAAAAAGAAATTGAGCAGAAAGAAGATACTGACGTGTTGGGTGAGCGAGGGTAAGTCAGCACTGCGCGTGCGTCGCCTGCAGTCGCCGGCGGCGGCCGCGTCCGCGCACTCGGCCAGCGAGGCGCCGGGGGACAAGCACGCGCGCCCCGCGCGCCCGCGCCACACCTCCTCCGAGTAGCTGCAATACCACGCACACCTTGTCACTCTCTAGGTAAGGTGACACACGTGATAAACTATTTGTGTAACAAATCATTCAATGTGCGCGAGATTTCACAAATTTAAAGTAAAATAACTTCCTAGACAGACGTCGGCAAGAAACAGCAGGGGTTGAAGAAGAGAGTCCGTGAAAGGGAAAGGTAAGGGGAGGAAAAGAGGGTAAATGAAGAGGCAAAAAGGAAGTAAGGTGGAACCAAGGATTGTTAAAAAAAATAAAAATAATTACAAGACCATATTTAGTTTTCCAAAAAGCAATTTTATACGTGACAGATCCATGCTGCAGCTATATTAGTAGTATAATTGTAGCACGAATAGGTCGGCTCGACCGGGGAAGGACCATGCTCTCACAGAATACCAGCGTAATTACCTCATGAACAAATTTTTTTTGTAGTTTTACAACTTCCATGAGATAAAATTAAATAATGGATTTCTTGCTGCGCACAGTAGTAATATAGTAGTGAATACATTTTTACAACTAGATTTAAAATATAGAAATATGACATCTTACCTCCTCCGTATTGACCTTAGCAGCAAGAAAACAAAATCAACTTTAGATAAATAATTAATGAAAATTACTAAGCATATTATTAAAGCTACAGCCGCCTTAGAAACTACACTGACGTGTGTAAATAGTGATGTGAATACAACTTAACACAAGATATTACGAGGGAATTTAAACGACAGTATATGGAAATTTTATATCAGCATCTTCTGATCTTTAACTTTTAAGATAAATTCAACTAAACAAACTACCATAAAAACTTATGAGCAACTGTGCAATCGTTCATGTAAGAATAGCGCCTCCACAATAGGGGCGAAATTCTGAGCGTAAGGTCTACAGTTTTTATTTAAATCAGAACAGAAATCATTATTAAGGAACAAATATGGAAAAATACAGATTATTCCATTTCTGGTTACTATAGTCAATAATTATAATTACCTGCGTTCTAAATCGGAGCACTTCTTTTCAAAATATGTCCGAAGGTTCTCCATTTCCTTTTCATGTTTAATGCTAAGCTCTTCTCTTAACAAGTCAATATCAGCGTTTCCCGCCTTAACGGATGACAGCAGCTCCCTCAAACGTCTGGTTTCTATAGAGAAAGCTTGTTTGTCCTGTTGCAGTTGAGCCTCCAATTCTTTAATTTCAGTGTCGAAATCTATTCGCATTTTACCCATTTCGTCACACAGTACCTGTATAATACTTTCGCGTAATTTATTTCTTAAATTCTCCTCGATATATTCTTCAAATTTATTCAATAACGTTACAACTTTTGTCTCGAAGCCGTTTTCAAATTCGTCAGTTTCAGAAGATCTTAGATCAGATTTGGAATAGTTAACCAGAATTTCTTCCTGATCAATGTCTTTTTCTCCGTTTGAGCTCTGCAAGGAATTCGTGTCGCTCATCACGGCTGAATAGAATTTGGTACTGTCGTCTTTTAGCAAGCTCTGATACTTCATGTAATCAGACAGTTGGGCTTTGACTGTATCGTGCTCTGATTGTGGTCTCTCACCAATAACGTGCTGCAGATTTTGTAGTTCTTTCGTGAGATGGTCATTGTCAACTCTGAGCAGGTCCCGTTCTTGAATGGATCGCTGTAACGAGACGTTCAGTTCTTCTATTAGTTCGTCACGCCGAGTGATCGCGTCTTCGAAGTGCACAAGCTGAAAGGACAAACAAGCGTTGAATACAAAAAGCTTGCAAAAGCATGTTGTACGAAATTCGATGAATTTCATATTGCCAGTGTTATTTACAATGTTTAAATTTTTCGTTAATAGAAGCAGTGTACATGCGTCTCAGTTAAGATAATAGAAGTACCAGACATTTTAAACATTTATAATTCTTAATTATTGCTTTTAATACAGTGGCATAAATAGAAATCATAAAATAAGAAAAAGAAATAATGAAGAAGTAAGAAAGAAATGTATA
The DNA here is from genome assembly GCA_033319125.1 of Parnassius glacialis. Classification (NCBI taxonomy): domain Eukaryota; kingdom Metazoa; phylum Arthropoda; class Insecta; order Lepidoptera; family Papilionidae; genus Parnassius; species Parnassius glacialis. The sequence continues at coordinate 3,291,043 of JAVANC010000011.1, forward strand.
CACAACATCAATTTAAAACATGTAAACAAATGGGCAGGCCATATGCACATAGCTAGAAGAACCGACAACCGATGGGGAATAAAGTTTCTCCAGTGGCTGGAGTCCCCACTAGATGGAGTTACAACGTGGTAAGACATGTAGGAAGTCGAAGGATGTAGGTGGCTTAGTACCGTGCTTTATGGTATTGCTTTGGGGAGGCCTATGTTCAGCAGTAGACTTGTGAAGGGCTGTAATGAATGAAAAACAGATATGTAGTGTACATAATGATTTCTTATATTTACACGAACACTAAACATTGAATGACAGCTCCGTGGCGCAGTGGCTTAGCAATGAGTTGTTGCGCTGGGGGCCGCGGGTTCGAACCCGCACGGAACAAGTATTTGTATGGCCTACAAATAATTGTTCCGGGTCTGGATGTTTGTCCTCGTACAATTTATGTTTGTAAACTGTCTCCAAGATACAGGAGAAAATCCTAGTGTGGGGGTAACGTTTCTTAAAGCAAAGAAAAAGAAAAGAAAAGAAAAAAAAACATGTACAGCACCCATGAGTCATGAGTGCTGTAAAGCACCCGAAACGTCGGGAATTAATAAAAATAAATTAATTAAACGCGATAGAATCCGTAAAAGTAGTTTTATTCAATATGTAGCGTACATTTAATTTTCATTTAAACTAAATAATCAGTTGTGTAGTGACAGCAGATAGCATAAGAGAGTAGTGGATTCTCTTATGCTGACCCTCGTTAATGGTACAGTCGACTCTCGATAATTTGACACTCGTTAATTCGATAATTTGAAATTTTACCCGATCCTATGAAAAAAACTAGATAAATTAAATAAAATCAATATTAATTGGTCCCCTCGATAATTTGAAGTTAAAGGAATAGTATCTTGCTCGCCAACATGCAATAATTTGAAGTTTGGGCTTCCCTACTCTCGATAATTTAAGCGTTTGTCATGCACAGACCTGACGTTTGTTTACATATTACATGTACAGATCTGTCGATTGTTCACATAAATGAGAGAGGGCTTCTTTTCAAAATGAACATTTGTGAATAATCGTAAAAATGATTAAAAAATCACGAATTTTGATCAAACTCTCGTTTACTTGATTTTTACCCTCCCTCTTGGTTATCTGAACTCCTGTTATTTTTCTCTGGCCCCTTGAGTTTCAAATGTGTATTATGTATTAACAATACTGCTAGTACCTATTACTTTAATTATTTTAAAAAAAACACATTTTTATTTATCATCAAAAAACCTATGGCTTATGTAGAATATAAAAAGAAGTTTATAAGTTACTAGCGATCCGCCCTGGCTTCGCCGATCTCGTTCCGATCTTGTGATTTCTAGATCTCGACAAGAGCGCCACCTACCGGGTCCAATTGTGAATCTAAACCATCCTAACCACCCACTCAAACACAAACTAAAAATTTCATTAAAATCGGTCCAGTCATTTTCGAGATTTTGCAAGACTAACAGACAGCAATTGATTTTGATTTAGAGATCATCAATTTATGTATTTATTTAAAATAAAACTTCTTTCGAATAACACTCAATTATAAATACTGTGGTTGCCAACCCGCCTGCAAAGCGTAGCAGTTATGGCAAAATTTCTTATGAGGCAATCTATGGGACAGGCCTATGTTCATCAGAGGACTTTTATAGCTTGTAAAGAATGGATATAAGTTATATAACATTTAAAAACTATGCTTAATATTATAAATTTAAAAGAGTAAAAAGACTTATTGGGAAACCTAAATAAAACATGTATCATGTAAATATTGTTTTATATTTTGTACTGTATCATGCACAAATAAATATTAAATAACATGATAGTAATAAGTGGCTGTAAGTCCATAGATACCTGGAAATAACTAGAATCAAAGAAGTTTACGGGTATGTTGCCTCTAAGGACTGAATTGGAATGTCTTATATCATGTAATTATATAAAATACTGCCTTTATTTTATAAACTCGATCACAACAACTGATGCATCAGCATTTGAGGCAGAAATAGTGAGATGTGTAACCCAATTTAGTTTTTATGCTAATAGCACATGGGGCACAAGCTCAGAGGGAAGGCTTAGACCCAAAATAAACACATACTGGCATTTTCGTACAAAAACTATATAATATGGTTCTTGTATAATTTGAATATGTATACATTTGTGAAATAAAATTATTGACATATAAATAAATACACATATGTAGCACAAAATGCATGCAGTGTTTTAATCTACATACTTGAAAACAGCTAATTAGTTTATATAATTACAAAACTCATACTGCAGTATAAAAAAGAGAGTTCTTAAAATTCAATCAAATAAGAAAATATTAGAAAGTAATTAATGTATTGTTATAAAGCCAATACTCATAATTACAGCATATAAAAGTCTACTGCTGAATGTTGGTAACCCCCATAGATTGTCTCCATAACAGCCACGCTTAGTAGAAAGGATGGCAGTTGCATTTTTCTAATTTCATTGTGTTATTAAGACGGTGCTTAATAACTAACTTTCTATATGTGGTAGAGCCATGCTGCAGCTACATTATGGTTGTAGCACGAATGGGTCAGCTCGACCGGGGAAGGACCACACTCTCACAGAATACCAGCGTAAAATAGCAGCTTAATGCTGCTGTTTTGTACGGTGAGTGCAGAGAACTGGAGACCCTTTTTACTGGAAATGAGGCATTCCATCTTAGTCCTTACGGGTGACAACGCACCTGTATTTTGATTCATAATCGAAGATAGATGTAGATGTCTATGGGCCACAACAGCCACTGTTGGACTGTGTGCTTGTTTGTCACCGTTATCCTATAAAAAAAAAGTGCTGCCCAGCTCCTGTTTTAATTCCCTCTGTCGCCTCTTACAACATGCATGGGATAATATGGGTTATTGCATATTTTTATACTGCAAATACATGGTTTAAACCAATACTCATAGATTTTTTTTTCTAAAAATCAAAAATCTTCACAATATAAAAAGGAACCACAATTCATACCAACCCAACAAAACTTTATGTTGCACAGCATAATTTGTTTTGTATTATATTAATTTTTTGAACAAAATTATTATCGACTTTTTTAAATGATTTTTTTTCTAAATAAATTTAATCACCATCCCCAAGATTGGCAAGCATTACAAAAATAAAATAGTAACAAGGTAAAGCCTTTATTGACAACTAAACATTCAATAAACACCTCAATAATTTCTAAAAGAAAAATGTGCCCAGTGTAATTAATAAACACAAACATAACATGCAACGTTTGTACAAGCATTAAAAATATACAAAGAAGAGACATCACAAAAATCATGCAGATACACCAGCAAAACCCACACAACATGTACCTTTACTTGGTATTCTTCACAAATTGTTTTATAGTCTGTGGTTAATGTACTGAAAGATATTGTATCCTCTGCAGGCATTGATTTAGGCTGTGTAGGTGATGAATCAACACTCTTTTCTTTCTCCTTTGTATTTTCAATAGTCATTTCTTCAACCAATAAATCCTTCTCTGTTTTATCACTTGCCATACTTTCTACTGGTGACTTATCAGGTGACGGTAGCTCACATTTCTGCTCAAGTTCATCAAATATCTCTTCAACTTTGACACCTTCATTAGTACCAACAAGAAATGGTGACAATAAATTTTGAAATGTGGGTATCGCCTCCATGTTAGTTTCTACAACAGTGCTTGGAGGAGCCCCAAATATGATTTTGGAAGATTGTATAGCAAATTTTGGCACACCATGACCCCTGATATCCAGTTTAATAACCTCCTCAGACCCAGAATGACATTTACTAGGAGATTCCCCACCTTTTTCAACAGAACTATTTGACTTCTCGGAGTAAGAATCTTTTTCATCAAATAAATGAGAATGTTTGCTGCCATCACCATTCAAGGAATCCAGATATTCACTATGAAAGGATTCTTTTAGACTATCGTGTATATTTTTATCCTCCTCTATTTTATTGTTCTCGTCCTGTTCATGGTAGAATTGGTCAGATTGATTTCCATCACTTTCAGGTTTCTCTCTTTCATGTTCACTCGATTGGATAGATAAGGACTTTTCTTCATGATGAGTATCTTTTGAATCTGAAGAAAGAGCCAAATTGATTGGACTCTCTTTACTAAGGTTAACATTATTACCAACATCTAGATTCCAAGAGTGCTTAGAAGGGTCCTGATCAAAATTATCACTAACAGTAGAATGAGCAGGAAGTATAGTTGAGCTAATATCAGACACTTTCTCTTTACTCTCATCAACATTTAAAAAATTGTGTGAAGGATGTGGAAGTAGAACATTGTCAGACTCTGATAACGAGTAATCAATTTTGGAGGGAACATGTTCTGAAATGGATTCGGTCTTATCCTCGACATCTTGCGATTTCGCGCCTTCTGTACTCTGACCAGTATCGAGAACAGATTCAGTTTCATCGTCTACAACCGTTTCCATAGTGGGCATCTGTTGAGAATGTACGACGTCCGGAAGGACATTCTAAAAATATACAAAAAAAAAATACAAATAAACTAGCGACGAAAAACTTAACACTAATAACGGCTATTCGAAGATTTTATCAAAACCACAAATTAAAATAAGTAAAATACACACGGTAAGTTACTGTATATTTTCAAGGAAGGTTTTTCATACAGGACCTTTATTTTAAAATCAAACTTTAAACGTAGTAAATTAATGTTTATAAATATCCTCAGTAGCTTTTGTGGAACAATTCTAAAATAGATGCCCTGCACTTACCTTATGGTCCGTAGATTGTGTAGCAATTTTATGAGTATCATCCATAATTCAAGAAATGCATATTACAATCACGCAAGTAAAACATAAAATTCACAAAATTCGTCGTCAAGGCGACGTTTTTTTCAAACACAATATCGTAACACAAGCGCCATTTACTGACTGGTGACTGCTCTGTTCCGTTTTCGTAAACAACATAGTAATCTGTAAAATTTAAAAAAACGTTTCAAAATTTAATTTTATACACAATTTTTTACTCATGTTTATCTAACTATTGCCGATTATGTTGTAAAATATGCAAGTTATAAAGGTATAAAACGAAAATATAAGTAAAACTTATACGGAAACATACTGCGTACAATGTAACTGTACAATGCATACTCTGTGTAGGTCACAGAACACTAATAGTACCCAAACTAATACCGGTGTAGGTAGGGCTAGGGCTGCGCCTGCCCGATGCATGTACTGGCATGTACTCTGGAGTGTAGCGAGAAGGAGGACCATCTCTATATATGAAAAGTGTCCCAAAAACTTGTCCAATAAGGGTGGCGCTGCAGTAGCATAGGATAATTTCTAAAGAAACCGCTAAAAGTAATTAGAATATGATGGAGAAATTAATAAACAAGGACCGACCAATCGGCTTGGTTTTGTACTACGTAAATAGTTGAGATTTTGTATACTGGCATTTTACTAACTACTCTAATCATGAATTTTTTTAAATATTTGAATTCAGGTAACTTCACTCCGTTCACAACAGCTATCATCATATCGTAGTTTTTGACGCCACCGCTATTGTGGTAGCTTTTGGAACCTCTATTTTCAGTAAATAGTAGGACACTTTTTCAACCGTCGCCCCTTATAAGATGATTCTCCTTGTACTCTTTTTTTTTTATTCTACTAAGCCAGCGCTTATCTACGATCCCACCTGATGGTAAGTGGTGATGTAGCCTAAGATGGTGAAGCGCACTGACTTAACAAAAGCCTATTCACTCTTGCCTTGAAGACACCCACACTGTAATCGGATGGAAAGACAGATGCTGGCAACTTATTCCACTCCTTTGCTGTACGCATGATGAACGACGTGGCGAACCGTTTGGTTCGAATGCGTGGTAAGTCAACAACGAAAGGGTGGAGACTGGCCGAACGTCTGGTTGTCCGATGGTGGAAGGGAGAGGGTGGAATTAAGTTATGTAATTCCTGCGCACACTCTCCGAAATGCATCCTGTAGAAAACCGAAAGGCTGGCTACTTTACGTCTGTGTTCGAGGCTGGTAAGATTGGTTTTTACCAAATTCGGGTCACCAATAAGCCTCATAGCACGCCTTTCCATTGAATCCAAAGCTCCTAGGTGGCATTTTGCAGCACCAGCCCATATATGGCAGCAATACTCCATGCACGACCGGACTTGCGCTTTATATAAAGTAAGCAGCTGTCCCGGCGTGAAGTATCGCCGCACCTTTGCAAGTACTCCCAGCTTCCTTGCAGCTGCTTTGGCCTTGGACTCAATGAACCGCCCGAAGTTCAAATTTGAGGATGTTTCAAACCCTAACAACTGAAGGCGGTCGGTATACTTCAGTGATACATTTCGGAAAGAAGGAGCCAAGGTGAGCTGGCTCCTTTTTGCAGTGAAGAGACACGCTTGTGTTTTGGAGGCGTTGAACTTCACAAGATTGGCATCGCCCCAATCGGAGACTGCCTGTAATGTGAGATTCACACGCTCTACCATAGCTTCTCTTTCGGACTGGATTTGATCCCGACTGGCCCGAGGACTTGGTTGGTATCTCTCAACCACTGTGCTATCGTCTGCATACCCATAGATACCGGGCATAAGCAGATCATTTATATGCAGCAGGAAGAGAGTTGCGGAGAGAACGGACCCCTGAGGAACACCGGCGTTAGTCGCCATAGGATCGCATGAGCAGCCATCGACGACGACCCGGAGAGACCGTTCACTCAGAAAGTCCTTTACCCATTCAATCAGACCAGGGGATAAGCCGTACGCTGGAAGCTTACCCAAAAGGCTATTGTGCCAAACTCTGTCAAAGGCCTTCGAGACATCAAGGGAAACAGCAAGTGCTTCCCCACTGTTCTCGAGTGCCTCGCCCCATACGTGTGTGGCATACGCTAGAAGGTCCCCAGCTGACCGATTTCGGCGAAACCCATATTGCCGGTCATTAAGGAGGTCATTCTGTTCCAGGTATGCCATTAAGCGGGCATTCAATATACGCTCCATAATCTTGCAGAGTATGGAGGTAATTGAGATTGGACGATAATTGGCAGGGCCGGCGCGGCTGCCTTTTTTTGGAACAGGCTGCACGTTGGCCAGCTTCCAGGATTTTGGCACTATTCCAGTACTAAATGAGAGGCGGAACAAGCGTGTCAACACAGGAGACAACTCAGGTGCACAAGCCTTTAGGACTATGGCTGGTATACCATCTGGTCCACTAGCTTTATTCACGTCTAGACACCGCAAGGTTTTAAGAACCTCCTTATTCGTTATACGAATTTCCGACATGGAGGTCCCGCAGTGAGGAAATTTTGGTGGAACGTTGTTGCCACTATCCAGACGTGAATTGTAGGCAATGAGAGACGCGAACAAGTCCGCTTTCTCCTTAGCCGTATGAGCCAGTGTGCCATCCGGTTTTACCAATGGAGGCAGTGTAGGCCGACAGAAGTTTGTCTCGATCGCTTTGGCTAGAGACCAAAAAGCTCTAGTGCCGGATGGTCTGGCAGAGAGTTTTGCGCCAATATGTTTAATGCGATCGAGACTAGCTTTCCGTAATGCTTTTTTGTAGGACTTGGCGGTCTGATTGAAGGTTCTCTTCTTGGAGCTAATATCCGGAGCTTTGCGGTTTCGAGCGTCAACCCAGGATAGGTAAGCTAAATGCTTGCGCTTTTCAGCTTGGGCGCATTCAGCGTTAAACCATGGGCGAGCTTTGCTACCGGTGGGAGCGTCGAAGAAGGGGATAAAGTACTCCATAGCTTGACGCAACACATCCGTTATCGCAACCGCGCAGCTCGACGGATCCGCAGAAGAGAAACAAACCTCCCGCCAAGGATAAGATGCAAAAAAGTGTCGCATCTCATCCCAATCAGCTGACTTATACCGCCATATTCGTCGAACACCTTGGGACTCGTAATCAGGTGGAGAATATGACGATACAGATTTCACCAGACAGTGGTCAGATGTACCCAAAGGAGAAGTAACCTGTACTTCATATCTGTCTGGTTCGGTAGTCAGCAGAAGGTCCAAGCAATTTGCTGTGTGACCGTCTACATCGGGTACCCTAGTCGCCACCTTTACCATCTGAGAAAGACCTAGCGTCAAAGCAAAATTCCACGCTTCTCTTCCAGCATGGTCGGTCTTTTGGTATGGGAACAGCCAGTCTTGGTGACAAGCGTTAAAGTCCCCCAGAAAGACCAACTGTGCAGTAGGATACCGATTAACGGCCACGTCAGCAGCCTCACTAAGGTGATCAAATAACCGAGTCGTCTCCTGGTCACCACTGTGCGATCGATAGACACAGGCATAAAGGATTTTATCAATACCTGTATCTACCATCACCCAGATTGTCGAAAAAGTGGGGTCTTCAAGGTGACAGAGACGCTGGAAGCAGATGTCATTGCGGACGTACACACATACTCCGGCACGTGGATGGAATTTGTGCTCCAGGGAGAATCCAGGATAGTCAAGGTACGCCGCACTCAATGGACATCCAATTTGCGTCTCTGTCAAGAAAAGTAGGTGCGGCTTTTCAGTCTCAAGATGGTGATGGACTGCGCTGAGATTAGAGTGCAATCCTCGAATATTAATGAGGTGCACTTTTAGTGAGAGGACGTGCAACCGCTGTTTAACACTACTTTTCTTTTTTGTTTTCATATTATGTGTTGAGAGTGAATAAGAATGGAGAATGGCAGTTGAGCGAGGCGTTGCATTAGCAACCAAACGATACTATCAGAGTTTGCCCATGGGAGCTTGATCTGGAGACTGCGGGGACGCCCGAACCCCCCCAGAGATCGCCATCGGGTCCTCTCGCCCGGTCGCTAACCGGCACGATGGGGCCACCCTGGGATTTTTCGCTAGTTGGCGGTGCAGCCTTTCATTACACTCCATAGCATGTACGCAAGAGCGTAGTACTATTATGCTATAATACTATTATCGTTTGAACAAAAGTACGTCAGGGAGAAGACGTCCTGCGTTTCGTGGAAGAACGAAGCCGATGCCGCATTGAGGATCCGATCTCTTTACATTTGCAGCGTCTGGAGCCTAATAGGTCAACGAACTTCAAATCCTACGTACTCCAGGTTCCTGCAAAACACAAAGAGACATTCCCCGCTCCTGATTTCTGGCCCTCTGGGATAGTGTTTCGCCGATACAGGGACGCGCCAAAGAAAAAAGTTCCCTAAATAGTGTTAAGTTGTGTCTATATTTTATATATATATATATATATATATATATATATATATATATATATATATATATATATATATATATATTTAGGTTAAGGTATATATTGCTATGGGCCAATGTTCTTAATTTTTAAGTCCTTGATGACTGAAATAAAGTTATTGCATTGTATTGTATTATTTATTATGTGGCCAGAGCGCGGGAAGGTATCTAGTGTCACATTTTAATTAAAAACTTTAATAATTAGTTAAATAAGGAAATATATAAAAAAGTTAAGTAAAGAAGAGAAATCCAACATGTGCCTTGACAGGAGTGCTATTATAGTTTCTGGTGCTAGCCTGATGTAATCACAACTTCCTGTTTAGTAGTAGTTTAGCACTTCTTATTAGTTTGTGGCAGTAGTAGTGTGATCGCAGACGTACTTAGTACTTCCATGGTCTGCATCTACTCTGCAAATACTGTGGTAATACTATGTTTGAATATGTACCACAAAATATTTACCTAAATGATGATTTTAATTATATTACAGTAGGTCTTCAAATAAGTGTTAAAATGTTGTTGCTATATCTGGCGCCGGCTTTACACACACTCCCATCATATTTTATTGAACATGTTCTTGTTTTTTATTGTTCTGACTGATGATATAATCTTTCTTTTTTTTATCTATCTTATTTTCAACGACAAAAATAAGATATTCAAACAACTATTTGACAAATTCTTCTTCTTTCTCACCTTCACCAGGTCGTAAATGTCCACTGGTATACTTAACTTTATAGGGAGGAATTGCCTTAATCGGTACGATTGGCAGACGAATTAGCGATCGCAATACTAGACTGGCGTACCTTCTGACTGGTGACCTTCAACGCTGCTCCCCATTGCCACTTGCTAGTCTGTGTATTTTATTTCGGGAATAAGCGAGATGGTTACACCGCCATCTAACCTATGCCATGAAAGATCTCTTTCTGGCGTATTCCTTAGTCGCCTTTAACGACACCCACTGACATAAATGGGGTAAGTAATATATTTGCGCCATTTACTCAGTTCAGCTGTCTCTGATGCCGCCCCGGCTCTAAACAAGGTACCCCTGAGATGAGAGGCCGCCAGAGTGTCTACGCAAGTAGCATCCAACACTAGAGGTTTACCTCTCTCCCAAGGGACCAATCTCATACCGTCGGGTCTCCTGCCATCGTCTCTAAATATTCCACAAGGCTCTAATACCGAGGGAACATTTATAGAGACAAGAGCCCTTCGGATGACATCGTTCAAAGAACTGTGTCGTGAAAACCTACCAGCGCTTTTCTTACATGAAAGTCCGTGGAGCCCAAATTTGACGATGCTGCTACCACAGGGGCACTGATGAGATTGACGAATCGCCACTCCTAGTCGAATTCCTACGGGAATGCGCAAGCTTTTCCCATCAAGTAACGTGCCGAGATTACTTGATGGTAAAGCGTGTAACCAGTTTTAAATTTTTTGATAAAAAAAAAAATTTTACTTACTTACTTACTTATCTTCACGCACAATCCCTGACGGGGTAGCCAGAGAGAACAGATCGCCAAGTGTCACGATCCTTACATACCTCTTTCGCTTCTTTCAGATTCATTAACTTCTTCATACATGCACGTCTAGGTATCCGAGTACTCTTGACCCTCCCCTCTTCGAGCAATTTGCTCACATGGTCTTCGAAAGTTAGTCTCGGTCTACCTCGACACCTTTTAATATTAACTTTCGCGCTATATATTTTCTTCACCATTCGGTCTTCACTTGTGCCCAAACCATCGAAGCACGCCCTTATCAATTTTTGTGATAAGATCGTCTTTCAAACCTGCCATATTGCGAATCTCTTCGTTTCGCTTTCGGTCGGCCATGGTAACGCCCCACATTTTACGAAGAGATCGCATCTCCACTGCATTCAACTTGCTTTTATGCTTCTTCTGGCATACCCAGGTATCGCTGCCATATAACAAAGTCGGTACCAATACTGCGTTATGTATTGCAAGGCGTGCGCTCTTCATTACGCCTTGCCTTTTGAATAACGCAGTCAAGGCACCATTGACTTTGTTCCCGGCAGCGATACGCCTGTCCACATCTAAATCACATCTTCCATCCCGGCTAAAAGCACTCCCCAAGTTTAAATGATAAAATTAAATTTAAATGATATTTTTATTTTAATATTTGAAAGAGGTAACTATGTAAAATATAAAAAATATATATATATAATTGTAACAAAAGTTATTGATATAATGTATAATTTACAAATATATTTATTTAGATAAGAATAAGAGTCATTCATAAATGCTGGGCACAAGAGAGTTAAAAATGGATGAATTTATTCCATTTTTCCCTGTTTTCATTGCTTGGACGTGGAAACCTAACATTAAAATAAAAGAATAATTAGCAAATTTAAATATTAGAAATTTAGCCTAATTATGAATACTTCCATTTGTTTCTACAAAAAAAAACATATTATACTATGCACAATTATTCTCACACTTAAGTATTCACAGAAATTTCGCATCTGAACAAATTAATTTCTAAATCTATGTTTCATGACCTGAGATGCCGTCTTGTGAATAATTTGTTTAATTATTAATCTATAATACACTTTATTAAGTATTTAAGTCACTGATGCGAGCGACTGAGTAAAGAGCGGCAATATCACTGCAATTGAATGGAACAGCGTAGCTTAATGCAGTGTCGCCTCTAGTACGTAGTACATAATAAACGATAGCAAGTTATATTTATCGCATCTTAATGTATTTTTTTTCCAAATTAAGCACAAACAAACATCTTAACTTCTCTGTCAATGCCTCTTGCAACTAACCAGTTAAGGAGAGACTTAGGTATACCACCAGCGATTTTTCCGGACCGATGGGCGGATCAACTTTTTTACCCACACTTAGATATCCCTAGCAGTTGTTTTTACTCAATAGGTTTTTATAGGTAAATGGTATTCTAAACTCAGAACAAATAATCAGACATCATTATAAAAATGCTAAGGCTGCTGAAAATTAATAATTTGCTTTGATTTTTAGGATAACTCAGTATACCAAAAAGAGCTTCCATACAAAAAGTACTTGCCCCCAAACCATAGTCTCTCATGTTAATTCCAGTTGAAATATTTTTTTTCTATAAAACCATATCTTGAAATTAATTTCACAAACAGACAAAACAATAAACTTTGTCATGATTAACCACTGATATTAAATAAACATAAAATGTTTGAACAAAAAAAAAAACTTTTAGGACTGTCCCTCGATAAATTCCTTTTGCACGTGTATGTGAGCTACCAAAAAAATTGCGTTACCAGATTTTCTCGTAAAATGTAAGTTGCAACTTTTTAATAATAATATTACATAGTACTAAAAGTGGTTATCGACCAAATCATATGTTACTTTTTTATAGTTATAATAATATTTTTGATCAAAGTACTTGAATCGTCTCATCAGTTAGGTATACTGAGTTACTTTGAAGGGAAATCCATAGATACCGTTGGTAACTTCCAAGGTAACTTCAGAAACATTCACGTGCTGTCAAACATGTTGTGGCATCAACCTAAAATCAGTACATATTTTTATATAAATGATTCTTATATTATTATTTCATTTTGCAATATTTACTACTTCTATTTCATTAGCACATTGTTTTCAATGACAATTATCCTCACTTAAATGTTAAGTATAAATGCGAAAAGTGAGTGTTTGTTGGTAACAACCTATTAACACAAAAACTACTGATGGATTTGGATGAAATTCGAATCACAGTAAACTGTGACCTAAATAAGGATATAAGATACTTTTATTTCAATAAAAAGTGGAAAGCGGAAGCTAGTTCTTTCTAATTTACATCTTTTATTTTTTTATATTGCATTGAATAATTTCTTATAAACTGAAACTTAAAAACTGTATTTCTACCTTCCTTAGACATGCAATGGCACGTTTAACAGCAGCAGAAAAACAGAAGCGTTATCGAGAAAAGCTGAAACAAAACCCTGAAAAATATGAAGAAAGCAAAAGAAATCATAGAGAGCATTACCACAAAATAAAATATTAAGCAAGATTTGTAGCCGAACGAAAGGAAACAAGCCAATTTGATTAGGAAACTAAGGCAAAGGGAATACAGGAAAAGAAGAAAGAATTTACAAAGTATTATAGATGTGACACCGCCAAGTTCTCCATTACCTAAAGTACAAAATATTCAAGTCCACTAAACACCACCTGCATCTCCGGTTTCAAATGCGTCTAGGGAGCGTGGACGAAAAAAAGTAAATAAATAAATCCACAATATATAGAGTAAACAAAAAATTGGAAGAGGAAAATAAAAAAATTAAGAGATTGTGTGAAAAGTATAAGAAAAAACGAATGCGAATTAAACAAAAAGAAGTAAACACTAACGGGAAACTAGGAAACAAGCAAAGTTATAATCTTTTGACCAAGTCTATAAAAGATCGGTACAAGACGTTAAGGAGTCTCAGCGAGAAAAAACTGTTTAAAAGCATTTTTTAGACAGACCTTATTGAAAGATTTAGAAAGAAAGCACATCTACTTAAAGAAACACTCGGTATACACAGATAGTATGATAAAAAACAAAGAGCAGTCGTAGCATACTACTGCTACAGAAAAAAATTCGCCATATTTCGTGCGCGACGATGTGTCTAGAGCTATAGCTGAAAAAAAACAGTGACAACTAACAAAAATAAAATGCAGAGAAGATACTTACTGGATACAATGAAAAAACTTCTCATAGAATTTAAGAAAAAATTATCCAAACACACCGTGCTTAGCCGTGTAGTGGCGGTTAAGAATATCCACTACCCCATATCTTCCCGTGGGTGTCGTAAAAGGCGACAAAGGGAAACAGGCAGGAGATGGGCAGCAGCATCTTCCTGATAACAACATACTTACAATAAAAATACTGCGGTTGCCAACCCGCTCGCCAAGCGTGGCAACTATGGCAAATACCCCCCTATGATGAGAGTAACAAAGAAACGACCCCCAGTCCCCGGCGGCCCCGCTATTCCTGGCTACGGTGGCGACCATGGTAACGGCGGGGCACGTACGACACACGCACCCTGAGGACTGACAAGAAGATCGTGGAGCTGGAAGAAGAGATAGACAAGTTACGCTGGCATATTATAGGATTATCCGAAGTCCGAAGAGAGGGGGAGGACACGGTAATCCTCGAATCCGGCAACTTGCTCTATCACCGGGAAGGCGACCATCTGTCCCAAGGAGGTGTCGGATTTATCGTCCACAAGTCTCTCGTTAACAATGTTGTAAAGATTGAGAGTGTGTCGACGAGAGTTGCGTACCTTATACTCAGAATCATCAAACGGTATTCGCTGAAGGTCATACAGGCTTACGCACCAACATCGGCACATCCCGATGAGGAGGTAGAGAAAATGTATGAGGATATCTCTAGAGCCGCGCATTCCTCCAAAACCCACTATACGGTGTTAATGGGAGACTTCAACGCAAAACTAGGCACAGGAGAGAACGGTGAGCTGAAAGTAGGGAAATTTGGAATAGGGAAACGGAACCCAAGGGGCCAGCAGCTGGCCGACTTCATGAAGAAAGAAGGACTCTTTATGATGAACTCTTTCTTCCAGAAGCGACCCCACAGGAAGTGGATCTGGTCGAGCCCCGACGGCTCTACAAAAAATGAGATTGACTTTATTATGACGACCAGACGACAACTGTTCAGTGATGTCTCCGCAAGGGTGAAAACTGGTAGCGATCACCGAATGATCAGAGGCACACTAAACCTAAACGTTAAGTTGGAGAGGTCTCGTCTAATGAAGTCAACGCTCCGTCCCCCTCGTGCTCTGTTCCAAAGTCCCGAAACCTTTCAGCTCGAGTTACAAACCCGTTTTCAGTGCCTAGAAGACTGCAATGCAGTGGACGATATAAATGACAAGCTCGTGGAATCTGTCCATGCGGTCGGAGCTAAGTTCTGCAAGACCCGCCGCAGACGAACACAAAAACTCTCCGATCACACTCTCAATATCGTGGCTGTTAGACGGGAGATGAAGCTACATTCTTCAACAGATTTGACAGCATACAGGCAACTGAACAGACAGATCTCTAAATGCATGCGGCGGGACTTACGCAACTTCAATACAGCTTGTATTGAAGAAGCGATCGAGCGGAACTATGGCTCTAAAGTCTTTGCCAGAGATCTGTCTGCCAGAAAGAGACAACTGTCAAAGCTGAAGATTGAATGTGGCAGCATCGTTTCAGGGGCACCTGAGACTTTGAGTGAGATTGAGAGGTTCTATGGGCAGCTGTACACGTCATCGTTGGAGCCACACGCAAGTGTGAGTAACGATCCAAGAGCGAGTCTTATCCAACACTATTCCGAAGATATCCCGGACGTCAGTCTGGGCGAGATTAGAATGGCTCTCCAGCACCTTAAAAATGGAAAGGCCCCAGGGGAGGATGGAATTACAGCGGAGCTTCTGAAAGCGGGTGGAAAACCGGTACTTGAAGTCCTTCAGAAGCTCTTTAATTCCGTCCTCCATGGTGGCGTTACACCGGAGGCGTGGAGCAGAAGTGCGGTGGTCTTATTCTTCAAGAAAGGTGACAACGCTTTCTTGAAGAACTACAGACTGATTTCCCTTCTGAGCCGCGTCTACGTGCTATTTTCGAGAGTCATTACGAATCGTCTCGCGCGCAGACTTGACGACTTCCAGCCTCCCGAAAAGCCGGTTTCCGAAAGGGCTTTAGTACCATAGACCACATACATACCCTTCAGCAAATTGTACAGAAGTCCGAGGAGTACAATTTGCCACTAAGTCTGGCGTATGTGGACTATGAGAAAACCTTTGATTCCATAGAAATTTGGGCGGTGCTGCAGTCCCTTTAGCGGTGCCAAGTTGACTGTCGGTATATTGAAGTGCTGAAGTGTTTGTACAGTAGAGCTACGATGGCTATCCGAGTACAGAAACAGAGTAAAAACCTATCCAATTGCAGAAAGGTGTAAAACAGGGTGATGTTATATCCCCGAAACTCTTCACCGCTGCATTGGAAGATGTTTTCAAGCTTCTGAACTGGAAAAGATACGGTATTAACATCAATGGCAAGTACATCACTCACCTTCGATTTGCCGACGACATAGACCTTATGGCAGAATCGCTGGAGGACCTAAGCACCATGCTCAATGACCTCAATAGTGTCTCCCAACGAATAGATCTTAGGATGAACATGAACAAAACAAAGATCATGTTTAATGTCCATTTCACACCTATGCCGGTAGTTGTTGGGAGCACTAAGCTCGAAATTGTTGACGAGCATATTTACCTGGGACAAATAGTCCGACTAGGTAAGTCCAACTTCGACCGAGAGGTCAATCGACGGATTCATTTCGGCTGGGCAGCGTTCGGGAAACTACGACACATCTTCTCGTCAGACATACCTCAAAACCTTAAAACGAAATTGTACAACCAGTGCGTGTTGCCAGTGATGACTTACGGATCTGAGACGTGGTCCTGCTGGCTATATGAGGAAGCTCAAGGTAGTTCAGCGAGCTATGGAGAGGGCTATGCTCGGGGTTTCTCTGCGTGATAAACTTAGAAATGAAAATATCCGCAGTAGAACCAGAGTAACCGACATAGCCCAACGGATTAGTAAGCTGAAGTGGCAGTGGGCCGGCCATATAGCTCAAAGAACCGTCAACCGATGGGGAAGAAAGGTATTTGAGTGGCCGTACCGGTTGGTGAAGTGTGGGACGACCCCCCACGAGATGGAGTGACGCCTGGTAAGACATGCAGGAAGTCGATGGATGCAGGTGGTTCAGGACCGTGCTTTGCGGCATTCCTTGGAGGAGGCCTATATTCAGCAGTGGACTTATGAAAGGCTGTAATGATGAATAATGATGACACCGTGCTCATATTATTATTTCACTAAGCATCGACTATTTTATGTCATTGCTCCTTCCATTGATGCTAGAGAAACATGTATGTGCAAAACGCACGCAAACATGTCGTACAAGGTTCAGGCGTTGACAAAACAAGGTCTACTGAAAACAAGTGATTTGAATGTCATTATTAGAACGATAGTATGCAGCGATCGCTTAAAGGATAGGAAGGTACAATAAGTGTGACAAATGCAAGATCCAGAAGATAGACTACGATCACAAGAAAATTGATGGCACTATAAAATACAGTGAATGGGTGAGGAAAGAAGTTAGATTCGAGAAAAACGAAAAAATAATAAAACAACCAAGAATGTAAAAGAGGAAAAAATTTAAGAAGTTGCACATCTAAGGCAAAAATTTGAGAAGGATATTATTTCTTTCAAAAAGCATGTATAAAATATTAAAATCCAGTTTCACAACTTTCGCGAGTGTTTGAGTAATCTGCAACCCGATGAGTGCGCTATTGTAGTCGACTTTAGTAAAAATTGTAATTTTAAGTATCACGAAGAGGTGCAATCTCATCATTTCGGAGGGTCTAGAAACCAAATAACACTACATACAGTAATGCTTTACACTCACAATCACGAAACAGAACATGCAGCTAATTTCTTGTGCTCTGTTTCTGCCTCAAATTGTCATCAGCCTGCCGCCATCTGGAGCCACTTACACGCTGTTGATACTATTCATTTCTTCTCAGACGGACCATCGACTTTGCACAAAATATTTTGATTATGGGTTTACTGCAGCTACTTGGTCTGTCTTTGAAGCTGGCCACGGTAAAGGCCCTGCAGATGGAATTGGAGGGTTTTTAAAGAGTAATGCTGATAAGTTGGTGGCTACAGGCGAAGATATTCCGAATGCAGATGCGTTTTTCAAGCAACTTGAAAACACCAGTAAAATCAAGATGTTTTTGATAAAAGAGGAGCCTATCAAAAAATTGCAACATGATCTGCCGAAAACTATCCCACGTCTGATTGGAAAATTGCAGGTTCATCAAGTATTTACAGATAAAAGAAATACCTTAAAATATAGAGAGCTTTCCTGCTTTTGTAAAGCTAGTGAATTGTAATACTGCAAATGTTAACTCTGCTAAGAAAATCCTCGAACCAGAAAGGCACGATCTTCAAGATCCGTCGAAGGCGTTCCTCTTGCCGTGCTCAAAAAATCCAAAATCAAAAAATCCCAACGAAATATTTACCGAGCTGTCTATCTCTGTCTGATCTTCATCCAGTGATGAATCGGATGAATTCACCAAGTGATGAAGACTAGTCACAAATTGATAAGGAAAATCGTAAATCGATAGCTATAGATGATAAATTTCGTTTTTGTAATGTTGATAATAATGAATAAAATGTAGAGGACTACATGAACATTTTGAAATATATTTTGTATTAATATGTTTAATATACAGGGTATTTTTGGAACGCTCCCGAAAACTAAGACAGGCGACAGCACCAAGTATACCTTTGCTCATGGGTCACAAATAAATTCGATCCTGATGAAAAAAAAAACATCTTTTTACAACGTTTTATTAGCTTTATTCACGCGCCATCATGTTAGTACAGTTAAATGAAACGATAATTTCATAAAAATATCATGAAAATACTGAAACATTAAACCAGCAGTGGAATGACTGAATTTATATCAGCTGATTAAAGGTCAATGTACGCGCGAACGCAAACTCGCGCGGCCCGCAACTAGCGGGCCATACCACAATACGTAATAATTTACAACACTTGTCTAAATACTTAACTTATCTACTTAACCTACTATTTTGCCACTGTGCTTGTCTCCACGTAGCTACTTTAACCCGAATTTACAGGTTAAATAAACCCAAATAACTGGTTCGATTCCCCGCTAATGAAAAAACACTTAAATGAAATGTAACCAAGGTTGTAATCATGCGTTTTTATTCATCGTGTAGGTATGTTTATTATTCTCATGTATTCAGATATGTACCTATTCAGATTAGTCCAGTACCAAGTTATTACCGCTTACCGCTCTAAATCCTCCGTGGTCTTATGAAATGCGGCTCAAATTGTGCTCCATTCATTTCAAGGTAGATTTGGGTGCAGGCGGGGCATTATCGTGTGGTCTTCGACACAGTCCGTACGTAGTTTCTCGAAAGCATCCACGATCCTTTGGTGTATTTCATTAGCACTATCACACTCACGATTAAAAACCATTTCTTTCACATACCCCACAGAAAGAAGTCTAACGGGGTCAGATCTGGTGAGCGAGGTGGCCAAGCGTGTGGTCCTAGTCTGCCGATCCAGCGATCATCAAATAGCTCATTGAGGTGCTCACGGACGAACCTCACGACATGTGGAGGGGCACCATCATGCTGGAACCATGTGCGGCGATATTCAGCCAATGATAGGTCGTCTAAAATGTCAACCAACTGTTCATTTATAAAGTTTAGGTATCGCTGTCCGTTCAGTCGCTGTGGCAGAAACACTGGTCCCAGTATGCGATCCTTAAATAAACCTGCCCATACGTTAACCGATAATCGGGTTTGGTGCCCGGTTTGTCGAACAGCGTGCGGGTTAACCTCTGAATACACGTGTGTAATTCTTCGGTTCCAAAGGCTGTTTCTGGTAAATCCTCGACGACTCATCCGTCCAGATAATGTGCTCAATGGAACCAGGCACACGTTGTTGCTGGTATAATAACCAACGGCAGAAAACTCGTCGGTGGTCGTGATTGCCGGAACTAAAGCTTGCACTTTGTGCAATTTGTATGGGCGCATTCGATTACGCTTCAACACTTTGTGCACTGCACAGTATGACACACTTGTTCCATCCCGACGTCTTAACAATTTATTTAGCGATACTTCGTGTACCTAGGTTCGGATACCTAACATGTTTGCCGTATTTACAATCACTATAAACGTACACGTTAAGCATTATTAAAACAAAAAACGTAACAACAAGAATAATACCAACACGTTATCACAAGTAAAAACAATTTAATAAATAAAACGACGTCGAAACGCGACGCGCACGCGTGTACTAAATCAACACGGAACTGTTTCAAAAACTACGATTAATAACGAATCTCGACAAAATTGAAACCTACTGCGTCACAGCGTGAAGCAACACGAGCCGGCCGGGTTACAATTGTTTCGCACCGAGCTAGATACAGGTCGAGTGGGGGGAGTATGGTTACAGTCGCGTTCTAAAGTACTACATGGTATTGGGATATTGTTTTATAATATTATAGTAAGTAATTAATTATTTTATTGTAGAATCATAATAGGTGCTTTACTAGCTACTTAGAACTTTGGAAAAGGTTGGAATTAAGAATGGATAATGTTTATTTGAGCATTATTTGTTATTTCTATCGTAAATTATAAAGTAGTTTGTAACAAGAAAACTTAAGCTAAGGGTGGCACGCCGTCCATTATGTCGTCTTGGGTCACATGGAAGCCAGATGTTGATGGTGTGTTGGTGTTACTGGATGCTACTTCATCATCACTTTCATCTTCGCTTGAGCTTCCGTCATCAGGTCGATCACATGGTAAGTTTATCGGTATTCTTCCTCAACACTTTTAATTTTACTGCACAATTTTCCCCATTCACCTTCCCCTATCATATTTACCTTTTCGTTCACTAATTCAGTCATAAAACAATAGATATAAATAATTTTTCTTTCCTTCCTTTTTAAAACATCGTCGCGAGTCGCAAAGTAAGCTGTGTATGCGACTGTATTTTTGGAGCGAACAAAGCACGGGAACTAATAGCATGCAGGCACAGTAATACTGGCGGATTGTTCCCCCGTCG
Source organism: Parnassius glacialis (assembly GCA_033319125.1). NCBI lineage: Eukaryota > Metazoa > Arthropoda > Insecta > Lepidoptera > Papilionidae > Parnassius > Parnassius glacialis. Next base: position 3,311,900 of record JAVANC010000011.1, read on the forward strand.
CGCCCCCTTCGTACCAATATGTGATAAATCGCTCAGTGCCCAAGTTCAAGGCCAGCGTTCTTTTTTCACCGTTCGCGCGTACATTAACCTCCATTAGTCAGGTGATATTCATTCAGTTTCCACTGCTGGTTTTATGTTTCAGTATTTTCATGATATTTTTTATGAAATTATCGTTTCATTTAGCTATACTAACATGATGGCGTGTGAATAAAGCTAATAAAACGTTGTAAAAAGATGATTTTTTTTCATCAGGATCGAATTTATTTGTGACCCATGATCAAAGGTATACTTGGTGCTGTCGCCTGTCTTAGTTTTCGGGAGCGTTTCAAAAATACCCTGTATTATTTATAATATTTTGAGGATATCCGCAGTAGAACCACAGTTACCGTCATAGCCCAAAGGATTAATAAGTTGAAGTAGCAATGGGCCGGCCATATAGCTCGAAGAACCGAGAAACGATGGGAAAAAACTTCTCAAGTGGCAGCCTCGTACCGCCGGACGAAACATAGGGCGTCCCCCCACTAGATGGAGTGACGACCTGATAAGACATGCAGGAAGTCGATGGATGCAGGTGGCTCAGGACCGTGCTTTGTGGCATTTCGTGGGAGAGGCCTACGTTCAATAGTGGACATGTAATTATGATGATGATGATAATATAAGATATAAGTATCACTAAAAAGACAAAAGTGTCATTATGAATAATAAAGCAACTGCAGTGTTTTATTGATACCTAACTAAAAAGGACTAAGTGGCTTCCACTAGTTACGACAAAATTCTTCGACAGGTATCAATTGGTGATTTTTTACATGTTTCTGTTTATGGCAGTAACAAAAAAAAGAACATTAATTGTTACGTTTGGAAGGCTTTGTCCTCTATAGAAGAAGACGGTGAAATTAAAGTTATGTTTTTACGGGTAGTTGGTAATGATGCGAAGAAGTTCAGACTAGACAAGAGGGATATCAGCTACGTAAATTATGAAGATAGTATTTACATCTTGCCAGTAGCAAGTATTCTGGAAGAACATATTATGTACCAATTTGCTGTTTCCATTGATGTATTTGAAAAGTAATTATTGTCGAAATTTGATCTCAAGATTATGATTAAATTGATTATTATAAATAGTAGAATATTTCTACTAAATGTGATATTATTTTGTTCCTTACTTATGATTGTTACCTATTTCAAAGTCATTATGTTTAAAAGTAATTAAATTCTTTAAGTTTTTTGATTTTATGTCTTAGGCGTTACCAAGTTTGTCTCTGAAGTTACTTTTTGTCCCTTAATTTGAATTTTCATTTTTAAACGTGGCCATCTTCCTGCCTACATCAGAATCTATATTATTATATCTTAATAATATACTGTAGATAAAATGGCATGTGTAGTAAAGATTTTTTACGTTTATCTTGTTACCTATTTAGTTTATTTAGTTTTAATGAAAAGTTGCGTGTTTTTTGTTTGGATGTTGGTAACGCAAGATACAATTTATTGATTACTTTTAAGATAAAAACTAAGCAATTGTTAAGACTGTACTTTATTACAGCAATTAATTTTGCATAAAAAAGTAAATAAAGACAACGAATCATTTATATATTGGTTTTATTCAGACTATATCGATCACTATCTATAGGTTACGCAGTAGACAATTTTTAGAGTGTGCTCATACATTTTCGCAAATTGTGGCCAAAATAATAAATGAACATCTTGACCCTTTGAAATATACAAAGTAGCTGATATTTCTAACACACTTTTCGTGTCGGAATGCACATATTAAGCATTTATTTTTCAAAAAAATATTTTGCCTGACCTTGCCAAAGTGTGGGTCGAATAGTTGACTGACCCCGATAAGACCTAGGGACCTTCAAGAAAAGAGCTTACTCCTATTTAAAAGGCAGGCAACGCACCTGCAATTCCCCTGATGTTGCAGTTGTTCATGGGCGGCGGTAGTAACTTACCATCAGGTGAGCCGTATGCTCGTTTGCCCCCTCTCCAATAAAAAAGTTGTTCCGAAGGCCACATTAAACTTACTTAGTCATTAAACTGTGGTTCGGACGCTTCGCTACAACTCTTTAAATTGGTCAGATACTTTACACTGATTAAAAACTTTCGACCTGGCGCCCGTTCACATTATACTAGAATTATTTTGTCCGTGCAGTTTGGGTCATGAATCATCGAAGTATTTATCTCTCTCTCCCACCCACGGGCCTTAGGGGCGAGCATTGTGATGCGCATTATTGTTGTCGAAAAGCTTTATCGACAGTGTATTTAGTTTTGTCATTATGTGGGTAAGTGAAAAAAAAATAGATAAAACAACGTATTTATTAAAATATTTATTATTATTCTGCAACTAATTTTACGGATTTTATCGCGTATATATTATAAAGATATAAACGTTTTTACATTATATTTACAGCAAAAACTAAATCACTCACATATGAAATGATAGTTTGTAGTGTTATACTACTTACATTTCATTGTACACTAATTCTTCATTCTGTTTTGATATTCTGCATTCATGTTTTGCATCACTTTATACTATTTTTTTCATTCTGTTTTTGATTTTCTGCATTTATATTTTGCATCACCTTTATTTCTATAGGATCCTGTAACGTTTTTACACAATAACATATCATTTTACTTCGTATTTTCACACTATTTATCACTTTTAAAATAGCTGTCAATGAAGTCTTACCTTTTATGGTCTTTTATTGAATTCTCTGTAACTCTACAATTTCAGGCTTCATGCACGCAGCCGTGCATAAGTTTTTCCTATGTGAATCATATCTCAATTCATACTTAAATGTAATAATTTCTTAATAAAAGTCCAAAAACCAAAAATTGGTTTTTATGACAACTACTATTTATACCGTTGTCATGGCAATTTTTATTCAAATTCGTTACCGATATGATGTTTTATCTCGATATTTTCACATAAATACTCTTTTGCTCTAGGTCATTTACAATAAATTTCCTTTTAATTTAAATAATTTTTCCGTTCTCTCTAGAAAGATATAAAAGCCGAACAATCGGTGAAGAAATGGAGTCTTGCTTCAGTTCTCGTATCGGAAGCATCTTCTAAAAGCCTTATCCAGGGGCCGCTCAGCCCCGGGATCCTGCAAGCCTCTATCCTGCCTGAAGCCACTGGACTCTACGATCCGTTGCTCTGCCTGAAGTCGCCGGATCCTACAAAACGTTGCTCTGCCTGAAGTCGCCGAGATCCCACAAGTCTCTACTCTCCCTGGAGTCGCCGGAACCTACAGACCTCTGTTCCGCCCGAAATCACCGGAACCTACAAACCTCTGTCCCGCCTGCAGTCACCGGATCCTGCAGGCCACTGCGCTGTCTGAAGTCGCTGAGGATCCTGCAAGCTCCTGTCTGTGCTGAAGTCGCCGATCCTGCAATCGCCGCATTCACCTGAGGTCGTCCCCTAGAGACGCCCACGCCTACCCACCTACGCCGTGCGTGCTCGTTCCAGGCGCTGAGAGCACGCTTGGGATCTTCGGACTCAGCTACGACATAAATCTTTTTTTTATTACCTTTTTTTTTAAAAAATAATTTGTAAATCACATCATCTCATACTCCATTTTTGATATATAAAATTGTAAATACTCTTTTAAAAACTTAAATATATTATTGTCTTGGTCTATTTGGTTGTTTTGCTGATCGTAGGTTAGGTTTTCCTTCTCTTTTAATTGTCGCTTCACGACAGTTTGGCGCCCAACGTAAAAGTCCTCTTTCTCTCTTAATTCTTCACCTTTACTGCGCCTTGTCTAGTTTCTTTTGATTTAATTGCTTTACCTTTTGTTCTTAACTTACTATTCATCATTCATTTACACATCCTTTTCATACCGTCAAAATTCTAAAACAAAACTTCTTCTAGTTTTTCAACTTACTGGATTGTATTTAGGCCTACATATAACACTTCATTTACATTCATCACTCTAAGTTACATTCATCACTCTAATATTTTTATTCTAGATAACTTAAACAGGTACAATTTTTAATAAAATCTTTATTTCTTAAACTTAACTTTGCACTTTACACTTTATATAAAATTGTTTATGAAAGCCGAAGCGAGACGATTCATAAATTTTCTAAACATTTATTAACTATTAAATACTTTTCTAAACATTTATTAACTGTTAATTTGTATATATGTATAAATATAACTGTTAATTTGTATATATGTATAAATATCACCACCATTTTCACCTTATTATTTTTATTTCTTCTAATTTGTTTGTTTGTTTGGTGTTCCAGGGTTCTTCAACTTCATAGCGACTAATGCTTGAGTAAGTTCTTTATCTTTATCTTCACTTGGGAACGGCTGTCTACTCCCTTAATTCTCTTTACCTTTATCTTCACTTGGGAGCAGCTGACTATTCCCTTAATTTTTTTATCTTCACTTAGGAGCGGTTGACTACTCTTTAAATAAGCCTTAATGTCCTTTCGAAAACACTCTTCTAGAGTGGTGTCTCTTCGAATTTTTTTATCTTCACTTAGGAGCGGTTGACAACTCCCTAAATAAGCCTGAATGTCCTTTCGAAAACACACTTCTAGAGTGGTGTCTCTTCGAATTTTTTTATCTTCACTTAGGAGCGGTTGACAACTCCTTAAATAAGCCTGAATGTCCTTTCGAAAACACACTTCTAAGAGTGGTGTTTCTTCGACTAATTTTTTTTTTCTCCACGCAGGAGCGGATGACTACTCCTTAAATAAGCCTTAATGTCATTTTGAAAACACACTTTTAGAGTGGTAGTCATTGAATGTGAACTCCACCCTTACCTGAATGCAGATGATGAATGTAAGAGATAGTATATCTGATTTTGACTGGTGATGTCTGTTTCTGCAAAGCTGTGTTTTTATGGTTTATTTTAGAATGTATATATCAAAATTTTTGCTGAGTCAAAAATTTTCCAGGGTCGGGGGGAAAATGTAGTGTTATACTACTTACATTTCATTGTACACTAATTCTTCATTCTGTTTTGATATTCTGCATTCATGTTTTGCATCACTTTATACTATTTTTTTCATTCTGTTTTTGATTTTCTGCATTTATATTTTGCATCACCTTTATTTCTATTGGATCCTGTAACGTTTTTACACAATAACATATCATTTTACTTCGTATTTTCACACTATTTATCACTTTTAAAATAGCTGTCAATGAAGTCTTACCTTTTATGGTCTTTTATTGAATTCTCTGTAACTCTACAATTTCAGGCTTCATGCACGCAGCCGTGCATAAGTTTTTCCTATGTGAATCATATCTCAATTCATACTTAAATGTAATAATTTCTTAATAAAAGTCCAAAAACCAAAAATTGGTTTTTATGACAACTACTATTTATACCGTTGTCATGGCAATTTTTATTCAAATTCGTTACCGATATGATGTTTTATCTCGATATTTTCACATAAATACTCTTTTGCTCTAGGTCATTTACAATAAATTTCCTTTTAATTTAAATAATTTTTCCGTTCTCTCTAAAAAGATATAAAAGCCGAACAATCGGTGAAGAAATGGAGTCTTGCTTCAGTTCTCGTATCGGAAGCATCTTCTAAAGGCCTTATCCCGGGGCCGCTCAGCCCCGGGATCCTGCAAGCCTCTATCCTGCCTGAAGCCACTGGACTCTACGATCCGTTGCTCTGCCTGAAGTCGCCGGATCCTACAAAACGTTGCTCTGCCTGAAGTCGCCGAGATCCCACAAGTCTCTACTCTACCTGGAGTCGCCGGAACCTACAGACCTCTGTTCCGCCCGAAATCACCGGAACCTACAAACCTCTGTCCCGCCTGCAATCACCGGATCCTGCAGGCCACTGCGCTGTCTGAAGTCGCTGAGGATCCTGCAAGCTCCTGTCTGGGCTGAAGTCGCCGATCCTGCAATCGCCGCATTCACCTGAGGTCGTCCCCTAGAGACGCCCACGCCTACCCACCTACGCCGTGCGTGCTCGTTCCAGGCGCTGAGAGCACGCTTGGGATCTTCGGACTCAGCTACGACATAAATCTTTTTTTTATTACCTTTTTTTTTAAAAAATAATTTGTAAATCACATCATCCATCCTCACATTCATACTCCATTTTTGATATATAAAATTGTAAATACTCTTTTAAAAACTTAAATATATTATTGTCTTGGTCTATTTGGTTGTTTTGCTGATCGTAGGTTAGGTTTTCCTTCTCTTTTAATTGTCGCTTCACGACAAGTTCGATGATTTTTGACTATATTTTGAGGCACAGCCACTTACACAACACTTAGTCATCTTCGTACTTTATAATGAATTGGAAAATTCACTATAAACTGTTTAAAAATTCGCAAAATTTTCAATTTAAGAAATATCAAACGACTTTTTATAACAGCAAATCTGAAACAATAAATGGCGGAATCGGCCGCAAGGCAGGGTTAAATGACGTCATCTTAAAAATGTTTACCAGAATACGAAACAATTTCTATTATCTGTTTCATTTATGAATGACACTTAGACTTACACTTCCCTGAGTGAAAAAGAGGTAGGCAGCATATTGACAGTTCAATGTCGAATTTAACCATATTTGTATAACCAATAAAACATATAGACGCTCTGGGCAGCTCCTCTATTTTCTATGCTCAAAGCCCCCCCGTGACCATGGGCGCTGAAAAGTGCTCGAAACGTAGGGAATATAAAATAAGTTAATATACGCGATAAAATCCGTAAAATTAGTTTTATTTAAATGTGTAGTGTTCACGTAAATATAAGAAATCATTAAGAATAATAATGATTTAAAATAAATTATTAATTAGGTATCTATGTATTAAAAATATTATAAGTACAAATGTTTGGAATGTAACAAGGTATATTAAAAATGAATATGAAGATAATAACTTATATTATCTAAAATTAAATCTAAAACTATTTACATTAAAATTCTACATCAGAATCATCAGAGTTATCGTCATACACATGAATTACGATATCTGCTGCCAGATGAGATTTCTTCAAGACTTCATCTTGGAGTTTTTCTGCATGCTTCACACAATCTTCTCAGTTCTTTTGCGAAACGTTTGAAATTGCTTCATGCAGTAACACTTCCACATCTGCAATTTTAAAAGTTTTGTTTTTGGTGGCAACTTCATTTTTTGCTTGAGCCCATACCAACTCAATTGGGTTATATTGGCAATGTTAAGGTGGTAAGCGAATCACTTCGTGTCCTGACTCAAAAGCTAACTGATCCAATTTGTATATTTTTTCTGGTCGGTTTCGTTGAACCCGTAAATATAATGTTGTTTGTATACTCAACTAAATACTTACAAGGAAACAAATGTATTGCAAACTTTTAATAATAAAATCTGAAATACCTTTTGTAATAGTTCCGGCTTGAGCTCACTATTACTAAACTCAATCCCGTGTTGACGGAGCCACTGCTGAATTTCACTCTTTTTGTTAGCTGATGTTGGTGCCCGATTTATTTGCTAGGAGTGGTAGGGTGCGTGGTCCATTATGATGACTGATGGTTCTTCAAGACTCTGCAGTAGTTTTGTAAACCAGTCTGTGAAGCCTTTCGGCTGAATGGTAGTCCTCGTTCTGGGAATTCACAGCACGGAATACCCATCTAGCTTCGTGTATAAAACCATATTTTGTGCAGCCTGCATGACAAACTGAAACAACATAATTAAATTAATATCATATTTTGTATTAAATTATTATTAAGTCGTATTTCTTACATAAAAGATGAAAGAATGTTTACCAATTAGTCTGCCCCCCTTTCCGTTTTTGTGTTTAAGCCGCCTTGTCCATCCTTGTTTAGCCGAAATCGTTTGCGGCTGTGATTTTGGTTCACCCAAGTCTCGTCTAAATAAATTCTTGGTCAAGTGTCTTCACTATCTCTCAGGGTCTTGAGTTTTCTCAGGAATTGTAGCCGCGCACAAACGATGTCAGTCCTTTCCATCATTTGTTTACGACCATCTGGAGCTTGTGTGTACTTGTATACAAGTTCTATGAGTATTTTACGCATAGAAGAAATAGAATACTGGAATCTGTCAATTCTTTCTTTTGCTGTACTCAAAATTTTAGCAGTGGAAAGATTTTCACCGTCGCGATAAAACGATGACACTATTTGTTTAATTACACTTTTGTCAAAGTCGCCTAACTCAGTTACTGTACAAGGCCGATAGACGCTTTCTCGCGGAGAGCTAACTTCTCCCTTTATACACTCTTTTTTAATTTTGTCGACCGCTCTAACAGTCACACTACATATCGCTGCAGCAAGTTCACGAGAACGGCAGAAATTAACACTTTGTAACTTTTCGGGATCTATTTTCATTTCAGTAAAAAATATTAAAAAACTGTAGATAACAACACGTGCTTGTGCTGGTATATTGGTGCCAACAGGCAAAATATAATTGGTAAATCCAATTGGGCATACCTTAACCGCATAAAAAAAATACGTATAACATGATTATACGGAATTTTTAAAGTAGTTTAAATACATTTCGACAGCACTATCGGCTTCAACACCCTCGAAACCCATGAAAATGACACCCATCATGAAAAAATTGATAACCATTGCAGCTGCCACCTTGGATTTACATTTCGACAGCACCATCGGCTTCAACACCCGCGAAAACCATGAGAATGACACCCATGATGAATAAATTGATATCTATTGCAGCCGCCATCTTGGATTTACATTTCGACAACCCTATCGGCTTCAGCTCTCTCGAGAACCATGAAAATGACACCCATGATGAAAAAATTTATACCTATTGCAGCCGCCATCTTGGATTTACATTTCGACAGCACTATCCCCTTCAACACCCTCGAAAACCATGAAAATGACACCCAAGATGAAAAAATTGATATCTATTGCAGCCGCCACCTTGGATTTACATTTCGACAGCACTATCTTCTTCAACACCCGCGAAAACCATGAGAATGACACCCATGATGAAAAAAAAGATACCTATTGCAGCCTCCATCTTGGATTTACATTTCGACAGCACTATCGGCTTCAACACCCTCGAAAACCATGAAAATGACACCCATGATGAAAAAATTGGTACCTAATTCAGCCGCCATCTTGGATTTACATTTCGACAGCACTATCGGTTTCAACACCCTCGAAAACCATGAAAATTACACCCAAGATGAAAAAATTGATATCTATTGCAGCCGCCATCTTGGATTTACATTTCGACAGCACTATCGGCTTCAACACCCTTGAAAACCATGAAAATGACACCCATGATGAAAAAATTGGTACCTAATTCAGCCGCCATCTTGGATTTACATTTCGACAGCACTATCGGCTTCAACACCCTCGAAAACCATGAAAATGTCACCCATGACAAAAAATTGATACTACTTACTTTTAGTACGTACTACTATTATTTATTCTGTGCTTTTAAAATATTGTAATAAAAAAAATCTCTTATTATTATTATAATCAGGTATTTAATAAATTTGGATATTCGAATATTGTGTATTTGTACAGCGATCTTTTTGAGCCGCTGCAAACATCCGAAACAATGTCCACTCACGACGGCGACTGACCAGTGACCAGTATATAAAAAGTACTCTGTGCGCGAACTGAGTGAGTGAGTAAACTACTCTGTGGCTTTAGCTCCCTTTACAGAATTAATTTACATACAAGGCTACCAAATCAACGAAAATTTCGCCATTTTGGAGCCGAAAAAAATTAATTATAGCTAAACAAAACAAAATTACACTGCCATTTACATTCAGTGGCTTCCCACATGATAGATGAAGAGATTAAAAAATAGATTGAGTTAAACAATTGATATTTTCAGAAGTTAGAGTCAGTGCCGGCCTGAGGCAAGTTTTAGGATGGAGCGAGACCCAGTTATGGCGCCCCCCTTGTTTGCCCCTAATATATACCACTTGTACGTGCACATGCAAGCATGAAACTGGGAAAATCTCGACAACATCTTAAGTCTATGTCTAATTTGTTGATTGAAAACAGCCATGCTCGTGGTATTTTAGGCACTGCACTCCTTACGGTATCTATAGGATCCGTTGATGTAGAATGAAAAAACAAAATTAAAAAGGAATTAAAGTACATTTATTTTAATAAATCATAACAACAATAGACAATAAAACAAATTTAAGTCAACATTCATTAATGAGATCAATAAGCATAATCAACTTTAGAACTGGTACTTACACTTTATGTTATATGTTTACTAATTAATGTAATAGTGCTTATTAAAAACAAACTTCAGGTTTAGTCTACTGGCTTCTAATAATAATATAATTAACCCATTGAATGTCGGAAAAATTAAAACAATAGCATAACAATAGCAATTAGGACACCTGTATGGCCCTAAAACACTCAATGTAACCCATTTAAACTATTTAAATGGAGAACAAATTTTAATTAAATCGCTGCGTACGCACTTTTGCATTTACAAATTTTTATATTACCTCCTCATACGATAATGTCTGAGCTATATCATTTTCAATTGACAGCAAGGCTAGATCAGAAAGCTTATCTTCTGCGAGAGTCGACCTCAGCTATGTGTTACTTAGCTTAAGCTTGCTAAAACTGCATTCATCTTTGGCCACCGTAATCGGAATAGTTACATAAATCCGGATAGCTGTCCAAATAATAGATCTTTAACTATGAAATTGCCGTTCTGCAGTACTGGCCATTTAAAATCAAAATAATTTTTGTTTGGCTAAGAATTCTAATTTCAAATTACTTTTATTTTAAAAACATGGAACTGTTTTTTTTCAAAATCAGTAATTTTTTTGTTGATAACCGTTATTTTTTTATGTTTTTCGTCATCATGGATAGTTTAAAAATTCGAGTAATTATGGAAAATGAGTACCGTCGTGGCAGCTACGTGGCACAAGTGGCACGCAACATCAACGACGTTTACGGAGCGAATATTACATACTAACGCACCGCCTGTTATTGGTTTTCCCGCTTCCGTTCTGGAAATTTCGATCTGAAAAATGAACTGCGTGATTTTCCAAAAACTTTGATCGAATTAAAGAACAATGACGAATTAAAGGCGATTCTGGAAGCTGCTAAAAATGCTTAACATATGGGCACCCCACGAACCTAATGATCACCAGCGCGAGCTACGCATAAAGACGTGCTTTGCACTGCTTAACAGGCACACAAAGGAATTTTGAACCTCATTGTTATATGCAACGAAAAATGGATTCTGTTTGACAATCGTAAGTACACAGCAAGTTGGTTGGATCCTGATTCAGCACCTAAATAATGCCCTAAGTGAAAACTTACCCCTAGAAAAGTGATGGTCACTGTTTGTTGGTCTAGCGCCGATGTGATTCATCACAGCTTCTTACCAAACACGATGAGCTTTACTACAGATGTGTACTGTGAATAACTGAACACAATGATGGAGAAGCTCACACGTCTCCAACCAGCTTTGGTCAATGCACCTGCAGCCTCCCGCTGCTCCTGTACGGCAACGCGCGGCGTCATACTTCACAACAGACGGTCTCCAAGTTTGTGAAGTTTATGAAGTTTGTGGGTCTGTGTTGGAAGCTCCCGTCATCCGCCGTACTCGATAGACCTTGCGCCTGCGGACTTCTACTTTTTCCAGAATTTAAATAACTTTTTGGCGGAAATAAAGTTCAATACCCGAGAGGCAGTACAAAATACCTTTGAAGAATTTGTTGCCTCCCCCATCCAGCTGATTTTTTCAAGAAGGGCATCAATAAACTGCTACTGCATTAGCAAAGATGCATCGATTGCATGGGTGATTACTTTGATTATTAGAAATAAAAAATATATATTGGCAAATCCAATTGAGCATGCCTTCGCATTAAAAATAACGTATAGCATGATTAAACGGATTTTTTTTAAAGTAGTTTAAATACATTTCGACAGCATTATCGGCTTCAACACCCTCGAAACCCATGAAAATTACACCCATGATGAAAAAATTTATAACTATTGCAGCCGCCATCTTGGCTTTACATTTCAACAGCACTATCGGCTTCAACACCCTTGAAAACCATGAAAATGACACCCATGATGAAAAAATTGGTACCTACTTCAGCCGCCATCTTGGATTTACATTTCGACAGCACTATCGTCTTCGACACCCTCGAAAACCATGAAAATGACACCCATGATGAAAAAATTGGTACCTACTTCAGCCGCCATCTTGGATTTACATTTCGATAGCACTATCGGCTTCAGCACCCTCGAAAACCATGAAAATGATATCCATGATGAAAAAAATTGGTACCTACTTCAGCCGCCATCTTGGATTTACATTTCAACAGCACTATCGGCTTCAACACCCTTGCAAACCATGAAAATGACACCCATGATGAAAAAATTGGTACCTACTTCAGCCGCCATCTTGGATTTACATTTCGACAGCACTATCGTCTTCGACACCCTCGAAAACCATGAAAATGACACCCATGATGAAAAAATTGGTACCTACTTCAGCCGCCATCTTGGATTTACATTTCGATAGCACTATCGGCTTCAGCACCCTCGAAAACCATGAAAATGATATCCATGATGAAAAAAATTGGTACCTACTTCAGCCGCCATCTTGGATTTACATTTCAACAGCACTATCGGCTTCAACACCCTTGCAAACCATGAAAATGACACCCATGATGAAAAAATTGGTACCTACTTCAGCCGCCATCTTGGATTTATATTTCGACAGCACTATCGGCTTCAACACCCTCGAAACCCATGAAAATGACACCCATGATGAAAAAATTGATACCCCTTGCAGCCGCCACCTTAGATTTACATTTCGACAGCGCTATCGGCTTTAACACCCTCGAAAACCATGAAAATTACACCCAAGATGAAAAAATTGATATATATTGCAGCCGCCATCTTGGATTTACATTTCGACAGCACTATCGTCTTCGACACCCTCGAAAACCATGAAAATGACACCCATGATGAAAAAATTGGTACCTACTTCAGCCGCCATCTTGGATTTACATTTCGACAGTACTGTCAGCTTCAACATTCTCGAAAACCATGAAAAAGACACCCATGATGAAAAGAATTATACCCATTGCAGCCGCCGCCTTGGATTTACATTTCGACAACACTATTGGCTTCAGCACCCTCGAAAACCATGAAAATGACACTCATATTGAAAAAATTCATACATATTGCGGCCGCCATCTTGGATTTACATTTCGACAACCCTATCGGTTTCAACACCCTCGAAAACCATGAAAATTTCACCCATGACAAAAAATTGATACTACTTACTTTTAGTACGTACTACTATTATTTATTCAGTGCTTTTAAAATATTGTAATAAAAAAATCTGTTATTATTATTATAATCAAGTATTTAAGAAATTTGGTTATTCGAATATTGTGTATTTGTACAGCGATCTTTTTGAGCCGCTGCAAACAACCGAAATAATGTCCACTCACGACGGCGACTGACGGCGAACCATAGATAAATAATATAAATGTAGCAAGCTAATGCGGCGAACTGATATATACAGTAATCTATGGCGATGGCCAACTGAGTTAGTGAGTAAACTACTCTGTGGCTGCAGCTCCCCATTTACAGAAATAATTCTATACGAGGCTACCAAATCAACGAAAATTTCGCCATTTTCGAGCCGAAAAAAATTAATTATAGCTAAACAAAACAAAATTACACTGCCATTTACATTCAGTGGCTTCCCACATGATAGATGAAGAGATTAAAAAATAGATTGAGTTAAACAATTGATATTTTCAAAAGTTATAGTGTTTACAAGCCACAGGGACATGATAAATCCACACCATAAGCCACTAAAACCCTTTTTTTGTTTAAAAATAGCAATTAATCGATTTAAAAAAATTATTAATAAGTTCAACAATCATTTATCTTTCTAACAATGTGCTTTTTATATCATTTATATGTATAATATGATTGCTGGATACGATTTCATGCGACAAAACGGTGGAATTTTGATTTTTAGGCGTTAGTAGAACATACCCACGCGCTTTGCGCTCGGCATGCAATATATAAAAATATTTACGTTAAGTTATTTCATTAAAAAAAACCAGCCAAGTGCGAGTCGGACTCACGCACCGAGGGTTCCGAACAAATCCGTAGGTATATAAGTTAAGAATTATTAAAAATATTTTTATTATATGATGTAACTAAAAATTTATGTTTTTCGCAATTTTTCCTTTATCTGTGCTATAATATGTTGCTTCGTACCAAATTTTAAGATTCTGAGTTTACGGGAAGTACCTTGTAGGTTTTGATTCCCTTGCGAATGTCGAACATTTGCGGCATAAACGGCTGTATTTTTTGATTGCGTTGGCTTAGAAGTTTGATTTTTTCACAGCTAAGGGACAGTAGACTTGATTATTTGATATGAATTTCAGCTTGATACCTCCACGCGTTCCTGAGAAAAAGGGTCTTGACAGACAGACAGACGGACAACAAAGTGATCCTATAAGGGTTCCGTTTTTTCCTTTTGAGGTACGGAACCCTAAAAACGGCAATTTCATAGATAAAGACCTAATATTAGGTAACGTATCGTGACAATTATTTAATACTAAGAGCTAAAGGACTGCTCTTGGGTGACCTTTATCGATATGTAAAAACTTTTTCAAACACATCATTTCTCTTGAGAACTCCAATCCCGAAATATCGCGATTAAGATCATGCGTTAATTTTTCCTCCAACTTTGAGCATACTTTCTTAAAATTTTCATCGGTGGTATTCAAATCATAGAGGAAACTCTCTATTTAATTAATAATTTTCGCATGCCAGATGTGGTAAACATGTGGACTATGTACAATATGCAACTATGTGTCACCTCTGATGTACCATGTTTAAGCGAATAAATTATATTATTATTATTATTATTCTATTCTATAAACACCAAGTCTCATTAAATGTAAAAAGTCGTGTAAAGCATGTCTCTATTTAAGTTTATAACGGTGTCTAACATTGGATAGAAAACATTTGTTCTGAAGATTCAAAAGTATCCGAATTTGGTATCATTCAAACCTTTAAAAATTCAGAACACCGAAAATGTTAACTTTATCGAAAAAAGTCATGGGACTTCTTTTATTTGTATTTACCAAAGAATACAAAAAAATGTCCTGTTTGAAAATAACAATTCATTGCACTTGAAACAAATCGGTTTATGGCACCGAGTTACCCCATGGCAACATGCATTCATATCATCAGCAGGACAACTTGAAGAGCATCGCATGAAAAATTGAGGTGGAATAGTTTCGGTACTCATGCGCCGATTCTTCCTGGGCTATAAGAATATTTTCTTCTTTTTTCGTTAGCGGTTTTCAACCTCCGAGTTTATTTCAGCTTTTTCAGCTGTATTTTTAGCTGCAATGAGAGCCTTTGTTAATCCTTCGTCTCTAGGTATATTCTTTTTTGTGCATTCGTTTTGTAGCATCTGATAAATCTATGCGCTCTACTTACATGCATGTGCTGACAAGATTAACGTGGAATAAAACGTTGTGTCGATACTCTTCTTCTTTTTACTTCGGCGTGCTGATACCGCACCGCTTGCAAGCTATTGACTCTACTTTCGCATCTTGTTTGACACACCTTTCTTAAAGGTAATCTCTACACATGTTTTGAAATAAATTCCCATCTTTTTGTTGAGTTTGTAAAAAATACAAGTATGCGCTGAAAAATGCCGCGCTCGTCTCAATAAATAAGGCCATACGCACATATAACAACTAGCCACACGTTCGAAACCAAAATATTAAAAGCGAGGAAATTTCCATCAATAAACTCAGGCACATGAGCAACGAAACGGAACAGAGACTAAGCTTCTAAAGAGCGTGTACAATTGTTACCTAAATAAGTTAAAAGATTGTATTTTTCTACATATATTATGCTATGCTATTACCAAAAATTTGACTAAGTCGCCTCCTGGGACTTGGCGCCTGGAGCGGCCACTCCGTTCGCCCTATGGTAGGGCCGGCCCTGGTTAGAGTGTTTACAAGCCTTCCGGGCTTGATAAATCCACACCATAAGCCACTAAAACCCCTTTTTTATTTAAAACTAGCAATTAATCCATTTTAAAAAAATATTAATAAGTTCAACAGTCATTTATCTTTCTAACAATGTGCTTTTTATATCATTTATATGTATAATATGATTGCTAGATACGATTTTATTCGATAAAACGTTGGAATCTTAATTTTTAGGCGATAGTAGAACATACCTTGCGCTTTCTTAAGCGCTTAAGGTATGCAATATTATTTTGAATAAATTCTGCCGTTTTGGTTCAAAACAAAGGAGTAGCCATTGTGTCACTAAAGACATTCAGAGAGCGAATACGCAAAAACAAATTTCTCTTCGATATATGTACTACATTATCATTGCACTAATTTGCAGGTATTAGACGGGGGTAATAATGGAAAACTAATGACTCATAACATAACAATGTCGCACGAGCCTTTGTATACCGCACCGCCGTCGTGTACCTGCCTTCAATGATTCATTTGTTGTTATCGATAATGGTGTTGCGCCCGCGCTACATGCTCACCACCCTAGCCGGGCTGAGGCCGAACTATGATTGATGACTATTAGGTTATTCAACACTACGGTGTAAGAAGTGATGCTCTTAAATTAATTATTTCATATTTAAGTAAGAGAACGCAAAAAGTTGTCATTAACAGTATGAGTTCTTCCGAGTCGATGGTACAGATGGGCGTGCCTCAAGGCTCAATTCTAGGCCCCTTTCTGTTTCTTGTATACATTAATGACTTACCTTACATAGTAGGAGATAACCATGATATAGTATTATTTGCAGATGACACTTCTTTAATTTTCAAATTAAGTCGACAATTGCTAAAATATGACGAAGTAAATAATGCTATATCTAAATTAGTAAATTGGTTCAATGTTAATAATTTGCATTTAAATGGCACTAAAACGAAATGTATGAAATTTATGACTCCAAATGTCAAACAATTAAATACTAATGTAATTTTAAATGGGGAGAAACTGAGTCTTGTAGATACCACCATTTTTCTTGGAATCACACTAGACGCGAAGCTTCAATGGGGCCCCCATATATCAAAACTAGCAAGCAGACTTAGTTCTGCAGCATATGCCGTAAAAAAGATTAGAAGTCTAACTAGTGTTGAAACAGCTAGACTAGTTTACTTTAGCTATTTCCATAGCATAATGTCGTATGGTATTTTGCTATGGGGACACGCAGCTTACACTGAAATTATATTTGTTTTACAGAAGAGGGCCATAAGAGCAATTTATGATTTAAAGCCTAAAGAGTCGCTGCGACAAACATTTAAGGAAATTAATATATTAACTTTGGCCTCTCAATACATTTATGAAAATGTAATGTACGTACACAAAAATAAAAGTAGTTTTACAAAAATAAGTGATATTCATTCTGTAAATACTAGGAACAGACACAAGCTTTATAGTACCGGTTACTCGACTCCATCGAGTCAGTAATTCATTCTTGGGGCGATGTATACGCTTTTACAACAAAATTCCACAAAATATACAAAATTTGACCTGCTCAAAGTTCAAAAACTTTATTAAACTAAGTTTGTATAAAAAGGGTTATTATAGTATTAAAGAATTTATAGATGATAATAACCCCTGGAAATGAGGTGATCGCTACCAAGCTATTTCTAATTTGTTGTGTTGTTAATTTGTGTATCATACATGATTGTAAGCTGTTATTTTAAAAAAAAAGTCCCGCTGGGTTTCTTGCTGGTTCTTCCCAGGACAGAGGTTTTTTTTTCGAACCAGTAGTAATTATACAAAAGAGTGACTTTCAATAAGCATTATTTATAATCTATATTGAATAAAAAAGTTTCTGTTTCTGACCCCAACTGCACGGACAAAATAATTTTGCTATAGGTATTAAATTAGAAAAAAAATCTCATTTATCATTTTAAAATACACTTACCAATATCCCTCACCAGCGAAATTCTTAGAACATCGAACAATAAATATTCATTCGACTATTTCCTTCATCTTATATTCCCTAATTTCCAAATTGGTAATGTTTTTAACATATTTTTATATGAATCATCTGATGAAAACACGTCTATTTCCTATTTTATTTTTTCCATTTCACAACAATGCTTTATGCTCTTACTAGCTAGGAAGCAGTAGCTATATAATAAGAGCACTTACATTATTTAGTTATGTTATTTATCATGAGCGTGAACGTAAATAAGGAGAAAATTATGTGCTGATAGATTTGGGAAGGAAGATTATTTCCGCCGACCTATAGTATATAAATGCAGCTTTACTTTAATAACAATCATAATATCCTCCGCCGCTTTATTTCCCTTTCTAAATAACCCATCTGGTTGGGTCATTGTTTATTTATGTATTATATTTTTTATTTTAATATATATAATATAAACACTCACGCCTGTCACCCAGAGGGGTAGGCAGAGACTATGGACTTCCATTTGGCACGATCCTGACAGACCTCTCTCGCTTCCTCCACATCCATATACCTACGCATACACGCTCGTCGGTTAAAGGTACTCTTAATTTGGTCCATTTTCAATATATCGCCAATTTGGTCGATAAACTTTCGCCTAGGGCGACCCTTCCCGACTCTGCCATTCACCTCTGCAACATAAATTTGCTTTCTTACTCTTTCCTCATTCATTCTTTCTACATGACCAAACCACCGAAGCATTCCATTCTTAATCTTAGTCACAACATCATCTTGCAAACCACACTCTTCTCTTATTAAACAATTTCTCACTCTGTCATTCAGATTCATCCCTAACATACTCCTTAATGACCGCATTTCTAGAGCATTTATTCTACTCTCGTGCTTCTTCTACCACACCCAACTTTCACTACCATACATTAAAGTAGGCACTAACACAGCATTGTGAATTGCCATACGTGCCTTTTTGGACACATTCTGACTTTTCAAAATAGAGTGTAGAGCCCCATTCACTCTGTTTCCTGAATTCACTCGTCGTTCTATATCCTTATCACATCTACCATCCTTGCTAAACACACATCCCAAACACACAAACTCATCTACTTGCTCTACCAACTCCCCTTCTATTCCTATTTCACATATCGTTTTACTTTCTTCTCTTTCAAAAACCATAACTTTCGTCTTACTTGCGTTCACTTTCATTCCCTTTTCTTTTAATGTCCTGTTCATTAATGTAACCATCATTTGCAACTTGGCTGCCGAAGACGCAAGTATGACTTGATCATCGGCGTACAAAAGGCATTTGACGGTTAACTCACCCATTCTTAACCCGCATTCTTCTACTTTCAAATTTTCCAAACAACTGTCCATAAATAGGTTTAACAGCCACGGGGAAGCCACACAGCCCTGTCTGACACCTTTATGGATGCCAAACCAGTCCGAGTAGGCGCCGTTGATCCTGACACAAGCACTAGAGTCCCTATATAGAGACTTCAATGCCTGTATCAAGCCAGCGCTCAACCCAAATGAGTTCAGTGTTTGCCATTACACATCTCTGTCCACTCTGTCATAAGCCTTCTCCAAGTCTATGAACGCACAAAAAACTTTTTGGTTTTTGGCCAAAAACTTCTCCGCGACCATGCGCATGGAAAAGACCTGATCCGTACATTCCATTCCCTTTCTAAATCCCGTTTGCACATCCCAAATTTTTCCATCAGTTTCTTTCATAACTCTTTCAATTAGTACCTTAGCATACAGTTTTCCCACAATGCTAAGAAGGCTGATACCACGGTAGTTTTTACAGTCCTGCTGTGATCCTTTTCCTTTATATATTGGGACTATCACGGCTTTGCACCAGTCTCCCGGTACCCGCTTAAGTTCCCAACATAAATTAAACAAGGTGTACAGCAGGTCTGCCACCACTCCTTCTCCAGCCTTTAGCATTTCGAGAGATACTCTATCATAACCGGCTGCCTTACCTGCTTTTATACTTTTCATTGCTTTCATTATTTCATCTATACTTATATCTCTATCTATTTCCTTTTCTTTCGGAATTTCAATTTCATTTAATTCAAACGTCTCATCACTCATAAACACGTTTTCAAAGTATTCCTTCCATCTTCTTAAACTCAAAACTTCGTCATTCAGAATACAGCCATTCTGGTCTCGTATAGCATTCATTCTAGGCTGTTTTGAATGTCCCCTGGCAGTTCTTACGAGTTTCCAGAACATTTTAATGTTTGCCTGGAAGTTATCCGATATTCTTCTATCATTCTTATCCATTCTTTCTTGCTTTTTACTTTCAACTACCTACTTCTTTTACTCTCTTATTTAGGTGTCTAAAGACTGCCTTTTTCCTTTCAATATCATCATCATTCATACTGCTAGAATTACTAGCCTTGGTTGCTAGTAAATCTAGCCATGCTTTCTTCTTTGCTTTAACTTCCATCCGTACCTCATCATCCCACCATAACATGTTATTTTTCCCTTCATTCGTTCTCTTACTTACACCACAGCACCGTAGCTGCATCCACTAAACCTTTCTTGAAATTATACCACACAGTCTCCAAGTCTAAAACATTCATACACAATTCAGCCATACCACTTATATTTTCTCTCAATCTACATTTGAACTTCTCTTTCCCACCTTCATCTTGTAACCTCTCTGTTCTTATACGCTGTAACGCAGTGGTAGACACAGATGTCCGATGCCTCCAACGTCTGAAAAGACCATTAATTCGGTATAAGACCAAGTAATGATCTGTCCCTACGCTAGAGCCCCGGTAAACCCTTGTATCTACCACCGCGCTCCTCATTTTTTCATCAACAATTATAAAATCTATCATACTTCTATCATCACCTCTTTCCCATGTATACGTGTGAATCTTCTTATGACAAAAGAAAGTGTTCGTCACAAAAAAACTCCTTTCCACGCATACGGAGAGAAGGCTTTCACCATTCTCATTTATACTTTCATCACCAAACGTTCCCAATATCCTTTCATAACCAAGCCTCCTCACCCCAACGCTTCCATTAGAATCGCCTAATATCACAATATTTTCATTAACCTTGCATTTCATTAGCACCATTAACAGTGGTAGAGCCCTGCGGCAGCTTTTGCTGTCGCATGGATGGGCCGGCTCGAACCGGGGTGGTACCACGACCTCACAGAATACCAGCGTGAAGTAGAGGTTTATCTCTGCGTTTCGCTTGGTGAGTGCAGGTGGCCGGAGGCCCTTTTTACTGGAAATGAGGCATTCCATCCTAGTCCTCACGGGTGAAAACGCATCTGCATTTTGATCCGTAACAGAGGATAGATGTAGATGTCTATGGGCCGCAGCAACCACTTACCATCAGGTGGACAGTGTGCTCGTTTTTCACCCTTATCCTATAAAAAAAAACCATCCTTACCAACTCCCAAAACTGCTCTCGGATATAAGTGGGCTTAGACATGTCTGGGGCGTAGACCCCTAAAACAAACAACTTCTTTAAGCCCACTTTCATTCGTATCCATAGCAGTCTCGGGCTTACACATTCATACTCTTTCACACAATGACCCATTCTTTCTGAAAGGATGATACCGACTCCCTGGCATGCCCGCTCGGTCTCGTCTACACCAGACCAGTACGCGGTATACATGCCATGTGTAGTGGCATCCTTTCCCTTCCGTTTCGTCTCATTTACACATAACACGTTTATTCCTCTATCATGCATCATATCGCATACTACATCCATCTTATCATTCATTCCCCCACATACATTCAATGTAGCCAGACGGGCTTCCGCAATCCACTTTTCGCCCCTCCGGACAGAACGTGACGGGTGGCGAACCTCGTCGCCGGTTTTCCTCCCGGAGATTCTTCGCACCCCTGCCCCATTAAAGGGGCGCCGGGAACTCGGGGCCATATCGTTAATTTTATGCCTCATGTTGCGAAAGTAGGGTGTGGTATTTTTTACGCCGCTACCACACGGCGAGGAGCCGAATCAGTTCTTTCGGCTTTGTCGCTTGTTTAGCACCACCCGGAGGACACGTGTAGGGTGGGCCTAGGATTAGGTGGTCGAAGCCTACGGACGCGAGCGACTCATCCTTTTAATATAGTTAATGTATATTTATAATCCTCTTTTTTATATTTATATAGCCCAACGAGATGAGAAAACTATATTAATAACCAACAACGTTAATAAAACATTTATATTTATCTAAAACTAATTATTTGCATAACTCTACGTAATTAAACCTTACCATTTAAAATTACATGCATTTTTACTGCTGAAAATAGAGCTCTAATAATAGAGCAAATAATAATAATATATAGAAAAATAGAGATTGATAGCACAGAGTAAAGAAGACTAGAGGGGAAGCTTTCTAACAACGTCGAAAATTTATACCTATTCTGATAGGGTTATCACCTGATTCATGTGAAAATTTTAAGGAAAAAATATCTATATTTCTATCAATATCATTTTCGTAAGACAACGTATTCATGAGTACAAAAAAATCAGATGGTATTAGTAATGACTGTGATGATGGTAGTGGGCAGTGGCGGTGTTGATACACCACCACCACCAGTGTTACTACCAGGAAGATGGTGGCGGTAGTAAGGGCTGTGGTGGTGATGCTGGTCGTGGTGGTAGTGCCAGTGGTGGTCCACTACCCACCACCACCACCAATGATACTACCAGCACCACCACAATCACTGACACCATTACCAACACGTACAGCACCACCTTCCACCGCTACCAACACCGCACAATCAGCACCACCGTCCACCATTACCATCACCAACACTAATACCACTAACACTAACTGCACCACTGTCTGGCTATTATATTATTTTCTTTCGAATTTTTCATACATACTGTACAACTTAGGTATTTAGCTTATACAAACACTAATTAACTAATATAAATGTATACTTAAATCTATAATGTCTTATTTTATAGTACACAATATCTAAACTTAACTCTAACTGTAAAAAAAATTAATAGATTTATTGATCTTTAAAATCACGAAATATTATTCGTCTATTTATTTCAATGCGCGTGACCAACAGCCCTTTCATTCACACTCTGACTGAGCCGACGCAAAACGGTTTGTACCCTGACGGAGCGTCGGTGAACATGTCGGTGAGAGCTCACGCACACATCGCTGCGCTATGTGTGGGTGTACCCGTAGCGAGACGTTTGTATGTAGCTTCCCCTCTGGTCGGTTTCTTTACTCATGTGTTGATAGTCTCATTGGGCCAACTCAGTTAGGCAACCGTAGCATTCCATTACTCTAAATTGTTATCCGGAAGATACTGCTGAGAATCTGTATATATCCGACGGGAATAGTCGACGCAATTGAGGGAGGGCGGGTGGTGCTCTTCAAACTAGGTAAGACACAATTTTATTTTATTTCGCAGATCTTACCTAATTTTTTTTATTATCATCTTTACTCTTGCGGTATTCATAATAAAAGGCTAAGTTAATTATATAATCGTGTTATATTTTCTAATTCTACGCAACAATATGCTAATAGCAATTAGCAGTAACTATTACTAAGTTATTTAATCTTTTGTTTTAATGGAAGCCAAAATAAGGCGACTTATTGAATAATGCTACATTAAAATATATTATTCAAATAAATATTAACCACTACTTACTACTGCAATTAAGTAAATTAAATCTACCTTTAATTCTAATCTTTTTAATACGTAAGTGAACCTGACTTTGTTCTAAAGTAAAAAACATTTATTTCGCAAATTATTTATCTTGAAATCCTTCAGAATAATTATTAATTATAAAAAAGTTATATATAAACTCCTACGTCTGTCACCCAGAGGGATAGGGAGAGACTACGCACTTCCATTTGGCAAGATCCAGACACGCCTATTTCGCTTTTATCACATCCATATTCTACATAATGTGTAGATACATATGAGTACGTGCTCGTCGGTTACTCTTAATTTGGCCCAATTTTAATATAAATATTACTAATTGGGTTGATAAACTTCCATCTAGAGTGTCCTTTACAGAGTCTACCACTCATTTTTGCAGCATAAATTTACTTTGTCACTCTTTCCTCATTCATTCTTTCTACGTATCTAAACCACCGAATCATCACTATCTTATTCCTAGTCACAAATTTCCTTTCAAATCGCACTGTTTTTTATCACACAATTTCTCATCTGATCATTCGTCGTAAAGTCAGTCACTTCTAACATACTTCTAAATGACCGTAAATATTCTACAGCATTAGTGCTCTCATACTTCTGCCACACCCAACTTTTACATTAAGGTAGGGCTTAAAACAGCATTGTCAATTGTCATAAGTGCCTTTTTATACACACACATTCTGACTTTCCACAATAAGCAACACACTTCCCACAGTTAATGTCCTGAATTTACTGTTCGTTCTATATCCTTGTCATGTCTACCATCAATACTAAACACTCATCCTAAATGCACACACTCATCCACTCGCTCAACTTATTTCACAAATCGTTTTACTTTCTTCTCTTTCAAAAACTGTATCGTCATACTTGCGTTCACTTTCATTTGCAACTCGCCCGCCTGCGACGCAAACATGACTTGATCGTCGGCGTACAAAAGGCATTTGACGGCTAACTCACCTTAACAAAAATAAATTATGCAAAAATACTGTTTTGTACCAATGGCAGTATTCTACAAATGTTTTTTGATAACACCTATTAACATATAAGATACGACTGCGCTAGCACTTCTTACTAGTTTGTGGATGCGACTTAAAACTAGTTCATCATCATTGTTAACGATTAAGTCCACTGCTAAAAATAGACCTTCCCCATAGATTGGGGATCCCCCTGATAGAGGGATAGGGTTGCATGTTTAGGGACAATAAATATATTCGCTCTAAGTAGAGTTCAATGACGTATGATAAAAGGAAGTAGAAAATAATATTCTATAAGAAATATAATTTCTGTAAAAATTTAAAGTGTGTAAGATTTATTTTAGAGTTACATCACTTTACATCTTGAATTGTGGTCGTAATTTTAATACAATATTACTAATACTACTGAATCTTTCAGTACAGTAAGTACTGAACAAATTTTTAATTTTGTTTAAGGCTAGCCGCACACACACAATAATATTGTCAATGCAAGATTGTCAAAAATCTTCATCAATATATGGCCCGCATACTACGCAATATTATTGGCAATTTTTCAAGGTACAATCTAACTTAGTCGCTCTGCAGCTAGATTCATGTGTGCACGTTTAATATAATAGATATAAAGAAAAAAGGCGTTGCATTGAGTATTGCATTAAGAAAGGATAATCAAGAAAGAAACGATGGATTAATCTTTCTTTTTTTCATTCAATTTTTTCTATACGTCTTCTCTCGTGCTATTTGGTTTGACTTTTTTGTATAAATATCGAGCAACTTATCAAGCGCCTTATTTTTCCTAACTTTATCGCGAGATGCTTCGCAGGATGTATTCCAAAATTCTGGATAAGTTTATCATGTTTTAACAAATACTGACAAATATTGAATTTCCGTGAGAGTACTATCATCAACACTATTTTCATTGTTTTCGTCCTCCATTTTGAACAAAAACAAACGTCCACCTGCCTTGAAATCTTTTCCTGAACTAAAATATTGCCGAGCACCAGTGTTGCCAATTTCTAGCTTTACCAAGTTGCTAGACATTTTTCAAAATGGTGCTAGATTGCTAGATTTTTTACCCCAAAAAGTTGCTAGAAGTAGCTAAATGTTACAGTACGTAGGTAGATAACAATAAAATGTCAAGTTCTGGCAATCATTTTTAATTTAAACATTTGCCACTTTTCCTGAGGGAGTCTCTAATGGCAGAGGATTGCGTTCAGAGTTATGAAACTCAATCAACCTTTAAATTCGTCCATATTTTTCCACTTCGGTCTATATTTCTGTGCGTACGCTTTCTTTTTCGAAGATAAATCCATTTTCAAATAAAATTAATTTATATAGATAAAACAAAACAACACAAGGAAGAATTCATGTAGCGTGTACTATTTTGGTTTGTAAGTTGTAGTGAGTAATCTGCCGTAACGCAGCAGGAAACGGGGAATTCCCGGCCAACACCGACCTAAACCTACCATAGCATCTATGACCATAGATTCGCGTTTAGTTTTTATTTTTTCTTTCGAGACTTGGTACCCTACTCTACGAATCTCGATAGCCTCAAGTCTCATAATGAAATGAAAAGTTGCTAGAAAAAGTAGCTAAAAAGTTTCAACAAGTAAAAAAAGAAGCTAAAAATTAACAGTGGTAGAGCCACGCGGCAGCTTTTGCTGTCGCACGGATGGGCCGGCTCGAACCGTGGTGGTACCACGACCTCACAGAATACCAGCGTGAAGTAGAAGTTTACCTCTGCGTTTCGCTTGGTGAGTGCAGGCGGCCGGAGGCCCTTTTTACTGGAAATGAGGCATTCCATCTTAGTCCTCACGGGTGACAACGCATCTGCATTTTGATTCGCAAACGAGGATAGATGTAGGTGTCTATGGGCCGCAGCAACCACTTACCATCAGGTGGACTGTGTGCTCGTTTGTCACCCTTATCCTATAAAAAAAAAACAAATTTCATTAAATTGTAGCTGTCCGTCACCAAAAAATAGATATGTCTGGCTATAAAGTTGCTAAGTTGGCATCACTGCCGAGCGCCCGCAAACGACAATATTATTGAGAATATCCCTGCCTCCCCCCAATATTGGTGAGACAAAATCAGAATTTCTGGATATCCACAATAATATTGAACAATATTGCAATGCAGGCAGTACACACACAATATTATTGACAATACGTAGTTTATTGTCAATATTATTGTATGTGTGCGGCTAACCTAGTGCGAGAGTTTGTCTATTTTTTTCTGAAGAATTCTAAGCAAATTCCGGAACTGTTAAAGATTTTTTCATAAGATATACTACCCGTGCGATTGAAGAATAAGATTGAAATGGCGTCGACTCTATTCATCTCTCGCTCGCACACTGTCGCTATCTATACTCACACCCGCCGGTAAAGATTGCAAAAAAAATACCTAGCGAATTGCATTTTTCGTACGTTCTATAACTTTAGTCCGACTTGTCATTGGATGATTGGAATCAATTATAACAAAATGGCATAAACTACAAAAAAATAATTCAGTCCAATTTCGCTAATTTGTTTTTCGACGCGTTTTGAGAGTTTTCTTTATAATTATTGTTAATTTTATTTGTAATGTTGTAGTAATTATTGTTGATTTATTTTTGTATAAAATATTTGCATCTATTGAGACATGAGTAACCATTTTTAAAATTTCGGTGTTGGAATGATTGAAGCGATTGTAATAAAATAAAACTTTACGAACAAATACAGAGTAATACCAGATGGCTCACTGGCGCATGCGCCTAAAGAGAAAGCGGACTTATTTGCTTCTCTTTTTGCTTGCAATTCGCGTCTGGACAGTAGCAACAGCGTACCATCTCAATTACCTCACTGCGGTACCTCTATGTCTGAGGTCCGTATCACCAACAAGGAGGTACTTAAAACCTTGCGAAGTCTAGACGTGAACAAAGCTAGTGGGCCTGATGGTATACCAGCTATAGTTCTGAAGGTCTGTGCAACTGAGTTGTCTCCTGTGTTGACAAATTGTTCCGTCTCTTATTCAGGACTGGAATAGTGCCTAAATCTTGGAAGCTGGCCAATGTGTAGCCTGTGCCTAAAAAAGGTAGCCGTACCGACCCTGCCAACTATCGGCCAATTTCAATTACCTCCATACTCTGCAAGATTATGGTGCGTATATTGAACGCCCACCTCATGGCATACCTAGAGCAAAATGATCTCCTCAGTGATCGCCAGTACGGGTTTCGCCGAAATCGATCAACTGGGGACCTTCTAGCGTATGCCACTCACATATGGGGCGAAGCCCTCGAGAACAGTAGTGAAGCACTTGCTGTTTCCCTCGATGTTTCGAAGGCTTTTGACAGGGTTTGGCACGCTAGTCTATTGGGCAACTTTTCAGCGTACGGCTTATTTGGCCTAATTGTCTGGGTGAAGGACTTTCTGAGTGAACGGTCTCTCCGGGTCGTCGTTGATGGCTGTTCATCCAATACTGTGGCGACTAACGCCGGTGTTCCTCAGGGGTCCGCTCTCTCCGCAACTCTCTTCCTGCTGTATATAAATGATCTGCTCATTCCCGGTGTCTATGGATATGCAGACGACAGCACAGTTGTGGAGAGATACCAACCAAGCGCCCGGGCCAGTCGGGATCAAATCCAGTCAGAAAGAGAGGCTATGGTTGAGCGTGTAAGTCTCACACTACAGGCAGTCTCCGAATGGGGCGATGCCAATCTCGTGAGATTTAACGCCTCCAAAACACAAGCGTGTCTTTTTACCGCTAAAAGGAGCCCGCTCACCTTGGTTCCTACTTTCCGGAATGTATCCTTGGAGTACACTGACCGCCTTCAGTTGTTAGGGATTGAATTTTCTCCGAACCTATACTATGGGCGGTTCATTGAGTCCAGAGCCAAAGCAGCCGCAAGGAAACTTGGTGTCCTTGCAAGGGTGCGGCGGTACTTCACGCCGGGGCAGCTTCTTACCTTATATAAAGCGCAAGTCCGGTCGTGCATGGAATACTGCTGTCACATATGGGCTGGTGCTGCAAAATGTCACCTGGCAGCATTGAACTCAGTGGAGACGTGCTAAGAGGCTCATTGGTGACCTTGATTTTTTTGAAACCAATCTTGTCAGCCTCGAGCACAGGCGCAGAGTAGCCGGTATCTCTCGGTATTCTATAGGATGCATTTCGGTGAGTGTGCGCAGGAATTACACGCCTTAATTCCTCCCTCTCCTTTCCACAACCAGACGGTCGGCGGGTCTTCATCCCTTTGTTGTCGATATTCCACGCATTAGAACCAAACGGTTTGCTTCGTCTTTTGTAATGCGTAAAGCAAAGGAGTGGAATAATTTGCCGGCGTCTATCTTTCCGTCCGAATATAATCTAGGCGTCTTCAAGGCAAGAGTGAAAAGGCTTTTGTTACGATAAGACAGTGCGATTTACCATCTAAGGCTGCATCACCACTTACCACCAGGTGGGATTGTGGTCAAGCACTGGCTTATAAGTAAAAAAAATACCACCCAGGCGAAGCCAGAGCGTGTCGCTAGTTATAAATGTTTTTTTTTATTAATGTACTTACGCGTACAATTCTTTTCAAATATTTTCCCATATTAACCGAACAATATAACGTTATAACGAGATACCGTTATTAGCAGGATTTCGCTATTGGTACTGTGCATATTGACGGTACGGACTCGGAGAGCCGCCAATTTATAATCCCATTCTTTATCCGCACGGACTGTACCTAGAATATGATTAATTACGAGGACTTCGAAACATAACATAATAATTGAGCTTTAAAACATTTTAAAAAATCAATTAAAATATTCGTCCTATATAGAATTTATCACTAGACAATTGCGTTATACGTGGCAAAAAAACGTTACAGTCCTAAAAGTTTATTCACATCGTAAAAATTAAATCTATTACATTATTAACATTTCAGCAATCAGAGGCGATACCCATTCGTTTAAGGTCATTTAAAGTTAAATTATCTTCGGGTTCCTGTTTTATATATTTATATATACTTAAACAAAATTTCGACTAGTGTTACTAATATATATATATATATATATATATATATATATATATATATATATATATATATATATATATATATATATATATATATATATAATATATACATATAATCATTGACATTGTTTTGTGTATATAAATGCATATACTAGAAACTGAAAACCTTTAATTTAAACGCAACTTTTCACTTATGGTGACATTGTAACAAATAACTCCACCTCAGTACTAACTAGCGACATCTGGTGAGCGGTAGATTATTAGCCCTCATTGGATAATTTATAGAATACAGCGTCCAATGCTGGCGGCGTCACGCGGCCGAACAACTTGCTGAGAGGTGCCGTGCACTCGCGCCAAGGCGTTACTTAAATTAATACATGAGGAAGTAGACCTATTCACATACTCTCAGAGTGAATTCACAAAAGCTGCATTTTTTATCATATCATGTTACAATAAATAGCGTAGTAAAATGTTTACACTAGCGCAGGACATATGAGCCTGTAATCTTAGAATAATAACACCTAGAAGCCGAGTCCGCGTCCGTAATGCGAGGCAACTCAAACTAAGCCAGTATGGCTTAGTTCAATACTCGGCCCGTTAGTGCTCAAGGTCGTGTCGTGTTGACAACAGTTCTCAAAATTTTAATTAAAAATGACGGTTTGTGCAGTGAAAGGATGTCACAGCACATCAGAGAAACACAAGAAACATAATAACATTACATTTCACGTGTAAGTAATACTTTTGAACTTATATTTTTACGTAAAACATTCATCAAAAATAAATATGAATTTTTTAAAACTGACACATGACATTGTAATATGCCTATATGCAAATGTTGTCAGTGGTAGAAAAAAATCTCCCACTTTTTGTCGTGTTATTAAAAATAAAACACGTCAATAGGAATTAAATACTTATAATAATAATACTTCATTTTCCGAAAGATTTGATGATGAAGATAAAGAATTGACTCAACACTTATTGAAAACACTGATTCCAAATGATGTCGGATTTGAAATTACACGGGGTAACGATGATCCTAACTGCAGAAACCACATTGTTGGCTATATAGCTGGAAAGACATCTCACAACCCGAGTAAAATGTAAATATTGCATTGATAACATGCTTGCAAAAGAGTAACTTTGGTTCCATAAATCGGTATGTATGATGGATAAAGGTGGTTTAGTTTACGCCTCAAAGGAAGTTTATTCTATTTGTAGTGTTGCTGAAACTGATCTGAGACGTTATCTAAAAGAAAATTCAGGCAATATTTTCGAAAAAGAAGTCACACTTCAAATTATGAGAAGATTCATAGGAGGAACTCGTATTTTTTTCTATAGAATACGTTAACTCCCACTTCCATGATTCGAATTTAACGAGACTTATTGTCGAGCGCTACTTAAGAATTAGACTGTTCAAAAATCCAAAAAAGAAAATACTTTACGATTCGTATCATCAAAGCGGCACTTGTTCAGGAAACAGTTTCAGTTACAAGGCTACTGATATAAATGATTTTAATATTCATGTGTGTTTTTCTTATAAAGTTTTCTCAATAACTTTAAGCTGGAAATTAAAATGTTCTTATGTTTTTCGTATTGTAGCTTACGTTATGCATGCAGTGAGGCGCGATGCACCATTATTCGATGATTATTAAAAACAAATTAGTTAAAACAAACTGAATAATACATACTGAATTCACCAATCGTTCGTCGAACAGTCGTGTGTCGGGCATCGGGCGGGTGTGTATATTGAACTTGCATTAGTCATAATTATAACGTCTCTATTCAGTTACAAAGAAAAATATGCTACAATCATATTTCAATGGCTCATAAAAGTGCTTGGCTAGACAGGCAAATACCCTATTCAAGAATGTTTTGAATTTGGCGGGCTACACTTCGATAACAGAATTCGAACAAACGTATTTTCACATTTGTATCAGTAATACGTTACGTCGTAACTGTTAGTTTAATATAGTTTCAACTTCCCTACTTTTGGGGAAAATTTTAATGTATTGGGAACATTGTTTTTTCACTTGTGTGCGTTTCGTCTAGCATAAACACAACTTGCTTACGCAAACATAAATTTGTTCTTGCCTCACGTTTGAACGTCCGCTTTGTAGGGAACTATCGTTCTAGGTGTTATTATTCTAAGCCTGTAATGTACCCTTATATTTCCCACCCTTGTGTGTGAAATTTTTACTCCAATTTTTTGGACCACCTTGAAGTAATAAAACCACCACTACCACCTAGGAATAATAAAAAAAATATCATCAAAATCGTTTCACAATTGACGAAGATATTGGCGTTACATACATACAAAAAAATACATCCGAATTGCATACCTCCTGCTTCTTTGAAGTCGGCTAAAAGCGAAAATTTTAAAATTAAATCGACTACAAATTACCAGCGAATTTTGATGACATTTCTGTGAGACTTCTCCAAAGGTGTATCTTTAGATTAAAAAAAATATTTGCAAAATTGGTTAACAAATACCATAGAGCAATACAGGCCACCGGCGGACCGGAGGGAAGTAGCCATAGCGTTATTTTCCCATACATAATTTAAAATTAAAAATTTTGTACAGCAGACTTCAATATAAGTTTTAAGAATAACTCAAACACTGTTGGTCTGACCTTGATCAATTCAATTCATATGGGACCACACGAGAAGTATCAGCTTTCATATAAAAAAATAATCACCGAAATCGGTCCACCCAGTAAAAAGTTATGAGGTAACACACATAAAAAAAACATACGCGTCGAAAAGCGTACCGTCTCCTTTTTTGGAAGTCGGTAGAAAACTGTCTGTCACTTTTTGCCGGGAGAAATCTACGCACAAAAAAACAATCGTCTGTGGCTATGAAACTCACACATAATAATTAAAACAATAAGCTAACAATTTCACACGCGCAGTTATACATTATTACAATATCGCTCGGTGACAGCAACAACTCTAATACAGATTCTGATCAATCGCTCGACCGATCTGCACTTTGTATGAGCGGCTTGTGTTGGGTAAACAAATCCGAATTTTAAGTTTAAAAAGTAGTAAATAGCAATAATGTCGTTATAAATTACTTATTTAAAAAAATGTGACGCCATCTTTTTGTAAATTTGGCGTGACAGATTTCTTTTGCAGCAAAAAATCTGAACAATTCGGCAGTTTTGTAGGACGTTGATTCAGCCGCGTAGCTGGATTTAGTTTAGTGATCTGTGCGGCTGCAGCTTATACTTTGACAAAGGGTAACAGCTGCGTATGGCTATTCGCCTCCATTCATCCGTCAGGTAGCAGCGTTGCTCTATGACAAATACGGTCAAATTGTCACTTAAATTGACACTCCATTTAAATTATCTAAAAATGAAACAAAGAAAAATAAAACAAAAAAAATCAATATTCAGTCTGTATTAAAATCTCATCCGAAGCAATTAGTGTTACTAAACGACATAATATGTAGATAGCAATTTAACACAAGTTGTTAAATATAAAATACTATATATGTATATAATAAAAGAAAAAGAATACTTTAGATCAAAACGATAAACGCACTTTACAATAAAACCTTTAAGCATAGACAATAGAGATGAATTGACAACTCATTCGAAATAGTGAGATGCAACTTTGTTAGTCAATAGCTAGTCTCTTTTTATTAGGTTCGTAATTACAATAGAATAGAGACCAAAGAAATGGTAAAATCATAATTTTAGAAACACAATGAATTGGCCGCAAATTCTCTGCATCTTTTTCACACTTTAGTTCCTTTATTATAATCATCAACATTATATGACTCGTACCTTCTATGCCTACGCATTTAACAGTTTGAAAATTCTATATTTAATTATAAGCTACAGACATTGGACAAACAAATAAAGAAAGACAACACTATATACACCTCTAGTGACGTCAAAACCAAACTAAAACCGTGCTCAACTTATTGCAAGCACACGCACTCACGCTCACATATGCATCTAAAATCATTAAAACATTTACAAATGATTTTAGGTACATATGTGTGCGTCCAGCAGTTAATTATTATAGGCTGTTAAAAGAAGAAAGAAGAAATATGTGTGAGTGCGTGTCAAGAAATTGAGGTTGAAAGTGAGGATGGAGTTATTGGTCCATCTTTCTTTATTGGTCAAAAATCCTTTTTTTCCAGCTATCATTTTATCAAAATAGCTATATAAATTGTATAAGGCTAAACCTTCAAACCGTATTTAAAACATCATTTACTAAAAAAGACCTTGCATTCCATTATTTATTATATCTGTTTTAAGGTCTACTTTACTTGTCAATTAGTGGTTATGATTGTTACTAGAAAACAAACAAACAAAAGTAGCGAAGTCGAAAACAAAAATTAATCTTGTAATTTGGCACCGTTGAAAAAATTATAATTTTCTAATAATTCATAAAATAGTAATACAGACATAATTTATGATAATTATTTATTTGGCCTTAACATATTTTCTTCTTATTTTCTGTCGATTGCCTATCATTCCTAATTTTTACAAATAATGAATGGGTATGCCTTTTAGTTTCATTTCGATAAATAAGAAATTAAATGTATTAGTGCATTTCATCGCCCGCATCCAACATTACATTACAATAAGTATCCGACATATGTATATTACGAAGGCCATTCCGTCTAAACTAACAATTATTTATAAGCCGAACACGTCATTTCATTTATTAGGTAAATAGTGATGATTACAGAATAAATAAATTTATACTAATTAAAAATTATAAGCAATTAAAAATTAATAACTAGTTGGGTCAGTCAAACAAACACATAATAAAAAAAAACTTATTTTATAACGAATTCAAGCGACAAATTTAGGTGTGTATTGTTTTTATTTCATATATAAGAACTTAAGAAATATCCAGATAACATTTTTAACGTCTAATACTGCTACTCACAAGTTGACCGAGCCAATGAAGGCATCCACGACTTTTTCTGCCACCAGGGCGACGCCACTTTGGAAGGAGGTGAAATATTTGACAGATTTCATAGCGGGGAAGTTAATTTGTTAGGCAAACGTAAGGTTTAGTGTTTCTTTATGTAATATCAGTTATATTTTATATTAATTTGATTAGAAATGAATAAATCAAACTACGAATATTTCTAGAAGTAAAAAATTTAGAATTAAATTGTACACAAAGATTAAAAGGCAACAACAGAGGAATTGTTTTGTGTATTGATATAATACTCTCAAAACTATAACGATAAACTTTATTTTAAAACCAACTTCTCAGGTAAATGATATTGTGTAACGAAAAACTTCACCTCAGTCCTAACTAACGACATCTGGTGAGATGAAGATTATTCACCCTTATTAGACGACTGCAAAGCGTGAGGTCCTTGCATTGGAAGTGAAACGTGTACCTACATCGATGCTGCGTATAGTTCTCCAACTAACGCGATGCCCGAGTCTTTTATGTTTTTTTTTTTTATTATTTTAAAAGTTCACTCAACTTGAAGGGAACAAATATAGTAAATAATGAAAATTTTATTTATTAA
The DNA here is from genome assembly GCA_033319125.1 of Parnassius glacialis. Lineage (NCBI taxonomy): Eukaryota > Metazoa > Arthropoda > Insecta > Lepidoptera > Papilionidae > Parnassius > Parnassius glacialis. Next base: position 3,346,934 of record JAVANC010000011.1, read on the forward strand.
CATCAAAATTAATCTAAATTTAAGGTCTGTTCCCACTACAACTTTTCATACTTGGAACGTGCTATGAAGATATCAAGTACGAAAAAAAAAACATGACAGTCAATACTGCGTCCACTGAACTGTAACCACTGAACGCGTCGTTGCTATAGAACGTAGCAATAGCGCGTTCAGTGACCGTATCATTCGCGTACAATACGTGAACGACTATGATGCCCGTTCTATCGGTTGTAGCTCATTTGTCTGTGTTGTTGTGTCAGAACGGTTTTTTTTTTATAGAATAAAGGTAGTAAACGCCCAGAAAGTTTATTTGATGGTAATTGGATGCTGTGGCTCATAGACATCTACATTTATCCTCGATTAAGAATCAAAATGCAGATGTGTTGTCACCCCTTAGGTCTAAGGAGGAATGTCTCATTTCCAGTAAATGGGTTCTACGTATCAGAAGCTTAGAATTTTTGTTGCTATTAAAAATTATCTGTAAGAGAATCAGCAAAGATTGAATATATTTTAGACAATGGTTACAGTGCGTTTTTTGGACTGCGCAGAGCAGTTTGACAACGTCACTTGCCATGCACGGGGCGTATCGGTACTTGTCAAATATTTTCATCGTTAATTCGCTTCCGGGCCGATCATGACACGATACGGTGTTGATCGGTGACGGAACGGTCTAGTGGACGTTGCATATTAATTTTTACAAATAAAAATTTGCATGTTCCGATACAAAGTCCGTTCCGTAAACGAATTATAGTTATATTGTAGTGAGTAGAGTCCTTTACATCGTAGATAAGCGGTTAATGGTCACAATAGTTTCACACAGGGGCAGATCACGCGATGCAACTACGTCACCGATTTGTACAACACGCACACTAATATAAATGCAAATGTTTTGTAACAACAAACACGGAATAGCCTTCATTGAACATAACGTAAGACAGTGTAACACACGCACATATAGATTTTCTTACAGCCAAGTTCAGGAACACAACGCCTACGGGCATTTTAAGTATCAACTTATGTCCAACATATTGTCAGCGGCAGCTGGAACTAATGTATGACGCAATCCTGTAAAGAAAAAAAAAGCATTGTATACTTTTACAACTCATATAGTTGTTCTGTGGTTGGGGCGTGAGAGAATCCACATCTCATTTCATACTGTGGGTGTCATAAGAGGCCTCAATGGGAAATCGCAGAGAGATTCTCTTACATTCTTCAATTTTTAATTATTACCGAATTATTTCAACGTGGTAGAGCCACACTGCAGCCATATTATGCAGCACGAATGTACTAGTGTAACACCAGCTTAAAATAGTAGCTTAACCCTTTCACTGTCCCGTGCACTACATATAGGTCATTGCTATTGTCTTACAATTGTGTCTGCAAACCGGACAGTGAAAGTGTTAATGCTACCGCGTTCAGTGAAAGTGTTAATGCTACCGCGTTCCTCAGGAGTGACAACGCATCTGCATTTTGATTATTAATTGAGGATAGATGTAGGCGTGTATGAGCCACAACAGCATCAACTTACCATCAGGTGGATTGTGTGCTCATTTGTCACCCTAAATCTATAACAAAAACGTTTCGAGTGTTTTGTAACACCTATGGATTCAGGAGGATAATAAAGGTATTTGACGTTCTAATGTCACATTTATTATTTCAAATAATATTGTTGCGCGCCACTATTAATGTCTTGAACATGGCACCACTAGTTACCATCAGCGCCCTCTAGTGTCGAGTAGCAGAACTAGGAGAGTCAAGATCCTTCTAGAATTTCGAGACGGATATGTACTCGAACATTCTAGATGTTTCTACAGTAGAAGATTTTGGAACAATCTGAGACCCTATATAAGGCCGGTATAGACCGTGACCGGGGTCAATGTTGAGTTGGCGATATAAGCGAATACTTCGAAGCGATACAACTGCGAATTAAAATGATCTGTACGACAATTGTTTTGTTATTAAAGTGTCAATTTTGGTAATTCACTCGGCAGTTTTAATTGTCTCGAACCCCAAGCTCGTAACAATATAGTCACTAAACGATCCAACACTACTCATGGGTCTCTCCAACAATTTGAAAGATTTGCCTCAAGCAAGATTTGACAAGCCTCGCATGTTTCAGGTCACTTCCCGTCGCCGGTCTTGGTTATTTTGAAGGTTTTGTTTTTATAGGATAGGGTGACAAACGGGCATACAGTCCACCTGATGGTAATTGGTTGCTATGATCCACAGATATCTATATCTAGCCTCAGTAAAAAAACAAAATGCAGATGCGTTGTCACCCGTGAGGACTAAGATGGAATGCCTCGGTTTCCAGTAAAAAGGGTCTCCGGTTCTCTACACTCACCATACGCATGTCTCTACCACTTATCATATAAAAAACAAGTCGGTGCCTGGCGCGTTGCTGCCACAGAAGAATTTATTATGAAATAATCGTTTTAAATTTGGAAGAGTTATATTGTTTAAGTAGGAATGATGATACATTCCTTGAAGTTCAATGATATATTACTTCACATCAATTTTGTCGTACGATACTCGCGCCACCTACTGTAAGTTAATCGTACTATACCTATAACCTCCGCATAAGTGCAAGCAATAAATTGGCAAAGTTTTAGCGCCATCGAATGAACGGTATGGCATCACATAAAATACAAACAAACAAAAACTAATTTTAATATATTACATATTGAAAACCTTTCTTGAAATGGAATAAAAATATATAAGAAAGTGAATTACCAGCTTAAAATTAACCCGTGCTATGTACAGGTGCGGGGCGCGGGGACGAGATGCGGCAGTCAGGTGGCCGCCTGGTCCTCTTTGTCCTCGTTCTCTTCCTCCTCTTCCTCCTCCTCTTCCTGAGCCAACAGCTGCCGCGCCAGCTGTAAAGCCTGTAACGTTTTCATTTGAACTTTTATATTGGATATAAAATATAAATATTAATTCTATTCATATGCCATCAATAGTAAATACTCTTTTTTGTCCATTGTTGTTTTTTTAATATAGAAAAAGGCTGACAAGCCAGCACACAGTCCACTTGAAGGTGTAAGTGGATATTGTGGCCCATAGACATCTACATCTATCCTCAATTAAGAATCAAAATGCAGATGTGTTGTCACCCCTGAGGAGTAAGGACAAAGATGGGAATGCTTCGTTTCCTGTTAAAAGGGTCTCCAGTTCTCTACACCCACCATACGAAACACAACAGCATTGAGCTGATTTTATTAAGCTGGTATTTTGTGAGATTGATTTCTCCTCATTTGACTCCCCATAGGAAGCATATTTTTGATAGTCACCACGCTTAGCAACGTCTTTTTTTATTAAAATTAAGTTGTTATCAGGAAGATGCTGCTCTTCATCTCCTGTTTGCGTTTACCTCTGTCGCCTGTTATGACAGCCGCGGGTAATTTGGGTGAGAGGAGTCTATTACGCAATTTGTAAATTCTCACGCCTGTCAGCTGTCACTCAGAGAAAGAGCTGGATTTCCATTTGACACGGTCCTCACATACCTTTTTCGCGTGTTTCAGTTTCATATATTTGCGCATATTTGGAATGCGTTTATTTTATGAGATAATTCAATCGATTTGACAGTAGCCGTTCGTTGCTAAAATAGGGCAACACGGGCCACGGTGAGCGGCCGGTGTTGGTAAACAAATTCGAAACAACACGAGCGTTATTATTGTAATTTTTTAATTTAAAAAGAAGTAAATAACAATGATGTGATTAAAAATTACTTATACATATACATATAAAAGATAACGCCATTTTTTTTTGTAAATTTGACATGGCAGAACTGTTTTTACAGCAAAAAAAACTGAACAATGAGGGCTAATAATTTTCTGCTTACCACATGTCGCTAGTTGACACTGAGGTAAAGTTTTTTGTCACGCAATGTCATTTAATTGAGAAATTGTTTTTTAATAATCATTTTTTAAAATCAGTTCCTAGAGTACAATAAAACCCGCTTAAGACGATTTTGTAGGGACCCAGCCAAAATCGCGACTTAAGCGGGAAAGCGTATTATGCGGAATAGGAAAAATAAAACATTATTTACAAATATTGTGTAGGTATTGAATTACAGGTATACGTATTTATAAATTTGTTAGAAAGGTATAATGTTGTGTACATGTATATGTATTTAAATAAGTTAACATCATTACACATAACACATAGTTACTTATTTTTTTAACTTTATTTTTTAATTTTCTACTTTCATGAATATCTGTGGTTTGGTTTATTTATTTTTAATGTTATTAATTAGTGACCGACCGAAGATTCGGTTTCGGTTTCGGTTTCGGCAAAGTTTCGGCAAAAAATCCAGTTTCGGTAATAGTTTCGGTTTCGGCAAAAAATCTGCCGAACCTTCGGCGGCACCGAAACTCAGTGTTCGTGCATTATCGTGCGTCGTTCGGATGAGTTGGTGATTCGTATACTATTCATAATTATACAGAAACAGAAACAGAACCTTTTTTTTTAATATAGATAGTAAATAATACTTATTGAAAATCACTCTTTTGTTTAATTACCACTGGTTCGAAAAAAACCTCTGTCCTTAAAAGAACCAGCAAGAAACCCAGCGGGACTTTTTTTTAAATAACAGTTTACGATCAGAAGCGTAGCGTGGACTAATATAAACGTGCGCGAAGTTGCGTCAGCGAGGCCTCTTTTCTTTCGTTCCATGGGTCTACCGAATAGATCTATCCTACCTAACAAGAATTGACACAACATACGAGGGCGACACTGAAAGTTTTTAGAACTGGCCACTTGTAAACGATATAATAAAAAAATAAGATCAAATTTTGAAAATGGAACTCTTTGTCAATATTATTGTGTATGTATTTTATTAATTTGTCATTTGTTTACGATTTGGCGGCAAATTGAAAATTGTGTGTGTCACATCAGCATGAATTTAAAGCGAAAAAATTTTCGTACATTGATTTTTTATGAATTAAATGTTATTTAAGTCAATAAGAAAGATATGATAGACTTCGATTGGCCTTTCACGATGCAGCCCCATCTCGTGCCACTGTTTATAACTGGTTTAATGAGTTTAAACGTGGTTGCACTAATTTCACCGATGATCTGTGTGATGGACGGTCATTGATTTAGTCTTGTATAACTCAATGGAGACGGCCTTCTACGACGACGACTGAAGATAACATCAGTGTTGTGCGGCTTGTGATAGAGACTGACAAAAAAGTGACTTATCAGCAGATTTAGACAAGATAAGGCATCGGTATGAGTCAAGTGCACAAAATCCTCCATGAATATTTAGCAGTCAGGAAGCTTTGTGCCGGGTGGATACCTCATAACTTGACAGAGGCCCAAAAACTCCGTCGTGTTGATTGCTGTCGTGAAATGATTGAAACATTTAATGGAGGTGACTCAAATGCTGTTTTCAACATACTTACAGGTGACGAAAGCTGGATTTATTGTTATGATCCTGAAACTAAAGGACAGGCTGCTGTCTAGGTGTTTCCTTCCGAGGAGATCCCAACTAAAGTGAAGAGAGAATTAACAGTGGTAGAGCTAAGCGGTAGCTTTTGCTGTCGCACGGATGGGCCAGCTCGAACCGGGGTGGTACCAAGACCTCACAGAGTACCAGCATGAAGTAGAGGTTTACCTCTGCGTTTCGCTTGGTGAGTGCAGGTGGCCGGAGGCCCAATCCCCCCCCCCCCCATCAACATGGTAGTGGAATTAAATAAAAAACTACCCCAGGAGGGTATCAGCACCCCTGGAGAATCCCTCGCTGAGCATCCACGACCAAACTACTTCACTCCTAAGCGTGGGTGCTCAGGCTGCCCCGCGTATTCGGGGGGGGGGGGGGAATTCCGCTTGCGACTAATGCTGCTCAGGGCAAGCGGAGCAATACAACCATTGCGACCTCTGTCACGCTATCCGTGAATTTTTGCAACATCAGGGGACTTCATTCCAACCTTAACGCTGTCCATTACCATCTAGAGACGGCGAAGCCGGCCTTGCTCTTTTTAACCGAGACTCAGGTGTCCTCTCCGGCTGATACTTCATATCTCTCCTACCCGGGGTACAAATTAGAACACTCCTTTGTGCCCCGGGCTGGAGTTTGCGTATACGTCGGAGAGGACATCTGTTTTCGACGCCTCGGTAGTCTTGAAGGTACGGACCTGTCCATCCTATGGCTGCGCGTAGACAACGACGACCATCCCCGCGTCTACGGCTGCCTCTATAGGTCCCATAGCGGTAATGCCGACACAGACCGACTCATCGATCACGTCCAAATGGCTGCAGACTCCGTGCTGCAACAGGTCCCATCCGCAGAGATCGTGATACTCGGTGATTTCAACACCCACCACGCTGAATGGCTTGGTTCTCCTTTAACCGATCATGCGGGTAGAGATCTGTCTATGGCTTTACTTTGGCATATGGTCTAACACAACTGGTTACTTCGCCTACGCGGATCCCAGATGTGGAAGATCATGTACCTTCCCTGTTGGACCTTCTGCTGACCTCTCATCCGGACGGATATCAGGTCTCCATCGATGCCCCTCTGGGCTCTTCAGACCATTGTCTGATCCGGAGTACGGTGCCACTCACGCTCCAATCGCAGTTGCGATCTGCAGCTTGCCGCCGTGTTTGGCACTATAGATCAGCTGATTGGGACAGGATGCGGTCTTTTTTGCATCCTACCCTTGGGTGCGGGTTTGCTTCTCAACGGAAGATCCCAGCGTCGTTGCCGATTCTGTTGCTGATGTGGTACTTCAGGGTATGGAACTTTTTAATCCATCCTCTGTGGTGCCCATCGGAGGCAGATCCCAGGCATGGTTTGGTCGCTCCTGTAAAATAGCATCACGCTATAAGCAGGAGTGCTACCGGACCGGGGATGACGCATCAACTTCTCGGAATTTAAACACCAGCGCACTTAAAAAGAAGTATAATTCCGCCTCCAGGTCCTTCAAAAGCGTCATTGCCAAGGCAAGGTCTGAGTACATCGGCAGAATTGGCGAGAAGCTAGTTTGCCTTCCTGCGGGAACCCGTGCATTCTGGTCTCTCGCCAAGGTTGTCCAAGGGAACTTCTGTCAGCCATCTCTTCCATCTCTGCACAGAGAGGACGACTCACTGGCCCATGCCGCAAAGGAGAAAGCCGATCTGTTGAGCTCTCTTTTTGCGTCCAACTCGACTCTAGATGACGGGGGAAACACACCGCCGACCATCCCGCGATGTGAGTGCTCCATACCGGATGTGCGATTTACACAGCACTCGGTTCGCAAAGCACTCTTCTCCCTGGACGTCAGCAAGTCGAGTGGGCCCGATGGAATCCTTCCCATTGTGCTGAAGACGTGTTTTCCGGAGTTGGCACCGGTTTTAACGCGTCTTTTCCGATACTACTACTCCCAAGGCGTAGTCCCGAATTCATAGAAGACAGCTTTGGTCCACCCGATCCCTAAAAAAGCGACCGCTCAGACCCGTACAACTACAGGCTTATCTCCATCACCTCCTTGTTCTCCAAAATAATGGAAGCCATTATAAACTGCCAGCTCATGAGGTACCTTGAGAATCACCAGCTGATTAGTGACCGCCAGTACGGTTTTCGTCGGGATCGATCAGCTGGTGATCTTCTAGTCTACTTAACTCATAGATGGGCGGAGGCAGTAGAGTCCAAGGGGTAGGCATTGGCCGTTAGTTCGGACAAAGCGAAGGCCTTCGAACGGGTCTGGCACAAAGCGCTTCTTTCGAAGCTTCCTTCCTATGGGCTTCCCGAGAAATTGTGCAAATGGATCACCAGTTTCCTTGCTGATCGGAGCATCAAGGTCGTAGTGGACGGTGCGTGCTCTGATTTCAAGCCTATCAACGCTGGTCTTCCACAAGGCTGCGTGCTGTCACCAACGCTGTTTCTCCTGCATATCAATGATATGTTGCTAACTGGTAGCATTCATTGCTATGCAGACGACAGCACTGATGATGCCTTATATACCGGCCGTGCCAATATTTCTCGGGAAAACGTCGCCGAGTACCGGGACAAACTTGTGTCTGAAGTCGAGTCTTTGCTTAACAAAGTTTCGGATTGGGGCCGACTAAATCTAGTCCAGTTCAATCCCCAGAAGACACAAGTTTGCGCGTTTACCGCTAAAAAGATCCCCTTTGTCGTATCTCCTCAGTTTCAAGGCACTCCCGTTGCTGCCTCAGCCAGTATCGGAATCCTTGGCGTCGACATATCGAATAGTGTGCAGTTTCGTGGTCACTTGGAAGGGAAGGCCAAATTGGCCTCTAAAAAGCTTGGCGTGCTCAGCAGAGCGAGACAGTATTTCATGCCGGCACATCGCTTGCAACTTTACAAAGCGCAAATTCGGCCCCACATGGAATACTGTTCTCATCTCTGGACCGGGGCACCCCAGTGCCAGCTCCTTCCACTTGACCGCATCCAGCGCAGAGCGGTTCGAATCGTCGACGACCGAGTTCTTTCTGATCGGCTCGATACACTGGCACTGCGTAGAGATGTTGAATCTCTTTGCGTATTTTATCGCATCTATCACGGGGAGTGCTCTGAGGAATTGTTCGGACTAATACCAGCCGCTCAATTTCACCATCACACATCGCGACAAATCTCGCGTTACCATCCATACCATCTGGATGATTGGCGGTCCACCACTGTGCGATTTAGAAGAAGTTTTCTCCATCGCACAACTTCCTTGTGGAATCAATTACCACCAGCGAATTTTCCGGACCGATACGACTTAGGAACCTTCAAGAAAAGAGCTTACACCTTTCTAAAAGAACGGCAACGCATCTGCAATTCCCCTGGTGTTCATGGGCGGCGGTAGTTACTTACCATCAGGTGAGCCGCATGCTCGTTTGCCCCCTATTCTATAAAAAAAAGAGAAGTCGAAGCGTGGAGAAAAAAAGATGGTGGCCTCGTTCTTTGGAAGGACAGGTCATTACGCAACAATTGTTTTAGCGGATTAAAAAACAGTTATTGCAGAATGGTACACTAACAATTGTTTGTTGTTTGTCTTGGAAAGAGTTCGGGAGAAACGACCTCGCAGTAGGATCCTCCTTCACTACGACAACGCTTCGTCGCACACTGCCAAGCAAACAATCGAATACTTCGCGACGTCAGACGTGGAATTACTAGGTCATCTGCCTGATAGTACCGACTTGCGATTTTTATTTATTTCCGAAAATAAAAGAAAAACTTCTTAAAAAAGATTTATATGGACACTATTTTGAAAAGATATAATAATAGTAATAACTTGCTAGCTAGTTTGGTCAGTTTTGATTTTTTAGAACTTTTAGTGCTACCCGCGTACCTACTCATATCTATTAATTCCTGACAAGTCTCGCATTCCGTCAATGTAACAATCACGGTCTTTGAAGGTAGTTTTAAAGGCCTCGCAGTCGCATTTAATTCGCATATAATAAGACGCATTTGGGGCTTCTTGTGAGGCCCCAAACAAACACATTTTCACTTTTTCAAGGATAAAAGTGATCAAATTAATTAGTCATCTGTGGTAAAGTCTGGGGGCATCGCATTTTAGGGGTCTCGCGAGGCCCCTTTAAGAGCGAGGCCATAGACGAGGGCCCACTTCGCCCACACGTAGCTACGCTATTCTTACAATCATGATGTATGTTACACAATTAACAACAAAAAATAAATTAGAAATAGCTTGGTTGTGATAACCATAGTGGGCTTATTATAATCCATAAATTCTTTAATATTATAAGTAATAACCCTTTTTATACGAGTATAAACTTAGTTTATTAAAGTTTTTGAACTTTGAGCAGGTTTTGTATATTTTTTGGGATTTTGTTAAGGTGTGTGTATGTATATTGTGTGTGAATGTGATATATTAAGTTAATGCTCTCATTGAATAATATTAACAATATTGTGAACACAATAAAATATGTTCTCAATTAGCGAGCAACTTTTTATGGATTTAAGTGTTGATTTTTTTACAAAATTGACTTAAAAAAGTATTGCTTAACGTTAAATTGTTGATTTTTACTTGAAAATAAAAAAATATAATCCTGCATGACTATTACAGATACTGTTTTTGATTAACATGCATTACATATCTGTATATGTATAAAAAATACTTCAGATTCCAGTATACAATTAAAAAAAAAGAACATGTCTAAATAAGGTTCGGTTTCGGTTTCGGTTTCGGCCGAAACTGACACCCAGACCGAAGGTTCGTTTTCGGTTTCGGCTTCGGTTGAAAATCCTGTTTCGGTCGGACACTATTATTAATATAAAATATAGCTAATAGTAGAAAAAAAACAATAACTTTTACATTTTCCGAACAAATTAACTTGCCCACTATGAAATCTGTCAAATATTATACCTCACTTTCTAGTGGCGCCGCCCTGGTGGCATAAAAAATCGTGGATGCCCTCATTCGGCATTATTATGGGACGTCGATTCAGCCGCGCAACTAGAGCAGTGCGGCTGCAACTAGTTTTAATATATGCACATGGACACGTGGACTTTACTTCGATAGAGAGGAACGCCTGCGTATGGCTACTTCCCTACTGACGGCTTGTGTTACTTTGGCTACTTCCGTACTGTTCGCAGGTGGCTCGTGTTACTTTATGGTTGCTAGTGCCAAATTTTGCAACAGGTATACCAGATACTAGAGTGAACGAGAGTGCGAAAGTTCCACACAAGCATCTCGCAACGCGCGCAACCGCACAAGCGCGGTGTTCACCTACAGTAGCAATACGCAATATTTAGTACTGCCGAAACAGAAATCGCTTTATTTTCTCTGTGTGCGACTTTAGGTGAATCCCGCGCTTGTGTAGGTGCGTTGCGTGACGCTTGTAACTTGTATGCCGGTAGCATACAAGCGTGTCGCAACTCTCCTTCACTCTGGTTATAGTTCACCAATCATTGTAAAATAGCTCACGATTTAATCTGAAACATACTTTAACATAACACAATTTTTAATTTATTTGTTTTTTTTTTATAGGATAAGGGTGACAAACGAGCACACAGTGGACTGTGTGCTCGTGGTAAGTGGTTGCTGCGGCCCATAGACATCTACATCTATCCTGTATTACAAATCAAACTGTAGATGCGTTGTCACCCGTGAGGACTAAGATGGAATGCCTCATTTCCAGTAAAAAGGGCCTCCGGCCACCTGCACTCACCAAGCGAAACGCAGAGGTAAACCTCTACTTCACGCTAGTTTTCTGTGAGGTCGTGGTACCACCCCGGTTCGAGCCGGCCCATCCGTGCGACAGCAAAAGCTGCCGCGTGGCTCTACCACTGTTAAAATTGTTCTTGTATTTTTTATTTTGCTTAATTTTAATCAATTGTTTTAACAAAAACATTACTTAATTTCTTATATTTTCACAGACACTAAATTGAAAAGCCTAGTTTTATGGATTTTTATGCGCTTAATTTTACTTGTCTTTATTTTTAATTCCAGATGTTTCCGAGCATTGCAGGTCCCCCCGTTAGAATATTTACACACAAGTAAAATTAAACACTATAGAATCCGTGAAACTAGTTTTATTCAAAAACATCACTTATTAAACAATATAACCAAACCCCCGCCGAACCACGCCAACCGCCGTTGTAATCCCAGCTACAAGAGGAAAACATAAATTGTTACATTATCTTTTTCATAAACTCAACCGGATCTACGCACTGGTCTCTGTTAATTAATGAGGCTCTGGCATCCGTCCAAATATGCCCACACTAAATTCCAGTGTGACAGTGTCAAAATTTGAGTCTAGAATTTTGACATTGTGAAGTTTGAGTTTAAACACAAGTAAAGTTATAGTATCTTTCACTGCTGGGCACAAGCCTCCTTCTATATCTGAAAGGGTTTCAGAGCAAGGAAATGTCAGACCAGACTTCAGACAGAACAGCAGAGCATGCATTTCTGTTTGGCAGCAGAAATAGATTAAAAGACTATTAGTAAGGCAATTTTGTAAGTAAGGAGCAAATATAAACTACAACACAACATAATCAACCGTTTAGCATAGAACCCACTCGACCACTTGACCGATAAAATTTGGCTTATTACTTTAGATTGAGGTTATTCTACCCACTCATGTCTCTTTAATTTTCTAAATAACTCTTGGTGTAAAGTTAAGAACATGTTAAACACAATATTAAATATATTAAACAAAATCACTTCTGGTTGAAACTTACATGGGACAAAAGTGAAAGTATACTTTTTAATATAAAATTGGGAGTATAATAATGTTAAATGGTGATATTGCAAAACATATTTAAAAATATATATAGTTAAATTGGTAACCTTTGTTCTAGCCAGAGATGCAGTCATTAATAGAGCGGCCATTGGGAACACTAAATGACCTCATACGTCAGTGTTATCTAGCATTAAGTAGAAAAAAACATGCATTAAAATAATTAGAACTAACTTCAGGATATTCGCTTCTTTAAAAATGATTTTCTTTTAGCCAGTTATAGCACACAAATAAGACCTTCTGTAGTGTCATTGCACTAAACTAAGTATTTATTATCGATTTTGACCCCACTGTCTCATCTGTCGTCCATTAATATCGCCGTTGAAGCTGATTAAGAATGTCTATTTTGCCAATTAAATTGTAAATTATATTAAATGCCATTGTAAATTATAAACTTTTTCTTAGAATGTTCTTTTAATCTATAATGTTGAATCTTAAGTAAATAAGATGTTTAAAAAATTATGGACTCTAGATCAAGTCTTTACATGCTACATTAAAAACATTTTTATAATATGGTTTGGTTTGATGATTCAAAATATATGTATTTACATTTAGAATTATTTATAAAAATAACATTATGGTAGTACTAAGTCATTTAACAAACTATATTAGAAAAATATGTACATGATACTTGACATATTACAGTTTACTTCAATCTATGGTTTACCATCTTTTTTAACTAGTAGTAACTAAATCGATAAGATGCCATATTGAAATTTGATTATGTTTATTATTAATTTTGTAGTGATATTCTTTTATTTTTAGTTGTTATTAAAGAGATGAGATGATCTTCTTGAAAACAACTAATTAAAAAAACTGCAGTTGCCAAATCACCTGCTAAATTGGCACTGGCAACTATAGCTAATATCTTCCCTATGAACCAATCCATAGAGGAGGGATTTTTCAGCAGTACGCTTTTGATAAGCTGTAAGGAATTAATCTATAAAAATAAAATGATAGAGGTTTGCAGTTGTGCGCGCATTACGGATAACACTACTGGATAGATTTCAATCAGGTTTTCTAAGTTTAAAAAAAAGAAGTATAATTCCGCCTCCAGGTCCTTCAAAAGCGTCATTGCCAAGGCAAGGTCTGAGCACATCGGCAGAATTGGCGAGAAGCTAGTTCGCCTTCCTTCGGGAACCCATGCATTCTGGTCTCTCGCCAAGGCTGTCCAAGGGAACTTCTGTCAGCCATCTCTTCCATCTCTGCACAGAGAGGACGACTCACTGGCCCATGCCGCAAAGGAGAAAGCCGATCTGTTGAGCTCTCTTTTTGCGTCCAACTCGACTCTAGATGACGGGGGGAACACACCGCCGACCATCCCGCGATGTGAGTGCTCCATGCCGGATGTGCGATTTACACAGCGCTCGGTCCGCAAAGCACTCTTCTCCCTGGACGTCAGCAAGTCGAGTGGGCCCGATGGAGTCCCTCCCATTGTGCTGAAGACGTGTGCTCCGGAGTTTGCACCGGTTTTAACGCGTCTTTTCCGGTACTCCTACTCCCAAGGCGTAGTCCCGAATTCATGGAAGACAGCTTTGGTGCACCCGATCCCTAAAAAAGGCGACCGCTCAGACCCGTCCAACTACAGGCCTATCGCCATCACTTCCTTGTTCTCCAAAATAATGGAAGCCATTATTAACTGCCAGCTCATGAGGTACCTTGAGGATCACCAGCTGATTAGTGACCGCCAGTACGGTTTTCGTCAAGGTCGATCAGCTGGTGATTTTCTAGTCTACTTAACTCATAGATGGGCGGACGCAGTAGAGCCAAGGGGGAGGCATTAGCCGTTAGTTTGGACGTAGCGAAGGCCTTTGATTGGGTCTGGCACAAAGCGCTTCTTTCGAAGCTTCCTTCCTATGGGCTTCCCGAGAAATTGTGCAAATGGATCACCAGTTTCCTTGCTGGTCGGAGCATCAAGGTCGTAGTAGACGGTGCATGCTCTGATCTCAAGCCTATCAACGCTGGTGTTCCACAAGGCTGCGTGCTATCACCAACGCTGTTTCTCCTGCATATCAATGATATGTTGCTAACTGGTAGCATTCATTGCTATGCGGACGACAGCACTGGTGATGCCTTATATACCGGCCGTGCCAATATTTCTCGGGAAAAAGTCGCCGAGTACCGGGACAAACTTGTGTCTGAAGTCGAGTCTTTGCTTAACAAAGTCTCGGATTGGGGCCGACTAAATCTAGTCCAGTTCAATCCCCAGAAGACACAAGTTTGCGCGTTTACCACTAAAAAGAACCCCTTTGTCGTATCTCCTCAGTTTCAAGGCACTCCCCTTACTGCCTCAGCCAGTATCGGAATCCTTGGCGTCGACATATCGAATAGTGTGCAGTTTCGTGGTCACTTGGAAGGGAAGGCCAAATTGGCCTCTAAAAAGCTTGGCGTGCTCAGCAGAGCGAGACAGTATTTCATGCCGGCACATCGCTTGCAACTTTACAAAGCGCAAGTTCGGCCCCACATGGAATACTGTTCTCATCTCTGGGCCGGGGCACCCCAGTGCCAGCTCCTTCCACTTGACCGCATCCAGCGCAGAGCGGTTCGAATCGTCAACGACCGAGTTCTTTCTGATCGGCTCGATACACTGGCACTGCGTAGAGATGTTGCATCTCTTTGCGTATTTTATCGCATTTATCACGGGGAGTGCTCTGAGAAATTGTTCGGACTAATTCCAGCCGCTCAATTTCACCATCGTAATTCGCGACAAAACTCGCGTTACCATCCATACCATCTGGATGATTGGCGGTCCACCACTGTGCGATTTAGAAGAAGTTTTCTCCCTCGCACGACTTCCTTGTGGAATCAATTACCACCAGCGAATTTTCCGGACCGATACGACTTAGGAACCTTCAAGAAAAGAACTTACACCTTTCTAAAAGGTCGGCAACACATCTGCAATTCTCCTGGTGTTGCGGTTGTTCATGGGCGGCGGTAGTCACTTACCATCAGGTGAGCCGCATGCTCGTTTGCCCCCTATTCTATAAAAAAAAAAGTTTTATTTCTTAGACACTTGGCCCTCATCTAAAAAAATATTTTATTTTATTTAATATAAAGTTATTAAAGTTTTAAGAAACAACCATTTTTATAAGAGTTATATGTGTATGTGTTTTCTTGTCACAGAGAAGTGGGGAGTCATATTTATATATTTATTTTTTATATAATATATATCAAAAGCTTTGTTAATATATCAAGCAACGCGGACGAAGTCGCGGGTATCTGCTAGTCTATACAAATAAATAAAATTGAAGTATCTTTTTTTTTATAGAATAGGGTGACAAACGAGCACAAAGTCCACCTGATGGTAAGTGGTTGCTGTGGCCCATAGACATCTACATCTATCATCATTTTCGAATCAAAATGTAGATGCGTTGTCATCCGTCAGGACTAAGATAGAATGCCTCTTTTCCAGTAAAAAGGGTCTCCGGTTCTCTACACTCACCATACGAAACACAGCAGTGTTAAGCTGCTATTTTACGCTGATATTCCGTGAGAGCGTGGTCCTTCCCCTTTTGAACCGACCCATTCGTGCTATACTATACTACTAATATAGCTGCAGCATGGATCTATCATGTGTAAAAATCTGTTTGTAATTTTTTTTTATGAGTAAAGTATATACGGTACTTATAACAAAAATACAAGTTTTAGAATTTTTGTCTGTCTGTCTATTTGTTCCGGCTAATCTAAGAAACGGCTGGACCGATTTGGACGGTATTTTCACTAGCAGATAGCTGATATTACAAGGAGTAACTTAGGTTACTTTTATTTTAGAAAAAAAATAGGGTTCCGCGCATAAAAAAAATTAAAATCTATAAATCCAATAGTAATAAATTACACGCGGGCGAAGTCGCGGGGAGCAGCTAGTAAATATACTAAATGCAAAGAGCTATTCATACAAATTTAATAATTTAGCTTAGGTCAAATAATACCTTAAATACTCATAAGTTTTAAACAGTAATTAAAACAAGTCCTATCATTAACAAAATAATTTTAAAAAACTGTCAGTTGTAGGACTGCACATTGCAAGTGAAAACTTCTTAGCTTTACAAACTTGTAAACATTATTTGTGAATTGTTAAGGTTTTTTTATTAGAAATTATTTTTTATCAACATGTTAATATAAAATTTTCATTTATTGCTCTCTTTTACATGGAAAATAATGATTATTCTATCTATTAACCCTTCCAGTACTGCGCCCACTCTAACAAAAAACGGCGCGCGGCACTTGTTTCAACATTTATGTTTTTCACCACTGTTCGTTTATGTTATAAGAAGCTTGAGTTACAGTTCTTTAAAGCTGATAAGATTTTCGATAAGTAGAAACAATAACAATAACATTTGGATGTTTAATTAGTTTTGTACAGCTCTTTGTTTCTAAGGGATCTTGAAAAAGTGTATTTACTGCCAATAAATTTGGTTTTATCAATGAAAAAGCGTAAGTTTTTATTTTATTTTTATGTCTTCACAATCAATACAAAATAGTCTTCCTAAAATAAACCGAAATTATGCATATAACCATGATAATAATTCTACTTTTTCACTCGCAAACATTTGCTAAAAATTCGACAATAGACAGTTTGCACGCGCTTTGTAACCTCATTTTCAAAACCTTTTTGTGAAAATATTATAGCGTCTTCCTTAATTTTTCTTATACAATCATATAGATATAATATTTAGGAATAATATGTCTTTATGAATTTACATACGTGCAATAAACTATCTATAAAAAGGCTAAATATCTCAGAAGGTAGATCTTATTTCAAATCTTACCCGTTATAAATTGTTCACGTAAAGGTGTTTTGTTTTTCCTTTTTTATCAATTGAAACACAAAAATTTACTGCTGTTGTAACTTAAGTCATTCCAAAACATTATCTAGTAAAGATCATTAACATTTACCAGTTTTTTAAAGAAAATTTTTTAAAGAAAATCCAACAAAAATCACAAACACAAAAAGAAAACAATTACGCAACTAACAACACCAACAACGCGAAAGTGAATGCCTATTATTTATTATTTCGTCTATGTAACCAAGTGAGTTTAATACTTAAGAATACTCTTTAGTTCGATCAGAATCGAATGAAATAGTGTTCAATTGAAAATATACTGTATTTTTATATCAATTAACACGAAAATAGCAGCACGTAATGAGGACATGAATTCATGTCAACGGTACCTTAGGGGTTAAATACAAAAATATTTATGAACACATCTGTATTATAACATATGCTAAGAGTGACGTTTACGTGTTCAGTGCTTTATCTCCATCCCAAAAGTGCCCAACGTGCCTAAAGAACTTTTCACTTCAAAAATCCTGACTACGTAAAATAGAAAAATTTTGTGGCCTATGTCACTCCCACAATTAAGATGAATCTAATGACACCTCATACATTAAAATTCATCAAGCCGTTGAGGCTAAAAGAAATTACTGAAATGAGAAAAGTTTTATAACCTATGTCACTCCTACAACTAAGATGATTCTATGGACACCCTACCATTTATAAGCCATTTAGGCTACTCCTCTAAGACGTTGATTGATGGGTTCAATGACTTAAAAGTTAATAAAGATGGATTTTGATTAAAAGAACAATGAATCTCGAGGATTTATTTTAAGAACTGACAACAATACTACAAGGGCATTGACAATTGACATAGACTAGTATCTAGTGTGTTAAAATCTATCCTTCTAGAGCAGTTATGAAATAAAAAGTGACATGGAAAGCATTTGCCATGTACAACATTAAAAAAACATGAATGTCAATATCAGAAGGTAAACATCAATGTCTGATTGATGTTGTTGTTATATGTTAAAATCAATCATATTAAAAGTTTTACATTGAGGTGTTTATTAACCTTTCGACTGCGGAGACTCTAACCGCCCTACTCCGTTGACTGCGGAGCTGTTTAATTAAATGGACGGCTAATTGGGCGCAGTCCATCTTAACGCAAATTTCTCAATTCTGGTATATCAAATACTATGGACATGTATACATTTCTGAATTCTATATGAAATTTCCTACAAATGTGTATATAAATTTAATAAAGTCCCAGAATAATTAGTGTAAGTAAATGTCGATATCGTTTTAAGATAGTGGTTTGCTTCATACAAATTAAAAAAAAACATTTCACACTTACAAAGTGAGATGAAACACAAAATGAGGTTACAAATAGGAAGGTTAGTTACCCAGGTGTTGTTTTAACATAATTAACCACACAATCAATCAATATTTGTACCAAATAATTGCAAACAACTCTGATGTTAGCGCGCGTCAATTACACTGATGGCTGACTCAAGGGACAGACGAAATCAACACATGATATAGATATAAAATCCTACTGAAGTGTGTAAGCTGTGGGGTTTTTATGCAATCCTTTTTTATCCTGTATACATCGACATATGTTAGAACGAGTTAGAAATAGTGCTTAATGCTTTGTTTCGTCATTCAAAAAGCGAGTAAAAATGTCTAACACTTGGACACCCGCAGTCAACGGAGATATTTTCGTGTCCAAGTGTTAGACATCCGCAGTTGAGAGGTTAATTGAGTATGATTAGGTAATACTAAAGAGAAATAATATTTTGACCTTACTTTCCATTTTAATAAGTGCCAAAAAGCAACAACTTTGTATGGGGCAAAAAGCATTCCTTTACCTTCAGCTTTCTCATTAGCCACATTCAAATTATTATTTTTTTATAACACCAGTTCACAACAAACTACAGTTGTGTGCATGCACATCAATCAATCATTTTATATTTATCATATATTTTAATAGTTTAATATCAATAAATTATTATCACAGCTGGAAACTATCTTTTATCAAATATCAACTAACTATATTAGACTTAAAAGTGGATCTTATCTCAGATAAGAAAAGGATAAGACCTCTTGTGTAAATGCGTATATTATAGCACTCTATTATATTCTGCACAGTTGACAAATTCCTTATTTGACATATAATTTAGAAATACCTTTATGATAGGTGACAAAAAATATGCCCATGGTAAATTATGTATTTTTTTTTTTTTAATTTTTAATTTTTAAAAAACGTTACCCCCACACTAGGATTTTCTCCTGTATCGTGGAGGCAGTTTACAAACACAAATTGAACAAGGACAAACATCCAGACCCGGAACAATTATTTGTAGGCCATACAAACACTTGTTCCGTGCGGGATTCGAACCCGCGCCCCCCAGCGCAGCAACTCATTGCTAAGCCACTGCGCCACGGAGCCGTATACTTGCCATATCTTCATTTTTCTTAGAATGGTTAATATTTCAATATAAACTTAAATATGAATCTAACCTGGAATTCGTTGTAGTGCATTTTTCTTTTCTTTTCAAATTCCAGCCGCCGCTGGCGCACTTCTTCAGGTTCTTCCATATCTTCATCACTGTCACACGGCTCTGTACATTTAGGTGGTTTATTCATACTAGCCGCAAGCTTTGCCGCCAAGATATTAGCATCCAACTCATCTGCTGGCTCTAAATCTCCATCTATTGCTTCCGAGTACGGAGTTTTAGGCTCATCAACTTTCATATGACCATAATCTTTATCAGCAGGGTGAAACGTTTCTATAATATTCATTTCGTCGAACCTCTGTTCTTTTGGCTTCTTACTAGTAGACGGCGATCCGTCATGTCCATCGACGCTTCTCGAGGTTTTCAAGATGCCTCTGGAAGGCTTTTTTTGTAAATTCTGTGCCATAATTATTGATTTAAAATTGCATTTTACAAGCTAGGATATAGTTGCAAAACGTTGAGTAAGTTTGCAGTTCAAGACAATTTATTTTATTTTTCTGCAGATGATGACAAACACAGAAATTCTACCATTTTCGGACAATCTGACATAAGTAATAAGTATGACTTATGTCATAAACTCATAAAACGTAAGAAACATTTTTTAGGTTATTTAAAGGCGGGATCGATGCTCATACAGCCTTGTAATACGGTGAAGTATCACATTGCGTTTTTGGGAGATTTTGACGATAGCATAATCTCGCTTCAGGTCTACGGCCTCTGCTGATGTCGACGTAAGGGGAAGTAATGGCAGCAAAGGGAAAGTTGTGGCGAGGGTCGAGAGCGCCAGCGAATTATCGTCCTCAGCAGGCGGAAGCGACCTCTGCCCTGCCTACACACGACCTAAAATGACTAACCCAGAGGGTGGGACGAGGGCCCTCCAGGCAAATGTCCACAATGCAGGAGCTTCATCTGTTGTGGTGGAGTGTTGTTTTGCAGAGTACAATATTGACCCCTCCTTCATACAAGAGCAAGATCTTCAATGCAAGTTTGTCAATTGTCAAAGTACTATTTAATTATATCTAAGGCTAGTAGAAAGGACTACCCTTTACCAACGTTATATAGACCTATAAGCTATTCTTTCTTTGTTCGCAAGACATTGGAAAAACGTTAACGATAGCTATATTAGGGGCGAATCTATAGCTACGCGATGCCAATACATTACAAAAAGCATACTTACTACAGAGGCAAATCTACAGAAAATAAAATAAAATAAAATCTAATGAATCAGCCCTGATCAGTGCTATTGAATGGGTCGAATAAGTGCTAAAAAAACAAAGAAATACCTCTATTTCAAGATTTTTTTTTTATTATAGGGTGACAAACGAGCACACAGTCCATCTGATGGTAAGTGGTTACTGTGACACATTAGACATCTACATCTATCCTCCATAAAGACTCAAAATGCAGATGCGTTGTCACCCGTGAGCATAGATAAGCTAATATAATCGGGAGTCACCCGTGAGGACTAAGATGGAATGCCTCTTTTCCATTAATATGGGTCTCCGGTTCTCTACACTCACCATATGAAACACAGCAGTGTTAAACTGATATTTTACGCTGGTATTCTGTGAGAGCGTGGTCCTTACCTGGTCGAGCCAACCCATTCGTGCTACAACTGTACTACTAATATAGCTGCAGCATGGCTCTACCACGTATAAAGTTACTGAGTGCGCCTTAGATATATAGTAGCCTCACATCATTGTTGGTCTTAGGCTTAACATCTAAATATATTGAACCTAAGACCACCAGACGTGAACGGCAGGGTCAGGAAGGGACACCCTAGACGAAGGTTTATCAACCAAATCGGCGATACATTGAAAATGGGCCAGATCAGGAGTAACCTTAACCGACGAGCGTGCATGCGTAGATATATGGATGTAAATGAGGCGAGAGGGGTGTGTCAGGATCGCGCCAAATGGAAGTCCGTAGTCTCTGCCTACCCCTCTAGGTGACAGGCGTGAGTGTTTATGTATGTATATATATTTCTGTAATCCCCTTTTAATTTCCTTTATTTTGATACCATATTCGATAAGTTTTGGATTCGGATTTCACGACAAAAATCCGCCATTTTGTTTATTTGAAACGGGTGTCCTTACACCTATACGAAAATACGAGGTCGTAAGGAAATTTACAAACAAACATACAAGATACGCGCGAAAAACATAACCCTTCCTTTGCAGTCAGGTAAAAACAAAATAATGAAAAACCAGCAAATAACTTACTAAAATTAATAACTAATATTAATTTTCACGCCGTATAACCATACAGTTTACGTCGATTTAGATTTTTATTCATTTCTTCAATTTAATAACTACTATTTTAGGGACGGTAAAGAAATATAAGATATAACAATAAAGTAAGACAGTTGTAAATAAAATAAATAATAAAAATATACTAGACGTATTGTATTTATTTACACTTTGTTGAAAGCAAAGGTAACTACGGAATATCATATGGGACGTAGGAAGAGGAAAATATGTAAACGAACATTCGCACACAGCATTTTAATTCACACTGTTTTAAAAATCACATGTCCACCTATGGACTAAGCAACTCAAGTATTTTCTGATTCTCTTCCTTAATAAAAAAAATCTCTGCACATCATAACTAATAACTGACTCCTAATGCGCAAAGGTAACATTTATCTGGAAAACTGCTACT
Source organism: Parnassius glacialis (assembly GCA_033319125.1). Lineage (NCBI taxonomy): Eukaryota > Metazoa > Arthropoda > Insecta > Lepidoptera > Papilionidae > Parnassius > Parnassius glacialis. Next base: position 3,369,075 of record JAVANC010000011.1, read on the forward strand.
AACTTAGCCCTGAAGAAATGAAAACAGCTAAGATAAGAAGAATCATTCAGCAGTCAGTGCAGCTAAGCAATTCCTGCAATTCATTGAATATATAGTTCTTAGCAGTGGATTACAGCCATAGCAGCAATCAAAATAGATCTTACTGGTCGCGGTGATACTGGTTATAATAGACCACACAAAAAATTTGAACTATTCATGAAAAATTTAGTAAGTGATTCGTTGGTAATATAAATCTTATGGTTTCTAATCCGTTTAGAGACCTAAAAATATTATTGTTATTAACTATCAACGGGGATAAGTTGTCGTCAATATCTCCCAAGAACTTTACAGTGTGATCCACCCACGTATTGTGAAGACTTTTGTGAATTAAATACAAATTAGATAAGGCTGTATGGTTAAAGGCATGTGCCTACCTTAACTCTCGAAGCGTAATTCGTAACTAGGGATGCACGATAACACTGGGGTTTCGATACTTTTCAAGATACAGTATCGGTCATGGAGTATCGATAGTTACTCAGTATTGTTTGAAAAGTATCGATACTTACATGTATCGATCAATACTTATTTGTAAAATTTGGAATAAACCAAATTAAAACAGTAAATAGTATTGATATTCTTTATTCATACGTTATCGGGTGCAATATAATCAGAGTGGCTTTTAAATGCTTATGGAAATTAGGCGTAATGCTACAAAAGCGCATGGTTTTGAAGTATTTTTTGCAGTTTGCGTTTTTCTCATCGATTTTTGTGAAATATTGCCAAACACTAGACTTTGGCGGTTGCATTTTCATTCAGTTAAACAATTTAAATGCTTTAAACAAAACAAATAACGACGACAATCAGAGGTTAGGATTACAAACGCAGAATGAACACAAAGACGAATCAGCTAAAATTACACCTTAAAATTAGGCCTTCTGCCAATCATTTTACACCAGCAGCCTTTGGGCTAATCATACCAAAGGGCAGGAAATACACTGTGTATCGAACATAACAATGCCTTCAGGTTGCTGCTGGGGCTTCCACCTTATTGTAGTGCATCAGGCATCTTCGCCGATGCGCATACTGACGATTACTTTACGATCATGCGTAAAAAAGTGGGATCATTGATGCACAGAGTGAGGAAAAGCTCGAGTAGTGTCTTGAGAATCTTTGCAGAACGGCTAGACACTGGGTGGGTTTGTCAAGCTACATTTACTAAATGCAGCTTGATAAGACCCCCAATTTTTCGTATTGTTCTGTCTTGTTTTGTTTACTTACTTAAGTTTTATGTCTATTACTAACATGTTATGGGCCTACGATGCCTGAAAAATAAAACATTTTATTTTTATTTTATTATTTATTTATAAAGTATCGATACAAAAAGTACTTGGTATCGGAACTGTAAGTACGTGTATTTACTCGTATCGTATTCATCCCTATCCCTATTCGTAACAAATAAAATAACTTGCTACATATTTATTTATCTATGAAATGAAATAATATAAATAAATATTTTGTACAAATTACAATTTCATAAATAACATACTAAAAGCAATTAACGAAGTTATAAGGGAGGAACATTTACTTATAAATACGATTTTTATTTAAGTTAAGACAGACCAGCCTCAGACAATAATCATAATGGTCGAAGACTCAAGCATAAATTCTAAGCCAAAGGTGAGGTTTGTAAATAAGTTTAATTTAGAGATTGTAGGTCTGAATACATTAACTTTGGTTCGATATTGCATTATTATGTCGGGCTTTAATTTGTTGGAATATTAGAGTTTGAATTTCATCACATAAGTACATTATAAGTACTAATATTTATAGTTTTCCTTGAATCAGAATAAAGCAACACGGCCAAAAGCTGTATACTTGTGGACAGAAGCTGATGTACAAAAATGGCTGAGGCGTCATTGCAGTGACTATTACAATTTATACTGGGAAAGATTTCATGAGGTAATGCAGTGTTTTATTAATTTATTTATTAATTAATGAAAGGAGATGGACCATCAAAACTTTTATGCTTCTTATTGCAGGGCCAAGTTTTATATTAACCTCTGTATTAATATATCGTTCAAGAAAAAAAAAGAGTGTACTCCTTTTGAAAAGGCCAGCAACGCATCTGCAATCCCCCTAGTGTTGCAGTTGTTCATGGGCTCCGGATGTGTTGCATGGTATTCCCATAGTACTATGATTGTGGGAGATCAGAGAGTGGACTTGTGTTTGCACCCATGCACTATAATCCTGTCCCATGCAGATGGCTAGTCTGTGTTGAGACTGACCAAGTTGGATCTGTAAGACTTGTTATATATATATTTTTTTTTCTGTTTCAGCATGATATAACTGGAAGGGCATTGGTGCGGATAAATGATAATACACTCCTACGAATGGGAATTACAAATAAAGACCATAGGGAAGCTATATGGCGAGAGATACTTAAACTGCGGCTCAAGACAGATATTGTTGAAATAAGAGATTTGGAAAGAGCAGATTTTAGTTATGATTTGTGACACAGGGAGTCTATTTGTTGGGAGAATGTTGGAACTCGTCAGTCGGTTTTTGTAAAACACACACTCAAGTTATTAAATGTTATTATTGCATTAAAGATTATGTCACATCAAACTGTAGGGTCCAAAAAACATGACCATTCGACATATCATTACTGAAGCATATTTCTTATGTACGAATATGTGTATAGGTATAATATTCTATAATTTTTTCTGTTTCGCCATAAGAATTCAAAATATATTTCACAGTAAAGATAAATTTCAACACTAATTTGTATGCTGTAAACACCAAATTTGATTGAATTTGTTATATGTATAGTTTTTTACTCTCTGTTTAAGATTATTATATTAGGGATAAATCTTTGTCAACTTTCAAAAGACCAGAAAAAAATTGCCAACTGTGTGTACACAAGCAAGAGAGTTTAAATACAGTTCTTATTATTCTCATTATAATTTTGATGAAAATACACAGTACAAGCTATTGATCAAATATTTAGAGATGTTGCATTGTAGGCTTGTTCTGAAGCTTGTTATTTTGTAAACTAAGCTTAGTTGTTGCAAAAGTTTTTTTTTGGTATAGGGTGACAAATGGGAATAGCTTTTACCTGATGGTAAGTGGATCCTGTGGTCCATAAGCACCTACATTTATTCTCCACAGCGATCTGCATTGGCTTTGCATGGTTGATTTCTGGATCTCAACAACAATTTCAGCTACTGGATTCAATTGTGAAGCTAAACCATTCTCTAATCAACTTAATCACACACACACACAAATTTTATTAAAATCGGTCCAGCCATTTACGAAGAGTTCACATTTCACTGATAGAAAATTATATAATGTAAATTATGCATGTATTACACATGTGTATAAACTTACCTCTTGAATCATTCTGTCCATTGATGAATACTGTGTCAAAAAGAAGAATGACACTACAAATTATCCCAATAACATGTTTCCCACAGATATTACCAACAGGTTGAACCCATGTAGATAAGTAGAACACAAGACGTCAAGCATACCTAGAAACAGACAACAAAATACAACTTGACATAGTCTTCATTAGTACAACCATATGAACCAGTGTAGATTATATCTTTAGTGAAGATCCAAAAATAAATATAATAAATTATAGAGAACAAAAGATTCCCTGCATGTATTTACATGTTTATCAAAACACAGCAGCATTAAGCTGCTATTTTTAATGTCTAGCTGACCCAATTGTGCTGCAACCATATTATATTAAAGGATATGACTTAAGGTGAAGAAGGTGAGCATGAGCCATGCAATAAATTGAACATGGGTTCCAAATCACTTGGAAATGTATATAGTGTTCTGTCTATTTTTCTTTGCTGGTTTTAACCCTCAAGTCCAAGATATCTGATACTGTATCAATTTTATTGCTAATCAAATGATATGCGACAGACAGTACTAACTTGAGAGAGTTAGTGAGCAGCATGCTGTGAGAGAATGTTGGAACATGCCAGTCGGTTTTTATTAAACCCACACTAAAGTTATTAAATGTTATTATTGCATTAAAGATTATGTCACATCAAACTGTGGGGTCCAAAAACATGTTCATGCGGCATATAAATTGAACATGGGTTCCAAATCACTTGGAAATGTACACAGTGTTCTGTCTAACTTTCTTTGGTGGTTTGAATCCTCAAGTCCAAGATATCTGATAATGTATCAATTTATTTTGCTAATCCAATGATTTGCCACAGACAGAGGAAGGAGGTAGTGAGCAGAATGCTAGACAGCATTACAGAGGTTTGTGTTGATGTTAAATAGGCATGGCATCATGCACAAATTAATAATTTAAATCAACGTTACATATGAACATTGATTGTTGTAAGAAAGGGAGTGAGTAAGAATGTGATAATGCTTATGTATTATTCTATTTTAGTAGTATAAGCTTTAAGACAGGGACAATATTAACCGTAAGTTACTATTACATAATAATAAAAAGTATTTAGTAAATAGTTATTATATAATAGGTAATACAATATTAACAACATATTTGGTACTTGTTAAAATGCTCAATATAGCTTATTAATAAATTGTTTTGTACACATTTATGTGGATTTGTATTTTTATTCCTTGTAAATAATAGAAAGCAATTTTAGCTTGAGTAGTTTGTGTAAAATGATGAACACATCATCTGTTGACAATGTTCAAAACTACTAGGCCACTAGATGGAGTGATGACCTGGTAAGGCATGTAGAAAAGCGATGAGCGCAAGGGACGTGGCCAGGACCGTGTTTTGTAAAAATCTTTTGGATATTCTTATGGTTCCACAGTGGCCTTTAGATTCTTTTTTTATAGAATGGGAGTGAAAATCAAGCACAGTTACCCTGATCTATCTTCAAGGATATATGATGATGATAGATGTCACCCCTGAGGACTAAAATAAAATACCTGGTTCCTGGAGCTGACCCATTTGTGCTACAACCATAGTATAGCTGCTTTCCTTACCTTCCGCGGCCGAATCTTGGTTGGTGGCGAAGCCATAGAGCTGATCCTTCGCTGTAGTCTGGAAGGCTGATGCTTACGAGTGCTCGACTTTACTGACCCCATGGCCTCCGCGTACCGTGCGCGGGCTCGGGGGGTGTTGAATTTAGAGGTCTTGGATGAAAGCGTGCCTAGTACTCCGGTACGCCTTACCTGAGAAAGAGAAGGGGGAGGAATGCCGGTTGGGGCGCGGATGTGTACGAAGCAATCCCGTGACCCTGTCAATATGCAGCGAAGGTGGAACACCATGGGGTTTTAGTCAATACGAGTCAGACATAGTACATAACGGTTTATTGCCCCTACGAGGTGGTATGCGTAGGCATTTTAACATGTAAAAAAGGTATATTGCACTCGTCATCATTATCTAATCAAACTGCCAATCTAAATCTAAACACAAATCTATATCCTACCCTATAATGCAGTCGTATGTAAAATATTATGTATTTAAATTATACATTACAATTTTACCTTTCTGCATTGTAAGTGTTATGCAGCATGTTGTGAAACTGTTATTGGCTAAGTGTATTAATATATATTTTAAGCATGTTTGTTAAAAATATGCTGTTCAGTTTCCTAATAAAAAACAAAATCGGCACTCAACATTATTGCCCATTACAAATGCACTGTTGAACATAGAACTTCCCACAAGGAATGGTACAAAGCACGATCCATCGCATCACTTACCAGATTGTCACTAAATCTTATTCGCTACACACTTCGCTTACTGGTATGAGGTTGCCACTCGAGAACCTTCCCCATCGGTTATCTTCGAGCTATATGGCCGGCCCATTGCCACTTCAGCTTCTGACCCGTTGCGTTATGTACTATGCGTCGGTTACTGTTGTTCTATTTAATGGGCCTAAAATTTTGGGAGCTCATCAGTGCAGACCAGCCTCCACAAGCAACACTTGTTCGTAAATCCTCTGTCGCATGTAGCAGACATAGCCCTCCTTGACCAGAACTTGATTCGCCACATAATGAGATGTATATCCGAAAAATATAAAATCAAGACGGTTACAGTTGTAATTTCTAATGAGACCACTTACAATTCTCCCCTTTCCAATTTTTTGAGAGGAATTTATAAAATAATTAAACAAAACCTAACCAGATGGAAGCCTTCGGTGGAGATCAAACGACTGAGAGTTAGGGAAAAAAGGGAAGAAAACGTAGGACGATGCGGTCTTTATCGAGGAGCAGCGCATTATGCATTTGAGACCGGAGCGGTTCCTCACGAAGTCCCAATCATCTCAAATGAAGATGTTGCTGCCCATCTCCTGTTTTGATCATTATTATCATCATTATAGCCCTTCACTAGTCCAATGCTGAACATAGGCCTCCCCCAAGGAATGCCACAAAGCACGCTCCGGAGCAAAACGCTTCTTTCGACTTCCTGCAAGTCTTATCAGTTCCTCACTCCATCTAGTGGGGGCGGGGCCGCCCGTGTTAATTAACAATAAAATTAACAGCCCGTACTTAGTTTACAAACAAGAGGTTGCCCCTCGAGAACCTTTCTTCCCCATCGGTTGTCGGTTCTTCGAGCTACATGGCCGGCCCATTGCCACTTAAGTTTGCTAATCCGTTGGGCTATGTCGGCTACTCTAGATATCCTCATTACGGATATTTTCGCAGAGGAGGATTAAATTTCGACAGCGCCGTAGGCTAACATCTCATCGGCGCCCCTCTGGCGGCAATATTTTATAAATTATAGCTATTCATTTTGCCATTAAACTATATTATAATTTATAATACAGTTTAGTTACAAAATAATTATTATGTATACAGATGTGCGTGAATGAATAATGTGATTAGAGAGTGAGGTCAATGAAGAAGTAATGAAGTACACGATATTTTTTTCGTTCAAAAATTAGAGCGTGCCTCTTTTTCACCCTGCGCTCCTAGGCACGTGCCTAGTTTGCCTTAAGGATAATCCAACTGCCTTTTTTTCATCATGTCCTGTTTGAATGCTTATTTTTTAAATACAATTACATTTGTAATCCAACTAACCCGATTCGACAACATAAAACAATAGAGTAGACAACTAAGATTTACAATGTGTACGAGTTAGCGACGTTTTCTTTTTGTAATAGAAATACCGACGTAACACGGATTGATCTCATTGTCGTGCCAGGAATTCGGTGGCGTAAGTGACAAGAACGCGACGGTTATTTGCATAGTTTTTAAACACTGAAAGAGATATTGAAACATCTATTTAACTCCAGTACAATATACGTTCAAGTCAATTTTTTTTATAGAATAAGTGTGACAAACGAGTAGGTACATAGTCCACCTGATGGTAAGTGGGTGCTGTAACCCATAGACATCTACATCTATCCTCAATCAAGAACAAAACGCAAATGCGTTGTCACCCCTGAGGACTAAGATAGAGTGCCTCGTTTCCAGTAAAAAGGGTCTCCGGTTCTCTACACTCACCATACGAAACACAGCAGCATTAAGCTGCTGTTGCACGCTAGTATTGTGAGAGCGTGGTCCTTCCCCGATCGAGCCGACCCATTCGTGCTACAACCATAATATAGCCCCAGCATGGCTCTACCACGTAAAAAATGTTAAGTTAACTCACCGTCACCCAAATCTAGCCTTCTTATTTCACAAATTTGTTGCAAGCGAATGTATATTGTAGGTAAACTTGACGCTGGTTTGGTGGTTAGTATTTTTTTATATTTAAAATAATTAACTTTAAATGCTTGTGTACCACTATTATGGTTCACCACAGTAGTCGAATGGCGGATTCAATCCCACGACTATCATAAGCTTGCAGTCCGCATTCTACCATTAGGCTACTGTCGCTTTTATTTATTAGTTTAGTAATTTGTTGTACTAATCATCATATCAGTGGAACAAAACAGTGTTTAATATTTATTACACATATGACAGTGTGAATGCTAGTAACAAGCCATTTTAGGGTGTTATAATAACAGTCGATCGATCGTAGATCGATGTCATTGATCAACGTCAATCGATGTCGATCGATTGGTGTGGTAGCCTTGGCTGATCGACGGATACTGGTCGATAAAACGTTGTTCAATCATCGATCAACAATTAATCGATGTCGTTGTGGGCGCATCATTAGTATCTTTCAAAATGTATTCAGAAGAGGACAATAGGGAGCGGTCGGTGGAGCGGGGCGAGTCCTCGAATAATCAAGCAGCTCGATCGACGTCGATTAATCCATTCCACCATCGATCGATGGGTGGTGTATTACCCTTAAATTTTGTGTTTCTACAAAACCGGACAAACCGGCAAATCGCCTATGAAGCAATCTATGGGAGAGGCCTGTGTTCAACAGTGGACTTTTAAAGGGGTATAGCCGTTTATACAAAAAAAATGTCATGTATTTAGATGATACTAATGTTATAATAATTACTCCTTAACGCTTCAGCTCAACACTACAGTCATAGCTAAAGCTACGTCGCGCTGGGCAGACGTTCCAAAATAACCGTTTTAATGACCCTCCTTTGTTTATTATTCTTCCCGCTCGTCCGTCGATGGAGATGCTTATTATAGGTCGACCGGGACCTCGTCAGATTGGAGGGAAATTTTTCAATTTCATAATGCATATTAATCGATTGATTTAACACATCGCGCTATGTACGAGTGGTTATCACCGTGTAGTGGCGGTGGAAGAATATCCACTACCCCATATCATCCCGTGGATGTAAACAAAATAATACATAATCGTGGTAGAGCCATGCTGCAGCTATATCACTGGTATAGTTGTAGCACGAATGGGTCGGCTCGACCGGGAAAGGACCGCGCTCTCACAGAATACCAGCGTAAAATAGCAGCGTAACGCTGCTGTGTTTCGTATGGTGAGTGTAGAGAACCCGTGACCCCTTTTTACTGGAAACGGGGCATTTCATCTTAGTCCTCACGGGTGACAACGCATCTGCATTTTGATTCGTAATCGAGGATAGACGTAGATGTCTATGGGCCACAGCAATCACTTACCATCAGATGGACTGTGTGCTCGCTTGTCAGCCTTATCCTATAAAAAAAATGGAAGAAAAAATCAGGAGATGGGCAGCAGCGTCTTTCTAATAACGCCTTAAAATAAAAAACTGCGGTTGCCAATCCACTTGCCACGCGTAGCAACTATGGCAAATATCCCCCCTATGAGCCAATCTAAGGGGGAAGCCTATATTCAACATTGGACTTTACTAGGCTGTAACGGTAACGGTATATACGGTTAATTAATTAATTAGCAATACTTATTGGTTAATTTTTTTTTATAGGATAAGGGTGACAAACAAGCACACAGTCCACCTGATGGTAAGTGGTTGCTGTGGCCCACAGACATCTACATCTATTCTCGATTACGAATCAAAATGCAGATGCGTTGTCACCCGTGAGGGCTAAGATGGAATGCCTCGGTTTCCAGTAAAAAGGGTCTCCGGTTCTCTACACTCACCATACGAAACACAGCAGCATTAAGCTGCTATTTTACACATACGCTGGTATTCTGTGCGAGCGTGTTCCTTTCCCGGTCGAGCCGACCCATTCGTGTTACAACTATACCAGAAATATAGCTGCAGCATGGCTCTACCACGTAAGGTAATTAGATGAACTGGCTGTGTAATGTCGGCATAAGATAATTCACTACTCCATATCATCCCGTAGTTGTCGTTCATTACGACAAAGGATAACTGATACAGTAACATTTTCCAAATAACGATATAATAATAAAAATCGCGGCCGAAACTAAGCACTAGGTTCAATGACCTCAATAGTTTCTTCCAACGGATAGGTGTTAAGATGGACATGGAAAAACTAAGGTCATGTGTAACGTCCCTGTCACACCTATGCCCGTAGTTGTTGGGAGCACCACGGTCTAAGTTGTCGACCAGTATATTTACCTATGACAAATAGTATTTGATTCGGGAGATTACGTCACATCACCAGGTATATCTCAAAACTTGAAGACAAGATTGTACAACCAGTGCGTGTTACCAGAGATGAAATATGGATCTGAGACGTGTTCCTTCACTCCTGGCCGTATGAAGAATCTCAAGGTCGCTCGGCGTCAGAGAGGGCTATGCTCGGTTTCTCTGCGTGATAGACGTAGAAATGAGAAAACAGTTAGTTAGTAAACTGAAGGGGCAATGGGCCGGTTATATAGCACTTTACACGGTTGATTAATTAGCAATTCTTATTGGTAAATTAGACGAATTGGCCGTGTAGTAGCAGCGTAAGGGAAACCGCTGCTTCGTATTATCCCGTAGGTGTCGTAAAATCCGACAAAGGAAAACTGATGAGAGATGAGAGGGTCGGCAGCATGTTGCTAATAACAACTAGATTATAATAACAAGAGCTACATTAAAAAAAAAACAACAATCAACCTCACACATTTGCTTATCTTGCCATGAAAGAAAAATTACTTTATTTTAAGCAAATTATTTTATATTAAATGACGCTTTATTTTAATAGACGACAATAATTCATTTATTATTTGTATTTGTTAATCAATATATAATACCTACTATATACCTACTATATACTATATACCTATAATAATACTATACTAAATACCTATAATAATACCTACGTTTATCAATAATAATATACTACGAAAGGAACTCCGTTCCAACCGAGTGTTCCACGACACTCACGCATGTTTTTTGTCATTATTTTAATAGCTTTATGATTCTTGGCCGGTCTGTTTGTTAAAGTTTCAGATCCTTTCATGTTTGAAAAATGGAAGTGATTAATAGGCAGAGAATGCCACATGGCATTAAGTCTTAGTCTTTACTACTACGTACCTACTTAGCTACGCAGTTCGTATTATGTCCGCCCTAATTAGATTTGCTACTACGTGCTTAGCTCGTAGTACCATAGCTTTAAGGTGTTATACATTTGTGCTTTTAAATAAATAAATAAATGGTTCTCAAAGTATATACAAATATTAGGTGCTTATTTAGAATCTCCAACCTATGCTTCATTGCCAAGATGTAAAACGGTGCTAGCATTTTCTTACGGGACTTCTTACTCATAAAGGTTACAAGTAAACTGTTCATTAATTATACTGCATAAAAAAACGACGGGTTGCATTCCGGGAGTGCCGGCAGAAGTGAAAACTTGAATATTAACGTTGTGCATTTTTGATATTTTGGAATGGCGGAGCTAATTTATTATTATCTTATTTCATTTATTTTCATTCGAAATTATTTGTTTGGTAAACCTACACCGCACATGTGCTTATTGTGATGTTATGAAAATATCATCATCATCATTACAGCCCTTCACAAGTCCACTGCTGAACATAGGCCTCCCCCAAAGAATGTCACAAAGCACGGTCCTGAGCCACCTGCATCCATCGACTTCCTGCATGTCTTACCAGGTCGTCACTCCATCTCGTGGGGGGACGCCCTACACTTCGCCTACCGGTACGAGGCTGCCACTCGAGAACCTTTCTTCCCCATCGGTTGTCGGTTCTTCGAGCTATATGGTCGGCCCACTGCCATTTCAGCTTACTAATCCGTTGGGCTATGTCGGTTACTCTGGTTCTACTGCGGATATCCTTTTTCCTAAGTTTATCACACAGAGAAACTCAGAGTATAGCCCTCTCCATAGCTCGCTGAGCGACCTTGAGCTTCCTCATACGGCCAGCAGTGAAGGACCACGTCTCAGTTCCGTAAGTCATCACTGGCAACACGCACTGGTTGTACAATTTCGTTTTAAGGTTTTGAGGTATGTCTGACGAGAAGATGTGTCGTAGCTTCCCGAACGCTGCCCAGCCGAGTTGAATCCGTCGATTGACCTCTCGGTCGAAGTTGGACTTACCTAGTCGGACTATTTGTCCCAGGTAAACATACTCGTCAACAACTTCGAGCTTAGTGCTCCCAACAACTACCGGCATAGGTGTGACATGGACATTAAACATAATCTTTGTTTTGTCCATGTTCATCTTAAGACCTATCCGTTGGGAGACACTATTGAGGTCATTGAGCATAGTGCTTAGGTCCTCCAGCGATTCTGCCATAAGGACTATATCGTCGGCAAATCGAAGGTGAGTGATGTACTCGCCATTGATGTTAATACCGTATCCTTTCCAGTCCAGAAGCTTGAAAACGTCTTCCAATGCAGCGGTGAAGAGTTTCGGGGATATAACATCACCCTGTCTTACACCTCTCTGCAATTGGATAGGTTTCGTATTCTGGTTCTGTACTCGGATAGCCATCGTAGCTCTACTGTACAAACACTTCAGCACTTCGATATACCGACAGTCAACTTGGCACCGCTGAAGTTACTGCAGCACCGCCCAAATTTCGACGGAATCAAAGGCTTTCTCATAGTTCACATACGCCAGACATAGTGGCAAATTGTATTCTTCGGACTTCTGTACAATTTGCCGTAGGGTATGTATGTGGTCTATGGTGCTAAAGCCCTTTCGGAAACCGGCTTGTTCGGGAGGCTGGAAGTCGTCAAGTCTGCGCGCGAGACGATTCGTAATGACTCTCGAAAACAGCACGTAGACGCGGCTCAGAAGGGAAATCGGTCTGTTGTTCTTCAAGAGAGCGTTGTCACCTTTCTTGAAGAACAAGACCACCGCACTTCTGCTTCACGCCTCCGGTGTAAGGCCACCATGGAGGACGGAATTAAAGAGCTTCTGAAGGATTTCAAGTACCGGTTTTCTACCCGCTTTCAGAAGCCCCGCTGTAATTCCATCCTCGCCTGGGGCCTTGCCGTTTTTAAGGTGCTGGAGAGCCATTCTAATCTCGCTCAGACTGACGTCCGCGATGAAAATATAGGTTAATGCTATAAAGTATAAACATATTACATCTATAATGTGTAAGTACATATGTATCTATATTAATAATTTCGTCAAGCAGTACAGTAGACTCGACCGAAACCTAATCTTAATAATAAAATTAATTAAACCTAACTTACTTCCTCTCCTACGCCGCGCCGGCTGTCTACTCTCCGTCCGTCTTACGAATTTTCGATCAGGACACGTGACCTGACGCGAGTTAAACATTTTTTACCCATTACAAAAAAGTGCACAACGCCGCTAAAGAAGTTTTCACTTCAAAAATTACGGCATAGCAACGTCTATCCTTACCACTTCAGAGATAAAACTGGCTAGTCGGTATTAGTAATGTCATTCAGTCTGAATTTCGGTCTCGGCGGCTAGTTCAACAGAGACTAGCCATTTGCGCAGGACAGGACTTTTTTCTGGGTGAACCGATTTCGATGATTTTTTTTATTTTAAATTCTCATGTAGTCCCATATTTATAGTTTTTAAGTTATTCTTAATAATTTATATTGAAGTCAGTTGTACAAAATTTTTAATTTTAAATTATTTCGCGTGCAGTCGACGCACGATTAAAGAAGTCGCATAAACTCAACACATTAAGATCAAGATGGCAGCAAACATCGACCGTATGTTTTTTTTAAACAACCGTTGTTTGTTTTTCTACCGAGTTCAAAAAGGAGGAGGTACTCAATTCGACTGTACGTTTTTTATGTGTGTTACCTCATAAGTTTGTTCTACGTGAACCGATTTAGATATTCTTTTTTTATTTGAAAGCTGGTGTGTCTCATATGGTCTCATATAAATTTAATCAAGGTCTGACAAATAGTGTTTGAGTTATCCTTAATAATATATATTGAAGTCGGTTGTACAAAATTTTTAATTTTAAATAAGCATTTATATTTGCCACACTCGGTCTTCAGCTTCAACAGTTAGCTCCGTCTGGCAGCAAAGACTTTGGAGCCCTGAATCCGATCGATCGCTTCTTCGCTGTATTGAAGTTGCATAAGTTCCGTTTTCGGGACACCTGGGATTTTCAGTGAGATTGAGAGGTTCTAAGGGCAGCTGTACATCGTTGTCATCGTTGGAGGCGCATGCAAGTGTGAGTAACGATCAAAGAGCAAGTCTTATCCGACACTATTTCGATGATATTCCGCACGACAGTCTGAGCGAGATTAGAATGGCTCTCCGGCACCTTGAAAACGGCAAGGCCTCAGGCGAGGATGGAATTATAGCGGAGCTTCTGTAAGCGGGTGGAAAATCGGTATTTAAAGTCCTTCAGAAGCTCTTAGTTCCGTCCTCTATGGTGGCACCACACCGGAGGTATGGAGCAGAAGTGCGGTAGTCTTGTTCTTCAAGAAAGGCGACAACGCTCTCTTGAAGAACTACAGACCGATTTCCTTTCCTAGCCGCGTCTACGTGCTGTTTTCGAGATTCATAACGAATCGTCTCGCACGCAGGCTCGACGACTTCCAGCCTCCCGAACAAGCCGGTTTCCGAAAAGGCTTTAGCACCATAGACCACATACATACCCTTCGGCAAATTGTACAGAAGTCCGAAGAGTACAATTTGCCACTATGTCTGGCGTATGTGGACTATGAGAAAACCTTTGATTCTGTCGAAATTCGGGTGGTGCTGCAGTCCCTTCAGCGGTGTCAAGTTGACTGTCGGTATATCGAAGTGCTGAATCGAAGGGCTACGATGGCTATCCGAGTACAGAACCAAAGTGCGAAATCTATCCTACTGCGTAAGACTACTCTACCTAGACAACTCCAAAGGTGTAAGACAGGGTGACGTTATTTCCCCAAAACTCTTCATCGTTGTATTGGAAGACGTTTTCAAGCTACTGGACTAGAAAGGATACGGTATTAACGTCAATTGCGAGTACATTACTCACCTTCGATTTGCCGACGATATAGTCTTTATGGCAGAATCGCTGGAAGACCTAAGCACTATGCTTAATGATCTCAATGGTGTGTCCCAACGGATATGTCTTAAAATGAACATGGACAAAACAAAGATCATGTTTAATGTCCATGTCACACCTATGCCGGTAGTTGTTGAGAGCACTAAGCTCGAAGTTGTTGACGAGTATGTTTACCTGGCACAAATAGTCCGACTAGGTAATTCGAACTTCGATAGAGCCAAGCGGCAGCTTTTGCTGTCGCACGGATGGGCCGGCTCGAACCGGGGTGGTACCACGACCTCACAGAATACCAGCGTGAAGTAGAGGTTTACCTCTGCGTTTAACTTGGTGAGTGCAGGTGACCGGAGGCCCTTTTTACTGGAAATGAGGCATTCCATTTTAGTCCTCACGGGTGACAACGCATCTGCATTTTGATTTGTAATAGAGGATAGATGTAGATGTCTATGGGCCTCAGCAACCACTTACCATCAGGTGGACTGTGTGCTCGTTTGTCACCCTTATCCTATAAAAAAAAGTCAATCGACAAATTCAACTCGGCTGAACAGCGTTCGGGAAATTACGGCACATCTTCTCGTCACGTATACCTCAAAACTTAAAACCTGGACTGTACAATCAGTGTGTGTTGCCAGTGATGACCTATGGAACTGAAACGTGGTCCTTCACTGCTGGCCGTACGAGGAAGCTCAAGGTCGCTCAGTGAGCTATGGAGAGGGCTATGCTCGGGGTTTCTTTAGTTGATAAACTTAGAAATGAGGATATCCGCAGTAGAACCAGAGTTACCGACATAGCCCAAAGGATTAGTAAGATGAAGTGGCAATGGCCGGGCATAGCTCGCCATAGCTCGAAGAACCGACAACCGATGAGGAAAAAAGGTTCTCGAGTCGCAGCCTCGTACCGGCGGACGAAGTGTAGGGCGTCCTCCCACTAGATGAAGTGAAGACCTGATACAATATGCAGGAAGTCGATGGATGCAGATGACTCAGGACCGTGCTTTGTGGCATTCCTTGGGGGAGGTCTATGTTAAGCAGTGGATTTGTGAAGGGCTGTAATGATGATGATTTATATTTGGTGGCAGGGCTATTGCATCGAGACAAATGCGTATCTGGCTCTCGTGTGCTGTGTTCCGACATCGTAATAAAGGCGCTAAGTAATGAGTGTTTTTCGAATCATTAATTACAGCTTATTAATTAAGTCCACTGCTGCTAGCTTCTAAAGGCGTATGCCTCCTCCATAGATTGCCTCGTATTGATTTAAGGTCTAAAACGCGCCAGAGCGTTTAAGACGGGATAATGTCGTGTGGAATGGTAGTCATTTATCTCTCAACAAAACTGGTGGTAGAACTCCTTTTCCCAGGAGTTCCTCTGGGTAGGTACTGCCGTCAAATGGCAGCGCTTAGAGCAGCGTATAGAGAGCCAGGATGATTACAGGCTGTGAAGCATTCCATCTTAGTCTCCAGAATTAACAACGAGTCTTTAACCTTCATTGTTTGAAGTTGGCTGCAAATAGACATGGACTTACTTACTTACGTCAGGAGGACTGTTCGTCACTTCAGTTTTATAAAAGTAAAACTATTTTATGAGCCCCCCTCCTTAATAACTGGCTTTACGGCTCTGGGATCTAGCCCTTCTGAGCCTGAAGTTACAATATATTATAATAATTATCCTGCATAGTGTACTGCTTCACAATATGTTGATGCGTCACATTGTGCAGTCCTTGGGAGATTTTGACGGCAACTTGAGCCAGCTGACGGCTGACGGTTGGCGATGGTATCTCAAGGTGCCTAGGAAGACAGACACCTTATTTTGAGAATCACATCACCATCAGAGCACTTGTTTCACAGTTTCCACTAATAGTTCACATGCGCGGATACTTAATACACAAAATCGCACCACTTTTACATATCAAACTCCACTTCAAACCATTTAAACAATAATACAGGAGCAGCAAACTGACGCCGGTCAAGTTCCCGCCAAAACTCCACTATTTTATGAGTTTCAACAGATTATTCCAGGAAAAATCAGGTGCAAACTTTTACAACATTATAAAGGTTTAAGAACTTGTGATATATCCTCCTTCTTTTGTCACATAATGAACGACAATTTGACGTGGTAAAGCCATGCTGCAGCTATATTATGGTTGTAGCACGAATGGGTCGGCTCGACCGGGGAAGTACCACGATCTCACAGAATACCAGCGTAAAATAGCAGCTTAACGCTGCTGTGTTTCGTATGGTGAGTGTAGAGAACCGGAGACCCTTTTTACTGGAAACGAGGCATTCCACCTTAGTCCTCACGGGTGACAACGCATCTGCATTTTGATTCGTAATCGAAGATAGATGTAGATGTCTATGGGCCACAGCAACCACTTACCATCAGGTGGACTGTGTGCTCGTTTATCACCCTTATTCTATAAAAAAGAAAAAAAAACAAAGATTAGTTCGCTTTGAAAACCCACTAAATATGTGCCAACTATTATCGTCTTAACTTACCATTAAACGCCGTCAAATGTGCTATTATTGTGAGGTTATCGAGAAATACAACGTACGGTTTGTGTCAATTTTGAGTTATTACAATCAAATATTTGGGAATACGTCGATTTATGTCCCAAGCAAACACTTCGAACCATAAACACATCGTATGCTCGCGTCATAAATAAACGTTTTAATGTGAAAAACAAACGTTTCGCGCCATTAACAGCGCGTGGAGCGTTTCCCTTGCCAAATGTAATACAAGAAAATGTCTCGCAAATCTCATTCCCATATGGTTATTACGAAATTCCCGACGTTGAGACGTTCAGCCTTTCAACGCATAACTTTATTGTGTCAGCCCCAGTGCACAGCACAGTCACTCGATGTGCGCGGGAAACGCTCGCGTCCACCGCCATTAAAACTTTTCCCGCCTTTGATGTTCGGAAATATGAGCAGATTATAATAATATTGTTAACTGTAAACTTTGAAATTATTTTTGAATTTGTGATTGTAGTGCTTTGTGAAAATTTTGGTTTTGTTCGTGGGAGTAGTGCAAAAGGTTTGTTTTTAATTTCTTCATATTATATTTTTCATTCATATGTACATTGCTTAGTTGATACCTAAGCAACGTTTCAAATTTTTATACTTTTATAGGTGTTTTATTTTCTCAAATCAGAACCAATTATTAACAAATAGAAAAAATATAAAAAGTTTATACAATTTCATTACCGCTTAGTGACTGAATAACAGATTCCACAACTCCACATTATCCCATGGGAGTCGTAAAAGGCGATCGAGTGAAATGACACAGGAGATGGGCAGCTACATCTTCCTGATAAAAAAATCAAAGTAATAAAAACTGCGTTTGAAACCCGCCATAAGCGTGGCAACATATAATTATTTTCAAATATTGCCCCTACGATTCATAGTCTATGAAGCAATGTATGGCGAAGGCCTATGTTCACCACGGGACTTTTGGAAAAGGGAGATTTTTTTTCTTTTAAGCTTACTTTTGGTTTACGTATTATTAAACAATGATATCTACCAGCAATTGTATTAGGTGGTAAGGGTCTTTTCTGCCGACTTCCAAAAAGGAGACGGTACTCAATTCGAGTGTATGTTTTTTTTTATGTGTGTTACCTCATAACTTTGTACTGGGCGAACCGATTTAGATGATTCTTTTTTTATATGAAAGCTGATAGCTCTCGTGTGGTCCCATATGAATTTGATCAAGGTCAGACCAATGGTTATTGAATTATTCTTAAATAACCTATATTGAAGTCGCTTATATTGAAGTCGGCGGTACAAAATTTTTAATTTAAAATTATTCTGCCTTGAATTCCGTTTATGTAAGTACCACCCTTTTAACGGTTGCGGTTAAGCATTATGGTGCATTAACAATTTTGTAGCGGTCCCTAAAATGATCACCGGATTATTTGTGACTAACTCTTATCAAGAATCTTGTTACTCCAGAATTCTCTTAGATATGAGAAGAGGGAGATGGCACGTATGTGGCTGTTACTATAGTTTTTTTTTAAATATTAAAATAAATTCCACTACTCGATATCGTCCCGTAGGTCGTAAGAGGCGGCGGAGGGAAACAACCCAGGAAATGGGCAGAGGCGTCATTCTAATAAAAACTTGAAAATATAAACATGCGAGTGCTACGCCGGCTGCCAAGCGTGGCAACTATGGCAAATATCTCCGTTTTGATGTAATCAATGCGGCGGCCTATATTCTGCTGTGGACTTTAATAGGCTGTGATGAATGACGAAGGGAAATGGACACACAGTCCATCTAATGGTAGTGGATGCTGTGGTTAACACATCTAAATCTGTTTAAGATGAAATACCTCATTACGAGTAAAATGAGTCTCTGTTTCACTTTACTCACCACAAGACACACAAAAGTATTAAACTGCTATTTTACGTTAATATTTTGTGCGAGCGTGATCCCTCCTCAGTCGAGCCAATTTTAGATTATTAATTGCAACTGAACGACTCATTTTCTGCCGACTTCCAAAAAGGATTTTTTTTTGTTTTTTTTTATGTTACCTCATAACTTTATACTGGGTGAACCAATTTCGATGATTCTTTTTTTATTTGAAAGCTGGTACTTCTCGTGTGGTCTTAATTTGATCAAGGCCAGACCAATAGTTTTTGAGTTATTCTTAATAACTTATATTGAAGTCGGCTGTACAAAATTTTAAATTTTAAATTATACCTACGATGCTCATTTCAGTTGTAACATTTTATTTTGCTTTTGACGTCTGCTCTACAACACGAACTCGAGATTTTTTTTAATTAAGCTTAATGTTGTATTATAGGTTTATTAAAATAAGGCCGTTTTTAATAACTTAAATTGAAAATAAAAAAAAAAACCTCTCGAAACAAAAGCAGCTGATGACCTTGAAATCGTTGAACCGCTGAACCCATTATGATACAACATGTCTAAGAATCGCCGCTAGAAAACCTGATTTTAAATTAAAAAAAACCGCACCAAAAGAAAACACAATGGTTACGGTGCCACAGACAGACATACACACGGTCAAACCTATAACACTCCTCTTTGTGTAATGTACTTTAATTTTTAAAATATCATGATTCTAATAAGTTTAATCTACTTCATAATACTTTATTTTCTAATACGT
The DNA here is from genome assembly GCA_033319125.1 of Parnassius glacialis. Taxonomy (NCBI): domain Eukaryota; kingdom Metazoa; phylum Arthropoda; class Insecta; order Lepidoptera; family Papilionidae; genus Parnassius; species Parnassius glacialis. The sequence continues at coordinate 3,388,885 of JAVANC010000011.1, forward strand.
ACGTTTTATTAAGCCTTCTTTGACTGTTGACGATTGTAGATTGAGGCCCATGTCCAGTTCTGGTAATTTTTTTTTATTATTTTTATTATTCTGTTGTAAGAGTGTGTACCCAAATAGACGCCTAGGCAGAAAAGTTTAGAGTTTAAACATTAACGTGGATGTTTTAAAAATAATAGGATTTCGAGACTACAATCTCGACTCCGAACGCTAAATATCATCGGATTCCGGAATAATTAATTTACAAGTCTATTTAACCAGACACAAGCCGTATCGCCGTATTACGAAGTCACATTCGTCAGGTCTTAGAAGCATTCCAATAACTGTTACGCGGCTGCCAAGTTCTGACACAGACGCGGTTACGATTGATTATTGATTGATCACATGTCGTCGTAATTTTATTACACGCCTCATCGCGTCTATACTATGCTCAGTAGTAGTGATTACATTCTCTTTGCTCAGTACTATGACATGAGACATTAATCAGGAAGCTACAGTACTTTGGTGTCAAGAACACAGCGTTTAAACTTATTAACAGTGGTAGAGCCAAGCGGCAGCTTTTGCTGTCGCACGGATGGGCCGGCTCGAACCGGGGTGGTACCACGACCTCACAGAATACCAGCGTGAAGTAGAGGTTTACCTCTGCGTTTCGCTTGGTGAGTGCAGGTGGCCGGAGGCCCTTTTTACTGAAAATGAGGCATTCCATCTTAGTCCTCACGGGTGACAACGCATCTGCATTTTGATTTGTAATAGAAGAGAGATGTAGATGTCTATGGGCCGCAGCAACCACTTACCATCAGGTGGACTGTGTGCTCGTTTGTCACCCTTATCCTATAAAAAAAAATTCATATTTAAGTAACAGAATGCAGAAAGTTATTATCAATGGTAAAAGTTCTTCCGGGTCACCTGTACTAATGGGTATCCCTCAGGGCTCGATTTTAGGCACATTCCTATTTCTAGTGTATATTAATGACTTACCTTCCCTTGTAGGGGATAATCATGATATAGTATGATTTGCTGATGATACTTCCTTGATTTTTAAACTTAAACGTCAATCATTTAAATATGACGAAGTGAATAATGTTATATCGAAATTAGTGCATTGGTTTAACGTTAATAATCTAAATTTAAACGGAAATAAAACTAAACGTATTAAATTTACAACATCGAATGTTAAAAATCGGAATACCAATGTGTTTTTAAATGGGGAAGAACTGAGCCCTGTTGAATCCACTGTTTTTCATGGCATCACTCTCGACGCAAAGCTTTAGTGGGGCCCCCATATATCCAAACTAGCAAGCAGACTAAGTTCTATGCTGTAAAAGAGATTAGAGGTCTCACTGGTGCCGAGACAGCGAGATTAGTTTATTTCAATTATTTCCATAGCATGATGTCTTATGGGATTTCGCTATGGGGAAATGAGTCTGATTCAGAAACTATTTTAGTTTTACAGAAGAGGGCCATTAGAGCTATTTACAACCTAAAACCAAGAGAGTCTCTTAGAGATAAATTTAAAGAAATAAATATATTAACTTTGGCCTCTCAACATATTTACGAAAATTTAATGTATGTCCTCAAAAACAAAGGTAGTTTTGGTAATAAAGTAATATACATTCTGTAAACACTAGGAACAAACACAAGCTAGTGATACCAGTTTTTCGACTCCACAGAGTCAGTAATTCATTCTTGGGGTGATGTTTACGATATTACGACAAGGTCCTGGAAAGTGTAAAGGCTCTCTCTATTACCAAGTTTAAATGTTTTGTTAAGCTGAAACTGTATAAAAAGGGTTATTATAATATAAATGAATACATGGCTGATAATAACCCCTGGGAATGAGTTGGTCGTTTCCAAGCAGTTCTAATTTGTTTTGTGTTGCTAATTTTGTAACATACATGATTGTAAGCAATTATTTTTTTTAAAAGTCAAGCTGGGTATCTCGCTGGTTTTTCTCAGGACAGAGATTTTTTCCGAACCAGTGTGGTAAATTAAACAAAAGGGTGACTTTCAATAAGTATTATATATAATCCATATTGAATAAAAAAGTTTCTGTAGACTTATTTTCGTTTTGCGGATTAAAAAAAAAGAGGCGGTATTCGATTGCATGTTTTTGTTTTTTTTTCTTATTAGATAAGGGTGACAAACGAGCACATAGTCCACATGATGATAAGTGGTTGCTGCAGCCCATAGATATCTACATCTATCCTCTATTACAAATCAAAATACAGATGCATTGTCACCCGTGAGGACTAAGATGGAATACCTCATTTCCAGTAAAAAGGGCCTCCGGCCACCTGCACTCACCGAGCGAAACGCAGAGGTAAACCTCTACTTCACGCTGGTATTCTGTGAGGTCGTGGTACCACCCCGGTTCGAGCCGGCCCATCCGTGCGACAGCAAAAGCTGCCGCGTGGCTCTACCACTGTTAAATTTTGTATATGTAACTGTAAATTGTATATATGTAACTGTGTTGTGGCGATGTAAGAATATCTACTACACCGTATAATCACGTGAGTGTCGCGTGTGGAACCAGGAGATGAGCAGCGGCATCATCTTGATAACGACTGAATAAGAAAAGAAAACACTGCAGTTGCTAACCTGCTTGTCAATACAGACTACAGAATATTAAATTATTTTTTTATTTTAGAAATTCTTGTCGGCCTTGACTTTTTAGTTAAGTTAAGTTTATAATTGAGAAATATCTTTTTTTGTTCATATTCATGTTACGACAGCTAATTATTAAGGCATTTGACCCATCACTGCTTGCAGCTCAGCACATCAATTTGGGGCAAACAGATAGTTATATGTAACATAATCTATAGTGCCGTATGGTGGTGACGTAAGAGAACCCATCATCGCCATTTCGTCCCGTTGCGTCTTAAATCGCCTCTTATGACTATGAAAATATGTTAATGAAATGTGTGCATGCGTTATTCGAAATATGGTAAATACTAGAAAAATCTTATGGCTTCCGATACATGGAAGTATAAAATTTAATTTACGTCATAAAATATCTAGGCTGTACTATAAGTCCGACAGGCATCAGCGCCAAAAATCCGAGATATCTTGAATTGTGATCTGTCTACCCAGTGCAGCGAGACTATTAAGACTACTGGGGGGGAGGGGGGGGGGGGGGTTATAATGCCTTAAAGTATATGGTCCACGGCAGTAAACAAAATCAGAAAAATATATGATAATTTTCAGGATATTTACTAGTTAGAATGTGTGTTGAAAACATGATACTACTAATTTGATACAATAGAAATAAATCACAATAATACCTCTAAAAAATTCTTTTAACTATTAAAAACCATACTAATATACATGCAATTATTCTGATTTTTTGTCAGATTATTCTACAAGCAACATAACTGCTTGAAATGATGATGGGAATTAATAAAATTTTTCTTAAATCGCATATTGTTATTTCTGAATATAATACGTACCATGTGTGCGTAAACGCCTGTGTATCGACAGTGCCGCCCGAGGCCTAATGCTATACATAAATTGTGTAAATGTGTGCGTGCGTTATTCGAGGTCATTTTGCTCTTGTAGGCCTCTTATGGCAAATCCTTCTTACAAAGGGGGAGGCCTATGCCCAGCAATAGAAAAGATGAAGATATTCCTTATTAAACAACCACGGAAACGTTCCGCGACATTGGCGTGAACTTGGCTGGTTCATTTTTCATAACACCGACCAAATGGCGTCCAGTTATTAGTTACACGGGAATCGTGCCAACAGAGACATCAAACGCAGGACGTCTTTGATAACTAATTAAGGAACGGAAAATATATCAATAACATGTAAATTATTAATTTATGAGGTTGTGAATTAGTTACCACTGTCTTAATATTATAATAATTTACGTGGTAGAGTCACGCTGCTAGTTATACATATAACGCTATAATATATGTAGCTACATCTCGAATAGGATGACTCGACCGGGGTAAGACCACTTTCTCATAGAATACCAGCGTTAAACAGCAGAATAATAAATTACTAAATTTCGTATTAATTAACTTCTCTAATGCTTTCTGTACAGTCGATTATGACATTCTTCTTGCTATCTGTAAATGCATGGGTTTTTCTTCATCAGTTTTGGATTAGTTATTAACTTATCTTCGTGGTCGCCGGCAAAGAGTTAAAGCCAATCAAAAATCTTTTCCTGATTGGTCTGATATTACTACTGGCGTTTCACAAGGCGAAATTCTTTCTCCGTTATTATTTTCTATTTATAAATCTCATAACTGGTAATTTCAAATGTTCCTACCATCTGTATGCTGATGATTTACAGATTGATCGAGCAGAGGTTAATTCTGCGATCGAAATTTTAAATCTAGATCTTCAGGACATCTGTGACTGGTGCACAAGTTATGGAACTGCTGTCAATCCTGCTAAATGTCAAGCCATAATTCTCGGTAGCCCTTGTCGTCTAGCTAAATTATATCTCAATTCACTGGAGCCTATTGTTTATAATAGCACAAATATTCCTCTTATACATGTAGTTGGTTGGGTTAATGATTGATGCTAATTTAAGTTGGCAATCTCAGGTGGCTCAAATAAGCCGGAGAGTGACAATCACCTTTCGTGACCTTTATCGTTTCAAGAATTTCCTTCCAGTCGAGAATAAGGCTATCCTGGTGCGAATACTTGTTTTACCGGTCATTGATTATGCTGATGTGTGTTACCCTGATGTGAGTCAAGTACTTCTGTGAAAATGGGATCGTTTGTAAAATAATTGCATCCGTTTTATTTTTGGCCTCCGTAAATACGATCATATATCCTTATATCGTTCTAAGCTTAAATGTCTCCCTATCCATCAGTGTAGATGCATCAGAATTCCTCACACACTATTTTCAATCCTATATGATCCATGCACTCCCCAATACCAGAAAAGCAAGTTTCACTATTTGGATTCTTCTCACGATAGTAACCTGCGATCCTCCGAGGGAACCACATTATGTGTTTTCCTCACAGTTCCAAATTTATGTCTTCTTTTACCGCTGAGGCTCTAAGACTATGCAATAAATTACCTCCTCGTATCAGGAAACCGACTTCTATTGCAACTTTAAGAGAATGGTGACTGATCACTACCTTTTTTCTTCCAGCAACTAACTTTCTTATTTAAATATTTCTGCTTATGTGTGACTCGATATTATAAATTATTTAAGTTGTTTTTTTAGAAAATGTTCGTATGTAAGTATGCTTAAAATGTATGTATTATTTATTATTTAAAAATCATTTTTGTTATGTATCAGGTATAGAGTACATTAATAGTAACCTAAATAATATTTTTTATAGGATAGGGTGACAAACAAGCACACAGTCCACCTGATGGTAAGTAGTTGCTGTGACCCATAAACATTTACATTTATCCTCAATTAAGAATGAAAATGCAGATGCGATGTTACCCCTCAGGACTAAGATGGAGTGCCTCGTTTCCAGTGAAAAGAGTCTCCAGTTCTCTATACTCAACATACGAAACACAGGAGCATTAGGCTGCTATTTTACGCTGGTATTCTGTGAGAGCGTGTGCCTTCCCCGGTCTAGCCGACCCATTCGTTTTACAACTATATTGTTAATGTAGCTGCAGCATGGCTCTACCACGAAAGTCAAGTCATTTTTGTAGAATGCATTCATTGTTATGGCTTTCTTATCGGTAATAAAATGTCATCTTGGGTAACTCCGCTACGTCCAAGGAATAAAATGTTTCTAGAATATGATGTATCATTGTAGTCCATGAACACGTACTACAGCTGTGTGACGGACTAATTATTCAATAACCCTCTCAGAGATGAGAAATCTTTGAATTTTTTTTATAGGATTAGGGTGACAAACGAGCACACAGTCCACCTGATGGTAAGTGGTTCCTGCGGCCCATAGACATCTACATCTACCCTCTATTATAAATCAAAATGCAGATGCGTTGTCACCCGTGAAGACTAAGATGGAATGCCTCGTTTGCAGTAAAAAGGGCCTCCGGCCACCTGCACTCACCAAGCGAAACGCAGAGGTAAACCTCTACTTCACGCTGGTATTCTGTGAAGTCGTGGTACCACCCCGGTTCGAGCCGGCCTATCCGTGCAACAGCAAAAGCTGCCGCGTGGCTCTACCACTGTTAAACTGTATTTCACTTTACTTTGAGAATGTACAAAATTACATTTAAAACTCTCCTAACATTCTCTTCCTCCAGAACTAATTTCTATTCACATTCTTTTATAGTACATGTAGTTAGGTAATGGATTTCTCTTTTTTAAATAAATGAATAAAATGTTGTTGCCGGCTCGGTAATGCAGTGACTAGTGTTTAGCGCTACGGGCCAGGAATTCGAATCCCGCGAGGAGCAAGTGTTTTAATGGCCTACAAACAAGTTCCCGGACGGGATGTTAGTCCATAAGTATTTATGTATTATGAGAAATGCCTTCACGGTATACTGAATGCCTAGTAGTAGAAATAGAAGGCCTAATACATTGAAAAAAACAAAATTTCAATTGAGCTGTATGGTATTCCTTTTTATTTGTCTAGTCAGAGATGTCGTTAAAAATAAAAAACTTTACTGTGATAATAAAAAACACTTTAGGCGCGAACTGATTAATGGTAGAAACGAAAACTGATCTAATGAAAAATTATATTTATATTTCTTTATAAAATCTAATACGATTCGACCCAATATGATTACGGTATCTGATGGATTTCATCAACTTGTACGTCGTCTTTCAGCAGTTTACACTTAAAAGTTGGACAAACAAGATTTTAGAGCTAATCGATTACTTCTCTTCCCCGTTTTATTAATTCTAAATAATTCTGGAAGGTTTCGTAGCAAAGTTTTTAACACCTACGTGATAGAACCACGCTGCAGTTTTATTGTGGATGTAGCACAAATGGGTCGGCTCGACCGGGGTAGGACCACGCTCTCACAGAATACCAGTGTAAAATAGCGGCTTATAATCCTATTGTGTTTCGTATGTTGAGTGTAGAGAGCTTACACCAAGACCGATATTTATGAAACGCTATAAATTACTACACAATATAACTTCAATAAGTCGCTAATAACATACATTTCATAAATCACTCGCACGGTTTTCAATAGTTATGTTAGACTTATAGATCACGCTATTTTCAACTTGTTGATAATATATTTTCGTTTTATTAATTTTTGTCAAAACATGTTAATAACAGACGAGATTAAATTGTTTAACTTTGATATTTTCTTAGAGAATAGATAAAATAATAAATATAAATGAAATAATACACCATTAGCGTGACGTGTGACGTTAATGGCGTATAATTTTATCTCCGCGCCCTTTTTACTGGAAACGAGGCATTCCATCTTAGTCTTCAAAGGGTGACAACACATCTGTCTTTTTATTATTAATCGAGGATAGATGTAGATGTCTGTGGGCCACAGCAACCACTTACCATCGGGTGAACTGTGTGTTCGTTTGTCAAACGAATTCTATAAAAAAATGTTCTCACCAATTAAGCAGTGGATTGATCTCAGAGTTATCAACTGTAATGAAAACTTATCGAATACTGAGTTACAGATATGATGAGGTTCTTTTCCTTTCTTTATCGGTCCTTTAAAGTCCACAGCTGGACAGAGGCCTCTCTCATTGTAGCCTTTGGGTTTGCCATAATCGTCATGTACTTTTTTCATAGAATAAGGGTGACAAATCGCACGCAGTCCACCTGAAGGTAAGCGCGTGATGTGGCTCATAGATCATTATATCTATTCTCAATTAAGAATCAAAATGCAGATGCGTTGTTACCCCTCACGGTTAAGATGGATTGCCTAGTTTCCAGTAAATAGTCTGTTCGGTTTTCTTCATTCACCATACGAAACAAAGCAGCATCAAAGTGCTATTTTACGCTGGTATTCTGTGAGAACATGGTCTTTTCCCTATCGAGCCGACACACTCGTGCTACAACCGTAATATAGTAGGATGTCTCTACCACGTATAAAAAGGTACTTTTCCATAGGCTATAGTCACGTCACTCATAGGACAAAATGGGTTATGAGTACTCTAACACCACCACTACCCTTACACCAGTGCGTCACCTAAACGAGACTATACCGCTCGGTAAATATATTTGGTGTCCTCAGCACGTTATCAGCACGTCGCATTGCAGACTGTGTGTGGCTGCCAAGCCGGCCTATAGTAACTACGCAAGGAAGTGCCAAATAAACGTCACTCGGCTGTGATTTACGCCTCGTCTGCCTCAGCGGTGATCCTAAAGCCAGTTTACACTACGTAAGACATAACAGATTACAAATACAACTCTCTAAAATTATTCTAATTGATTGTACATTGCTACAAGCATTTGAAGATTACTTAGATTGAATAAAACTATTTTAGGGATTTTATCGCGTTTAATTCTATTCATTTTTAATTCTCGATTTTTCGAGTGCTTTCCAGCACCCATTCTTCAACTTCAAATCAGTACGTCATCAACTGACCTACTAAACACTAACTAGTTAAGGAAAGATTTGCCACAATAACCTTGTAACTAATTTACTTTTCAATAAACCCTTTTAACTTTAGTGATCTTTCCCTTTCGACGTGCTTATTAACTAACTTCAACTCTACTTCTTGAAAGTGTATGGCAAACAATACATCTTATGGTCCTTCAAGTAAAAATTTAAAAGTGAAGTGTAACAGTGTGTGATCAGTGATAAATCTGCGGTAGTGATTCGGTTGATTGGCCTCCATTCGGTTGAAGAGGGAATCACCAGAACAATTGAGAGTGCGCACACATCGCAGAGGAATCCTATCACGTACTACACACCAACTAAGACGAACCAATACCAAGCTCTACATCTGCCACCGTCAACTACGTGCCAGAATACCGATGTAGGAACTTCGCATTCTCTTCTTCTAATTTTTTACTACAATCAACTACTTCAACTACAACATCATGCTGCAACTTTAACAACAGTGTTTTAATAACATCAAAACTCGCTGCTCTAGCTACAAGAAAGATAGTCAAGACAGAAACAATCACGAATAGATGTTGAAACGACTGGAATCTCTCGAAGCGCAGTGGAGAGACTTCAGTGAACGAAATAAACAACTACTAGAAACTTATGAAGATAAAAAAATCAACCACTTCACCGAAAATATCTTCGAAAATACTAAACAACTTTGCGAAACTAATAATCTATTATAAAAACTACGTGAACCAAAATCTGTCGAATTCAACTTAACCGATATACCGGAAGATAGCTCCGACGAAACTTCATTTTCAAATTTGCTACTGGAGATACAAATGTGCAACTTTAAAGCTCTCTTCCGTGCTATGTCAAAAGTTGACCTCAAAACTATCACCGAGAAGTGGGAGCTTCAACATCATCTTTCCATATTAGAACTAAGTGGCAAGTCATTGATTAACTACATTGGGAAATAGAAGCTAAGTACAAAGGCTCTAACGTCAAATACTAAACATATTTGTCGAGATGGAAGAAAAGTATGACGTAAGTCGACGAATTTTAAACTCGAGAATCTGGTCAACTATTCATTACGAAACATCTTCACCAATAATGGAAATTCCTGAATTATCTGGCAACTATGCTCAATGGTTTTCATTCAAAGACCTCTTCATGGAAGCCATTGACAACAATACAATGATAAATAACGCGCAAAAGATGCAACATCTGAAGTCTAAGCTGAGAGGTGAGGCTGAACGCATAGTGCAGCATCTCAGTATCAGTGCAGAAAACTATAACTCATGCTGGGATATAATAACGCAACGCTATGGGATCCGAAGCCTTCAGTTCACATCTTTCATCAACACCATGCTGAACCTGCCTTTCATATAAAATCCCGTCAGCTACAACCTAAAAAAGATGCACGACGTCGTCACGAAATCTTGGAATGGAATTACAAACACTGGAATCGATACTACTACTTGGGATCCACTCATCGTTCACCTGATGTCACTAAAACTCGATAAAGCTACCTACTCAGAATACATGAAAGAACTACAAAACCACAGAGAGTTACAACCGTTAAATGATTTTCTATACTTTCTTGAGTGCAAGTTCATGGCATACGAAGCAATGAAAAATGCAAAGAAAGAAACTACGGCTACTCGAAATCAGAAACCAACTTTTGTGAGAACTGCAAACAAGAACATTTCATCATGGAACAATACGAAGAGAAATTATCCTTTGAAGAAATACATCAACCAACCTAAGAAAACTTATTATACTATTTATAGAAAATGTCCAAACTGTCACGAAGATCACGTGTTGATGCAATGCCCAAAGTTCATTGACATGAACCATACACAACGCAATAACACTGTTGCGAAACTGCATTTGTGCAAAAATTGCTTATTTAGTTATGGCAACGACAAATGCAATTCTACAAAAACGTGTAAAGAGTGTCATATGAGGCATCACACTTTATTGCACAATCCTACAAAGAAATACTTACCTATAACTTAAACAACATCTAACGAAAACTACTCAAAACCACGACCTTCAACTTCTTCACAACCATCTTCCAATCATCTGTCCACTGATGATGTGAAAATTTTACTACCAACTGTACAACTGCAAGTGATGACTGCCAATGGAACTCAAATCAAATTACGGGCTTTACAAGGCTCACAAGTAAACTTAATCACTGAAAGGGTGGCGCAGCTCTTACGGCTGCCTAGAAAAAGAATGAACGCAACTATTACTGGAGCAAGATCTGTATCTAGTGACTGCAAACGACGCCTCAATATGTCTTGCAAATCAATCTACTCTAACTACACGTTTGAAACTCAAGCCCTCCTCATATAAAAACTCACGAACAACTTACCTAACTCGTCGTTTGAACCAACTAACTGGCCAAACTTGAAGCTTGCAAATGCAGACTTCCACATGTCGCGCCCTACTGCTAGGAGCCGACGTGAACTCAGACATTTTACTACATGGAGTACTCAAAGGAAACCAACAATCCCCGATTGCGCAACAACGACAACTGGGATGGATACTGTGGTTAAAAACTTCGAACTCTCACGTGACTCTTATCGATCTCAACGAAATATCCAGGTACCGGGAAAGCGAAGATATTGTTCAAGATGACAATGACATATCTTTTCCAATGACGACTATTGTGAAAGTCACTACTAAACACTGTACAACGTCATTCAAACGGGAAGTACATCCTATCGATGCCGCTTTGTTATAACTATGAAGAAAAGATGTGGAACTCAAAATCTTGTTTCACAATACCTAAACCTTAAAAAACGATTTGAAAGAAACAATAAACACACTCTGATGTACCGATATTTTATCAAAGAATATACAGAACTGGGACACATGAAACCCTCGTCTGCGATACCTACTTACCTACCTCAATGTTTTCTCCCGCATCATGGCGTCGTATGCGTAAATTCGACTACTACAAAATTAAGAGTCGTGTTTAACGCTTCTCGGAAAACTACAAGTGGCTTCCTTCAGCCTTAACCAACTACAAGAAAAGGGCCCCAATCTACAAAAAGATATTCAAGCACACATCTTAAAATTGAGATAGTACAAATATACATACACCGCCGACATCGAGAAAATGTACCTCTGCATAGAAATCACTCAAGATCAACAAAAACTACAAAAAATAATATAGCGTGATTCACCAATTGAAAAGCTCCCAGAGTATGAACTGTGCACCATGGCTTGCAATGAGAACTCTCAAACAACTTGCAATAGACGATGGCCACAAGTAACCAGAAGCGGCTCGCGTGCTTCAAGATGAGTTTTATGTGGACGACCTTGTGAGCGGACACAACTTTATTCATGAAGCAATCGAACCTCAACAGTCACTAATTAAACTGTTAAAACTTGGCGGCATGAACCTAAGAAAGTGGTCAGCAAACGACCCCGTACTACTCGAAAACTTAACTGAAGTTCCAAAAAGTATGGGCGGCCAAGTTAGGATGAGACGACACCTACCCAACAAAATACAAACTGAGTGGGTGAAACTAAAAAGTGAACTTTCGTTAGTCCAAGATCTCAAACTTCAAAGATGGCAAGGGGGCCAGCAATCAAACATTGAACTACTTCGCTTCACAGATGCAAGTGAAACGGCCTATTCGTGCATCATCTACAGTTGTGTCGCTAACGCTAACGACTCACCAACTATACAATTACTTGCTGCTAAAACTCGGGTTGCTCCTCTAACCCAAAAAACAACATTACCAAGAATGGAATTATGCGGCGCGCTACTACTTTCACAACTAGTTGAGAAAACCAAAGCAGCCTTCAGAGGACATGAGATAAAAGTTCGTGCATGGTGTGACTCTCAAGTCGTTCTCGCCTGGCTGCAAGGAGACGTATCTAGATGGGAAAGATATGTAGCCAACCGGGTTAACAAAATCAAACAAACTATACCATCACAGAATTGGCAGTACGTCTACAACTGTCCTACTAAACAATAACTACTCAAGGAAAGATTTGCCACAATAACCTTTCATTTTTAATAAACCTTTGAATTTTGGTGATCTTTCTAATCTTTAGGTTTCTTTAAATAGGTTACACTTTAAGGGTGTAACCTAATTAAATAATAAAAACTATAGGGAAGAATAAGTAGAAGACAACAGAATAGAATCTAATATAAAAATACAATTATAATCTATATTAAATATTTTATGTAGATTATTAATAATGGTAATTGAAATATTTGCGTAGAGTTCCGTTCTAGGGACACCTCCGATTTGCACCAAATTTTTTACATGTTTACTAACATAAATGATGAAAACCCTCAAAGGGATTTTTGGCGCAAATGCCCCTGAAATTTTTTACGAGGGTTTGAAGTTTTAGATTTTTAAGACAGTTTTTCATGATAAATCGACTAAACCTCACTTTTTTACACAGGAATATTGAACAAAAGTTACTTCTACAACGGCTTCGGCGCTACGGGAAGTGCAGCCCCTGCGCCGTAAGCACAGACACCCATGCTCACGTTCTCAGTTTCGGCTTATTGGTCACCTTAGGCGACCAGCCTCAGTTGTAATACGTTTATTTCGGTAATCTAGTTAACCACATAATACTGAGACTTCCCAGTGAGTAATCAGAGGATACTCGTGTTGGGAATGACCCGCTACTTCCCTTAAGGATTAAAAAAGTAAGGAAGAAAAAGTAAGATTACAAAAAGTTTAGCCTCTACGAGTAGAAAATTTGTAATTAGTATGTGTATATTAAGTATTGTATGAATGTGAGTGTAGGAGTGTTGTTGTATGTATGATGTGGGGGTGTGTGTGTATATGCTGGTGGATGAAGAAATTATAAGTAAGAAAACTAGTTGCCTGTAAATGTATAAGATGTTGGTGAGATAGATTTCAGACAATTCTATTTAAAAGATTTTCAACCTTTTCAACCAATGCATTAGAGTTTTTTTTTGCATATATTTAATTGCATATAGGATATATTTTGAGTATTTAATTTAATTTATTATATATAAAAGCAGACTGAAATAGGTACTGTGTAATAGCAAATACAGTACGTACAAGAGATATAGGCGCCACAATATCAGTTCTCCTCTTTTTTGTACCGCTTAATGAACCCTTTCATTAAACGGTACAAAATGTATGACATTTTAGAATGAGGTTAGGAACATGAAGCTTTCTAAATGAGAGAATTTTACTAATCTGATATAGGGTGTTAGTAGAGAATCTATAAGGCTTGAAATACATGACCTTTCTAAGAGACTTCTGTGCTCTTTCCAGATCTAAAAAGTTTGTCTTGGTGGCTCCTCCCCAGATTGGGATGCAATAGGAAATTATTGACTGTGGAGTGCAAGACATTGCTGACCTTAATGATTTAAATACCCAGATTAACTTTCTGATCCGATTTATAACAGCTTCCAACTGCGAGTGCCAACTAAGCCTTTGATCAGCGATGATGCCGAGGTATTTAGTTTCGTTCACCTTTTTTATAATATGAGATGCAAGAGGAATTGTAACTATTTATACTACAGTGTATAGTGAACACTTCTTGTAGCCAAGTGAACAGCGCACCGAGCGTCGTGCTATTGTGATTTACTCGCAAAATGCGACATAATATCCGCACCTAACTGGGTCACGCTAATTGTATTCTAATGTTAATGCAGGGAATCTTCAAAAATTTTTAGAATTCCTTTAGGGAATGGAAAGGCGTGCTAAGAGGCTTATTGGTGACCCGAATTTGGTTAAACCAATCTTACCAGCCTCAAACACAGACGTAAAGTAGCCAGCCTTTCGGTTTTCTACAGGATGCATTTCGGATAGTGTGCGCAGGAATTGCATAATTTAATTCCCCCCTCTCCCTTCCACCATCGGACAACCAGACGTTCGGCCAGTCTCCACCCCTTCGTTGTTGACTTACCACGCATTCGAACCAAACGGTTCGCCACGTCGTTCATCATGCGTACAGCAAAGGAGTGGAATAAGTTGCCAGCATCTGTTTTTCCATCCGATTACAGTGTGGGTGTCTTCAAGGCAAGAGTAATAGGCTTTTGTTAAGTCAATGCGCTTCACCATCTTAGGCACACCACACATCACCACTTACCATCAGGTGGGATCGTAGATAAGCGCTGGCTTAGTAGAATATAGAAAAAGGGATTATGTATGATTTATACCAGCGATCGATCTAATCAAAAGTAATTAATGTCCCCCCACCCCCCCGCGTTCGCTGTTTCTTCTCTGGACAGAGGAACCTCGTTTTGAAACTGTAGGTAAGAAACATGTTGACGTTTGACTAACGAAATTTTTATTTCTTACGTTGAGAAATAAATTTTACTTTACTTCGTTTCAACTTCATTTCTATTTGAGGACTACGATGGGTAACGAGCCTTCGTCGTTCCTAAAAATAAGTAAAATAGGTCTCCAGTTTTCGATACAAACGAAACACAGCAGCATTATGCTAACATTTCCAGCTGTGTGTCCCTCAACGGTCGACGGTAGTACATACCTACTTGTGCTGCAACCATGATACTAACCTGCATTATCATACCATGTAAATTCGTTCAATGAGACTCAGGACTTACGGGCACGATCTATAAATAAATAAAATTCAAAAAATTCAAAACCCGCGAAAGAAAAGTGCTGGTGATCTTCAAACGGCTGAACAGGTTTTTATTGTAACATCGCTGAGAATATTCTCGATTAAGACTCCTTTCAAACACAAAGAACTTAATCAAAATCGGTTCATCTGTTCAGCAGGTACTCGTATAATTCCACAGACAGACACACATATACACAGATATATGTATATACTAGAGCCCAATGACTTCGTCAATCTTACTTAGCGGTACCATGTAGCGACATCTATGGAAATGTATTAAATAAAGAACGATGTATTTAGCGCGTCAAATTTTCATATCGATATACATCGCAACCGCTTCCGTAGATAGATAATAGATGGCGCTAGAGTAGTAAAGTGAGCTCGGCCACGGTGCTTATTGCTTTGTAAGAGAGATGTGTAAACACACATACACACTACAAACATATAACACAAACAAGCATATCGGGGGTCCATAAAAGGGTGATTGGTGATGTTGATTATTGTGGAGTATTAATTAACATATTAATATTTTTTTATGGTTAGGCTGTATAAATATATAAAAGAAAATGATAAACATACATAAATATAAATTAAAAAACATGCGTGAGTGTCGTGGAACACTCGGTAAAAACGATGTTCCTTTCGTAGTATTATTGACAAACGTATTATATCATTGATTAACAAATATAAATAAATGAATTCTATTAAAATGAACCGTTATTTAAAATAAAATAATATTTCTTTCATGGATATCATGGATATACACTACACCAGAAGGGTTCCTGGCGGAAAAATCTTACACTTTTTCTCGCCTAGCTTCCATCTGCCAAATCCGTACCGTCCGATAAAGAACTTCGTTCCAATATAATGAAATAAATAAATAAAAGATACGTAACTAAATAAAACCCAACCAGATGGAAGCCCTCGGCAGGAAAGACCAAACGGCCGAGGGTTAGGGGAAAGGGAGAGAAACCCTTCTGCTTTTGAATCCGGAGCGGTCCGTCACGAAGTTCCAGTCATCTTAGATGACTTCAGGGGTTGACCGGGATTAGGCCGTTCGCAGAAACCACCATAGGAATAATGTCGGTCGGTAGACCCCCACCCTCCACATTTCTGTCACCCCGTGAGTCAGATCCAGATATTTTGTTCGCTTATTTATTTTTTATGTAGGATAAGAGTGACAAATGAGCACACAGTCCACCTGATGGTAAGTGGTTGCTGGGGCCCATAGACAACTACATCTATCCTCGTTTGGGAATCAAAATGCAGATGCGTTGTCATCTGTGAGGACTTAGATGTAATGCCTCGTTTCCAGTAAAAAGGGTCTCCGGTTCTCTACACTCACCATAAACGCAGCAGCATTAAAATGCTATTTTACGCTGGAATTCTGTGAGAGAGTGGTCCTTCCCCGGTCGAGCCGAACCATTCGTGCTACAACTATACAATTAATATAGCTGTAGCATGGCTCTACCACGTTTAAAGCTTTTATGTTTCGGCTTTCACAAAGTTCTCGTTATACGGAATGGTAATGTCGACCAAAAATATCTTTGACTGCACCAAGTCCATCGGCTCAATATCAGGCTTCTTCGCAAGGATAATCTTGTTTGTAATGATGGCCCGGTCCCAGTAGAGCTTGCCGCCGTTATTTTCGAGCACGGCAAGTACTTATAATAAAACTGCTTCCGATCTTCAAGACGGTATATCAGACCGAGCTTCTGGTGTAGACAGGTTTACGCATCAACCTGGACCCATCCCGATAAGGAGGTGGAGGAAATATCTTTAGAGCCATGCATTTCTACAATACCCACTATACGGTGTTAATGGGAGACTTCAACGCAAAACAATGCACAAGAGAGAACGGTGAGCTGAAAGTAAGGGAATTCGGAATAGGGCCACGGAACCCAAGGCACCAGCAGCTGGCCAAGCTTATGGTGAAAGAAGGACTCTTTGTGATGAACACTTTCTTTCAAAAGCGGCCCCACAGAAAGTGGAACTGGTCGAGCCCCTACGGTTCGACAAAAAATGAAATTGACTTCATTATGATGACCAGACGACAACTGTTCAGTGATGTTTCTGGTTGGTCTGTGCATGTATTCAGAGACAGAAAGCGCCGAACAACCGGATATGACATAATGATTTCTTATATTTCGAACACTACACATTGTATAAACCCATATTTACAGATTTTATCGAGTTTAATTTACTTATTTTAATTCCCGACGTTTCGGGCGCTTTACAATAATCCGTGGTCACTGGGTAGATCGAACCGATAATTAATACTCAAAAACTGAAGGTAGCCGGGCTAACTATGACATCGGGTCGTGAAACATCTCAGTCCTCCTCGTGACCATGGGTTGCTGTAAAGCACCCGAAACGTCGGGAATTAAAATAAGTAAATTAAAATAAGTAAATTAAACGGAGATGACATGCATAAGTAGTTCACTGGGATAGCGACAAGCTTGGCAGATGTCTACGGTGTCATGATTAATTACTGGAACGAAGTTCTTTATCGCGTGGTACGAATTTGACGGATGGGAGCTAGGTGAGAAAAAGTGAAGATTATTCCATCACGACACCCTTTCTATAGTGCGAGCGAGATGGAATAATATCCATCTCCCTCGCTTGTATATCTTGCCATGAAAGAAATATTATTTTAAATGATACTTCATTTTAACAGACGCTAGTAATTAATTTATTCGTATTTGTTAATCAATAATACAATACGGTTAGTTACGGTAGCGGTTTCTAACGGACAAAAAAAAATTCAAAATAGTAGGTTCAGATGCCTGGGTGATCAGTAATCGATTGCTGAAAACAGAATTTGAAAATTCGAAACCGTTCTCGAGATAATCGTGGGACAGACGGACAGACGGACAGACGGACGGACAGACGGACAGACGGACAGACGGACAGACATCGTGAAATCAATAAGTGACTTCGCAAGCTTCGCCACTTAATAAGTGTCTTCGCAAGCTTCGCCACTTAATAATAATATACGAAAAGGACTTCGTTTCAACCGAGTGTTTCCACGACACTCATGCATGTTTTTATCTGCCGATTTCTAAAAAGGAGACGGTACTTAATTCGTCTGTATGTTTTTTTCGTGTTTTTTACCTCATAACTTTTTACTGGGTGAACCGATTTCGATGATTCTTTTTTTATTTTAAAGCTGGTACTTCTCGTGTGGTGCTATATGAATTGATCATTGATCAAGGTCAGACCAAAGACGTATTAAAAAAGATAGACATGTTACACACTAACATTATTGTATTTTAATGTGGCGCAGGTAGTACTATATCTACGTACAGTTATTTATTATGACACGATGCGCTAACAAAAAGAGACAAATGATACGGCATACCCATTGTTAGAAAAAGATGAATATACATCATTAGTTGCGTATTGATTGCTGCTGAGCGCTCATTGGCGCGAGCGCGTGACATACCGATATGGAAATGAACACACTAGCTAGCGTCAAAGTTTACACTAGCGGTTAGTGTTGAAATAATAAAACCAATTATGAACAAAACATCTATATTCAAAATATTAATGAGACGTTTTTCTTGTCTCTAACAGTTGCCGTGTAATTTGTGCACCACCTAAAAACACAGGAAGGCATTTTTACCACGAATAACTAGAAGATTTATGCGCTGTAGCGAAGGTATAGCCGCGACGCGAGAGCGTGCCCGACTGAATGCGAGTCGGGCAATTACCTGATTTTCCTATTGCCATTTTAGAGCGAGTATGACGTATCTAATATCTATACTTTAAAAACATCTTAGGGTCAGACCAATAGTTTTTGAGTTATTCTTAATTCTATACATAATTGACAAGTGAAGCTGGCTGCCTGGATCGCTCGCTAAGACGAGACAAGGCTAGGCCGAAACGCATATAATATCTTATTTACTTTTAGTATTTGTACTGATTTTAAAGATAACATGTGTGGAGTGGGCTAAGCCCACGCTGGCCCACTTTTTATACTTGTAACTTATATTGAAGTCGGCTGTACAAAATTTTAAATTTTTAATTATTATTATCAAGCCAAGTCTTCGGTATGGATGTTATTTACTCATTTGCTGAAAGTATTATTGATCTAACTGCCATGCAAGTGTGTCATATGGTCACTAGATTTGATGACTAAGTGTCTGTTGATCCGAATCTATCAATCCTGCATATGTTTTAGTCGCATCGGTTCTTTGTGGTAAGACTTCTTTACATACACATTACCATTTAACACTCTCTTACCTATATTTATTGCGAAATAGTATTGTCTATATTCCTGTTTTCCGGTCTGAAGGATGTTATAATTATAGCCGGTATAATTACAGATTAAGAGGCATTCCGTCTTGGTCCTTAGAACTGAAAACGCGTGTGTAGTTTTCTTTCTTTGAAATTAGTTGCAGGTGTCCATGGACTGCGTTCGCATGAATTCCTTTGACACTTCAGTTTTATAAAAAAAAATCACGTTATGGACATAAATACAAGGCTCGCGCTGAAGCCGTACAACGAACATTTTTAATAGCATTAAGATTTATTGTTTGTTTGTTGTTCCTCTAACTGTTACTAAGTTGATAAATATTCTTTAAAAGTAATATATTAAATTGCTTCCTTCGTTGATCTCGTGGTCGCAAATCGTTGCTAATCATGAGGTCTTGGATTCGAAACCCAGGTCAGGGTTTAATCAGCATTGAATAGCAATCGCAATTGGGCATAATCAGTTATTGGATTTTCTGACAAGAAATTCTCTTTAGCATTTCGGAATCGGGCAGTTGGCAGTGTTTCACCCCCATGTCTCGGAAAGCACGTAAAGCCGTTGGTCCTGCACCTGATCTCTTTCCGGTTGTATAGGATTATTGTCCTATCGGACTATGAGAGTGAGGGAATAGAGAGTGCACCTGTGCTTGCGCACACACTTGTTCACTATAATGCTGTCCCGCACAGGCTCGTCTTTGTTGAGACTGGCTCCCGTGACCCAATTTCAGTCTGGCGGACATTAATTATTATTTAATTTATCACAGTATTCACGCTTATTGAGTGGGTTGGCATCAGCAGTTTTTTGGAACGAACTTCCTTATCGGACGGTACGGGTCTGGCGGATGTGACAAAAAGTGTAAGATTTTTGTCACTACCCCTTGTGTCATAGTGTATTTTATTTTAAATGACGCTTCATTTTAATAGAATTAGCTTCTAATTAATTTATTTATATTTGTTAATCAATCATATAATACGTCTATTAATAATAATAAAATACTATGAAAGGAAACGTCCGTGTCCGTGTAGTGACGGTTAAGAATATCCACTACTCCATATCTTCCCGCAGGTGTCGTAAAAGGCGACAGAGGGAAACTGAGGCAGAAGATGGACAGCAGTATCTTTCTGATAAAAGCAAAATAAAAAAAATCGGTTGCCAAGCGTAGCAACTATGGCAATATACCCCCATGATGAAAGTTACGAAGAGGCGGCCCCGCTATCCCTGGCTACGGTGACGACAATAGTAACGACGGGGCAGGGAGTGCTAAGAATCTCCAGAGGACCACCTATGTCGACTCGAACTGGCACCATATAACACACGCACCCTGGGGACTGACTAGAAGATCCTGGAGCTAGAAGAAGAGATGGACAAGTTGCGCTGAAATATTATAGGATTATCAGAGGTCCGAAGAGAGGGGGAGGACACGATAATCTTCGAATCCGGCAACTTGTTCTATCACCGGGAGGGCGACCATCTGTCCCAAGGAGGTGTCGGATATATCATCCACAACTCTCGTTAACAACGTTGTAAAGATTGGGAGTGTATCGCCGAGGGTTATACCTTATACTCAGAATCACCTAACGGTATTCGCTGAAGTGAAGATCATACAGGTTTACGCACCAACTTCGGCACATCCCGATGAGTGGAGGAAATGTATGAGGATATATCTAGAGCCATGTATTCCTCCAAAAGTCCAAAACCCATTATAAGGTGTTAATGGCAGACTTCGACGCAAAACAAGATACAACAGAGAACGGTGAGCTGAAAGTAGGGAAATTGGAAATAGGGCAATGGAACCCAAGGGGCCAGCAGCTGGCTGACTTAATGGAGAAAGAGGGACTCTTTACGATGAACTCTTTGTTCCAGAAACGGTCCCACAGAAAGTGGACCTAGTCGAGCCCCAACGATTCGATAAAAAATGAGATTAACTTTATTATAACGACCAGACGACAACTGTTAAGTGATCGCGAGGGTGAAAACTGGTAGCGATCACCGAATGGTTAGAGGCAAACTGTACCTAAACGTTAAGTTGGAGACGTCACGTCTGATGAAGTCAACGCTCCGTCCCCCTCGTGCTCTATTCCAAAGTTCCGAAACCTTTCAGCTCGAGTTAAACAACCGTTTTCAGTGCCTAGAAGACTGCAATGAAGTGGACGATATGAATGACAAGCTCGTGGAAACTGTCCATGCGGTCGGAGCTAAGTTCTGCAAGACCCGCTGCAGAAGAACACAAAAACTCTCCGATTACACTCTCAATCTTATGGCTGTTAGACGGGAGATGAAGCTACATTCTTCAACAGATTTGACAGCATACAGGCAACTGAACAGACAGATTTCCAAATGCATGCGGCGGGACTTACGCAACTTTAATACAGCTTGTATTGAAGAAGCGATCGAGCGGAACCAAGGCTCCAAAGTCTTTGCCAGAGATCTGTCTGCCAGAAATAGCCAACTGTCAAAGCTGAAGACCAAGTGTGGAAGCATCGTTTCCGGGGCACCTGAGATTTTGAGTGAGATTGAGAGTTTCTATGGGCAGCTGTACACGTCATCGTTGGAGCCACACACAAGTGTAAGTAACGATCCAAGAGTGAGTCTTATCCGACACTATTCCGAAGATATTCAGGACGTCAGTCTGAGCGAGATTAGAATGGCTCTCCAGCACCTTAAAAACGGCAAGGCCCCAGGCGAGGATGGAATTACAGCGGAGCTTCTGAAAGCGGGTGGAAAACCGGTACTGAAAGTCCTTCAGAAGCTCTTTAATTCCGTCCTCCATGGTGACCTTACACCGGAGGCGTGGAGCAGAACTGCGGTGGTCTTGTTCTTCAAGAAAGGTGACAACGCTCTCTTGAAGAACTACAGACCGATTTACCTTCTGAGCCGCGTCTACGTGCTGTTTTCGAGAGTCATTACGGATCATCTCGCGCGCAGAATTGACGTCTTCCAGCCTCCCGAACAAGCCGGTTTCCGAAAAGGCTTTAGCACCATAGACCACATACATACCCTTTGGCAAATTGTACAGAAGTCCGAAGAGTACGATTTGCCACTATGTCTGGCGTATGTGGACTATGAGAAAGCTTTTGATTCCGTCGAAATTCGGGCGGTGCTGCAGTCCCTTCAGCGGTGCCAAGTTGACTGTCGGTATATCGAAGTGCTGAAGTGCTTGTACAGTAGGGCTACGATGGCTATCCGAGTCTGTACTCGGATAGCCATGGTTCTGTAACCAGAGTACGAAACCTATCCAATTGCAGAGAGGTGTAAGACAGGGTGATGTTATATCCCCGAAACTCTTCACCGCTGCATTGGAAGACGTTTTCAAGCTTTTGGACTGGGAAGGTATTAAGGTATACGGTATTAACATCAATGGCAAGTACATCACTCACCTTCGATTTGCCGACGATATAGTCCTTATGGCAGAATCGCTGGAAGACCTAAGCACCATGCGCAATGACCTCAATAGTGTCTTCCAACGAATAGGTCTTAGGGTGAACATGGACAAAACAAAGATCATGTTTAATGTCCATGTCACACCTATGCCGGTAGTTGTTGGGAGCACTAAGCTCGAAGTTGTTGACGAGTATGTTTACCTGGGACAAATAGTCCGACTAGGTAAGTCCAACTTCGACCGAAAGGTCAATCGACGGATTCAACTCGGCTGGGCAGCGTTCGGGAAACTACGACACATCTTCTCGTCAGACATACCTCAAAACCTTAAAACGAAATTGTACAACCAGTGCGTGTTGCCAGTGACGAATTACGGATCTGAGACGTGGTCCTTCACTGCTGGCCGTATGAGGAAACTCAAGGTCACTCAGCGAGCTATGGAGAGAGCTATGCTCGGAGTTTCTCTGCGTGATAAACTCAGAAATGAGGATATTCGCAGTATTTTTTTTTATATGATAAGGGTGACAAACGAGCACACAGACCACCTGATGGTAAGTGGTTGCTGCGGCCCATAGACATCTACATCTATCCTCTATTACAAGTCAAAATGTAGATGCGTTGTCACCCGTGAGGACTAAGATGGAATGCCTCATTTCCAGTAAAAAGGGCCAGAACCAGAGTAACCGACATAGCCCAACGGATTAGTAAGCTGAAGTGGCAGTGGGCCGGCCATATAGTTGGAAGAACCGACAACCGTTGGGGAAGAAAGGTTCTTGAGTGGCAGCCTCGTACCGGTAGGCGAAGTGTAGGGCAACCCCCCACGAGATGGAGTGACGACCTGGTAAGACATGCAGGAAGTCGATGGATGCAGGTGGCTCAGGACTGTGCTTTGTGGCATTCCTTGGGGGAGGCCTATGTTTAGCAGTGGACTTGTGAAAGGCTGTAATGATGATGATGATGATGAAAGGAACCTCGTTCCAAGTTCAAACCGAGTGTTCCACGACACTCACGCATGTTTTTTTATATTATTTACTAATGCTTATCTTCTATTTCATTATCCTCTGTCGCCACTTACAACACCCATGGGTTGACATGAGGTTTTAGATTCTCTAACGCCTTGACACGGCTCCCACACGCCGTATAGAATTACTAATAACATTATTCAATGCAGCAACTGACATCATTTACGTAATATGTCACAAAACATCTTAAAGATATTTATGTCATATGGTTTACTAATAACAAAACTATCTTGACTTGAGAATTTGGAACACCATTAAAATGATTCCGGGATTCGTTCGGAGCTTGAGTAATTGTGTTACGAAAATATACAACGGGCAAGAGATTTGATTGCAATTGAATGATTTGATAATCAAAAATTCGGGTCATTGCTTTTAACATTTATCGGTAAACGAGTGTTCCGGAAACTGTATGGTATGGTAATCGCTGTTATTTTATTTAAATACTAGCATAAATGTTGCGCGGAACCCTAATTCTTTTTCTATAATATAAGTAGCCTAAGTTACTCCTTATAACATCAGCTATCTGTCAGTGAACAGTTAACAGTTAACAGTGGTAGAGCCACGAGGCAGCTTTTGCTGTCGCACGGATGGGCCGGCTCGTACCGGGGTGGTACCACTACCTCACTGAAAACCAGCGTGAAGTAGAGGTTCACCTCTGCGTTTCGCTTGGTAAGTGCAGGTGGCCGGAGGCCCTTTTTACTGGAAATGAGGCATTCCATCTTAGTCCTTACGGGTGACAACGCATCTACATTTTGAACTGTAATAGAGGATAGATATAGATGTCTATGGGCCGCAGCAACCACTTACCATCAGGTGGACTGTGTGCTCGCTTGTCACCCTTATCCTATAAAAAAAGTGAAAGTTCCGTCCAAATCGGTCCAGCCGTTTCGGAGATTAGCTGGAACAAACAGACAGACAGACAGACAAAAAATGTGTTTTTGTTACAAGAGTATTTGACATTACAAACAGACACTTCAATTTTATTTATTTGTATAGATATAGTAGACACTTTGGCGGCCTCTCATCTCAAGGTACCTCGTTTAGAGCCTCTGAGAGATGACTACATATTTGTGACACTTGCTGTAGAGACTATCGGTCCGTGGAGTCCACGTGCGGTGAAGTTCCTAAAGGAACTCTATCCGCGGCTGGTCGTTGCTGCTGGTGATAAGAAGGTTGGTTTGTTTTATCGCTCAAAGGCTAAGTATAGCCATTCAGCAGGGAAACGCAACCAGCGGTCTTGGAGTTATACCGCGGCGAGTAGGACTGTTTGATAATTAAGTTACTAGTTTTAGTTTTTATTTTAATAATAGTTTTGAATATTGTGTATAATAAAATATTGTATATTATGTTATAACATATTATATACGTTGGGAGGCACTATTGAGATCATTGAGCATACTGCTTAGGTCCTCCAGCAATTCTGCCATAAGGACTATATTGTCGTAAAATCGCAGATGAGCGATGTAGGGAGACCGGGGCCACAATTAACAAAAATTGCATTTTTAGTTGTACCTTCGAAATTATTAAATATTAAGATTTCATTTTAATGTGACATGATGCTTTAACTATTCAAGTATCATGTTATTAAGATAAATCAAACATAATATATATAACAGTGGTAGAGCCACGCGGCAGCTTTTGCTGTCGCATGGATGGGCCGGCTCGAACCGGGGTGGTATCACGACCTCACAGAAAACCAGCGTGAAGTAGAGGTTTACCTCTGCGTTTCGCTTGGTGAGTACAGGTGGCCGGAGGCCCTTTTTACTGGAAATGAGGCATTCCATCTTAGTCCTCACAGGTGACAACGCATCTACATTTTGATTTGTAATAGAGGATAGATGTAGATGTCTATGGGCCGCAGCAACCACTTACCATCAGGTGGACTGTGTGCTCGTTTGTCACCCTTATCATATATAAAAAAACAAATGATGTCTTAAATGGAGCATTATTTCTCGATAAAGTCAGTTGTTAATTCTTATCCCATCAACGGGGCTAGAACTAACAGCTCTGAGGTAAGTATTAACATTATTTTATACCAACTATTCAAGAAGGAAACAAATATGAGTATGGAATTATTTTTTTTATTAATAAAAGTGCTATTAATGCAGACGTGTTTGGAGCATCTTTTTTTATATAATGCCTGTAGCACCCCTCCGCTGCGAAACTCAAAGGGCGAAACCGCAATAGTTTCGCTGTGAGTTGTGAGTTCTTTGGCGGCGAAGCAATAACGAAATTCCCTGCTCTAACGTACAAAACTGACTATGATGTTGTCTTTTTCTAACATGATTTCGCTCATTTGCTCAGGCGCCGTCTACATCTCCGTTCTCCGCCCGTTGTCCGCCATTAATTCGGACGCGTCTGTAGCAATCGACAATTTTTATGAACGAAATAGGAACAATGGATTTGGAATTTACTGAAAAACTTATAGAAGCAGTGAGAAATATACCTGTTTTGTACTTACTAAATCACCCTGACTACAAAAACAACACAAAAAAACTACAAGCATGGAGGGATATCCAGAGAGAGTTAAACGAAGAAGGTAACCATAATTATTTATTATTTACAAGGTATACGTATCAATTATCTCTTCTGCGTTGTGCAAAGTATCGAACAAATTTGTCTCTGATGTCACATGCCGCAAATGATGATCGTGCGCGGTTTCCATTGAGTCTGTTTTGTGGAAGAAAGTCTCCAAGCTGTTCTGTTTCCAAACCAGAGCTTACACGTTCGGTTGACTCTTTTGTATAAAAAACAAGCTGCTTTCACAATTTTTATGGTATTGCTCAAATCTGTTTCAAAGGGTCTTAAGAATATCCTAAATTTTTGTGCCATTATTCCAAATGCATTTTCCACAACTACCCGTGCTGTACTAAGCGACTGATTAAATATCTTTTTATCTCTATCTTGCAAAGCTGCATCTCTTACAAAAGGTCTCATCAAAAAAGTTTCAAGTTTAAATCCACCATCGCCTAAAAAAATATAAGGTAAAGAATCTGTTTCTCCTTGTAATGGTTGTGGTATTGGTATATTAAGTTGGCCGCTCCTTAATAATCGAGCAAAAGATGTTGCTTCAAATATAGTACTATCGGCATCTTTCCAATATGATCCAACATCTACAAAAATAAATTTATAATTGGCATCTACCACAGCCATTAAAACAATTGAATATTTACTTTTATAACAATAAAACATTGACCCGCTACACGGAGGGCACTTTATGGTTATGTGTTTTCCATCTGTGCTACCAAGGCAATGAGGAAATCCCCATTTTTTTAAAAACTCTTCTGCCATATTCAGCCAATTTTCCTCTGTGGGTATTGGAAGGACAAGTGGTCGTAACGTATTCTATAATTCTTCACAAACCTCAGTCACTATTTTCGAAACTGTTGAATTACCCATACGATAAGAAAAAGATAGTGTCTTGTAGGTGTCTCCAGTTGCCAGAAACTTGTAACAAAAAAAATTAAGTTGGAAGAAAACTGTTGCTGAATATATCTATTTTTTTATACCACATAGGTGGCAAACAAGCACCAGTGGTTTGTATGCTTCCTCCACCAGTGGTGGCGGAAGCATACAAAGTAATGCCGCAAAATAACGCAATGTAACACCTGAATCAATTAATTATCTTCTTTGTTTTAGTTCCAGCTTTAAAAGCAAAATGGAAAAATTTAAAAGATACTTTCAGAAAATTCAAGCAATCAAAACACAGCTCTAGTAGCCAAGCAACAAAAAAACTACAGAATTGGGCCTGGGCTGAACAAATGTCATTTCTTGAATCATCTACTACCCCCAATCAAACGGAGAGCAGCATTATTCTGGATAATGAATCTTCTGAACACGAAGAAACAAGCCGTAGAAATTCTTCGGTGGCAAATGAAGAGTCAGCCAATCAACCTACAACCTCCACTTCTTACGACGCGACAACCGTACCAGAAAATACACAACAATCTGGCTCATCACATCAAATATACAGGCGACAGCAAAGAATAAACATGAATCCTACAGACAGAATGGTTGAGTACTTAGAAAATAGACGGAAACAAAACTCTAATTATGAGAAAGTTACGGTTAAATGTGACGGTATTGATTTGTTATTTTGGGTTATGCAGACTCTTTTAAAAAACTAAGCAAAAGGACTCAAGTAAACGTTAAATTCGATATCGCAAAAATATTCATGGAAGCTGAGCTTAATTATCTTGAGACTGCTTAAAGAAACACATCTTCACGTACTTCAAACTACTCAAATGGTATGACCATTCATGCTCCTGTTACTCCGGGGACCCACTGGGGAAGCAACACATCTTCACATACAACAACATACTTGAGTAGTAACAAAATAGTTGAATAGGAGCATGCATGCTCCTATTACTCAAAATGACAGTGAGGCAGCACATCAAGATTCGTACGACAGTAATACAACAAACATACATGCTCTTGTTACTCCGGGAAACTACTCCTTGATAAGTAATGACAGTAAAACCGCCGAACCTACTAATTTGAGTACATCTACATATTTTTCTCAATTTTCATCATTATAATTGTTTTTAAATTTTAATTTTGTAACTTTAATTTTAATATAGGTACTTACCTCAAAGTTAATCCCAGTCTTTCTTTGCTAGAAATAGCATCTCTAAACCTTGTATCTTTATTAGTAATACAAGGCTTTATAAGGTTATGTAACTCTTCAAAACTGTCTGGTGTCATTCTGAAGTAAGAATAAAAACGGTCTTCATGTGACTGTAACTCTTTACATAATATATTTTCTCCCAACTTCTTTCTTTTTTTATTGATATCATGCACCCAGGTACGACGCCTTTTTAAAGTAGTTGACCACAGTAAGATTAGTTCCTCCTCTGACTCCGAAAGCGACGACATTTTCTTTCGATTGTTATTTCTCAACTGTTCTAGTTTTAGGTTTCGCTAATATAGTTTCGCGTAAGTGAAGTACTGTTGCACAGCGAAACTCACGCAGCGGTTTCGCAGTTGTTGTTTTGCAGCGGAGGTGTGATATAGGCATAAATTGACATTACAAATTACAAAATATCTAAACTTGAAAAAAAAACCCGTTTAATTAATCGTTAAACAATCTTAGACCAACATTTTTTGGTCACTTTTTCTTAACATTTATAAGTTTTGCACCGGTCATCTGTTATAGTTTCTATGCGAAGAATTAAACAATTAGGCAAACAACTTATAAATCATCATGAGATGAGGTAGAAAATGGTATTTTCCTTTAAATTACCATTTGTGTGGGTGCATTAAATATTGCCAGGTCATCGTCGTTGTCTTAGGTGGCAACCAAACCTCCACCGGAGATTCTTAGCACCCCCTGATCCGCCGTTACCATGGTCGCAACTGTAGTCAAGAATAGCGGGGCCACCGGGAACTGGGGGCCGTTTATTTGTGTTGTTGATTATGGGCTATGCTTATGTTTGCCATAGTTCCCACGCTTACCAAGCGGGTTGGCAACCGCAGCTTTTTTGTACTTATGCTGTTATCAGAAAGATGCTGCTGCCCATCTCCTGGCTGTTGCCCATTGTCGCCTCTTACGACACCCACGGGATGATATGGGGTAGTGGATATCCTTAGCCGCCACTATACGAAAGTTTTATTTATACATATAGATATTGAAAGAGTTTGTAGGGTGTACAAAGGCCAAAGCGTTTTGCAGAATGTGTGTGGTCTAATAAAATATGACAGTATATCAAAGCGTCCAACGCAGATGCGCGGACATCAGCCGACAGATGGTACACATTAACTTCCGAGCCACTTTGAAGTCTCATAATATTGAAAATCACAATTTGTTTCAGATTTGAATTCGAAGCGTCATGAATAAGAAGTCACATAAGAAAAAGGTCAGTTTTATTTTTTATGACTTTTATTATATTTATGTTTTCATTTTATTATTGCATACCTTAAGCGAAAGCGCAAGGTAATGTTCTACTATCGCCTAAAAATTAAAATTCCAACATTTTATCAAATAAAGTCGTATCTAGCAATCATATTATACATATAAATGATATAAAAAGCACATTGTTAGAAAGATAAATGATTGTTGAACTTATTAATAATTTTTTGAAATCGATTAATTGCTATTTTTAAATAAAAAAGGGTTTTAGTGGCTTATGGTGTGGATTTATCATGTCCCTGTGGCTTGTAAACACTATAACTTTTGAAAATATCAATTGTTTAACTCAATCTATTTTTTAATCTCTTCATCTATCATGTGGGAAGCCACTGAATGTAAACGGCAGTGTAATTTTGTTTTGTTTAGCTATAATTAATTTTTTTCGGCTCCAAAATGGCGAAATTTTCGTTGATTTGTTTGCCTCGTATATAAATTGTTTCTGTAAATGGGGATCTACAGCCACAGAGAAGTTTAGTTCACAGAGTACCTTTGTATTAAGTTTAGTTCGGCTTCAGTCGCCGTCGTGAGTGGATATTGTTTCGGTTGTTTTCAGCGGCTCAAAAAGATCGCTGTACAAATACACAATATTCGAATAACCAAATTTCTTAAATACTTGATTATAATAATAATAAGAGATTTTTTTTATTACAATATTTAAAAGCACAGAATAAATAAAATACTAGTACGTACTAAAAGTAAGTAGTATATTTTTTTTTGTCATGGGTGACATTTTCATGCTTTTCGAGGGTGTCGAAACCGATAGGGTTGTCGAAATATAAATCCAAGATGGTGGCCGCAATAGGTATCAATTTTTTCATCATGGGTGTCATTTATCATGGTTTTCGAGGGTGCTGAAGCCGATAGTGCTGTCGAAATGTAAATCCAAGGTGGAGGCTGCAATAGGTATAAAATTTTTCATCATAGGTGTCATTTTCATGGTTTTCGAGGGTGTTGAAACTGATAATGCTGTCGAAATGTAAATCCAAGATGGCGGCTGAATTACGTACCAATTTATTCATCATGGGTGTCATTTTCATGGTTTTCGAGGGTGTTGAAGCCGATAGTGCTGTCAAAATGTAAATCCAAGATGGCGGCTGCAAAATATATCAATTTTTTCATCTTGGGTGTCATTTTCATGGTTTTCGAGTGTGTTGAAACCGATAGTACTGTCGAAATGTAAATCCAAGATGGCGGCCGCAATAGGTATCAATTTTTTCATCATGGGTGTCATTTTCATGGTTTTCGAGGGTGCTGAAGCCGATAGTGCTGTCGAAATGTAAATCCAAGGTGGAGGCTGCAATAGGTATAAAATTTTTCATCATAGTTGTCATTTTCATGGTTTTCGAGGGTGTTGAAGCTGATAGTGCTGTCGAAATGTAAATCCAAGATGGCGGCTGAATTAGGTACCAATTTATTCATCATGGGTGTCATTTTCATGGTTTTCGAGGGTGTTGAAGCCGATAGTGCTGTCAAAATGTAAATCCAAGATGGCGGCTGCAAAATATATCAATTTTTTCATCTTGGGTGTCATTTTCATGGTTTTCGAGGGTGTTGAAACCGATAGTGCTGTCGATATGTAAATCCAAGATGGCGGCCGCAATAGGTATCAATTTTTTCATCATGGGTGTCATTTTCATGGTTTTCGAGGGTGCTGAAGCCGATAGTGCTGTCGAAATGTAAATCCAAGGTGGAGGCTGCAATAGGTATAAAATTTTTCATCATAGGTGTCATTTTCATGGTTTTCGAGGGTGTTGAAGCTGATAGTGCTGTCGAAATGTAAATCCAAGATGGCGGCTGAATTAAGTACCAATTTATTCATCATGGGTGTCATTTTCATGGTTTTCGAGAGAGTTGAAGCCGATAGGGTTGTCTAAATGTAAATCCAAGGTGGCGGCTGCAATGGGTATCAATTTTTTCATCATGGGTGTCATTTTCATGGTTTTCGAGGGTGCTGAGGCCGATAGTGCTGTCGAAATGTAAATCCAAGGTGGAGGCTGCAATAGGTATAAAATTTTTCATCTTGGGTGTCAATTTCATGGTTTTCGAAGGTGTTGAAACCGATAGTGCTGTCGAAATGTAAATCCAAGATGACGGCCGCAATAGGTATCAATTTTTTCATCATAGGTGTCATTTTCATGGTTTTCGAGAGAGTTGAAGCCGATAGGGTTGTCGAAATGTAAATACAAGGTGGCGGCTGCAATGGGTATCAATTTTTTCATCATGGGTGTCATTTTCATGGGTTTCGAGGGCGTTGAAGCCGATCATCATCATTATAGCCCTTCACAAGTCCACTGCTGAACATAGGCCTCCCCCAAAGAATGCCACAAAGCACGGTCCTGAGCCACCGGCATCCATCGACTTCCTGCATGTCTTACCAGGTCGTCACTCCATTTTGTGGGGGGACGCCCTACACTTCGCCTACCGGTACGAGGCTGCCACTCGAGAACCTTTCTTCCCCATCGGTTGTCGGTTCTTCGAGCTATATGGCCGGCCCACTGCCACTTCAGCTTACTAATCCGTTGGGCTATGTCGGTTACTCTGGTTCTACTGCGGATATCCTCATTCCTAAGTTTATCACGCAGTGAAACTCCGAGCATAGCCCTCTCCATAGCTCGCTGAGCGACCTTGAGCTTATTCATACGGCCAGCAGTGAAGGACCACGTCTCAGTTCCGTAAGTCATCACTGGCAACACGCACTGGTTGTACAATTTTGTTTTAAGGTTTTGAGGTATTTCTGACGAGAAGATGTGTCGTAGCTTCCCGAACGCTGCCCAGCCGAGTTAAATCCGTCGATTGACCTCTCGGTCGAAGTTGGACTTACCTAGTCGGACTATTTGTTCCAGGTAAACATACTCGTCAACAACTTCGAGCTTAGTGCTCCTAACAACTACCGGCATAGGTGTGACATGGACACTAAACATAATCTTTGTTTTGTCCATGTTCATCTTAAGACCTATCCGTTGGGAGACACTATTGAGGTCATTGAGCATAGTGCTTAGTTCCTCCAGCGATTCTGCCATTAGGACTATATCGTCGGCAAATCGAAGGTGAGCGATGTACTCGCCATTGATGTTAATTCCGTATCCTTTCCAGTCCAGAAGCTTGAAAACGTCTTCCAATGCAGCGGTGAAGAGTTTCGGGGATATAACGTCACCCTGTCTTACACCTCTCTGCAATTGGATAGGTTTCGTACTCTGGTTCTGTACTCGGATAGCCATGGTAGCTCTACTGTACAAACACTTCAGCACTTCGATGTACCGACAGTCAACTTGGCACCGCTGAAGGGACTGCAGCACCGCCCAAATTTCGACGGAATCAAAGGCTTTCTCATAGTCCACATACGCCAGACATAGTGGCAAATTGTACTCTTCGGACTTCTGTACAATTTGCCGTAGGGTATGTATGTGGTCTATGGTGCTAAAGCCCTTTCGGAAACCGGCTTGTTCGGGAGGCTGGAAGTCGTCAAGTCTGCGCGCGAGACGATTCGTAATGACTCTCGAAAACAGCACGTAGACGCGGCTCAGAAGGGAAATCGGTCTGTAGTTCTTCAAGAGAGCGTTGTCACCTTTCTTGAAGAACAAGACCACCGCACTTCTGCTCCACGCCTCCGGTGTAATGCCACCATGGAGGACGGAATTAAAGAGCTTCTGAAGGACTTCAAGTACCGGTCTTCCACCCGCTTTCAGAAGCTCCGCTGTAATTCCATCCTCGCCTGGGGCCTTGCCGTTTTTAAGGTCCTGGAGAGCCATTCTAATCTCGCTCAGACTGACGTCCGGGATATCTTCGGAATAGTGTCGAATAAGACTCGCTCTTGGATCGTTACTCACACTTGCGTGTGGCTCCAACGATGACGTGTACAGCTGCCCATAGAACCTCTCAATCTCACTCAAAATCTCAGGTGCCCCGGAAACGATGCTGCCACATTCGATCTTCAGCTTTGACAGTTGGCTCTTTCTGGCAGACAGATCTCTGGCAAAGACTTTGGAGCCTTGGTTCCGCTCGATCGCTTCTTCAATACGAGCTGTATTGAAGTTGCGTAAGTCTCGCTGCATGCATTTAGAGATCTGTCTGTTCAGTTGCCTGTATGCTGTCAAATCTGTTGAAGAATGTAGCCTCATCTCCCGTCTAACAGCCATGAGATCAAAAGTGTGATCGGAGAGTTTTTGTGTTCTTCTGCGGCGGGTCTTGCAGAACTTAGCTCCGACCGCATGGACAGTTTCCACGAGCTTGTCATTCATATCGTCCACTTCATTGCAGTCTTCTAGGCACTGAAAACGGTTTTGTAACTCGACCTGAAAGGTTTCGGGACTTTGGATTAGAGCACGAGGGGGACGGAGCGTTGACTTCATCAGACGAGACCTCTCCAACTTAACATTTAGGTTCAGTGTGCCTCTAACCATTCGGTGATCGCTGCCGGTTTTCACCCTCGCGATCACTGAGACATCACTGAACAGTTATCGTCTGGTCGTCATAATGAAGTCAATCTCATTTTTTGTCGAACCGTCGGGGCTCGACCAGGTCCACTTCCTGTGGGGCCGCTTCTTGAAGAAAGAGTTCATCATAAAGAGTCCCTCTTTCTCCATGAAGTCGGCCAGCTGCTGGCCCCTTGGGTTCCGTTGCCCTATTCCAAATTTCCCTACTTTCAGCTCACCGTTCTCTCTTGTGCCTAGTTTTGCATTGAAGTCTCCCATTAACACCGTATATTGGGTTTTGGAGGAATGCATGGCTCTAGAGATATCCTCATACATTTCCTCCACCTCCTCATCGGGGTGTGCCGAGGTTGGTGCGTAAACCTGTATGACCTTCAGCGAATACCATTTGGTGATTCTGAGTATAAGGTACGCAACCCTCGTCGACACACTCCCGATCTTTACAACGTTGTTAACGAGAGACTTGTGGACGATAAATCCGACACCTCCTTGGGACAGATGGTCGCCCTCCGGGTGATAGAGCAAGTTGCCGGATTCGAGGATTACCGTGTCCTCCCCCTCTCTTCGGACTTCGGATAATCCTATAATATGCCAGCGCAACTTGTCTATCTCTTCTTCCAGCTCCACGATCTTCTCGTCAGTCCTCAGGGTGCGTGCGTTGTACGTTGCCAGGTCGAGTCGTCGTAGGTGGCAACCGAACCTCCACCGGAGATTCTTAGCACCCCCTGCCCCGCCGTTACCATGGTCGCCACCGTAGCCAGGAATAGCGGGGCCGCCGGGGAGTGGGGGCCGTCTATTTGTTGTTTTCATTTTTGGGGGGTATTTGCCATAGTTGCCACGCTTGGCGAGCGGGTTGGCAACCGCAGTTTTTTTATTGTACTTTCGGCTATTATTAGGAAGATGCTGCTGACCATCTCCCGCCTGTTTCCCTTTGTCGCCTTTTACGACACCCACGGGAGGATATGGGGTAGTGGATATTCTTGACCGCCACTACACGGCGGTTGAAGCCGATAGTGCTGTCGAAATGTAAATCCAAGATAGCGGCTGTAGTAGGTACCAATTTTTTCATCATGGGTGTCATTTTCATGGTTTTCGAGGGTGTTGAAGCCGATAGTGCTATCTAAATGTAAATCCAAGATGGCGGCTGCAATAGATATAAATTTTTTCATCATTGGTGTCATTTTCATGGTTTTCGAGGGTGTTGAATCCGATAGTGCTGTCGAAATGTAAATCCTAGATGGCAGCTGAAGTTGGTACCAATTTTTTCATCATGGGTGTCATTTTCATGGTTTTCAAGAGTGTTGAAGCCGATAGTGCTGTACAAATGTAAATCCAAGATGGCGGCTGTAATAGGTATCAATTTTTTCATCATGGGTGTCATTTTCATGGTTTTCGAGGGTGTTGAAGCCGATGGTGCTGTCGAAATGTATTTAAACTACTTTAATAATTCCGTATAATCATGTTATACGTAATTTTTTTAATGCGCTTAAGGTATGCCCAATTGGATTCACCAATATATTCTGATTTGTGATTTACAAAGGAATTTTATTTCAATAGCTCTTTACCTTTCTTTATATTTCTTACGATGTTTATCATATACTAAATATATATTATTATTTAAATATAAATTCTTCTGGTTCTCCTGGTGTTGCAGTTGTTCTTGGGCGGCGGTAGTCACTTACCATCAGGAGAGCCGCATGCTCGTTTGTCCCCTCTCCTATAAAAAAATAAACGTAAGTAAAAGAGATAATGACTGCGAGTATAAGATAGACAATGAGAGTTTTTTTATTTAAAAATAGGGTGTCAAATGAGCACACAGTCCGTCCACCTGATGGTAAGTGATTACTGAGGCCCATATACATCTACATCTATCCTCGTTTGCGAATCAAAATGGAGATGCGTTGTCAGCCTAAGATAGAATGCCTCTTTTCCAGTAAAAAAGGTACGTTATTGGTTAGTAAATTTATCCCGGTAGCGTTCACAAATTTGAATATGGTTATTTCAAGAGGAGTAATCAACACAGATTATCAAAGTACACGGCTGTACATAGGCCTTCCCGTAGATTGCCTCATGGGAAGTACCCCCATAGTGGTCACTATGGGGGGTACTTATGGGTCCATAGTCGCCACGCTTAGCAGGTGGTTTCGCAATCGCAGTTTTTTTTATTTTCAATCATTTCAAGAAGATGTTTCTACCCAACTCCTGCTTCAGTTTCTCTTTGTCATCTTTTATGATGTCCACGGGATGTTGTGGATACCGGATTCACTTAAGCCGCCACTACAAGTACAGTAGTCAAGTTTAAACTTTTATATGCTCTTTTGACAGTTTTAACAGTTCTGCTCGTATTTCTGAGATTGTTACATACACCGATAAATATATAAAATCAGAGATAAATCTTCAAAAGGCCATTTCAAAATTTTAGCAGTAAATTTTATTTTTCTACCAACTTCAAAAAGGAGGAGGTTCTCAATTCGACTGTATGTCTTTTGCATACCTTAAGCGAAAGCGCAAGGTATGTTCTACTATCGTCTAAAAATTAAGATTCCAACATTTTATCGAATAAAATCGTATCTAGCAATCATATTATACATATAAATGATATAAAAAGTACATTGTTAGAAAGATAAATGATTGTTGAACTTATTAATAATTTTTTTAAATCGATAATTGCTATTTAAAAAAAAGGGTTTTAGTGGCTTATGGTGTGGATTTATCATGCCCCTGTGGCTTGTAAACACGATAACTTTTGAAAATATCAATTGTTTAACTCAATCTATTTTTTAATCTCTTCATCTCTCATGTGGGAAGCCACTGAATGTAAATGGCAGTGTAATTTTGTTTTGTTTAGCTATAATTAATTTTTTTCGGCTCCAAAATGGCGAAATTTTCGTTGATTTGGTAGCCTCGTATATAAATTATTTCTGTAAATGGGGAGCTACAGCCACAGAGTAGTTTAGTTCGGCTTCAGTCGCCGTCGTGAGTGGACATTGTTTCGGTTGTTTGCAGCGGCTCAAAAAGATCGCTGTACACAAGATTCGAATAACCAAATTTCTTAAATCATCATATATATATCATCATCATAGCTATATTAGTAGTATAGTTGTAGCACGCATAGGTCGACTCGACCGGGGAAGGACCACGCTCTCACAGAATACCAGCGTAAAATAGTAGCTTAACACTGCTGTGTTTCGTATGGTGAGCGTAGAGAACCGAAGACCCTTTTTACTGGAAACGAGGAATTTCGTCTTAGTCCTCACGGGTGACAACACATCTGCATTTTGATTCGCAAACGAGGATAAATGTAGATGTCTATGGGCCACAGCAACCACTTACCATCATGTGGAGTCTGTGCTCGTTTGTCACCCAATCCTACAAAAAAAAGGCGTCGTGTTAGAATTTTATTCAAGTTTAGATAGATAGATAGATATCTCAATGATTATTTATAAAAATATTCTCAAAAAATATTTTCGTGAACAACAGCAGCTATAACTCTATTTAAGCTTGAGAACAACGGAGTTTAATAGCGTATTTCTTGTTTAACGACATTGAACGTTTTAATAAAACCCAGCAGTTGGCAACATTCGTCTCGTAACGGAGCGCCCGTTAATATTCTCACACACGGGCCTATAAATATATGAGAACGAATTTATTACTGGAGTCGAGATTAATTTGCTAAACATTTACGGGTCAAAATATTTATCTAATATGCGTTATTCTCCGTTATAAATGAGTCTAATTAGATACCGCCCAAGTTATTTATAAAGGCTCATAATTTATACATTTGCGTATTAAGTAATTTCGACGATTTCGTAGTCTAGTATTTTAGCTAGAGACATGCAAGATACCTAAGCCAACATATGTGTAATTTTTTTTAATTATAGAATAAGGATGAACGAGTATACAGTCCACCTGATGGTAAGTGAATGTTGTGGCCCATGGACATCTACAACTATCCTCAATTAAGAATCAAAATGCAGTTGTCACCCCTGAGGTTTAGGAATAAAATGGAATGCCTCTTTTCCAGTAAAAAAGGGTCTTGGGTTCTCTACACTCACCATACGAAACATCAAGCACCAGCCAGCGTTATGCTGCTATTTTACGCTGGTATTCTGCGAGAGCGTGGTCCTTCCCCGGTCGAGCCGACCCGTTTGTGCTACAACTATTATATACATAGCTGCAGCATGGCTCTACCACGTCGAAAGTTATTTATAAAGGTTTATAATTTATAAATTTGCGTATTTTGTGATTTCGACGATGGCGTAGTCTAGCACTTTAGTTTGTGTACATGATATAAAGCCAACATTTGCGCAAAATTTGTGTTGGTTAATTTACAGATCTTGATAGTATGTAGTACGTTATAATTTATTATGTACATATAGAGATTTGTAAATTAACCTTTGTTCACAAAATACTATTATTATATTTTCTCTATTTATTTGACGTTGTGATTATTAATTGAATCATAATTTATAGAATACTAACTGTTCCCCGCGACTTCGCTCGCGTGTAATTTATTACGATTGGATTTCATAGGTTTTAATTCTTTTGCGCGGAACCCTAATGCCTTTTCTAAAATAAAAGTAGGCTAAGTTACTCCATAATATCAGCTATCTACCAGTGAAAGTCCTGTCAAAATCGTTCCAGCCGTTACGGAGATTCGCCGGAACAAACAAACAGACAGA
The DNA here is from genome assembly GCA_033319125.1 of Parnassius glacialis. NCBI lineage: Eukaryota > Metazoa > Arthropoda > Insecta > Lepidoptera > Papilionidae > Parnassius > Parnassius glacialis. The sequence goes on from JAVANC010000011.1 coordinate 3,427,586, forward strand.
CAGGCAGAAAGACAGACACAAAAATTTTAAAATTGTGTATTTGTTATAAGAACCGTATCTGGGGGCACGGCAGTGCCCCCGCCAAGTCGAGCAAAAAAGCGGCACGGCCGTACCATCCTTTTCTCGAAGCAGTTCAGGCCATTTCTGAAACACTATAACTTCGTTATGGATAAAATTAGAAGCCTGAATTTTTACTAACCAAGTAAGCATTATATAGACTCGGTATATTTCAAATTTCATTAAATTTGAACCAGTAGTTTAAGAATTATAACTAGTCAAAATTTCTTAATTTTGTCACTCACTGACTGACCGATCATCAAAACTCTAAGGCACTTCTAGCAGACATAGAAACTTCAAATTTGGAATAATATTATTGTTTAATATATAAATCAAGGAAAAATTAAAATATTTTTACAATTTCGGTCCAGTTTTCGAGATACACCAACTGCATAAATAACTTTGTAATCCCATATAAACATATAGTATTACAAAGTTACATTTGCAGTGAATGAATCAGTGTACCTATATATGGACGTAGTTATGCAAAAAGGATCCAACCCGCAATAAGTTAATTTGAGTTTATTATATTTGAAGTATCCATTCTTCAAATATCATGAACTCAAATTATCGGTATGGTGTCTGTCTGTTTGTAATTTTTTTTCGTATTTGTGTTACGTTTGCTAAAATTGTTACATCACATAATAGTATAGACCACAAACATTATTTTTCAAGTCTACATTTTTTGACACAAACTCGGTTTGGATCCTTTTTGCATAACCACGTCCATATGTATAATGGAATAATAGGTGTAAATAGCTACCTAGATATAACTATCTACAAAAAGAAATGAGATGCCATCAAAAACATAACTTGTAAAAAAAGCCAAGTTTCGCAACTCAATTCTTCTACCGTAAAAAGTTGTGAGATCCATGTAATACCAAGTCGGTTATATTGTTATACCAACTGAGTTGCGTGACTTGGCTTTTTTTACAAGTTATGTTTTTTATGGCATATAATTTCATATGCACATAGTAAAAAGCGGTTATTTTGACATTACAAACAGACACTTCAATTTTATTGCATGCTTTAAGGGCAAAGCGTAGGTACTAAAGCCTAAAATCTAAATTCCAACGTTTTGTTGCAAAACACGTATCTAACAATCACATTGAACATAATAAATGATGTAAAAAGCACATTGTCAGCAAGATAAATTATTATTGAAGTTATTATTTTTTTTAACTCGTTTAATTGCTACTTTTACATAAAAAATGGTTTTAGTAGCTTATGGTGTAGATTTATCAAGTCCGCATGGAGTGGTAAACACGATAAGTTTTGAAAATATCAATTGTTTAACTCAATTTATTTTTTAATCTCTTCGTCTATTATGTGGGAAGCCATGGAATGTAAATGGCAGTTTAATTTCTCACTTAGACCACTTCGACCTCAGCTGCCGTCGTGAGTGGATACTGTATCGGTTGTTTGCAGCGGCTCAAAAAGATCGCTCTACAAATACAAAATATTCGAAAAACCAAATTTGACACATGATTATTATAATAATCACAGATTTTTATTACAATATTTTAAAAGCAGAGAATAAATAATAGTACTACGTAGTACTAAAAGTAAGTAGTACGTATATTTAAGTATACGTAATACGTACGTATCATGTTATACGTAATTTTTTAATGCGCTTAGGGCATGCACAATTGGATTTACCAATAGTTTATTTTTTTATTTGTATAAATTCAAATAATTTATCTAATATTGTATATCTAATTTAATAATGTAACTTAATAATGTAATCTAATAATATAATTTAATGTTTTATAACTGCTACGCCCAAACTGGATTCAAATGCGGACTATTTTTTAAACATCACATCTTACGTTGCCATTTGATTGTAATAAAAATTAAGATTATGATTATGAAATAAATATATTTGATTTAATTTGATTTGGTTGTGGTTGATATACTGCTGCTACTTTGTGAAATGTATGTGCTTAAATTAAATAAAATGAAACTACAGTTTTGTAATGATTAATGAGGTTCCCCTGACGGAAGAAGAAACAGTGATAGAAACTCTTTAGTTAAGTTTGTTTCTCTTTCAAGTCAATAGAGTACGAGGTGATTTAAAAAAAAAAGTAACAACAAGCAACAATACTCGCACTGCTGTGTTCCGCTCTAAAGCTAGAAAGCCAGTTTATGTACAGGCTGTGAGACATTCCATCTAAGTCCTCAGAGGTGACAACGCATCTGTAACCTTCTTTGTTAGAAGTTGGCTGCAGGTGTCTATGGACTGCAGTAGCCACTTACCATCAGGTGGACTCTTAAGTTCGGTTGTCACTTAAGTTTTGTAAAAAAATATTTTTGTGAGAGACTAAAAGAAAGGAAACTACCCACTTTACTACCTTTTCCTATCGCCATCTTGCGTGCGTATTCCACATCTGTTGACGCGGTAAGAGAGGCAGTGTAAGTACAGACTATTATCGAGTAGAAGAACCAGGAGAGTCAAGATCTTTCTAGAAATTTCCATGGAAGAACTTTCTAGAACTATCGACAGCTAGTCAATCGGGACCGGTATGTACTCGAATATTCTAGGTGTTTCTACAGTAGAAGATTCTGGAACAATCTGAGGCCCTATATAAGGCCGGTATAGACCGTGACCGGGGCAGTGTCGAGTTGGCGATACAAGCGAATTACTTCGAATAGAAACAACTGTGAACTAAAGTGATCAGTAGTACAATTGTGTTTTGTTATTAGTGTGGTTTTAATTTGTAATTAGTGTTGTGTAATTAACTAAATTAAAGTTAAAAGTGTTAATTTTGGTAATTTACTCGGCAGTTTTTTAAATTATTTCGAACCCCAAGCTCGTAACAATAATTGGTGTCAGAAGTGGGATCAAATCATGCCGATTTTACTTAACGACGACACGGAGGGTATCCGTACCCGAAGTCTGACCAGAGACGATTTGGTGATGCAACACCGCAGCAGACGTCGGAGGACCAGCTGCCGACCACGGAGGCCGGCCCGTCAGGATTTCCTGCATCTTTGATGATGATGCTACAGGAACAGGCCCGCTGACAGGAGGAACAGGCCCGTCGGTTGGAAGAGCAGCTCGAACGCGATAAGGAAGAGCAGATGCTCCTCATGAAGGACCGTCACGCTACCTTCGGGAACGAGATAAGGGAGGTGAAGGATAGGGTTGCTCAACATGACGAATTGACCAAATGAACAATCGGGTTGACAACGTGATGGCTGACGTGAAGAAAACGCTGGACGACCTCCAACTTGGGGATGGAATTACAGCTCCCGTGGTAGCTACAACACCTTCGCTACGTGGATTCAAATTGCCGCCGTTCGACGGGACTTCTTCCTGGTCGGCCTACAAAACCCTATTCGAGGCTTCATGAAGGCCAACGGCTGGAATAAAAGTCAGGCCATGACTGCTCTTACCGTGGGCCTGCGCGACCAGGACTTAACTGTTCTGGAAGCTCTCGGTAAGGAAGTGACTTACGAGCAACTCCTTGAGGCATTGGAGGCGAGATATGGTAACGCTCACCTGGAACGTGTCTTTTGTGCGCAGCTCAAAGATCGCGTGCAACGCAGCAACGAAAAACTGATGTAGTGAGAACTTTTTGCCCCTATTAAATCATTAACCGTATGACATCCTCTACATGATAGGCTATTCAAACTAACTATGCCTAAAGTTCGAGTCACCCCCCAACTCATTTCTAGTCTTTATTTCCAAAGAATTACTCTATACCGAGTGCTTTTCGGTCGTTAACAATTATAACAGAAATCTGATATTCATTTATTAGATGATCATAGTTGGCATGGTGAATAGAATTTCTGGGACTGTCTCGTTCTCCGGGAATATTCACTATTCAACATCGATAAAGCTCTAAATCTAAGAAAAAATTACTAGGAAGTTTGCGATAGCGAACTAAACATTTTATTTTTATTTTTTAAACGTTACCTTCACACTAGGATTTTCTCCAGTATCGTGGGTGAAGTTTACAAACGTTTTCACGAGGACAAAATATTCAGACCCGGAACAATTATTTGTAGGACATTTAAATACTTGTTCCGTGCGGGATGCGAACCCGGTCCTTCAGCGCTTTAACTCATAGCTAAGCCACTGCGTCACGGAACCTTCAAAATAGCTGTAGGGCTATTCTTGTTGCCATTACCATTTTTTACTATTTAAAGCATGCAACGCCGAGAAGAAACATTATTCCTAGAAAAATAACACGTAATAAATTGAAAAATATGTTAGTTCAAACAAGAAACAAGCATAAGGTTAATCTTGAAAAATGTGACCCAGTGATATAGATGTGCTAGTGGCATGCCGGTGACGGCCTGTCGTCGTACGTCACCTGTCAACACTAGCGTTCGGCGGGAGGAGAGTTTCATTTCACAGAACATTAACAATATCGAATAAATTATTTTTTACTTTTTTCTCGTACGTTTTAAATTGATTTGACGCATTAAAACTTGATTCCAAGAAACTAGTTTATGCGTGGTCAAGTCATGCTGCAGCTATATTAGTTACAGTTGCAGAATGGGTCGGCTCGACCGGGAAAGACCATGCTCTCACAGAATACCAGAATAAAGTAGAGACTCAATGCTTCTGTGTTTAGTATGGTAAGTTTAGAGAACCGGAGACCATTTTACTGGAAACGAGGCATTCCACGTTGTTCCTAAGGGGTGGCAAAACATTTTCATTTTGATTCTTAATATTGGATGTTTTTTTAGCTGCATGAGAAGTTAAGATGGTTGTTATCTATGATTAAATAGTTAAGAATGTCAAACTGTGTTGAGATTTCTGTTCAGTAAGGTTTGGCAGTTCATCATGAATCGTTTAACACTAGAACAACGATTCCAAATTGTGGAAATTAACTTTGAAAAAAATAAATCTGTTCGCGAAGTTCATAGAGTACTTCGTCCATTTTATGGTCAACATAATCGGCCTAGCGAGCAAGCAATTCGTGCAGTTATTGATCGCTTTCGCACTAATTTTACTCTTCTTGATTCAAAGCCATTAACAAGACAAAGAAATGTGCGTACCGAAGAGAATATTGCTGGTGTAGCGCAAAGTGTTGAAGAAGACGCCGAAATGTCGATTCGTCACCGTTCTCAACTTGTTGGCCTTTGTCCTTCGACTACGTGGATAATTTTACCTAAGGATCTTGACTTACGTGCCAGTAAAATACAGCTCGTGCAAGAATTAAAGCCAAATGATCATCGTTTACGTCGCATTTTTGCTGATTGGGCTAATTTGAAACTGGCCGAAGATGAGCATTTTTATTGAAGAATAGTGTTCAGTGGTGAAACTCTTTTCTGGTTAAATGCCTTCGTGAATAAACAAAATTGCCGTATATGGAGCGAAGACAATCCTAATGCCATTAATAAATCACCATTACATCCATTAAAATTGACTGTTTGGTGCGGTTTACACGTTGGCGGCATCATCGGTCCATAATTCTTTCGAAATGAGGAACGAGCAACTCGTTGCGGTGAATGGCGAGCACTATCGAGCCATGCTGATTGATTTTTTGTGTCCAAAAATTAATCGGCTAAATATCGACGACATTTGGTTCCAACAAGACGGCGCAACTTTTTTTCGCAAGACTTTAACAGTGGTAGAGCCACGCGGCAGCTTTTGCTGTCGCACGGATGGGCCGGCTCGAACCGGGGTGGTACCACGACCTCACAGAACACCAGCGTGAAGTAGAGGTTTACCTCTGCGTTTCGCTTGGTGAGCGCAGGTGGCCGGAGGCCCTTTTTACTGGAAATGCGGCATTCCATCTTAGTGCTCATGGGTGACAACGCATCTGCATTTTGATTCGCAAACGAGGATAGATGTAGATGTCTATGGGCCGCAGCAACCACTTACCATCAGGTGGACTGTGTGCTCCTTTGTCACCCTTATCCTATAAAAAAAACTTGCCATACAGCGTGCTTAACCATCAATTTATTGCAAAATCAATTTGGTGACAACTTTATTTCCAGAAGCGGTTCTGTTAACTAGCCCCCTCGTTTGTGCGACTTAACACCTCTCGATTACTTTTTATGGGAATATGTTAAGTTATTGGTTTATGCCGACAAATCAGCAACTCTTGAAGCATTGGAAGTCAATATTCAAGCCACCATTGACGCCATACGGCCAGATTTATTGGAAAAAGTAGTGAAAAATTGGACTGATCGAATGGACTATGTAACTCGTTGCCGCGGTGGACATATGCAGGAAATCATATTTAAAAAATAAATACCATGAAATTATCTATTAGATTATAATAATAAAAATTCATCATCATCATCATCATCATTACATCCCTTCACAAGTCCACTGCTGAACATAGGCCTCCCCCAAGGAATGCCACAAAACACGGTCCTGAGCCACCTGCATCCATCAACTTCCTGCATGTCTTACCAGGTCGTCACTCCATCTAGTGGGGCGACGCCCTACACTTCGTCCGCCGGTACGAGGCCGCCACTAGAAAACATTTTTTCCCCATCGGTTGTAGGTTCTTCGAGCTATATGGCCGGCCCATTGCCACTTCAGTTTACTAATCCGTTGGGCTATGTCGGTCACTCTGGTTCTACTGCGGATATCCTCATTTCTGAGTTTATCACGCAGAGAAACTCCGAGCATAGCCCTCTGCATAGCTCGCTGAGCAACCTTGAGTTTCCTCACCCGGCTAGCAGTGAAGAACCAAGTCTCAGTTCCATAGGTCATCACTGGCAACACGCACTGGTTGTATAGTCTCGTTTTCAAGTTTTGAGGTATACCTGACGAGAAGATGTGCCGTAATTTCCCGAACGCTGCAGAACCGAGTTGAATCCGTCGATTGACCTCTCGGTAGAAGTTAGACTTACCTAGTCGGACTATTTGTACCAGGTAAACATACTCGTCGACAACTTCGAGCTTAGTGCTCCTAACAACTACCGACATGGTGTGACTGCGAACATTAAACATGATCTTTGTTTTGTCCATGTTCATCTTAAGACCTATCCATTGGGAGACACTATTGGCACCGCTGAAGAGACTGTAGCACCGCCGAAATTTCGACGGAATTAAAGGCTTTCTCACATATGCAAGGCAAAGTGGCAGATTGTACTCTTCTGTACAATCTGCCGAAGGGTGTGTATGTGGTCTATGGTACTAAAGCCTTTTCGGAAACCGGCTTGTTCGGGAGGCTGGAAGTCGTCGAGTCTGCGTGTGAGACGATTCGTAATGACTCTCGAAAACAGCACGTACACGCAGCTCAGAAGGGAAAACGGTATGTAGTTCTTCAAGTGTTATCGCCTTTCTTGAAGAACAAGACCACCGCACTTCTGCTCCACGCCTCCGGAGTAGTACCACCATGGAGGACGGAATTAAAGAGCCTCTGAAGGACTTCAAGTAACGGTTTTCCACCCGCTTTACAGAAGCTCCGCTGTAATTCCATCCTCGCCCGGGGACTTGCCGTTTTTAAGGTGCTGGAGAATCATTCTAATCTGGCTCAGACTGACGTCTGGAATATTTTCGGAATAGTGTCGGATAAGACTCGCTCTTGGATCGTTACTCACACTTGCGTGTGGCTCCAACGAAGACGTGTACAGCTGCCCATAGAACTTCAAGAATAAAAATAGATAAAAAATCATTCCAACAATATTTCTGTCTTGTATTATTATGATTAGTTATAGATGTCTATGGGCCACGGCATCCACCTTACCATCGGCTGGACTGTATGCTCGCTCGTCAACCTTAGTCTATAAAAAAACCTGAATATTCTCATTAGAATTAACCGGTCTTATTACAAAACGGGTGTTATTGAGAATCTTGGGTTTGCACCATAGTATTTGTCAATAAAGAAGTACCGTGGAAATTACCTAAATAAAATAAACTTAAAAAGCTTCAGAAGATACTAAGCGAACATGTATCAAAGAACGTAATTTCTAACATCAGGAGCTATTATGTGTTAATTATTTTTTTTTTAGTATTTAAAGACGGTTTTTATTTTTAAAATATCCGCCATAGTTGCTACGCTCGGAAGGCAAAGAAAATAATAAAAATAATTTTAATAATTAAAGATTTTTATTTCTCATAAGAACATACAATGGTTCACTAATAATGACATCTAAAGTATTATATTAAGATAATATTGCCACATCTACCTCTAGTGTTGGAAGCGATATAGTCTTAGATTATTTACTTGTACATATTAGGTACCACGTCACAGAATACACTGATTTTTGTTATGTCATTTGTATATTTTTTCGTGGTGTACAATAAAAATATATTCATTCATTCATTCATTCATTCATTCAATACCATAATAGTACAGACAACCACGTGTAAAAGAGATTACACTGTATGGACGTGTTTCCTAATATTACTTTCAACGATTTCACGATAGTGAAATTTTACAGTAAGCAAGTAGTGTAGCCAACTCGACGTACATTGCAAAATCATTTACTGTTCATTCCAACAATATCTTTAATTTTACTCACTGTTCGAATAAGACATAATTTACGGTAAACAGTCTGAAATTAACACTTAAATAACTTTTGACGCCAGTTAGCGTTGCAAATCCCGAACAAATGCGCTCCTTGAGCCAGATAATATCATAATAAAGGTCGTTTCAGAACATTAGGGATATAGGACTGAATGCGATTTGAACATGTTCCAACACAGTTAGAACAATAGGCTAGTTACGCGTTTCGCGTATTTAAAAACGTCGTTTAAAGCAAATCACTGCCAAGAAACAAATTCTTCGTATTAATAGCGGGCGCTTGGCCGCTTCTCGCTTGTCTCCGTGGCCGTCGATATTTACAAATTATTTTGATACTTTATGCTAACTGCTCATCCGTAAATTAATTAAGCTTAGGACAAAGAATTTTGATTCTTAATCAAGGATAAATAAAGATGTCTATAGGCTGCAGCATCCATTTATCACCAGGTGGACTGTGTGCTCGTTTGTCACCCTCACCTGTAAAAAAATCCGTAAAATAGTTTTATTCAAACAGGAGACAAATATTACGGTCAACGTGGCTAAATTACATTGAACGTAGATCTAGTCAACACTATATTGGCGGCTCCTACATCAAACGTATATATGGTACATATACGTGTTGTTTAATTATATTATTTTTGATTCTTTTGTTGCTTTTCTTTTAATATAGGTTAGGGTATGATGTGACTGCCACCTTCACTCTGTGTATGTAAGTCTCTTAATAAAATTGGGAATAAATATTTTTGTATAAGAGATTAGATGAAATTACGTAATTTGATTTACAACAATGCAAGCCTGATTTCCATCCTTACACTGTGGATATTATATCGTATCTAGCAGTCAGACGAAACGATTATATTGTTTGTGTAAAATTCATTCGACGTTTACTAATCTTTAAAATAAGTAAGTAATAAAATTAGACTTTATTTTGCGGAAATCCATTATATTAAAGATATTAAAATTAATCATACTATTAAAGCTAAGATCCGCATAAAAGTAAAAACGATGTGTCTTCTAGAGCACCATCTTCCTTAATTGCGTGCAGTTTTGCCAGTGTATTTGGAGATCATCTGCATTAAGACGGGTGTAAACATTTAAAATGGGTAGTTGGAAGGTCAATAAAAACAAAAGAGGAGAAAGAATGTCGCCTTGCGGAAACCCATAGACAGATTGTACCAGACGGACGACAACTGAACACGTTTAAAAAAGTCAATAGGGACAAGATAAGTTCAGATAAAAATGATTTCTTCATACTCGTTCTAAAGTATTTAGTAAATTAAAGTAATACTGCATCTGAGGCGCAAACCAGAATAAAACGTAAAAAGAAAATATTTTGCAGTTTGAAATTTTGCGTACTAGTTATTCAAGATCTTTGGAGAAAAAATGACAGTGTACAACTATGTCTATAATGGGAAGTACGCGAAGGGTTTAAAACTATCAAGAGATGAGACTCAAATTTTCAAAGTTGATGAAAACGCATGAAGAGAGTTAGTAATTAATTAAATATAATTTATTGTTAATTTTTAAAACTGCTCGATCAATTTCGATAAAATTTAAATGGGACCATCTGGAAATTATACCCTTTGCAACAAAAAAAAAAAATTAGAATTTTCTAAATTGGTTGAGGCCTTCAAAATCGGTGAACATACATAAAAAAAGATTCCGACGAATTGAGAACCTCCTCCAATTTTGAAGCCGTTTGATAAAAAATAAAAGGCTTATTATGTGTCTTACCTAGTTTCAAAAGCATCTCCCGTCCTCTCTCAAGTGTGCATACCCGTCACCACTAATCCCAGTACCATTACTCCCAAGAACAATACACTAGAAAAGACGCACCACTGTCGATAATACGACACGTGTTTTACCTCTAAACGAGGCGTCATCAGGTGAAGTAGACTCTGCGGTGGCTGAACGCTAGTCTAGAGTCTACTTCATAACGTAGGAGCTTCACAAGGATAGTCCACGCAATTGAGCGAGGGAAGACACATCTTTTTATTTTATGACGCGGATATTAGCAAATTAATCTTTAACATCTTTAATATAGTAGACTAGCGCTGTTGCCGCAGAGGGAATAATTGTGTAAATATCGCTTTTTTGGAAGAGTCAGAATAGTTAGAAGAATATTGTTTAATTAGGAATGATAATACATTCATTGAAATTGAATGCTATATAACTCTCAAATAAATTTGTCGGTATGATACGTGCGCCACTTACTGTAAGTTACTTCTTTTTTAAATGTGATAGGGTGACAAACGAGCACACAGTCCACCTGATGGTAAGTAGTTGCTGTAACCCATAGACATCTAAATCTATCCTCAATAAAGAATTAAAATGCAGATGCGTTGTTACCCGTGAGGAGTAAGATGGAATTGCTCTTTTCCAGTAAAAAGTGTCTAAGGATCTCTATACTCACCATACGAAAAACAGCAGGTTAAGCTGCTATTTTACGCTGGTATTTTGTGAGAGCGTGGTCCTTCCTCGGTCGAGCCGACCCATTCGTGCTACAACTATACTACTAATGCTAATAATAATAGCTGCAGCATGGCTCTACCACGTATTTTTTCTATGCTTATGCGTATTTATTCTATTTGTACTATGCCTTCGCGCAAGTGCAAGCGCGAAGAGTGACAAAGTTGAGCAATTTGATAAACGGAAAGGCAGCGCATAAAATATGAACAAACCAACATTCATTTTTATAAATTAGTTTTCCCGCAAAGTAACGTCTGATTATATTAATTATCTGATATAAAAGAGTACTCGTGTAGCGGCGCTGTCGTCGCGCCACAAGCGAAACACATCGAAGCCTAAATCGCGCTTACAGAGTTCCGAAGTTAAAGCAGCATATATAGAATAACTCCGAACTACCAATTGGAGCGTTGGCCGCTCCCCGGGCAGAATACCTTGCCCGGCGGGAGATCTTCCCTTTTCCTTCCACCCACCACAGTGGTGACCCCGACGTGATATGAACACGCAACCAACATCCTTCGGAAACTACACATTCAAACCTTCATCATCCTCAAGTGCCCCATTCATTCGCTACCGAACAGATAATGTCTGCAGTCTTCACATTCTGCAAGCCATCTAGCTTTACAAAGGTTCATCGCAGCACTGGAATAATAATGCTTCCTGTTCCTTCAAGCTACTCTCTGCGCTACAGTGTTCGGCACGGCTCTGAGCCTTACTGCTGGCCTGTGCTTCACAGCACTCTCGCATATTACTTGACTTCTTCCGGACTCACCGCCGACTTACAAGGCAATTCCCTGGCACTTGCAAATTCGTCGACATCTAGACTGCAACTTCGACCTCCGGTCTGAGCAGGGGGGTGATGTAGCAGCGCTGTCGTCGCGCCACAAGCGAAACACATCGAAGCCTAAATCGCGCTAACAAAGTTCCGAAGTTAAAGCAGCATATATAGAATAGCTCCGAACTACCAATCGGAGCGTTGGCCGCTCCCCGGGCAGAACACCTTGCCCGGCGGGAGATCTCCCCTTTTTCTTCCACCTACGGCCACACTCGTATAGTCGATTTGGTTTGGCAGTGGTTGAAAAGATTTTCTTTTAGCCTATGACTTTTCGGATATTTTTTTTTATTTTCTCAGCTGTAATAATTCAAGAGCGTTAAAGAGGTGAACTAATAACAATCATACATCAAATGTAAAAACGTTTGGCTAGTATAATACATGTAATTTTTATAAGGCTAATTTTATATGACTAATGCGCGAATGTGTTTTGACATACTTCATATTCGGCAAGGCTAGTAATCGCTGTCGTGCGGCGAGATGGAGTCTACTGTTAGACTTTTATTTATAGCCGTGTCTATACTAGAGTTATATGTTATATATGTTATGAACTATATGTTACATTGTGTCGCTTTGCTATCGCTCGTCTGTCAGTTTAATGGTTAGAGATATTTTAAGGGTGCGTTTACATGATATGAAAGCTATTATAGGTATAGACATGGTAACATGGGTGCCTAATTTTATATCTAGACTCTAGAGGATAAAGGGCTTGAATTTTAAAGTCATTAATGTAATACACAAATGGTATTGGTAAAAGATTTTTTCAGATTTATCTGTTTTTCTGCCGACTTCCAGAAAGGAGACGGTACTCAGTTACCCAGTAAAAAGTTATGAGGTAACACACATAAAAAAACATACAGTCCAATTGAGTACCGTCTCCTTTTTGAAGTCGGTAAAAAAGGATAGCTTTGGATACTTTCCAGATATTTACCCGACTACACCAGAAATGCCACCCGCATTGTTTTTCGAGAGTATGTACTTAGTCGGGTCATACGTTCTGTCAAAACATTATTTAAAATTTTTGAATACTGGCTAGATGAACTTCACCAATTTTAAAATATAACGCTACGCTTGCCGAAAATAAAAAAAGACATTAATTTTCATTAATTTTCAAACATGGAGTGGTCGAAGAAAGAAGATAAAGTAGCGGTTATCGCGTTGCACCGCTGTGGTTACGCGCCGAAAGAGATTTTCAATATTCTACAAAAATTGAAAATAGCCCTACGATTTGTTTATCGCCCTATCAAACGATTCACTGAAGATTCGTAGATATCGAAGATCGTAAGAAGACCGGCCGACCTCGTACAGTTGGACACCCGCGATCATCAAAACAGTGAAGGATCCAACGAAATCCTGTACGTAAACAAAAAATTTTAGCTAGACATTTTTTGAGGCAGCGTTTGAAAAAAATTAGACTGGATAGATCCCGTGCTTTGTTACGGCAGTACGCGGGAAAAAATGCCGCGAAATTTTGTTTTCGGATGAAAAAAATTTTAACCTCGAAGAAAGTTATAATAAATAAAATGATAAGGTGTATGCCCACAGCAGTGAAGAAGCCAGCACGTGTATTCCGAGGGTCCAACGAGGACATTATCCTTCGTCACTCATGGTTTGGCTTGGAGTCTCATATTCAGGCTTAACCGAGGTGTTTTTCTGTGAAAAAGGTGTAAAAACCAATACCGAGGTGTACCAAAATACCGTCCTAACAAACATAGTGGAACCTCTTTCTGAAACAATGTTCAAAAACAGACATTGGATATTCCAACAGGACTCTGCACCAGCTCATAGGGCACGAAGCACGCAAATCTGGTTGATCGCCCGTGGAATTGACTTTATCGGAGATGAAGACAGGCCCTCTTCTAATCCAGATTTAAACACACTGGATTACAAGATATGGCAAAATTTGGAGGTGAAAGGCTTCGCTAAATCTCATCAGAATTTGGAATGTCTCCGAGCATCTTTGGCTAAACTAGCGGCAGAAATAGATATGAATGTGGTGCGTGCTGCGATTGATGATTGGCCGCGTCGATTAAGGTCATGTATTCAAAATAGGGAAGGGCATTTTGAATAATGTAAATAAAATTGTATTCCAAATAAAATTACCTTTCATTTCATATATAATTTCTATATCAATCAAAAAGTATATATCAAAAAGTGTATCATTAATTTTTTTTAAAGTTTTTGACAGAACTTATGACCTGACTAAGTATATATGTATGTTTATTTTTTTGGCACGCTCTTATTTCCTTGGCATTTTTGTAGCCTTAACGGCTTCATGGATTTTAACATATAGGGCGTCTTTAGATTTGTCTTAGTTGTGAAAGTGACTTTAGGTGTAAAATTTTCCCCTTTTCAGTAGAGATTTTACGCAGTCGTGTTGTTGAAGTGAAAACTTCTTTAGAATCGAGATTTGAAATTCGATGAAACGAAAAAGCGAACCTAAAAAGAGACAAACATAGAGTAGATGTAGGAATTAGCTTGCGAGAGAATGAGATAGAATATAGTGCACAGTGATTTCTATTATCTTTAGTAAATATAATATGTTATAAGAATGTTAAACTTAGTAACAATATTATAATAAATAAACCCTACAACTATCCTACTCCTGGTACTTTGCATTCGTGTCGTTCTCTCGAAATTTAGATTTCTGAAGGTTCATTTCTACCGCATGTTAACTGCACATATGTTTTTTAAGACTGTCTACGGGCTGATGATGATTTCAATCGGGCCCTCATATATCTAAACTAGCTAGCAAACTTAGTTCTGCAGCATATGCTGTAAAAAAGATTAAGATGCCTTTAATGTGTTAAAACAGCTAGATTAGTTTATTTTAGTTTTTTCCATAGCATAATGTCATATGGAATCTTGCTATGGAGTAATGCGAATGATATTGAAACTATCTTTGTTTTGCAAAAGAGAGCCATAAGAGCAATTTATAACCTAGGTCCGAAGGTATCCCTTAGAGAAAAATTTAAAGACATAAATATATTAACTTTGGCCTTTCAATATTTTTACGAGAACTTATTGTATGTACACAAAAACAAAAATAGTTTTATTAAAAATAATGATGTACATTCTGTTAATACTAGGAACAAGCACAAGTTAGTTACGAGTATACCAGTTACTCGACTCCAAAGGGTCAGTAATTCCTTTATGGGGCAATGTATACGCTTTTACAACAAAGTCCCAGAAAATATGTAGACCATATCTATCAAAAGATTAATATTATATATTTAGCAAAAATTGTCTAGTAAGGGTTATTATACTACCCAAGAGTACATGACTGATAATAACCCCTTTTTTATAGGAGAGGGGGCAAACGAGCATGCGGCTCACCTGATGGTAAGTGACTACCGCCGCCCATGAACAACCGCAACACCAAGGGAACCAGGGCAATTGCAATGCGTTGTCGGCCTGTTAGAAATGAGTAGGCTCTTTTCTTGAAGGTCCCTAAGTCGTATCGGTCCGGAAAAATCGCTGATGGTAATCGATTCCACAAGGAAGTCGTGCGAGGAAGAAAACATCTTCTAAATCACACAGTGGTGGACCGCCAATCATCCAGATGGTGTGGATGGTATCAAGAGTTCTGCCGCGATGTGCATTCGTGAAATTTGGCGGCTAGGATTAATCCGAACAATTCCTCAGAGCACTCCCCGTGGTAAATGCGAAAGAAAATGCGAAGTGATGCAACATCTCTTCGCAGTGCCAATGAATCGAGCCGATCGGAAAGGACTCGGTTGTCGACGATTCGAGCCGCTCTGCGCTGGATGCGGTCAAGTGGAAGGAGCTGGCACTGGGGAGCCCAGAGATGGGAACAGTATTCCATGTGAGGCCGAACCTGCGCCTTGTAAAGTTGCAGGCGGTGTGCCGGCATGAAATACTGTCCTGCTCTGCTGAGCACGCCAAGCTCTTTAGAGGCCAGTTTGGCCTTCTCTTCCAAGTGACCACGAAACTGCACGTCACTCGATATGTCGACTCCGAGGATTCCGATACTGGCTGAGGCAAGAAGGGGTGAGTGCCTTGAAACTGGGGAGACACGACAAAGGGGTTCTTTTTAGCGGTAAACGCGCAAACTTTTGTCTTCTGAGGATTAAACTGGACTAGATTTAGTCGCCCCCAAACCGCGACTTTGTTCAGCAAAGACTCGACTTCAGACACAAGTTTGTTTCGGTACTTGGCGACGTTTTCCTGAGAAATATTGACACGGCCGGTATATAGAGCATCACCAGTGCTGTCATCTGCAAAGCAATGAATGTTACCAGTTAGCAACATATAATTGATATGCAGAAGAAACAGCGTTGGTGATAGCACACAGCCTTGTGGAACAGCAGCGTTAATAGGCTTGTAGTCGGAGCATGCACCGTCTACAACGACCTTGATGCTTCGATCTGCAAGGAAGCTGGTGATCCAATTGCACAATTTCTCGGGAAGCCCATAGGAAGGGGGCTTCGAAAGAAGCGCTTTGTGCCAAACCCGATCGAAGGCCTTCGCAATGTCCAAAGTAACGGCTAATGCCTCCCCCTTGGACTACTGCCTCCGCCCATCTATGAGTCAGGTAGAATATAAGGAATATATATAATAAACTAGAAGAACCCTGGGAATGAGGTGATGACTACCATGCTGTTTCTAAATGTTTTCATAATAATTGTATGAGATATTATATTGTAATTTGTGTTTTTTTTTAAAAAGTCCCGCTGGGTTTCTTGCTGGTTCTTCCCACACAGAGTTTATTTTTTCGAACCAGTGGTAAAAGTAAAAATGACTTTCAATAAATATTATGTACTATGTATCTATATTGAATAAAAATGATCCTATTCTATTCTATTCTGATGACATTAAACCTTTTTTCCATTGACTTCAAAAAAGGGGGAGGTTCTCAATAGGACTGTATTTTTTGTGTGTTACCTCAGAACTTTTCTCTAGGTGAACCGATTTTGATGATTCATTTTTTATATGAAAGCTGGTGCTTCTGATGTGGTTCCATATACATTTAATCAAGATATGACCAGTAGTTTTTAGCTATCCTTAATAATGCGTATTTAATTGACTTCTACTACACTTTGACTTTTTAACAGTGGTAGAGTCACGCGGCAGCTTTTGCTGTCGCACGGATGGGCCGGCTCGAACCGGGGTGGTACCACGACCTCACAGAATACCAGCGTGAAGTAGAGGTTTACCTCTGCGTTTCGCTTGGTGAGTGCAGGTGGCCGGAGGCCCTTTTTACTGGAAATGAGGCATTCCATCTTAGTCCTCACGGGTGACAACGCATCTGCATTTTGATTCGCAAACGAGGATAGATGTAGATGTCTATGGGCCGCAGCAACCACTTACCATCAGATGGTCTGTGTGCTCGTTTGTCACCCTTATCCTATATAAAAAAAACATTGATGATGTTCTCATTGTAATGTCAATAGTATTGTAGTGCTTGACTCGAACTCTACCTGATGGTGTTATGTAAAACGCAATTCGACCTATTCGCTTTTGCCTTGAAGACACCCACATTGTAATCGGATGATCTTATTACATATTAAAGAAAGTGACGAGTCATGCCTTTTCCTCTCCTTAAATATTATGTGATGTAATTCTACTAGTCTGAACTCTGACAATTTTATTATTAGAAAATTTCGTGAATATAATTTTTTTTTGTTTACTTTTCATTGTCTCCTACATCGTCCACGATTAAGAATCAATATACAGATACGTTGTCTTTCCAGAGGTCTGAGATGGAATGCCTAGTGAACATCAAAGCAGTTTCTAGATCTCGTCATATTTAACGGCTCGTGTTATCTATTTTAGATTACTTAATCTTTTTGTCGTGAATTTAAGCATTATATTATTTGTCTTATTCCTATGCTTTCCTTCACCGCCGAGCATGTATTAAATTTTAAAATTACAATTTTATTTTTTTAATTGGAAACGAGGCATTCCGTCTTAGTCCTCACGGGTGACAACGCATTTGCATTTTGATTCGTAATACAAGATAGATGTAGATGTCTATGGGCCACAGCAACCACGTACTATCAGGTGGACTGTGTGCTTGTTTGTCACCCTTATCCTATAAAAAAAAACAATTAATAATTTCAACTTTGTCGCCGGGGATCGAACCCGGTCATCTCGCATATTATGAAATTAAGGCAAGCGCTTAGCCCCTGTACTACCACGGCTGTGTGTCTCTAACACTCTGCTGCTTAGCATAACACATAAACCTTTCTTCGTTTACTTTCCACTCTGATGGTACTAGACAATAATTATTGATTCTCGAGTGTGTTTAAACACTAAAACAATGAGAATGTGAGAGATTATGAGAACATTCCGAAGACAAGAACACAGAATAATTGATTAACACTATTTTAATGTGAGAGAGCTGCCGCTTCATTATGGCTGCAATACAAAAATAGGTCACCTCGACCGGAGAATGACCAGGCTCTCACAGTATACCAGCGTAAAATAGTAGCTTAATGCTGCTGTGTTTCGTATGGTGAGTGTAGAGAACCGGAGACTCTTTCTACTAGAAACAAAGCATTCCATTTTATTCTTAAAGGGTGACTACGCATCTGCATTTTGATTTTTAACCGAGGATAGATGTAGATGTTTATGAACCTCAGCATCCACCTTATCCATCTTATTCTAATACACATAGGTATAGTCTAATAAATAATAGTGATTGTTATCTGCAAGTGTGCGTACACCTACACTTACAGTTTATACCAACCCACCATCATTTTATAAATATTGAAACATTTGTATCAATATTCTTTGTGGCCAACAAAACAGAGCAAATAAAAAAGACGTAATCTGCACAATAATCAGTAAACACGTGTGTTCTCACCTTATACATTTCACGGCCATCTAATCCATCGGCAGGGTTATGAAACGGGTTTTTACATCGTGCCATTGGCACGGGGAGTCAAGTGGCGTACGGAAATACACCTAGACTACGCCTACCATCTCCAAAACACTCATTCATGCACCCCATACGTCACAGTGTAGACACGCCGAGTCCAAGCACAGTGCCATTCACAAATAAAGCGCATCAATAATAGTCCAGTCTGGGTCGCGACATTCCCACAGCATTACGAATGTTGGGATGTATATTTTGCGTGAGTAATGACCCCTGGAACAGTTTTGTTCACGGTATTGTGTGGGAGGTGATTTTAAATTTCCACGTACGTATTGCTAATAACGATGTCGCTATATTTCAGCAAAAGAAGCGCGGGAAAAGCGATGGCAGGAACAAGGAGAACCTTGCTGAAGACGTCACAGTTAAGGAGCAGACTGAAGAAGCTCAACCATTATCCTCAACACGGAAGGATAAGCTGTGTTACGAAGTGAAGCGCTCCGATATTATGGGCAGGTAAGATACCTCCCTCATTTTGAAAACGTAACAAAAATGTATGAAACAATTTTGTTTAAAGATTTGCCGTTATAATTTTGAAAAATTAACACTTATTCTTTGTTCTAAATTTAATATTAAAAATATTAAATACGCTTTATTATAAAATTATAACTTGCGATCACTATAGTAGAAACATTTGCGGGCGCGCACAATTCTCACTCATCACTCACACTAACCAAAGTTAAATCGTACTCGGATGAATGATATAGGAATGCTTAGAAAACAAAGAAACAATTTTTTTAATTTGTTTGTTTGTTATTTGTTATACCAGCCATACACATTTGTCATAGGAGGGCCATTATTCATGAATTCCATTTGAAGTCTATAAAAATAAATTTTCAAAATAAATTGTAACTGGCCATAATCTCACATAATTATTTTTTTCGCAAAACTTTCTGCGTGGTTTGTCGTAATAATGCAGTGTTTCATATGTTACTTGTGACAAGGCATTTCGTTATAGTCCATTGGTTGTCACACATTTTCATTTTGGTTTTTAAGCGATGACATATGTAGGTATCTATGACCCACAGCATCCACTGACTTCAGGTGGACATGTGCTCACTTCTTATAAAAATACGGTACAAATAAAGATAAATGTTTTATACATGATTATCTTTTAAATGTAGATGTAAAGTCCTTCACTGCTGGACGTATGAGGAAGCTTAAGAAGTTTTTCTGCATGATTAATTTCGTAATGAGTATATCCGCCGTAGAACCAGAGCAACCGGTATAACCCAACAGATCCGTAAGTTGAAGTGGCAATATGCCAGTCATGTAGCTCGATGAACCGACCACCGATTGGGAGGAAGGTTCTGAAGTGACAGCCTCGTACCTCGTACTCGAGGGTAGAGCGGCTTCCCTCCAGATGGAAAGACCTAGTAAATCTCGCAGGAAGTCGGTGGATGCAGGTAACTTGGGATCGTGTTTTGTGGCATTCCTTGAGGGAGTCCTATGGTCAGCAGTGAACTTGTGATTTTTTTATAGAATAAGGGTGACGAAGCACACAGTCAACCTGATGGTAAGAGTATGCCGTAGCCCATAGACATCTACATTTATCCTCAATTAAGAATCAAAATACAGATGCGTTGTCACCCGTGAGGACTAAGATGGAATGCATCGTTTCCAGTAAGAAGAGTCTCTGGTTCTCTACACTCACCATACGAAACACAGTAGCATTAAACCGCTATTTTACGATGGTATTCAGTGAGAGCGTGATGCTACCCCGGTCGAGTCCACTCATTCGTGCTACAACCATAATATAGTTGCAGCGAGGCTCTATCACGTAAAAAAGTCAAAATGTCTTCATTTTCTGAAGTCGGTGTTAAGACTTAGAGTCACCAGTGTCACAGGATATAAGTACTATACGTAGAAGTCTATCGAAGAATTATAGGCTTGACTTTTAAGTGGACTAAAGAATGACTTTTAAGTGGACTAATGAATTACTTGTAAGTTGACTAATTAATAACTTTTAAGTGGACTAATTAATAACTTTTAAGGTGACCAATGAATGACTTTTAAGTTGACTAATGAATGACTTTTACGTGGACTAATGAATTACTTTTAAGTATACTATATGATCAAACGAACTTCTCCAAGTGAAGTTCGATCAGTATTATATGAATCGCTTCATTCGAAGATATAATATTAACAACGTAGTTTCCTTATTCTACAAGGCTAAGTCGCACCTTTAAAGATTTTTACTCTACCCCCATTAAAGAAATTGTCCCTTCCCACTAACGCCTCTCGCCGTCCGAGCGTACTGCCTCATTCTTTTAGAGATATTATTCTAAGCAAAACTTTTTGTGGGTTATGGGTGGGAGGGAAATTATATCTTCGAATGAAGCGATTCATATAATACTGATCGAACTTCACTTGGAGAAGTTCGTTTGATCATATATTATATTTCATCGCTTCATTCTTCAGATATAATATTAACAACGTAGATGTTTAGAGCTTAAAGTTTTGCTTATTGGGTAACTTATGTTTACGTTAAGCAACAAAAAGAAATCATAAACAATCAAATATCATTTATTAGTTCAACCGTAACAAAATAACGTACAATTATTCACTTGTCTAACTATCTTATTTAATACATCAAATAGTTTTAATTTAATTATTTAAAAGGACAGTTCTTGCAAACTTATTTCCGTCAATAATTTGGCGATGATAAAACTTTGCAAAGGTCTCTGATGCCGACGACCACCCGGCTGTTTTTCTGATCGTATCTAGGGACACCCCAGCGGACCTAGTAGCTGAGGTGACAGCATGGCGCGTACTGTGTGCACTAAACACAGTCACGTCCACGCCGCTCTCCGCTAACACGTTCTTAATCCACCTACTGATAGATTGAGCAGTGGCCGCCTTGTGTGGCCGCCTGTATGTTAGCAATAAGTTCCGACAACCTGCGGGTCTGATTTTATTTGTAATTTCTAAGTAATTTTTTATTGCCGTGGCTGGACAAATATTTATATTTTCTATAAAGTAAGGTAAAATTAGAAGGGGTTGCTGACGACCCGCTGCAGACGTTTTTATTATGTCAGTGATGCTGATTCTAACATCTGAAGATCTTAATATTGTCTATCTTTATTAAAGACAATGTTTGAGCTCGGTGTGCTGTGCATAATGCCATTAATACTGCTAATTTTTTTGTGAGTTTTTCAATTGAAAGTGTTTCATTGGGAACCCAATCTCCAATATGATTTAAGACAATTTTTGGATCCCAAGTACCAGTATATTTTGGAAGGGCTGGTCTTAACTTGTATGCGCCCTTTAGGAATCTTTTTATTTGTTCTTTAGAACCTACACATTCTCCTAGAAGTAATGACAAAGCCGATCTGTGGTTATTGAGCGAACCGTAAGCGGCCCCATTATTAAACTGCTCTGATAAAAATAGCAAAATTGACGGTACAGAACTTGCGTAAGGATCTAAATTATTTTTATGACAAAATTGCCACCACAGCTTATACGAGACGCTATACTGAAGTGTAGTATTCTTTGAAAGCGATGCCATCATCACGTTAAGAGCGGCTGATGGTGTACCTCTTCTTATAAATGCGACCCTGTGAGCCTCGCTGCACCCAGGGTAAGTTGTTTGTGCAGGTGATGAGGAGTTCTGGAAGAAGACCGTAAGAGATTTTTGTGAGGTTTGAAAAACAGTATATCTGAACTGAGTAAGTTATTTAACATTGGGTACCAAGGCTGGGATGGCCAATAAGGAAAGACCAAAATACCTTCGGCTTTATCGCTTGTGATTTTTTCCAGACATTTGATTATTAAAGAAAAAGGTGGAAACGCATAGAAATATTTGTTTTTCCAATCAATAGTGAAAGCATCTACTAATAAGGCATCTGGATCCGGTCTCCAAGACACATAGGTTCTGCACTTAGCATTGGCACGAGAAGCGAAAAGATCTATTTCTGGTTCCCCCAATTTTTGTACGATCTCCTTATAAGCGTTATCGCTTAGCTCCCATTCTGTATCTAGGTTTAGTTTCCTTGATTCTTGGTCTGCTTCGAAATTTTCTTTACTATTTATGTAAGATGCGTGTAGCCAAATGTTTCGCTTCTCGCACCATTGCCATATTGATCGAGATAACTCGTTCAAATGGGGGAATTGAATTCCTCCCATTCGATTGATATAACTTATAGCTGTTGTATTATCTACGCGCAATAAAATATTACAATCCGACATATCCCTAACAAAACATTTAATACCTAGAAATATGGCTAGTAATTCTAGGTAATTGATATGATACTCGAGTTCATTATATTTCCATCCTCCACCAACACGAATATTGTTACAACAAGCACCCCAACCTGTCAAGCACGCGTCTGTAAATATCTCATAATTATATTTAGCTATTCTAAATGAAGTTTTGGTTGAAAATACATTTTTTCTCCACCACTGCAAATCTGGTAAGATATCTTTTGAAAGTTGTATATTTTTATTATACGTCTTATATTTTAGAAGCGCAAGGTATTTTTGTCTTTCTAGTAGTTTAGTGTACAACCAGCCATATTTTACCCCAGGACAGGCGGCCGTCAGGACACCTATCAAATGAGCGAAATCTCTAATCGAACAACTAGTTAAGCAAGAGAACCTTTGTACTAAATGGGCTATATGATTTTGTTTGTCTATGGGTAGACTTATAGAAAGTTCCGTGGAATCAAAAATAAATCCCAAATATTTGCAAGATATATGTGGGCCTAGACAGGACTTATTATAATTAATAACAAAACCTAAGCATTGTAAAAGACGCATAGTCTCGTTAACGTTATCCAAACATTCTTTGTAGTCTTTACCTATACAAAGAATATCGTCAAGATATATGACAGACTTATATCCCCTGCTTCTTAAGTTGGTTATTACCTCTGTCATTATCTTACTAAATGTTCTAGGAGCAATGGACAGGCCATACGGCATGGCATTAAATTCATAAAGGGTTTTAACTAAATTTTCATCTTCAAATTGAAATCTTAAAAATTTGCGATGACTCGACTTAATTGACACTAGTAAGTAAGCCTCCCGTAGGTCAATGGTAGCCATGTAACCATTACGCGGTATTAACTTTGAGGCCGTTCTGTAATCTTCGATTTTAAAGTGAGATTTTTCAATGAATTTATTAAGGGACTTTAAATTCAGAATAAATCTTTTGTCTCCGTTAGGTTTAGGCGCTAAGAAAACTGAGGATATAAACTAGTTATTTGATGGATAACACTTTGATATTGCTCCTAAATCTAATAAATTACTAATAGCTATAGAAATGTATTGTTTATCTTTTGCTGACAAAGTTGAATGCGGTAATCTACATTGAGTAATTTGTCTATTAAATGGTATTGTAAAGCCATCTCGAATCCATCTTAAAATAATTTTATTTTTTGTTAATTTTAACCAACAGTCATAAAAATATCGTAATATTCCCGCATGTACCAGTTTTACTGCTGAACTGGAGCATGGTAAGATTTGTTGTTGCTCCAAGACCTCGTTTGTTGATACACCTGAGAGGGATGATCCCTGCGGGTCCCCGATGACTTCTTTGGCCCTCCCCGCCCCCTCTTGTTCTGGGAGCGGGAAGGGAATCTCCAGTTTCCCTGGTAGCGATTGTCTCTTAAAGACGAACCTGTTGCTATCTGTGATGTGGAAGGTTTAGGATCTGTTTTCTTAATCTGAAGACCTTGTTTCTCGATGGCTTTTAGCGCCTTAATCTTTTGAGGAAGGTTATTGCCAAAAAGAGTTTCATCTCTTTCACTCTCATGAATGATTTTAAGAAAACACTTGTCTAATCCGGGTGTCACCAATTTTATTCTGGTTTGAGTCTCAGAGTGATGGAGGTCGGATAATATACGGCAAGCATCAGATAAAATTTTTATCGCTTGAACTTTATTGTCTCCGATGAGAAGTAAAGACATAGCTCTATTAACGGCAGTAATACCTAAGCCCAGTTTTTGCTGATCGACCTCTATTTTTTTTTGTCCCTATTTCGGGCTGCATCGGTAAGTGCCGCTGCAATCTCGGGATTCAGCGTAGGTGCTCTCAAAAGCTTGCAGTTTTCGGGAATTAAGTACGCTTTTAACAAGTTTTGTCTTGTTTCCTTAGTAAGACCCTTACGTAGAAGAGGAAGCCAACGGTGGGCAAGATCCTGGTGAATATTTTCACCGTATTTTTGCTCGTCACTATCCGTATCACCCAAGGCTGACAATAGTTCATGGTCTAATGTAGGAATTGTTTCTTCCTCTTTATCTTCAGTTGTTAACTGAGGATGCTCCTCGGAAGGAATAGATGTTACCATGGTGTCATCATTTACAACCTTATTACAATCCTCAGCTTCGTTATCTACAACAAGAACTAAATTGTATATTTTGGAGGTAGATAACAAAAAATTGTTATGATAAGAATATAAATTATCACAACTTAAAACTTAGAAACTGGCACTTTAATATATTCGTACATGTGTATTTTAGTTTATATAACCTTCGTGCTAACTCTCGGCTAGCCCCCCGGTTAGGATACCTTCGTACTGACTCTCGGCCAGTCCCCAGGTAAATTTGTCTTCGTGTTGATTCACGATCAACGCTAAGGTTTTTAGTCTTAACTTATATTTTAAAGGATCACTCAGGCACTAGAAACGAATTACGTAACGGTAACACTTACCAACATTTTCTTCGGCATCGGAAGAATCGGAGTAAACAATGACCCGTTTATATCGTTTTCTTTCTTGTTCTTCTAATTTTTTGATTTTCTTTTGGTAATAACCAATTTTGTCTACAGCACTGCGTTTCGACATTTTACTGTTTTAAGATAATTAAGTAAGGTGTGCACTCTGCCTCGCACGAAAAAGGAATGAGGCAGTACGCTCGGACGGCGAGAGGCGTTAGTGGGAAGGGACAATTTCTTTAATGGGGGTAGAGTAAAAATCTTTAAAGGTGCGACTTAGCCTTGTAGAATAAGGAAACTACGTTGTTAATATTATATCTGAAGAATGAAGCGATGAAATATAATAATGAATTATTCTCTATCTAGATGTCTCTACATCCTCGATTAAAATCAAAATCCAAAAGTGTTGTCAACATTTAGGACTAAGACGGAATGTCGCATTACCAGTACAAAGGGTCTTCGGTTCTCTACACTCACCATACGAAACACAGCAGTGATAAGCTGTTATTTTATGCTGGTATTCTGCGAGAGCGTGGTCCTTCCCCGGTCGAGCCGACCCATTCGTGCTACAACCATAATATACTCGTAGCTGCAGCTCTATCACATATAAAATCTAACGCATCTGTATTTTCTCAACTGAGAATAAAAATACAGATGCGTTATTACATTACTGGAG
Source organism: Parnassius glacialis (assembly GCA_033319125.1). NCBI lineage: Eukaryota > Metazoa > Arthropoda > Insecta > Lepidoptera > Papilionidae > Parnassius > Parnassius glacialis. The sequence goes on from JAVANC010000011.1 coordinate 3,453,607, forward strand.
GTGAAAATGTATGGATGTTTCATTTCATTACCCAGTTAAATGGGTAATGAATGAAATAAATAAAATAATATGCCCTTAGCATGACACTAATAGAGTATTATTTTATCTATTAAGGTACGTGAGGATATTATGGTCACCTTAAGCTTTGCCGCCCTATAAAAGCATAACTAGGAGAAGTACAGAGACAAATACACAATGTCGTATACTATAACTGATATAGAAAAAAAAACAAATAAGCCTTTGCAATAATTAGCAACACTTCGAAAAATCAACTTAAAAAAACGAACTATAGTACGTGAGGGTAATATTGTCATCCGCTTAATATGGTCACTTTCTTATAACTCAAAAACTACAGCGTCGTTTGCATAGAACGCTCTGTGATACGATAGCTCTTGATCAGTCTATCAAATAATAAAGGGTCAAAAAGGCGCTCCTTTATCGACGCCATTTTGACAGTTGATATTATTGTAAATATTTTAGTCGATTTTTGTATTGTGTAGTGTAGTTAGTTTTTTTAAGTAGATTTTTCGAAGTGTTCCTAATTATTTCCAAAGCTTGTTTGCTATTTTTTTCTTAATATATTAGTTATAGTAGACGACTTTGTATTTTTGTCTCTGTTCTCCTCCTAATTTTGGTTTTATAGGGCGATAAAGCTTATGGTGACCGTATTACCCTCACGTACTTACTATAATATCATCTGTCAAAATGGCACCGAAAAAGCGGCGGCCTTTTGACCCTTTATTATTCGAATGACTGATGAAGAGCTATCGTATCACAAAGCCATCTATGCAAATTAGGCTGTAGTTTTGAGTTATAAGAAAGTGACCATATTAACCGGGTGACAATATTACCCTCACGTACTCTACATAAAAAAAATATCAAAGTCAAACAATTTTATCTTCTGCCTGTTATTACCATCTTTCGACAAAAAACAATAAAACGCTACTCGTAGATATAATATATTATCAACAAGTTGAAAATAGCGCGGTCTAACATAATTACTGAAATCCGGGCGAGTGATTTATGAAACATGTTATTAGCGGCTTATTGAAATTATATTAAATGATTTATAGCGTTTATTAAACATCATAGCTTGGTTATGGTGTAAACTTTTTATTATTATTTTAATCATCATCATCATCATCATTACAGCCCTTCACAAGTCCACTGCTGAAAATAGGCCTCCCCCTAAGAATGCCACAAAGCACGGTCCTGAGCCACCTGCATCCATCGACTTCCTGCATATCTTACCAGGTCGTCACTCCATCTAGTGGGGGGACTCCCTACACTTCGCCAGCCGGTACGAGGCTGCCACTCGAGAACCTTTCTTCCCCATCGGTGGTCGGTTCTTCGAGCTATATGGCCGGCCCATTGCCACTTCAGCTTACTAATCCGTTGGGCTATGTCGGTCACTCTGGTTCTACTGCGGATATCCTCATTTCTGAGTTTATCACGCAGAGGAACTCCGAGCATAGCCTTTTCCATAGCTCGCTGAGCGACCTTGAGCTTCCTCATCCGGCCAGCAGTGAAGGACCCCGTCTCAGTTCCGTATGTCATCACTGGCAACACGCACTGGGTGTACAGTCTCGTTTTCAAGTTTTCAGGTATACCGGACGAGAAGATGTGCCGTAATTTCCCGAACGCTGCCCAACCGAGTTGAATCCGTCGATTGATAGATAGATAGATAGATAAAGCATTTATTTGTTTCTCCAATCACACACGTAAATTCAGTAACTAAACTAAGTACAAAGTAACATATTACGAAAAAAATAATTTACAAAACTTAAAATCTAAATGTACATGTGTGTTGCAGCTTAACAAATGGGTCCTAGCTCAGCGATTAATATTGCTCAGAGAGCAAACACTGATTTTCAGCTATTACCCACAAGATGACGAGAAGAAAATGAGCACAATAGTTAATCAGTGTAAATATCTATATTTGAATGATGTGTCCTTTCAGCCCTACAATTTGCATCTTGGGTTTAATTTAGTAACATTACTGAAAGAGGCGTGTAAGTGTGTAAGTTTACGTAAAAATTAAAGGTAGTACCTAAAAGGCTTAGACAGCCATGATGAGTTAGTAGGAACAAAAAATACCGTGGTTTATAGCTGGCAAACAAAGTGTTTGGGAATACCTTGTTTTTGTTTATCTAGAAGATATGTTTTGAATTTATTTTTGAAATTGTAATTGGTATTAAGATTTCTTATTGGTGGTGGGATGTTATTCCAACACTTCGTTGCCATATATCGGAAACTACCAGTAAATGCCGCTGTTTTATGGCTGTGATACAGGAGTGCTGATCTTATGGACCTCAATTGTTTTCCGGAATTTTGCTTAGCAAATTTTAACTTTACATGCAGGTACTCTGGTTTTTTAAACTTAATGACATTAAAAACAAGTCCTCCTAAATGTAGCTCTCTACGTGAGTCCATGTTGAGCATGGAAGCAGTGTTCAAGAAAGGAGTAATGTGACTTCTGGGGGGGACATCAAAACAGAACCGACAACATGCATTTTGCACGCGCTGTATTAGTCGCTTTGTTTTGCTGAAAATTCGAGGTCCATAAACAACATCTCCGTAGTTAAGCCGAGATAAAATTAATGACTCGCAAAGAGTAATGCGTGACGGTACAGATAGTTGGTCACGGATATGGTACAATACCTTTAGACGATAAAAACAGTTTTTTACCATATTAAGGACATGATTTTCAAATCTGAGATTACTGTCGAAGGTTATACCAAGGTTTTTAGCTTCATCCACGCGCAATATATGTGTACCATGAATCTTAACGTCTAGCATACCACAAATTCTACTTATTTGCGCCTTTGTGCCCATGACTATATATTTTGACTTTGAGGGGTTTAAAACAAGAGCATTCCGCATTGACCAGTCAGCAATCCTGTCCAGATCATCATTAAGCCGTATCACAGCTTGTGGTAACTTATCTGGTGAGGCTGACACGTATACTTGCACATCGTCAGCGTAACAGTGGTATATAGAATATTTTATAACTTTAACAAGGTCGGCACAGTAAATTATAAAAAGAAGTGGACCAAGTATTGAACCCTGAGGAACACCACGATTAATAAGCCTAGGGTGAGAACATATATTAGACCCATCACTCCTTACCAATTTTACTGACTGGCACCGATTAATCAAGTAACTACTGAACCACTTGACCGAATTTTTGTCTAAACCATAATATGACAGCTTAGCAAGCAGCAGGGGAATATTTAGGCAGTCAAAAGCGCGGGAATAGTCTAATAGCGTTAGGATCGTACTGTGACCGGAATCTTGTTCAGCTAATATGTTGTCTGTGACATCGAGTAAAGCAGTCGCTGTGCCACGTCCTTTGCGAAACCCAGATTGTAAATGAGGCAAGATGTTAGTCGCTTCAACAAATTTAGTTAATTGTTCGCAAATAGCTTTCTCCAGCAGTTTAGCAAGGAATGGCAAAATGCTAATGGGCCTAAGATCTTTTAACTCAACTGGGTTTTCATTTTTGGGTATTGGGGTCACTAGTGCCTCCTTCCACTTATCAGGAACTATACCAGTCATAATTGACTTATTAATTATAGCCGTGATTGCATCCAGAGTGCAAGGAAGAGAGAGTAAGATCATATCTCTGTTAATTCCATCATGTCCAACAGCATTCGATTTTATGGACATTATATATTTAGAAACATCTGTTGCACCTACGGGAGCTAATTTAAATACCTCTGTATTGAATTTATTATGTTCAAAAAATAACATGTCTTCATTGGAAACTACGTTGTCTCCCGGGATATTCAAAAAGTGATCATTAATTTTGTTTGGGTCATTGAAATGGGGAGGCAAGGATTTGTCTTTCGAGGGGTCAACCAAAATTTTTTCCCTCAAATTTTTCCAAAACGTTTTGCTATTTTTAGCTTGAGAATTAACTAAGCTATTGAAGTAGGCCCGTTTTTCTTCTGAAATACTTTTTAAAACTAGACTTTTAAGCTCCTTGTAATATTTTTTATGTTCGTCTGATCCGGATTTTCGATAGACATCGTGAGCCATATTACGCTCATCGATCATCATTTTACAGACATCGGTTACCCACGGCAGTGAATAATTGTTTTTTAGAGTTACTGTTTTCACTGCTGCATGTTTATCAAAGAGAGAGAGAATCATTGAATTAAACTTTTCCACCATCATATCTACTGAAGGTAACTCAATTACATCGCCCCAATTGATTGCATATAAATCATTATTAAATTCATTTAAATTTATTTTATTAATGGGCCTGAAACTAAAAGTTCTAGTTGGGATTATAACCTTTTTTAATGATAGTGTAACATTAACCATTGCGTGTCCATTGGAACCAATTATATTATTAACAGTGACATCGCGAACTGGTGCGTTAGTACATACAAGATCTATCAGAGTCTCAGTATACGAAGTGAAATGAGTCGGCTCACTGACAAGTTGACGGAGGTTCATGTAGTCAAGGAATTGAGTCAGTTTGACAGTACTACTATTACTTCCCGCAAGCATGTTAATGTTAAAATCTCCCAACAATACAATGAAATCATACTTTGAAAAATAATTAATGGAATCTGTTATGGCGTCTATAAAAACATCTATATTGATCCATTGTGGTCTGTACGCAGTCCCTATAGCAACACAATAACCATTGACACGAGTCGATAACCACATCTGCTCAATTAGCTCATTTGGCCTGGTCAAATATCTCACGTTGACGTCGCGTTTAATATAAAAAGCGAGTCCACCCCCCCGGCCGCCGCGCATATGTAGCGGGCGCGGGGTGGCTCTGAGTCGGTAGCCGGGCACGGCCGGCGCACGCGCCTCTTGTCCACTTTGAATCCATGATTCGTTAATCGCAACTATATCGGGGCTATAACGATTCATAGCAATAAGAAAATTATCATGTCCCGTATTGAGTGATCCTGCATTGTAAAGACCTAACTTAAATAACTTTGATTGCGATTTTATTATAACGTAAAAAACAAAATAAATTATTTCTAAACGAACACCGATGACTTAATAAACTGGAATGCAGGATAAGTGTGATGGAAATGTTTTGAGATTGACATGTCATATTGCGCTGCATTTTTTCTCGATATCGGTTAGCTGTTGTCGCTGCAACAACGCCCACACAATACCCATACAATACTAATAAACAAAACACATATATTAGTACATAATAATGATAAAAGAAGGTTGAAAATGTATCACGAATTCCATCATAACATTTAAACAAGTCATTTAACAAAGTATAAGTTACACTACATTGCCTTTTAATTATATTTTGTGAAACAACAAACATGACACATACAAAATATACATACAAAAATGATGAAAATGCATTGACTAAAATTTTGAGACAATTAAAAAATAACCAGTAGAAGATACAGCTAACAAGTAACATAACATAACAACAGTAGGTACTACATAAATGATATTGTTTAACACATGCTAATAGCTTTATCCAACAAATGTATATTAAAGTAATACCATATAAATAATAAAAAATACAGCTGCAGTTAATCATTTTTGATAAGAGGTCCACTAACAGCATCAGCCCCAAAAACCCGGCTCAAGTCCCTCTCCGTACGAATACGCTGACGCGGGGACTCAGCTCCCTGGTGCCGGCGCGCGTATATCCTACCGTCCCTTGTCCAGATGAACCGCCAGCCAAGTCTACTTCCGAGTTCACGAGCTTGCCAAAAAAGCCGCCGGTTGACTTTCGTTAGTCTCTCATTGACGTAGAATCGGCGGTGCGGAGCAGGTAACCCAGTGCCCTCGGTGGTGATGCCGCGACGAACGCGAGTCGCCGTCAGCACCTGATCCTTAAGAGCGCGTCTGCCGAGCTTCACGACTATAGGCCTCGGGCGCGGCTCCGGCACAGATTCTGAGGACACATATACCCTTCCCACCCGTGTGGCGCTGACTAAATCGTTCTCAGAAAGGTTGACACCCAACTTCACGGCCAGAGTGGTGACAATGTGTATTAAGTTTTCACCCTTCTCTTCAGGGATGCTAGTAATCTCTATATCATTACACAAGAGTTCCTGATCACGCTCATTGAGATCACACTTTAGTTGCTCAATTGTATCCAGCAAAGAACCAACATCGGTCGACGCACTACCATCAGCAAGACGACCTTCCAGGATACCCACACGGGCTTCTAGCTTTTCAATTTTTCCATCGGCTTCATCAATTCTAAGCGCTAAACCAGCCAAAGTGCCATTCAGTAATTCCATCTGGAGACGTGTGGCTCTCATTTCCTCTTTGAATTGACGTACCTCCATCATAAGCAATTGTAGGTCTTTTGCTGGTATAGTTTCACTCTGCGCTCTGTCGTCGTCTAATGAGTCCTGCGGACTCACTGCTGCTGCACCTCTATTTCTATTGACCCCTTCTACACCCACACGTACCGGGGTATCTGTATTATCGGTCTTCGGCTGTTTACTAATACATAACACACATTTCCATTTAGCCCTCTGATCCCCTGTCATGCTATTAAAAAGACTCAATTTAATGTTGGCGCACTGGAGGTCGTAGGGCTGCTGGCAGATACTGCATTGAAGATGTTTCTTTGCCACAATTGGGTTTCGGCAACCAACACAATCAATTTTATTCGGCATTATGATTATATTTATATGAAGAACAAACAAGAAAAAAGAACAAAAGGGAAAAAATAAAATATCAATTAATAAGCAAACTGCAACAAAAAAAAGCGCAAAAAGCTACTGAGGTCTGGATTTGATCCACCGTTTGTAGTTTAAATCACTACGTTGAAACGCTATACCAAGCGACCGATAGCAATTGTAGCGAAAATAGCTAATAAAAGCAAAAGGCGTCGTCACACACTGGTCAGTTATTGTGCGGGTGACCGGTTTAACTTTCAAGGTGACACGGCACGGATCTAATGTTAAAACATAAAAACACAGTTGTATGAGTTATTAAACGTTTATTTACGCACTATCACTTGAAATTCCGAACTGACACATACACAAAACGATAGATAATTTTGTAAGGATTACACTGTTAAATAGTTACTGCATAAATACTGGTTTTACTGCATGATATGATTTTAAACTTAATTTCAATTATACAGACGTGCGGTCAGTAACTCGTTCCACTCGTCACTCTGATTGACCTCTCGGTCGAAGTTGGACTTACCTAGTCGGACTATTTGTCCCAGGTAAACATACTCGTCAACAACTTCGAGCTTAGTGCTCCCAACAACTACCGGCATAGGTGTGACATGGACATTAAACATGATCTTTGTTTTGTCCATGTTCATCTTAAGACCTATCCGTTGGGAAACACTATTGAGGTCATTGAGCATAGTGCTTAGGTCCTCCAGCGATTCTGCCATAAGGACTATATCGTCGGCAAATCGAAGGTGAGTGATGTACTCGCCATTGATGTTGATACCGTATCCTTTCCAGTCCAGAAGCTTGAAAACGTGTTCCAATGCAGCGGTGAAGAATTTCGGAGATATGACGTCACCCTGTCTTACACCTCTCTGCAATTGGATAGGTTTCGTACTCTGGTCCTGTACTCGGATAGCCATCGTAGCCTTACTGTACAAGCACTTCAACTCTTTGATATACCGACAGTCAACTTGGCACGGCTGAAGGGACTGCACCACCGCCCAAATTTCGATGGAATCAAAGGCTTTCTCATAGTCCACATACGCCAGACATAGTGGCAAATTGTACTCCTCGGACTTCTGTACAATTTGCCGAAGGGCATGTATGTGGTCTATGGTGCTAAAGCCTTTTCGGAAACCGGCTTGTTCGGGAGGCTGGAAGTCGTCAAGTCTGCGCGCGAGACGATTCGTAATGACTCTCGAAAACACCATGTAGACGCGGCTCAGAAGGGAAAAAGGTCTGTAGTTCTTCAAGAGAGCGTTGTCGCCTTTCTTGAAGAACAAGACCACCGCACTTCTGCTCCACGCCTCCGGTGTAATGCCACCATGGAGGGCGGAATTAAAGAGCTTCTGAAGGATTTCAAGTACCGGTTTTCCACCCGCTTTCAGAAGCTCCGCTGTAATACCATCCTCGCCTGGGGCCTTGCCGTTTTTAAGGTGCTGGAGAGCCATTCTAATCTCGCTCAGACTGACGTCCGGGATATCATCGGAATAATGTCGGATAAGACTCGCTCTTGGATCGTTACTCACACTTGCGTGTGGCTCCAACGATGACGTGTACAGCTGCCCATAGAACCTCTCAATCTCATTTAAAATCTCAGGTGCCCCGGAAACGATGCTGCCACATTCGGTCTTCAGCTTTGACAGTTGGCTCTTTCTGGCAGACAGATCTCTGGCAAAGACTTTGGAGCCTTGGTTCCGCTCGATCGCTTCTTCAATACGAGCTGTATTGAAGTTGCGTAAGTCCCGCCGCATGCATTTGGAGATCTGTCTGTTCAGTTGCCGGTATGCTGTCAAATCTCTTGACTTTTAATCATAGAATACTATAATACATACAATTTTATTAAATTATTATATATTATAGGAGCCATGGTAGCTCAGATGGTTAGCGCTCGCTGTAAGTTTCACAGTACGCGAGCAACCTGGGTTCGATCCCCCCGGCACTTTTAAGTGCTGATTTACCACGTGCTCGGCGGTGAAGGAAAACGTCGTGAGGAAACCTGCATGTCTGAGAAATAAAAAATAAAAAAAATATCTCGAAGACATGTGAAGTTGTTTGTTTTAGGGAAAGGAAATGTCCGCCGAGCTGCCCCAATGCGATTGGGGCAGCGCGGCGGACATTTCCTTGCCCTAAAACCCTCTCAGAAATGAAAAGAGGCCTGTGCCCAGCAGTGGGACGTAAATAGGCTGCAACTTTACTTTACTTTTAAGCCATAAACATGCTCGTTTCTCCCCTCTTTTATAAAATATATTCAAATTCAAATCAGAACTATTTTATTTATTAGTTAGTATGCTATTGTTCATGCTCTTATGAATATCAAATAACACTGAGTACAGCGTGTATACAAGTTTTATAAAATCGGGAAAAATACGAACGATGCTTTACGCATTAAGTCGCGACGCTGAGGCCCCGGGTTCGAATCCCACACGGAAGTAATTGTTTCGGGTTTGGATGTGTCTATGTGCAATTTATTTTTGTAAACTACCCTCAAGATACAGGAAAAATCCTAGCGTGGGCGTAACGTTTTATAAAAAAATAAAAAATAAAACATGAGCATAACTTTAAGCATGGATTTACATAAACAAGAATACAGTATGTAACTTGATATTGACATATATATTGATTATAAGAAAAAAAAATATGTTATTTATAAAATAATTATATCTCGCGACAAGATTTTATATCATATAAATTGTTTAATGTAATAAATTGATGGGTTTGATTTAATTTAAAAATTATTTTCTTCATATTAGAGAATTTAAATAAAAGTTTGTTTTTAATAACATAATTTAAAATTAAAAATTTTGTACAGCCGACTTCAATATAAGCGACTTCAATATAGGTTATTTAAGAATAACTCAATAACCATTGGTCTAACCTTGATCAAATTCATATGGGACCACACGAGAACTATCAGCTTTCATATAAAAAAAAGAATCATCGAAATCGGTTCGCCCAGTACAAAGTTATGAGGTAACACACATTAAAAAAAAACATACACCCGAATTGAGTACCGTCTCCTTTTTGGAAGTCGGCAGAAAATGTTATAAGTACTATTAATTTATGTACATACTTTCTAATTAAATGCTAAAGCTCTGCCTCTGAGCTAACATCTCCATAGTTAATGATTATTGAATGATAACTGATGGCAACAGATGAACAGATGGTTAACAGCACATAACAGCACTCTGAACAAAACTCGCCCGCCAAAACAACACGCGTCTGTATGTCAACACACTAGCCGATGACTCGACATCTGCTACATGCTTGTCAAATCGGTTTCCGTCATTTACGGTTGTACTCTGTAACTCTATATGTACGCTTCATGATTATTAAAAAGAGTTTCAAAAAACTTTGCACGCATTGATCATGAAGTGTGATGATCATGATAATTATTTAATTTTATCCTGGTGATCCTGATCAGGATACTAGGAAAAGTTATTAAATTATTATATTGTCATCGGTCCTTCATACGAGTGCAAGTTTCAAGTCAATCGGCCGTCTACAAGGTGGTGAAAATTATATCAACAGATTACGTTCGTCATAGTTAGATAGATAAATACACGCGCGTGTCAAAAACAATTGTCTTGTGCCAGTATTATTATTATGTTGTAGTGATTGATATCATGTAATCCCACCATAGCCAATTTTGGTCCGAATAGAACAAGGGAGATAAAATAAAGGCCTATAGAACTGTTACAAGTGATAAGTATCAAGTGTTGTGATACAGTTACAGCAGGTACAATTCGGTTGCTTGTCCGTCAAGATATTTAATTTTTGAACTCGCAGCGAAGTAAAAAGTATTTCTGGTTCTCTACAGTCACCCTAAGAAACACAGCAGCATTAGGCATAGATGCACAAAGCCTATCCATATATATACGAAGGAATCCCTTAGAAATAATTTAAAGAAATAAATATATTAACTTTGGCCTCTCAGTATATTTACGAAAATATAATGTATGTACACGAAAACAAAAATTGTTTTATTAAAAACTAGCTGTTCCCCGCGACTTCTCTCGCGTGTTAGGGTTTTATGTTTTTGCGCGGAACCCTAATTCTGTTTCTAAAATAAAAGTAGCCTAAGTTACTTCTTATGAAATCAGCTATCTGCCAGTGAAAACTCCGTCAAAATCGGTCTAGCCGTTTCGGAGATTACCCCGAACTAACAGACAGACAGACAGAAAAAAAAATAAAAAATTGTATTTTAGTTATAAGTACCGTATTTACTTTCATATGCATTTAGTAAAAAACTGTAATTTTGACATTACAAACAAACACTTCAATTTTATTTATTTGTATAGATTGTGATTAAAATCTGTAAATACAAAAGTTAGTTTTTTTTATAGAATAAGGGTTAAGTAGATGCTGTGGCCTATAGAAATCTACATTTATCCTCGATTAAGAACCAAAATGCAGATGATGCATAAAAAAATGGCCAATTTGAGTATTCAAATGCGTATGCCTACCAAAATTGTTTATACGGTTTGTTAATATGTGAAATATAGTTTTTTTTTGGAACGAAATTCCTAATCGCACGGTACGGATTTGGCGGATGGGGGCTAGGCGAGAAAAAGTTTAAGATTTTTCCGTCACGACCCACTTTCTATAGTGCGAGTGAGATGAATAAAATCCATTTCCCTCTCACTTTTTCTTACCTTGCCATGAAATATTTTTTTTAAATGACGCTTCATTTTAATAGACGCTAGTAATTCATTTATTTGTATTTGTTAATCAATGATATAATACGTTTATAAATAATATTATACTACGAAAGGAACTTCGTTACAACCGAGTGTTCCACGACACTTGCACATGTTTTCTTTTTATAGAATAAAGGTGACAAACGAGCTCACAGTGAACAATGTGCTCGTTTGTCACTTATTCTCACACAGACACTTTATTTCTCACAGAGCACTCTCTTAGGATCAGAAACTGCTTCTATGAGAGTGATGTAGCCCTTAAATATCTACTTCTATCCTCGATCAAGAATCAATATGCAGATGCGTTGTCACCCCTGAGGACTAAGATGGAATTGCTGTTTTGCAGTAAAAAGGGTCTCCGGTTCTCTACACTCACCATACGAAACAGCAGGTTAAGCTGCTATTTGACGCTGTTATTCTCTTAGAGCGTGGTCCTTCCTCGGTCGAGCCGACCCATTCGTGCTACAACTATAGATACTACTAATTCTAATAATAGCTGCAGCATGGCTCTACCACGTATTTTTTCTATGCTTATGCGTATTTATTCTATTTGTATTATGCCTTCGCGCAAGTGCAAGCGCGAAGAGTGACAAAGTTGAGCCATCTGATAAACGGAAAGGCAGCGCATAAAATATGAACAAGCCAACATTCATTTTTATAAATTAGTTTTCCCTGAATGCTTCGTTTCCAGTAAAAAGGGTCTCCGGTTCTCTACACTCACCAAACGAAACACGGCAGTATTAAGCTGATATTTCACTGCTGGTATACTGTGAAAGACGTAATCATTTTATTCTTAGGATCAAATGAGTCTAACGTATTAAAGCTAGTAGCAGAATTATCATATACCTTAAAACTTCTAGAGAAACCTAGAATCTATATAACTAATGTTGTAAAAAATAAGTAATTTTAATACTTCCAAATTGGATTAATCACTGGAATTATAATAGTAAACTTTTTCAGGGGGCACGGCAGTGCCCCCGCCAAGTTGAGCAAAAAAATCGGCATGGCAATACCATCCTTTTATCGAAGCATTTCAGGCCATTTTCGACCCCATATAACTTCGTTACGGATAAAAGTATAAGCCTGAGTTTTCAGTAACCAAGCATGCATTGTATAAACATGGTATAGTTCAAATTTTATTCAATTTGAACAAGTAGTTTAAGAATTATAACTAGTCAAAGTTTCTTCATTTTGTCACTCACTGACTGACCGATCATCAAAACTCTAAAGCATTTCTAGCAGACGTAGAAGCTTCAAATTTAGAATGCGATTAGTGTTTTGTGTATAAATCAAGGACAAACTAAAATATTTTGTAATTTTGGTCCAGTTTTCTGGATACACCAACTGCATAAATAATTTTGTAATCCCATATAAATATATAGGATTACAAAGTAAAATATATAGGATTACAAAGTAAAATGAGTTAGTGTACCTGTATATGTATAATATAATGGAATAATTGATGTAGATAGGTGTCCAGATATAATTATTTTCAAAGGTATTTTGTAAAATGGTCAAAGGAATGAAATAGCAAGAATGGGACATGTCTTATGAAGTTGTACCAAAATCCCGCAAAGAATTAAGTAGACTAAATTGCCCGAAAATCCGTAGTTGGTATTCAAGAAGTAGATGCTACCGGAAAGGAAAAAAAAAATTGGACTATCTACAAAAAGAAATGACATGCCATCAAAAACATAACTTGTAAACAAAACCAAGTCTCGCAACTCAGTTCTTCTGCCGGAAAAAGTTGTGAAATCCATGTAATACCAAGTCGGTTTATTTTTTCGTCCCTACTTAAGGGTCCTTCTTTTTTTGTAGGAAAAGGGTGACAAACGAGCACACAGTCCACCTGATGGTAAGTGGTTGCTGCGGCCCATAGACATCTACATCTATCCTCTGTTACAGATCAAAATGCAGATGCGTTTTCACCCGTGAGGACTAGGATGGAATGCCTCATTTCCAGTAAAAAGGGCCTCCGGCCACCTGCACCCACCAAGCGAAACGCAGAGGTAAACCTCTACTTTACGCTGGTATTCTGTGAGGTCGTGGTACCACCCCGGTTCGAGCCGGCCCATCCATGCGACAGCAAAAGCTGCCACCTGGCTCTACCACTGTTAAATGCTCTCTCTAAACTGATTTACAAAAAAGAAATACGTATAATATTATGTGGGAATTTTAATATAAATACCTTACAAAAACACAACATCTATTACCTTTGAAAATAAGCTTTTAAAATTTAATTTGAAGCTTCGAATAAAAGAACCAGCGGGACTATGTAGTGGCTCTTGTCTTGACAATTTCGCTGATAACATATACATAAACTGTGAACATAATGTGAAAGTATTTGGGCTTCTCTGGCTATAATGCTGTTTTTATGAAATACTCAATTGCTACAGGCTTTCCAATTCAGTGTTAGTACATAAAAAAACCGGTCAAGTGCGAGTCGGACTCGCGCACCGAGGGTTCCGAACAAATCCGTAGGTTAAAATTATTAAAAATATTTTTATTATATGATGTAACTACAAATTTATGCATTTCGCAATTTTTCCTTTATCTGTGCTATAATACGTTGCTTCGTACCAAATTTTAAGATTCTGAGTTCACGGAAAGTACCCTGTAGGTTTTGATTCCCTTGCGGCATAATATTTGCGGCATAAACGGCTGTATCTTTTGATTGCTTTGGCTTAGAAGTTTGAGTTTTTCACAGCTCCAAGGGACAGTAGACTTGAGTATTTGATTTGAATTTCAGCTTGATGCCTCCACGCGTTCCTGAGAAAAAGGGTCTTGACAGACAGACAGACAACAAAGTGATCCTATAAGGGTTCCGTTATTTCCTTTTGAGGTACGGAACCCTAAAAAACGAGATTATTAACAAGAAAATTTTATTAAATTTAAAAAATATGTGAAAAGTATTAACGTCTGTGATATATTCAATAAATTAAATCCATTGATATTTTTTTCATAAAATAGAGTGACAAACGAGCACATAGTTCACCTGATGGTAAGTGGTTGCCGTGGCCCATAGACATCAACATCTATCCTCGTTTGCGAATCAAAATGCAGATGCGTTGTCACCCGTGAGGACTAAGATGGAATGCCTCTTTTCCAGTACTACACTCACCATACGAAACACAGCAGTGTTAAGCTGCTATTTCATGCTGGTATTCTGTGAGAGCATGGTCCTTCCCCGGTCGAGCCGACCCATTCGTGCTACAACTATATATATATATATATATATATATATATATATATATATATATATATATATATATATATATATATATATATATATATATATATAAACTAGAAATGTATGGTGTAAGGGGTAACACATCGAAATGATTGGAATCATACATGTCAAACAAAAAACAATACATCCAAATAACCATAAATATGTCGTAGAACGAAAACGGAGGAAACATTCTGCTCAAATTATGTGGTAAAGCAATGCTGCAGCTATATTAGTAGTATTGTTGTAGCACGAATGGGTCGGCTCCACCGGGGAAGGATCACGCTCTCACAGAATACCAGTGTAAAATAACAGCTTAACGCTGCTGTATTGTGAGCGTAGAGAACCGGAAACCCTATTTCCTGGAAACAAGGGATCCCATCTTAGTCTTCACGTTTGACAACGCTTTTACATTTTGGTTCGTAATCGAGAATAGATGTAGGTGTCTGTGAGCCGCAACAACCACTTACCATCAGGTAGACTGTGTGCTCCTTTGTTGCCCTTATCCCTATGTAATAAAACAAATTACAGATCTGTCGTTAATTAATGGTGTACCACAAGGAAGTATCCTTGGGCTTTTAATGTTTCTTATATACATTAATGATTTACCAAAGAACATAAGATATCCTATGATATTGTTCGCTGACGGCAGTACAGCAATAATAAAATGTACGGAGAGAAATATTTTTGAAAATGAAACAAATAATGTACTTGCCGACATTGTTCACTGGCTCACAGAAAATCAGTTACTTATACATTTATTAAAAACTACTTACATGCAGTTCCACCAAAATAGAACTAGGCCGCTTAAACTAAATAAGGAATCACCTATTACAGAGACAACTTCGACTAAATTCCTAGGTATAGAAATCGATAGTAATATGAAATGGAAAGCACATGTTCAGACACTAAGCGAACGCTTATATAGTCACATCTTTGCTCTAAGAAGACTTTCAAAGGTATCACATTATAAAACTGCATTAATAGCTTATAACGCCTATGTTGCGTCAATATTAAGGTATGGTATAATATTTTGGGGCAACTGTTTGTATAAAGGCACGATATTTAAAACTCAGAAAAAATGTATTAGAGCGATATAATATATACGTGGTAGAGCCGTGCTGCAGCTGTATTGGTAGTATAGTTGTACCACAAATGGGTCGGCTCGACCGGGGAAGGACCACGCTCTCACAGAATACCAGCGTAAAATAGCAGGTTAATACTGCTGTGTTTCGTATGGTGAGTGTAGTAGAGAACCGGAGACCTTTTTTACTGGAAAAGGGGCATTTCATTTTAGTCCTCACGGCTGACAACGCATCTTCATTTTGATTCGCAAACGAGGATAGATGTAGATGTCTATGGGCCACAGCAACCATTTACCATCAGATGGACTGTGTGTTCGTTTGTCACCCTATGCTATAAAAAAGATATTCGGGCTTAAATCTACTGATAGTTGTAAACCATAATTTTAAAAATATTAGCAACATTTGTGCATTCACACCTGTCATTGTTTACCTCGAGCCAAAAAAGAAAAACTCAACGTTTAAAACATAAAATTGTTTGTACCAGGTGAAGCAGCTCTATTAGGACGTAGTATAATACGGATGGCTCCTGTTATCTGGAATCATTGCCAAACAACATTAAAGAAAAATAAATAGAAGACTTTAAGAAAAAAACTAAAAGCTCTAATAGTTGAAAAAGTTTAATACTCAATGCAAGAATTCATTCATGAAAAATTTTGAATTAATTTTGATAATTTTTTTTTGTGTTTTATTTACAACATTGCTCTTTTTTGATTTTTTTATTTATTTCTTTTGACATTTACTAAAATTATACAATAATTATTTGACGATTCACCTCGTAATTGGTAATAGTTTGACATTGCAATTAATCAGACAATTTATTTCCATTTAAATATTTGTATGCCAATAAATAATAGATCGTACAGGACACAATAACCAATTGTTTACATATTTTAATGCAATAGCTGCAAAGTGGCTTTACTACGTTCAGTTATACCAGCTACTCGACTCCGCTAAGCTTTTACAGCAAAGTCCCAAAAAATAATATGCAAGGCTTATCTATCATAGAGTTAAAAAATTATTAAGCACAAATTGCTTAGTAAGGGTTTATATATACTACGAAAGAGTACACGATTGATAATAGCCCCTGGGAATGAGGTGTAAAAAATATTATATTGTAAAACATTCTTTTAAAAGTCCCGCTGGGTTTCTTGCTGGTACTTCCCAGGACAGAGGTTTTTCCGAATCAGTGGTATATCTTAAATTACTAAGCTCCAGAGCTAAATGATTATTGATATTGTTGTAATATATATATATATATATATATATATATATATATATATATATTGAAATTATATATATATTATATATATATTAAAATATATTGAATAAAGTAATTCTATTTTATTCTATTCTATACAATAAATATTGTCTCCCCTCAGATACGTAGTGGCAACTCGTGATATCCGCGCTGGAGAAGTCATCATCGAAGAACCGGCGCTGGTCGTAGGCCCTTGCAGCGGCTGCGCTCTCATCTGCCTCGGCTGCTACAGAGAGCTTGATGAAGCTGCTATTGTCCGGTAAGCAGTATTGTTTATGATGTTCGATACATAATAAGATTTTTGTCGACGATTTCTTTAATGACGTGTTTTTATTTATACAACTGAAGTAACTAACAAGGGACTGTCAGATAATTGTTACTTCTATGAATTAACCAATGAATCCATTTATTATCTCTTTACAATAGGTAATCTTAGTGCTAAGTATTAGAAAAGTGCCAGACAGGTACCTAACTTGTGAGAGACTGGTACCTAACTTGTGAGAGACTGGTACCTAACTTGTGAGAGACTGGTACCTAACTTGTGAGAGACTGGTACCTAACTTGTGAGAGACTGGTACCTAACTTATGAGAGACTGGTATCTAAACTTGTGAGAGACTGGTGCCTAACTTGTGAGAGACTGGTACCTAACTTGTGAGAGACTGGTGCCTAATGTAGATATAAACAACCTGTATTACAATTCACCAGATCTTTCTAGAAAAAAACATGCTTACATCGCCACGCATGGCGATCGCAGTAGTAAACATCTCGCACCTATGACATCGATCAAGAGCCATAATTTTTTTTTATAATTTCACTCTATGTCATGTATTTTTTTATAGAAGAAAGGGAGACAAATGAGCTCAAGTCCAATGCTGAGGCCCATAGATACTTAGATTTATTATCTATTATTGTTTTCACCATTCTAAGCCGGCGGTTGACTACTACCCCACCCGATGGTAAGTGGTGATGCAGCCGAAGATGGTGAAGCGCACAGACTAAACAAAAGCCTATTCGCTCTTGCCTTGACGACATCCACATTGTAATCGGATGGAAAGACAGATGCTGGCAACTAATGCCACTCTTTTGCTGTACTTTCCTTACGCGTACCTCTGAGGGTTAAGATGGAACGCCTCGTTATCAAAGTATTATGATTCTCTTTCACCCTGGTATTCTGTGCGAACTGTTCTTCCCAGGTTGAGTCAACCCAACTGTGCTACAGCCATAGACACACACGTGTTAGAGCCACGCTGCAGCTATATTATGGTTGTGCCGTGAATGGGTCGGCTCGACCGGTGTTGCACCACGCTCTCACAGAATACCAGAGTAAAACAGCAGCTTAATACTGCTGTGTTTTGTATGGTGACTGTAGAGAACCGGAGACCTTTTTTATTGGAAACGGGGCATTCCATCTTAGTCAACGCATCTGCGTTTTGATTCTTAATCGCGAATAAATGTAGGTGTTTATTTAGTACAGCATCCACTTACCATTAGTGGTCTGTGTGCTCGTTTGTCACCCTTATTCTATTAAAAAAGCTGTGGCTGCATTTTGTACGTGGTAGAGTACTCTTCCACGTACAAAATTTATTCTTCTATACCGTCACCACACACCACACAACAAAATAGTTAATTCCATGCTACAAATACAGTCTTAAAGTGGTATTAAAGCTTCCCATAAAATATAAGTAAACGAGTTCAAAAGATCCGTTTGCTTCAAATAGCTCGGTACCCCGCTGATCGTATCACAATATTTGCGTCAGTAGCTATTTCCAATATAGACAAGATCATACTAAATCTTCATTGAAATTGCAACATGACTTCCTAATTCACTATAATATAAGCGAAAATTTTAAAGCTTTAAAATGTTGTAGAGGTTTTTTAATGAAGAAAGCTGATTCAATATTTGTCACAATATAGATGATATGCAACATAGCAATGTATAATAAGTAAAATGTGTCAAAAAACTAATAAAAAAAATTAAATTAAACATTAATTTAGGTGAATAATACCGTGTAACAATATCCATTATATAATTATACGCGGTAGAGCCACGCTGCAGCTATATTATGTTTGTAGCACGAATGAGTCGGCTCGACCGGGGAAGGACCACGCTCTCACGGAATACCAGCGTAAAATAGCAGTTTCATATTGGTGTGTTTCGTATGGTGAGTGTAGAGAACCGGAGACCCTTTTTACTGGAAACGAGGCATTCCTTCTACATCCCCAGCGGTGACAACGCATCTGCATTTTGATTCTTAATTGAGGATGGGTGTAAATGTCTATGGGCCTCAGCATCCACTTACCATCAGGTGGACTACCTTAGCCCTATATCATCCCGTGGGTGTCGTAAGAACCGGAATTGGGAAACTAATCAGGAGATGGACAGCAGCGTCTTCCTAATAACGACAAAAATAAAATGCAGTTGCCAACCCGCTTGCCAAGCGTGGCGAATATACTAAATATCCCCCTATGAGACAATCTATGGGAAAGGCCTACGTTTAGCAGTGGGCTTTAATAGACTGTAATAGTAAGAGAAGGTGGAATAATGGGTTTTAATAATACTTGCGAAGTCATACTCAGAGGTGACAAATTCAATATAATCTCTATATTCCTGTCACAATTAATCTCTCCCAATCATACTTCCTGTAAATAATCTAGATTAATGTGTAACGGGAATAAGATATCTGTCTGTTTGTAATGTCGAAATAACAGCTTTTTACTATATGCATATGAAAGTATATACGGTACTTATAACAAAAACACGATTTTTTAATTTTTTCTCTGTGTGTCTTTCTGTCTATCTGTCTGTTTGTTTGTTCCGGCTAATCTCCGAATCAGCTGGACTGATTTTGACCGGACTTTCACTGGCAGATAGCTGATGTTATAAGAAGTAGCTTAGGTAACTTTTATTTTAGAAAAATAATTAGGGTTTCGCGCAAAAAATTAAAACACATGAAATCCATTCCACCTATATAACACTTAGTTATATAATAAATGTAATTATGTAAATGTAATGTTATCATTCGGTTTACTCTGTACTTGGTGCTTTCCATTAGAGTATAAGTACAATGTGTGTACTTGTGTCTTCACTTATATGTTACTTGTAATCGGATTGCTTTTTGAATAAATTATAATTTAAAATTAAACATTTTGTACAGCCGTTTTCAATATAAGTTATTAAGAATAACTCAAAAGCTATTGGTCTGGCCTTGATCAATTATTAGGACTTATATAGGACTACGTGGAAATTACCAGCTTTCAAATAAAAAAAGAATCATCGGAATCGATTCACCCAGTAAAAAGTTATGAGATAACATACACATAAAACTTGCAACAGTGGTAGAGCCAGGCGGCGGCTTTTGCTGTCGCACGGATGGGTCGGCTCGAACCGGGGTGGTACCACGACCTCACAGAATACCAGCGTGAAGTAGAGGTTTACCTCTGCGTTTCGCTTGGTGAGTGCAGGTGGCCGGAGGCCCTTTTTACTGGTATTAGGCATTCCATCTTAGTCCTCACGGGTGACAACGCATTTGCATTTTGATTTGTAATAGAGGATAGATGTAGATGTCTATGGGCCGCAGCAACCACTTACCATCAGGTGGACTGTGTGCTCGTTTGTCACCCTTATCCTATAAAAAAAAAACACAGTCGAATTGAGTACCGGCTCTTTTTTGAAGTCGGTAGAAAAACAAGAGTAAATAGGCTTTTCTTAGGCTAAGTGAGATCACTTTCCCATTTTAGGCTACATCACCTCTTAACAGCATGTGAGATAATAGTCAACCACTGGATTGTGATAGTTAAAAACCTTTTACAGAAAGTCACACGCTTTGTTTGTGACTTTTACTGCATAATTTATGGGCTGGCTTTAGACATACATTGTCATGTAAAGAACGTAAAGATATTGTGAGCCTCTCTGTTGAGCGAACTGTAGAAATGGCATGTGTTGAGTTTGAGCACCTCATTGTTGTGAGCGTCTACAGACCCCCATGTTCTATATACGATACTTTTGAAAAAATTATGGAGGAAGTTTTTGCTAAGCTTAATAAACAGAATAAATCTGTTGTAATATGTGGAGACTTGATGCAGGTGGCTCGGGACCGTGCTTTGTGGCATTCCTTGGGGGAGGCCTATGTTCAGCAGTGGACTTGTGAAGGGCTGTAATGATGATGATGATGATGATGATGTGGAGACTTTAATATCAATCTCCTAGAAGCTTCCTCAATCAATATTAAATTTAGATCATTATTTAAATCATATGGTCTTTTTAATTTATTTATAGAGCCAACGCGTATTGCTCAATCTAGTGCAACATGTATAGATAATATTTTTACAAATGTGAAGCCATTGCATAAATGTATAATTCAAAAATTAAGTTCTGATCACTGTGGACAAGTAGTTTCGTTACCATATGTTCACAAAAAGCAAGTAGATGAGAAAGTTGTGTTTGTTCCAGTAAATGCACGTCGCTTGGAGAAATTTAGAAGTAACATAGTGAAAAAACTTCCATCACTTTCATACCAAAATGATCCAAATTTTTTGTATGGAACATTATTTAAGCTTATTTGCAATGAATTTAATAATACTTTTACTTCTAAAACATTCTCCTTGAACAGTCGGAAGTCATTTAATGAATGGGCGACAGCAGGAGTCCATAAGAGCAGACGCAGGTTATATGATCTTTACCATGAAAGGTCATATAACCATAGCGTCGAATTTAGAGAATATGTAAAAAAATATTCAAAAATATTTAAAAGAGTGTGCTCCACAGCCAAGTCTTTGCATTTGAGCAACAAAATTAAGACGGCTTCTAATAAAATTAAAATGACATGGAGTATAATTAATAGCGAAACTGGTAAGATCAACTCTCGCAATTCAAACTACAAGTTAAGTGTTAATAACAAATTAACCGAATCAGATCAGGACGTTGCAGTGGTTTTTGAGAAATATTTTACTGATATTCCGATATTAACCACTAAGTCACTGAATTCTTCTCCTGCGGTCGCCGAATCATTACTTAAACAAAATGTAAATGCGTGTACAAAGAATTTTACATTTCATAAAGTATCATCAAAAGATATTGTAAAATATTTTAAAACTATTGATGTTAAGAAAACTGCGGATCTGTGGGGGATTTCTGTTAAAGTTATTGCGTCTATAATAGATACAATCGCGCCTCATTTAGCTGTTATTTTTAATACTAGTATCGAATCTGGTGTGTTTCCTGATTTAATGAAGTATAGTAAAGTAATACCTTTATTTAAATCTGGTAGTACATTAGACCCCGCCAATTTTAGACCTATTTCTGTACTACCAACACTTAGTAAGATTTTTGAAAAAATTATTCTTGATCAAATGTTAAATTTCTTTAATATAAATAATTTACTTCATAAAAATCAATTTGGTTTTACAAGGGGTCGCTCGACAACTGATGCCGGTGTTGAGCTGATTAAATATATATTTAATGCATGGGAGAATTCACAGGATGCTTTGGGTATATTTTGTGACCTATCCAAAGCCTTCGATTGTGTTCACCATGAAACATTAATCAGGAAACTTCAACACTACGGTGTAAGAAGTGATGCTCTAAAATTAATTATTTCATATTTAAGTAAGAGAACGCAAAAAGTTGTCATCAACAGTACGAGTTCTTCCGGGTCGATGGTACAGATGGGCGTGCCTCAAGGCTCAATTCTCGGCCCCTTTCTGTTTCTTGTATATATTAATGACTTACCTTACATAGTAGGAGATAACCATGATATAGTATTATTTGCAGATGACACTTCTTTAATTTTCAAATTAAGTCGACATTTGCTAAAATATGACGAAGTAAATAATGCTATATCTAAATTAGTGAATTGGTTCAATGTCAATAATTTGCATTTAAATGGCACTAAAACGAAATGTATGAAATTTATGACTCCAAATGTCAAACAATTAAATACTAATGTAATTTTAAATGGGGAGAAACTGAGTCTTGTAGATACCACCATTTTTCTTGGAATCACACTAGACGCGAAGCTTCAATGGAGCCCCCATATATCAAAGCTAGCAAGCAGACTTAGTTCTGCAGCATATGCTGTAAAAAAGATTAGAAGTCTAACTAGTGTTGAAACAGCTAGACTAGTTTACTTTAGCTATTTCCACAGCATAATGTCGTATGGTATTTTGCTATGGGGACACGCAGCTGACACTGAAATTATATTTGTTTTGCAGAAGAGGGCCATAAGAGCAATTTATGATTTAAAGCCTAAAGAGTCGCTGCGACAAAAATTTAAGGAAATTAATATATTAACTTTGGCCTCTCAATACATTTATGAAAATGTAATGTACGTACACAAAAATAAAAGTAGTTTTACAAAAATAAGTGATATTCATTCTGTAAATACTAGGAACAGATACAAGCTAGTAGTACCAGTTACCCGACTCCATCGAGTCAGTAATTCATTCTTGGGGCGATGTATACGCTTTTACAACAAAATTCCAGAAAATATACAAAATTTGACCTGCTCAAAGTTCAAAAACTTTATTAAACTAAGTTTGTATAAAAAGGGTTATTATAATATTAAAGAATTTATAGATGATAATACCCCTGGAAGTGAGGTGATCGCTCCCAAGCTATTTCTAATTTGTTGTGTTGTTAATTTGTGTAACATACATGATTGTAAGCTGTTATTTAAAAAAACAAGTCCCGCTGGGTTTCTTGCTGGTTCTTCCCAGGACAGAGGTTTTTGTCGAACCAGTGGTAATTATACAAAAGAGTGACTTTCAATAAGTATTATTTATAATCTATATTGAATAAAAAAGTTTCTGTTTCTGTTACACTGGTGGTTTACATCTTGGGTGATTAAAATTCTTGTTTCAGATGCCAAGGATGCAAGTGGCCAATGTGCAGTGAATCCTGTCCAGGGCAAGGCAAATATACGGGACATTCCTCTTACGAGTGCAAAACATTGAAGAGCATCCCACCTGACTACAGTAACCTTGAAGATTTGAAAGATTCCTACCAAGCGTTAACACCTCTGAGGTAGGTATCTTCTTCACCAGAGGTACTTCATAATTTTTAGGGTTCCGTACCGAAAAGGTAACCAACGGGACCCTATTACTAAGCCTCTGCTATTCATTCGCCTGTCCGTTCGACCGTCTATCTGTCAGCGAGCTGTATTTCATGATCCGTAATAGACAGTTGAAATTTTCAAATAATGTGTATTTCTGTTGCCGCTATAACAAAAAATAATAAGAATTAAAATAAATTAAAAATTAAAAGGGGCTCCCCTACTGAAACGTGTGTTACGATAGTACGTAACCCTTCATGCGCGAGTCCGCCTCGCACTAGGCCGGTTTTCATAAAAGTCAAGGTGACGAATGAGCATAAAGATGTCGACTCCGTGGCGCAGTTGCTTAGCATTGAGGTGAGGCGCTTAGTGCCGCAAGTTCGAATCCTTTACGGAACAAGTATTTGTATGGCCTACAAATAATCGGGTAAGATTTTGTCCTTGTGCAATTTATGTATGTAAACACACACACACACACACACACACACACACACACACACACACACACACACACACACACACATACATCCCACACCTATTTTTACACATCTATTTTGATTTAGGATCAAAATATCTGATCTGTGTCAAAATACAGCGTTGTCACTCTCTACGGGATTGCTTCGTTACCATTAAAAAGGGTCTCCGGTTTACTTTACTTACTATAACTAAACATTATTCTGTTATATTACTCATAGGATATTGTATAAATATTGACATTCTACGGTCGAGCCGATAAAATATGCTCTAACCAGTAGACACCTGTATCTATTCTTAATAAAAATCAAATTACAGATCTCGCTCGTATTCTGTGAGGTGGTCTTTCCCGATTAGCCGACTAATTTGTGATAGAGACATACAACCACTTAATACAGACAACCACGAGATAACCACATAAATAAAACTGTTGTTGGTTGTAGTGAATGTATAATTACGTGTCTCGTTTTGGACCAAAATGGCGATTTATTATTCTCTTTCGCATCTAGATGTTCGTATATCTTAAACGGTATGCAAAGGACGTATAAAAATGTAATGCATTTAATTTTTAATGAGTACGAGCGGCACTGAAAATTTGGGGAATCAAGGAAGTGACACAACATTACTATTTAAAAATGTATTTATTGCTTTTCGAAGTATTCTCCGCGAAATTTGACACATTTTTTCCATACGATGGAATCAATCTTTGAAGCAACCATTCCATTCGGAAGTTGGGGTCTCCAAAATGACCGTTTTGTAGGCGTCCACAGCTTCTTCAAGTGATGAAAATCTCTGCCCACGCAATTTATTCTTTATTTTAGGGAAAGTATAGAAATCATTAGGGCTTAGGTCGGGGCTGTACGGCGGATGGTCTAATAATTCTATGTTTTCTTGCTCTAAAAACTCTTTTGTTCTGTGTGCGGTGTGAGAACTCGCATTGTCGTGATGGAGGATGATGCGGCGGTTGCAGTTCTCTTTACGGAGTTCAGAAACGACCTGTGGCAAACAAATGCTAGCATACCATTCTGCATTAACCGTTCTTTGTCCCTCAAGAGGAATAGTCGTAACATGGCCGGTTTTGGAGAAAAACGTGGCCACCATTTTTTTTGCAACACTCCGTGAACGAACAATTTTTGTTGGCTTTAACTCATTTTCGAACATCCAATCTCGTGACTGGTTTTTTGTTTCGCGTTCGTACGCATATATCCAGGATTCGTCACCTGATACGATGTTGTATACATCATTTGGGGATCCTGCGTGGAATCTTTCGAGAGTTTTGATGCACCAAGTAACGCGAGCCGTTTTTTGCTCTTCACAGAGCGAATGCGGTATCCATCGGGAAAACAACTTTTTTACACCTAATTGTTCATGCAAGATTATTTGTATTTGACTCATGCCAATGTCTAAAGTTGCATGGATTTCGCGGTATGTCACATGTCGATCTTCCTCAATCAGCTTACGCACAGCATCAACGTTTTCTGGGGTGACTGCAGTTTTTGGACGACCTTGACGGGGATCATTACTGAGCTTGACACGTCCACGTTGAAATTCAGCAAACCAGCGATAAATTGTGGTTTTGGGTGGGGCTTCATCACCAAATGCAGAAATCATCCGGTTAACTGACTGTTTTAGTGTTAAACCACTTCGAAAGTCATAATAAATCATCGCTCTTGAATTTTCTCGAGTCAATTCCATTTCCTCAACGACTAAACAAGTTTGACAAAACCTTGTGACAAGACCGAGAATCTTTTTTTAAATTAATAAATGGTATTCGATTTTTAAAACCAAGGAGTTTTGAATTAAAAAGATTTTAATATGACAGGAACAGTGGAAATATTCCATTCCCGATACTTTTAGTGCAGCATATGTATTATAAGTATAAATATCGATTTATATATTCAGTATATATATATATCAGATTGCAAGAAAAGTATATGCCTATTTGGGTATAGTAATCGGGTAAAAATATAATTTTTTCAGAGATGACACCCGTCTAGATCAATTTGGGAAGTAAAACATTATCTAAATAAAAAATTTCACCCAATTGAAGAACTGTTTCCAAGAAAGCAACAGTTACATATTATGCCACTTTTGGAAAAAAATCTATGGAAAAAATTACAATTTCAGATGTTTGCTATTGAAAACGGAAGATCCGGAAAAGTGGAAAGCAGTATCAACCATGGAGTCTCATAACGAGTTGCGACGAGCTAGAGGCGATATCTGGCCTATGAATGAGAAAAACGTAGTGCGAAGGATTAAAAAGTGGGGGCTCAAATATGAAGATGAAGAAATACACACAGTATGCGGAATACTAGAGGTATGTTAATTGTATCTAGAAAATTTATATATCTAGAAAAGTTATACTATCAGACAGACTGTAGTTTTTAAGAAATAATTTAAAATTAAAAATTTTGTACAACCGACTTCAATATAAATTATTAAGAATAACTCAAAAACTGTTGGTCAGACCTTGATAAAATTATGTAATATATTTATCTATAAATCTAATTATAATTATCATATGAGATTACATGTGAAGCACCAGCTTTCAAATAAAAAAATAATTATTGAAATCGTTTCACCCAGTAAAAAGTTATGAGGCAACACACAAAAAACTACAGTCGAATTGAGTACCGGCTCCTTTTTGAAGTCAGTAGAAGAGTTAAAAATTATCTATTATTATTACTATTACGTGAGAAAAAATTCTCCACAGGTATGAGGTCATATCGTACGGTGTAAGAACTAGTGGATATAAAATAAAAAAGGGTATGAGGTCGCTTCTCCTACGAAGTTTCCAGTGTTTGTGTTAATTTTAATAGTATACATTTCAAGCGTTTGTTGAAATTATGTAATAATAATAATAAAGCCCTAAATTCCAATCTTATAACATTAACATTAAAACTAAAAATACAAGAAGCTTCAAACTGTCTTAGTTCAGCGTAACTATTAGAAAAGGCCTCTTCCAACGACACCGTTGCCTATCTTGAGCGACTTTCTCCAGTTTGTTTCTGCTGTAAGTTTTATTTTTAAATCCCACCTTGTGTGCTGTCTTTAGATAATATTATGCTCTCCTGTTATTAATTTAACTAAAATGGATAAGTATTAATAATATTAGGTAAAGGCCCCACGACAAAGAAAGCTTCATTAGTTATTTAGTTATTACCTTGGAAAGTGGACGGAAGGGAACGGACGTTGCTGGAAGGAAGGTGTTCTATTATTTTTAAATAGTGGACAACCACTTGATCTAGTATTGATATCTAGGCTAACTGATTTTCTACTTCTATATCTGGTTAGTACGGTCCTGATTGGAAACTTAGTCATAGCAATATTTGTGCAAAAAGGCATAGTTGATTTTCAGATCTATTTTTTTTGTGTTGCACTCAAAACTATATCTGATATTACGTTATGTTATAGGGCTTATAAATGAATTAAAAAATCGGTTGTCTGTAAAGTCGGTTTATTGACGATAGTTGAACGTGACAACGTCATAAGAAATATTTAATATTGAAAGAATCATTACCTTTATCGCCGCAATTATCGTTGCTATAATCAATTGAATTGACATTCGCTCGCACAGTCGCTCGTTCCGCGCTCTCACTTGCACCTTAAATGGAACGCCTAGGTAACGCCGCATGAGTCATGTTTTTTCGTTCGTGCAGCGAGCTTCATCGATTTATAAGACGTTGTCACGTCAAAAATAATCGATAAATAAAATAATTCTTTAACAATTTTTTTTTGCCCGACTAGGGATTTAAACCCTGGACCTGGATCAGCAGTCGCGATTACGAACACTAGATCAACGAGGCAGTCATTATTCCCTTTTTATCAATAACATCTTAGTGTGTTCTTAACAGTTACCCATGTGATATAGGTACTATTTTTTCTGCCGACTTCCAAAAAGGAGACGGTACTCAATTCGACTGTAAGTTTTTTTTTATGTGTGTTACCTCATAACTTTTGACTGGGTCAACCGATTTCGATCATTATTTTTTGTTTGAAAGCTGGTAATTCTCGTGTGGTCCCACATAAATTTGATCAAGGTCAGACCAATAGTTTTTGAGTTATTCTTAATAACTTATATTGAAGTCGGCTGTACAACATTTTTAATTTTAAATTATCTGCTTCAGGTAAACGCATTCGAAGTAGGCGGTAGTGGTGCGAATGCACGCGCTCTGTACGACAAAGCGTACCTCCTTGCTCACGACTGTACCCCGACAACCACGCACACTGACGCAGAAAAGAAGGTGGGAAGACCGCTCACGGTGCGTGCTTCTGTCACGCATAAAGCCGGTGACCTGATCACATTGTGCTATGCTTACACGTTGCAGGTGAGGTAGAAGGTAATTATGGGTGTATTGGAACTAACTTCTTTTCGTTTTCTTCATCAGCACTTAAAAGTGTACTCATGGGCATCGCAGTACCAGATATCACACACCTTTGACAGTACTCCTCGTCTCTGGTCTGGGTATTTAAGTCTAACGTAAATCCGATGTTTTTTAATAGTATATAGGTGACAAACGATCACGCAATCCACCTGATTGTAAGTGGGTGCTGTTACCCATAGATATTTACATTTATCCTCGATTAAGAATCAAAATGCAGATGCGTCGTCACCCTTGAGGACAAGATAGAAAGCCTCGTTTCCAGTAAAAAGGGCCTCCGGTTCTCTGCACTCACCATACGTAACATAACATAACATAACATAAACACTCACGCCTATCACCCAGAGGGGTAGGCAGAGACTATGGACTTCCATTTGGCACGATCCTGACACACCTCTCTCGCTTCCTTCACATCCATATACCTACGCATACACGTTCGTCGGTTAAAGGTTCTCTTAATTTGGCCCATTTTCAATATATCGCCAATTTGGTCGATAAACTTTCGCCTAGGGCGACCATTCCCGACTCTGCCATTCACCTCTGCAACATAAATTTGCTTTGTCACTCTTTCCTCATTCATTCTTTCTACATGACCAAACCACCGAAGCATTCCTTTCTTAATCCTAGTCACAATATCATCTTGCAAACCACACTCTTCTCTTATTAAACAATTTCTCACTCTGTCATTCAAATTCATCCCTTTCTACAGCATTTATTCTAGATATATATATTTATATACGAAACACAGCAGCATTAATCTGCTATTTTGGACTAGTATTGTGAGAGCGTGGTCCTTCCCTGATCGAGCCGACTCATTCGTGCTACAACCATAATATAGCTGACTCTACCACTTACAAATATAGTTTATGTAGGAAGCGATGAGGTATCCACGATTTCCCAAAGTGGCCTCACTGATTGGACAAAATGTATTGTGAGGGATTCTTTCACGCCCTTGCCACAGTTTGGTCATTAAAGTTCGCAGTTAGATAATATAAATTGCAATCGTATGTCAATCGACTGGTGTTCTTTATAAAATTGAAGTGATAAACGGTTTTATGTACAGTCCATCTCATGGTTAGCGGCTACTCTATCCTACTAATACCTACAATCGACTCCCAACAAAGAAGGCTGAAGATGCTTTATATCCCCTGAGGACTAAGATGAAGTGCCTTGTAGTAAACTGGCTGTTCCCCGCGACTTCGCCCGCGTGGAATTTGTTTTTTTGTCGCGCGGAACCCTAATTCTTTTACTAAAATAAAAGCAGCTTAAGTAACTTCTTAACGCTAAAATGGGACTGGGCTAGACACATCTGCCAAATGCCAAATGAACAACGGGCAAAAGTGACAACTCAATGGGATCCTATAAAAGACAAACGTCAGTGGGCCAGACCCAGGTGGAGATGGTGGGATGAACTAGGCTCCTTCATGAAGGACTGGTCTATGGTGGCTTTGGAGAGAGAAAAGTGGAAAGAGAATAGAGATGCCTTTGCCCTGCAGTGAGACATTTTAGGCTAGTAATAATAATAATAAGTAACTTCTTATAACATCAGTTATCTGTCAGTGAAAATTCTGTCAAAATCGGTAGCCGTTTTGAAGATTAGCCTAAACAAACAAACAAAAATTTTAAAAATTGTTTTTTTTTGTTATAATTACCGTAAATACTTTCATATGCATTTAGCAAAAAGCTGTTATTTTGACATTACAAACAGACACTTCAATTTTATTTATTTGTATAGATTACTTATTTAATTTTCTTCATTCGATTGACGGTCGAACACCATGACAATCAAACCGTCTGAGGATAAGGTTTCCACAACATAGGTCTAATTTTTTCAGGTCCTCTTTTACGATACAAGCTATATATCTTTGGAACACCCTCCCCAATAATATCAAGAATGCAACAAATAAAAACTCCTTTAAATTACTTCTACGACAACATTACCTGAAGGCACTTACTAACTGACATTTTTTTTTCCTTCTTCAAATATTTATTTATTTATAGATTAATACGGATATATATAAAGTTTCACATTATATATATGTATGTGTATGTATTATTGTATGTAAATACATGTTATATATTTAAATAATGTTGTGTATGTATGTACTATGTATACATTATATTTTAATATAAATACACTTCATTTATGTATTATGTTTCGCACCTATATATCTTCAATTGTCTTTGGCACCCTGGGTTGACTGGCAGAGAATGCCATATTAAGTTAATTAAGTCCGCCCTATGTACCCTTTACCTTAAGGTGTTACATTTAAGTTTTTAAATAAATAAATATTTTTTTATAGGTTAAGGGTGACAAACGAGCACACAGTCCACCTGATGGTAAGTGGTTGCTGCGGCCCATAGACATCTACATATATCCTCTGTTACAGATCAAAATGCAGACACTTTTTCACCCGTGAGGACTAGGATGGAATGCCTCATTTCCAGTAAAAAGGGCCTCCGGCCACCTGCACTCACCAAGCGAAACGCAGAGGTAAACCTCTACTTCACGCTGGTATTCTGTGAGGACGTGGTACCACCCCGGTTCGAGCCGGCCCATCCATGCGACAGCAAAAGCTGCCGCCTGGCTCTACCACTGTTAAAACTTTATAACAAAATATTACTTTATAACATGGAGTATACCTTTCCATGTTTGTAAAATCGGAAGTAAATACTAATACAGATTATTTAAAGCAAAGTTGTATACGATAATGTAGATAATTATGTGCCCACGCGTTAACGTCGAGTAACATAAACCGTCCAACGTGATTTACGACTTTCGACTTCACTTTTAAAGCTGGAAAGGGAAAAGCGTGAGTTCCTTAAAAGATGGAATACTTCCTAAATGACTACAATAAATTCAAATTACTTGGGCCTAGATTTAGTACAATAACAAAGATGGTTTCAATTATGATTTAGATTTCGCAAAGGAAATAATAAACGTTTTGCCTTACACTAACTGTTTTGGTCTTCTGTAAATTCATAAATGGCCAGGGTTGTCTGAATAATTGAAATACCAAGGTTTATTAATATAATATTATATAGATAATTAGCGTGTTTGTAATCAGTAACAACGATTCTTCTAGCTCTGCCCAAAACAATCCTTTGTCTAATAATTCTATTGTTGTTCATTGATTTTCATTTAGACGTTATTCTAAATGATTTTTTAAAACTAATATATGCAAAGGAGCAGCGCCTGATGGTATTCACCTGTATGTAACTAGAGCCCAATGACTTCGTCAATCCTACTTAGCGGTACCATGTAGCGACATCTATGGAAATGTATTAAATAAAGAACGATGTATTTAGCGCGCCAAATTTTCATATCGATATACATCGCAACCGCTTCCGTAGATAGATAATAGATGGCGCTAGTATATAGGTATTTATATTCAAGTGTGAGCCCCGATGATTACGGCCACAGAGTACCTTTAATTACGGCATTTGGATTGTATATAGCCGACTTCAATATTAGCGACTTCAATATAGGTTATTTAAGAATAACTCAATAACCATTGGTCTGACCTTGATCAAATTCATATGGGACTACACGAGAACTATCAGCTTTCATATAAAAAAAGAATCATCGAAATCGGCTTGCCCAGTACAAAGTTATGAGGTAACACACATAAAAAAAAACATACACTCGAATTGAGTACCGTCTCCTTTTTGGAAGTCGGCAGAAAAACTAATGAAATCGAGCAGTGTAGACAATAACTTGGTTACGTTCGTTGATTGTTTTCTTCCGTAGAGAATGGTTTTCCATTCGATGTGTACACGTGTATACACTGTTTTTCACAAAGCCTCTTACAAAGTTAACATTATATTCTCATAAGCTTTTAGTAGTGACTTTTCAAGGCAATCTTTAATGATAGATTCTTATAACTGATTCCGTCATCATCAGTCATGTAACTGTCAAAGGATAGTTGCTAAGGATTCTTAATCTTCCCTTTGAGAATCAAATAAAGATCTCATTTAGAACCCTTGCTATTTTCGTTGTTTATTAGTAACGGCAACACTAAATTGTTTAGGATTATTTAGACTTTAGAAGATTGCAATCAGATGATAACTGACTACTATTACTAATAATTCGTTTTTAAGTACTGCAGTTGGATGTTTCTTTCGTATGCTCGGAACTTAAGGTTATTTTACTTTGCGTCCATATCGTTACTAGAGATTTGGGTATTACAATAGACAATAAAGTGCCTACATTTTAACAATTATCTATACAAATAAATAAAATTGAAGTGTCTGTTTGTAATGTCAAAATAACAGCTTTTTACTCATTGCAAATGAAAGTATATACGGTACTTATAACAAAACCACAATTTTTTAATTCTTTGTCTGTGTGTCTGTCTGTTTGTTCCGGCTAATCGCTGAAACGGCTAGACCGATTTTAACGGGACTTTCACTGCTAGATAGCTCATGTTATAAGGAGTAACTTAGGCTACTTATATTTTAGAAAACTAATTAAGGTTCCGCGCAACAAAATTAAACCCCTAAATTACACGCGGGCGAAGTCGCGGGAAACAGCTAGTTTAAATATAATATTGCAACGAACTTTTTGTAGCCTAGCCTTTGTTAATAGCATGTGCAAGCTTAAAAAAACTAGAATGTCACACACAGTGTATTTTACATTTAAAGATCTGGAATTCGGGTGGCTGAATATAGAATCATCCTATAAATGTGGGGGGGCTAAACGCACGCTGTAAATTTAACAGTTCACGAGCAACCCGGGTTCGATTCCCGCCAGACCAGTGATATTGTTAATTTTACTTTTAAGTACTGATTTATCACATGCTCGACGGCGAAGAAGACACTTGCGAAAACTTGCAATAATGAATAATAAAAAATAAATTTAATTTCGAAGACATGATATGGAGTCCACTAACAGGCATTAGGGTATCGCGGTGGACAATAATGAGTGTTTTATTGCAAGGAGTGAGGCGTATTTAGGCCGTAAATAAGGATAAAAAACGAACACACGGTCCACCTGATTGCAAGTGGTGCCCCAAAGACATCTCACGTATCCTCAATTAAGAATCAAAATACAGATGCGTTGTTTCCCCTGAGGACTGAGATGAAATGCCTTGTGACCAGTAAAAAGGATCTCCGGTTTTCGTTACTCACCAAATAAAAAAGCAGTATTATGCTGCCATTTTATGTTGGTAATCTGTGCGAGTGTGTTCCTTCCTCAGTCAAGTCGACTAATTCATCTTGCAGCCATAATACAGCTCAATGTGGCTCTACTACTAAAGTACACTGTATCTAGCATGTGTAAATTTCTCATGTTTAACAGTTTGTCATAATCTCAATTCATATTTAACACCTTCACTGTCTGGTTTCCAGACACACTAGTAAGACAATAGGCATGACCCAAATGCGTGTCACGTGACTATGAACGTTAAGTTTCCATTTTATGGCTTACCCTAAAATATTTAGTTTAACTCCAGGGTACGTTGAAACGTCGGGAACACATCAAAGTGAGCAAGTTCTTCGATTGCTCGTGCAAGCGTTGTACAGACCCAACTGAGCTGGGAACTTACTGCAGTGCATTCCGTTGCCCCAAGTGCGGTGCCAGAGTGCTGTCCACTGCGCCATTGGAACCTCACGCACCTTGGCGATGCACTGATTCTGAGTGTAGTTACACTATGCCTGCCGTGGCAGTCCAAATGTTACTTAAGAGGTAAACAAGTATATTATTATGAAAAGTATATGTATTTCTATTTCCATTTATAAATAAATATTCACTAATAATATAAGTTTAGGATCAGTTAAAATTGCCAGTGTCAAACAAATTGTATAAATAGTATCTTGTACGTGGTAGAGCCATGTTGCAGCTATATTATACCCGACCGGGGAGGAGCATACTCTCACAAAATACCAGCGTAAAATGGTAGCGTAATGCTGCTGCGTATCATATGATGAGTGTAGAGAACCGAGGACCATTTTACTGGATACTAGCTAGGCATTCCATCATAGTCGTCAGCGGTTACAACGCATCTGCATATTGATTCTTAATCGAGGATAGATGTAGATGTCTATGGGCCACAGCAGCTGCTTACCATCTGGCGGACTGTGAGCTCGTTCACTTATTCAATAAAAAAAGTCGTTTGATCGATTCAATTTCATATTTTTACAACTTATTATTAAATGTGGTTTCTACACAGCATGTCATTAACCGTGGTAGCTCAAGAACTAAGCCCTCGCCGTATTTTTTTTTACAGGATAAGAGTGACAAACGAGCATATAGTCCACCAGATGGTAAATAGTTGCTGTGGCCCATAGACAACTAAATCTATCCTCGACTACAAATAAAAATGAGGAATAAGATGGAGTGCCTCGTTTCCAGTAAAAAGGGACTCAGGTTCTCTACACTCACCATACGAAACACAGTAGAATTAAGCTGCTATTTTACGCTGGTATACTGTGAGAGCGTCCATCCCCGGACGAGCCAACCTATTGGTGCTACAACCATACTACTAATGTAACTGCAGCATAGCTGTAATCCCACGGTCCGCAAGCAACACAGGTTCGATCCTAATCAGCGCCAATAAAATTTAATTGCTGAATGACCATCGAGCTCGGCGGTGAAGGAAAACATTGTGAGGAAACTATACGTCTGGCGAATAAAATATTTTCAGAATGTATGACATCCGCCAACCTGCCTGATTAATTACTCTGTAACATTCTCTGCAGAGGAGACTAAGTTTTGGCGGGAACTTGACCGGCGGCGGTTGGCTGCTCCTGTATTATTGTTGAAATAATAGTTTGAAGTGGATTTTGTTATGTAAAAGTGGTGCGATTTTAAATGTCTGCGCATGTGAACTACTGGTGAAAACGGTGAAACAAGTGCTCTGATGGTGATGTGATTCTCAAGATAAGGTGTCTGTCTGTTTATGCGCCTTGAGATACCATCGCCAACCGTCAGCCGTCAGCTGGCTCAAGTTGCCGTCAAAATCTCTCAAGGGCTGCACAATGTAACGCATCAACATATTGTGAAGCAGTGTACTATGAAGGATAATTATACATTGTAACTTTAGGCTTAGAAGGGCTAGAACCCAGATCCGTAAAGCCAGTTATAAAAAAATCAGAGGAGATCTGTGCCCAAGAATGTGACGTATATAGGCTGTAACATTACCAATTATATACGAATAGGAATTTTTTAAATTAAGAATTTGTTAAATCGTTAGTTTTAATTTCTTTTATATTTTTTAAAACGAATACTGGAAACGCTATTAACGTTACTAATTTATGTCCTACCTTTATATAGTGATTTACCGCAATAGTCAAATGGCAGATTCAAATCCAAAACTGTCTAAGTTTGCAGTCCACATACCAATAGTCTACTGTCGATAAATTTTTGATTATAATATTATATTTATAATTAATCTTCAAGACATTGAAGGACAAAAGTTTTTAAATATACCGAAACTTACGAACTGATATTAAAATGAACATTGCTAATAAATTTTATCAGGCGCTTCAACACTTTATATGACATACGGCTCGTTTCAATTTTAGAGAGGTCGACGCAACCGAACCGATGACGTTCTAATTCTCTACTTTTTAACATGTACTTGAATAATTTCTAGTTTACTCACGATGTTTAGCCATATGCCGAAATATGGCATATCAGTACTTTCAGTTAAAGATTTTAAAAATTAGTTATATGAGATCAGTGTAACAAAATATAATGATGTGTCGTGATCGTTTTAAGAGCAGCTCCCGCTCTCCCTCAATTGCATTATCCTTGTCACGACTAATCCCAAGACCTCTAACTACATCGTTATTTTACTACGCGGATGTTAACTAATTAATTTTTAACATCTTTAATATAATGGATTTCCGCAAATTAACGTCTGATTCTATAAAGTACTTTAAATTCCAATAATATTTTTTTTATAGGGTAGGGTGTTAAACGAGCACATAGTCCACCTGATGGTAAGTGGTTGCTGTGACCTATAGACATCCACATCTATCATCAATAAAGGGTCAAAATGCAGATGCGTTGTCACCCGTGAGGACTAAGATGGAATGCCTCTTTTCCAGTAAAAAGGGTCTCCGGTTCTCTATACTCACCATACGAAACACAGCAGTATTAAGCTGCTATTTTACGCTGGTATTCTGTGTGAGCGTGGTCCTTCCCCGGTCGAGCTAGCCCATTTGTGCTACAATTATACTACTAATATAGCAGCATGGCTCTACCACGTAAAATCAAAACGTCACCCCTGAGTTTTAAGATGGATTGCCACGTTTCCATTAAAAAGGGTCTCCAGTTCTCTACACATACCATACGAAGCAGTATCATTAAGCTGTTATCCACGCTAGTACTCTGAGAGAGCGTGGTTCTTTCCCAATCCAGCCGACCTATACGTGCAGCAGCCATAAGCTTCAGCGTGGCTCTACTACATTAAACAAATTAATCGTTGATTCAACTTCTGTTTATCAGACTGTCGGATGAATTTGAACAAATAGACGCGAATGACGTCCCTGGCTTCGAGAGCTTCCTGCACAAATACCGCAACGTCTTACACGACGCGCACTATCTATGTCTGTCGGCACTGCATTCGCTCAGCCAGCTGTACGGAAAGGTGACCGACTACATGATACACGAGATGACTGACCAGCAACTGAACAGGAAAATTGAAGTATGCAGGGAATTGATGAAGGTGTTCGATTTTATTGAGCCAGGATATTCCAGGTTGAGGGGTAAGATTTACTTTTTTTTTTAAAAGAATTATTAGGGTATTCTTACACCATTTTCACTGACCTGCCATCAGCCGTCCGTACTTCACATATGGTTACCAACAAGATAACTATAACACTATCTATCGCAAATTGCGTTACGACACACCCACGGGACGAATAGTTTGTGATAGCGCTATCATGCAATAAACACGCAAACGGACCGTATTAAGTAACAACTGAAGCCAAAACCACGTTATTGAAATTTCCAAACGACTCTGCATTTTTTTAAGAATAAGGGTGACAAACAGGCACACTTAACTGATGGTAAGTGAATGCTGTGAATTTTAGACATCTACATCTATAACCAAGAATCAAAATACAGATGTGTATCATCTCTGAAGACTAAAATGGAATGCCTCGTTACTAGTTAAAAGTACCTCTTTACTTACCATACGAAACAAAGCAGCATTCTGATGTTTCACGCTGGTATCTATGGGAGCGCGGTCCTACCTTTTTAGGGTAACAAACGAGCACACAGTCCACCTGATGGTAAGTGGTTGCTGCGGCCCATAGACATCTACATCTATTCTCGATTACGAATCAAAATGCAGATGCGTTGTCACCCGTGAGGACTAACATGTAATGCCTGGTTTCCAGTAAAAAGGGTCTCCGGTTCTCTACACTCACCATACGAAACACAGCAGCGTTAAGCTACTATTTTACGTTGGTATTCTGTGAGAGCGTGATCCTTCCCCGGTCGAGCCGACTATACCTACTACTAATATAGCATGGCTCTACCACGTAATAAAACTACTGGGTCAAGCCGACCCATTCTGGAACTATATATAGTGCAGCGTGGCTCTACCACGTATAAAATATTTGAATATATTTTAAAATAAATTCCATACTACACAGAACATTGATTGTTCCCTCGGCTTTCAATTTTCCCGGCGGGGATTTCCCCTGTTCTATCGACAGTCAAATAGCTCATGTATTTTCTTAGGTACACTTTACACATTTTGGAACTTTGTTTTCAGGGATAACGTTATATGAGCTTCACGCTCCGCTCATGGTGCTCACTACAAGAGATTTTGAGAAGAAAGCAATTTCTAAAGAAAATTTGCGTGGCCGTCTTAAAGAGGTTAGTATACGCGCTTAGAATTGTAAAGTAACAATTTGTGTTCCACTGTTGAAAATAGACCTTCTTATAGATTGCCTCATATTTAATCCATTTGAGATATTTGTCATAGTTGCCTATTTTGGCAGTTGGGTTGTCAGCCACTCTTTTTTATTTATTTTTTTAGTTATTATCAGGAAACCGCTGCTATCTATCCCCTAGCTGGTTTTGCTTTGTCGCCTCTTACGACACCCATGGATATGAGGTAAGGGATATTCTGCTACTGATCGTGTAGTAGAGAATTTTCCCCTATTATAATTCCCTAACGGTGGTAAAATACGGTATGAAGTTTTTAATGTAACTATATATACGAAATTCGAATTTGTGATGCTCACTTTTCCACTTAAAAGTCAATCATTAGTATACTTAAAAGTCATTCATTAGTCTACTTAAAAGTCATTCATTAGTCCACTAAAAAGTCATTCATTAGTCCACTTAAAAGTTATTCATTAGTCCACTTAAAAGTCAGGCCTATAATTCTTCAATATACTTCTACGTATAGTACTTATATTCTGTGACACTGGTGACACTACGTCTTAACACCGACTTCAGAAAATGAAGACCATTGTGACTTTTTACGTGATAGACGTTGAAAATTAAAAATTAGTTTTTAACGTAGCGCGTAGCGTGCGTAACCACGCAGCAATGAAATAATATATGGTTGTAGCACGAATGGATAGGCTCGACCGAGATAGGACCACGCTCTCACAGAATACCAGCATAAAATAGCAGCTTAATGCTGCTGTGTTTCATAAGGTGAACGTAGAGAACCAGGGACTCTTCTTACTGGAAACGAGGCGTTCCATCTTAGTTCTCAGGGCTGACAACGCATTTGTATTTTGATTCTTAATCAAGGATAAATGTAAATCTCTATGGCCCACAGCATCCGCTTACCATCAGGTGGACTGTGTACTCGTTTGCCACCCCAACTCTATACATCATTTTACACGATAATAGCCAAATGGTAAGGACTTCGGACTTCAATCTCGACTCCATTAAAACTAAGTAACTGAAGTATTAATTGTCCACTTGATGATGAGTGGAGTGCTAGAGTCCGTGGACATCTGAAGCCAACTTTAATCAAAGGAGGCTACAGAAACAACACAAGCATTTTAAACATATTATTACGTATGTTAATAGCGTTATTATTCAAACTTAATTCGATGTAACTATGACGGCTTGGTTCGGACGGTTACGACGTGGATTCGAATCTGAATGGTTGTCTGGATCTATGTAAAACACCCCACGATATCTTTATCCTTCTTTTCTCCTAAGAAAATCCTAATGTATGGGTAAGAATTATTAAAGTCAGTGCAAAGGAACGTTTATTCACAAAAAATCCAATAATTTAACCGTGTGTCTTTTTTAATTTTAGATTGTAAGTTATCTGACAGAGTCGGCGTTAATTCTTGGCTTCGAGCCTCCACAATCACCCGAGGGTCTGATGGCAACAGCAGCAAGAGATGCACTGAAGAAGATAAAGACTTGGGAACAAATCATTGGCAAGATTTCGTGAAGATTATAAAGTCATATTTTAATAACTAAGATAATAAAATAATTGATTACGCCGTTAAATATCTAACAATTTATTAAAAAAAAATCAGCCTATATACACCCTAATATATCTAATTTCTATGGGTGTTAAATATCTATGTGTTGATGTAAATAATATGTTCATGTATACGAGTAGAAAAAATATTTTGATACGTAAATTACGGGTATGGATTATGTCATTTAATATCTTTTGAATTTAATTTTATGAAGAAAATATTTTTATTATAAATAAATTTAAGATCTCTGTAATATATACCAAAAAGTTATGAAGTGACGTTAGAAAGATGTTAAAATGTATTTAATAAATATTTACTAAAGAATCGATTATTACAATCTTTAATATGTAATTATAATAATACATATATGTATATACCAACAATAATGATTAAATAAAATAATTAAACGTCAGTTATAATATTTAACATCGGATTTATTTTTTATTTTTAATTTCTTTTATAAATATTATGTACTATTATTTATTGCTAATTAACAAATCTAAATAATAACTTTATTAACGTTTAGGAATTTGACCGCCGGTGGGTTGTTGCTCTTGCGTTATCATTTAAATAATGCTTAGAAGTGCGTTTTGATGTAATTTAGAGTATTTAATGTCCGTGCATATGAAGTATTAGAGAAAACGATGTAACAAGTGCTAAAATGTTTATACGAATGACAAGGATTTTATTCACTGCGGTGGCTTGAAATTCTATCGTTATCAACTGTTCAGAGTTCAGCTTTCGTTGAAATTTTCGACAAACTTCGCAATGTGGTGAATCATCATCATATTGTTATGAATTTAGTAAATAAAATTCACAACAGACTAAGCTGTATGGTCCAAGACTTTTTACTGAAAACGAGGCATTCAATCTTAGTCCTCAAAGGTGACGACGCATTTTGCATTTTGATTCTTAATGTAGAATTTTATACGTGGTAGAGCCATGCTGCAGCTATATTAGTAGTATAGTTGTAGCACGAATGGATCGGCTCGACCGGGGAAGGACCACGCTCTCACACGCATACCAGCGTAAAATAGCAGCTTAATACTGCTGTGTTTCGTATGGTGAGTGTAGAGAACCGGAGACCCTTTTTACTGGAAAAGAGGCATTTCATCTTAGTCCTCACGGGTGACAACGCATCTGCATTTTGATTTGCAAACGAGGATAGATGTAGATGTCTATGGACTACAGCAACCACTTACCATCAGGTGGACTGTGTGCCCGTTTGTCACCCTATCTTATAAAAAAATGTATAATAGGTTATTATAGATGTCTATGTGTCACAGCATCCATTGTCATCAAGTGAAAAAAACATGAGTGGCCGCTGGCCGACATTCTTGACGTGGATTTAAAAATGTTTATTCTGTTGTTATTTTTGTTGCATGCAAAGGCCATAATTAATTTTGTAAAATTTCTAATTAATTACGGTTTCTTATGTATCACAAGTATATTTGTTATATTTTAATTGATTGCGGTCACGTAATCTTAATCTTAATTTAACATAAACCTTAATTAGAAAAATGTTGCTAGTCATAAAAAAGGTATATCGTACATATTTTTAACAAGAGGCTTGTACTTATTTAAGTTTATAGTATTTTTATTTTACTAAGCCAAAGTTTTGATCGATAAATATTAAAAAATACTGAAAACTACAACGATTAATTACATCTTCAAATTGTTAACTTATAATTATTATTTGCTTGTCTTTTCATCTTTATTGTTCATTCCTCTAACCAAAATATAATAATTGATTGGCCACAAATCACGTGCAGTATATTTCGATATTTGTTTTAGCGTTTAAAATATACCTAACACTTTCAGAATTTGTTTCTTATAATTATAATTACATTATTTGTATGTTAAATTTTGACTTATTAATAAATTGTAAAACTTTTACATTTATTTTGTTACTATACCTGAAATATAAAAATATAATAAGAACTCATACGCCTGTCACCCAGAGGCGTAGGCAGAGACTTCGTACTTCCGTCTAACACGATCTTAACACACCTCTCGCCTCCTTGACATCCATATATCTGTCTACGTTTACGTCGGTTATGTCATCGAGTTGCCCAATCTTCAATAAAAATAAGGTTGGCCCATCTGCAACACATCACCAATATGGTCGATAAACTTCCGTCTATTGCGAATCTGCCACTCACTCCTACAGCTACGTCTGGCGTAAATGAGGTGATAATACCACCATTTACTAAAAGCCACGTACCTAATCCTTGACAGTATTTTTCTTTATAGGATAAGGGTGACAAACGAGCACACAGTCCAACTGATGGCAAGCGGATGCAGTTGCCTATAGAAATCTACATTTATCCTCAATTAAGAACAGAATGCGTTGTCACCCCTAAAGACTAATAAGGAACGCCTCGTTTCCAGTAGAAAGGAATTCCTGTTCTCTACACTCACAGTGAGAAACGCAGCAGTATTACGCTGCTATTTTATGCTGGTATTCTGTGCAAGCGAGGCGATGTCCTTCCCCGATCGCTCCAACCTGTTCGTGCTACAATCATAATATAGCTGCAGCGTGATTTGAACACAACCATTTGTCATGTATTTAAGGAAAATCAAAAGTTAATTAGTAAACTTAAATTATATTAAATTGAGGGGAGAAAACATGAAAAATTGTTATGAGACTGAAATAGTGTCTTAATTCAGAAATTTTATCACTTCTAAGCTCATTTCAAATTATATCAAATAAATATAAATCAGCAGGGAATTAAATAAAAGAATACATACTGGTCATGGATAATCTGGTAAAGTCATCTAAATATAACGAGGAACGTTTTGACTTCTTATAAAAATATGTAAATGAATATCAGCGCTCAATGCCAGGTTCTTTAGGGACAGTGTGCGTTAATAATATGAGGAGCAGTAATACTTCATTTTCTTTACCTACACTCTATGATAGTACCATAACAAAGCAGATAAATTTAAAAAGTAATTCATATAATGAAAAAAATAATGTTATTGTGTATAGTGATGACATAGGCAAAAACTTAGGAATATCATTAAATAACTATTTAAAAGGGCAACAGATAAGTAATTACTGCATGTCTGGAGCATCATTCAGTGATATTATGAATAACATTTCAACTGGTAAATTTAGCCCTAATAGTTTTTTTTTATAGGATAAGGGTGACAAACGAGCACACAGTCCACCTGATGGTAAGTGGTTGCTGCGGCCCATAGACATCTACATCTATCCTCTATTACAAATCAAAATGTAGATGCGTTGTCACCCGTAAGGACTAGGATGGAATGCCTCATTTCCAGTAAAAAGGGCCTCCGGCCACCTGCACTCACCAAGCGAAACGCAGAGGTAAAGCTCTACTTCACGCTGGTTTTCTGTGAGGTCGTGGTACCACCCCGGGTCGAGCCGGCCCATCCGTGCGACAGCAAAAGCTGCCGCGTGGCTCTACCACTGTATAAACAAAGTACATTAACAAAGTATATTAATAAATCATTTTTGTTGGGAGACGAGGCAATATGAACAAGAACCAGTTATTAAAATACATTGAATATCTCAATAACATAAATGTATTTAAAGTTATCTTATTTACATTGCCTCACATAGGGGGGTGGCCACAGGAAAATAAACGAAGATATAATATGTACAAAAACAGGAAATTGAGAAAATTGTGTGTGTTACGACGCCTGGAGAGATTTAGAAGTAATATGGTAAAAAACCTCCAATCGCTTCCTTACAAGAACAATTCAGACTATTTATTGCAAAACATTTATCCACTTGGAACGTGCGCAACGAGGATTAATTAAAAATATGTATTTTAAAAACAGAAGATATCCCACTACAAGTCTTTACAATGTATTTATTATTATTATCTGGGCTATCTATAAAGTTTTCGCATCTGGTTGGGCTGTATAATTATATAATTGTAAATAAAAATGATAAACATACATAAATATCAACAAAATAAAATAAATACATAAAAATATATAAATAAATAATAGCCCAACCAGATGGAAACCCTCGACAGGGGAGACCAAACGGCCGAGGGTTAGGGGGAAAGGGAAAGAAACCGGCGGACGATGCGGGCGGTAACGAGGAGCACCACCTTCTGCATTTGAGCTTGGAGCAGTCCGTCACGGAGTCCCAGTCGCCTCAGATGACCCGAGAGGCTGACTGGGAATAACCCGTTCGCAGAAACGACTACAGGTATAATTTCGGCCGGCATTCCGCCCCACATGTCGGTCGCCTCGTGAGCCAGGTCCAGATATTTTGTACGCTTATCTGTTTCGGCTTTCACGAGGTTCTCGTCATAAGGAAGGTAATGTCGACCAAAAATATCCTTGACTGTGTCCGGTCCATCAGCACACTATTTGGCTTATTCGCAAGAATGGTCTTATCTGTGATGATGGCCCAGTCCCAGTAGAGCCTGGCGCGGTCATTTCGAGCAAGTCTTCCGGCAAGTGCTTATAATAAGGCAGTTTCCGATCCACAAGACCGTGTATCAGAGCGAGCTCCTGGTGTAGAATCCTGGCTACTAGGTTGTGCCTATGTAAGTACTCACAGTTAGAAAGCGCCGAACAACCGGAGATGACATGCCTAAGTGATTCACCGGGATGGCGACAAGCTCGACAAATGTCGACGGTGCCATCCCTTAGGATGTATCTCCGATAGTTCTTGGTCTTAAT
Source organism: Parnassius glacialis (assembly GCA_033319125.1). Lineage (NCBI taxonomy): Eukaryota > Metazoa > Arthropoda > Insecta > Lepidoptera > Papilionidae > Parnassius > Parnassius glacialis. Next base: position 3,498,518 of record JAVANC010000011.1, read on the forward strand.
AACCTGATCCTGTATTGCACAGACAAAACCTTCGGTTTCCCCGAAGAGGTCACCAAAACGAAGCCAGTGGAGAGAGGCAACTGTGTCTACGAAAGGCTCATGTATAGCCTTGTGGAAGGAGAAAGCAGGAGCTCCACAGCTCTTTCTCCTTCCACACGGTCTCCCGGTCGGAAATGTTCTGTACTGCCGGGTCTTGCCATTGCTCGTTGGCTAAAGATAGAGGGGTAAGTCCTTTATGACAAAAAATAACGTCCCTATAGAATAGATCATCCGCTCTCGCCAGAAAGTAATTACTTCGCGTAACACTTCGCGATTATGCATGATAAGCGCGCTTAAAAAGCCGCGCCCACCATGTTCTGTTACATACCCAGGTATCGGTATGTTTCAGCCTCGAATAGAGTCTTTATGTTTATGGGCATAGACAAGTCTATATCCTCAGATTTAGCAACCCTTCCCCTTTCAAAATGGAGGACCGCACACTAATCCGTCCCCAGCTCCATTTTAATAGAATTGCTAAAATCACAAGTGATGTTTAGCAATTCCATAAGATGAGAGCGACTGGAGGCAGATAATTTGAGATCATCCATATAGAAAAGGTAGGTCACTTTTGTACCTCCTCTCCTAAGCTGAAATCCTCTCCCGGAACCCTCTAGTAAGGTACTGAGGGGGTTCAGAGAGAGGCAGAACCAGATTGGGCTCAAACAATCGCCTTGGAAGATACCCCTTCTTATCCTTATGTGGTTCTCCGCAGCTGTCATCCGCTCACCTAGATGACAAAGGTTCGTACTCCACTGCCCCATACATTACCCGAGGAAGTCTCGAACTGTACAGTTAACCTTGTACAGCTCGAGGACCCTCTTAAGCCATGTATGAGGTACCGAGTCGAATGCCTTTTTGTATTCTATCCAGGCGGCGGAGAGGTTCCGACGGTTAACCACCGTAACACGGCGTTTAACCACCTTGCCAATGACCGCGTCAATGAGGAGTAGTTCCTTGGTTCCACGACCACCACCCCTACATCCATTTTGAGCACGCGACATCACCTGATTTGAGTTCAGGTGACGAGTGATTCTCGCGGTCAAAATGGATATTAGTGTCTTGTATATCTTGGGTAAACACGTGATGGGGCGGTATTTGCTCGGGTCTGTGGTATCCTGATCTTTAGGAACCAAATGAGTGATTCCAGTAGTGAAGAGGCTCGGGAGCTACTTCTGGTCAAGAGCCTCTTGAAACTGTCGGGTGAGCACAGCGTGACACACCACGAACCCCTTCAGTCAGTAGTGATGCAGCCCGTCGAGCCCCGGACTTTTCCAGTTCAGGGCCTTACGGACCGCCTCAGCTACGTCATCCGGCGTTATGATGACGGTTATGATGACGGTCCATGGGCGTAAAATTCGCACAATGACTCGCCACAATTTCCGTCCAAGGGCCCTCGCTGTGATTTACGGGCTCTGACCATAGGCCGCGCCAGAATGCGATAGTGTCGGCCTGATTCGGTACTGGGCCCGTTCCATGTACCATTGGTCGCTCCAATTATTCATAGAGCCTCTTTTGATCACTCTGGAAGAGACGATTCTGATTGAAGCGTATCAACCTCTCGGTATATCGCCGAATCCGCTTCCCCCAAGCAGCGATTCTCTGCTTCAGGTCGTCCGTGCTCCGTCAGTTTTTGCGTTATATCCGGCTGAGACAAACTGATATTTGTCCCAGCAAACGCCACCTTGACGGTGCGCACAATTCTCGACTTATTATTGCCTGACCTGAAGCTTATCAGCCTGCCGATGAGGGCCCTTGCCTTTGCGATACGGTCCTCAATCCTTCTTGTCCAGGCTGGGATGGCGCCACTTTGTCTAGTAGCGCGTCCAATCACGGGAAGTTTGGCGCCAATAATATGGCAACCGCCAATGCGGCCCTAAAAATAATTGAGTGCGTCTCGCAAAGGTACCGGCTGGCTTCCAAATAGGTCACCAGCATTGGGTTGAGAGCCCTCACGACAGCCCGATTCTGCTTGCTTAGGGGTATGCGGGGAAGTTGGGGTCGATTTTCGAGAGGCCTGTTTCGAGAGGATTTGCGTTTCCACAATCACCTCCTCCAATTTACTCCTCATCTGCTCTAATTCTTGGGTGACTATTCCACCATCGCCTGAATCAACCAAAGCGGGAAGATCCATGGCGGCTTCCACATATGGCTGCTGGTCTATGACCTTAGGAGCCGCATCCCCAGCTATAGCTGGTTCATTCGACGAGGGAATAGCCTCACGCTGTAGTCGCTCGAGACGGCTCCCGCTCAGCAAAAAAGCGATGCATCCGAGCCCGATACGCTATCCCTCCAGTTTCTTCCCCTTGTGCCCTATAGTACGCCCGCAATGCGTTTATGTTCATATATTTTGTCCAACGCATGCGGCGTACTCCACCAGCAGCGGGTGCCGCTTGCCGAGTCCGAGAGGAGCCTGCCGACACCTAGCCGTCTAGTGGGGATGATGGACGCGAGGGGCTGCTAGGTGGTCGTGCAGCACCTCGCGCTCGGCCGGCGGCCCGCATGCTGTCGCGTCCAGCGCCAGCTCCAGACGCGATCCCCAGGCAGCGGCTCTATGCGCGTTTTATTTTTATCCATCATCTATAAAAGTGGGCGTCAAAAATTGAGACGCCCAGGCCCTGCGCCGCTAAATAGTGTGGCCGTAAGCACAAACGGGCCTTTGTATCGTCAATACTGCCGAGGCATGGCGCTCACACCTCTTGGCAAGGCGCTGACTGACTGTGCCGACGTAGCAGTCTTGTCACTTAACTGCTACGTCAGCAGGCGATGGGGTCGTATTACTATTAGTATTATTATTATATGGAGTATTATTTACCCTTATAAGCAATGAATTTAATATAACATTTACTTCTAAAATATTCTTCAGTAACAGTCACGAGGCATTTAATGAGTGGGCGACAGTAGGAATTCTTAAAAACAGACGAAGATTATATGAACTTTACCATGAAAGATCATATAATCTTTCCGATACTTTTAGAGAATATGTCAAAAATATTCTAGAATGATTAAAAGAGTATGCTCCACAGCCAAATCTTTACATATTAGCAACAAAATTAAGACCGCTAAGTAAATTAAAGTAGTAAGTATAATTAATAGCGAAACCGGTAAAGACAAACCTCGTAACGCAAATTATCAATTGAAAATTAATAATGAATGAGGGCTAATAATCTTCCACTCACCAGATGTCGCTGAGGTAAAGTTTTTCGTTACATAGTGTTAGTTAATTGAGAAATTAGTTTTAAATAATAGTTTGTCATTATCTAGAGTATTATATTAATATACAACACAATGCGTCAGTGGTTTGATTTTTAATTTTTTGCACTTTATAACTCTTTTTTTTAATTTTTCTACTTTAAGTTATATTTATAGTTTGGTTTATTCATTTCTAATGTAATTAATATAAAATATAACTATCAATACTGAAAGAAACCTTAAATACTACATTTTCCTAAGAAATTATCGTCCCCGCTATGAAATCTGTTAAATATTTTACCTCACTGTAAAGTGGCGCCGCCCTGGTGGCAGAAAAAGTGTTGGATGCCCTCATTGACTAGATCAAAGCAAGAAGTCGTTGTTTGAGAAATATTTCACTGATCTATCTATTTTGACAAGTTCCTCAAGTTCTAGTTACGTTAACAGTTGTAAATCTAGGACACTAAATCACCTTCATTCTTTGCCACCTCCCGATTTCCCCGAATTCGTTTTATGTCAGGTTACTGATTGTGACGTTAAAAAGAATATCACAGCTGTAACTTCTAATGCAATTGGTAATGATAATGTCAGCCGAAACATGATTCTCCCGCTATTAGATCTCTTAACTCCTATCATAACTAAAATTTTCAACAATTCTATAAATACAGGAACTTTTCCTACTCTATGGAAAGATGCTCAAATTATTCCACTACCCAAGAAATCAAATCCCAAGTCCTTCTGTGATTATCGTCCTATTTCCATATTACCTTTTCTATCTAAAATTCTTGAGCGTCTTGTCCAACAGCAACTTAATCTATTTCTTAATCAAAATAACCTCTTAAATACATTCCAATCAGGCTTTCGTCCTGGCCATAGCACGGTCACTGCTTTGGTTAAAATCACAGACGACATTCGGGCAGGAATGGAGAATCGGCAAGTTACTATTCTTACTCTTCTTGATTTCAGCAACGCCTTCAACACAGTCGATTTTGATATACTTCTAGCTGTGCTCCGTTCTATTAACGTATCTCCAGCGGCAACTGACTGGTTTCGTAGTTACTTGTTTGGACGCCGTCAATGCATCCGTATTGAAGACACTTATTCCTCGTGGTGTTCTCTGGAAGCAGGCGTACCACAAGGTGGCGTGTTGTCTCCTCTCCTATTTTCAATTTTCATACGCTCTATCACTTCAGGAATAACTTCTCTCTACCATCTTTATGCAGACGATCTCCAAATATATTCTCAAACAAGTATCAATAATCTTCCATCTGCCGTGCTATCCACTAATCGTGATCTCGCTATTATTTCAGAATTTTGCACATCTTATGGAATTAAGGTTAACCCTAGTAAAACCTTTCGTTTATTTTGAAAACTCTGCTATTCCTTACAGTAAGGTTGTAAAAAATCTAGGTGTTCTAATTGACAGTACAATGTCTTGGGCACCACAAATTGAACAAATAAGTAAGAAAATGTTTGCAGCTTGTGGAAGTCTCAAAAGACTTCGAAATTTCTTACCCATTTCTACCAAAATTGCGTTAGCACATTCCATTTTGTTGCCTATTTTAGACTATGCTGATATATGCTACACTGATATTACCATGGAGCAATTAAACAAGCTTGAGCGTCTTCAAAATCTTTCCATTCGGTTCATATTTGGCTTTCGCAAATATGACCATGTATCCCAATTTCGAAATCAACTCAAGTGGCTGCCAATTCACCTTCGCCGGAATGTTCATTTACTTTCTTTACTTTTTTGTGTTCTGTTTGATCCGAAATCTCCAAGGTACCTTAAGGAACAATTTCACTATCGATATGAATTTCATGATCGTAGTTTGCGTTCAGTGTATAGCTTGGCTTTGAATACTCCTTGCAGCGCAACTTCTTTTTATAATAAGTCATTTACTTCACAAGCAACCAGACTCTGGAATTCATTACCACTTAACATCCAGCAAGCGCAATCTTTACAGGCTTTTAAAAAACAACTGAAAGAGTATTATTTGAATTTCCCGTCATAATTATAAATTATATGCAATTCCTCTTTTTATTAATACTTGTTTTTTTTTTCTCTATTTATATATATATATATATATATATATATATATATAAATGTATGTATGTGTGTATATGTATATATATGTATGTATATATGTATATATTTATTTTATATGTTTATTAATTTTATAATATTATATATTATATAATTCATATATTTATATGAATCTTGTTTAATTATAAGTTTTTGTCCTCAGTTTTTATTTTATATTGCACGTTGCACCTATCCGTCAAAATATATTACATTGTCCCTTTTACGTTCGGTTTGTCAGGTAGAAATCGCTTAAAGCGATATGACCACCGTTTGTAGTTCTTAAGTTTTCCGTAATTGTAACACTTTGTATAAATGCAATAAAGAGTTATCTATCTATCTACTTCTCAAACTGTCGCCGATTCATTACTTAAACAGAATGTTAATAGCTGTTTAAAAGAATTTAGATTTGAAAAATTATTACCACAAGATATTGTAAAATATTTTAAAACCCTTGATGTAAAGAAAACCGCAGGCTTATGGGGGATTTCCGTTACAATTATTACGTCTATAATAGATTTAATTGCACCTCATCTTGTTATTTCTTTTAATACTAGTGTGTTTCCTGATTTAATGAAACATAGTAAAGTAATTGTTGTGTACATCTGGTTGTGTAAATCTGGTAGTACATTGGACCTCGCTAATTTTAGACATATTTCTATACTACCAAACCCCGTAAAATTTTTGAAAAGATAATTTTAGATCAATTGTTAATTTTTTTAATATAATTAAATTACTCTATAAAAATCAATTTGGTGTCACAAGGGGTCGCTTGACGACTGACGCAGGTGTCGAGCTTATGAAATATGTTTTTAATGCCTTAATGAGTTCACAAGATGCCTTAGGTATTTTTGTGATCTTTCCAAGGCTTTCGATTGTGTTCATCACAAGATATTAAGATATCAGGAAACTACAACATTACGGTGTCAGAAATATTTCACTTTGACTTATTGTTTCAAATTTAATTAACATAACTCAAAAAGTCGTTATCAATGGTAAACGTTCCTCCGGATCAGTAGTATAAATGGGTGTCCCTCAGGGCTCTATTCTTGGCCCATTCCTGTTCTTAGTCTATATTAATGACTTATCTTATCTTGTAGGGGACAATTACGATATAGTATTATTTGCTGATGATACCTCTTGAATTTTTAAACTCAAACGACATTTAATTAATTTTGACAATGTAAAGAATGCTCTATTAAAATTAGAATATTGATTTAACACCAACAATTTGCTCTTAAACGGCAATAAGACAAATGTATTAAATTTACAATACCTAACATTAAACATCAAAATACCAATGTGCTCTTAAATGGGAACGAGTTGAGTCTTGTGGATACCACTGTTTTTCTTGGTATTACTATTGACGCGAAGCTTCAATGGAGCCTCATATATCTAAATTAGCAAGCAGACTTAGTTCTTGCAGTATATGCTGTAAGAAAGATTAGAAGTTTCACCAACGTTGAGACAGCTAGATTAGTTTATTTCATAGTTAGTTTCATAGTGTGATGTCTTACGGGATTTTGCTATGGGGTAATGCGACTGACATTGAAACTATATTTGTTTTGCAAAAGAGAGCCGTACGGGCGATTTATAAATTAAATTGTAATAAGAGTTCCTTAGAGAAAATTTTAAATAAATAAACATATTATCTTCAGCATCGCAATATATTTATGAAAATATAATGTATGTACAGAAATACATAAATAGCTTTGAGAAAAATAAAGATGTTCATACTTTAAAGAACAAACATAACCTTATAATACCAGTTACTAGACTTCACAAAACTAGTAATTTATTTATGGGTCAATAGAATAGAATAGAATAATTAGAATAGAATAATTTTTTATTCAATATAGATCACATGTGTAATTCTTATTGAAAGTCATTTTTTACTTTACCACTGGTTCTAAAAAGAACCTCCGTCCTGGGAAGAACCAGCAAGAAACCCAGCGGGACTTTTTTTAAAGCAAATTTTACAATAATGGTTATACAAACTATATAAGTACAAAATTTAACTTTCAATGTATACGCTTTTACACAATTAATTTTAAATAATTACAAAATTCGTCAATAAAGAAATTTAGATCTTTTATTAAAGAAAAATTGTACAAAAAGGGTTATTATAATTCCAAAGAATACATAAGTGGAAAAACCCCTGGGAATGAGGTAACCCCTGAAAAATTGTGCAAAGTAAAAAACAAAATTATTGTAAAGTGAAATATGTTTTAAAAAAAAGTCTCGCTGGGTTTCTTGCTGGTTCTTTCCAGGACATAGGTATTTTCCGAACCAGTGGTAAATAAAAAAATGACTTTCAATAAGTATTATGTAATAATCTATAATGAATAAAAATTATTCTATTCTATTCTATTCTTCCGAGATGATTTTGTATTCAGGGTATATATACGTTCCTTTTTTGGGGAAATGCCTATGCATACCCGCCTCGCAGGGACAAGGTTATTTTTTTATGTGCGTAACAAATGAGTACACAGTCCACCTGATAGTAAGTGATTGGTGTGGTCCATAGCCATCTACATCTATACTCTACGTTTTTATCCGTGAGGACTAAGATGGAATACCTGGTCTCCAGCAAAAAGGGTTTCCGGTTCTCTATACTTACTACACGAAACACACCAGCGCAGCGTTAAAATGCTATTTTACGCTGGTATTCTGTGAGAGCGTGGTTCTTCCCCGGTCGAGCCGACCCATTCGTGCTACAACTATACTACTAAATAACTGCACCATGGCTCTACCACGTATTGTGTTGGTTATGTCGGACTCACGCTGTTTACAAACTCCACACCTCATATTGGTGGGGTCACAGTAAAGCTTTGACATACGCAACCCCACCAGCGCCAAGCCCTTCATCATGAGAGAATAATTCGTCCCACACTTAATGTCCTCAGACAAGGCGCGCCTTCTTACACGGCCTATATCTCCAGACACGTTGAAGGAAGGCGGCGTAAAAGGTGAATATGGAAAAGTCTTATTCCCTCCGGTAAGTGTCGGTATAAGTAAATGCTTCTGTAATTCGTTCTTTTAGACATGAACACTGTGGTACTTTCTTTCTTTTCTTTTAATTGCTACACCTACGACAAAATCTCACCACTCCATGGAGTGACTGGTAGAGAATGCCTTTAGGCATTATATCCGTCTTTGTATCCTTTTTTCTAAAGGGACTCAATAATTTTTTTAATATATAAATAAATAAATACTCGTATTAATATCTTCTACAAAATTTAAAGGATTCGACGGTGTGGTTAATGTCGACCAAAAATAATTCATCATCATCATTACAGCCTTTCACAAGTCCACTGCTGAACATAGGCCTCCCCAAAGGAATGCCACAAAGCACGGTCCTGAGCCACCTGCATCCATCGACTTTCTGCATGTCTTACCAGGTCGTCACTCCATCTTGTGGGGGGTCGTCCTACACTTCGCCTACCGGTACGAGGCTGCCACTCGAGAACCTTTCTTCCCCATCGGTTGTCGGTTCTTCGAGCTACATGGCCGGCCCATTGCCACTTCAGCTTACTAATCCGTTGGGCTATATCGGTTTCTCTGGTTCTACTGCGGATATCCTCATTTCTAAGTTTATCACGCAGAGAAACCCCGAGTATAGCCCTCTCCATAGCTCGCTGAGCGACCTTGAGCTTCCTCATACGACCAGCAGTGAAGGACCACGTCTCAAATCTGTAAGTCATCGCTGGCAACACGCACTGGTTGTACAATTTCGTTTTAAGGTTTTGAGGTATGTCTGACGAGAAGATGTGTCGTAGTTTCCCGAACGTTGCCCAGCCAAGTTGAATCCGTCGATTGACCTCTCGGTCGAAGTTGGACTTACCTAGTCGGACTATTTGTCCCAGGTAAACATACTCGTCAACAACTTCGAGCTTAGTGCTCGCAACAACTACCGGTATAGGCGTGACATGGACATTAAACATGATCTTTGTTTTGTCCATGTTCATCTTAAGACCTATCCGTTGGGAGACACTATTGAGGTCATTGAGCATGGTGCTTAGTTCTTCCAGCGATTCTGCCATAAGGACTATATCGTCGGCAAATCGAAGGTGAGTGATGTACTCGCCATTGATGTTAATACCGTATCCTTTCCAGTCCAGAAGCTTGAAAACGTCTTCCAATGCAGCGGTGAAGAGTTTCGGGGATATAACGTAACCCTGTCTTACCCCTCTCTGCATTTGGATAGGTTTCGTACTCTAGTTCTATACTCGGATAGCCATCGTAGCCCTATTGTACAAGCACTTCAGCACTTCGATATACCGACAGTCAACTCGGCACCGCTGAAGGGACTGCAGCACCGCCCAAACTTCGACGGAATCAAAGGCTTTCTCATAGTCCACATACGCCAGACATAGTGGCAAATTGTATTCTTCGGACTTCTGTACAATTTGCCGAAGGGTATGTATGTGGTCTATGGTGCTAAAGCCTTTTCGGAAACCGGCTTGTTTGGGAGGCTGGAAGTCGTCAAGTCTGCGCGCGAGACGATTCGTAATGACTTTCGAAAACAGCACGTAGACGCGGCTCAGAAGGGAAATCGGTCTGTAGTTCTTCAAGAGAGCGTTGTCACCTTTCTTGAAGAACAAGACCACCGCACTTCTGCTCTACGCCTCCGGTGTAATGCCACCATGGAGGACGGAATTAAAGAGCTTCTGAAGGACTTCAAGTACCGGTCTTCCACCCGCTTTCAGAAGCTCCGCTGTAATTCCATCCTCGCCTGGGGCCTTGCCATTTTTAAGGTACTGGAGAGCCATTCTAACCTCGCTCAGACTGACATCCAGGATGTCTTCGGAATAGTGTCGGATAAGACTCGCTCTTGGATCGTTACTCACACTTGCGTGTGGCTCCAACGATGACGTGTACAGCTGCCCATAGAACCTCTCAATCTCACTCAAAATCTCAGGTGCCCCGGAAACGATGCTGCCACACTCGGTCTTCAGCTTTGACAGTTGGCTATTTCTGGCAGACAGATCTCTGGCAAAGACTTTGGAGCATTGGTTCCGCTCGATCGCATCTTCAATACAAGCTGTATTGAAGTTGCGTAAGTCCCGCCGCATGCATTTGGAGATCTGTCTGTTCAGTTGCCTGTATGCTATCAAATCTGTAGAAGAATGTAGCTTCATGTCCCGTCTAACAGCCATGAGATTAAGAGTGTGATCGGAGAGTTTTTGTGTTCTTCTGCGGCGGGTCTTGCAGAACTTAGCTCCAACCGCATGGACAGTTTCCACGAGCTTGTCATTCATATCGTCCACTTCGTTCAAGTCTTCTAGGCACTGGAAACGGTTTTGTAACTCGAGCTGAAAGGTTTCGGGACTTTGGGACAGAGCACGAGGGGGACGGAGCGTTCCCTTCATTAGACGAGACCTCTCCAAAATAACGTTTAGATTCAGTGTGCCTCTCACCATTCGGTGATCGCTACCAGTTTTCACCCTCGCGATCACGAAGACATCACTGAACATTTGTCGTCTGGTCGTCATAATGAAGTCAATCTCATTTTTTGTCGAACCGTCGGGGCTCGACAAAAATGTGGTCCGCTGCTTCCTGTGGGGCCGCTTCTGGAAGAAAGAGTTCATCATAAAGAGTCCCTATTTCTCCATGAAGTCGGCCAGCTGCTGGCCCCTTGGGTTCCGTTGCCCTATTCCAAATTTGCTTACTTTCAGCTCACCGTTCTCTCTTGTGCCTAGTTTTGCATTGAAGTCTCCCACTAACACCGTATAGTGGGTTTTGGAAGAATGCATGGCTCTAGAGATATCCTCATACATTTCCTACACCTCCTCATCGGGGTGTGCCGAGTTTGGTGCGTAAAACTGTATGACCTTCAGCAAAAACCGTTTGGTGATTCTGAGTATAAGGTACGCAACCCTCGTCGACACACTCTTAATCTTTACAATGTTGTTAACGAGAGACTTGTGGACGATAAATCCTACACCTCCTTGGGACAGATGGTCGCCCTCTCGGTGATAGAGCAGGTTGCCGGATTCGAGGATTACCGTATCGTCCCCCTCTCTTCGGACTTCGGATAATCCTATAATATGCCAGCGTAACTTGTCTATCTCTTCTTCCAGCTCCACAATCTTCTCGTCAGTCCTCAGGGTGCGTGCGTTGTATGTTGCCAGGTCGAGTCGTCTTAGGTGGGAACCGAACCTCCACCGGAGATTCTTAGCACCCTCTGCCCCGCTGTTACCATGGTCGCCACCGTAGCCAGGAATAGCGAAGTCGCCGGGGACTGGAGGCCGTCTCTTTGTTACATTCATATGGGGGTATTTGCCATAGTTGTCACGCTTGGCGAGCGGGTTGGCAACAGCAGTTTTTTTTTTATAGGACAAGGGTGAAAAACGAGCACACAGTCTACCTGATGGTAAGTGGTTGCTGCGGCCCATAGACATCTACATCTATCCTCTGTTACAGATCAAAATGCAGATGCGTTTTCACCCGTGAGGATGGAATGCCTCATTTCCAGTAAAAAGGGCCTCCGGCCACCTGCAATCACCAAGCGAAACGCAGAGGTAAACCTCTACTTCACGCTGGTATTCTGTGAGGTCGTGGTACCACCCCGGTTCAAGCTGGCCCATCCGTGCGACAGCAAAAGCTGCCGCGTGGCTCTACCACTGTTAAAAAATGTTTTATTGTATTTTGCTGTTATCAGGAAAATGCTGCTGCCCATCTCCTGCCTGTTTACCTTTTTCGCCTTTTACGACACCCACGGGAAGGTATCGGGTAGTGGATATTCTCATCCGCCACTACACGGCAAATAATTAATTATTAAAAATTTTGTACAACCGACTTCAATTTAAATTATTAAGAATTACTCAAAAACTATTAGTCAGGCTCTGATCAAATTTATTTGGGACTACATAGGAAGCACCAGCTTTCAAATAAAAAAAGAATCATCGAAATCGGTTAGCGCAGAAAAAAGTTATAAGGTACACATGTACATAAAAAAATCGACCAAGTGCGAGTCGGACTCGCGCACCGAGGGTTCCGAACAAATCCGTAGGTATATATAAATTTAAAATTATTAAAAATATTTTTATCATATGATGTAACTAAAAATTTATGCTTTTCGCAATTTTTCCTTTATCTGTGCTTTAATAAGTTGCTTCGTACCAAATTTTAAGATTCTGAGTTCACGGGAAGTACCCTGTAGGTTTTGATTCCCTTGCGAATATCGAAAATTTGCGGCATAAGCGGCTGTATCTTTTGATTGCGTTGGTTTAGAAGTTTGAATTTTTGACAGCTCCAACTCCAAGGGACAGTAGACATGAGTAATTCATATGAACTTTAGCTAAATGTCTCCACGCGTTCCTGAGAAGAAGGTCTTGATAGACAGACAGACGGACAACAAAGTGATCCTATAAGGGTTCCGTTTTTTCCTTTTGAGGTACGGAACCCTAAAAAAGAACATACAGTCGAATTGAGTACCTCCTCCTTTTTGAAGTCGGTAGAAAAATATCAACACACGAATTCCTAGGTCTTTCGATAAAAATAGCATAAAAACAATAATAAAACTGCCTCAATTCATTCGCTGTCCCGTGTACTAAATATAGTTCATTGCTATTGTCTTACTATTGTGTCTGAAAATCGGACGGGGAAAGTGTTAATTTAAGTGGCAAAAATTGAGTGTTTCAAAAGTTAAAACCTTTCTTCATTATTATAAATATTTTTGACGGCTTGGTAGCGCAGTGTCGTTTTATATATAGTGTATGTACTAGTGCTAAGAGTTCAAATCCCGTGCAAAAGAAATTTATGTATGAACTATAAGTAAATAATTGTTTCGCGTCTGAATAATGCCTCCTTGTACAATGTATGAATGTAAGTCCTACACGAAGCATAAGAAAATCCTAGTGTTCGTTTAAAAAAAAAATTAACCACACACATCGAATAAAACTAATTTTACGGATTTTATTGCCTTTAATTTTAATTTTTAACTCCCAACGTTTCGGGCACTTTACAGCACCCATGGTAACGGGGGTACTGTCGGTAAGGTGTTTGACTTCCTGATGCCCTGATGTCATAGTTAACTTGGCTTACCTTTAGCTTTCGAATATTAATTTTGGTCCAACCTACGCACAACGAGTTTACAGTATCTTGAAGTCTTGCAATAGCATGCTAGGGTTTGGATTATATTTGATTAATTATGGGAGCATTTAAAAAGTTAAAATTTAATGCGATAAAATAAGTAAAATTATTTTTATTTCACGGAATATAACAAATTATTAGCGTAAGTACAGTTGCATACACATTCTGCGCCGGGTAACATATAGTGGAATTCATCACCAAAGGTTATTTTTACCGCGGTACACGTGAGTGCGAGAACTGGCCAGTCGCCCGGCGATTTCTCACTGTGCTGACACACGATTGTAAGTGATCGTAACTCAATATAGATTATCATCTCTGGTAGATTTCGATGTATTTGAAATTAGTGGTAAGTACATTTCATTGATAATCTATAGCTGTCTATTAAGACAAGGAAAAATCTAGATTTCAGTAATAAGCTTGGTTAATTTATAGTAAGACGAACATTATGTAAAATCTGAATATCATCTTTCATTATTACCGTCTATCAAAAGTCCACTGCTGATTCTAGACCTTACCTTCTTTTAATAGATGGTAGAGCCATGCTGCAGCTACATTAATTGTATAGTTGTAGCACGAATGGTTCAGCTCGACCGGGGAAGGACCACGCTCTCACAGAATACCAGCTTAAATTGCAGCTTAACACTGCTGTGTTTCGTATGGTGAGTGTAGAGAACCGGAGACCCTTTTTACTGGAAAAGAGGCATTCCATCTTAGTCCTCACGAGTGACAACGCATCTGCATTTTAATTCGCAAACGAGGATTAATGTAGATGTCTATGGGCCACAGCAACCACTTACCATCAGGTGGACTGTGTGCTCGTTTGTCACCCTATCCTATAAAAAAAAACCTCCCTGATATCCATCTGACATCCAACAATTGCCATTAAGCATGGTCCTAAGCCACTTGCATCCTTCGACCCCCTGCATTTTTCATGCAGTCGTTACTTAATTTATCAGGGTTGCCTAACCCTGCACTTGTCAGATAGTATGAGTTTACCGCTAAGCTAGCTGCTTCCTTCGACTCCCTGCATTTTTCACGCAGTCGTCACTTAATTTAGCAGGGTTGCCTAACCCTGCATTTGTCAGATAGTATGAGTTTATAACTCGAGAATCTATCTTCTCCATCGGTCGTTGGTTCTTCGAGCTATATGAGAAGTCCAATGAAACTTTCCAAAATATTTATTTCATTTTATTTTATAGCGAAAATGTACAGTGATATATTACTTAATTACCATTACACTAACGTGGTTACAGCCTATCAAAAAGTCCACTGCTTTCATGATGATGATGATATCATGATGATGAAAAGCCGAATTCAAGGAACTAACTAACGTAGTAGAGCCACGCTACAGCTACACTCATATATATATATATACTCATAATATATATATACATATACACACATGGTATTATACCATGATTGTGGCGAACTGATCCAGGAAGTCGACAAATGCAGAGGGAGGCGATGATAATGATGATGGTGATAACCATTAACTAATATCACAGTGAAACTAATAGAAGTGTGTAAAAGTAGAAATTAAAATAATGTAATGACGATTAACATTTTTGAATTTCTTTCAAAAAGTTGTAGCCGAACTAGAATGGGCGAACAAACAAAGTGCATGATCTGCTCATCCCCAGCCGTGCAGAAGTGCTCCGGCTGTCAGAATGTTCACTATTGCTCGAGGGAGCATCAGAAGCAGGACTGGAAGCTTCACAAATACCGATGTATACCAGCTAAAGTCAAACAAGACCCGAAGTTGGGGAGGTATCTCGAAGCCACGAGAGACATCAAGTCTGGTGATATAATTATGAAGGAAGCGCCTCTCATTACAGGACCAGCGCAGGTAAGAAATCCTATTGAACCAAAGAAAGAACTTGTTGTATGTTTGAGGTAAGTATTTTTATTGATAATTAAGTAATCAGGTATAATTGGGTTTTTGAATTAAAACTAACTATTTTTTATTTATATTATTTAAATAATTTAGATATTGATAATCGATGCAAAAATAAATTCAAATAATGTGTAATTAATTACGAATTAATTAAAAGTTATAAAAATACAAAAATTATCACGTAAGTTGAAACCGCCAGTTATAGTGGAAAATCCACTAAGCTGGCAACATTAGACAACACTGAGTATAAGCACGCGCGGAACGCGATGCGTTCGCATTGACGTCATCAGCATGCGTCCTTCAATATTCGGATACTTACCGCATTTTATAAAATTTGGCGCGTACGGTGCGGGTGTAATGTGCGAGGTTTCATATGATTTCATTCAACGAATTCTAAAATTCGGCGCATTTACGGTGCGTGCGAAACGTACGGCGCTGGCAAATGTGCGTTCAGCTCAATTCAGAAAGAAATGCTTCGATGGTTTGGACATGCAACAAGAGTGACAAAGCAAGTTTATGCAGAAGTGACAGTACAGAAGTGAGCGGCAGTGTAAACTTCTAAACTGCTTATCGAACAAATTGGAGACATATTGAAAATGCCTAATTAAGAGTACTTTAACCGACGAGCGCGTATGTGTGGAAATATGAGAGGTGGGTCAGGATAGTATCAAATAGAAGTCCGTAGTCTCTGCTTACCCCTTTAGGTTGTCTCGAAGAGCACGTTAAGCTGTGGGTTCTGCGCATCCGGTCGAGTCGGATTACCGAGTTAAATAGGAATGAAGTGTACGGCTGTGCTTGCGCACACAATCGTGCGCTATAATCCTGTCCTGCGCAAACGATTAGCCTCTGTTGAGACTGCATGCCTGACTACAATTCTGTGTGGACAAAATTATTATCCTATATTATATTATTATACGAGAAATATATTAATATTTGTTTGTAATCCCGGTAACGCGATTACAAACAAATATTAATATATTTCTCGTTCGCCTTCAGATTTTTTTTCACTGGCTTTACGGCTCTGGGTTCTAGCCCTTCTGAGCCTGATGGGCCTTCAGAGGGGCAGTATAATTACAGGCTATGAGGCATTCCATCTTAGAACTCAGAGATGACGCCACATTATTCATTCTTTATCACCTTCACCTTCTGTATCACCTTCTTTATTTGAAGTTGGTTGCAAGTGTGCATGGACAGCAGCGGCCATTTACCATGAGCTGGATTGTAAGAAAATTTGTCACTTCTGTAAAAATCACATCTTGCAGTTCCTATCCCTTTAGTTGGTTATATAATTGTTTGATCCAAAGAAATGTGTTTGAATGTATTGAAGTTATTTATACGTGGTAGAACCATGCTGCAGCTATATTATGGTTGTAGCACGAATGGGTCGGCTCGACCGGGGAAGGACCACGCTCTCACAGAATAGCAGCGTAAAATAGCAGCTTAATACTGCTGTGTTTCTTATGGTGAGTGTAGAGAACCGGAGACCCTTTTTACTGGAAAAGAGGCATTCTATCTTAGTCCTCGGGGCTGGCAGCGCATCTGCATTTTGATTCGCAAACGAGGATGGATGTAGATGTTTATGGGCCACAGCAACCACTTACCATTAGGTGGACTGTGTGCTCGTTTGTCACCCTATTTCTAAAAGAAAAGAAACTGGTTATAAGTTAGACATGGGTGTTTTCTACTTACTTCAAAAAGGAGAAGATACTTAATTCGACTGTATGTTTTTTACGTGTTACATCATAACTTTTTACTGGGTGAACCGATTTCGATGATTCATTTTTTATTTGACAACTGGTCCTTTACATGTGGTCCCATATAAATTTGATCAAGGTATGACCGACAGTTTTTGAGTTATACTTAATAATTTATATTGAAGTCGGTTGTACAACATTTTTTATTTTAAACTAGCTGATCCTCGCGACTTCGCCCGCGTGTTATTTGGGGTTTTAGTTTTTTTTGCGCGAAACCCTAATTCTTTTTCTAAAATAAAAGTAGCCTAAGTTACTCCTTATGACATCAGCTATCTGCCAGTGAAAGTCCCGTCAAAATCGGTCCAGCCGTTTCAGAGATTAGCCGGAACAAACAGACAGACAGACCGACAGACAGACAAAAATTTTAAAAATTGAGTTTTTGTTATAAGTATCGTATATACTTTCATATGCATTTAGTAAAAAACCGTAATTTTGACATTACAAACAGACACTTCAATTTTATTTATTTATTTATTATTTTATTTAAATTATTGATAAGAAGTTTTATTGTACACTAAATACCATTATTCTATAATACTATTACTAACCATAACTACTGCTATAATATTACTAACTAGTACGCAACAATTAATATACGTTCCATACAACTTCTATTTTCTACTGACTTCAAAAAGGAACGCTACTCAATTCGACTGCATGTTTTATTTTCTTTTTTTTTCTTCCTTTTTACGTTTGTTACCTCATAACTTTTTACTGGGTGAACCGATTTCGATGATTCTTTTTTTATTTGAAAGCTGGTGCTTCTTCTTCTTCTTCTCACGTAGTCCCATATAAATTTGATCAAGGTCTGACCAATAGTTTTTTTTAAGTTATTCTTATTAATTTATATTGAAGTCCGTTGTACAAAATTTGTAATTTTAAATTATGTAAAAACTTTTGTATCAGGTGACACCGCCAGTCTGCCTTGGCTGCTATACGTTATTAGAAGAAGGGAAAACAGTATCATGTTCTGATTGTGGTTGGCCATTCTGCTCAGAAGCCTGCACCAGAAACGAAGCGCACAAGCCCGAATGTCATTTTACTCAGAAACGAGGTGAAAAGGTATGCTTTATATGAACACAACTATTTTTCTCTTTTAAAATCTCTATTTTTTCAGGACAACACCGGACGTCGATGTTGTCGAACTTGGTCCCCATTTCACCTGTAGGTTTTTGTTAGTATCGTATTTATTTTAATTAAAGACACCCAGATTTAAATGTGTGTTTGAAAAGGTTTAAAAGTTGTGCTACATAGTCGTAAAATCGATGTTGAATTTATCTATACTAATATAATAAAACGGAAGAATTTTTTTTTTTTGTTTGTTTAAACGCGCTAATCTCTGGAACTACCAGTCCGATTTGAAAAATTATTTTTGTATATTATAGCCAGATTCATGTGAAATAGTACAGGCTATCTAGCATTAAGCTATATCACTCAGCTAGCCTAAAATATGGATATTCGTTAAGCAAGTCAGAAGAAAAAGCACTCCCGAAATGATTTATCCGCGTACGCTGGTGTTATCGTCAGGGATACCTAAATACAATGTTCTAGAAAAATATAGATCTTTACTCCGTCTAAAAAAAGTCCGCGATACCATATGTCTATTTCTTATACATAAGCCATAATTAGGTATTTTATGACAAAAAAATATTGAAAATTAATAGCGATTTATGAGCGTTATTATTAGGCATGGCCTATTTATCCTTACGAACGAAAGTTACTTCATCATCAAGACAATTTTATGAAGATAAACTTTGTTCTTTATACCATGTTATTTGGACGCATAGTTTAAGAGATAATAAAAAAATAAAATAATTCAATACTTGGCTGAGCGCACGATCGACACAAACCTTAGCCGCCCGGTGAGAACTGCGAGAACTGCTCAACCGGGAGGGGGAGGGAAAGTGGATAAAACTTAACTTCGCTCTACATCATCATAATATGCCGACAGATAAAAGTACTCCATTAATTATGCCAATTTTTCCATCCATTGCTATCAAATAAAATATTTAATTGCAATTATAAAATGCTTGAACTAGGTCATGTCGCGCACCTCCAACACGTGATGACGCGGGTGAAACCGCAGGGCACAGCTAGTGTAAAGATATAAAAAATTATAATTATATAGGAAAGCTGTTTTCTACCGAGTTCAAAAAGGAGACGGTACTCAATTCGACTGTATGTTTTTTTATGTGTGTTACCTCATAACTTTATTCTGGGTGAACCGATTTCGATAATTTTTTTTTATTTGAATGTTGTTTCTTCTCATGTGGTCGAATATAAATTTGATTAAGGTCTGACGAATAGTTTTGAGTTATTCTTAATAATTTATATTGAATTCGGTTGTACAAAATTTTTAATTTTAATTTAATATTATGTTTTTCTTGAATAAGGGTGACAAACGAGCACACGTCCACCTGGTGGTAAGTGCTTGCTGTGGCCCATAGACATCTACATCTATCTTCGTTTGCGAATTAAAATGCAGATGCGTTGTCTGCCGTGAGGACTAAGATGAATGCCTCTTTTCCAGTAAAAAGGATCTGCGGTTCTCAACACTTACCATACGAAACACGGCAGCATTAAGCTGCTATTTTACGCTGGTATTCTGTGAGAGCGTGGTCCTTCCTTGGACGAGTCGACCCATTCTTGCTACAACTATACTATTAATATAGCTGCAGCATGGCTCTACCACGTGCAATATATTCTTTAAACAATTATTTATTTTTATAGCATGGGATATTATCATTAAAATGTAACTGAACTATATATTATTACTATTGGTCAGCTAAAAATCGCTTACCATGATGTCCCATCCGCCTGCCAGGCTTTAGTTAAGTGTCGAATGGTTGGTCTCTGTTTTTCAGGTGTCCATCTCCACTTTTGGCGTTCCTCATCCAAATTACCAATGCGTTACTGTACTCCGGTGCCTGTATCAACGAGACCATGACGAGAAACTGTGGGGTAAGCTGCAGGCCCTGGAGTCTCATTGCGAAGACCGCAAGAACACGGACAAGTGGAACAACGACAAAACAATGATCTCAGATTTTATCATCAAGTTCTTCAAATTAGATGGGATGTTTACTGAAGAGGAAATCATGAAGTGCTGTGGTATTATTCAGGTATAACAAAAAAATTTGGTCTAATTTGGTTTGAGCGTATGAGGCAAAAACTAGAATACAAGTCGACAAACAAGGTAACACTGTCCACTTTTTTTATAGGATAGGGTGACAGACGAGCACACAGTCCTCCTAATGGTAAATAGTTGCTGTGACTCATAGGCATCTACATTTATCCTTTTTTTTATAGGAGAGGGGGCAAACGAGCATGCGGCTCACCTGATGGTAAGTGACTACCGCCGCCCATGAACAGCTGCAACACCAGGGAGGGAATCGCAGATGCGTTGCCGGCCTTTTAAAAAGGAGTAAGCTCTTTTCTTGAAGGTCCCTAAGTCGTATCAGTCCGGAAAAATCGCTGATGGTAATCGCTTCCACAAGGAAGTTGTGCGAGGAAGAAAACATCTTCTAAATCGCACAGTGGTGGACCGCCAATCATTCAGATGGTGTGTATGGTATCGGGAGTTCTGCCGCGATGTGCGTTCGTGAAATTTGGCGGCTGGGATTAATCCGAACAATTCCTCAGAGTACTCCCCGTGGTAGATGCGAAAGAAAATGCAAAGGGATGTAACATCTCTTCGCAGTGCCAATGAGTCGAGCCAATCGGAAAGGACTCGGTCGTCGAAGATTCGAGCCGCTCTGCGCTGGATGCGGTCAAGTCAAGGGGCACTGGGGAGCCCCTGCCTAGAGATGGGAACATTATTCCATGTGAGGCCGAACCTGCGCCTTGTAAAGTTGCAGGCGGTGTGCCGGCATGAAATACTGTCCCGCTCTGCTGAGCACGCCAAGCTTTTTAGAGGCCAATTTGGCCTTCTCTTCCAAGTGACCACGAAACTGCACGTCACTCGATATGTCGACTCCGAGGATTCCGATACTGGCTGAGGCAAGAAGGGGAGTACCTTGAAACTTAAGAGATACGACAAAGGGGTTCTTTTTAGCGGTAAACTCGCAAACTTGTGTCTCCTGAGGATTGAACTGGACTAGATATAGTCGCTCCCAATCCGAGACATTGTTCAGTAAAGACTCGACTTCAGACACAAGTTTTTTCCGGTACTCGGCGACGTTTTCCCTAGAAATATTGGCACGGCCGGTGTATAGAGCATCACCAGTGCTGTCATCCGCATAGCAATGAATGTTACCAGTTAGCAACATATCATTGATATGCAGAAGAAACAGCATTAGTGATTAAAGACTCGACTTCAGACACAAGTTTTTTCCGGTACTCGGCGACGTTTTCCCTAGAAATATTGGCACAGCCGGTGTATAGAGCATCACCAGTGCTGTCATCCGCATAGCAATTAATGTTACCAGTTAGCAACATATCATTGATATGCAGAAGAAACAGCATTAGTGATTAAAGACTCGACTTCAGACACAAGTTTTTTCCGGTACTCGGCGACGTTTTCCCTAGAAATATTGGCACGGCCGGTGTATAGAGCATCACCAGTGCTGTCATCCGCATAGCAATTAATGTTACCAGTTAGCAACATATCATTGATATGCAGAAGAAACAGCATTAGTGATAGTACACAGCCTTGTGGAACACCAGCGTTAGTAGGCTTGTAGTCGGAGCATGCACCGTCTACAACGACCTTGATGCTCCGATCTGCAAGGAAGCTGGTGATCCAATCGCACAATTTCTCGGGAAGCCCATACGAAGAGAGCTTCGAAAGAAGCGCTTTGTGCCAAACCCGATCGAAGGCCTTCGCAATGTCCAAACTAACGGCCAACGTCTCCCCCTTGGACTCTATTGCCTCTGCCCATCTATGGGTCAGGTAGACCAGAAGATCACCAGCTGATCGACCCTGACGAAAACCGTATTGGCGGTCACTAATCAGCTGGTGATCCTCAAGGAACCGCATAAGCTGGCAGTTAATAATTGATTCCATTATTATCCTCAATAAAGAATCAAAATGCAGATGCGTCGTCACCCGTGAAGACTAAGATGGATTGCCTCTTTTCCAGTAAAATAGTTCTCCAGTTCTCTACACTCATTATACGAAACACAGGAGCATTAACCTGCTATTTTACGCTGGTATTCTGTGAGAGCGTGGTCCTTCCCCGGTCAAGCCGACCCATTCGTGCTGCAACTATACTACTAATATAGCTGCAGCATGACTCTACCACGTATAGATACCACCTACCACTTGATGATGAGTGGATATTCTACCCTATAGACATCTACACCTAACCTCGATTAGGAATTAAAAATTCCACTTATGTAATATATTTAGACTATCTCTATTAAAAGTCAATTGCTGTACGTTAGTCTCGCTAAAAGTCGTAAACGGCTCAACCAATTTTGATTATGAATTTTTGTATATGTTTGAATGGTTCCCTTGTACCGTTAGGTCATAGTATAAAGAGAGGCCAAGTAGGTTAACTCCGGCACAATCCGCGATATAATTGCCTACTGTGTCAGGGTTGTCACTGTCACCAAATCATTATTTTAAAGCCTGGCCCTATATCTATAATAAAAAAATTGAATAAACCGATTAAAATATTGTAAAAAAAACATCGTACAATAACATAAAATTACTAACGCCTGCCTCTTAGACTGTAATAAATTTTTTGTTCTGTTGTTATTATTCGAACTTTGCTCTATTTATCTGATTCACAATTAGTCAATTACTTATTTTTAATTACGATTTTATAACCGTAAGTAGGTACTTAGTTACTATTCTTTCTCTGTCTGATAGACAACTAAAACAACAAAAATAAGTAAGTAGGTATCTCATCGTCAAGTAAAAATTATATGCTATAATAAGTGACTCGCTTACGTGACGCGCGAACCTCGTGCGGTGTTAGCCTCGACTGGCGCATTGAGAAACACTTCGAGATTGTGTTTAAGTGTGCGTGCGGCGCCTCATAGATACTATGGCGCACACATACAAGCCGCGCGCAGTGCGTTTGTATGAAGATAACGTACTTCCCCTCTCTTTATACTTTGGTTAGGTTAGTTCAGAAGGTAGGTGGGTAACGTGGGGTAAAGGCGATTTCACATTTGAACTTGGTAGGTGGCGTTGTTGTCAAGATCCAGAAATCACACGTGCAAAGCCGGGGCGGATCGCTAGTCTATATCTGTACTCTATACATACAAATAAATAAAATTAAAGTGGCTCTTTGCAATATCAAAATTCTATTAATTTATTCCCTATATATAGCCCTTCACAAGTCCACTGCTGAACATAGGCCTCCACCAAGGAATGCCACAAAGCACGGTCCTGAGCCACCTGCATCCATCGACTTCCTGCACATCTCACCAGGTCGTCACTCCATCTAGTGGGGGGACGCCCAACACTTCGCCTGCCGGTACGAGGCTGCCACTCGAGAACCTTTCTTCCCCATCGGTTGTCGGTTCTTCGAGCTATATGGCCGGCCCATTGCCACTTCAGCTTACTAATCCGTTGGGCTATGTCGGTCACTCTGGTTCTACTGCGGATATCCTCATTTCTGATTTTATCACGCAGAGAAACTCCGAGCATAGCCCTCTCCATTGCTCGCTGAGCGACCTTGAGGTTCCTCATCCGGCCAGCAGTGAAGGACCACATACGGAACTGAGACGTGGTCCTTCACATTATGTCTTAGCATAAGCAAATTATTTTAATCTCTTTTATTACTTGACGTCAGCTTTTACCTTTTATTTAATACTAGCTATTCCCCGCGACTTCGCACGCGTGTAATTTATTACGATTGGATTTCATAAGTTTTAATTTATTGCTCGGAACCCTAATTCTTTTTCTAAAATAAAAGTAGCGAAGTTACTCCTTATAACATCAGCTGTCTGCTAGTGAAACTCTGGTCAAAATCGGTGCAGCCGTTTCAAAGATTAGCCGGAACAAACAGACATTTTTGTTATTAGTATCGCATATACTTTCATATACATTTAGTAAAAAGCTGTTATGTAAACATTCCAAACAGACACTTCAATTTTATTTATTTGTATAGATAACTAAGTTAAGTACTTTATATTATACTTCCATAGATTTTGTTCCATAGCTGTACAGTATGAAGAATACCCGTTGTGAGATATATGTGAGTTTTTTTCTTTAGATTAACGGACACGAGGTCCCACTCATGGAGCCAGACTATGTAGCAGTGTTTGACCGTATCTCCATGGCCGAGCATAACTGCAGTGCCAACTGCAACAAGAGTTTCACGTCCACAGGGGAAATCGTAAGTGAATCGAACTATAGTTTAGTTATTATCATATTCTTAACGTGTAGTGGCGGTGTAAGAATATCCACTACCCCATATATACCCCATATACCGTCCCGTGGGTGTCGTAAGACGCGACAGAGGGAAATTGAAACAGTTGATGGGCAGCAGCATCTTCTTGATAACAGCTCAAAATAATAAAAAACAGTGGATGCCAACCCGCCTGCCAAGCGTGGCAACTATGGCAAACCTTATAAGGCATTCTATGGGGGAGGCCTATGTACTGCAGTGGACTTTTATAAACTATAATGGATGAAAGGCTAATGGATTATTACATTCATTCTCCGTAAATATATGAGTAGACCATGAAGCAAATACAAAGAGGAGGTGTTGTAATTAGATTTCACTATGTAACAACGCGTGACAATTTGTGGGGTGAGGGGATGTTAAGCCCCGCCCACTTTACACTATCTACATCTACCGATAAATAGTAAAACTAATCGAAACGTCCCGTATCGATGTTGCAATGTAGTTTAGCTACCTTGACGATAGATGGCGGCCAGTTCACAAAATGACTATAAACTATAAAAATAGTATTTTGGCGATTAAAATTTCTTTATGCCTGAATGTAAAACAAATTTCACCATCTTCGTATGATTATTTTACCAATACTGAGCTCTACGTTCCTTTATATTTTTAGTTCACATGACACGAAGTATCGCCATCTAGTGTCGAATATATTTAATTATATTTAAAAGCCGACGCAGATATTTTTTACAACTATTGCATACCTTAAGCGGAAGCGCAAGGTGTGTTCTACTATCGCCTAAAAATTAAGATTCCAACATTTTATCGAATAAAATCGTATCTAGCAATCATATTATACATATAAATGATATAAAAAGCACATTGTTAGAAAGATAAATGATTGTTGAACTTATTAATATTTTTTTTAAATGGATTAATTGCTATTTTTAAATAAAAAAAAGGGTTTTAGTGGCTTATGGTGTGGATTTATCATGTCCCTGTGGCTTGTAAACACAATAACTTTTGAAAATATTAATTGTTTAACTCAATCTATTTTTTAATCTCTTCATCTATCATGTGGGAAGCCACTGAATGTAAATGGCAGTGTAGTTTTGTTTTGTTTAGCTATAATTAATTTTTTTCGGCTCCAAAATGGCGAAATTTTCGTTGATTTGTTAGCCTCGTATACAAAAATATTTCTCTAAATGGTTGTTGTTGTTGTTTTTATTATTCGCTCGAGAGAGCAGGCAAAGGAACTATGCCATACAGCCTTGTCTTCATGTATAATTTTCCTTCATATTTCACTGCTTCACAATATGTTGATGCGTCACATTGTGCAGCCTTGGGAGATTTTGACGGTAACTTGAGCCAGCAGGCAGCTGACAGTTGGCGATGGTATCTAAAGGCGCCTATGCAAACAAACAGCTTATCTTGAGATTCCATCACCATCAGAGCACTTGTTTCACAGTTTCCATTAATAGTTCACATGCGCAGACACTTAATACACAAAATCGCACTACTTTTACATATCAAAGTCCACTTCAAACCATTATTTAAACAATAATACAGGAGCAGCAAGCCGCCGCCGGTCGACTCGACCGGGTCGAGTTCCCGCCAAAACTCTTTCTCTAAATGGGAAGCTACAGCCACATAGTAGTAATGAGTAGTTTAGTTTGGCTCACAGAGTACATTATATATAGGGAATAATGTAAAATAAATAAATTATACTAAAAATTTAATTACAAATTTGTTTTGTAACAAAATAGTAAGTTAGCAAGGTTCGATTGTATTTTAAACTATTCATTAATTTGTTTGATTCTTAATTGGCCAAGCATGGCTAAATTTAAAAAAGCGACATCTACTGCAACATGGACAAACTGTCATGACATAATAATACCTCTAAGAAAAATTATAGTATGGACTGTATGCCACTGGTTTGGTAGTGATCCTATATAGTTTGTGCTGGTTTTTTGTTTTTTTTTCTGTGGTTTGGCTTCAGTCGCCTTCGTGAGTGGACATTGTTTCGGTTGTTTGCAGCGGCTCAAAAAGATCGCTGTACAAATACACAATATTCTAATAACCAAATTTCTTAAATATTTAATTATAATAATAATAAGACATTTTTTTATTACAATATTTAAAAGCACAGAATAAATAATAGTAGTACGTACTAAAAGCAAGTAGTATAATTTTTTTTGTCATGGGTGACATTTTCATGGTTTTCGAGTGTTGAAGCCGATAGTGCTGTCGAAATGTAAATCCAAGATGGCGGCCGAAGTAGGTACCAATTTTTTCATCATGGGTGTCATTTTCATGGTTTTCGAGGGTGTTGAAGCTGATAGTGCTGTCGAAATGTAAATACAAGATGGCGGCTGAATTAGGTACCAATTTTTTCATCATGGGTGTCATTTTCATGGTTTCCGAGGGTGTTGAAGCCGATAGTGTTGTCGAAATGTAAATCCAAGATGGCGGCTGCAAAATATATCAATTTTTTCATCTTGGGTGTCATTTTCATGGTTTTCGAGGGTGTTGAAGCCGATAGTGCTGTCGAAATGTAAATCCAAGATGGCGGCTGCAACAGGTATCAATTTTTTCATCATGGGTGTCATTTTCATGGTTTTCGAGGGTGTTGAAGCCGATAGTGCTGTCGAAATGTAAATCCAAGATGGCGGCTGCAATAGATATAATTTTTTTCATCTTGGGTGTCATTTTCATGGTTTTCGATAGAGTTGAAGCCGATAGTGCTGTCTAAATGTAAATCCAAGATGGCGGCTGCAATAGGTATCAATTTTTTCATCATGGGTGTCATTTTCATGGTTTTCGAGAGAATTGAAGCCGATAGGGTTGTCGAAATGTAAATCTAAGGTGGCGGCTGCAATGGGTATTAATTTTTTCATTATGGGTGTCATTTTCATGAGTTTCGAGGATGTTAAAGCCGATAGTGCTGTCGAAATGTAAATCCAAGATGGCAGCTGAAGTAGGTACCAATTTTTTCATCTTGGGTGTCATTTTCATGGTTTTCGAGAGTGTTGAAGCCGATAGTGCTGTCGAAATGTAAATCCAAGATGGCGGCTGAAGTAGGTACCAATTTTTTCATCTTGGGTGTCATTTTCATGGTTTTCGAGAGAGTTGAAGCCGATAGTGCTGTCGAAATGTAAATCCAAGATGGCGGCTGCAATAGGTATCAATTTTTTCATCATGGGTGTCAATTTCATAGTTTTCGAGAGAGTTGACTCCGATAGGGTTGTCGAAATGTAAATCCAAGATGGCGGCTGAAGTGGGTGCCAATTTTTTCATCTTGGGTGTCATTTTCATTGTTTTCGAGAGAGTTGAAGCCGATAGTGCTGTCGAAATGTAAATCCAAGATGGCGGCTGCAATAGGTATCAATTTTTTCATCACGGGTGTCATTTTCATGGTTTTCGAGGATGTTGAAGCCGATAGTGCTGTCGAAATGTATTTAAACTACTTTAAAAATTCCGTATAATCATGTTATACGTAATTTTTTTAATGCGCTTAAGGTATGCCCAATTGGATTTACCAATATTTTATTTTAATAAATTAGCTGTAAAGTTACTTACAAATGAAATGTGATGTCATCCATAGCATCAGAGCGTCTATCTGACCAGGGTTTACACGATAAAACACAACACTTCATCCTTTTCTTCTTAATACTACGAAAATACACCAATTCGCGGTTTTCAACACATAAGCGCACGGGACAAATGCTGACAGTATACTAACTAAAGCCACGCCCACTATGATGACGTCAGGACCTACTTAGAATCACAGTGCACAGTTGCTTATGCCGTCTCCTCTTTGTATTTGCTTCATGGAGTAGACTGACGATGAAAGAGCCCATGTAGCTCAGGGGCTAAACGCTCGCTGTAAATTTCATAGTACACGAGCAATCGAGGTTCGGTCCCCGCCAACATAATGAAATTGTTAATTGCAATTTTAGTGCTAATTTACCACTTGCTCTGCGGGTGAAGGAAAACATCGAAAAGAAATCTACATGTCTGATAATTTAAAAAAAAATATTTCGAAGACATGTTATACGCATTTTGACAGCGCGGCGGACATTTCCTTGCTCTAAAACTCTCAGAAGTAAGATGCGTCCAGCAATAAAAACAAAATACGTCTCATGTCGGCTGTAACTAAATGACGTTGAAAGATGCTGGAAAGGTCTATCGAGAAATTATAACTATTTTAACATTGAGTTATATGTACTACGTACTAGAGAAGATATTCCAAACAAAAATTGTGCGCTATTCTGTGTCTTCGCGCATGCGCGGGAGATAATATAAAATAAGATATTAATATAAAATAAATATAAGAATTTAATATAATATACCCTTATTTTAATCTAAACAAACATATGTCTACATAAAATGTAATAATAATTATCTTATGGAATCTTCAAAACTTCAATTTACGCAATATTTAGTTTAGTGTACGGATTGCAGTACAGTTCAGTTGAATTAGGCCATGTTCGGAATGCGAAATCTAGTGCGTAGTATATCGATGTATTTTAATGTTATAGGGTGTTATTATTCTAAGTGTTATAGTATATCTCTATTTGAGAATTTATTAAGAGCAAACTGTTTGTAGTAAATCATTTTTGATAAATTGAGTTACTTATGCATTTTTGCGCAAAAGTTATATTGCTTGTCGATTATATACTCGTATTCTCACTATAATTAAGTATGTTACATGTTTCTTGAAACGTGTTAGCTAAATTTTATGAATATTTTAACTAAGGCATTTACGACGTTGTATTAACTCAACGAAGCGTTTGGACACGCGAATGACTGCATCAAAAACTCAATACAAGTGTGTGAAATATCAAAAAACTATAGGAGTACTTACCATTAGGTGGACTGTGTGTGTGTGTGTGTGTGTGTGTGTGTAAAACTTTAAATATTCGATTTAAGTCATTTTGAGTAACCAAAACTGAATTGTTAGATCCTGAGTGCCGGTGTGGACATCGCAGCAGGTTCCCACATATCGGTGTGCTACACAGATTCGCTGTGGGGCACGGAGGCACGTCGGCATCACCTTGCCGACTCCAAGTTCTTCGAGTGTACGTGCCGACGCTGCTCTGACGTTACCGAGTTCGGCACCATGTTTAGCGCGGTCAAGTGTAAACAGAAGTAAGTTAGGCCGTGCACCGAATTCGTAGTTAATTTTTTTTAAGACAAGAGCATAAATGAACAGAATGAACTTTGTACAGATTCGGTTAAAGTTAACAGTGAAAAAGATTAAAAGCTTAACTTTTAGAGAAAGAAGAGAAGAACAGTACTATAAAAAAATTAAATTAAATTTTAAATTTTAAAAACCTCCGAATTAAAAACAGTTATGAACTTCACACGGCTAAAACGATTTTCTTGAATCATACCTAAGAACACTCTCGATAAAGTCACCTTTAAAAAAAAACTACATCTAAATCGCTTTATCCGTTTGGGGGCTACGATACCATAGACGGACACACATGCACACAGATACAAAGATACACAGAAATAGACACACAGATAAACATATAAGGCCCCTCTTTTTCATCGGGCGTTAATAAAGACCAAAAATTGAACGTGAGGTTAAAGTAAAACTTAAAAAAAAAACAACTTAAGATTAAAACTAGAATGTCGTGTAAAATGTTGTAATAATTACATTACAAACTTAATCCCCTATTTTTCCACTTTTTTTTATAGGATAAGGGTGACAAACGAGCACACAGTCCACCTGATGGTAAGTGGTTGCTGCGGCCCACGTCTATCCTCTACATCTATCCTCGTTTGCGAATCAAAATGCAGATGCGTTGTCACCCGTGAGGACTAAGATGGAATGCCTCATTTCCAGTAATAAGGGCCTCCGGCCACCTGCACTCACCAAGCGAAACGCAGAGGTAAACCTCTACTTCACGCTGGTATTCTGTGAGGTCGTGGTACCACCCCGGTTCGAGCCGGCCCATCCGTGCGACAGCAAAAGCTGCCGCGTGGCTCTATTATTTTTCAAGTTTATATTATAGGACCACTCCTGATCAATCTCTGGTTAAGTGCGAATCGGACACGCGCATGAATTCATGAACATTCATCGTGTAAACCGTATTTTATAAAATTACACATTTTGACGCTGCCATGTATGTACATCTTAAATTTGGTATGTTTTGTTAAAAATAATATACTTTTGTTCACAAAGATAAGAGATACTGTACAGAGGAACTTGAGGCATACTGAAAGACTGACTCATAGTGTAATGCCAAGCACTAGCCTCTATGGGAAAAATTGTTCAGCTATGTGTATAAAAATGTTCAATGCACTGCCTACAGAGTTTCAATCACTCCCAAAAGTACGTTTTCGCAGGATTGTTAAACAATGGCTTGAGGAGCAATGCTTCTACTCTGTTGAAGAATATTTAAATTTTATGATTAGGATTAGGCATCGGTATTAAAATGAATTAAGTAATTACGATTATATTATTTTAATAAAATTAAATGTAATAAAATGTTTATGATGAATTTAAAAATATGTTATTTATTATATTAGTTGTGAAAATGTATTTTATGTATTCGATAAATATTTGTATGTCATCATTATGACAAAACATGCTGGTCTAAAATAATTTACCAACCTATAATGTACCATGTTTTCTGCAAATAAATTATGATTATGATTATGATTATGAAGGGTTTCGTACCATCGTAAAACACATTTCTAGTAGGGGAGCCTTCTTTAGTTTTTAATTTATTTTTATTTATTATTTGTTGTTATAGCGTCAACAGAAATACATATTCTGTGAAAATTTCAACTATCTACCTATTACGGATCATGAGATAAAGCCCGCTGACATGCAGACCGACGGACAGCGGAGGCTTAGTAATAGGGTCCCGTTGATTACCCCGTTGATAAATAATAATCATTAAAGTCGATTCACAATTGACAAAGATTTCGCGTAACATACATCAAAAAAGAAAGAAAAAAGAAAGCTTAGGGACTGACTAAGCGCTCGCTGTAACTTTCACAGTACCTACACGAGCAACCTGGGTTCAATCCCCGTTAGTACCATTAAAATTCATAATTACAATTTAAATGCTGACTTACAATGTGCTCGGCGGTGAAGGAAAACATCATGAGGAAGCCTGCATGTCTGAGAAATAAGATATAGATATATAGCGCATGTTATAGAAATAAAATATTTCGATAACATGCGCAATTGCCAACACGCCTTTGGGTAGCGCAGTGGACTTTTCCTTACCCTAAAACCCTCTCAGAAATAAATGGAGGCTTGTGCCCAGTCATGGGACGTATATAGTCTGTACCTTAACATTAACACAAAAAAGAACATAACAGTGAGAATAGAGCTTCCCTATATTTAATGTAGTTTAAAAACACTCAGATCTAGTTTCATTTTGTTTTCAGGGACTGCAAGGGTTATTTACTTCCTGACACGTTTATTCTCCCCATCCTGCAAAAAACTAAATCACCGGACCCAAAGACAAGGGGCTTGGACAAAAAGTTCTGGAAGTGCAACAGCTGCCAAGACGCCGTGTCTGATGCTGTCATCCAGCAGCTTCTGCAAGACATAGGGCAGGAGTTGAACGTTATGCCCAAAGGAGACGCTGATGCCTGCGAGAGGTTCGTAACTTATTATACTCTTTGACCATGGGTGCTGTAGTGCTCGAAACGTCGAAGTTAATATACGCGATAAAATCCGTCAAATCTAGTTTTATATAAATGTGTTGTATTCGCGTAAATATGAGAAATCATTAGAGATTATAATTTTTAATATCGGTTTGTAACCTATCCTTCAACATTAATACATAACTTATTAACTTCGACCGGGGAAGGACCACGCTCTCGCAGAATACCAGCGTAAAATAGCAGCTCAACGCTGCTGTGTTTCGTATGGTGAGTGTAGAAAACCGGAGACCCGTTTTACTGAAAACGAGGCATTCCATCTTAGTCCTCACGGGTCACAACGCATCTGCATTTTGATTTGTAATAGAGGATAGATCTAGATGTCTATGGGCCGCAGCAATCACTTACCACCGGGTGGACTGTGTGCTCGTTTGTCACCCTTATCCTATAAAAAACACGTTTTTCTTAGCTTGACTTGTATGTATGTATGAATGAATGTAACGGAATTTAATAATTTATAGCTATTCCCCGCGACTACCTCACTCAGGTGTAATTTGGGTTTTTATTGCGCGGACCCCTAATTATTTTTCTAAAATAAAAGTAGTCTAGGTTTCTCCTTATGATATCAACTATCTGCCAGTGAAAGTCCCGTCAAAATCGGTCCAGCAGTTTCGGAGATTACCCGGAACAAACAGATAGACAGACAGACAAAAAATTTAAAAATTGTATTTTTGTTATAAGTACCGTATATACTTTGATATGCATTTAGTAAAAAGATTTAATTTTGATATTACTAACATACACTTCAACTTTATTTATTTGTATAGATTTGGTTGTCACCCACTTAGGGGCAGTCCATTATTTTAGAGCAATGAAAGACCTCATCGTAAATTGAGAAATATAAACAAAATAGAAAATAATGATTTCTTACGTATATGTGAACACTACACATTGAAAGAAAATTGTTTTTTTTTTACGGATTTTATCATCATTACAGTCCTTCACAAGTCCACTGCTGAACATAGGCCTCCACCAACGAATGCCACAGAGCACGGTCCTGTGCCACCTGCGTCCATCGACCAATTGAAAAGGAAAGACGGTTTCTCATAGCCCGTCCTGCAGCAGAGATCAACCAATTAGTGACCTTCTATTCACAGATCCTGATACCACACCACGATGGGTTCGGGAACAGCGGGGTGGGCGTGACCCCTGAGTAAGTGTGCTACTTAGAGCTGGTCCGTTCTTTCTCAAAAGAAAAGTTAGACGACTAAAATTACGGGTCGCTATGGAATGGTCCCGGTCTTGACGTCAGTCATCAGTAGACTGTATTTTCTTGGGTTAAACGCTGACTGGTCTTGTTAAATGAAACATCGGTTATTCTTCATAAAGCCCCCTTTGGAAATGCGACATTGAAAATTTCACTGACTTACTACTTTCTTTATCACTTTTTACTTATTGCTTTCTTTCTTGAGTTTAAACTGGAAACTGATTTTATCGTGTATATTAATTTATTTTATATTGCCGATGTTTCAAATACTTTACAGCACCCATGGTCACGGGAGGACTGAGGTGTTCTAATGTTAAAAAGGCTACACGGCACCTTCAGTTTATTTTTTATCTTGCGCTCAGGCTTTGGCGATAAACTTATTTCTGTGTTCGTTTCAATTACTTGAAACTAATCATGCCAATAACTTTGTTGATTGTTTTTTAACACCGAAGATTAATTAATCCTAGTTTTCGGAAGTTTACCTTTGTATTCAATGATCTACCTTAACGTCAAATTTCGAGTTTCTGAGTAACCTAGGTTTTTGATGAGTCAGCGATTGATAAAAATAGCACTTTTTAAACCTTATTAACTCAACAATGAACCCTAATAATCTTACGCTCATCAGATGTCGCTAGTTGAGACTGAGGTGTTCTTATTTGCTACGCAGATGGCACACAGTGTCATCATCATTGAAAAGTTGCGATGTAATTATAAGTTATGCGGTTTCTAGTGTACCCCAGTGATGTATTGTTTTATTTTTTTTACACATTTTTAACTTTTATTTTTTTAATTTTTATACTTTACGAATATCACTACGTTGGTTTAACCATTTCTATTTAAATTCACATAAAATAAACTCATATTTCCGAAAGATACATTAATTTATACACTTTTTTTAACAAATTAACTTCTCCCGCTATGGACTCTGTCAAATATTTCACGTAATTTCTAATTGGCGCCGGCCTGGTGGAAAAAAGTTGTGGATTATAGTAGGTTTTTTCATAAAATTTAGGAGCAAAGTATTCATAGGGTATATATTAGGTATGCAAAATAACGAGCTTGTGAGTCTAATCTTTTTTGAGTTACGGGGGTACATACGAAACCCAAAATGTTTCGTGTATACGCTTTGTCGGTGCGTCGCTTTAATTTTCCGAATTTTGCTGACTCACCGCCGTGCGCCTTTAAGATAACAAGGACAACAAATGTCATACGACCTTGACAATGGTATGCAAAAGCGCTCCATTGACAAACAAACGACTAGCAGGAAATTAAGCGATGTTTACTCGGCATTATGAAAATTGCTAATCAGTCGTGGTAATAGAGATACTAAGCGCTCGCTGTAAATTTCATAGAACACGAATAACCCGAGTTCGATTCACGCCGGCACCAATGTAAATTTTAATTGCAATTTCAAGTGCTGATTTAGCACGTGCTCGTGAAGAAAACTACGTAAGGGCGCGTACAGATGACACGCGCCTGCTACGTGCACTCCCCGCGCGTCAGCACCTGCGTCTAACTCGTTTTGTGGGACAAAATCCTTGAAAGTTATAAAATAAAAAAAAAACTTGACAGGCCTGGTGTTTATACATGAAGCATGCAATTATAACTTTTTTTTAATTTAGTTGAATCCACTTTGTAGCTCACGTGTTGACATTGTGACATATGGAAGCCACTAGATCACTGCACTAGTTGTATAAGCGGACGCGAGGCGTGCGTGTGCAGGTCCTGTTCGTGGTCGGCGCGTGTCATATGAACATGCCCTAAGAAAATCCGCGTCTTTGCGAATTTAGGAACGTATCTAGGTTAAAACTTCTTTTTTCAGTGTATATCTCACATAGACACTTACTCATCCTTACTTGCACTTATAACACTTCTATTGATTTAAATGTTTGTCTATAATATTGTTGTAAGTATAAATAACTGCCCCATGTCATTAAGACATGAAAAACTATATGCAAAAATGTTCTCTGTCTGTCTGTTTGTCCGGACTAATCTTGGGAATGGCTGACCCGATTGTAACAAAACTTTACAAACAGTCACGGAGCAACGCCAGGAGTAATCTAGCCTATATGTTATCATAAAACTTAGAGACTGAACAAATTTTATAAAAAGAAATCGGTTGTCTGTAAAGTCGGTTTACTGACGATAGTTGAACGTGACAACGTCATAAGAAATATTTAATATCGAAAGAATCATTACCTTTATCACCGCAATTATCGTTGCTATAAACAATTGACACCACATTCGCTCGCACAGTCGCTCGTTCCGCGCTCTCGCTTGCACTTTAAATGGAACGCCTAGGTAACGCCGCATGAGTCATGTTTTTTCGTGCCGGCAGCCGGCTTCATCGATTTATAAGACGTTGTCACGTCAATAAATGGTATTTTAACGCCACTTTAATAGATCTTATTCAGGCGAAGGCGGAGCTGGTCGCTAGTATACAATATAACCAAAAAGAGGTCGAAGAGACGTGGATCTCAACCCAAACGGGCCCGAAGCACTGGTAACAAGGCGTTTCATTCTCGGGCATGACAACGCGTCTGCATTTTGGTTCTTATGATATATATATAATATGTACTTGTAGGTACATACACATTTTTTGGTAATTAACATAAGCTAAGTTAGTAAACAAATATAAATAATAATAATAATAATAATAAAATAAAGATAAATAAATTATATCAATAGGACGAGAGCAATCCGTTAAAAAACTTGAATGTCCCACCCACATGCATTAGGATCCAATGCCTCTGAATAGGACAGTCAAGTCCATCTTGAAATATCCTCTAGACACCATTTGAGCTCTTCCGTAGTCTGCATAACATTGTCGGAATTAGCTTCTTTAAGATGTAATAAAAATCATCAACACCTGCTTCAGAAAACATGCTTGAAGCACTACAGTATCCAGGAAGGCCCATTAGCATCCTGAAGGCATTATTATATTGAATTCAAAACGTTATTTTAAGTCCTCTGCGTATAGTCATACTATATGTCATATATATTGGAAGTATATAGGCTGTAGGTAGGTTTTTATTTTATATAATAAGTGTGAATAACGAGCACGCAGTCCACCTGATGGTAAGTAGATGCTGTGGTCAATAGAAATCCACATTTATCCTCGAGAATCAAAATACAGATGCATTGTCAGCCTTGAGGACTAAGATGGAATGCCTCGTTTCCAGTAGAAGGGGTCTCCGGTTCTCCACACTCACCATATAATACACAGCAGTATTAAGCTGCTATTTTACACTGCTATTCTTTAAGAGCGCGGTCCTTTACTTTACTTATATATTACGAGTATTACGTTATTTACTTGCGAGCTATACAAATGCTTTAATTAACGTTAATCTATTAATACATTAGGTTCGTCGACCATTGCTCCAGCTATCTGCATCCCTCGCATTTTTATATGACCGATGTAAGCCTGGCGTTGGCCCAGA
This sequence comes from Parnassius glacialis, assembly GCA_033319125.1. Classification (NCBI taxonomy): domain Eukaryota; kingdom Metazoa; phylum Arthropoda; class Insecta; order Lepidoptera; family Papilionidae; genus Parnassius; species Parnassius glacialis. The sequence continues at coordinate 3,535,211 of JAVANC010000011.1, forward strand.
TGATCGGCCAGGACACGTTGGGCCTAGCAGCGGTCAGCGACGATAGGCTGCTACTCAAAACGCAGCTGTGTAAGAAGATCGCTGACTTATTGAAAACCTTAGCTCCTGGTGAGAATTAATTTATACATCTATGCACATACATAAAATTTAAGTGTCTCTCGATATTACATATATCGAAATCACTGCCTTTTATTGAGCTTAGTAGGTTATTTGCATGTCTTTCGATCGCTACCAGACTATTTCTATTTGTTTTGTGTGGTTAATTATGTAATATACATCATGATTGTAAGCTGTTATTTTAAAAAAAATGTCCCGCTGGGTTTCTTGCTGATTCTTTCCAAGACAGATGTCTTTTTCGAACCAGTGGTAATTAATAATTTAAAATTAAAAATTTTGTACAGCCGACTTCAATATAGGTTATTTCAGAATAACTCAATAACCATTGGTCTGACCTTGATCAAATTCATATGGGACCACACGAAAACTATCAGCTTTCATATAAAAACAGAAACATCGAAATCGGTTCACCCTGTACAAAGTTATTAGGTAACACACATGAAAAAAAACATACAGTCGAATTGAGTACCGTCTCCTTTTTGGAAGTCGGCAGACAAAGTAAATAATATGTTACACGCACGTCTATGGCTTAAACATTTCTTTAGAAAAATGTCACGTTGATACATAAAGGTTCGCTACCCCTGATCTATATTCAATAAAAAACTTTGTTTCTATTAAGACATAAATAATCATTTTGAAAAAAAATGTTTGTGTCTGTTTATTCGCGATACAGTAATGACTAAACCGGTTATAATAATACTTAACAAAAAGATAGAGAGTAATGCCAGAAGTGATTAGGTTATATATTTTCCGAAAAACTTGGAGATTTTGTCTGAGAAATCGAAACATTGATAAAATAAATGGCCTTAAATCTAAATCTAAAAGAACGCCGAAATAATAGGCCCTATCCAGACGAATCCGTGGCGGGTCGCAAATAATTTTGGTTGGTTAATTGAAATGGTGGTGGTGACTATGGTCATCCATTTACTATGTACTAACTAATTTTACGGATTTTATTTAATCTGATGGTAGCCGTGGTTAACTATGACATTGGGACGTCATACACCTCAGTCCCCCGGGACCATGGGTGCTGAAAAGTGCCCGAAACGTCGGGAATATAAAATAAGTTAATATACGCGATAAAATCATATATATGTATGTATTCATCGCGAGGGACATATAGAGCAAGGGACAGCATTAATAAAAACTACTTTTATACAGCTTTAATGATAAAATCAGATTGAAGTGTCACAAAATACTTAAAGTTGTATAGTAGAGTTTTCATATTCTGATTAAGAACCCCAAGCTTACTTGGATGCCACAATACAGACTTTATACAGATTTAGCTGTATAATAACTCATAAACCACTTTTATAAGGATACAACCTTAGTTTAAGTAGAAAATTAGTTACTACTGCTCATAGACTCAGATCTGGACACGCTCCATGTAAAAAAATTGTATTCTTGATGAGAAAAACAACTTCGGCCAATTGTAAAGGCTGTGGAGTTATAGAAAACCTACACCATTTATTGATGAAATGTCTTCGATTTGAGTCTGTTAGAAATAATTTAATAAGGGTCTTGAATTTGAAGAGAACTGACGTAGCTACATATCATAATATTTTATCCAAACGAAATGGCGACTATGCGAAAGCTATGTTCGAATCCATGGCCCATGGCACATTTTTATATGTGGTAGAGCCACGCGGCAGCTTTTGCTGTCGCACAGATGGGCCGGCTCGAACCGGGGTGGTACCACGACCTCACAGAATACCAGCGTGAAGAAGAGATTTACCTCTGCGTTTCGCTTGGTGAGTGCAGGTGGCCGGAGGCCCTTTTTACTGGAAATGAGGCATTCCATCTTAGTCCTCACGGGTGACAACGCATCTACATTTTGAATTGTAATAAAGGATAGATGTAGAGGTCTATGGGCCGCAGCAACCACTTACCATCAGGTGGACTGTGTGCTCGTTTGTCACCCTTATCCTATAAAAAAAATGGCCCACAGAGTATAATAATTAACGTTATATGAGTTAATGATGTATGTTTGGGGTATGATTGGACTGACACTAAGCGACTTACGTTAAGCGATAAATGTCCCTTAAATAATTGAAGACTAAAGATAATAAAAAAAAAGATACAACCTCTTTTCGAAACTCTTATACGCTTCTAAATGAACTAAAAGTTCTATGTGGGCTGGTAAATTGATGTTCATAAGGCTTGCACGCTGCTTGGGTAGTTATCAAAAGCTACAGTCAACTTTAACTATTATAACTTATATTTAAATGTGTAGTATTCGTGTAAGTATATGAAATTATTAAATACTTTTTCTGGTAACCAGCTGAAAATAGACTTCGAGGTTCCTTGCTGTTTGAACTGCACGCCGCGGTAGCGGAGACCGGAAGAAGGAAGTCTTTGACGGATGGTCCGATGGTTCTACTTGGTTATGTAACCGTAAGTTAAAAAAATTGAATATGCAAAAAAATGAAAACACATTCAACGTGTTCAACGTGCATTCAACGTGGCAAGGTGTTAAGACAGTTGGTTGATATTAATATAGCTTTTTTATAGAATAAGGTGACAAGCGAGTACACAGTTCACCTGATATCTATATATATCATCGATCAAGAAGCAAAATGCAGATGCGTTGTCGTCCTTGAGGACTAAGATGGAATACCTCGATTCCAGTTAAATACAAGTTTGATTTTATGAATTAAATTTGTATGGGGGTAAATATATAAATATATTTCTAGTTTTGTCGTCTGGTTGGGATGCATAAATACTTTTAAAAATATATAAGTATAATACACTATAAACATAAAAACTATAGAATAATAGAAGAATAATAGAAATAGAATAGACTTAATAGAATAAATGCAATAAAATATAAATAAATAAATAAAAAAAACCCAATCAGACGGGAGTCTTCGGCAGGGGAGATCAAACGGCCGAGGGTAAGAGGGAAAGGGAAAGAAACTGGCGGACGATGCGGGCGGTATTGAGAAGCAACGCTTTCTGAATTTGAGACCGAGGTGGTCGGTCAAGAAGTCCCAGTCGGCTCAGATGACCCGAGAGACTGACCAGGATATTAAGCCTTCTGCATAAACAACTATAGGAATAATTACATGTCAGTCACCTCGTGAGCCAGGATCAGAAACGGAAATTATTTATTGTGGTTAACTACAAATGGAGTTAAAAAACTAAATTATATTCATATACATTTTCAAAACAAAACGGCATTTAAAACTAATTATAACGTTTCAGGAGTCCCGTAAGATCCTCCAGGAGTCCGCGGCGCTGTTACGTCACGAACCACAAGAATTGCCAGAAGGGCAATTGTCTCGCCAGGCCAAGATTAACCTAGTTCAGATGGACGAGCTCATTACGAACCTTTCATCGGCTCTACCATCTCCTTTATGAACTCAATAAAAGATTCTGATTTATTATATAGTCATTCATTCATTAATATTCATTAACTCATTCATTCATTACAATACTGGTCGCTGAGCTAATACGACAAATTGTCGTTAGTGTTAGAAGAAAATTTTTAGTAGGTACTACTAACCTTTCGGCTCCGGCTTCGAGTTCAGTCAAAACTGATCTTCGATTGGACACTTGCTCTTAGTCCAAAATATAGCAGTGCACGCACTGTTATCTGGCAGCAGAAATAGGTAAGAGAATAGTGTCTACTCAATCAAACTCATATAGAGAAAGGATGTGCTAGTAACTACACAATAAATGAAACTGTTTTGTTTGACGAATTTAATTTATATTCCGAGGGTTTCTGTAATCCAACATGCCTAATTTAAATGTATATATGTTAAAGTTAAAGTTACAGCCTATATACGTCCCACTGCTTGGCACAGTCCTCCCCTCATTTCTAAGTCGGTTTTAGGGCAAGGAAATGTCCACCGCGCTGCCCCAACGCTTGTTGGCGAACTTCACATGTCTTCGAATTTTTTTTTCTTATTTCTCAGTCAGGTTTCCTCATTATGTTTTTCTTCATCGCCGAGCACGTGGTAAATCAGCACTTAAAATTGCACTTAACAATTTCATTGGTTCCAGCGGGGATCAAACCCGGTTGTATCACATCAACATCAACACAATATACATATTTGTATGTATGTGTGTGTGTGTATACCTAGTATTGGTTTACATTTACATACTACGTTTAGTTTTTACTTCTTTATATAACTGCTATGGCCATACCATTAATGACGTTAGTTCTTTAATAAACCCTATGCTATGACTGTATTAAACATAAAACATAAACACTCACGCCTGTCACCCAGAGGGGTAGGCAGAGACTATGGACTTCCATTTGCCACGATCCTGACACACATCTCTCGCTTCCTCCACATCCATATACCTCCGCATACACGCTCGTCGGTTAAAGATACTCTTAATTTGGCCAATTTTCAATATATCGCCAAATCGGTCGATAAACTTTCGCCTAGGGCGACCCTTCCCGACTCTGCCATTCACCTCTGCAACATAAATTTGCTTTGTCACTCTTTCTTCATTCATTCTTTCTACATGACCATACCACCGAAGCATTCCTTTCTTAATCCTAGTCACAACATCATCTTGCAAACCACACTCTTCTCTTATTAAACAATTTCTCACTCTGTCATTCAGATTACTGTATTATATGTTTAATTTACGAAATCTCATATCGTATACATAAGTACATGATGATTTTATCTCACTATTTGTATAATTTGACGGATTACAAGGTAGGAAAGTTACGGATTATTCGTCGGTCGAAGGCAGTAGTCTATAGATCCGACAAATTGCTATGCTATTCTATATGTTAGAGCTACGCTGCAGCTATATTATGGTTGTTGTATGAATGGGTCGGCTCGACCGGGGCAGGACCACGCTCTCGCAGAATACCAGCCTAAAATAGCAGCTCAATGCTGTTGTGTTTTGTATGTAGAGTGTAGAGAACCGGAGAGCCTTTTTACTGGAAACGAGGCATTCCATCTTAGTCCTCACGGGTGACAACGCATCTGCATTTTGATTCGCAAACGAGGATATAATATATCCTCGTTTGATACCGTATGGACGGTTGGATACCGTAGCCTATAGACATATACATATTATGTATATGTCTATAGGCTACGGTATCCAATTACCATCATGTGGACTGCGTGCTCATTTGTTATTATTATTCTATAAAAAAAAAACTAATAATCCAACATCGCCATGCAACACACTTGTCGGATTACGGAAGAATGTGTTCGACAAAATATTTCTGGTAATTTAGTTTTAATTTTGTTATTACGTGTTGTATAGACATTTTATTTGTCGTTACACAATGTTTATTATCTTTATGGATGAGCTTAAATACGTAAATATACGAAGGAAATGTTTTGTTCTCTGTAATTTATTATTATTTATTTTTGGATCTTCACTAAAGATATACTTAGTTTACATTGCTTCGTATGGTTGTACTAATGAAAACTAAGTCAAGTTGTATTTGTTGTTTATTTGTAGGTATGTTTGACGACTTGTGTTCTACTTATCTACATGCTATGGGTTCAACCCGTGGGTAATATGTGTGGGAAACATGTTATAGGGATAATACCTATGTAGTGTTATGCTTACCGTATATTTACACTGTATCCAACAAAATGTTTTGCACTACGGCTAAAAACCGAAGTGCGCTTACACCTAGGTTTAGCTGGCTAGTTAGTTACAACAAGATGCAGCCGATTATTTAACTTTTATAGTTATGCTATTTTACGATGAAGTATTTGACTTTGTTTGTTGTTAACCGTGCACATACACATTGTGTTAGTGTACGTAGGCTGCAGGCGTTCGGGAGCGCCCCCGAGGCACAGCGATGACACTCTCTGTACGTGAGAGTTCAAGCGCTGGTGACATTAAGCCGAGCTCTGTTCAGCACCAGGTTACCCTTATTAAGATGCTACTCAGTATCTCTCATCTCTAATTGACATGTAGAAATTTTACTTTGAAAGTAAAAGTACACCTGCTGGTTCTTCCAATGACAGAATTTTTTTCGAACCAGTGGTACAAGTGAAAAATTGAGTTTCAAGAATTACTTGTAATGTATATTGAATAAAAATTATTCTATCCTTCTCTTATGAATCAGTGTTCTAGTCAATTGACGAACTTCACATACCCACACATACTTTTTTGCTGAGACTGACTCGTTGGTCTCGTGATTGTAAACGCGACTGCCGATCATTAGGTCCCGGGTTCGTATTCCGGGTCGGGCCAAATAAATAAGTTATTGATTTTTTTCTCAAGAAATTCTCAGTAGCTGCCGGAGTCAGAAAGTTGGCCCTAACCCCCGTGCGTCGGAAAGCACGTAAAACCGTTGGTCCTGCGCCTGATCTCTCTCCGGTCGTGACGGATTACCGTTCCATCGGACTATAAGAGTTAGGGAATAGAGACGCATATACACTTGGGCACTATAATCTTTTCCTGCACCAATGGCTAGTCTCCGTTGAGGCTGGTCGCCGTGACCGAAATTCGGTTAGAGGACTTTATTCCTCAGACATGTATCTCTAAACCATAATAGGCGTTGTCAGGTGTCACCATTGAGAACGCTTCAATGCCTGTAATTATATTACGAGACTTTCAAGTGTTACCTAAGAAACTTTTATTTTAAACCTCCTATATAAAGGCGGCTCTACACGTTGGCCAACATAGTGGCGAATGTGTTGGCAAAGATATTGGCCAAGAGTTTGTGATGGCGTCCACACGTTGGAAGGTCGTTCAGTTTGCTTCGGTTCAGGCCAATGTGCGGACAAATTTATTAAAATAGATATTGAGGCGGTAAAGGCTGCTGTGGTCTATTTATTCACAGCATACCGCTACTTCGTGAATGTGTATAAGAAAAGAGTGATCAAAGAGAAATGGAAAAAAAAGAAATTTTATTTCTGCTGTTCTACAAACCATTTTCTTTATTGCATATCTTAAGCGAAAGCGCAAGGTAATGTTCTACTATCGCCTAAAAATTAAAATTCCAACATTTTATCGAATAAAATCGTATCTAGCAATCATATTAAACATATAAATGATATAAAAAGCACATTGTTAGAAAGATAAATGATTGTTGAACTTATTAATAATTTTTTTAAATAGATTAATTGCTATTTTTAAATAAAAAAAGGGTTTTAGTGGCTTATGGTGTGGATTTATCATGTCCTCTTGTTGTCTGTGGCTTGTAAACACTATAACTTTTGAAAATATCAATTGTTTAACTCAATCTATTTTTTAATCTCTTCATCTATCATGTGGGAAGCCACTGAATGTAAATGGCAGTGTAATTTTGTTTTGTTTAGCTATAATTAATTTTTTTCGGCTCCAAAATGGCGAAATTTTCGTTGATTTGGTTGCCTCGTATATAAATTGTTTCTGTAAATGGGGATCTACAGCCACAGAGTAGTTTAGTTCACAGAGTACCTTTGTATTAAGTTTAGTTCGGCTTCAGTCGCCGTCGTGAGTGGACATTATTTCGATTGTTTTCAGCGGCTCAAAAAGATCGCTGTACAAATACACAATATTCGAATAACCAAATTTCTTAAATACTTGATTATAATAATAATAAGAGATTTTTTTATTACAATATTTAAAAGCACAGAATAAATAATAGTAGTACGTACTAAAAGTCAGTAGTATAATTTTTTTTTGTCATGGGTGACATTTTCATGCTTTTTGAGGATGTCGAAACCGATGGGTGGTCGAAATGTAAATCCAAGATGACGGCCGCAATAGGTATAAATTTTTTCATCATGGGTGTCATTTTCATGGTTTTCGAGGGTGCTGAAGCCGATAGTGCTGTCGAAATGTAAAGCCAAGATGGAGGCTGCAATAGGTATAAAATTTTTCATCATAGGTGTCATTTTCATGGTTTTCGAGGGTGTTGAAGCTGATAGTGCTGTCGAAATGTAAATCCAAGATGGCGGCTGAATTAGGTACCAATTTATTCATCATGGGTGTCATTTTCATGGTTTTCGAGGGTGTTGAAGCCGATAGTGCTGTCAAAATGTAAATCCAAGATGGCGGCTGCAAAATATATCAATTTTTTCATCTTGGGTGTCATTTTCATGGTTTTCGAGGGTGTTGAAACCGATAGTGCTGTCGAAATGTAAATCCAAGATGGCGGCTGCAATAGGTATAAATGTTTTCATCATGGGTGTCATTTTCATGGGTTTCGAGGGTGTTGAAGCCGATAGTGCTATCGAAATGTAAATCCACGATGGCGGCTGCAATAGATGTAAATTTTTTCATCATTGGTGTCATTTTCATGGTTTTCGGGGGTGCTGATGCCGATAGTGCTGTCGAAATGTAAATCCAAGGTGGCGGCTGCAATAGATATCAAGTTTTTCATCTTGGGTGTCATTTTCATGGTTTTCGAGGGTGTTGAATCCGATAGTGCTGTCGAAATCCAAGATGGCGACTAAAGTTGGTTTACCAATTTTTTCATCTCGGGTGTCATTTTCATGGTTTTCAAGAGTGTTGAAGCCGATAGTGCTGTCGAAATGTAAATCCAAGATGGCGGCTGCAATAGGTATCAATTTTTTCATCATGGGTGTCATTTTCATGGTTTTCGAGGGTGTTGAAGCCGATAGTGCTGTCGAAATGTATTTAAACTACTTTAATAATTCCGTATAATCATGTTATACGTAATTTTTTTAATGCGCTTAAGGTATGCCCAATTGGATTTACCAATATATTGGTCATTATTACTGCCATTTTGTAGACACTAGTTACGATGCGTGAATATAAATTTTTAAATCAAGTGCGTGCGATCACTCTGGGAGCTCGTAGCAAACTAAAGTGCACCCAACGTGTGAACGCGGCGGCCAATACTCTGCCACAACCCTTTGATCTTTTGTAAAAAACCGACACCACACGGATCTCGCACCAACTTGTGGGCCATCGTTCCAATACATACCAACGTAAGCATAAAACCCGATCTACACGATAGCCATTGGTATTGGCCAACACATTCGCCACTATGTTGGCCAACGTGAAGAGTCGCCATAAGACAATATAAGAAAATCCTGACCCCCTCTTCACGATGGTACAAAAATCAAAATTTAAGTATCAAGTCATTTTTAAAAGATTCTAATATTACCTAACCATAGTTTATTGTCAATGGACTTCGTATCCAAGGTTTTATGACATTAACAACTGGTAACTTATCGTTTTACAATTCTGGCTTACATTCGTTGATTCGGTGAGATTATTGACGTACATATGTAATCTCATTTTTGGCGCCATCGTTCCCATCTTTGAATTCTCGAAAAACACTCCTTTATTTGAATAGTAAAAGCGTAAACAATATACAAATGTTAAAAGAAAAATATTATAATTTTACGCTATATTTTATACATTTTTTCAAATATTTTTCGGGAAAAATGCTTAAAAATTGTTATCCCCAATAACTATTAAAATGCTAAACATATTGCGTAAATTTAACTAGGAGAAAAATAGAGACAGATTTTTTATTTGTTTAAATAGCCTATATAAGTCCACAGCTGAACAACGGGTTTCTTCAAATATTGCCCCTCATTGGAAGAGAAAAAAGACAGATAGACATAAGTTATTTCTTGGAAAGGATGCAAAAATAATATTTAACGTATTTTACTACGTAAAATAACAATGGTAATACATAGGGCGAAATGTTTTAGGTATTTTATCGCGTTTAATTTAAAATTATCTTCAATTCCCGTAATTTAAGTGCTTTACAGTACCCACGGTTACAAATCAAATCAAATCAAATCAAATCATTTATTTCGCTAAAAACATGGGTACAGACAGACAGAGGTACAGGTTAGGATAAAAGCATAGAATTATCATATATTTTTTTTTATAGGATAAGGGTGAAAAACGAGCACACAGTCCACCTGATGGTAAGTGGTTGCTGCGGCCCATAGACATCTACATCTATCCTCTGTTACAGATCAAAATGCAGATGCGTTTTCACCCGTGAGGACTAAGATGGAATGCCTCATTTCCAGTAAAAAGGGCCTCCGGCCACCTGCACTCACCAAGCGAAACGCAGAGGTAAACCTCTACTTCACGCTGGTATTCTGTGAGGTCGTGGTACCACCCCGGTCCGAGCTGGCCCATCCGTGCGACAGCAAAAGCTGCCGCCTGGCTCTACCACTGTTAAAATATTCTATGCTTAAAAGTAAACATGACGAAATCCGCAAAGTAAGTTATATTCAATGTCTGTGTACAGTTTCGTGAAAACAGTGACTACAATAGTAAACTGGACATGCGTAAAGTCAAGAAACCATATGTAAGATATATTAACTACCTTAAATATTTAAGAAGTATCTTCTAAAAGTACCGAATTATAACGACACGCGCATCTCACTATCGCGGTATAATTATCACATGCAAATAAAATGAACCAATGGCAATGCCTGAGAGGAAAATCTCTATTCAAACATCGCAAGTATAGTTCTGACCGAGGCGTCGCTAGCTGTAAGCCCGTGTACAGTTTTGCTTGCGACTTATGAGTAGAAAATAAATCACGTGTTAGTGAACTTAAACGGACCTCCACCTTTTTTCCAGTAATGGGTTAATATAGTGGAAAAGTAAAACAGTTTTTGTGTGATCTACAGTGAAAAAATAAATGGCATTGATGGAGTTGCAGTTGTTTGCTTTATAACAGAGTTTACAGCGAATAATATAATAGGTAAGTATTTTCATAAGTGGTGGTGCCGTTCTGTTATAATATTATAGTTGCAGCACGAATCCGATCGGCTCGACCGGGGAGGGAACACGCTCTCACAGAAGACCGGCGTAAAATAGCAGCTTAATGCTGCTGTTCCCTATGGTGAGTGTAGAGAACCGAATACCCCTTTTTAATGGAAGCAAGACATTCCATCTAAGTCTTCAGGGGTGACAACGCATCTGCATTTTGATCATAATCAAGGATATATGTAGATGGTTATAGCCCACATCATCCAATTTCCATCAGGCGAATTGTGTGCTCGTTTGTCATTCATTCTATAAAAAATTAAGTAAAGTTTGCAAATCGAAGCGATATTTTTAAGATTAAGTGGAAATCAACGTTTTTCGCGAAGGCTACGAGATATTTGACTTGTGATAATGAGATCTTTAAACATCATATAAGTGTTAACCGACACATGCAGGATTCGCGATGCCCTAGCTCCTTGTGCAAATGTCCAAAAAGTGTTGATCACAGTTCATCATCTAAGAACAAGATTTCTCTTTATGAGGACTATAACATAGTTCCCAAACATATACTATAGTTATAACAGTGGTAGAGCCATGCGGCGGCTTTTGCTGTCGCACGGATGGGCCAGCTCGAACCGGGGTGGTACCACGACCTCACAGAATACCAGCGTGAAGTAGAGGTTTACCTCAGCGTTTCGCTTGGTGAGTGCAGGTGGCCGGAGGCCCTTTTTACTGGAAATAAGGCATTCCATCTTAGCCCTCACGGGTGACAACGCATCTGCATTTTGATTTGTAATAGAGGATAGATGTAGATGTCTATGGGCCGCAGCAACCACTTACCATCAGGTGGACTGTGTGCTCGTTTGTCACCCTTATTCTATAAAAAAAAAACTATATTGTTGGCACGCAAACCTCTTCATGTGATTCACTTCATTCGGTGTCCTATGTTGGTCCTATGTATGCTACTAAGCTATTTGTTATTTGGTTTGTGTGGTTTATTGTGATTACATGATTGTAAGCTGTTATTTTAAAAAAAGTTCCTCTGGGCTTCTTGCTGGTTCTTCCAAGGACAGAGGTGTTTTTTTGAACCAGTGGTAATTAAACTAAAGAGTGACTTTCAATAAGTATTATTTATAATCTATATTGAATAAAAAAAGTTTGTTTCTGTTTTTCTGTTATACCTACATAATATGTATATGTCAACTCGAATATTAGTTCTACCGTATCTCTGTATATTACTGCGGATATATTACGCGATTTCAAGTTTGAAGCTCTATACATGGTAGAGCTATGCTGCAGCTATATGTGGCTGTGGCACGAATGGGTTGGCTCGACCGGGAAAGGACCACGCTCTCACAGAATACCAGCTTAAAATAGCAGCTCAATGCTGCTGTTTCGAATGGTGAGTATAGAGAACCGGAGACCCATTTTACTGGAAATGAGGAATTTCATCATAGACCTCAGGGGTGACAACATATCTGCGTGGGTAGATGCAGATATCTATGTGCCACAGAATCTACTTACCATCAGGAGGATTGTGTGTTTGTTTATCTGTAAAAACCCTACAGTCCACTACGAGGCTCCTACACGCCTGACAGATGACCGTCGTGGAGCCCAATGTATCGCACGTTTGACGATATTTCTTTCGTTAATGTGGTGTTATAGGAGTACATCTGGCATTTATAAAATAATAAACCATCATCTATCTATATAATATCTCATACTTTTGGATAGCTGGTAGGAATCCGTTTCTACCTAGACGTCCATTTGGGTAGATCGCTCTATCGCCAAACAGCAGAACCAGCACTACGAAGCATCAGAACGATAACCCCCAATTCTGGCAATCCCATATCATCGAACAGCCGCGTTTCGTGGCAGTTATAGATACTAGATACATGGGTAATAAATGTTGAAACAATTTACCACCACCTATGCGGGAAACTAAATCTGTACCTTTTAGCATTTCAAAATTTCACGTGTAGTGGCAGGTTATTTCATAAATACGATTTAAAAAATATATATGAGTAATCAATGTATATATAATCTTGTTGGGAATGAGGGTAAAGAAATAAAAGGAAATACGAACAAATGAAGTTAGAATGTTAATGTCCCACTTGTTATAGCAGTATAAAGTATCGTGCAGGTCACTAAGAAGATCAGTCTGTAATTTCAAGAGTCCCACTATAGTTACTATGCCCGTTGGGGTATTCTACTAGTGTTGGCAAGGAAGGTCGTGTTGCTGAGAGGCTGCCATGTGATGACATTGAGATGGGTAGTGATGCTGTTGGTTTGCATACTTTGGTGTTATCATGTAATTGGGGTCCTGATAGTAAGCAGGGTTTGTTACTTTAGTAGTGTGTGCTTTACTTGAGTAATGTTCTTTTATATAAATACTTTTGAGGATAATTTCTAACATTTAACAGTGGTAGAGCCACGCGGCAGCTTTTGCTGTCGCACGGATGGGTCGGCTCGACCCGGGGTGGTACCACGACCTCACAGAATACCAGCGTGAAGTAGAGGTTTACCTATGCGTTTCGTTTGGTGAGTGCAGGTGGCCAGAGGCCCTTTTTATTGGAAATGAGGCATTCCATCTTAGTCCTCACGGGTGACAACGCATCTGCATTTTGATTCGCAAACGAGGATAGATGTATATGTCTATGGGTCACAGCAACCACTTATCATCAGGTGGACTGTGTGCTCGTTTGTCACCCTTATCCTATAAAAAAAAACATCAGAAGGGAAATAGTTTCTTACATCAGAATTGGGATAAAGTCCATGTTACCGCCCACATATGATTTTTGAAGTGGATTACGATGCGAATCGCGTATCATATTATTTGCCTTTATTTTATGTTAAATGTCGTAATAAAATTTGCTGTTCTATTTACGACATTCACGTATTATTAAAATGTTAAGTAGAAGTATAAAGTGAAATGTTTTAAGCAAAAAGTTAAATGTTTTTGTTCCATTTATATTAAAAGTACCCGCGAGTACTTTCATTGTTTCTTAACGTACCCAAATATGTTAACAAATATCGAATGAAATACTGGAAGTATTATATAATTATTATTTATATAATTCTGCATTCAGTGAAAACTTAACTTGCTCGAGTTTTGTTATAATTTGATAGTTCATGTAAAATATGATTTGAGTGGACTACATTTTAAAGTTCAAAACGTATAATGATGTAAGTACCTTGGATGTACCTATTAAAAATATGCGAGTGTCGTCGAACACTCGGTTTGAACAAAGTTCCTTTCGTAGTATATTATTATTGATAAACGTATTATATTATTTATTAACAAATACAAATAAATGAATTACTAGCGTCTATTAAAATGAAGCGTTATTTAAAATAAAATAATATTTCTTTCATGGTAAGACAAGAAAAAGTGAGAGGGTGATGGATATTATTCCATCTCGCTTCCTTTATAGCTGTCAAGGCCGTCTACACAGCGTCAGAAGGGGTCGTGACGGAAAAATCTTATACTTTTCTCTCGCGTAGGCCCTGTCCGCCAAATTCGTACCGTCCGATAAGGAACTTCGTTCCAATAAATGTTTAAATTTAACGTGATGTGAATTGAAAAAAATAAGTAGCCTTTTTGTATTCTAACATGTTGATAAGTGTTTCAGTTTACTCCAAATATTATTTAATCGACAAAATTGTGATTTGATGTCGAGAAGTCTACGAACCTCTCAGTCGCTATAACAGTGATCAATGAGGAAGGTGTCGTGACGGCTAATTGAATATGTAAGTTTGAGGCTATACCGCTACAGCCTACAACTTATCGACGGATCTTGCGGCAAGACAAGTCAAGCGGCCGCCAAGCACATTGTGCTTTGGCGCGGCAAATTGACGTCAGACGCTGGTTCACATAGATTACTGTATATATACCGTGTTCAGTTTTCGTTGCGAATGATTAGCCATGTCACGCGGATATTTATCCGGCCAAGACGATTAAATGACTGTTGCTATTTGTGTGATGCCGGTTTTCTAATGTGTGATATTTTCATACAATCTCTTTATATAATGTCTGTAGTGGTTTACGCCTCTACATAATGTTGCCCTTTGTAATGCGTAGATATTAAGCAGATGCCTCCTTCCTTTTGGAATATATGGTTGTATCAGCCTCCCCACATAGTTCCTGTTTTTGCAATGTGTGCAATGGTTTGTGAGTGCCATGTCACACAGTTGCCGTTTCTTAAGAGAATGTCTGGTGAACTCTGAAAGTCCCGAATTCTATGGTTCGCAGTACATTTATCTTCATTTCTTTTATTGCATTATTTTGTTGTGTTATAAGTGTTACTCTCGTATAATTAATTTTTTTCGGCTAAGAAATGGCGAAATTTTCAGTGGCTTGAGAGCCTTGTATTAATTTATTTAACAAAATAAGCTGAATACTGTTCACATCTCTGGGCTGGGGCTCCCCGTTGCCAGCTCCTTCCACTTGACCACATCCGACTGATCGGCTCGATTCACTAGCCCTGCGAAGAGATGTTGCATCCCTTTGCATTTCCTTTCGCATTTACCACGGGGAGTGCTCTGAGGAATTGTTCGTATTAATCCCAGCCGCCAAATTTCATGAACGCACATCACGGCAAAACTCCCGATATCATTCACACCATCTGGATGATTGGCGGTCCACCACTGTGCGATTTAGAAGATGTTTTCTTCCTCGCACAACTTTCTTGTGGAATCGATTACCATCAGCGACTTTTCTGGACCGCTACGACTTAAGGACCTTCAAGAAAAGAGTCTACTCATTTTTGAAAAGCCGGCAACGCATCTGCAATTCCCCTGGTTACCCTGGTGTTCCAATGGTGTTGTTCATGGGCGGCGGTAGTCACTTATAATCAGGTGAGCCGCATGCTCGTTTGCCCCCTCTCCTATAAAATAATGTTATATGTTTTTTTTTAATTCGCTCAATTGGATTTACGAATAGTTTTTTTTTATTTTGCAATGCAGATTTTTTGTTTTATGCACTTGAAACGTACTTTACGTTGTCCTGAGACGTAACTTTAGATACCTATTTTACGAGACCTGCGATGGATATACTTAAGTGCATGCTTGTACATCTGACGTAGTTGTTTTCATGTCTTTTGCTTTTTACATTAAAAATCCAATATGAAAAAAGTTTCAGGTACTCACTAATTAACGCTAACTTAGTGCCAATGTCAACAGCCACTGTGAGGTATGCAAACTGGTGCCTATGCCTACAATGTTGAAGTCAGGACAGCTCGCTGGCGCAAATGCAGTGGAACCGCTCGCTGGAGCTCGTTTAGCTGAAGGACCTCTGTCTTCAGTGTATAAATACGATCTGTGTCGTGTGCGCAGTGTTCCTCAGAAAAACACGTGCTATCTAAGACGTGCGGTAAACTCTATCTAGTAGGAAGCATTGTATATTAAAATCTGATCTGGACGATGTTTTCAATTCTGTAAAAGTTTAGTCGGTTTCAAATGTATTTAAGAGCTCATTCATTGTGTGCTGTTGAATAACAATTGGTAAAGATTTGGAAACAATAGTTTATCGTTTCATGGTCAGAAAGGGCCGAGACGGAAAAGTTACATTAAGCCAGTAATGTTACTTTAGCCTCCACACGAGGTATGTGCTTGCCCCATGCTTACTTTGAGGGTGAGTACACATATGTGTCAGAAATAGCTAACGTAGTGCTTCCTTTCTGAAAGAGTAATATTGAGATACGCTAATGTTAAGCCCCTTTACAAAAGTAGAAGGCGAACAAGCTAACGTCGTGCCTCTGTCGTGTCTAGCTTAAATTATGCTAACGTCGTGCCTATGACTTACTCTGACGACACGTTGTGCTAACGTAGAGCCATTGACAAGCGCGTCGCCTGTGTCTTACGTAGTGCCTGCATACCCCATGCCGTTGATGGAGACAAATATTTAAAGCTAAAGGGAGCCCGAGGACGGACTCCTGTCAGGAGATGCCATGTCGGGAATGCGGTTAAAAAACTAAAAGGAAATACGAACAAATTAATAGAATAGAATGTTAATATCCCACTTGTTTAAGCAGTATAAAATATCGTCCAGGCCACTAAAAAAATCAGTTTGTAATTCCAGGAGTCCCACTGTCGTTAATATGCCCGTTGGGGTATTCTACTAGTGTAGGCAAGGGAGGTCATATTGCTGAGAGGCTGCCTTGTGTTTATTGAGGTGGGTAGTGATGCTGTTGTTTTGCATACTTTGGTGTTATTATGTAATTGGGTTCCTGATAGTAAGCAGGGTTTGTTACCGAGTAGTGTTCTTTTATTTAAATACTTTTGAGGATAACTTCCAACATCAGAAGTGAAATAGTTTCTTACAATATAATTATCACGGCCTAAGAAGAACATACAGTCAGTCATCGCGTTTGATGTTGTCGAAAAAGCCGACATAAACAATAAATTACTTGGGTTGTCAGGACGAGAAAAAATAAAAAAATAAAATACTGATTTTAATTTATTTCACGTTTAAACAAATTAATGAAACTAATTCCTTATCTTTAAATGAGTACGTACTGTTTTTTACCGCACGTGTAGTGTGAACCATTTTAATTTATTTGCGTGACAGGACAACCCTAGCGGACAGTTCCCGAGCTACTAACAGCCGCTCGGGAATTTTCCGCCCGCGTCTCGCTCCGCATCGCACGGCACGATTGCCACGTCTAGACGCCTTCGATGACCGACTGTTAATAGTAGTTAGACTGTAATAATATATATGTACGTGTATTTATGTGTATTTTTGGAAATCTATACTTTGAGTGAATGGTTTGATTCATTATTTTTTAAATGGAAAGCTAGCACCGTTATCGGCGCGGGTGCAATACAGGATCAATATATATCAGAGCTCTGCTGAAAATCAAGGCGGTAGCATATGCTGAGACGGATTCCTTTTTGGCATCACATCACTCACTCTTGCTGACATTTCATTTTATTTATGTTTTTCGTCTTGTACCTCGTATGTTTTTTATGTTTTTTAAATACATCTAAATGTATATTTTGTGAGTTTATTGATGCTAATAAAACATATGCCACGCCTATGTCTACCCACCAGCACGTAGGGTATAGAGAAACAGTATAACTACAGGCTGCGGGGCATTCCATCTTAGTGTTCAGAGGTGACGCTGTAGTTTTCTTTATTTGAGGTTGTTTGCAGATGTAAACTATAGCTTTCTTTATTTGAAAATGGTTGCATATGTACATGCGCTCCAGTAGTAAGTTACCATCAGTGTGACTGTATGTTAACAACCTCGTTACTAGTTTTCTTACCGGTCAAGCAAGAACACAGCCGTAGGTGCACTTCTATTTGGTGGTATAAACAAAGGACTTACACCGTGTAGTGGCGGTGTCTACCTATGTCTATATCCACTACCCCAGATCTTCCCAGGGGTGTCATAAAAGGCGACAGAGGGAAACAAATCAAAAGATGGGCAGCAGCGTCTACTTAATAACTATTAAAAATAAAAAACTGCGGTTGCCAACCCGCTTAACAAACGTGGCAACAATGGCAAATTCGTGGTAGAGCCACGCGGCAGCTTTTGCTGTCGCACGGATGGGCCGGCTCGAACCGGGGTGGTACCACGACCTCACAGAAAACCAGCGTGAAGTAGAGATTTACCGCTGCGTTTCGCTTGGTGAGTGCAGGTGGCCGGAGGCCCTTTTTACTGGAAATGAGGCATTCCATCTTAGTCCTCCCGGGTGACAACGCATCTACATTTTGATTTGTAATAGAGGATAGATGTAGATGTCTATGGGCCGCAGCAACCACTTACCATCAGGTGGACTGTGTGTTAGTTTTTCACCCTTATAAAAAAATTCAATCTATGGGGGAGGCCTATGTTCAACAGTGGAATGTAATAGGCTGTAACGGTATAAACAGGAGGCCGTAGATGCGTGGTCACTACTGAGAACCAAGATAAGATACCTCACATCCTGGAGTTATACTGACACCCTATTCCCTTCCGACAGGAATTCAGTAGTGCAAGCACTGCTTGGCGGCAGCAATAGATGATAAGTTGGTACCTAACTAGAAGGACTTCTTAGCAGAAAAGGAATGTTTACCTGGTAGAGCCACACTGTACACAGCGTCACAAGTTCAGTACTGAACAAAGACTTCCCCCAAAGAATGTTACAAAGCATAGCATGAATCCATCGACCTCCTTTATCTCTTACCAGGTCGTCACTGTACTCTAGTGTAGGACAGTTCTACACTTAGCTCAGTGAGAGCCAGTCACATGAGATATAGCCGGCCCATTGCCACTTCAGCTTACTGATCCGTTGGGCTATGTCGTTTAATCTGGTTCTACTGCGGCAATTCTTATTATGAAGTATATCACGCAAAGAAACTCCGAGCATGGCTCACTCCATAGCTCGCTGAGCTACCTCTAACATCAAACGGTCAGCTGTGAAGGACCACAATTCAAATCCATTTATTCATCACTGGTAACACGCAATGATTATATCGTATGTTGTGTTACCGTCACGTGGACTATGTGCTCGTTTGTCATTTTTATACTCGTACTTTAACGAATATGTGGGTGCCTATGGATATGATATCCGCTTACAGGGGCGTAGCTACCGCCGTATCAACCGTATCAATGATACGGGGCCCCCGGGCTACAGGGGCCCCGAACGTGTGTGAACAAAAATTCCAAGGACTTCTATGGGACAGTAAAGGCTATCACTATTGTCCATAGAAGTAAAGCATTTAGTTAAATCGTCTTCAGCTATGAATGCAGCCGAATCATCTTCAGCTATGTTCGCCGAACAAAAGGCACGAAAAGTGTATATTTGGTTTGAATTGTTTGGCTAGCTTAGTTCCTAGGAGTATTAATTGTAAGTAATAACTCAAAAACCCGTGTAGTGGCGGGTAAGAATACTCATTACCCCATATCTTCCCGTGGGTGTCGTAAAAGGCGACAGAGGGAAACTGAGGTAGAGGATGGGCAGCAGCATATTTCTGATAACAGCAAAACAACAATAAAAAAACTGCGGTTGCCAACCCGTTCGCCAAGCGTGGCAACTACGGCAATATACTCCCCATGAAAGTAACGAAGAGACGGCCTCCAGTCCCCGGCAGCCCCGCAATACATGGCTAAGGTAGCAACCATGGTAACGGCGGGGCAGAGGGTGCTAAGAATCTACAGTGGAGGTTCTGTTGCCACCTACGACGACTCGACCTGGCAACTTATAACGCACGCACCCTGAGGACTGACGAGAAGATCCTGGAGCTGGAAGTAGAGATAGACAAGTTGCGCTGGAATGTCATAGGATTATCCGAAGTCTGAAGATAGGGGAGGACACGGTAATCCTCAAATCCGGCAATTTGTTCTATCACCAGGAGGGCGACCATCTGTCCCAAGGAGGTGTCGGATTTATCGTCCACAAGTCTCACGTTAACAACGTTGTAAAGATTGGGAGTGTGTCGACGAGGGTTGCGTACCTTATACTCAGATTCACCAAACGGTATTCGCTAAAGGTCATACAGGTTTACGCACGAACCTCGGCACACGCCGATGAGGAGGTGGAAGAAATGTATGAGGATATCTCTAGAGCCATGCATTCCTCCAAAACTCACTATACTTTTTTTTTGACAGTGGTAGAGCTACACTGTCGCACGGATGGGCCGGCTCGAACCGGGGTGGTACCACGACCTTACAGAAAACCAGCGTGAAGTAGAGGTTTACCTCTGCGTTTCGCTTGGTGAGTGCAGGTGGCCGGAGGCCCTTTTTACTGGAAATGAGGCATTCCATCTTAGTCCTCACGGGTGACAACGCATCTACATTTTGATTTGTAATAGAGGATAGATGTAGATGTCTATGGGCCGCAGCAACTACTTACCATCAGGTGGACTGTGTGCTCGTTTATCACCCTTTTCCTATAAAACAAAAAAAATATC
Source organism: Parnassius glacialis (assembly GCA_033319125.1). NCBI lineage: Eukaryota > Metazoa > Arthropoda > Insecta > Lepidoptera > Papilionidae > Parnassius > Parnassius glacialis. Next base: position 3,555,855 of record JAVANC010000011.1, read on the forward strand.
GAAGTGCTGAAGTGCTTGTACAGTAGGACTACGATGGCTATCCGAGTACAGAACCAGAGTACGAAACCTATCCAATTGCAGAGAGGTGTAAGACAGGGTGACGTTATATCCCCGAAACTCTTCACCGATGCATTGGAAGACGTTTTCAAGCTTCTGGACTGGAAAGGATACGATGTTAACATCAATGGCAAGTACATCACTCACCTTCGATTTGCCGACGATATAATCCTTATGGCAGAATCGCTGGAGGACCTAAGCACTATGCTTAATTACCTCAATAGTGTTTCTCAACGGATAGGTCTTAAGATGAACATGGACAAAACAAAGATCATGTTCAATGTCTATGTCACACCTATGCCGGTAGTTGTTGGGAGCACTAAGCTCGAAGTTGTTGACGAGTATGTTTACCTGGGACAAATAGTCCGATTAGGTATGTCCAACTTCGACCGAGAGGTCAATCGACAGATTCGACTCGGCTGGGCAGCGTTCGGGAAATTACGGCACATCTTCTAGTAAGGTATACCTAACTTGAAACTTGAAAACGAGACCGTACAACCATTGCGTGTTGCCAGTAATGACATATGGTACTGAGACGTGGTCCTTCACTGCTGGCCGAACGAGGAAGCTCAAGGTCACTCAGCGAGCTATGGGGAGGGCTATGCTCGGAGTTTCTCTGCGTGATAAACTTAGAAATGAGGATATCCGCAGTAGAACCAGAGTCACCGACATAGCCCAACGGATTAGTAAGCTGAAGTGGCAATGGGCCGACCATGTAGCTCGAAGAACCGACAATCGATGGGGAAGAGAGGTTCTCGAGTGGCAGCCTCGTACCGGTAGGCGAAGTGTAGGGCGACCCCTCCACTAGATGGAGTGACGACCTGGTAAGACATGCAGGAAGTCGATGGATGCAGGTGGCTCAGGCCCGTGCTTTGTGGCATTCCTTCGGGTAGGCCTATGTTCAGCAGTGGACTTATGAAGGGCTGTAATGATGATGATGAATAACTTAAAATCAATATATAATAATTTGAATTCAATGCAAGCGTTTTTGTTCCTTTTATGAAATCTTTACTTTTCATTGGAGGCCCCCCAACAAATTTTGATACAGGGCCCATTGAAGGCACGCTACGCCACTGTCCGCTTACCAATTCCTATTTTAAAAAACGCCTACTAAATATCAAATTTGAAATAAAATAGTTTTAACTAAAAAATTAAAATAGCTTATACGCTTCTACATATTATGTGTATTTAAATAATGTGCTAATGATAAATAGACGTCATCTGAAACGTTTAGTTAACAATGTTGACCGTTCCAGAAATGTATATAATCAGTTTAGATAAAAAACACATTTCTTCGAAAAGTACTGACTTAATTTTTGGTAATAAAGTGGCAATTCTACAGAAAACCCTTCTGAAAATTGAGCAAATTAGATTCTTAGTCGACGATTTTCATTTATTTATATTTAGTTTTCATAGTGTCACATTGAAACCAAATCATTTATTTACATTATATTAAAATACACATTTTCAAAATACAAATTATCAAACAGTCCTACTCCCCGCGGTATAGTGCTAAGAACGCTGGTTGAGTTTACTCGCTGAATGACTGTACTTAACCTTTGAACGAAAGAACATCCAGCCCTCTTACGCCTTGTGACGATGAGTCCCGTATAGTTTCTTTAGAAACATCACGTCTCTCAAAGACTCATGCTTGTGGCAATAACTCAGATCAGCTGCACTGATGCCGCCCCGGCTCTAAACCGAATACGCTGAGATGAGAGGCTGCCAAAGAGTACGCATTTGTACGCATTTAGTAGCAGCGTTAGAGAATTCACTTCCCAAATCACCTGTGGGGTGTCGAAGGAGGCAACACTGGGGTAATGAAAAAGGAAATGATCAGCAGCATTTTCGTGGTACCAATTGAAAATAAAACAAGTGGTATAATTTAAAAATTGTACAATAAAACAAAATTAAACTGTCATTTACGAGTATCCTACATGATACATGATGGCTTTCCACATGATAGATAAAGAAATTAAAAAATAGATTGAGTTGAACAATTGATATTTTCAAAAGTTATCGTGTTTACCCCTCCATACGTACTTGATAAATCTACACCATAAGCCACTAAAACCACTTTTTTATGTAAAAATAGCAATTAATCGATTTAAAAAAATAAGTTCAACAATCATTTATCTTTCTGACAATGTGCTTTTTATATAATTTATATGCTCAAAATGATTGTTAGTTAGTTATTTCATGCGACAAAACGGAATCTTGATTTCTAGACGCTAGTAAAACATAACTACGCGCTTTGCGCTTAAGGCATGCAATTAACCGATCGATCACGTGAATCGAATACTAGCATACAGGCACGGCACCGGCGCTGGCATCAGCCCGGCTGCCGGAAAACAAAAATGTGTAGAATATATGGCATGTGTTTCCAGTTACCTGCGCCGGCGGCGTTGATTCCTACCGGTGCCGCCACCGGCGCAGTGACAGCAAGATTCCCGGCAAGTATTTTGTACGTATTGTAACCGTGTGCGTGATCGTGTGCGCGGGTTGAGTTATAATCTATTCGCTTAAATACGGTCACCTTTATGCCGCACCGCCTTGGCACGTGCCGCAACCTGTCAAAGGCGCCGCTTCGAAATCAAAGGTCGCCGCGTGTGGCGTACAACGGCAGGAAAATTTGGCACTTTAAAATTTAAAACCAAGTGCTGTAGTGAAAGATTATTTGCTAATTAACTTGTATTTATTATTTATATTCGTATTTTATTACAATAACTATAAGCATAAAATAGTATTCTATTTAATTCTTAGAAGAGAAAAAACATTTATTTAACGAACTCAGAAAGAAATTAAAAAAGAATAAGTTCGCCTCCGGGTGTACCGAAAATCTTAGCGAATATACTATAACTTAGGACTGAAGGGACGAGTTGAGATTGAGACTCGAAAATGATGAAATGTCTCCTCGCTTAAGCGGAAGTAGTTGGAGAATATTTTGGGGTCTGTTTTCAACTTTTCAAATTTGGTATAACATGTCCCTTCTATGTATCTCATTTTTAAGATTGAATATATTCATAATTTGATTTCTCTGCGTTAATTATATTTTCGTCTTAAATGTAAGATGTCTCTTAATAAATGAATACGACTTGACGAGACCATTTTAACGTATTTTAGAATTGAAGTCTGCATTAATACTGCCCAAGAACCGAGTTTAAACTGGCACAGGCACCGGCCCTGTGAAAAAACGGAGTCCCGGCGTCGGTATCGTACCGGTGTCGTGTCGTGTTTCCGAGTGGAAAATCGCCCGTTCTCACACGACCCTTCGCGGGACTGTATATATATACATTGATATAACTACTATGACACCTTATTGCTATCACTTATCGCGTTCCATGAGCTTATCACACGTAACCCATAAATTTAAATTATAATCAAATAATTTTCATATTTCGCTCGTATTACGCAGCTCATTAACTACGTAGTGCAAGATTCTAAATTAACTCAAAGCTGGTTTCAAAATATACTCATATAATAAAATAATAGGCTTCAATTTCTCGGAAACAGACTGATCATTTTTAATAGGGAACGTTATTCCGTCTCGCGAACACGTATTGAAAGCCATCCTTATGTTTAATTTACCGGAAAATACCGCTGTCTTGCGAAGAACCAGCAAACACACCAAGTGGGACAATGAAAAAAATAACGGTTCATAATTACGTTATATTACACAATTATAAACAAAACAAAAAGTACCAATAAAAATCATATTAGAATAGATAAATTATTTAATATTATAATAACAGGCAATATTTTAAAGTTGACACTCCTTTAGGACCCATAAATGATAAAACCTACACGGAGGTATTTCCTGACACAAACCCGGTTCGCTTCACAGCTAAACAGGTGGTGGGGAGGTCCCTCTGGTATGATGACCTCGGCGTTGGGCATTTACATCATGCTGGTGACCATCTTCCTAGGGTATTGGATTTGTTCTTTTCACTGTGCCTAGGACATAGATATCTTCCAAATAATTTAATGAGAACTATTGTTGTTCCTACTCTCTCAAAAATAAAAATGGGGACATCTCGGACCTCGTAACCAACTATATACCTATATCGTTGGCTACAATATTAGCACAGGTGCTGGACGGTCTACTTGATGGGTATTTAAGAAAACAATTGCAGCTACACGATGCCCAATTCGGTTTCCGGTCAAATTTTTCAATAGAGAGTGCCATTTTGGCCCTCAAGCGAACAGGCGAGTACTATACGGACAGAAAAATACCTGTGTATGCTTGTTTTCTACATATTTAAGAAACTAACATTAGTATTTAAGGTGCGCAATGTGTTACTAACAAATTATGGATCAAGGTTTGAAATAAAATAATTATTATTATTATCAGTATTATAACCCTTGGTGGACAAATTTTGTATATTTTCTGGGAATTGGTTGTAAAAACGTAAACATTGTCCACAGATTAAGTTACTATCTCTGTACCATTATGATGTGGAAATTATTTTATTCTTTTTTGCCACTTTAATGATATAAGTCAAATAAATAAAATAAAAAAATGTAAAATAATTAAAAATATATTGGTAAATCCAATTGAGCATGCCTTCGCATTAAAAATAACGTATAGCATGATTAAACGGATTTTTTTTAAAGTAGTTTAAATACATTTCGACAGCACTATCGGCTTCAACACCCTCGAAAACCATGAAAATGACACCTATGATGAAAAAATTGGTACCTAATTCAGCCGCCATCTTGGATTTACATTTCGACAGTACTATCGGCTTCAACACCCTCGAAAACCATGAAAATGACACCTATGATGAAAAAATTGCTACCTACTTCAGCCGCCACCTTGGATTTACATTTCCACAGCACTATCGGCTTCAACACCCTCGAAAACCATGAAAATGACACCCAAGATGAAAAAATTGATATCTATTGCAACCGCCATCTTGGATTTACATTTCGACAGCACTGTCATCTTCGACACCCTCGAAAACCCTGAAAATGACACCCATGATGAAAAAATTGGTACCTACTTCAGCCGCCATCTTGAATTTACATTTCGACAGCACTGTCAGCTTCAGCACCCTCGAAAACCATGAAAATGACACCCATCATGAAAAAATTTATACCTATTGCGGCCGCCATCTTGGATTTACATTTCGACAACCCTTCAACACCCTCGAAAACCATGAAAATTTCACCCATGACAAAAAAGTTGATACCACTTACTTTTAGTACATACTACTATTATTTATTCTGTGCTTTTAAAATATTGTAATAAAAAAATCTCTTATTATTATTATTATCAAGTACTTAAGAAATTTGGTTATTCGAATATTGTGTACAGCGATCTTTTTGAGCCGCTGCAAACAACCGAAATAACGTCCACTCATGACGGCGACTGACGGCGAAGCCGGCGAACTGATATATACAGTAATCTATGGCGATGGCGAACTGAGTATGTGAGTAAACTACTCTGTGGCTGTAGCTCCCCATTTACAGAAATAATTTTATACAAGGCTACCAAATCAACGAAAATTTCGCCATTTTGGAGCCGATAAAAATTAATTATAGCTAAACAAAACAAAATTACACTGCCATTTACATTCAGTGGCTTCCCACATGATAGATGAAGAGATTAAAAAATAGATTGAGTTAAACAATTGATATTTTCAAAAGTTATAGCGTTTACACGCCTTGGGGACGTGATAAATCCACACCATAAGCCACTAAACCCTTTTTTTTATTTAAAAATAGCAATTAATCGATTTAAAAAAATATTAATAAGATCAACAATCATTTATCTTTCTAACAATGTGCTTTTTATATCATTTATATGTATAATATGATTGCTGGATACGATTTCATGCGACAAAACGTTGGAATTTTGATTTTTAGGCGTTAGTAGAACATACCCACGCGCTTTGCGCTCGGCATGCAAAATACTAAAAAAGCCTTTTATTTACTTACTTAATTTAACAGCTTTTAAAGTTGGCACTTTAGCTCCAAACACTGTCTCAGCACCGACTTTAGAAGCTTTTATGTGAAAGTTATTTTAGTTTTTTGAGGTCGGTCCTGTATTAGTTTTTAAGTTTTAACATTTGACCATTTTAAGACTCCTTTCATAGTAATAACTCGAATTTCACCTAAGTAATATTTTTTATAGAATGAGGGTGAGAAGCAAGCACACAGTCTATCCGATGCTACACGTTTTAAAATCAAAATGCAGATGCATTGTCAGCCGTGAGGATTAAGATATAATGCCTCATTTCCAGTAAAAAGGATCTCCGGTTCTCTACACTCACCATACGAAAACAGCCGTATTGTGCTGTTTTACGCTGTCAAGGCATGGTCCTACCTCATTCGAGCCAACCCAATTGTGCTGTAGCTATAAAGCCGCGTATCCACCAAAAATGTTGACAACAGTTATGTTTCCAACTGCTTACAATTGTTTCCAACAAGCGTCTCCACCGAGAGAACAAATGTTAGCAACAAGCGTATTCCTTTAATGTTGCCGCTGAAAATGGAAACAAATTTTGTTGGCAAATTTTGTGTTGGCAACAAAACTTTGGTGGAGACGCGGCTTAATACAGATGCAGCATGTAGCAGCTCTAACACTTAAAATATTATTCCCTATTTATCCATCTATCACTATGTGGAATTTTCTCTTCAAATGTGAATAGAACGAACTTATTTAATTAAAAAAAAACATAATTTAAATCGATTCTCAAATTTTGAGAAAATAGTGTCAAGCTACATACAAAATATGTTTTTTTTTTAATAAAATAAGTGTGACAAACGAGCATACAGTTCAACTGATGGTAAGTGATTTCTGTGGCCCACAGATATCTACATTTATCATCAATTAAGAATTAAAATGCGTTGTCACCCCTGAATCATTACTGTCATTCATTCATTTTTAGTGACCCGAAACCGACTCGTCTTGATCGGATTCGAGTCACTCATTTTACGATCGTGGTTATTCAGGTCGATCATGCAAATGGATCATTTCGAGTTTCAGTACTCTGTGATTGGTTGGACCCGCTCGATAACTTCGTTTATCAGACATTACATACTCTTTGGTCGTAAGTCAATCGTTTGATGCAGAACGTTCAAAAAATTTAATAGCAATCATCACCACTGATGCGACCCAGGTCAAATGAACGAATCATTCACGATTGACACATATCACCTCTGAGGACCATGATATATTTAATGCCCTTTTTGAAGCCGGCTAAAAAGCTTGTTTGCACTGTGAACAAAACACTATAAATTAAACATACATACGTCAGTGGTGTAAACAAAATCACACGGTCACACCCTCCTTGTTCAAATTTGTACACTATTTGTTTTAATTTATCATAAAACACACAAGCACGCGCCTTGCTCGAGATAACGAAAAAAATATTTTAAAACGTCGTTCTTAAAACGTCTATTCTTCTGTTATTCATTTTTGTAAGGAATTGCTCCATAGCTGGAATATTAATAACATGTATCATCATTACCGCCCTACAATGTCCACTTCCATTTATAGATGATAATAACCCCATGGAAATGAGGTGACCGCTACCAAGCTATTTCTAATTTATTGTGTTGTTAATTTGTGTAACATACATGATTGTAAGCTGTTATTTAAAAAAAAAGTCCCGCTGGGTTTCTTGCTGGTTCTTCCCAGGAGAGAGGTTTTTTTTCGAACCAGTGGTAATTATACAAAAGAGTGACTTTCAATAAGTATTATTTATAATTTATATTGAATAAAAAAGTTTCTGTTTCTGTTTCTGTTTCTGTTCCAAACATAGGCCTCCCCCATAGATTGCTACATAGGGGGATATTGGTCCTGTTGAGGGCTAATAATTTCCTGCTCACCAGATGTCGCTAGTTGACACTGAGGTAAAGTTTTTTTGTTACACAATGTAATTTAATTCAGAAGTTGTTTTTTTTAATAAAAGCTTTTCAGTTTCTAGAGTATTATATTAATACACAAAACAATGCGTTAGTGGTTTGCTCTTTAATTTTTTGCACTTTTTTTACTCTTTTTTTATTTTTCTACATTTATGAATATCTGTGGTTTTGTTTATTTATTTTTAATGTTATTAATATACAATATTGCTAATAGTACAGGAAGAAACAATAACTTTTACATTTTTCGAACTAGGTAAATTCCCCGCTATGAAATCTGTCAAATATATGTCAAATATATAAATATACCTCACTTTCTAGTGGCGCCGCCCCGGTGGCAGAAAAAGTCGTGGACGCCCTCGTTCCCGCGTTTGTCAGGCGGCTTACACGTATGGATGCGGGTTACACACAATCGCAGTTCTTTATTATTTTGAGTTTTTATCAAGAAGATGCTGCTGCCGAGCTGTTTCAGTTTCCCTCTGACTCATACGCTGCCACTAACACGGCCATAAATAGAAGAATTGCAGTAAATATTTCTCTTGGGGACCTCGACTGCTCGTCATTACACTGTAATATCGAAATGACTGACTTCTTAATAGAAGTCAGTTTTCTAGTCTCAGGCATTACATATGTTATTAACATGAATAACCATTATTTAAAATTTTATCTGTCTCTCTGTGTGTTCGAGCTAATCTTCTGAATGGCCGGACTGATTGTGATGAAACTTCACAAACAGGTAGAGAGCAGTGCCAGGAGTGATCTGGTTGATATTTTATCCTAAAAATGTGGACATTAAAAATAAAACGAAAAATTGATAAAATAAATGGTCATTAATTATCTCAAATCTAAACATCCTACGGGACGGTTGGCTACATTAAACAAAATCGCTTTCCGCCGTTTGTACCTAGGCTTAGGTCTTTTAAACCTGACAACAGATTTTATTGTTTTCGTCAATAGACAGAATGATTTAAGAAAAAGGTTTATGTGTATAATACATGTTTTATGTATGTTTTTTTACGTGGTAGAGCCATGCTGCAGCTATATTAATCGTATAGTTGTAGCACAAATGGGTCGGCTCGACCGGGGCAGGAGCACGCTCTCACAGAATACCAGCGTAAATTAGCAGCTTAATGCTGTTGTGTTTCGTATGGTGAGTGTACAGAACTGAAGATCCTTTTACTAGAAAAGAGGCATTCCATCTTAGTCCTCACGGCTGACAATGCATCTGCATTTTAATTCGCAACGAAGATAGATGTAAATGCCTATAGGCCACAGCAACCATTTACCATCAGGTGGACTGTGTGCTCGTTTGTCACCTTTATTCTATAAAAAAATGTATATTATATAATTCTTCTGTCCGTGTGTATGTGACTGAACTCCTAAACGGCTGGACCGATTTTGATGAAATTTTACGTGTGATTAAGTTGATTAGAGAATGGTTTAGATTCACAATTGGACCCGATAGGTGGCGTTGTTGTCGAGATCCAGAAATCAACCGTGTAAAGCCTGGGCAGGTCGCTAGTTCCTATAATAAGAAGGGTCATTGATCAGCTATGGTCTTAAAATATAAAAATATATTTTTTGTCTCTTTCAGGTGTTCGTAGCTCGAGAAATGTTCGTTGCCCGTTTCCTATGGTTGTTACTATGTTATGCTCAGGACGCAAGAAGCAATCTCCTTGACGATTATGCTGATATCATAAACAACATACTCTCACCAGTTGATGACAGAAGTGTCTCGCTACCTGTACAGTTAGGAGTGGATAAGAGCTCCGGGTGCATTTGCAGAACCAACAAAAACCATAAGATCATCGTTTGCTTCGGAAACTATGAGTGTCGCAGGTTTCCCAAGGTATGTTCCTTGAAGTCACGTTTTCAACTGCTTTGATAACATACTTTTTATATCATATAAGTGTCTGTCGGTAATATCAGAATAACTGCCTTTTACCGAGCTTGAAGGTTGTTTTCATGACGTTGAGACATGATAACTATTTATTTTATTTCAATATTTTTACTTTTTTATTTCATTTTAAAAAACATTACCTCCACGCTAGAATTTTCTCCTATATAGTGAAGACAGTTTACAAACACAAATTGCACAAGGACAAACATCCAGACCCGGAACAATTATTTGTAGGCCATACAGATACTTGCTGCGTGCGGTATTCGAATCCGCGGCCCCCAGCGCAGCAACTCATTGATAAGTCACTGTGCCACGGAGTCGTTCTTGTCTGTCTGTGTGCCTGCCTATTTGTCTTTCCGGTCTAATTTTTGGAATGGCTATCTAATCTAATCTAGTAGAAGATGCAGAGCGTGCATAAGAGCTAATGGTACCGATTTTGAGCACTTCCTGTAAGAAATTTCAATTCAATAAATGTACTTTAAATGTCTTAATTTGTTTCATTTTCTTGTTTTAGTAAATTCGTTTGTAATAACATTAATTTTGTTTGCGGGATCCCAACTCTCCAACTTAATTTTAATTTTACTTGAAATTTGAAAAAATGACCCTTGGCCAACTTAACAACAATATTCTTTACATTGAAAGCTAGAAATACCAAGTGATCACTCAGGTGACGACACATTTTGTTTTTACACTACAAGCGGTCAAACTTTTGGGAAAAAGTTGCAAAACATGGTTTTGTTTAGAAAAATATTTGTTTAAAAGTAACTGTAAATGTACCACCAAAATGGCAGTTAGTATTTGATAGCATAGCTACCAAAAAAAAGGGGCGAGAAAAATTTTCTAAATTTTCTCGACATCAAGAACAATAATTGTACCTATTTACTAGCAAATAAAGAATTTGAATTTGAAACCAATCTTGATTTCCCTGAACAAGGCTGATTTCAACTGCTGTAAACCAGTATATGTGATAAATCTGAGCAACATAACCTTAACTAAGTATATATACTTTCAAAATTGTATCTAGCTGAACGATATTATTATCTACCTAAATCAAAACAAAATGGTTAAATTATCACTGTCTAAACAGAGAACGTCAAGCTTTACCAGCATTGGCTATTTATATAACAATTATTTTGGAGCCCGATGGCTTAATTAGCTAATAATGACGGATAGTTGATAGTAAAAATATTTAAAATATCCAGACTGGTGATGGGCAGCAGCGTCAGAAGTTTTTTTTTAATAAAAAGGTGACAAATGAGCACACGTTCCAGCTAATGGTAAGTGGACGCTGTAGCCCATAAACATCTACATCTATCTGCGGGATGGCATGCTTCGTTTCCAGTTAAAAGGGTCTCCGTTTCTCTTCACTCAACATATGATATTTTACTACGTGGTAGAGCCACACTGCAGCTATATTATGGTTGTAGAACGAATGGATCGGCACGACCGAGGACCCATTTTACTGGAAACAAGGCATTCCATCGTAGTCCTCAGGGGTGGCAACGCATATGCATTTCGATTCTTAATAGAAGATAAATGTAGATGTCTATGTGCCACAGCATCCACTTACCATCAGCTTGTGCTGTGCTCGTTCGTTACCCTCATACTGTTAAAAAATTGATTCACCGCAGCATTAAGCTGCTATTTTACGCTGGTATTCTATGAGAGCGTGGTCCTTCCCCGGCCGACCCACATCTGATACTGCGAACGTCAATCTAATCGCCAAGCGTGATGATTAAGGCAAACCTTTCTCACAACAGCAGAGACCCATGCATCAAGCACTGGACTTTTAGGAACCGAGGAAGAAGAAGAATTAGAAGCCGATGCGATAATCATACTTTGGTTGAATTCAATATATAAAAGAAGCTTACCTTGGTCATGTTTGGATTTTAGATGAATTTAATGCAGTAACTGTTTTTACAATTTCGTAGTTCAGTTGGTTAGGTGAATCTGAACAAGGTGGAGTCTTAACCTCTAGTCGCCTTCATTCGCCTCCTCTCTTTTCAACTTTACATAGTCCCAGTCGCGATAAAGAGATTAATGATTATTCATCCCTTGTATCTGATGTTGTTGTATCAATGACCGTCGACTTCGACATCTAAAAAATGATATTCTTTCTTTTTCTTCTTTCGAAAATTCTTATGGCTCATCATATAGCAGCATTAATATGCATGCCTGCAAGCGGGAAGTTCCTCAATCCAGGAGATCCATTCGTACTGCAGACATAAAATATAATACATATTTTTAAGTATATTTTTCTTATCTTGTACCTGCCAATCTTAGAGTATTAAACTAAATACTCTAAGCTGCCAATATAATGTTTTATTCCATTTTTCCCAGAGTTGATCGATAGAGAATAACCATAAGATATTACATCCGCCCTTTGTAACCCTTAGCCGAAGGTGATTTCAATAAATAGATAAATATATAAAATTTAATAGCGTGGCTTAACCACGTGATGTTTTCTTGTGATCACGTGATGTATTCATACTTCTGGTTATATTGACATATTTCCATTTCAGGTAAAACTTCAAAGCGACCTATTACGAGTGAGGACAACAGTTATAACAACAATCCTCGCCGGAGAGCTCGATTCCCTTGGACATTTGAAGGTTTTGCAAATAGAAGCAAATCACAGACTCCAGTACTTGGAGCCAGGTCTATTCCGTAACTTAACGAAATTGCAACAATTGTCCATATCCTACAATACAAGACTCCACACAATTTACGAAGGCACATTTAAAGGTCTAACTAGCCTACGCAATTTGACTCTAGTCAACAATGGTTTTACCAATATATTAGATTTAACATTAGCATTTAAACCAAGCATTTTACCTTCATTGAAAGGGTTAGATTTATCAGAAAACTCTTTAGAGATAATACCAGAGAACGCTTTCGATGCAATGGAAGGTACGACATTGAAAAGACTTGATATTAATCTATGTAGACTGGAATTCATACATCCTAATAGTTTTCAACCACTTTTAATGTTAAAGGAACTACGAATCGGTGAAAACGATTTAAATTCAACTCTGATAGGTAATTTCTTAACGAAAATGATAGAAAAAGGTATAAATTTAATCCATCTTGACCTCTCCGGAATGGGATTTCGAAAGCAACCGCCCAAAAATTTATTGAACATAATTGCAAATTCGACTATAGAAAGATTGATCCTAGCTCAGAATCAATTCGAAATAATTACCGATGATTCATTTCCAGCGATGGTAAATTTGGAAGTACTGGATTTAAGAAAAGTTTTAGCAATATCTATTGCTCCTGATGCATTTAATCCCATAAAATTTCCAAACCTACGCATTTTATTGTTAGGCGGTAATAACCTACCTGGAATACATCAGAAACATATTTCAAATCAGCAGCTTTTACTTTTAGACCTATCATCAAATAAAGGTAGCAATTTGAATCCAATGTATTACGAAATCGACAGAGACACCTTTATTTATTGCAAAGAATTGAGAGTATTGAACCTTGCATATAACAGAATCAAATCCGTTTTCGATTACACATTTAGAGGTTTGAGCAATTTGAAAATACTCAGCTTGGAGAACGGAACATTGTTTCATATTGGTGGTGGCACGTTTGAGCCAATGCGACATTTAGAAATGCTGAATCTGGCGAATAATCCTCTTACAGCCAACCAAAATTTATCTAGTGCTCAATTTGAAGGATTGAATGAGTTAAAAATATTGATCCTTAAAAATTGTGGAATCAAACATTTGTACGATGACGACAATATATTTGAAATGATGCCAAATCTAACACATTTAATTCTCAGAAATAACCAATTATACTACATTACTGCCGAAACATTAAAACCTTTGAAGCTGTTACAAGTGCTTGACTTGAGCGAGAATCTTTTGGTTTCTTGGTGGAAATCACTATTTCTAGCGTCTGGTGTTCGCCCAAATAACCTATACTTAACAAATAATAAAATTTCACACTTTACTATAAGCATGATACAGGATATAAATTATTTACTAAACAATCCTCGCACAGCAAATTCTTCCACTGAAATAGACTTGATGAACAATATTTTCATTTGTGACTGCACTTCGATGTACAAAACGTACATGTGGTTGCAAGTTAACGGCACTTCACTTCTCAAAACGTACTTTACTAGTTCAAGGTTTCAGTGCAGCAGTCCGGATGTGTGGGAAGATAGAAGAGTTGCGGATTATTTATCATCTATCAAAACCTTGCGTTGTTTAATGTACGAAAAAATTTCCAACATCATGTTTCTAATATGGACAGCGCCGTCTATAGTAACAATTCTTTTGGTAACTGGAATTATTGCAGGCGTTTATAAATACAGGATTTATATCAGGTATTGGTTGTTCCTAGCGAAAATTGCTGTTGGAAGAAACTTAAGAGAAAGAAAATCTTTAAAAGCTGAAACTATACCAAGCAAAGGCTATAGATTCGATGCTTTTGTATCGTATTGTAACGAAGACAGAGAGTTTGTTGCAGAAATGATTAATCAATTAGAGGCTACGCCCCCATATTTAAAATTGTGTATATACGAAAGGGACTTTGAGATAGGTTCGTTTATTTCTGAATCAATCCTAAACAGTATTAATGAGAGTAAATATATAATTTTAATAATTAGTAATAACTTTGCAAAATCTCAATGGTGTAGATGGGAAACACAACTTGCTGAGTATCATAGATTGTTTCTAGAAGATGGGACGGCGTATGATCCTCTAGTGCTTATTAAGATAGATAATGTAGAAAATAAATATATGACAACAACTCTAAAGTACCTGCTGAAAACAAAAATATATCATTTTTGGGACGAATCGCATCCTGAAGAGTTCTGGATGAAATTAAGGAAAGTTTTAGCAAAGAATTTATAATGAATTTAAATATTAATTGTTTTAATAAACAAATGTACACTTTTTAGTTATCTTAATATTGTTTTCATAACCTCACGTATACAGCTATTGCTAAATAAATTAACGGGGAATTTGTCAACTATTCTGAGATTATTAAGAGAATCAGGCGTGATCCGCGTACTTTTAGTCTCACCTAGTTTGAAGATCATCTCAAGCCCTCCCTCAATTGTCCCAGCACCACTACTCCCAACATATCCTTCATAACCATCTGTAATACGACAAATGTTTCGCCACTGAACGAGGCATCCTCAGGTGAAGTAGACTCTGTGATGGCTGACCGCAATTAATGAAGTGCGAGAGGTGCTCTTCAAACTAGGAAAGACTCATCATTTTATTCTATTACGCGAATCTTAGCTAATCAATTTTAAACATTTTTACTTTTCAGAAGACCATTTCATTTGTCAGCAGTGCACTTTGCTGAATTAAAATGGGGCGTAGACGAAAAATTCAGACTGTTGACGGAAGTTACATTTGAGAATTATTGTCAAAGTTTATTACTGAACGTAGGTTCCTTAGATTCATCATGGCGAGCTTTTTGCCAAAATTGCTAGGCGTGTTGGCAACTACAGTTCCTTTATTATTATTATTATTATATATACTACTGCAGCCCATGGAAATCTGAAAGCATCTTCCAAGAAAAATGAAGGTTACAGATGCGTTATCAATTCTGACGACTGAGCTAAAAGCCTGTAATGATACTGACTGTCTATATATACCTTTCATACTAAAACACAGTCCAAATACTTCTATTTTGCGGCAGAAAAAGGTTTTTTATAGGATAAGGGTGACAAGCGAGCACACAGTCTACCTGATAGTAAGTGGTTGCTGCGGCCCATAGACATCTACATCTATCCTCGATTACGAATCAAAATGCAGATGCGTTGTCACCCTTGAGGACTAATATGGAATACCTCTTTTCCAGTAAAAAGGGTTTCCGGTTCTCTATACTCACCCTACGGAACACAGCAGTGATAAGCTGCTATTTTACGCTGGTATTCTGTGAGAGCGTGGACCTTCCGCGGTCGAGCCGACCCATTCGTGCTACAACTATACTACTAATATTGTTGCAGCATGGCTATATCACGCAAAGGTAAGAGGGTGGTACCTACTCAGACAGATTTCTAGGCAGAAAAGAAGTTAGGAATAACTAGTAGATGTATGGAAAAAAATTTTGGCATTTCCTATAAAATCTCACATGGTAGATATTGGTATGTCGCCATCACACGGTAGCACTCACTAACATGACATTTTAGCTAGACCATTACGTGGTTGGACCATGGTGCATATATATTATAGTTATAGCATGAATGGGTCGGCCCTACTGAAAAGGAGCACGCTCTCACAGGATACCAGCGTGAAATAGTAGCTTAATGCTGCTGTGTTCCGTAGAGTGAGTATAGAGAACCAGAAACCCTTTTTACTGGAAAAGAGGTATTCCATCTTAGTCCTCACGGGTGACAACGCATCTGCATTTTGATTCGTAATCGAGGATAGATGTAGATGTATATGGGCCACAGCAACCACTTACCATCAGGTGGACTGTGTGCTCGTTTGTCACCCTTATGCTATTATATAGGATGAGGGTGACAAACGAGCACCTGATGGTAAGTGGTTGCTGCGGCCCATAGACATCTACATCTATCCTCGTTTGCGAATCAAAATGCAGATGCGTTGTCACCCGTGAGGACTAAGATGGAATGCCTCATTTCCAGTAAAAAAGGCCTCAAATCTCAAAAGTTGGGCTTTTACGGACCGATAAAAAAAGAAAAAAGAAGAAGAAGACAGGAATAACTAACTGAAAAGCCGCCTGCTATTCTTGTCTTATTGGCTATTCTTGTTATTTTGCTAGTTTTTGTAATCTGGTAACTAATACTAGTTAATACAGGGTGCCAAGTGCGAGATGTTGTTTTACGCGCTCGATATCGAGAAAGTTAACTACAATTTGTATGGAATAAAATCAGCGCCAACTAGTGGCAATAATCGGAATCACCATCGAGCATTGACTCTCATTCGTCAGTGAGAACTTTAACGCACGTGATTGGTTGGAGCGGCAATCGAAACGTAAAATTTTACGCGGTCGATATCGAAAAAGTTTTCACCTAAATTTTTACAGTGAGATAGAAGAGTGAGAATAATTGTTGAAGAGTTAATTTTATTTCATTTTGTGAGAACGATATATAATTTAGGCAGGCCGTTTTTTTTTTCGTTATCTATTATTATTCGTTATTAATGAATAACTAATAATAATAGATGACTACTATTATAAAGCCAGTGCTGAAGCAAGAGCTTGTGCATATTTTAGTCCGTTGTTACACCCCAATGACAGGTAGGTAATTTAAGGATAGATATCGCCTTTTCCAAGAAAGTATTCAAGTTTTTGTGTAAATAGCGTTTGATAAATCCAAGTTCCTAACATCAATATTTAATAATTAAGTCAGTAGTAAGTATCATAAGTTCACTTAACACTAAGTAACTAAATTACATTTACTGCTCCATAAAACCATAAATGTCAACATAAAATCATATTAGAATGAAAACACCTTCATGTTTTTTTGCTTTCAATTTAATACTTTCTATAATTAACATTAAAATAAAATGGCTAATTCTCAATCTCATAATAATAACACAAACTGACGAAACCTTGATCAAATTACGAAACATAAACAAATAGCTAATAATGAATTGTGATTGCGATTATTGCCACTAGCTGGCGCTGATTTTATTCTATACAAATCGTAGTTAAGCCCGCTTTTCACTACGGGATATAATCTATACTAATATAATAAAGCGGAACAGTATTTTTTGTTTTTTTTTTTGTTTGTTTAAACGCGCTAATCTCTGGAACTACCAGTCCGATTTCAAAAATTATTTATGTATATTATAGCCAGATTCATGTGGAATAGTATAGGCTATCTAGCATTAAGCTATATCACGCAGCTAGCCTTAAATATGGATATTTGTTAAGCAAGTCAGAAGAAAAAGCACTCCCGAAAAGATTTATCCGCGTACGCTGGTGTTATCGTTAGGGATATGTAAATACAATGTTCTAGAAAAATATAGATCTTTACTCCGTCTAAAAAAAAGTCCGCGATACCATATGTCTATTTCTTATACATAAGCCATAATTAGGTATTTTGTGACAAAAAATATTGAAAATTTAAAAGTGATTTATGAGCGTTTTTATTAGGCATGGCCTAATTATCCTTACGAACGAAAGTTACTTCATCATCAAGACAATTTTATGTAGATAAACTTTGTTCTTTATACCATGTTGTTTGGACGTATAGTTTAAGATATAATGTAAAATTAAAATAATTCAATACTTGGCTGGGCGCGCGAACTACGTAAACCCTAGCCGCCCGGTGAGAACTGCGAGAAGCCAGTATAGAAAGCTTCTAAGAGCGTGGTTAGTTCAATCATTATAGCTAAAATAAATTGAAAATTAATTGAGTACTTTTATGACAATGATTAGTTACATCTTTATTTCTGAACTCTTTCATTTCACGTTGCTATCGTTTTTTGAAAATTTAATTGATTAATAAGTATAAGAGTTTTATAGCTCAAGAACCATTTCATGCCTACACATTTCTCATGTAATCGTGTACGGATTTCTTTAAAACTGGAAAAAACCGCGTTTCGTGACACTTTCTGTGTCGTGGGGGGGGGGGGACGCTCAACCGGGAGGGGGAGGGAAAGTGGATAAAACTTAACTTCGCTCTACATCATACATAATATGCCGACAGATAAAAGTACTCCATTAATTGTGCCAATTTTTCCATCCATTGCCATCAAATAAAATATTTAATTTCAATTATAAAATGCTTTAGGGCATGTCACGCACCACCGACACGTGATGACGCGGGTGAAACCGCGGGGCACAGCTAGTATAATATATATTACATCTCGAGATATAAATTAATATCGCTCACCATACATTTTATATGGAACCGTTTACACTGTGCTATAATATATATTACATCTCAAGCTATAAATATTTTTTCGATCGACCGAGCGATATTTTCATTTTATATTTCTCCCCCTGTACCCCGCACACTGTTCCGTGCCCCCGCAGACGGTGTACGGGGTAAAGGGGGGTAATTCAATGACCAATGATGAATGCACACTGGTTAAAAGATATATCTCACAGTGTGAAAGCCAATCACGGGATATAATTTATATTTCGGGATATAATATATATTATATCCCATAGTGAAAAGCCAGCTTTAACGTTCTCGATATCGAACGCGTAAATAAACAAAATCTCCCACTTGGCACACTGACCACTGTTCGAACTACTCGAAAGGGACAGATCAGGTTACATTACAAAGCGGCAACTGTGTTTCGCTTCGCCAAGTACTGACTGCGACCCCTTTCGTCAGGTTCGACAATGTCTACTTTATATATAACTAGCTGACCAGGCAGACGTTGTTCTGCCCTTTCCGGACGACCATTTGCTTTCCCGAAAAAACTCCTGAAATTAGCAATAAAAAAATTGAGGGTCACTTATCGGGATAAAAATTATCCTATCTCTCAAGTTGGACCAAACTGCACACAGTCTGCAATTTTTTTTTAAATCGGTTCTATTTATTGAATACTTACAGCAACACGTGGTGGTTATACTTCTAAATTGTAGCTTATATTAAACGTTTACATTTTTAACATAGCGCCATCTATTAAATATTTACTCAATCTAGTCAACAGATATCGTCATCTGACAGAATCGTTTGGAGTTAACAGATAATTGTGACTGTCAAATAATAGGCAAATAATTTTCAATAAAATAATATTGTATTGCGACTATAAACTGAGATGTAAGCTATCCTATCTTTTAAGTTGGACCAAACTGCACACAGTGTGCAAAATTTCATTGAAATCTGTTCAGTAGTTTAGGAGTCCATCGCGGACAAACAACGTGACACGTACTTTTTATATATAAAGATAATAATATCTTATAATAATAATATGCCCCCTAAAATCCAACCACACGTCCTGTTCCGAACATCTGAACACGTGGTGGGCGGGCAACACTACATTTCTATTACTGCAGTGGCCAACGTGGCAAAGATAACCCATTCAAATCATGGAGACACGATCAAAGAATGCCGCTACCCGGGGATTATCGCCGGGGCACACCTGGAGCTGACGCTGGGTGTTGCAGTGAACAAGCCGTCGGCGGTGCGGAGTTGAGTAAGCGGGCTCCCACCGGGTCACCCGTAAATGCTACAACCAAAGAAACACATTTAAACTTATCCAAAAAGATATCTCCTTCTACATTACAACCGTGCAACTCAAGTACTGATTCTAATACACCCTCACTTACACTAGTAACTGAAGATAATAGATAATCCGTAATCCCTGCCTCTGATGTTGCGCAGGAGGCTGCTCATGCCTTTATACCTACGTCCACAAAAGCAGGAAAGCCCAGGATGCGCATGAAATGGACATCTGATGTTAGTACATTTATCATATTACTATATCACGAAGTTAGAAACCGATTTAACCACGTGTAGAACCTTTCTTCAACAAAAATTTACGGAACAGTACACAGGAATAAAAGTCCCAGAACAAAGATTATCTGATCAAAGAAGAGTAATAGTACGTAATAAGCTATTAAGTAACGAAATTCTGAGTCGATTACAAGAAGAAGTAAGGAATATATTAATTGAAGAAGAAAAGACACAAAGACTCATATACCGCAATATCAACGTTGGCAAAATGTAAACAACTACAATCATACAATTCCTCACACCATCCTAGCACTCAATTTAAAAATAACACGCATTCGCAATCCACAAACTTAATGATAGAGGTACCAGACATGCAACTGCAGACACAAAATCCATTAACTAGAGGCACACCAATGTACCAAAATTGTAATCTTATGTTAGACATATTCACTCAAACAGATACCCTGGTAACAAACACCATGATAATTGAAAACAAAATAGAAACACTAATCCTAGATGAGATAGACAACGATTTAATGAAATCACAATTAAGGGAAAAACTACAAACCGTTATCTTAAAATATGCTGGAATAGACGCTATAGTGCGACCTAAACTCCCAAAGCTTAAATATAGCAGACAACTCTTAAAACTAATACACATATTTAATAATAACATTTTGAGTCTATAGATACATGATACCTCAAAAATTACTGATGTTCACACAATTATTTACTGTACTGCATTTGTAATATCTCAAGAATTAGGATACAAAATTACTTATGATGATAGGCTCACAAAACGTAGTATAGATATTTTCGCAACACTTTTACCCAAAGCCAAAAAACAACTGATGCTGCACTTAAAAAAAAACATATATGTTATGATATTTCTTTTCACTTTTGCTTTTTATTATATTATGCATATATATTGTATAAGTTTATTTTTATTTTTGTTTGTACTAAGCAATACTAAGTAAGACGTGGATAATGTAGTTGATTGTACAATTATCCATTCCATTTGTAATTTAAAATTCTATTCTGTGTAATACCCATTATAATATTGTTTGTTGTCCCAAATAAATTAAAAAAAACGTAAACAGGATACCACATCAATCTGGCAGATATGACTACAAGGAGATATACTTTAGTTGGGCTCAGATATAGGTAAACTCACACAATATATTTTTATGAACAGAAGATCTAAGAAGATAGAGGATAGAGTTACAGCGATATTTAAAAACACAATTTTACACACAAGACATGAAAGCAACAATAGCAGACCGGAAGAATTCCTTGATACCCTAAAACAAAAATCAGCTTTTAAATAGAATAGACTAAAAAGGTATAAAAAATCACTACAGAGAAAGCAGGACAATAATTTATTCATAAATAACGAAAAAATATTTTACCGAAATTTAAATGCAGGCTTAAGAAACACAACATCAGACAACATAGGCAGACTGTTGTCTGATCCATGATACACCGAACAAAGAGGAGTTAGAATCTTTTTGGTCAAATATTTGGGAAGCTCACAATACAGAAGCGAAATGGATATTAAAAGAAAAAGCTCGATGTGAAGCAATTGATGAAATCAAATTTGAGGAAATTACAGCTGAAGATATAAGAAACATAACATATAAATTATATAATTGGAAGTCGCCTGGGATAGATAAAATTCATAAACTTTTGGTACAAAAAATTAGAAATCTTACATAAATGTATTGCTAAAAACTTAACAGAAATTATATTTCAAAAACAAGATTTACCCCAGTTTATAACTAAAGGAATAACATATATGCTTCCTAAAAGCCAAAATTCATTACAACCATCTCAATATAGACTTATTACATGCTTACCTACAATTTACAAAATACTTACATCAGCAATTACTTACAAAATCAAAACACACGCAGAGGCATAACAATTGCTAAAGAACAGAAAGGATGTCGGCGCGGCCACATGGGGTGCAAAGAGCAACTGATAATAACTGATTCAGTTATTCACAAACATGCAGCTGCCAAAAAACGAAATTTCCATTGTACGTTTATAGATTACCAAAGGCGTTCGATAGCATACCTCACTCCTGGTTAATTGAAGTACTTAAAATGTATAAAATTAATAACAGTCTAATAGAATTCCTTAATCCCACGTTGGAAAACTACCCTTTTTTAAGAAACTAACACTATAACTACTAGAGAAATATCGATAAAAAAGGCATCTATCAAGGCGACTCTTTGAGCTCTTTGTAGTTTTGTCTTGCTCTTAACCCTCTGTCTCATATGCTAAATATTCAGGACACAGGTTATCACCTTAAACATGGTAACACCGATACTTCAATAACTCACTTAATATACATGGACGACATTAAACTATATACAAAAACCTACAAATAAATGGACAAACTAATAAATGTTACTGCTGAATTTAGCCGAGATATCAATATGAAATTTGGATGTAGGACCCTCCATATAATAAAGGGTAAAATACGTACAGGAAATTACGCAATAGACGACACTAAAAATCAGATAATAATAGCCATGGAACCGAATGATTCGTTTATAAGAATCTGGAATTTCACCAGCTCAAAGGCTTAGATCACGAAACATTAAAATAAAACCTCATTAATAAATATAAAAGAAGATAAACTAACATCTGCAAAACTAAACTGTCTGGAAAACACCTAATTAAAGCTGCGAATACTAACGCTATACCAGTACTTACCTACTCATTCGGTATAGTAGAATGGAGCAGAACCAATATTTATTCTATAGAGAGAGCCACACGATCAATATTAACAAAACACAACTACCACCACCCGAAATCGGCTATAGAAAGGTTAACTAGAAAGTGATACAACGGAGGCAGAGGACTCATAAATATACAAAACCTATGGCAAAAACAAGTACACGGATTGCAAAATTTATTTTATCAAAATCTGATACGAGTGACATACACAAAGTCATCCAATTTAATGACCTCAATTACACACCACTAAACTTACATCAAACTACTACACAAAGACCCCATGACTTAGTTACAGACCTAGAGCAAATTTTAAAAGAAGCATGGAAACAAAAAGTACCGCACAGCCGACACTATCATGATCTGGAACAACCCTTGATTGATAAAGCTGTGTCAAATCAATGGTTAAAAATAGGTTTTTTATTCACTGAAACCGAAGGTTTTATTATCTCAATTCAAGACCAAGTTATAAATACTCGCAATTACAGGAAATATATCATTAAAGACCGCACTGTATTAGATGATAAGTGTGGAAAGTGCCACATACATTCTGAAACCATTCAGCATATAACTGGAGCATGCCCCCATCTCGCCCAAATCGATTACACTCTATGAGTAACCAGATAGCTAATATCATACATCAAACTCTTGCTATTCAACATAACCTCATACAAGACTCTATTACACCTTATTAAAAATACATCCCAAATACAGTTCTAGAAAATACAACACATAAGTTGTACTACGACCGCGCGTTGCTAACCGACAAAACAATACATTATAATAGACCAGATATTACACTACAAGATAAACCTAATAAAATCACCTACTTCATTGATATAGGTATACCTAACACACATAACATAAAGGGTTTTTCAACAAGAACTTTGTTTTCTAAAACAAAATAAAACAAAGAGTTTAGATGAAGATGATTCAAATTTTTATTGTATTACGAAGAGAAAATTTTGGCAATTATGAATGAAAAATTATATCTGGCAAATGTCCACCACGACCACGCTGACAGATGTCGATTCTTTCATCAAAGTTTTTAATCACTTTTTGGCAAAATGGCGGGTCTATTTCGTTAATCACGTCACGTTTTGAGTCTTAGTGAGCTGCGATCGATGCGATTGGCTTCATATAGACTCTGTCCTTAACATAGCCCCACAAAAAATAATCCAGTGGTGTTAAATCACACGATCTGCCTGGCCATTTAACAGCTGAATTTCGTGAAATTATGCGATTGGGAAATTTGGTTTGCAATAAATTGATCGTTTCGTTGGCTGTGTGACATGTGGCACCGTCCTGTTGAAACCACATGTTTGTGATATCGATGTCATCAATAATAGGCCAAAATTGAGATGTTAACATCTGGCGATAGCGTGATCCATTGACCGTTACCGCATTTCCAGCCTCATCTTCGAAAAAAAACGGCCCAATCACGCCTCCAGACCACATAGCGCACCATACAGTGACACGTTGAGCATGCAAAGGCTTCTCAATAATCGCTTTAGGATTTTCAGAAGCCCAAATGCGGCAATTTTGCTTGTTGACGTACCCTGACAAGTGAAAATGGGCTTCGTCTGAAAAAATGATTTTTTCAGAAAAACCAGCGGGCTGTTCCTGAATAAATTGAGCGAATCTACGGCCATGTGAATGGTCGGTCAGGTTCAATTCCTGCACCAGTTGAACCTTGTAAGGCTTCAAAGCCAAATCCTTACGCAAATTTCGCCGTGTGGTGGTTTTGGATAACCCCAATTGTTGAGAACGTCGAGGAATTGACAAATTTGGATCTTCTTCAACACTGTGGCTCACGGCTGCGATGTTTTCGGTTGAACGACCCGGTCGAACACGCGTTGGTGTTAGCGCATTTTGTACCGAGCCTGTCGATTCAAATTTAGCAACCAAATTCTTAATAGCGGTCTCAGAAGGACGATTATGTTGTCCGAAAATATCACGAATTTTACGAAACGTAACTTTAACAGAACCACCATTTTCGTAGTGGATTTTAATTATTTTAATGCGATTTTCGAGCGAAATTGAATTCATTATAGCAATTGCCAAAGCATCTACTACGTAAAGGTCAAAAAACTAAATGTCAAAACTGTCATGTTTTTGGTGTTGCCCCTATTGAAAAACAAAGTTATTGTTGAAAAACCCTTTACAAAGACAATTACAGAAAAAATCCACAAATATGCAGATCTCCAAGACGAATTTGCAGAATTTGGAGACAAGAAAAAGTATACATAGTACCGATTGTGTTATCAACTACAAGAGTAATCCCAAAACATCTTCACCATAGCCTGAAGCTATCAAATATAAAAGAGAAGAAATACATACAATTACAGAAAACCGCCAAATTAAATACGTGCCTTTTCGTGAGATTTTTTTTACAAATAGATTAAAACGAAGTTATGCCCAATATCTCAGAATACACTACTTAATAAAATGCCCATATGCTTTTTACTTGGCATTAATAACGGCCGCAAGGCTTCAGAAAATAAAGATATAGAAATAATTATAATATAACTTTATTTCCTACCGTGTAAATGTCTGTGAAATAAACGTTATTATGTAGGCATAAATACTAACATTACTTAATAAAATTTTATTTTAGTTTATGACAAATATGTACACTTTTTTATATGGAATAACGGCAATAAACGAGCACACAGTCCTGCTGATAGTAAGTGGAAGCAATGACCCATAGACATCTTCATCTACTATCTATTGAGAGACATTTTACGTAGTAGAGCCAAGTTGCAGCTGATTTATGGTTATAACACGAATGAACCGGGGAAGAGCCACACTCTCACTGAATACCAGCATAAAATAGCAGCTAAATGCTCCTAAAACGAACACAAAATCCATATGATGGTAATAAGTGAGGACTAAGATGGAAATGCTTCGTTTCCAGTAAACAGGGTCTCCGGTTCTCTATACTCTCACCATACGAAATAACAGCGTTAAATCTGCTATTATACACTGGTATTTTGCGAGAGCGTGGTCCTTCCCCAGTCAAGCAGACCCATTTGTGCAACTACTATAATACTAATATAGCTGCAGTATGGCTCTACCACGTAAGAACTTACTACGTTACTTACGTTACTTCCATATTACAGACAGACACTGCAATTTAACTTATATGTATGTGTAAAAAATATAGTGCTAGCGCGAACAATTATTGTGATACTATAATATCTCAACTACAGGCAAGACATTACATATTTACGTGGTAAATACAGCTATTTTATAGTTGTAGCACTAATGGATCGGGGCGACCGGGGAAGGACCACTCTCGTACGGAATACCAGCGTAAAATAGCAGCTTAAGTTGGAAGCTCCAGGGTGGCCCGCGAAATTCAAATTTTCTTACGTTTTTGGACTTTGCACCTAGATGGTGGACGTACACCTGGATGGAGCTCTCACCCATTTAAAGTTTGAGAATAGGTTGAGGTCGTTTCGGCCCCAATACCTCTAATTATTTTTTTACCGGATGAGACTGTTCGTCATCGACGCCAGCTATCCTGAGGAAAACTTCGAATGGAACCAGCTACTCGATGGTTCGATAAGTCTTTCGCCCTATACCCGGTTCCGATGATCGATTTGCCCGTCAGAATCGCTACGGTCCTCCATCAGGGTTTCCCCTGACTTCCACCTGATCAGACTTAGTGGGTGGTAAACTCCATCTAAGGGTAAATATTACCGCAAGACCAATAGCGAACAAGTAACGTCAAGGAGAGTTGAAAAAAACTTTGGTTTCGTGTGGTGAGTGTAGAGAACCGGAGACTCTTTTTACTGGAAACGAGGCATTCTATCTTAGTGCTCAGGGGTGATAACGCATCTACATTCTGATTTTCATTGAGGATATGTGGATGTCTATGGGCCACAGCATCCACTTACCATCAGGTGGTCTGAATGCTCGTTTGTCACCTTTGTACTCTACTAGTGATCCACCCCGGCTTCGTGCAAGTGATTTCTGGATTTTGACAACAGCGCCACCTATCGAATTCAATTGTAAATCTACACTATTCATCCATATAATCCACCCACTCAAACACAGACAAAAATGTTCCGAGTAGATTTCGAGTTTTAGCAATACTAACGGACAGCAATTGATTTTTATATATAATAATAATAATTCTTTATTCACAAGACTTAGCCTACAATTACAATAATATGCGTGAATTCGTACTCAAGATTTGTGTAGATATTTGTAATATATTGGCTATTTTTTGCAACAATAAATTAGTCTTCTACCCCCCGTACTAGTAAAAAACTGTATGACGTCAGAGTAGTGCGGCTAGTTCATTGTATTCGATGCAGTAATTAACTACCTGATTGTATATAGTTTAACCAAAACATGCACATGAAGAAAATATTGCGTTTTTAGTTTTCAAAATGTTATAACTACATTAACAAATCTTCGACTTTTAAGTTATTAGTAAACATTGTCATTATAAATTTTGAAGAAGGATAATAATAAATTACTTATAAAATATACATATAAGTCTATATTGTATGTTATGCTAAGTATTTTGTACTCTAGGATTATCTAACTTATTATATAAAGTTCATCAATGATTACCACCCCTCACAAATAAACGAGCAACTTAAAATAAAAAGAACAAAAGCGATAAATATCTTAAATTAGTAGATAATTAAACAAAAAAAATCAAAAAATATAAAAATATTTTAAAATAGTAAAGAATTACACAAATAATAAAAAATCAAAAAATAAATCATTCAACACTCCTTATATTTAAGAACAAGGAAAATCAAAATGCAGATGCATTGTCACTCCTGAGGACTAAGATGAAGTGCTAGGTTACACGTAAAAAAGGTCTCCGATTCTCTAGATTTACCATATCAAATGCAGCAGAATTATTCTACCGTTTCACGCTGGTATTCTTTTTTTTATTGAATAAGGGTGACAAACGAGCACACAATCCACCTGATGGTAAGTGGTTGCTGTGGCCCATAGACATCTACATCGATCTTCGTTTGCGAAATAAAATGCAGATGCGTTGTCACCCGTGAGGACTACGATAGAATGCCTCTTTTCCAATAAAATGAGTCTCCGGTTCTCTACACTCACCATACGAAACACAGCAGCATTAAGCTACTATTTTACGCTGGTATTCTGTGAGAGCGTGGTCCTTCCCCGGTCGAGCCGACCCATTCGTGTTACAATTATACTAATAATATAGCTGCAGTGTGGCTCTACCACGTTCTGTGAAAATTTGTCACATTGTGCAAAATAAATATTTACTTTCTTTCTTTCCTCGTTTCTAATTAAATTCTAATAGTCGAGACTAATATGGTCAAAGAAACAACAATCAGAAATTCCTTATGTAATAAAATGACATAACAAACTACGAGGGTGGATTGAAAAGTACTCGGCCTAACACAGATCCATTCAATTCTAAAAATCAAATCTACCCACATTATTTAGTTCAGTTCAGACTAGTTCATTGTGTGAAGTTCGAAACGTGTGCGATAATTAGTTGTGATTTTATAAATTTATTAACAAAGTAATCGGACATAATTTCCGCGAATGGAGCAAATCGAGCAGCGTGCCGTCATTAAGTACCTCCATAAGAAGGGGCTATCATCAAAAGCTATCCATAATGACATGGTCAGTACATTAGGCGATTGTGCTCTGTCATATTCATCCGTCAAAAAATGGATAGCAGAATTTAAGCGTGGTAGAGAGAGTGTGAAAGATGAACCCCGCTCTGGAAGGCCTTCGACGTCAACTACTGACGAAAATATTAAAAAAGTACTTGATTTAATAATGGGAGACCGCAGATTAAAAATTAAGAGAGATAGCCGAGATTATAGGCATCTCTTATGAACGAACTCAAAACATCATTGTCAACGAGTTGGGTTTCCACAAGGTGTCTGCGAGGTGGGTTCCGCGTCTGCTTTCAGTTGAACAAAAAAGGACGCGATTGACTATTTCACGCGACTGTTTGGAGTTATTTGAAGCCGATGCAGATGATTTTTGAATCGTTTTGTTACTATAGACGAAACATGGGTTAATTATGTACACCGGAAACAAAACAACAATCAAAACAGTGGAGAAGACCTGGTTCACCACCCCCTAAAAAGGCTAAGTCGATTTTGTCGGCAAATAAGGTGATGGCTTCAGTATTCTGGGACTCGAAAGGTGTGATTATGATTGATTATCTTGAAAGGGGTCAGACTTTAAACTCTGATTACTACTGCACCTTACTACGTCGTTTACGAGAGGAAATAAAAGAAAAACGTCGAGGAATGCTCAGAAGAAAAGTCCTGTTTCATCAAGATAACGCCCGTGTTCACACGTCAGTACAGTCAATGGCTGAAATTCACAACTGTGGCTTTGAACTGTTACCGCATCCGCCGTATTCACCTGATCTGGCACCATCAGACTTCTTTCTGTTCCCTAACCTAAAAAAGCACTTGGGAGGTCAAAGATTTTCGACAAACGACGAGGTCAAAGCAGCTGTAGACGCATATTTTGACTCTAAGGAAGAATAATTTTTTTTCAACGGTCTAAATGCTTGGAAGGGGAGGTGGCAAAAGTGTATTGAACTTGATGGTGATTATGTAGAAAAATAAAAATATAACTGATTTAGTATGTGTTTATTTTCTTGGTTAGGCCGAGTACTTTTCAATCCACCCTCGTAACTTACATTCCACCTGATGTTAAGTGGCTATTGCAGCCCGTTGACACCTGGAACCAACTTCAAGCAAAAAAGGCTAGAGATGCGATAACGCGTGAAGACTCCGAGGACTAGGATGGGATGCGTCATAGTCTGTTATTATACTGGGTCTCTAAAGAAATAGGTAAAGAAATAATCTCACTACCACCAAGTTAGTATAAAACATACTACCTACAAGTATATAGATATATTATATGTATATGTTACGTGCGTGCGTGTGTGCGTGAGTGCGTGCTTGCGACATAACAAACTAACTTACATTCCACCTGATGGTAAGTGGCTATTGCAGCCCGTTGACACCTGGAACCAACTTCAAGCAAAAAAGGCTAGAGATGCGATAACGTGTGAAGACTCTCCGAGGACTAGGATGGGATGCGTCATAGTCTGTTATTATACTGGGTCTCTAAAGAAATAGGTAAAGAAATAATCTCACTACCACCAAGTTAGTATAAAACATACTACCTACAAGTATATAGATATATTATGTGTATATGTTACGTGCGTGCGTGTGCGTGAGTGCGTGCTTGCGTGTGTGCGTGCCTGCATGCGTGCGTGCGTGCGTGTGTCGGAAATAAATCAGGAAAGCTTAATTGTTAAAAATAATAAAAGTGTACGAGCGTATGTTCAACTTGCTCTCTTGCTTACGCAATTAATCATTATCAGTAATAAGACAGCGTAATGCACTATACATTCAGTATAATATACAGTTCGACCATACCGTAATATGACCCCCGTCACAATCACACAGCAGTGTAATGTGAGGGATGTAATTACATGATAACACCAAAGTATGCAAACCAACAGCAACACTACCTATCTCAAAGTAACACGGGGTATCCCTCTCAGCAACATCACCTTCTTTGCTTGCACTAGAAGAATCACCACAACGGACAGAACCGCGACACTATCTTAGCACTCGTAGAGTAACTAAGGGGGAATCTCCCACGCGTGACGCAGTGAACTTTATACTGCATCAACGAGTGGGGGGTTTCTTGATATACCCTCAATTCCACTTTGCCACCATCGATATGATGCTCCGCTAGAGTGATGAAACCTATCCACTCACTCTCGATCCAACCGGTATTTTATAGACGCGCCGACATATATACAGGGTTATTTTTCAAAGAGTAGTCAAATTTTAAACTTTGCAGTGTTTGAAAATACGAGTAAATAAGGCTTCTACTTTTATTTGAAATTATCCCAAATTGAATGTGATTTATGGGTGACAACTACGCCTACACACGGTCATCTGTGTGCGATTCAATTTACATCGTTTTTGCCGACCGATCGATCCGTACGCATGTGTGCGTGCATAGTAAAATAGTAGGCGTTAGATATTTACGAACGACAATCAGTTTAAGGCATTACCACATTTTAAATTTTAAAGATAAAAAGGACAGAATTTTGAGATTTTTTTTAATTACTTTTTCTTCACCATTTGCCTATATTACTTATTCTGAACCTTCCCTGCTCTGGCCGGTTATTGCAAAATAACCCTGTATATGAAAAAACAGGGGATAAAGTTTGTAATGTAACTTTGTCATTTCAAATTTTTTATTGAATTTAGTCAACATTGAGATAATGATTTTAATTACTCCAATTAAGGCAAAAAAATTACTTTTAATAAAAAGTAAAATCCGACCCTGAAGAAATGATTTCACATTCTCAATTCGGACCTTTATAATTCATCTATATAGTTTATTCTTTTATTATTTTTAGTATAATGATTAAAAGTTAATTTTTATCTATAGTTTATTCTAGATAAGGCATAGATAAAAATGATTATGCTACTATTATATTTTATTTCTCATTTTATTTCATACATTTATATCAATATGTGTTAAAAAAAATCTAGAACTTCTCAACTCAGTTAACAGGTAAACCCACATCTCAACTTGAGAGCCATAAACGGAGAGATATGCTTTTTGGTAAGTTAACAATTTATATTAACGTTGGAAGCAAATTGGAAAGCTTAAAACCCAATCAACTGTACCCATATAAAGCCGTGTTAAAATCGTTGTATACATAAGTAGATAATTAAGGCTTTAAAGGCTTTATCTCCATAACTAAGCGATATGAAAGTTGCGAAATCCTTGAGAAAGTTAAATATTGAGAGAACGAAAGTGCATTAACGCCTGTACTTATTGAGCGGTCCTCTTACGATTTCGCCGACGCTTTCTACGCCGATCTGGCCGATGTGCTGGAGATACGTTATCCAATTATTCCGTATTTAAGTGGATAATTTTAGCTCTTTGTCTGTGTCCACATTTATAATCGAAACAAGAGAAAATCCTACTGTGAATAGAATAATTTTTATTCAATATTCGTACAAGAATACTTCTTGAAATTAATATAAGCTTTACCTATGGTTCGGAAAAAACCTCTGTGGTATAGGGTAACGTTGTTTATATGCACAAAAAATATGAAATACAAAAACATAGTAGCCAATCGTTAAGTATTCAATTGGATA
The DNA here is from genome assembly GCA_033319125.1 of Parnassius glacialis. Taxonomy (NCBI): domain Eukaryota; kingdom Metazoa; phylum Arthropoda; class Insecta; order Lepidoptera; family Papilionidae; genus Parnassius; species Parnassius glacialis. The sequence goes on from JAVANC010000011.1 coordinate 3,587,959, forward strand.
GTCTTCGCTCTGTGTTCAGTGTATTCAAATGAAATACATTTGAATACACTGAAGTCACTGTTTGTTCCTTTTCTTTATAGAACGAGAAACACGAGCACACAGTCCATATGATGGTAAGTGGATGCTGAAGCCCGTAGACATTTGCGTTTTTCAACTTTAAGAATCAAAATGCAGATGCGTTGTCACCCCTAAGAACTAAGATGGAATGACTCATTTCTATTAAAAAGGGTCTCCGGCGAAATATAGCGTAAAATCGCACTATAATGCTGTCTTTTGTGTAGTGCAAGACGAAAACAGAGATTTACAGATGACTGCGCATTATTTTTATTCTGCAGGAATGATGACGTATCTGAATTTTCATTCTAAATCGACGATAGATGAATTTATCTGTAGACTAAAACATCCACTTACCATTTGGTAGTCTAATAAAAGTCCACTGCTGAACATAGCCCCCCCCCCCCCCCCCCCCATTAATTTCCTAACAGGAGGATATTTGGTATAGTTTCGTCGCTAAGCAGGCGCTTTGGCAACCGCAGTTTTTTTTTAGTTGTTATCAGAAAGAATGCGCACGCACACATTCGTAAGGGTCGATCGGTAGGCAAGAACTTTGTGAATTAAACCGCACACAGATAAGCGCCCGTACGCGTTGTTGTTGCCCTTAAATCTGTGGCGGTGCTGTCGTAGCGCCACAAGCGAAACACATCGAAACCTAAATCGCGCTATCAAAGTTCCGAAGTAAAAGCAGTATATTTAGAATAGCTCTGAACTACCACTTGGAAGCGGACAGCGGAAGATCTCCCCTTATCCTTTCACGGCTAACGTGGTGACCCCGACGTGATATGAACACGTAACCAACAACCTTCGGCAACTGCAACTTTAAGATTTCAAGATTTAATTTTATTAATTATTGTATCCCAAGCAGATGGTAGCATCCAGCCAATTTCTCTTTTGAAATTAGGGTGTCTTTTTTAGTTTTAATAACTTCGGTGGAATCGGTGTTCTTTTGCGGGGATCTTAAACATGTTCACAGACTGCAAACTTCTCGGAACGTCGGTGCTTTACGTGCCCTATAATATGTTCTTTTATGCGGGTTTTCTGCCGACTTCCAAAAAGGAGACGATACTCAATTACAATTTTTTTTATGTGTGTATACCTCATAACTTTTTACTGGGTGAACCGATTTCGATGATTCTTTTTTGTTTGAAAGCTGGTACTTCTCGTGTGGTCTCATATAAATTGATTAAGGTCAGAGCAATAGTTTTTGAGTTATTCTTAATAACTTATATTGAAGTCGGCTGCACAAATTTTTTTATTTTAAATTATTATATATATTTTTGTTTGTACTATATAGGAGAGACTACATTCACAATCCACCTCGTAGACCCCTGCATTTCAATACACTATGACTAAGCACCGACTTCTGAAGCTGTTATTTGGAAATTATATCTATACATTTCGTAGCTCTCAGCACCGACTTCTGAAGCTGTTATCTGGAAATTATATCTATACAATTCGCGACTCCATTTCTCGACTCTACCGGGCTCACTCTGTCCCATATTTTTTAGACGTTTATTTGGTGCCTTTACTTACGTTGAGGAAAACAACGCCTCTGACAGTAATGTAACCTGTACGTGACGCACTTGCATATAGCATTATTTTCTTAGTTCCAACGTGTACACAATATGCAATATTATAATCACCAACATTTACAAGAATCTAATAGTAGGAACTATAGTATGTGCCATATCGATTGAGAAAAACGGACAATGACCTCAGATATGAGCCGAGTGTCAAAAGGCGTAACTTACAAAATCTCAATTTAGATGTGATAACAATATTTAAATATTGATATTATTCCCACTTCTAGGTCAGCACATATGTTTTGTTTTTTTGTTTCTTAAATAATATTGTCTGTGGTTCCTATAAACATAGTAAAATCTTACGGTACATCGCGAAAAATGTGTTATATTTTATATTTCAATTTATGGTAAGTAACGCAGCAATTCATTTAATAACAGTTTCATATTAAAAAAATATTTGAAGCAATATAATCACCATATTGAGCTTTTGCAAATTCATCCCTTTAAAATAAACAAAACGCGCGTTACGTCAGTTCGTTCTAAAAGAAACGTGACAATGGCAGCCAGAGATGCGTCACCTTTTTTGGGCCGGTCCGCCATTTTGTTTTCATTCGTGTTCGGATAGCGCTTGCGTGTGTACGTCTCGGGTAATTCATAGCATTCATTGCATTGTTTTAGTTGAGTTTTTACTGTTAAATTTGTTATATCGTTAAGTTTTTGTTTTTTGAATCTGTTAAATTAGTTTTACTGTGACGGTCGTTACTAAATCGACATGAGTTCAGGAGAATTTGGTGAAGGACCCGGTCCTTCAACATCAAGTGGAAAGAGACGTCGCCGACCCATAATAAACGTAGCAGGTACGTACAAATAGGTACAAATGCGACGACGTAGCCTTTCTATTTCTTAAAGCGCTCTTTTTATGTGACCATGTGGTATTTATTTTCTAAAACAATATGTATTTATGTGATGTAGTACTATGGTAGTATATTTTTGTCATTTATTTACAGGCCCATCTTCTGGAGCACCTTTAACGTCACCAGTAAAAAAGAGAAAACCTACCACTTTGTCGGTCGGGGAACAAGAGATTATCATTAATGTATACAAATATGTCAAAAACACCTGGCCCGAAGACGTGTATCCTTCAAACGTTAATATGGTAGAAAAGGTTTCGGAGATCTCAGGAGTCAGCAAGAGCACTATATATCGCGTATTAAGCGTGTATAGAGATTCCCATAAAATACCAGAAAAGGGAATAATTAATAAAAGAAAAAAGTCTGTAATTGACAAGTTGGACGATTTTGATAAATCGGCTATAAGAGCGAAAGTGCATCAGTTCTTTCTTGCAGGAGAATTACCGACTTTAGACAAAATTTTGCTCAGTATAAATCAAGATGACCAGTTGCCAAACTTGAGCAAAACTTCCCTGCGACGTGTGTTGCGCCATTTAAAATTCAAATATATAAAGAGAAACAGAAAAAGTGGTCTAATAGATCGCCCAGAGATAGTTCTGTGGCGTACCAGATATTTGAGAGAAATACAAATATTAAGAAACGAGGGACGTAACATTTTTTACCTTGACGAAACATGGATTAACGCAGGTCATACTATGGGAAAGGTATGGGAAGACACCACAATTGAATCTTCTCGTCAATCACGGTTAGAAGGCTACTCTACTGGCGCGAAAGCCCCTTCGGGTAAAGGAAAGCGATTAATAGTTGTACACGTTGGCAATGAAAATGGCTTTTTGGAGGGATGTGATTGGGTATTTGAATCATCATCTACTGGTGACTACCATGAGAGTATGGACGCTCTCCATTTCGAGGACTGGTTTAGAAAAGTAATAGAAAAACTGCAAAGCGGCGATGTCATAGTTATGGATAACGCTAGTTACCACTCCAGACGTTTAGAAAAAACCCCAACAATGTCTTGGCGGAAACAAAATATGCAGGAATGGCTAGAATCTAAACAGATCGCATACGTGCCCTCGGACACAAAGACCCACTTAATGGAAAAAATAAAGGCAGTTAAAGATAACTATCGAAGTTACGTCACCGACGAGATGGCAAAAGAAAAAAGCATCACAGTGGTAAGGTTACCTCCTTATCACTGTGAGCTTAACCCCATTGAACTTGTGTGGGCAGATGTGAAAGGGTACGTTGCACGAAAAAATACAACTTTCAAGTTAAAAGATGTTAAAAATTTACTTAAAGATGGTTTAACTCAAATCACGCCAGATAAATGGAAAAACTGTGTTCAGCATGTCCTTAAGGTTGAACAAAAAATGCGTGGCATGGATGATAGAATTGACCAAACTGCAGATCGCTTTATAATTAATGTTACAGATAGTTCATCAAGTGAAGATACGAGTGATGATTGCACCGAATAAAAATAAAGTTCTTATATAATATTAAAAATAAAGTTTTATCTTTTGCATAAGTACGTACTTATTCGGTGTCGTTATCACTCGAATCTTTATATGTGTTATAAATTAATGTTTTTTGTTGTTAAATGAATAAAGTACTTTATAACAATAGATGATTTTTCTTCTACAGCGATCTTTCACATAACTTTTTAATAATAGTTAATAAATATATATTATATCAATCATTATAAAAAAATCATTATAAATAAAGAAAGTACTACATATAAAATGTGCCTATATATTGAAGGTTTGTAACCCCTGGTTAAACGACCGAAAGGTCATTGTCCGTTTTTCTCAATCGATTTGGCACATACTACTTCACCAACTCGTTACTTATTACGAGTTTCTGTGATATTTATTATCGTATTTGTTGTTTGATTTGTTACTTTTTCATTTAACTCAAGTCTTTTCGAATTTCATACGTTAATATATATTATATTGTTTTATTATTTCCAATATAAATTATTAGTTAATAATTTGTATTGGAAAATTTTGAGTTGATATACAATGAAATATCTTTATTTTTTAGACGTTAGAAAACAAATTTCGTGTGGCAAATGTATGAATGATGAAAAACTCAAATTTTAATTTTATTGGTCCGACTCGGTATTCTCATCCAACCCAAGACCTGACCAGCAGTCGCATTTACGACCAATACACCAACGCTGCAGTCGCTAATGGCAACGTATAGAAGGGACCACACTAAAAATCCATAAAATCATCTATATTATGTAGAATGCATACATAATATAGATAATATTTATTTTCTGTGTTTCCAAAAGCTCGAAGGTACATCTTTATTTTGACTAATGAATTGAGGATATGAAATAAAAAAAAAGCTTTACTTATTCCATTACTTTAGATATTTTATACGTGGTAGAGCCGTGCTGCAGCTATATTAGTAGTATAGTTGTAGCACGAATGGGTCTGCTCGACCGGAGAAAGACCACGCTCTCGCAGGATAGCAGCTTAACACTACTGTGTTTCGTATGGTGAGTGTAGAGAACCGGAGACCCTTTTTACTGGAAAAGAGGCATTCCATCTTAGTCCCCACGGGTGACAACGCATCTGCATATAAGATAGATGTAGATGTGTATGCAGTATGAGCCACAGCAACCACTTACCATCGGGTTGACGGTGTGCTCGATTGTCACCCTTATTCTATAAAAAAAAAACATAAGTTATACTTAATAAAGATTTTTAAGGAGTATAACACTTAGAATAAAATTTAATTGACACATTCAGATCAAAGCTTCCAATTCCTTAAACAATTATTTGCAGATTCTGTTACAATTTTTTATTATTTAAGAAACGCTACCTCCACACTAGGATTTTCTCCTGTATCGTGGAGGCAGTTTACAAACACAAATCCAGACCCGGAACAATTATTTGTAGGCTAATGCACAGGCTTTGGCTTAAACTAGCGCTCAAATACGTTTTACTGGTTGATTTACAGTTTGAGCATTGACTTTTTCATAGACTTCACCCATATAGCATCAACACGCATCTTCATTTCACAAATGTTGGTGCCAAGCCCTGTCCCAGTTAAATTAATTGTTTCTGAACACATGTTTTGAACAAATATGCAAATATTATCAATACAAATAAATAATTGAATTTGAACCTGTTTGCATATTTGTTCAAAACATGTGAATCAGTCGAACATAAGTTACCTTATATGACATCGACACGTGGCGCCTACACAATGCTTAATGTACTTAATCTATTGCGTACGAAATAATACGACTTTATTTCTGATAAGTTATACACCTTGGCGCAGCAGGCGAAAAAGGATTCGGAACAATACCGTGTGAAAAATAATTCTTCATAATATATCTTTATATATATATATATATATATATATATATATATATATATATATATATATTATACAATTCTTGTACGTATGTTTGTCACTGAACTCCTCCTAAACGGCTTTGATGAATTTTTTATAAAATAAAAATAAAATAAAATAAAAATAAAATTGAAATAAAATTGATTTATTTCAGACTGTTGTCCATAATGTTGTTAGTAGCATAAAAAGACATCTTAAAAACTAGGTTAGTAATATTTTGGAAAATATTTATTTTAATTTAAATATCTGCCTGCACTGCGCGACACCCCTGCAACATGTGTGTGAGCGTACACCCAGTGCCGCAGTATCGGACAGTCAGGCTTTTCACTGATTACTCTGAGAATGGTGTTGGCGCTCCCCCGCACCGTGCGCAGCAGGGATGCGATTCGCTTGCGCACTACGGTGTAAAACCCATCAGTGTGCGCCAATGCAAACATCCCCGATGCACTACAGTAACTTGGAAGCCCCAACAACATTCTCAGACTATTATTATATTGTACTCGGAGAGCGTTGACAGCCCCGCGTGTAGTTGACCCATAGATTGCACGTATAAAGCGTTTGGCAGTATGCTTTAAACAGTGTTATTTTTACATCTGGACTGCTACGTGCAAATCTGCGAGCCAACATGTTGCAGCGGACTGCCATCACCCTCCTTTCCCTTTCAATATCCTTGTCATCCTTCAAGTCCTCGGTAACCACGTGACCGAGATACTTGAAGGATGGCACCCTTACAAGTTCACTACCGTTAAGTTTGACAGGCGGTACATACATCACCTTACGAGTCCTGGCTTTAAAAACCATCAACTCGCTTATGAGTGTTTGAGTTATGATCTGGATTTACCTTGCATTACCCTGGATGATTTGAATTCACAATTTGACCCGGTAGGTTTTTATTAATAAATTGGCGTGACAAACGAGCACGCAGTCCACCTAATGGTATGTAGTTGCTGTGGCCCATAGACATCTACATCTGTCCTCAACTGAGGACTAAGATGGAATGCCTCGTTTCCAGTAAAAGGGTCTCCGGTCCTCCACACTCACCATACGAAACACAGCAGTGTTAAGCTGCTATCCTGCGAGAGCGTGGTCTTTCTCCGGTTGGGCAGACCCATTCGTGCTACAACTATAATACTAATATAGCTGCAGCATGGCTCTACCACGTATGGTATTACCGGTAGGTGGCACTGTTGTCGAGGTCCAGAAATCACGCGTGCGAAGGCGGGGTGCATCGCTAGTATTTTATGAAATTTGTCTTAGGTACTTAATAAGCTATATACTAGAATGCGACAGTGGAGTACCGATCAAAATGTTTTCGATAACGTGCATCAAAGCCTGATAATACCTACAGCAGGAAGCTGGTTGCATAGTCCAGACCTCAAAATAAAATATTTTAGACCCAAGTTTTTTATAATTATAGGATCTAATTAATATTTATAGTTAGAACCATTTCAAGTCACTTTCATACCCCATAACTCTTTTTCCAAACGAAACACAGCAGCATTGAGCTGCTCTTTTACGCTGATATTCCGTGAGAGCGTGTTCCTTCGCCACGCCGCGCTGGTCCATTCGTGCTACAACCATAATATAGTTGCAGCATGAGTCGGGGTATTTACTAAAGTGGTTCGGGGATGTCGAACGTTGTTTTTACAAAACCTTGTCCCCTTTTCACACCACTTTTTTATGGAATAAATTCTACCCGATAACAAGTTTTACACTTATATTTTATTTACTGCAAGTAGGACGTATGTGACCTTGTAACGTCGCTGTAAGAATGTACACTACTCCATATCATCCCGTGGATGTCGTTAGATGCGACTGAGGGAAACAAACCAGGAGACGTGTAACTGCGCCTTCCTGATAACAGCTTAAAATAATAAACTGCACCTGCCAATCTACCTGCCAAGCATGGCTATATGCATGGCATGGTAATCTATGGGGGAGAGCTATGTTCAGCACTGGACTTTGAATAGACTGTAATGGTAAGGAGAACGAACAAATACCAGTTTACCAATTTTTTTTATAGAATTAGGTTGACAAACGAGCACATAGTCCACCTGATGGTAAGTAGTTGCTGTGGCTCATAGACATCTACATCTATCTTCGTTTGCGAATTAAAATGCATATGCGTTGTCAGCCGTGACGACGAAGATGAAATGCCTCGTTCCCAGTAAAAAGGGTCTCGGGTTCTCTACACTCACGATACGAAACACAGCAGCATTAATCTGCTATTTTACGCTGGTAATCTGCGAGAGCGTGATCCTTCTCCGGTCGAGCCGACCCATTCGTGCTACAGCTCTACTACTAACATAGCTGCAGCATGGCTCTACCACGTAAAAAATTGGTATGTGGATGTTGTAGTCCACAGACAAATTCATCTATCGTTGATTTAGAATCAAAATTCAGATACGTCATCATTCCTGCAGACTAAAAACAATGCGCAGTTATCTATAAATCTCTGCTTTCTTCATACACTATACAAAAGACAGCATTATACTGCGATTTTACGCTATAATTCGCCGGAGACCCTTTTTACTAGAAATGAGGCATTCTATCTTAGTCGTTAGGGGTGACCAATGCATCTCCATTTTGATTCTTCATCAATGATAGATGTAGATATCTATGGCCCACAGCATTCACTTGCTATCAGATGGACTGTATACTCGTTTGTCAGCTTTATTCTATAAAAAAAATTGCTGACAAAAATAAAAACAAAATTTGTATTTTCAGCCGTGGCGCATGTGATCAAAGAGGATCATAAGCCAACGACACGTAAATATCCAATATATTTTTCTTTTCTCTTTTTTTTCTTTAATAGACGCTAAAGACGTGAATATAGCAAATAAGTCCACAGCAGGACATTCAGACTTCTCTATTAATAGGAGTAGGGCGGGAGGGTCGGCTACTGTTATCTTTCATATAAATACGTTTATAAAGTGATGGTAGAACGATAGATCGTCCCTTCTAACCGTAAAGATAACGTTATTTATCTATAAATAACCTTATCGAGTGAAATGTATCTTTAATGAAGAAACCACAGAGCAACATAATTGTTACATGAAACTTTAAAAGTTGTTTTAATACGTACTCATCGTTGTATTTATTTTAAGTACTTTGTTTCGCACGCAAAAAAATCTATTCGCAACGGCTTCATAATGTTAACAATTTATGTTAAAGTAGAATGCTGCCCCACCTTGTACAAAAAAGGTAAAAATATGAAAAATAATTTTATGAATTTTGAAGGTTTTTGTGATAAATTGTTATTTTGTACAACTTGCGGTAAAATATTAAAAAAAAAGGAATTCAACGATTAATATTTACATTTCCAGTCTATTGTTATAAGTAATAACATCTGCGTTTCTTTGTACGAATAAGTACATACGTACGCATAAAGTATCAAACAATCATCATCATCATCATTACAGCCCTTCACAAGTCCACTGCTGAACATAGGCCTCCCCCAAAGAATGCCACAAAGCACGGTCCTGAGCCACCTGCATCCATCGACTTCCTGCATGTCTTACCAGGTCGTCACTCCATCTCGTGGGGGGACGCCCTACACTTCGCCTACCGGTACGAGGCTGCCACTCGAGAACCTTTCTTCCCCATCGGTTGTCGGTTCTTCGAGCTATATGGCCGGCCCACTGCCACTTCAGCTTACTAATCCGTTGGGCTATGTCGGTTACTCTGGTTCTACTGCGGATAACCTCATTCCTAAGTTTATCACGCAGAGAAACTCCGAGCATAGCCCTCTCCATAGCTCGCTGAGCGACCTTGAGCTTCCTCATACGGCCAGCAGTGAAGGACCAAGTCTCAGATCCGTAAGTCATCACTGGCAACACGCACTGGTTGTACAATTTCGTTTTAAGGTTTTGAGGTATGTCTGACGAGAAGATGTGTCGTAGCTTCCCGAACGCTGCCCAGCCGAGTTGAATCCGTCGATTGACCTCTCGGTCGAAGTTGGACTTACCTAGTCGGACTATTTGTCCCAGGTAAACATACTCGTCAACAACTTCGAGCTTAGTGCTCCCAACAACTACCGGCATAGGTGTGACATGGACATTAAACATAATCTTTGTTTTGTCCATGTTCATCTTAAGACCTATCCGTTGGGAGACACTATTGAGGTCATTGAGCATAGTGCTTAGGTCCTCCAGCGATTCTGCCATAAGGACTATATCGTCGGCAAATCGAAGGTGAGTGATGTATTCGCCATTGATGTTAATTCCGTATCCTTTCCAGTCCAGAAGCTTGAAAACGTCTTCCAATGCAGCGGTGAAGAGTTTCGGGGATATAACATCACCCTGTCTTACACCTCTCTGCAATTGGATAGGTTTCGTACTCTGGTTCTGTACTCGGATAGCCATCGTAGCTCTACTGTACAAACACTTCAGCACTTCGATATACCGACAGTCAACTTGGCATCGCTGAAGGGACTGCAGCACCGCCCAAATTTCGACGGAATCAAAGGCTTTCTCATAGTCCACATACGCCAGACACAGTGGTAAATTGTACTCTTCGGACTTCTGTACAATTTGCCGAAGGGTATGTATGTGGTCTATGGTGCTAAAGCCCTTTCGGAAACCGGCTTGTTCGGGAGGCTGGAAGTCGTCAAGTCTGCGCGTGAGACGATTCGTAATGACTCTCGAAAACAGCACGTAGACGCGGCTCAGAAGGGAAATCGGTCTGTAGTTCTTCAAGAGAGCGTTGTCGCCTTTCTTGAAGAACAAGACCACCGCACTTCTGCTCCACGCCTCCGGTGTAATGCCACCATGGAGGACGGAATTAAAGAGCTTCTGAAGGACTTCAAGTACCGGTCTTCCACCCGCTTTCAGAAGCTCCGCTGTAATTCCATCCTCACCTGGGGCCTTGCCGTTTTTAAGGTGTTGGAGAGCCATTCTAATCTCGCTCAGACTGACGTCCGGGATATCTTCGGAATAGTGTCGAATAAGACTCGCTCTTGGATCGTTACTCACACTTGCGTGTGGCTCCAACGATGACGTGTACAGCTGCCCATAGAACCTCTCAATCTCACTCAAAATCTCAGGTGCCCCGGAAACGATGCTGCCACATTCGGTCTTCAGCTTTGACAGTTGGCTCTTTCTGGCAGACAGATCTCTGGCAAAGACTTTGGAGCCTTGGTTCCGCTCGATCGCTTCTTCAATACGAGCTGTATTGAAGTTGCGCAAGTCCCGCCGCATGCATTTGGAGATCTGTCTGTTCAGTTGCCTGTATGCTGTCAAATCTGTTGAAGAATGTAGCCTCATCTCCCGTCTAACAGCCATGAGATTAAGAGTGTGATCGGAGAGTTTTTGTGTTCTTCTGCGGCGGGTCTTGCAGAACTTAGCTCCGACCGCATGGACAGTTTCCACGAGCTTGTCATTCATATCGTCCACTTCATTGCAGTCTTCTAGGCACTGAAAACGATTTTGTAACTCGAGCTGAAAGGTTTCGGGACTTTGGATTAGAGCACGAGGGGGACGGAGCGTTGACTTCATCAGACGAGACCTCTCCAACTTAACATTTAGGTTCAGTGTGCCTCTAACCATTCGGTGATCGCTGCCGGTTTTCACCCTCGCGATCACTGAGACATCACTGAACAGTTGTCGTCTGGTCGTCATAATGAAGTCAATCTCATTTTTTGTCGAACCGTCGGGGCTCGACCAGGTCCACTTCCTGTGGGGCCGCTTCTGGAAGAAAGAGTTCATCATAAAGAGTCCCTCTTTCTCCATGAAGTCGGCCAGCTGCTGGCCCCTTGGGTTCCGTTGCCCTATTCCAAATTTCCCTACTTTCAGCTCACCGTTCTCTTTTGTGCCTAGTTTTGCATTGAAGTCTCCCATTAACACCGTATATTGGGTTTTGGAGGAATGCATGGCTCTAGAGATATCCTCATACATTTCCTCCACCTCCTCATCGGGGTGTGCCGAGGTTGGTGCGTAAACCTGTATGACCTTCAGCGAATACCGTTTGGTGATTCTGAGTATAAGGTACGCAACCCTCGTCGACACACTCCCGATCTTTACAACGTTGTTAACGAGAGACTTGTGGACGATAAATCCGACACCTCCTTGGGACAGATGGTCGCCCTCCCGGTGATAGAGCAAGTTGCCGGATTCGAGGATTACCGTGTCCTCCCCCTCTCTTCGGACTTCGGATAATCCTATAATATGCCAGCGCAACTTGTCTATCTCTTCTTCCAGCTCCACGATCTTGTCGTCAGTCCTCAGGGTGCGTGCGTTGTACGTTGCCAGGTCGAGTCGTCTAAGGTGGCAACCGAACCTCCACCGGAGATTCTTAGCACCCCCTCATCAAACAATACATATTTTTATTAAAATATATAATAAAATGTTACTTATCAATTTTAATTTTCAATTATTATTATTATTATTATTATAAGTTGATAATAATCATGAATTGCATTAGATAATTACTGAAAACCAATCATTGATTTTCGTGCATTTTGGTGAAATGATACACACACGTCATCGTGTTAATATCGTAAGTACACACATTGACTAATTTGTGCTTGTAAAATATATTGATTATGATTATATCACATCTTTGCTCGTGCTGATTCCCGCTTTCTTTACCATTGCATTTTTTCCTGCTTCTGTTGACGACTTATGCTTTTATTAATACTGACTCGATCACGCATACTTATTGACTTACTGCTAATTACTACGGACATTATGATAATTGCGTCCACGATGTTGAGGTGCACTAATTGTCATCTTTGCATCGATAGGATGCAAGGGCATTTTGTGTCCTCATTTCGGTTTACAATCTTAACTCTTCTTTCAACGTGGAGATCTTTGCAACAGATATATTTAGTTTTATATAGTTGATAATTTATGGTCTTGCCGTTGTCATAAAATTAGTTACTAATCTGTAAATATTTACACCTTCTTCAGACACATGTCATAATAATATGTATCTTGAAAAATAATTTTGTAAATAATATAACTCCTTTACATGACTATGACTTACATTTTATGTAAAAGAGGTGGTGCTAGTCTTATATTGTGTAAGGACCTTTTAGATCCTATACAAGACAACCCTTTTCCCAATGTTACTGATCATTATATTATTATGATCCTTAAATTCTGAAATTCTTATTTATATATATATCCTGAAATTACAGTGAACTGCAAGGAATTCTGTTCTAAAAAATTAGGTAAAAGTAATTATTAAAGTCCTGTTTAAAAAATCGCAAATTCTAGAGACTTAAAAAATTATATAATTTGGATGAAGTAATAAAGTAGAAAAAAATTGATGCACACGGCATTCGTGTATACCATACTTTTGGATGGGGCAAAGTTCTATAGAGAATCTGGCATTCTCCTTTATTGACAAAAGCTTTTAATTTATATTAAATATTTTATCTTTACCCTTTATTAATACTACCGTTTAAAATGTTAATTTTCAATACACGCTACATTCTAGGAGCTGCATATTATATGGCCAGCCCATTGCCACTTCAGCTTACTAATCCTTTGGGCTATGTCGGTTACTCTGGTTCTATTGCGGATATCCTACATTAGAAAGGTTCTTGAGTGGAAGCCTCATACCGGTAGACGAAGTGCAGGGCATCCCCTCACTGTATGGAGAGACGACCTAGTAAGAAATGCAGGAATTCGATGGATGCAGGTGCAGGCATTCCTTATGGGAGGCTTATGTTCAGCAGTGGACTTGTGAAGGGCTTTAATTAATTAATTTATTTATTTATTGGATGTACACAACACTTTTACGTAACAGAAATACTAATATACAAAGTATTGACCTGCAATACAAACCAAAAACGCGTACATAAAGTTGCAACATGCATTATACGTTAACATGTCTATAAGAATTTTTTTTTATGACAATTTAGTGAAAGTTTTTTCTTTTTTGATTATAAATATTACTGGTAGCTGGTCCCGAACGAATTACATGTTTTTTTTTTGCGCCCAGAAGCAATTGGAAAGGGCTACCCCGCCACGCGATGAGGTGGTACGTTGTCTTCTTCTGTGTGCTATTCACACTGCAGGAACAGGCCTCGGGGCACTCCCAATTGCCTGGGTATTCATCATGGCCCATGATTATGGGCCGGTCTTGGGTGCCTTCTTGGCATTTATCTTATAATGTACAGCGGTGACGGGTTCGGTTCCCCGGTCGCTGTACGTTATTATCAGTAGGCGGCTAATACGGCCTATGGTGGTTTAATGTGGCCTAAGGTGGTATATGTCGGCCTAATAAGCCGTATAAATTGGCCTATCAAGGCGTCTAAGTTGGCCTATCTGTAGTATTGCAGGTTATAACTCTACTCCCTAATCTATATAGGGAGGAGTTCTCTAGCTTGGAGAGGAGCGACGAGGTGGTACTACACCCAGCAGGTCTCGGGCCTCGGGGCATCTCCCCCATTACCCGGATCTTCCTCACAGCCCATCTCTATGGGCCGGTCATTGGGAGCCGGTAATCCGGCATTGTTGGTTTTCTCTAGTGGCGAGGTGGTAAAAAACCAGTTTTATAAGGTACTTCAAAGCTATACTCGAAAGAAAGCCGCGCCCCGTGCGCGATTTCACAATACAATTACTTACATTTTTAACCATTGCACTCTTACAGTTTTCTCAATATATTTATTTGTATAAGACATACAGTCATACATTTTGTTTATAATGATAGCACAACAAAACCTTAACATTATAACATTCATTATATTTCAATCACATTAAAAAAACCTTTTATTTATTTAACAAAATATGTCTATTTTACAACATATGTACTAAGTTAGAATTCTTAAATATCTAACATATAAGGTTGAAACAATGTTCTTTATTTAAAAACACGAATATCTTAACTAATAGAATATTTTAATTCACATTTTTACACACATATTTATACTTTTAAAACACTTTTAAATCTCCTATACAAAGCTATCATTAGTTCACTATATTTGATGCAAATTTAATTTGTTGTAACACAGAATTCACTTTTTTGTTTACACTGTCATCCTGAAACACTTATGACTCAATTTCACATAAATTACTGAAGTTATGCAAATAATTAAAAATTCATTTTTTGCCTCCTATTTGCGATTTTAGCGCGCGGTTCATAGTCCGCACTAAATAAGCAACCAATTTCTACACGACTCTAATCACCTTGATAGGGGACCAGTGAATTCCTTGGTCAGATAACACTTATCTCTGTTCATTATGAAATACCAAGGTTCACATACATTATACGGGACCCTTGAATATTGTCGTGAAATTTCTTTGAAACTTTGCTAAGAAAACCAAAAAAAATAATCTGCCCGGGGATCGAACCCGGGACCTTTGGATATTAACTCGAAATTACTTTAAAATTTTACGTTTTAAGTGCTTTCTACATGGAATAATTATCCCTTGATGATTAATCTTTAGAAGCTGCCCATAAGTGGTAAAGTAATAAATTGAAATATTATTTTTGGACGCGTCGCCAACAATACCTAAATAAAGACTATAAAAAACTATTGTGGCGTTGACTTGAAGTAGTGGAACAGTTGAGTGCGAAGTTTATTTATATTATTCTCAAAGACGTCAATGTCCCTACTGACCTGACTCTATCAAAACTATATCACTATAATAGCGACACATGGATTGTAAAATTAAGTATTGTTCTTATAAACGTAATGTTGATGAGACACTACATTACTATGAAACATGTAAACAAACAGTAGATAATGTTCAAGTATTTTCGAGATAACACGCAACCTTTGTTTGGCACTTGTAACGTTTAGTTTACTGGTACTTCAAGCCCTGTTACAACCATTAACTTTACGGTTTACAACACTGCAAAACAGGTTAATAAGCCTTACTCCGTCTAAAAAGACAACCTTAATGAACATATTCAATTAGGTCGACTTTCGCGTAACGTTAGCTTTAACACTTATTGACATTGATGCTGTTAAAATAGGTGAAGCAGTGTCCGACCATATACATATAATGTAATTACTCTAAGTGTCCGACAGACAGTCGTTAACAGGCAGAAAGATGTCAAGCTAGCTAAGTC
Organism: Parnassius glacialis; assembly: GCA_033319125.1. Lineage (NCBI taxonomy): Eukaryota > Metazoa > Arthropoda > Insecta > Lepidoptera > Papilionidae > Parnassius > Parnassius glacialis. The sequence continues at coordinate 3,603,839 of JAVANC010000011.1, forward strand.
TAGGCCGCACCCGTGCAATGCGCAGTAACAATATATACCTAGTAATTAACTTGGCGCCCACATTCAGTAATAAACATGGGTAAGCTTAAAGCAAATACAGTTATAGTTGTATGTACAACACTTAAGGTATAATTTATACTTCTATACATTTATATAAACGAAATTGCGATGTCTGTCTATACTATCGAATTAGCTGTCTTCTATTTAGCTCAGCACGGCTAGCATGGGCTGGGGACAAAATTTTTATCCCCCGATTATATCCACTGACAAGAGATAAAACTATTTTGTCCTTATTCCAAAGCACGGCAACGGGGAGAAGTACGTATATCCCCGTTTGACATAACGAGTAGACATATATCCATGGAGTCAAATTAAAGATAAAAAATTATGCTTATTTGAAATTTGAAAGTGACATTTCTATCCTAGTTCATTGGACGTGGGTTTAAGTTTATATTCATACAAAAAATCTATCTAAGTCTATCTCCCATTTTATCTACTGTGGATATTATATCTACCGGTGTGCCCATGCTCGAAGGGTGGATAAAGTTAAGCGAGGGCATAAACATTTTCTCCTTTCCCCGGAGATAAAATTGTCTCTTGTCTATACTAGCTCTGTTGAGGGTTATTCGCATGCTATTAAGAGATAAGCTATTTTTTTAAATTTTGTCTGTCTGTCTGTCCGAGCTAATCTTAGGAATGTCTGAATCGATGGTGATGAAACTTTACGACCAGCAGTAGCAATGACAGGAGAGATCTGGGCTGACTTGAATTTGAAGATTTTTTTTGAAAAATGGAAAATTTATAATTACTTTTATAAATTTCTTTAAAAAAAGATGAAACGCCTCATAGTCTGTGGTTATACTGGGTCTCTACACCCTAATCAGAAAACAACAGTGCAAGCACTGCACTGCGTTTGAAAACTTAACGCTAAAATATTTTTAAATAGATACAAAGGTAGTTGTCATTAATTTAATCGTCATCATCATCATTACAGCCCTTCACAAGTCCACTGCTGAACATAGGCCTCCCCCAAGGAATGCCACAAAGCACGGTCCTGAGCCACCTGCATTCATCGACTTCCTGCATGTCTTACCAGGTTGTCACTCTATCTAGTGGAGGGGTCGCCCTACACTTCGCCTACCGGTACGAGGCTGCCACTCGAGAATCTTTCTTCCCCATCGGTTGTCGGTTCTTCGAGCTACATGGTCGGCCCATTGCCACTTCAGGTTACTAATCCGTTGGGCTATATCGGTTACTCTGGTTCTACTGCGGATATCCTCATTTCTAAGTTTATCACGTAGAGAAACTCCGAGCATAGCCCTATCCATAGCTCGCTGAGCGACCTTGAGCTTCCTCATACGGCCAGCAGTGAAGGACCACGTCTCAGATCCGTATGTCAACACTGGCAACACGCACTGGTTGTACAATTTCATTTTAAGGTTTTGAGGTATGTCTGACGAGAAGATGTGTCGTAGTTTCCCGAACGCTGCCCAGCCGAGTTGAATCCGTCGATTGACCTCTCGGTCGAAGTTGGACTTACCTAGTCGGACTATTTGTCCCAGGTAAACATACTCGTCAACAACTTCGAGCTTAGTGCTCCCAACAACTACCGGCATAGGTGTGATATGGACGTTACACATGATCTTATAATTTAATAAATAAATACAAACGTGTACATTAATTTTCTGATTTTTACATTAAATTGTAATACTAGTAACAATAATAGTTTAGTACATATGTTAAATTTTCAATATTTTTTTTGTCACAAAATACCAAATTATGGCTTATGTATAGGAAATAGACATATGGTATCGCGGACTTTTTTTTTTAGACAAAGTAAAGATCTATATTTTTCTAGAACATTATATTTACGTATCCCTAACGATAACCCTAACGATAACAGCGTACGCGGATAAATCATTTCGGGAGTGCTTTTTCTTCTGACTTACTTAACAAATATCCATATTTAAGGCTAGCTGAGTAATATAGCTTAATGCTAGATAGCCTATACTATTCCACATGAATCTGGCTATAATATACAATATTGAATTTTTCAAATCGGACTGGTAGTTCCAGAGATTAGCGCGTTTAAACAAACAAAAAAACTCTTTCGCTTAATAAAGCGGAAGAGTTTTTTGTTATCTATACTAATATAATAATCTATACTATAATATAATAATATTATAGTATAGATTATTATATTAGTATAGATGAATGTAAGGTCTCTTTGACAACTAACAAAATCATTACATTATGTGCTACATTCAGACAATGAAATAAAATAAATTATTAAAATTGAATTGATAACTGAATTTGGCGGCAGAAATAGATAATGGGGGGGGGGGGGGGGGATTAGTAGTTACCCAGGCGGATCCTTAGTAGAAACAAAATTCTACCTCTTCTTTTATAGAATAAGGGTTACAAACAAGCACACAGCCCACCTGATGGTGAGTGGATGCTGTGGAACATTGGCATTTACATTTATCCTCAATTAAAAATCAAACTGCAGATGTATTGTCGCCCTTGAGGGCTAAGATGGAATATCTCGCTTCCGGCAAAAAATGTCTCCGGTTCTCTACACTCACCATACAAAACACGGTAGCATTGAGGTGCTATTTTACGCTGGTATTCCGTACGAGTGTGGTCCTTCCCCGGTCGCCCCGATCCATTAGTACTACTAGTGTATTTGTATGCTGTATTTACCACGTAAATATGTAATGTCTTGCGTGTAATTGAGATATTATAGTATCACAATAATTGTTCGCGCTAGCACTATATTTTTACACATACATATAAGTTAAGTTGAAGTGTCGGTCTGTAATATTGAAGTAACGTAAGTAACGTAGTAAGTTCTTACGTGGTAGAGCCCTGCTGCAGCTATATTACTGGTATAGTTGTAACACGAATGGGTCAGCTCGACCGGGGAAGGACCACGCTCTCACAGAATACCAGCGTAAAATGGCAGCATAACGCTGCTGTGTTTCGTATGGTGAATGTAGAGTACCGGAGATCCTTTTTACTGGAAACGAGGCATTCCATCTTAGTCCTAACGGGTGACAACGCATCTGCATTTTGATTTGTAATCGAGGATAGATGTAGATGTCTATGGGCCACAGCAACCACTTACCATCAGGTGGACTGTGAGCTCGTTTGTCACCCTAATTCTATAAAAAAAAAACTGTCTTCTGTTGAGCTGAGCGGGTTATTTGCATGAAATTAATTTGAATAAACATTTTTAAAATTTTTGTCTATCCGTCCTGACTTATCTTCAGAATGGCCGAACCGATTGTGATGAAACTTTGCGAAAGATAGAAGTCAGGAGAAATCGAGGCTATTTAAAAAAAATACGGCTCTGTGACGCATTGGCTTAGCAATGAGTTCCAGCGCTGAAAGCCGCGGGTTCGAAATCCGCACGGGACAAGTATTTGTATGGTCTACAAATAATTGTTCCGAGTCTGGATGTTTGTCCTAGTGCAATTTATGTATGTTAACTGCTCCACGATACAGGAGAAAATTCTAGTGTGGAGGTAATATTTTTAAAAAGCAGAGCTTTTAAAAAAAGAAGGGTTATTTATTTTCTAAAAAAAAAATTATAAATTAATAAAATAAAAGGTCTTTAATTATCTTAAATCTCTTATTCTATTCCTTGATTTCTACTCGAGCAACACTTTTACTCCCTCTACTGGCGTGTCTGCGTCTTCAAAAGACAACATCTATGAGATATCAATTCAGCCAGGCCGATGAGTTCCGTTCTCCTTGGAATTTCTAAAAGGTGTTTTACACCCTATTTGGCTTCAAAAAAAATGTTCTCGGTTTGACTGTTCTTTTTTCGAATTTTTCGATGTAGAAAATCCTAATGTGGAGGTTATGTGTTTAAACAGAAAAAAAGATAAAAAAAGATTTATCACAATTTAATTTCATTTAAATTTTATAATAGCTGGTGATAATAGAGCTGGTTCTTTTCTAGCTCAAAGGCTAAGCATACACATTCAGAGGGGAAACGCAGTCAGCGTTCTTGGCACGATACCGCGGGGAGTATTGTATTATTATATAGTATACTAGCTGACCAGGCAGACGTTGTTCTGCCTTTTCCGACCGACCATTTGCTTTCCCAAAAAAACTCCTGAAATTACCAATAAAAAAATTGAGGGTCACTTATCGGGATAAAAACTATCCTATCTCTCAAGTTGGACCAAACTGCACACAGTCTGCAATTTTTTTTTGAAATCGGTTCTATTTGTTGAATACTTACAGCAACACGTGGTATAACTACCACGTGTTGCTGTAAGTATAGCTACTAAATTGTAGCTTATATTAAACGTTTGCATTTTTAAAGTAGCGCCATCTATTAAATATTTACTCAATCCAGTCAACAGATATCGTCATCTGACGGAATCGTTTGGAGCTAACAGATAATTGTGACTGTCAAATAATAGACAAATAATTTTCAATAAAATAATATTGTATTGCGACTATAAATTTAGATGTAAGCTATCCTATCTTTTAAGTTGGACCAAACTGCACATTGACCAAAAATTTCATTGAAAACAGTTCAGTAGTTTAGGAGTCCATCGCGGACAAACAACGTGACACGTACTTTTTATATATAAGAAGATATATAGTACTATATATACACTGTATATAGTACTGTATGAAAATTAACTAGTTTTAGTTATGTTTATTATAGTTTTAAATTTATATGTAACTATATATGTAACGATATCTTCGTCAATTCTTAACTGATTTTAATGTTTTTTATTAATTTTTCACGGCCTATTAGTCTCTTGCAGTAGGTCTCTCTCATTGTAGAACGGTTTCGTGTCTTAATCATTACGCTTGGCGTTTCGCACTTTTGACGTTGCTTTCCGTCGTTAGCAAGGGTTTTTTACGTCAGGCGTAAACAAGACGGTTATACCGCCATCAATCGGAAGTAATAAGATATTTTTGGCATTTTACACGTGGTAGTCATGCTGTAGGTACATCATAGTTGTGGCACGCAATAGCAGTTCAATTCTGCTGTATTTTGTATGGAGATTGAGACCCATTTTACAGGAAAGGAGGCATTTCATCCTAGTCCTTGGGGGTGACAATGCATCTACATTTTGATTCTTATTTCACAAACACATCCACTTACCCTCAGGTGGACTGTGTGATCGTTTGTTAGACTTATTGTATAAAAAACCGCCATCTATTGGAAGTAATAAGCTCTTTTTAGTAAAAGACGAGTATGTTTTACGACACCCCCGAGACAAAATGGTGGTTTGGACTCTCCTACACCGCCTACACACGGTAAACAAAGTTGCGAGTTTCAACTTGTTACACACGGTGAACAAAGTTGCGAGTTTCAACTTGTTAATTAAAAATATTGATCATGCCAAGTAATTACAGACGTGTACAAGTTAAACATGGGCACTGATCAGGTGAAGGTAGTTAAACGCAGTCAGGGGCGCCTTTCGATTTTAAAGTGGCAGGTCGCATTTGCAACTGTTGTCGAGTTACCATTCGTCCGGACGTTTTCGGAAATCTATTATTACGAGATTTTTTTTCATCTATTTGCGCGCAACTGCCATTTTATATAATGACATCTTATATTTACGCGCACACTACACATTAAATGAAAGTAGTTTTTTTACGGATTTTATCGCGTTTAGTTCTGGCTTTTTAATTCCCTACGTTTCGGGTACTTTACAGAACCCATGGTCCCGATGTCATAGTTAGCCCGGTTACCTTCAGTTTTAGAATATTACTATCAAAAGTTAGATATCGGAACGTCGGGAATTAATATAATTTTATCTAATTACATTATTTATTAAAATAATTAAATCTGTTAGCTTCATATAATACCATTTTATAGTTCTCATCATTTGAAGTTTAAATAGATAACGGTGTTTTTATAGAAGTAAGGATAACAAACAAGCACATAGACGCTTTCATTTATCATCGACTAAGAATCATGCCAACCGTGTAGTGACGGTATTAGAATACCCACTATCCCTACCGTCCTATAGGTGTTGTAAGAGACGACAGAAGGAATCAGGATATGGGCGTTTTCTCAATAATCTATAGCTATACAAATAAATAAAATTGAAGTAGTGTCTGTTTGTAATGTCAAAATAACAGCTTTTTACTAAATGCATATGAAAGTTTATACGGTACATATAACAAAAACACAATTTTTAAAATTTTCGTCTGTCTGTATGTTTGTTCCGGCTAATCTATGAAATGGCCGGACCGGAACTTTCACTGGCAGATAGCTGATGTTATACGTAGGTCACTCAATAAGTTTAAAGATGCTCGAAATTTAAAAATGGAACGCACCCATGTTATAAGTTTCTAAAAAGCAAATTTATTTAAAAAATAGAACTCCATAAGCCAATTGCTCAGTATTAAAAAAAAACTAAATTCTATTCATTTTCCTTATGGAGTGTAGAGTAGAAGGAGAACCATCTTATAAGGTGCGAAAGTTGAAAAAGTGTCCCACTATTTACTGAAAATAGAGGTTCCAAAACCTACCACAATAGCGCTGGCGTCTGAAAAACTACGATATGAATATAGCTGTTGTAGACGGAGTGAAGTCAGCTGAATTCAAATATTTAAAAAAAATTATGACTAGAGTAGTTAATAAAATGCCAGTATACAAAACCTCAACTATTTACGTAGTACAAAACCAAGCGGATTGGTCGGTTCTTGTTTATTTCTCCATCTTATTCTAATTAATTTCGGCGCCTTTTTTTTAATTTATCCTATGCTACTGCAGCGCCACCCTTATTGGACGCGTTTTTAGGGACACTTTTCATATAAGGAGATGGTCCTCCTTCTACTCTACACTCCATAATTTTCCTGCAATACTTCCCGCGCTTTTCATTTAAAACGATGGCTCTTTACCGTGAACATTTGCGCGCTATGATATATTCTAATTTTAAATTTGGTTTAACCGAAAAGTTTGCAACGGTTACAATCAGTATTAGGCGACTCTTCTCCATCACGCGCAATAATTTTTAGGTGGTTTGCTGAATTCAAAAGGAGTAAAATGAATCTTAAAGTTGACCAAAAAACCAGGGCCCCGCAAACAGCAGTAACGACAGAAAATGTATGGACTACTGAAATATTGGTGCGAGAAGACCCACGAATCACATATACACATCAAAAAGATCGTAGGCATTAGTTCTGGAAGCATTCATACCAACCTACTTTAACGTCTTGGAGTGAGGAAGCTTTGTTGTCGATGGATCCCTCGTTTGCTCTCCGAAAGCGAAAACCAGACTCGTGTGGATTGGTGCCATGAAATGCGTCTACGTTTTGAAAACGGGGCATCTAGACGTGTTTCAGAATTCGTTACTGGTGACGAGGCATGGATCTATCAATATGATCCGGAAAATAAAAGGCAATCAGCGGTTTGGATCTACTCAGAAGGACAGTTACCGACAAAACTGCAAAGACCTCGCAACGTCGGCAAAAAAATGGTAGCTAGTTTTTTTTCGCGGAGCGGACATTTGTCGACGTCAATGCTGGAAAATTATAGGTTAGTCAATTCTGAATGGTATACTACAGTTGCATTACCTAAAGCTGTTCAATCTGTGCGGCAGAAAATACCAATCCCCGGGCTTCGGGGATTCATGCTGCATCACGATAACGCCTCTTCATATACCTCCCTTAGAACAAAAGCATTTATTGAGATATCTGGTGTTGAAACTCCCTACCCTACAGCCCTGACTTAGCTCCTTGTAATTTCCTTTTGTTCCCAAGAGTCAAAGAAAAAATAAAATGCAAGTTTTTTTCAAGCGCCGAAGAAGCCGTGGCTGCCTACGAAGAAGCGATTTCCGACCTGTCAGATCAAGACTGGCAAAAGTGTTTTCAGAGTTGGTTTAGCCGAATGGAACTTTGTATAGAGCATGGTGGAGAATATTTTGAAAATATGTAAAATAAATATTAATAATATCTAGATTACTTTTTGTATATCTCAAAACTTATTGAATGACCTACGTAAGGAGCGACTTGGCTATTTTTTTAATATGAATACGTGGAATTAAGGTTCCACGCAAAAAAAAAATTAAAATTACATGCGGGCGATGTCGCGGGGAACAGATATTATACAATATATACGTGTATCAATTAATTTAATACATATTTTTTTCTTCTTTTGGTTTTAGTAATTATATAATAAATACCCTGTGAACCAGTGATTTTGGACACGAACCTTGCACAAAATTGGATGTTATCTTCGAAACAGTATTGTAGAACTAGAAAATGTAAGGGTCGTGTACATAATCAACATCTCTAATCGTAAATTTCTGCAAGACTCAGGGTGATAACCAATTAAAAATAATTAACGTAGCAAAAAAGTAACATGATCTTTTTGATATTATATATCTATAAAATGTATTATTTCATGACTACATGTGTTTTACAGTACATGTGTGTTTTTTTTTAATTTCTATTACTGCTTTTTTGTTGCAAAAGTTATTGCACATAAAGTTTTTTCCATCACCAGTAATTCATGCTTGTAACTCAAAATTCATACGTTTATATACATTTGTCTAAATTTCATTAATTAAGTTATCTAATATATGAAAAATAATGTTTGTTTGTCCGTATTTTATGCGCTGCCATGCCGTTCACCGTTCATCAGGTTGCGCTAAAACTTTGTCAACTTATTGTTTGCACTTGAACAAAGGTTAAAGGCATTGTAGAGAATAATTGTGTTCTGTGGGCATAGTACAATTAACATACAGTACATAGGCGGCGCGCGTATCGTAACGACATATTGATTTGAAAGTTATATCATTCAATTTAAATTAATGTACATATTATTATTCCAAATTAATAATAATTTTTTAAATATAACTTTTCCATATTTAAAACAATATTTCCATAATTAGTTCTTCTGCGTCATTAACGCGCCGGGTTACCAGCTAGTAGTTAATATATATTTATTTACGTCTTGATTTAGGATTGATTTTTCAATCCTCATTTAAAATGTATCCATCAAATAAATTAATAAAAAAGTATATTAATTGAACTGTTTGATTCGCACAACTGTACTTTTAATTTGTTTATGTTGTATTATCATATTAAGAACTTTTATCTGATGATAGAAAAAATCAGCTCTTCATTTAAAATTTTCTTACACCTTGAAAAAAGCAAAATTTTAAAATATAACGTAACTTACACGTCTTGTCAATAACAATAAGAAGTGGTAACCTTAACGGGCGCCATTGTTTTGGCGCGAGAGAAAACGCCATCTTCATTCAAGCTATCGTCGCGGGATAACGGTGCTGAGCACGCGCACACTCTCTATTCCTCTTCAACATGGTACAAAGAAAATAAGTTGGAAAGGGACGGACGCAACTGTCGGGCAGCGAACGATTACTCGACTGACCTACTCAATCGTATACACTCTTTCTTGCCAGCAAGCGGAACCTAATTTTTCCATCGTGTAAACGAGCAGTGTAACGCGCTCCGATCGTATTGATAATGTGAAATAAGATAATTTAACATGATTCACGTGTGTATGTTATACTGATGTAATACCTGGGTTACAATTTTTTGTAGCCATATTTTTTTAGAGGATAAGAGTGACAAACAAGTCCACCTGAGGGTAAGTGGATGCTGTAGCTTATAGACACCTACCCTATCCTTGAATAAAAGAAGCTATACCCTATTTTGTAAAAGTAAAGTAAATTGATTATAAAGCTAGGTTGTTGATTTTTTTTTATAGAATAAGGGTGACAAACGAGCAGTCCACCTGATGGTAAGTGGTTGCGGTAGCCCATAGACATCTACATCTATCCTCGTTTCTGAATTAAAATGCAGATGCGTTGCCAACCGTGAGGACTAATATAGAATGCTTCATTTCCAGTAAAAAGAGTCTCCGGTTCTCTACACTCATCATACGAAAAACAGCAGCATTAAGCTTTTATTTTACGCTGGTATTCTGTGAGAGCGTGGTCCTTCCCCGGTCGAGCCGACTCATTCGTGCTACAACTATACCAGTAATATTAACATAGCTGCAGCATGGCTCTACCACGTAATGATATGCGTAAACCGCTTGCACCTAATAAAACTTATATCCTGTATAAATGGAATCTTGTCATTAATAGATATTACCTACATAAGCAGAAAATATAATAATATAACTATTTCCCGTCCCTTTCTAAGATCACAGTTTAAAGACGGTCTAATAAACTTTTTTTTATAGGAGAGGGGGCTAACGAGCATGCGGCTCACCTGATGGTAAGTGACTACCGCCGCCCATGAACAACCGCAACACCAGGGGAACCAGGGAAATTGCAGATGCGTTGCCGGCCTTTTAAAAAGGAGTAGGCTCTTTTCTTGAAGGTGCCTAAGTCGTATCGGTCCGGAAAAATCGCTGATGGTAATCGATTCCACAAGGAAGTCGTGCGAGGAAGAAAACATCTTCTAAATCGCACAGTGGTGGACCGCCAATCATCCAGATGGTGTGGATGGTATCGGGAGTTCTGCCGCGATGTGCGTTCGTGAAATTTGGCGGCTGGGATTAATCCGAACAATTCCTCAGAGAATTCCCCGTGGTAAATGCGAAAGAAAATGCAAAGAGATGCAACATCTCTTCGCAGCGCCAATGAGTCGAGCCGATCGGAAAGGACTCGGTCGTCGACGATTCGAGCCGCTCTGCGCTGGATGCGGTCAAGTGGAAGGAGCTGGCACTGGGGAGCCCCTGCCCAGAGATGGGAACAGTATTCCATGTGAGGCCGGACCTGCGCCTTGTAAAGTTGCAGGCGTTGTGCCGGCTGTATATAAATACTGTCCCGCTCTGCTGAGCACGCCAAGCTTTTTAGAGGCCAATTTTTTTTTCTGTGCTAAAATCTTAGTCACAAACGGTCTTAGGTACTCTACACTCACCGTAAGCAACACAGCAGCACTGAAGTGCTATTTTACGCTAGTATTCTGTGAGAGCGTGTTCTTCTCTGGTCAAATCAACTAATTCGTGCTAAAACTATAATATAGCTACAACATAGCTCTACTAATTATTAGTCGCTTATGGTCGCCGGTTCTCTACATTCACCGTAAATAACACAGCAGCATTGAGCTGCTACTTTACGCTGGTATTCTGTGAGAGCGTGTTTTTCCCTGTTCGAGTGGACCCATTCGTGCTACAACCATAAAATAGCTGCGGCATGGCTCTACCAATTAGTCGCAAATGGTTTCAGGTTTTCTACACTCACCGTACGAAACACATCAGCATTGAGGCGCTATTTTACGCTGGTGTTTTCTAAGAGCTTGTCCATCCCTAGTTGAGTCGACCCATTCGTGCTACAACCATAATATAACTGCAGCGTGGCTCTACCATGTCGTAAAAGTCATTAAAAAGTTTTATTTTTTTAACGTGCAGGCTTAAAAATACTGTTTCCTTCGCTATCAATCAGTGGGTAATCCAGCAATTAAACTGCGATAAACTACATAGTGCTGGTGAAAATCGTCTCGAGGTTTCCCGCGTATATTCATGTTCTAGTACTGAGTATATATACCGCGTGTATATACTGATACAGAGAAAATAGCTACGACGAATTACGTCTTTGGTGAATTTACGTTAAGAAAACTTAACTTCTTAAATTTTCCAACTTTAAAAATGAGATTGTACACGTGTTAAACTGAACGACATTAAAACCAAGTATATACCTACAAGGTAGTCATTGGTCTGAGAATGGAGTAAAACCTGGGCCTTTTATTATTATTACTATTTACCTTTACTGTTGCTTATAAAATATCCACGACTGAACATAGGCCTTCGCCATAGATTCCCTAGTATACATTTTTTTTTCTGCTGCCTATCTATCGTTACATTTCCCTCAGTCGCCTCTTACGACACCCACGGTTCGATATGGGCTAGTGAATATTCTTACGACGCCATTACGCGGTGATTTGCTGTGATTTCTTGTGATTTTTATTGTTGCATATTATTTTCATTAAAAATTTCAACATTTTTATGTTTTGTAGCGTATACTACTTTATACTTATACCATAGTTTAAAATACTTTTTTATGGTGTAGGTTTTTTATTTATTTATTTTATAGCCACCTGCATCCATCGACTTCCTGCATGTCTTACCAGGTTGTCACTCCATCCAATGGCGGGACGCCCTACACTTATTCCGCTGGTACAAGGTCACCACTCGAGAAACTTTTTTCCCCATCGGTTGTCGGTTCTTCGAGCTATATGGCCGGCCCATTGCCACTTCAGCTTACTAAACCGTTGGGCTATGTCGGTCACTCTGGTTCTACTGCGGATATCCGCATTTCTAAGTTTATCACGCAGAGAAACTCCGAGCATAGCCCTCTCCATAGCTCGCTGAGCGACCTTGAGCTTCCCCATCCGGCCAGCAGTGAAGGACCTCGTTTCAGTTCCATAGGTCATCACTGGCAACACGCACTGGTTGTACAGTCTCGTTTTCAAGTTTTGAGGTATACCTGACTAGAAGATGTGCCGTAATTTCCCGAACGCTGCCCAACCGAGTTGAAACCGTCGATTGACCTCTCGGTCGAAGTTGGACTTACCTAGTCGGACTATTTGACCCAGGTAAACATACTCGTCAAAAACTTCGAGCTTTGTGCTCCCAACACTTGCTTGCCTTTCTTAATACAAAGGGTGGACTTAATGCCTTAAGACATTCACCATAAAATTGACGAGACCTTAAAATTAAGCCCTGTCGATAAAAGAGATCTAAACGAGCGGAAAACTTCAAAGCAGTTCCAAAAACGTTGTACATTCGTATAAATGCTATAAGTATCTTTATTAACACTAGCCGATACCTAATATCAATAATATGTAGTTTTCTAATTGTTCCTTTGTATACGCCTTACGATCTCCTCTTTGCCAAGTTTCAAGTTTCTATTCAGTAGAGTGAGCCAGTGAATCAACACTCAAAATTACAGTTAACTACGGCCAGTGCTTAGCCTCTCAACTCTCTCTCTCTCTCTCTCTCTCTTTCTCTCTCTTTCTTTCTCTGAAGAAAGACTCTCAATTTATATAACAAATTATTATGGCTATCCACTTACTCTATCTTTAAACGGGCATCCGTAACGTTTTTGAAACATTAATGTGACGCATTTTTTGATATTACAAACTTATCATCAAACCTTATCATCAAATTCACGATACCATCCTCACCATCTAGATGCTTGGCGGTCCACGACTGTGCGTTTTACTAGGAGTTTTCTTCCTCAATAACTACTCTGTGGAATTGTTTACCACCGGCAATTTGACTGATACGACTTAGGGGCCTTCAAGAAAAGAGCTTACACCTTTCTAAAAGACCGCCAACGCATCTGCAATTACACTGGTGTTGCGGTTGTTCATGGGCGGCGGTAGTCACTTACCAGCAGGTGAGTCGCATGCTCGTTTGGCCCCTCTTCTATAGAAAAACCCGATCGTAAACAAGTGCAGTCCATGGGTCCACAGTCCACTCCAAACAGAGAAGATTACAGATGCGTTGTCTTCTCTAAAGACTAAGATGGAATTCGTCACAGTCAATAACTATACAATTCAATTATATCTAATTTAATATAATATGTATTACTTGTGAGATATATTGTGTTTTCATGCGACTGCCAAGTCAATCTATGTATCAATCTATGGACTGAATAAATTAACCGACTTGGTATTACATGGATCTCACAACTTTTTACGGTAGAAGAACTGAATTGCGAGACTTGGCTTTTTTTACAAGTTACGTTTTTGATGGCATCACCCTTTTCCTATAAAAAAAATAAAAAAACTTCCTCGCACAACTTTCTTAAGGAATCGACTACCTAGGTAACTCCTCTTTTGGAATCAGTTTACTTTCTGTATGTCTGTCTGCCACATTAGTGTCTTTTCTCTGAGAGTATTTCAGAAAGATGATTGTAAGTTTAAATAGTAGTAAAATACAGTTAAGATAGACGTAATGTTTCGACTCAAGGATTTAATTTTAAGGTGCGGGATGAGAAGTCGTAAAAATGTTATTTGAAATAATCTTGTTCTACCAATTACAAGAATTAGTGGCGCGAAACATTATTGTGCATGGCTATATACTTGACCGATTTTTATTATAAAAACTCATCCCACTATCATTATTACTGTGCTATTTATCTTATTCTAACCATTGAGATATTATGTACCACGTACTCATAATAAATGATTCTAGCGGTTCAAGCGAAATGAAAGTTTAACACCAATTTATTGACTATTTAAAGTTCAAAATATTTAATTTTTTTGATTTTATCCAATAAGATCAATTACTCATGTAATAGATCAATATATAATAGATAGATAATCAATATTTTATTAAAGTATGAATTTATGCTATTTTGCTGTAGCTATGATTGGACTGACAACCGATACCTGACTCTCTTTTTCTGCCGACTTCCAAAAAGGAGACGATACTCAATTCGAGTGTATGTTTTATTTTTTTTTATTTTTTTTTCTTTTATTTATTTATTCACAAATTGCGTTACATGTGACTTAGAGACTAAACAAAACATGCAAGTTCTAACATACACATGCACCTCGAAAGGCATAGCAATGAACAGGAGAGGGGCAGACACTTAAAAATTTTTTTCCTCAATGTATTCATTAATTGAATAATAACTTTTTTTAATGAGTATATCTTTTAAAGATTTTATGAATTTATTAAGATTTGTTTCGGCTTTTATGTATTCCGGCAATTTATTATAAATTTTTATTGACATCGGGTAAGGACCTGAACTGTGTAATTTTAATTTAGATCTTGGTTGCAAAAGGTTATTCTTATAGCGAGGTACGTTGTGTCGGGGCGCGTTTATGATTTTGGTGTAAAAACTTGGGTGTCTTTTTACAAACTTACATATTTCTAATATATATAGGCACGGTAATGTTAGAATTTTGAGACTTTGAAAGTGAGGTTTGCAGCTTTCTCTTTGTTTGATATTATATTTTATGTGTGGTTACCTCATAACTTTGTACTGGGCGAGCCGATTTCGATGATTCTTTTTTTATATGAAAGCTGATAGTTCTAGTGTGGTCCCATATAAGTTTGATCAAGGTTAGACCAATGGTTATTGAGTTATTCTTAAATAACCTGTATTGAAGTCGCTTATATTGAAGTCGGCTGTACAAAATTTTAAATTTTAAATTATAATATTTCTTTCTGCTGAATGTGGTATGATAAAAAGTGTTACCATACAAATGGCTCACTATAATAAAGCAAATTATTAGGTCCGTCTGTTTACATCTGCAGACGTTGCCGAAGTAGAATTATTATCCTGTTCTATAGTTGTTGATATCCAACTTTTGACCGACAAACAAAAAAAATACTTTCTTCAAAACAAATAACCGCGTAAAGTCATCTAAAATCAAATTTATGAGAGACCTGCCATTATAATGGTTATAGGTCGAATCTCAATACTTAACCTACAGGTTAACGTTTTGAGTTTTGTATATGTTTAAACTGGTAATTTAATCTTTACTAAACACCCCATCAATATTCAGCACGCAGTCTGCTCTAAATACAGCAAGCACAGAAAATGTCAATATATCAGTCCGTGTAGAAATAATAAAGCGTGTAACGCGATGATTTCAAATCGATTAAAATCAGGTTCTCATGCAAATCTATTTAATATTTATTTTTAAATAGTGAAATAAATATTTATAAAGATCTAGTAACATTATACGAACGGACAAGAAAAAGAAATGAATCGATTAAGAACATCCATAAACAATTCAAAATTGTCAGTAACAAATGGGCCCTTCGACAACATGGTACCAAGCTTAACGGCATCATAACTTACAGATATAGACGAAATGGCATAAATACAGATAGATTCCAAGATTTGCCGACGGAAGTGCCTCAAACGATCCCGCGTTGGGAAACTGTTACAAAGTGCCGTGATCTGGTATCGCCATATTAAACACAACGGTCGATATTGCTGATGGACTGTCTCGTCGGACTAGAGACAAGTGTACCGGTTACTTTTCCTTTAGGGTTCTCGGTTGCTATTAAAAATCAAGTGCATCTGATGCAGTCCTTGACGGGGGCACTGCGAAAGCGCCGCTTTCCGCCAGTGCCAGTTGGTGACCAGACGCGGTGGCGAACGGTCGTGTCCACCATGCACTTGCCGAGCGCGTTCACAGTGAAAGTTCGATAGAGAAATGCGGCTTGCGATCGCCTTTCTGTTTGTGGTGAGTGCTAATTACGTTAAAAGTGCTAAAAAGAAGGGTGTTTCCTGCGTTTTGCTGTTTTCGTTGTTGGTTTCATGCGTATACAACAAATCTGTCAGTGTATCAGAAACGTTAGGGTCCTCGTGATTTTGGAGAGGTGGTATAAATTTGAATAAATTAAGACTACTGTTGCCAAAATTTTGTGTTAGCGATGAGTCAATACTGGTCAAGAAAGTGTTACAAATAATATGAAATCGGTTGACTTCATCAGAAACATTTTTACACATAAAGCTTCAAAAACAAATCCCTCACACTATATCTATACCTACATATAAATTAAATTGAAACGCCTGTCTGTAATATCAAAACAACTGCCTCATATTGTGCTGAGGGGGTTGTTTAGAGTTTGCATGCTATTATGACTTGAACAACTTTTTTAATTTATTCTCTGTCCGTTTGTCTGCCGGGCTAATCCTCGAAATGCCTGAACTAATTGTAATAAAACATCACAAACAGATTGAGAGTAATGCCAGGAGTGATTTAGGCTATATTTTGTCCGCTAAAATTTGAAAACTTTTTTTTATAAGATAATAGTGATAGACGAGCACACAGTCTACCTGATGATAAGTGGAATGTCTCTAGAATTAATACCTCTGGAATGAATACCTCTGGAATGAAATAGTGAGTGTAGAGATAGATAGAGAGATCATGATTGCCTCTGGAATGAAATAGTGAGTGTAGAGACCCGGAGACCTTTTTTACCGGAAACGAGGCATTACACCTTAGTCCTCACGGGTGACAACGCATCTGCATTTTCATTCGTAAACGAGGATAGATGTAGATGTTTATGGGCCGCAGCAACCACTTACCATCAGGTGGATTGTGTGCTCGTTTGTCACACTGGTATTACTTTTTGGTATTTACTACGAGAGCGTGGTGCTTACCCAATCGGCGATCCATTCGTGCTAAAACTATAATATAGCTGCAGCGTGACTCTACTACGTATAAAAGCCACTATTGACACTAACTAACTGAACATTTTCTAAGGATTTTTTACGTGGTAGAGCCACGCTGCAGCTATATTAGTAGTATAGTTGTAGCACGAATAGGTCGGCTCGACCGGGGAAGGACCACGCTCTCACAGAATACCAGCGTAAAGTAGAAGCTTAACACTGCTGTATTTCGTATGGTGACTGTAGAGAACCGGAGACCCTTTTTACTGGAAAAGAGGCATTCCATCTTACGAGTTCCAACGGGTTTCTTCACGGATGACAGCGCATCTGCATTTTGATTCTTTATTGAGGATATATGTAGATATCTATGGGCCACAGCAATCATTTACCATCAGATGGACTGTGTGCTCGTTTGTCACCCTTATCTTATAAAAAAAGAACTATATGTCTAGGTAGTAAAACTCATTTTCTACTGGAGTCCGTCTGGGCAGGTTTCTGCCGTCATATAGCACTGCTGGCACTGCTGTGTTCAGGTGTAAATGGTATAAGGAGTTAGTATAGTTCTTCCAAATTAGTCATTAGAATTCAATAAAGAATAAATAAATGATGTGCAAGTATTCAAACAATGAGAGGAAAGCCTCATTTCAAATAAGATAAGACATACTTAAATGTATTCTAAGAACACCGAGGTCTTTGAACCTGTCAGGATAGATGAAACACCTATTGCTCTAATTTGAGGGTACTCATACCATTAGAAGGCGCGTTTAACATGTGTATTATGATATTAACTAAACACTAAAGTCATTAATCAAAGTATTGTAACGGTAATATTATCTTGTAACGCAAAAAGTGAAAAATTACCATAAAATAGTTTTAATCAAATTATACTTACGGTCGTCGTACATGTACGATGTTAAATTATTAGAACGAAGTTCCTTATCGGACGGTACGAATTTGGCGGATGGGGGCTAGGAGAGAAAAAGTGTAAGATTTATCCATGAAGCAAATACAAAGAGGTTTTGTATTAGCTTCATGGATTAATCACGACTCCTTCTGACGTAATGTAGACGGCCTCGGCGGCTATAAGGAAGCGAGATGGAATAATATCCATCTCCCTCGCACTTTTTCTTATCTTGCCATGAAATAAATATTCATTTTAATAGACAATACGTTAATCAATAATAATATAATACGTTAATCAATAATAATATACTACGAAAGGAACTCCGTTCCAACCGAGTGTTCCACGACACTCACGCATGTTTATTATTATTATAGGGGTATCTATAAAGTTTTCTCATCTGGTTGGGCAGTATAAATATATAATTGTAAATGAAAATGGTAAACATACATAAATATCAATAAAATAAAATAAATACATAAATAAATAAAAACCCAACCAGATGGAAGCCCTCGGCAGGGGAGACCAGACTGCCGAGGGTTAGGGGGAAAGGGAAAGAAACCGGCGGACGATACGGGCGGTATCGAGGAGCACCGCCTTCGCCTTCTGCATTTAAGCCTGGAGCAGTCCGTCACCGAGTCCCAGTCGCCTCAGATGACCCGAGACCCGATTATTAAGTGGCGAAGCTTGCGAAGACACTTATTGATTTCACGATGTCTGTCCGTCTGTCCGTCTGTCCCACGATTATCTCGAGAACGGTTTCGAATTTTCAAATTCTGTTTTCAGCAATCGATTACTGATCACCCAGGCATCTGAACCTCCTATTTTGAAACTGATTGCTCAACGGCAACCGTTAGAAACCGCTACAAAGCTAATTGCTTCGCCACTTTGCTATGCTATTAGCTTCCTAGCATTATTATAAATGCATTTCACATTTACCTTTACTTTCATCCTTCATCATGTTCTTTTTCTTTCTCATCAGCCAGTACAGCCCACTGATGAACATGGGTCCCTCTTTCGAAGGTAGATACGAGTATGCCTTTATCATCACGCTTCATCTACGGCTTCATCACCACTTACACAAGAAGCACTAGCTTATAATAATAAAAAGATAGAAAAGAGGGAGTACCACGATTGACACAAGGTCGCTCTGAGTCTCTCCCCTTAGTTAATTCTTAACCTGGGGCCCAATAGGGTGATGAATTATCTTATACCGTCACACAACGCACAGAATATATAAAATACTTTACGTACAACAAGTCACTTTGACTTTATCTAAATTATAAAATTTTCGAATCATTAAAAAATATAAAATTTTAAATTTCATTATCATCAATTTAAGTCACTTAAATTCATTCTGTTTATGTTGGTTCATGTAATGATACCGTTTAAATTCATCCTTGCGGTAATTTCACATTTACTCTTCCTATATCAAACCTAGCTGTCATCTCTACTCGATAAATGATAGGGCATAGATAAATAAATATGTAGGAAGCTATGATAGAGTTGTATTTTTTTTATAGGATAAGGGTGACAATCGAGCACACAGTCCACCTGACGGTAAGTGGTTACTGTCGTCCATAGACACCTACGTCTATCCTCAATAAAGAATCAAAATGCAGATGCGTTGTCAGCCGTGAGGACTGAGATGGAATGCCTCGTTTCCAGTAAAAAGGGTCTCGTATAGTATAGAGTCTAGGGTATACGTAATAAAATAGAGATACTGGTCTACAGGGGTATTACATAACATTATTTATTTATAAAATTGTTGGATACAGGAGTGCGTATACTCCTTTTTCTTATTTCCTAAATTACATTCTGTTTCTTGAATACGTAGGTCACTCAATAAGTTTTGAGATGCTCGAAATTTAAAAATGGAACGCACCCGTGATATATGGTTCTATAAAGCAAATTTATTTAAAAATAGAACTCCGTAAGCCTATGAGTGCTAATAATTTTCTGCTCACCAGTTGTCGCTAGTTGACACTGAGGTAAAGTTTTTTGTTACACAGTGTGATTTAATTGAGAATTTGATTTTTAATAGAAGTTGATCAGTTTGTAGAGTATTAAATTACTACACAAAACAATGCGTCAGTGCTCATTAATTTTTTTGCACATTTTTAACTTTTTTAAATTTTTCTACTTTTATGAATATCTGTGGTTTAGTATATTGATTTTTAATCTTATTAATATAAAAAATAGCTAATAGTGCAGAAAGAAACAATAGCCTTTAAATTTTCAGAACAAATTAACTTCACCGCTATGAAATCTGTCAAATATTATACCTCACTTTCTAGTGGCACCGCCCTGGTGTCAGAAAAAGTCGTGGATGCCCTCGTTGCTCAATATTAAAAAAAAAAACAAAGTTCTATTAATTTTCCTGCAATGCTTCCCGCGCTTTTCATTTAAACGATGGATCTTAACCGTGAACATTGACGCGCTATGATATATTATGTTTTTAAATTTGGTTTAACCGAACAATTATGTTTACAATGGTTACAATCAGCATTAGGGGACTCAGCTCCATCACGCGCCACGATTTTTAGGTGGTTTGCTGAATTCAAAAGGGGTAAAACTAATCTTAAAGATGACCAAAAAACCGGGGTCAAAAAACAGCAGTAACGGCAGAAAATGTATGGACCACTGAAATGTTGGTGCGAGAAGACCTACGAATCACATAATATACTGAAATCGAAAAGATTTTAGGCATTAGTCCCGGGAGCATTCACACCATCCTACATCAACATCTTGGAGTGAGGAAGCTTTGTTGTCGATGGATCCCTCGTTTGCTCTACGAAAGCGAAAAACAGACTCGTGTGGATTGATGCCATGAAATGCGTCTACGTTTTGAAAACGGGGCATCTAGGCGTGTTTCAGTAATCGTTACTGGTGACGAGACATGGATCTATCAATTTGATCCGAAAAATAAAAGGCAATCATCGGTATGGGTCTATTCAGAAGGACAGTTACTGACAAAACTTTTTGAAAAGATATAAAATAAATATTAATAGTATCTGGAATACTTTTTGTATATCTCAAAACTAATTGAGTGATCTACGTAGTGGCTTCGCTTAGGTGAAGAAGTTGATTAAAATACCACTTAACACATTCACAAGCACTAATCGTTTGTTTTATGTGAGAGTGCATTTCATGAGAAGTAGGAAACTCTAGATTTTACAACAAACTAATAGATCTTGTTGAATGTTATGGCGTTGCAAAGCACCATCGTAACCAGGGCGGTAGCGTCGAGAACGTGGGAATGGGGCCAGTTCATTTCGTGCCCAGTTCTTAACCACTATATCAGGTCAAATTCTATATTTAAAATTTGAAGTGGTTTCTTGCTGATGACTTAAATGAATGGAGCATATTCAAGTATTTTATACAACAGCCATTTTCATTCAACAGACATTTTGACGCTTTCATATAACTATGCTACGGTATATATATACGGTATATATATATTTATATATAGTATTAAGGGAAAAATCGTGCCAAATGGAAGTCCATAGTCTCTGCCTACCCCTCTGGGTGACAGGCGTGAGTGTTTATAGATAGATTATATATAGATATAGTACTCGTATTACTAGGCGGTATTCTATGCCCTCTTTTGTTTTCATGTTTATCAATCTCACATTTAATTATAGTGCTTGTTACGTGTTCTATTATTTGCGCACCGCGTATTTTGAGCTCTATGCATAAGCAGACACTTTTGAAATCAATAATGTAATACCGCCATGAACAGTGTTTAACAGTAAATTTTCAAACGTGCTTTGTCATGTGCATAACATGTTCATCATAATTATTTGCAGCTCTAGATAATTATTTAAATTAAAATCCTCAAACTTGTAACCGGCTGTGCTTAATAACAATGCCATTTTATTATTTTAAACAAAAACGTATTGGTTTAAACAATGTGAATGTTTATTACAATAAACAAAATCTTATACAGTCCTTCTCCCCGCGGCTTAGAGCTAAAAAATCTGTTGAACCTTTGGGCAAGAAAAATAACCCAGCCTCATTGTCTTCCGGAGCTACGATCAGCCGTGGATGCCTTAAGGTTAAGGACATTCGGCTCGATTGTCACACTTCTTTCTTCAAAAAACTCAGTTATTATTATTAAATAATTGGCATTTAAAAAACTGGGATCCCAAAAACAAATTATATAAAAGAATTAGCGATCCGCTCCGGCTTCGCTCGAGTGATTTCTGGATTTCGACAACAGCGCCACCTACCGGGTCCAATTATGAATCTAAGCCATTCTCGAATCAACTTAACCACATTTATAAAATTTCATCAAAATGTGTCCAGCCGTTTAGGAGGAGTTCAGTCATATACACAGAGACAGAAGAATTTTATATATGAAGATAAGAAGGTTGTGATACGTTTTCACCGGTCAATTAGAAAGTAATACGTAATGGCCGCACGCTCTCTTTTTATGGATATCATTAAAATTATATTAATCCAAATATAGAACCTTAACTTAATAATGCTAATTTGCAATTTATTTCTGTTGATCATTAACAATAGATCATGTTGCAAATATAGCCAACTATATTAAATAAATTATAATTTTAGGTAGTCGAGCACATTTTTTTCTACTCCTCGGTAGTTCCTGTTCTTTTTTTAAACTTTACTACCTTCTAGAATTTTCTTCTGTACCGTGGAGATAGTTTACATACATATATTACATACATATATCCAGACCCCGTACAATTAATTGTACGGGGTCTGGATCTTTGGGGTACTTCAGCGCTGTGGAAAGTGCAGCCCCTTCGTCCTTGTGTTCGCCTCTCTCCCTCCGCGCCTACGGCTTTACAAAATCACTTTAGGGGTAAGTCAGGTAAAACTACGTGGAGTCGGAGCGTGTTCTTCTTTAATTTGGTTGTAGTATTCGATTTTTGAGTATAGACATCTCGGAAACTAAGCGAGATTCCGAATAATTTTATTTTTACTTTTCGGCGTATCTCGTCAGGATCTATGTGAATCCGCCTTTAAATCGTGGCGCTGTAGGAACCGTAAAAGCCCCGTGTTGTAGATTTTAAAGGGCAGCATTTTGGAATAGCAAGTTAACCCTCCACCTTTTGTTTTTCTTGCCTGTACTAATCTTACGAAGAGTTAAAACATCACGAATACTCTAGCATTGCAAGTTCTATAAATAGATGTTATCTAACGGTATATTGCTTAATTCAATTATAATCATCAGTTTATTATTGTAGACACTTTATTATTTTTATTATTGTTAATCCACAGAGGTGACAAGGCATCTGCATTTTGATTCTAAATCGAGGATAGATGTGGATGTCTACGGGCCACAGCATCCACTGACAATCAGGTCGACTATGTTCTCGTTTATTACCTTTTTTCTATAAAAAAAACATACCTAGCCCATTGAACAGTTGTAATATGTTTATGAACAGTTATATAGAAACTTTGACGGTCGAAGAATGTGGGTTAAGAATGGATGAGTTAACCGTCAGAATATGCCTCTTGTATATACGTCGACAAACTAGTCATTTCTGTCGTTGGCGGACTAGTTGCAAATGATGGTTACATTAATGAACATGTCATTAAGAAAGGGGAATGAAAGTGAACGCAAGTAAGACGCGAAAGTGATAGTTTTTCAAATAGAAGAAAGAAAGCGATATTTAAAATAATAATAGAAGAGGGGGGGGGGAGGGTTGAGCAAGGATATGACTATGAGTATTAGTATTATTATTAGGTACCGTGTATCCGTGTAGTTGTGGTGTAGGAATATCCACTACTCCATATCATCCCGTGAGTAAGAGGCGACAGAGGGAAACTGAACCAGGAAATGGGCGGCAGCGTCTCCCTGATAACAACTAAAAAATAAAATACTGAGGTAGCCCACCTTCTTTTTTTATAGGATAGGGTGACAAACGAGCACACAGTCCACCTGATGGTAAGTGGTTGCTGTGGCCGATAGAAATCTACATCTATCCTCGTTTGCGAATCAAAATGCAGATGCGTTGTCACCCGTGAGGACTAAGATGGAATGCCTCATTTCCAGTAAAAAGGGCCTCCGGCCACCTGCACTCACCAAGCGAAACGCAGAGGTGAACCTCTACTTTACGCTGGTATTCTGTGAGGTCGTGGTACCACCCCGGTTCGAGCCGGCCCATCCGTGCGGCAGCAAAAGCCGCCGCGTGGCTTTACCACTGTTAAAAACCTGCCTGACAAACGCGGCAACAATTCCAAATATCCCACCTTTGAGGCTATTTGTGGATAGGCCTATACAGCCTGTGCCTATCCGCATTGGACTTTGATAGACTGTAATAATTGGAAGAAAACCATTCATATACTCACCAGTATATTATTTTAATCTTTAGCTACCTTTTTTAAATAATCGAGACATACTCGTAGTTGTCTTTTCTTATAAGCCTTCGCCTTTACATGTATACCCACTGTGTTAGATTCGTAGAATAAAATGGACGAACACATAACACGCAAATCCATGGAACCTTGCTCGCTAACAGATTTATTGTCCCTGTAAACCTGCATTCGCCGGATGCACTTGATACAGTTGCCAGAAACTGCATTTTATGTTTACGTTGGTTTAATTTCACTCCCGATTCCCTAAATTAAAAATACTAATATATATTGTAGTGGATTCAAATGATAATCAGGTAAAGGAATAATCCATAAAGGCATAAACGTCGTATAGGCATAATCGATAATCAAAAAAGATATATTATATGATGGTTATTTTTCAAAGAGCAACCAATTTTAAAGTTAAGTTCAAAAATAAACATAACGGTATACCATATATTGCAGTTTTTGAAAATACGAGTAAATAGGGGACTTATACTAGTATATCATACTATAATAATACTTTTATTTCGAATTATCGTAAATTGAATGTGATTTATGGGCAACAATTAAACGTACGCACGCTCCTCTGTGTGTGATTCAATTCACAACGTTTTTGTCGACCGAGCGACCCTTACGAATGTGTGCGTGCGTAGTAAAATAGTCAGCGTTAGATATTTATGAATGACAATCAGTTAAAATGCATAACCACGCATTTTGAATTTAAAAGATAAAAAGGACTGAATGTTTGAGATTTTTTTAATTAATTTTTCTTCACCATTTGCCTATATTACTTATTCTAAACCTTCTCTATTGCAAAATAACCCTGTTTATATCTATGGGATACAGCCTCAAATTACCATCAAGTGGAC
The DNA here is from genome assembly GCA_033319125.1 of Parnassius glacialis. Classification (NCBI taxonomy): domain Eukaryota; kingdom Metazoa; phylum Arthropoda; class Insecta; order Lepidoptera; family Papilionidae; genus Parnassius; species Parnassius glacialis. Next base: position 3,629,044 of record JAVANC010000011.1, read on the forward strand.
TATGTACTCGTTTGTCACAAACGCCAACCCGTGTTCCTAAATAAAAAATTAACAATATTGTAACGTTTTAAAGAACATTAAACCTTAAACTTCATAACAAAGAAAATGGTCTCAACATCACTGAATTCACAAGTTTTTTTTTTTAATTAAGTTTGTGAACATGTCGAGAAATAATTGCAAGTTTGAAATAACACCGCTCTTATTTTCATATATTATATTTCATATTTGTTCTGACATACATAAAAATATATTTATTGCATATATATTCATATATCTAAGTAGATATTCATATAATTATCGACATAAATTTAAAAATTATGTATAAATTGTGTATAGTTACATACATTCTGTGTACTAAATATCGGGAATTTGTCAATAAAACAAAAAATACAAATTATTCATCTAAATTTATTTTATCGCCTTCAAAGTAGGCCCCATCGCTTGCAATACAACATCTCGAACGCTTCACCCAGTCTTCCATACATTTTTCATAGGCTATTTGCGGTATGGCCTTTAGCTCATTCAGCGAATTTTTTGTTATGGCTTCTATCGACTCAAAACGTTTTCCTCGAAGTGGTAATTTTAACTTGGGAAATAAAAAAAAGTCAGACGGAGCCATATCAGGTGAATACGGTGCTTGGTCGAGAACTTTTGTTGAATTTTTCGCTAAAAACTCTTTCACTATAATGGCTGTGTGTGATGGTGCATTATCATGGTGCAGCATCCATGAGTTGTGTTGCCACAAATCTGGACGTTTTCGGCGGATAATCTCACGCAAACGCTTCATGACGTCTAAATAATATTCTTTATTCACTGTTTCTCCCTTTGGAAGGAATTCGGAGTGAACCACACCACGGTAGTCAAAAAAACTGTCAGCATCACCTTGATTTTGGAGCGACTTTGCCGCGGTTTCTTGAGTTTCGGCTCGTTTTCGAGACGCCATTCTGAAGACTGTTGGCTTGTTTGCATGTCGTACTCATAAACCCATGTCTCGTCGCCAGTTATTATACGTTTCATAAAGGTCGGATCCGTAGAAGCTCGGGAAACCATGTCTTCAGCGACATGCTTTCGCTGCGCTCTTTGAACAAAATTGAGCTCTTTTGGAACTAGTCGAGCGGCGACGCGTTTCATGCCTAAAATGTCAATGAGAATGTTGTGGACGGACTTAAAAGATATGTTCACCTCACTAGCCAACTCTCTCAGACTCATACGTCGATTTTCGAGCACTAGCTTCTTGATTTTGTCGATGTTTTCTTTGGTCGTAGCGGTTGAAGGTCTACCAGAACGAGGCAAGTCTACTACTACTTCTCGGCCTTCTTTAAAAGCCTTATACCATTCATAAGCCCTTGTTTTCGATATACACGATTCGCCGTAGGTATTTCGCAACATTTTTAGTGATTCACCACATGAAATATCATTCGAAACACAAAATTTAAGGCACACTCTTTGTTCAACAATATTTTCCATTGTAAAAATCGCCGAGAACTCAAAACTATGACCAACAAAAAGTGTAGTTTAAAACAAATTAAATGACAGATCCCACTCAAACTTTGCGCGCTAAATCAGTACAGTGCTACCAACATGCAGTAAAAAAATTAGAACGACCTCTTTTACGCGGGTCTTTTTATTGACATATTCCCGATACTTTTTACACAGAGTAGTATATACATAATTGCACCTTTTTTATCATCCTTTTCTATTTTGATTTTTGCTGCACCACCTTTTATATGTTTATCTCTGTTTGGCCTAATGGTTGACTGGGAGAGAATGTCCTATGACATTAAATAAGTATAAATAAATAAATATACAGTATATGACATAATGAAATTGAAAAGATGTCACAAAGAAAAAGTCGCGACCAGAAATAATATAATCACTACGTTTAGTCGCGACTTTTGTTGTTTGTTGATTTACAATAATATTCCGTGGCCGGGCTCCGAAGCAAAGCGGCGAAAGTACAGATCTCAGGCGCACTTTGATTTCTCCTTGATACTGACTAGCTAAGCAATAACCCAGTTTCTGTAATGAAACTCTCTGTGAGTGCTTTCATAATGAGTTTATTTGATTAATATCTCCATTATTTTATATCTCATATGCATTTATTTATTGTGATGGTGTTTGAATTTGGCTAATAAGTTTTAATGTTGTCATTTTTAATGCACTGTCTAATGAGCCTTTAGTTTAGCCCAACATTGTGGACAATGTTGTAAGTCAACACGTAATAGATCAGGCACTATAGATCAGAAGGAAGGTAGAATCAATAAACTGTGTGATTGAGAATTGAATGAAGTTTAATAGAAAAACTAAGAAAAGCATTCAATAATCGATATTTTTTACACTTACACCGTTCTTTCCGTTCTATATTGAACGATGTTGATATATGTAAGTAATTGATAAGCTAATATTTTTTTTCATCGGGAAGGCGCAAGCGCTGTTGATGAAACATCTAATACTGTTTATTCTGCTTTCATATTGAATGATTCATTGAAAATGAAAGACGTAAAAGATTCGTGTATTAAATAATTTAGAGAGTAGTAGTGGTTTGAGTAGATTTTTAAAAGAAAGTAGCGATGACAAAAATGGGCATCTTGTATTCAACGGGTAATGTCTCTATCTAGCAGCGAACTCTTACGAGCTGATGGATCATGAGTGGATGCTGAGGTCCATAGATATTTATCCTCGATTAATGATCAAAATGTAGATGCGTTGTGATTCCTGAGCACTAGGATGGAATGCCACGTTTCCAGTAAAAACGCAACACGGCAGCATTAAACTGGTATTTTAAGCTGGTATTCTGTGAGAGCGTAGACTTTCCTCGATTGAGCCAACCCATGCGTGCTACAACTGTAATATATAGTATAATATATAGTTGTAGCACGCATGGTAGCCAAGCGTGACGATGAAGGCAAACGTTCCATATAACGGGAAAGGGCCTATATCTAGCAGTGGACTCATACGAGCTGGTGTAGAAGAAAAAGGTATGCGTATAAAAACATATTAAATACTACCTATATTAAAAATAAAAAATATACAAAAATAAAAACTAAAACAACCTAAACCGTCACTGTTTCATTACTAGTAACAATACAAAGGATTAGATATTTCGATCTGTTACAAAATCACACGCCTTGTTGACATTCCGACCCGTCACCACATGAGTAGATATTCCGTTTATTTACTCATGTGCCGTCACTGCCTGATAAATAGATCGGCTGTTGAACTGCGTGTGACGTCACAACCTGCTCCCAAATACCATCAGTCACTTTCACTGCATGCCTGTCCGTCTGTCCACACCTGCCGTGCTATTGTAGCAACACCTTACAGCTCTTTTGTTCCTTATATAACCACAGTTGGCTCTTCAAAACTGGTTTGAAAAATTTCTCTTTAGTTTAGACTTAAATCTATGTATATATTTATATAAAAATGAATGTTTTTTTGTTTGTCTCATATATGTTACGGTGAAACTTTGTTAAGTTGTTCTTTGCACGCTAGCGAAGATTTCTGACAAAAAGAAATGTTTGTTTTTGTGTGTTTGCTTGTTTTGTACGCGTTCCCATAATATTCTTCCGGTTATGACGAAACTTTATTCAGTTGTTGTGTTCGCCCGCGTTCAATTTAAAGAAAAAATACGGTTGTTCCATCCCTGGAACTTACCGCATATTTTCGAGCGCAACGCTCAAAAATCGATTTAATTATTGTTTTTGGGTTTTTAATTTTTGAAAATCTTTGAAACGACTTGAAAATCTAATCAGTTCAAAGTCTTAATAAACACTTTCGAACGCCGTGTCGTCTAACTCGATTGGTTGATTTGTTCTAAAGATATCGTACGACAAAATTTTATTTACTTACATACTACATACACACACACGGCTAGACGCCCAGCCGGGAACAGTCGGAACGGCTTCTTAGGACCTCAAAACGTGGAGATCTAATGAAAGCTCGCATTCTCAAAATCGGACCAAAATGTATAACTTCCTACTTTTGAAAATTATTAATTTTTAAAGCGGGAAGTTAATAAAAAGCATTGCAATGCATTCCGAGCACAGATACTCGTAGTAACATAATATATAAAAGGTTGTGGAGTATGCCGCATAATATTTCCTTAAAATATTTTAACAACTTATTAACAACAATAAGTAGTTAAAATGTAAGAAAATCCTTATGTTACTTTTGTATATATATTATTTTTTATTATATATATTTGATTCCCGCACAGAACAAGTATTTATATGGCCTACCTTCGATCAACATTGTTGATCGAAGTGGCCTACAAATAATTGTTTCGGGTCTGGATGATTGTTCTTGTGCAATTTATGTAGGTATACGTTTACATATACAAAACCTCCACGATACAAGAGAAAATCCTAGTGTGGGGGTAACGTTTTTTAAAAAAAGAAAAATAAATCTATATCACATGATAAGAATTATTTGTAGAGTTGAATTATTTCCGTGCCAAAAAACTTGGATATAATATCTGAAAACTAATTGTATACCAATTTTAGGGTAACGCTTCTTGTTGCTTTCATTGTTATTAACAATATACAGGCATCAATTTAAATAATTATTCATACTGTTAAATTTACCCATCTCTTCAAAGTGAAGTTTTAATCTAAAGAAACTTCAAACACTCCTTACACAAATACTCGATCAAAAAGTTGGATCGCGAGCATCTACTGATGAATCATTAGAAATACAATATGGAACGCCTCATATTGTCTCCTCATAGTGAAGTGTTTTACTCTCGACACGTCAAGGTCAATCAATTTTATGTTCTTCAAATGCCTGTATCATAACCATATTGCACTTAATCCATCTTATAATTTCTAAAAATCATTATATATGTCTACTTTGAAAAAAAACTGTTTGAAAAATATTTTTCGTGACGTCCGTATGTTGATTTTGTATGCGGTCACGATAACTCCCGAAAAAATTAACGTATCGAGACCGGGTTTTTTTATTAGCTTCAGAATTACATCAACTGGTTCCCTTTTTCATATCAATAGCCTAGTACGCGTAGTTTGATATTAAAATGATTTTCAACTTTTATAAGTTTTATTGCTATTAAAAATTTAAAAGCGCTTTCATATTTTTTAGCCCTTAATAGACAAAGAGCAAATCTACCATACAGCCTATATAGATTTTATACTTTGTGTAATCGATTTATTTTGGTAGATATTATTTGTTTATTTCCCGGTAGGTGACTTTCTTGTTTTTTATTGTTACACCTACGTCAAATTCTCACCATGAGTAGACTGGTAGAGAATGCCTTTAATCATTAGATACGTTCGCCCTTTGTGTTCATTCCTAAGGAAATGCAATAAAGATTTGAAATAAATAAATAAACGTCCATAGGTATCAATACAAATTATGACATATAACAATCATTTTGTACACTTTATATTAACGGTATCGCGGGCCCACACGTATCGGTCCAACTGAGATCGTACGGCAGTACATCTCACTGGCCCAGATTAGCCGCTCGGATGTTACGAAGTCAGTTTTTTACTTTCTTGACATCAATTAATTAAATTGTTTTCTTTTTGCGAATGCGTTCTGCTTAAAAATAAAGCCAATATTTTTTTACATACATCACTGGCTGTTTTATTACACGGTATTATTATAACATTATTTTTTAACTTTTTATTTTAAGAGAAAAAAATGGCACTTAATATACAGCCAACATTTGTTTACATACATGACTAGCTGTTTTATAACACAATGTTAATAACAATACTTTTATCTTTTTTAATGAAAGAAATTGAAGAAATGGCAACAAGAATATATAGGTAAGTGTTCTGCGCTGTTTATTGACAATCTTATACACAATCCTATGACTTGATCTGCGTACTTTATATACCTACTCATACGGGAATATTTGTATTTGCCATAGTTTTCATCTTTGGCGGACGGGTTGACAACCACAGCTTTTTATTATTTTTGGACTTTTATCAGGAAGACGCTGCTGCCGATTTCTTATTTCAGTTTTTCTCCGTTGTCCTTTACGATACGACACCCACGGGATGATACTACACGGTACTCTTAAATTCAAATTCATTTTATTTGTTTGCGATATATGGGTTACAATAGGTGTTAATAATTTATCAAAAATACAGCCATATTCTACCTTCCGATGTGCAAACTAATTAAATACAAGATTTTTTTTTTATAACTAAAATGGAAAATTCTAATAATTACATTAACATCATATAGTTCTATTTGTATATTTGTACTACTAACATATTAAGAATTCACTAAATAATAATATAATAAATGTAATAATTATAATGTCAAAATAATAACGTCAATAAAAATTTGTAAATTATAATGCCTTAAAATTAATAACATAGATAGAATTTTTTGGTTCTATTCAATTAATTTGATAGTTAAAATTTAAAAATAGTCAAACAAATAATAGTCAATTTTATAATACGCTTTTTTGGTGAAAAATATGTTTAGTTCTTTTTTAGTTGTTCTTTTTTTTGTTTAGTCTTAAAAATATGAACGCTCTTAGATTCTCTCATATATTTAGATAAATGGTTATGGGTACAGACGAGGACCCATGCATTCTTATTTTCTTAAACAAAAAAGTTTTACTATAGGGATGGCTCAATTTATCTTTACGACGCTGGACATTTAGATGTTTAATTTATTAATTAATTTTAAAAATTAATTTTAAGACTTAGGTTTTGAGGTAGAAATAAGACTACCTCATATATATGTAGACATGGCATTGTTAATAATTTAAAATTAATGAAGTTTGGCTTACAACTCTCACTCTGGTTAATTTTATAAATGACTCGTAAGCATTTCTTCTGAGCTTTAAATACTGTTTCTCTCTAAGTATCTAATCTAAGCGTAGACATAACATAAGCATTATATGATGCATTTATGGTGGATGTGACTACAACTTTTCCAAGCATAGGTACGTAGGCGGTCCCATAATGAATTGGCCTAACTATGAACCAATGAAGGAAATGAAACGAAACCAATTTTATTTTTCAATATAATCACCATGAATACTAACACACTTCTAACATCTGTGAATCAACATCTCTAAACCTTTATAAAAATAATCACATTTTTTATCCTCAAAATGACTGAAGACGGCCGCCTGCAACTCTTCATCGCTTGAAAATTTTCTTCCTCTTAAGTCCCGCTTTAAATTTGGAAATAAATAATAGTCGGACGGGGCCATGTCTGGACTGTAAGGTGGATGTTGAACTTCTGTGAACCCGCATTGACGAACTGCATCCTTCGAAACACCAGCGGTATGAACAGGGGCGTTGTCATGGAGCAACAGGACACCTTTAGACAGTTTGCCTCTTCGTTTTTCCTTTATCTTGTCTCGTAATTTATATAATAAAGAAGCATAATATTTGCCGTTCACGACTGTATTACGTTCTTTAAAATCCACCATCAAAATGCCTTGAAAATCCCAAAATATTGTGCACATCAGTTTTTTAGTCGATTGTTGCACCTTTGCCTTTCTAGGGGGCTTTTCACCCTTATAACGCCATTCCATTGACTCTCGCTTGCTTTGTGGATCATAATACAAGATCATAGTTTCATCACCAGTCACAAGCCGCTCGATCACAGTCTTTGGATTTTCGCCACAAAGATCCAAAAACTCCGAAGTCTCTGTACCGCTGAAAGAAGTTTCGGTACCCATCTTGCACTCACTTTTTTCATGTGAAGATGTTCATGGATCGCGCGATGAACGGTACTCTTAGAGAGCCCAAGCCTTGCTGCAATTTCTCTAATCTTCAAACGGCGGTCACTCAGAACCTCCTCTTCGATAAGAGCAATCGTTTCAGGAGTGAGCACTTCCACAGGTCGACCGTCGTGGCCAAAGTCTACGACGGTTTCTCTCCCGAGGCGAAACTCTTTCACCCAATTTTTCACTGTGCTATAGGAGGGGGCAGACTCCTTATACACGCCATCCAATCGTTCTTTTATTTGGGCAGGGGATAAACCTTCTTTAAACAGAAACTTTATGACACTTCGATACTCAGTTTTCGACATTTTGAAAAAATACGCGACTCTCGTTATTCAAATGCCTGTTAAACTAAGACTAAGCATTTCATGTCGATGCATGTTTCTTATATTAAGTGCACGATAAACGTACTATTTAATGCAACACAACATGTAGCGACATGTCGCGTTGAACTATATCAGGCCAGTTCATTATGGGACCGCCTGGTATATAACACATAAGAAAAACGATTTAACTTCATACACACCCTGCTCATATGAGACTGCCAGTTCAAATTGCAATCTGATGATTTTTGTCCTAGATAGTTAATATTAAATTTATTTATTTTATTTGATTTTTGATAAAATGTCATTAGTTTTGTTTTTTCAAAATTTATGTTTAGATTATTTATGTTTAGCCATTTCACGATTTTCTTTAAAGTAAAATTTATTTATTTACTCTTTATTGTACACCAAAAAACAAAACAAAACGAATACATTTAAATCTAAATTAGAAAATGTACAACAGGCGGTCACTCGGAAAGTGATCTCTTCCAGACAACCTTAGTGTAGAGAACTGATGTAAACAATAGTTAAAAATAGAGGGGGGCGTACAAAATAAAAAAAATATATGAAAATACATACAAATAAAGACATGTGAAGATTATGTATGATATAATATAATAGATTAAATGAAAAGAGTACGAAAAAGGAAAAGTAATTTATCTAATAGCGTTCTAAGTAATCCGATTTAACAAGACTTTTGTAAGAATGAAAAGATTGAGCACGACGAATGTGGAGAGGTAAAGAGTTCCACAAACGTACAACAGTTACAGTAAAGGATTTCTTAAAAAAGGAGGAAGAGTGCGAAGGAGTAGAGAGAGAAAGATTGACAGAGGATCGAAGGAACCGATTATGGGTAAGGGAAAGATACTGGAAACGGTCTTTTAAATAATGAGGAGTGGAAGGATTAAACAGCACGCTATACAAAGTGGAGAGAATGTGAGTATTCCTGCGAAGGTGGATCGGGAGCCATTTGAGCTGTTTGCGAAATTCAGAGATATGATCATATTTGCGAAGTCCAAATATGAATCTAATACATAAATTTTAAATGCGCTCAAGCTTATTAAGCTGCTCCTCGGTAATGTCAAGATAGCAAATGTCAGCATAGTCAAGGATAGGTAGGAAAGGTAGGAAGTAGAGACTGGGCGAGCTTAACTTTTGTTACAGTGGGAAAAAAATTACGTAATCTACGTAAAGAGCTTAAAGCAGCAAACGTTTTTCTACTAACCTCATTAACCTGTGAGGTCCAAGACATACAAGAGTCGAGATACAACCCCAGGTTTTTAACCTTGTTACTTTAAGGGATTTGAATGCAGTATAGTAAAATAGGAGGTAGAGAAGACCAGTCAATTTTTACAATTAATCTAGAACTACCGATGATAATGGCCTGAATTTTCTTAAGATTAATCGTTAAACCATAACCTTTACTCCAATTCGAAATACAAGTCAGATCAGCGTTAATAGTGTCAACTGGTTTAGACAAATCTTCAAGAGACGATTGAGTATAGATTTGGAGATCATCAGCATACAAGTAGTAGGAAGAGGACAAATTATGATTTATAGAGTTAATGAAAATTGCAAACAGGAGAGGAGACAACACGCCACCTTGTGGTACGCCAGCCGCTGGTGTAGTCCAGGTGGAAAAACCATCTTGCACCTGAATGCGCTGTGGACGACCAAACCAGTCATCTACAGTTGGAGATATGTTGAGAAAGCGCAGGATGCCCAACAAGATATCAAAATCTACTGTATTAAATGCATTACTAAAATCAAGTAACGTAAGAATGGTAAGCTTTTGTTTCTCCATACCATACCGAATATCATCAGTGATTTGTAAAAGTGCAGTAGTCGTACTATGGCCAGGACGGAAACCGGATTGCAAAGGATTTAAAAGATTATGTTTTAAAAGATAGATGCTTAATTGATTGTACACAAGACGTTCAAGAACTTTGGAAAGGAAAGGCAAGATAGGTCTAGTCTAGTTTCGACTAGTTTCTAGTCTAGATTCGACTTTTTCGGAAGAGAAACTACAAATGCATCTTTCCAAGCTGAAGGGACAATAGAATAATTCAGTGAATTATTCAGGATGGAAGTGATTACAGGTGAAAGGAGATCAATGAGAGGGATGACCATTTTCCGACTAATGCAGTCATTACCAATTGAATTTGAATGTATGTACATTATGGCTTTCATAACATCACAACTGTTAAATTGACTAAAATTAAAAGCAGAGGTGTCCGAAGCGAGAGCTTTTGAAAGAGAATCCAAAGTATTGTGTTTTGCTTTATCGTTAATGTAAGACGAAGATGAGAAATGCAAATTAAGTTGATTGAGATCAAAGTTATGGTGAGTAAAATTTTGTCGTAATTTAACAACTCCTAAAGACTTAAGAAATTTCCAGACCCTAGCAAGGTCAGGATCTTGTACTGATTCATGGATATGGCGTCGTTGCGGTTTTCTACACAGATTGTTGCAACGATTCCGTACTAATCTATACTTCTGTCGATTTAGATCGCTAGGAACTGACTTGTATTTCGCTTTGGCACGATTTTTAATGTGGATGATTATTTTATATCGTCAATCAGCCAAGGAGAGGGAGGATGCTTTACATGCACTGGACGAACAGGAGCATGAACGTCATAAAGCTGAATTAACAAAGAGTTGAACAAAGCTACCTGTTCATCAACAGTAGAAGCATTGACGACTACACTCTAATCAATCTTTCGAGCGTCATTTAAAAGCTGCTTCAAGTCCAAGTCACAAAAGTTACGCTGAAGTAGGATCCTTGACTTAGCTTTAGGGGGACGGATTTTGTAAAACAAGTATAAAAGGTCATGATAGGAAAAAGAATCAGCAGTATATTGCCCAAATTTATGAACAAGGTCAAGTGAAGAAGTTCGGGAAAAAGTGTGTGGCAGAAGTAGGAAGAAGTTTTAAATTTGCTGCTTCGATAATAGATTTTAGTTTTATTGATCTGGCGTTGGTTTTTAAAAGACAAGTATTAAAATCACCCATAATTATACTATGACAATAGACAGGTGTAAGATTTCCAAGAACATTTTCTAACTTAATTTAATTTTTTAATCTTAAATTTATGTTACTTTCTAAATTTATTTTGTTTTTACTAGTGAAAATAACTGTGCTATCGTCAGCAAATAAAATATTTTGGGGACAGCTGACGCTGGGTTGATATAGATAAGAAATAACAATGGTCCTAAAACACTTCAGGTACTCCAGATTGTACGACTCTGTATTCAGAAACATAAGTTATTTCTTTTCTTGATTTTAGACAAATTTTCGTAATATATGTACTTAGTTTTCTATTAATTAAATATGACGCTAATAGATCTAGTGCATTACTTCGAATACCGTAGGCTTCAAACTTTTTGAGTAATATTTTAATTATTTTTTGATCAAAATAATCGAATGCTTTGGTATTTTGTTGTTAAAACTAGACATAACGGTATTAAAAATTTATATAGAGCCATATTTATAGTCTTATTTTTCTACCGACTTCAAAAAGGAGACGGTACTCAATTCGACTGTATGTTTTTTTCATTTTCTTTTTTTTTATGCGTGTTACCTCATAACTTTTTTCTGCGTGAACTGATTTTGATGATTCTTCTTTTATTTGAAAGCTAGTGCTTCTCTTATAGTTCCATATAAATTTGATCATGGTCTGAAAAATAGTTTTTGAGTTATTTTTAATAATTTATATTGAAGTCGGTTGTACAAAATTTTTAATTTTTAATTATTATTCTAAATCATATATGTTTTTTTCTGAGAATATTGTACATTTCGAGGTAATTATACAAAAAGTTATAAATTATTGTCTCAAATAGCACAGGTATATGTTCAATAGGCCTATAGTTAGATATATTTTTCCTATCATTCTATTTGAACAGTGGTTTCACGATTGTAAATTTTAATCTTTCTTAAAATATACCATTACAAATACATAAATTGACAATTACCCCGCCACTACACGGTATCTAAATTCGAAATTAGCCTTTACGAAGACATTTTTGAAAGTCAAGACTTCGTGAAATGAAGCGACAAGAAGATTACAAGGTGCCAATTCCATCACGTTTTTATTGTCACTTTCTTCTATGTCTTTCTGTCTCTCTGCCGTTCCGAGTGGAATCATGCAACTCTAATTTCGAGCACTTCATGATTAGTTAGAGACTTGAAATTTTAAACATAGCACAGAATAGGCAATTTTATAACATCGTATACCAGTCAAAAAGCTCGTTGTGTCTATTTTTTGTTGTAATGTACAATTTGGATTACACTGGACCGAAGTCTACATCGTTTAGATACCTACGTGAATAATATGAAATATGACGTCTCAGTGGTACAGAGTTGCTGCACCGTGGGCCGTGGATTCACAAGAAGGAAATTTTGATATTTATGGGATAGATGATAGTCCTTTCCGTAAGACGTAAAATATCCAGACTGGCGACAGACAGCAGCGTCCAATACGCAGCCAATATGCATGTGCAATACTTATGATAATGCAAAGGAAGGAAAATCAATTCGTCTAGAAATCGTGACGATTAAGGCAAATCCTCCCTAAAACGGGAGAAACAAGCAGTGAATTTTTACGGGCTGAAGGAAAAGAAGACCATAATACAAAATAGCAACATGAAAAAGTGCAAATCTCAGTAGCGTGTAGTACACTCATTAAATGAAAAGAATTTTACGGATCTTAACACGTTTGGTTTAACTTTTTATAATTCTCAGTTTTGGGTGCTTTACAGTATTTATGGTCACGGGGGAACTTCAAAGCATCTGATACCGGTACCGGTGTACCTGGCACACCTGTAAAATTAAACGCGATAAAATCCGTAAAATGTGTTCCAGTTAATATGTTGTGTTCGCGTAAATATAAGAAATCATTATAGGATTGGACTCATGGTGAACAGATAGCAACTTTCACACATGGTAGAGCCACGCTGCGGCTATATTCTAGTTGTAGCACGAATTGTTCAGCTCGACCTGGGAAGTACCATGCTTCACAGAATACACACTTAATGCTGCTGAGATTTGTGTAGTAATTGTAGAGAACCGGATAACCTTTTTGCAGGTATAATGGGGCATTCTATCATAGTCCTCAGCGGATTGATGTCTAGGCTACAGCGTTCACTTACCTTCAGGTGGACTGTGGAACTGGAATTGAGCGCCTCACAGATTTTTACTCTCCATACTCTTTAGAGCGGAACAGAACTTTTTTTATAGGATAACAATATATAGGGTGACAAGCGAGAATATACCACCTGATGGTAAGTGGTCGCTGTGGCCCATATACATCTAAATCTATCCTCGTTTGCGAATAAAATGCAGATGCGTTGTCACCTGTTAGGACTAAGATGGAATGCTTCTTTTCCAGTAAAAAGGGTCTCCGGTTTTCTACACTCACCAAACAAAGCAGCATTAAGCTACTATTTAAAGCTGATATTCTGTGAGAGCGTGATACTTTCCCAGTCAAGCCGACCCATTCGTGCTATAATTCTATACTATTAAATATCTATAGCATGACTTTAATTCGTAAAAAACCCGTACAGGCTCTGTTGTTTCTATGGACTACTAGGCGGAAAAGTACCTACTACTAAGTGTTTTCCCTGACGATCTCGTTATGATATGAAGGCATTTGAATCTATTTTCTACCGACTTCAAAAAGGAGACGGTACTCAATTCGACTGTATTGTTTTTTTATGTGTGTTACCTCATAACTTTTTACTGGGTGAACCGATTTCGATGATTCTTTTTTTATTTGGAAGCTGGTACTTCACATGTGATCCCACATAACTTTCCCATATAAATTTGACTAAGGTCTGACTAATAGTTTTTGAGTTATTCTTAATAATTTATATTGAAGTCGGTTGTACAAAATTATTAATATTTCATTATTATATTAACCCCACTGCTTATTGTGAGATGACCGATTTTGATTGAAGCACTTCACCGCAAATAAAAGGTTTGTAATCTATGGAATTGGCCACGTTCAGTAGTGGACTTTTATAGGTTGTAGTGGAATAATGTAGTTACAATACTTACGTATATTCACACATCAATCGATTTTCTGTTATCCCGTTATAATAATTGATTTAAACGACGATTACGCGCAATGTCAATAAATAATCATGCTGACTTCATCGCGTGCGTAAGACGCATAAGTTTACTTAGATCATTTTATTTTGATATTGTGGATGATGTCAGTTAATCGATGATAAAAAAGAAGCAAGACATCGGAGGATACTATCGGTATATCTACCGTTAATATCGAGCATACTCTAGAGCAATATTTCTAGGTGATAAGACTTATTTTTTGCGTAGTAACCCGTCTCGGTTGATACCACTCTGTAATCTATTTCTGCCGCCAAATAACAGTGCTTGCGCATCTGTGATTCGGTCTGTAAGGTAAAGAGAGCTAGTATATCCTTTAAACAATAAGGGTGACAAACGAGCATCTGATGTTAAGTGAATGCTGTGGCCCATAGACATCTACATTTATCCTGGATTAAGAATTAAAATGCAGATGCGTTGTCACCCGTGAGGACTAAAATGGAATGCCTCGTTTCCAGTAAAAAGGGTCTCCGGTTCTTTACACTCACCATACGAAACACAGCAGCATTGAGCTGCTATTTTACGCTGGTTTTCTGTGTAAGCGTGTACTCTCCTACGCCGGCCAACCCATTCGTGCTACTAATACCATATAGCTGCCGCATGGCTTGTATGTATTACTGAACATTGGTTAAAAAGTTACAACTCCATATTTAATTTCAGTAATCACCAGGTGGTCAGTTCGTTCAATAGAGATACTAAATTACGTGGTGGCTCCTTAATATTAGCTAATAAATCCTTATCATGTAAAGAACGTAAAGACATTGTGAGCCTCTCTGTTGAGCGTACTGTAGAAATGGCATGTGTTGAGCTTGAGCACCTTATTGTTGTCAGTGTTTACAGACCCCCATGTTCAAATTATGATACCTTTGAAAAAATTATGGAAGAAGTTTAAGTTAAGCTTAATAAACAGAATAAATCTCTTGTAGTGTGTGGAGACTTCAATATCAATCTCCTGGAAACTTCTTCCATCAGTATTAAATTTTGCTCTTTGTTCAAATCCTATAATCTTGATAATTTATTCTTTGAAGCTACACGAATTGCAGGGTGTAGTGCAACTTGTATTGATAATATTTTTACAGGTGTTGTACCAATCAACAAATCAATAATTCAAAAACTTAGTTCAGATCACTGTGGACAACTGGTTTCATTACCTTATATGCACAAAAAACAGGAAATTGAGAAAATTGTGTTTGTTCCTATTAATGCAAAACGCCTGGAGAGATTTAGAAGTAATATGGTAAAAAACCTTCCATCGCTTTCTTATAAGAACAATGCAGACTTTTTATATGGAGAATTATTTACCCTTATAAGCAATGAATTTAAAAAAACATTTACTTCTAAAACATTCTCCGGAAACAGTCGCAAGGTATTTAATGAGTGGGCGACAGTGGGAATTCATAAAAGCAGACGAAGGTTATATGACCTTTACCATGAAAGATCATATAATCCTTCTGATGCTTTTAAAGAATATGTCAAAAATTATTCTAAAATGTTTAAAAAAGTTTGCTCCACAGCCAAATCGTTACATATTAGCAACAAAATTAAGATGGCTAAGAATAAAATTAAAATGACGTGGAGTATAATTAACAGCGAAACCGGTAATGAAAAACCTCGCAACGCCAACTATCAATTAAAAATTAACAATGAATTGACTAAATCAAATCAAGAAGTCGCAGCGGTGTTTGAGAAATATTTCACTGATATTCCTATTTTGACAACAGATTCTTTGAATTCTTCTCCAACTGTCGCCGAGTCATTACTCAAACAGAATGTTAATATCTGTTTAAAAGAATTTAGATTTGAAAAAGTATTACCGCAAGATATTGTAAAATACTTCAAAACCATTGATGTAAAGAAAACCGCAGATTTGTGGGGGATTTCCGTGACAGTTATTGCGTCCATAATAGATTTAATTGCACCTCATCTTGCTATTATTTTTAATACTTGTATCGATTCTGGTGTGTTTCCTGATTTAATGAAGTATAGTAAAGTAATACCTTTATTTAAATCTGGTAGTACATTGGACCCCGCTAATTTTAGACCTATTTCTGTACTACCAACTCTTAGTAAAATTTTTGAAAAAATTATTTTGGATCAATTGTTAATTTTTTTTAATACAAATAAATTACTTCATAAAAACCAATTTGGATTTACAAGGGGTCGCTCGACGTCTGACGCCGGCGTTGAGCTTATGAAATATATTTTTAATGCCTGGGAGAATTCACAGGATGCCTTAGGTGTTTTCTGTGATCTTTCCAAGGCTTTCGATTGTGTTCATCATGAAACATTAATCAGGAAACTACAACATTACGGTGTAAAAAATTTGGCGCTTAGACTTATTACTTCATATTTAAGTAACAGAACTCAAAAAGTCGTGATAAATGGTAAAGGTTCCTCCGGATCGGTAGTATCGATGGGCGTTCCTCAGGGCTCGATTCTTGGCCCATTCCTGTTTTTAATCTATATTAATGACTTACCTTATCTTGTAGGGGACAATCACGATATAGTATTATTTGCTGACGATACCTCTTTAATTTTCAAACTCAAACGGCAGTTAATTAATTATGACGATGTAAATAATGCTCTATTGAAATTAGTACATTGGTTTAACGCCAACAATATGCTCTTGAACGGCAATAAGACAAAGTGTATTAAATTTACAATACCTAATGTAAAACATTCGAATACCAATGTGCTATTAAATGGGGAGGAGTTGAGTCTTGTGGATACCACTGTTTTTCTCGGTATTACTATTGACGCGAAACTTCAATGGGGCCCCCATATATCTAAATTAGCAAGCAGACTTAGTTCTGCAGCATATGCTGTAAGAAAGATTAGAAGTCTCACAGATGTTGAGACAGCTAGATTAGTGTATTTTAGTTACTTTCATAGCGTAATGTCTTATGGAATTTTGCTATGGGGTAAGGCGACTGATATTGAAGCTATATTTGTTTTGCAAAAGAGAGCCGTTCGGGCGATTTATAACCTAAATTGTAAAGAGTCCCTCAGACAAAAATTTAAAGAAATAAACATAATAACTTTGGCATCGCAATATATTTATGAAAATCTAATGTATGTACATAAAAACATAAATAGCTTTAATAAGAATAAGGATGTGCATTCTTTAAACACTAGGAACAAACATAAGCTTGTAATACCAGTTACTAGACTCCACAGAATCAGTAATTCATTTATGGGGCAATGTATACGCTTTTACAACAAAATCCCAGAACATATTCAAAGTTTATCAATAAACAAGTTTAAAAGTTTTATTAAAGAAAAACTGTACAAAAAGGGTTATTATAATATCAAGGAATACATGAATGAAAATAACCCCTGGGAATAAGGTGATCGCCACCATGCTGGTTCTATTAAAAATCATTTAAAAATTGTATAAATGAAATTATTGTTAAGTGAAATATGTTTGAAAAAAAAAAGTCCCGCTGGGTTTCTTGCTGGTTCTTCCCAGGACAGAGGTATTTTCCGAACCAGTGGTAAATAAAAAATGACTTTCAATAAGAATTATGTAATAATCAATATTGAATAAAAAAATTATTCTATTCTATTCTATTCTACCATCGGGTGGACTGTGTGCTCCTTTGTCACCCCACCCTATATTATAAAAAAAACTTTGATCAAGGTCTGACCAGTACTTTTTGAGTTATCCTTAATAAAACAAAATGTTTCTTTTTACCACTTGTTACTGTTATAAGACATTACTTATTAGTCCTCAGGGATGACACATCTACACTTTGATTATTAATCGCAGATAAATGTAGTTTTGTATATATGGAGTAGGTACAGCATACACACATCATCAGCTTAGCTTTAGTAAGAAAGTTGTGTGTCCTACATTGGATTAATTTTGAAAAAAGAATGGTCAACGATCTTATTTTGGCAAAATTAAATAATAAATTAAAAAATTAAAAAAAAAAACTTTTGTACAACCGCGCATAACTTGTATTTTTTTTTATAGGATAAGGGTGACAAACGAGCACACAGTCCACCTGATGGTAAGTGGTTGCTGCGGCCCATAGACATCTACATCTATCCTCTATTACAAATCAAAATGTAGATGCGTTGTCACCCGTGAGGGCTAAGTTGGAATGCCTCATTTCCAGTAAAAAGGGCCTCCGGCCACCTGCACTCACCAAGCGAAACGCAGAGGTAAATTTCTACTTCACGCTGGTTTTCTGTGAGGTCGTGGTACCACCCCGGTTCGAGCCGGCCCATCCGTGCGACAACAAAAGCTGCCGCGTGGCTCTACCACTGTTAAAAATATAAGTGTACGCATACAAAGTAAGAGACACTCACTTGTCACTTGTCCTTTCCTATTCCTACCAGTGTTTCCTTCTACTCTTTCATATTCTGTGCTCGTATCCAAATTAAGTCCGTTTACATAATGATTTACTAAACTAGTTTTAACGGATTTTATCGCGTTTTTTTTTTAACTTCATCGAGGCAATATCCGTTAAAGCTAGTTTCATTAAATGTAAGGACGTTTTCAGAAAAACATCACTCAATCGCCTAGTACTGCGGGCATAGAGTAATATAATAAAAAAGTCGCTGGCTGCGGCTATGTTTTTATAAACAGTTTTAATATTAGCAAACGGCATATTTTTTTAAAGTACGACCTGGTAAGATATGCAGAAAGTCAATGGATACAGGTGGCTCAGGACTGGGATTCCTTGGGGGAGGCCTATCTTTAGCAGTAGACTTGTGAAGGGATGTAATGACGATGATGAAACTGAGAACATAGCGAAGCATGTATGCATTATTTCTCTACGGTGTTTTATGTAAGTTTATTGTTAAAGGTTTTGTTCTCTGTGAGACAATATTGTTAGCAACTACTCAGATTTCTAATTCTTTGTATACGGCAACGAAACAAAAGCAGAATAAATAGTACTTTGAAAAATTCAAAGCAAATATGCGTCTGGTGTCCTATTTGTTTTCAAATGACAGTTTGGTTACTATTTGTTTGAAATTCGAATGAAGCGAGAGCGTTGACGATGCTTCCGGCACTTGGCCAGTATTCAGTATCAATATCAAAAAATAAACCCGAACTTTACAAAGTCATGTGTATCATGACATGGTCTAAAGTCGAATTTTGACATTGTCAAATTTAAGTTTAACTCAAAATTGTCTCTTAATAGCAATCTAAGCAACGACACCGTCGGCACTAATCAGAAACAGGTGGCGACACCACTGATCATAATAGCAGAGAAAACGAGAGTGCTAAAACTTCAAACGAGCGTCTGGTAACACACGCACACTAACGCAGGATACACCTACAGTAGCAACAGAGAAAATAACGCGATATTTAGTACTAGCGAGACGCTTAAAGCCGCGTATCCACCAAAAATGTTGACAACAGTTATGTTTCCAACTGTTTACAACTGTTTCCAACAAGCATCTCCACCGAGGGAACAAATGATTGCAACAAGCGTATTCCTTTGATGTTGCCGCCGAAAATGGAAACACGGTTCCCGACATTGTTTCAAGTTTTGTTACCAACTCTTGTGTTGGCAACAAAACTTTGAGTGGAGACGCGGCTATATATGAAGCTTTTGCACTCTGAATAAAAGTGCAACGATTACGAAAAATCTTCTGAATTTGGGAGCACTTATGTCGAGTAGTGGACTATGTATAGTCCAATGATTATCATAATAAAGAACATAATAATGTATAAATTATTACGAAGGCTGCTTTACCTGCGAATGGAGCTGACAACTACTGTTTAAAGGTTTTTTTATATTTTGTTTTGTTCAAGAATCATAAAATAGATATAACATCATGCAAGCTAGAAAAAGCTTAGTGTACTTTTTAACAGTGGTAGAGCCACGCGACAGCTTTTGCTGTCGCACGGATGGGCCGGCTCGAACCGGGGTGGTACCACGACCCCACAGAAAACCAGCGTGAAGTAGAGGTTTACCTCTGCATTTCGCTTGGTAAGTGCAGGTGGCCGGAGGCCCTTTTTACTGGAAATGAGGCATTCCATCTTAGTCCTCACGGGTGACAACGCATCTACATTTTGATTTGTAATAGAGGATAGATGTAAATGTCTATGGGCCGCAGCAACCACTTACCATCAGGTGGACTGTGTGCTCGTTTGTCACCCTTATCCTATAAAAAAAATCGTATTTTATCCTTTTTACAATTCCAATTACATACATATTGTTACTATCTTAAAAATAAATTTATGGCTTATAAGTGTACGTTAGGTTAAGTGTGAATAAATAATTCGGACACAACAACTTTCGATCAACTGCGCATAACTTTTGGTGGCATAAGTGTAAGCACACCAAAGAGATTAACTACTTAATTATCATTCTTTAATATATTACGTAGTTTCTTATAACGTAGAATTTTTCTCACTTCATAATGTAAGCTTCATATGTAAGTATGTAAGTACCTAATCTTGAAATAAAAATGTCAATTTTTTTCTTTTTCCTCTTTTTACGACAATGTTTTTTACTGGAAACGAGGCATTCCATCTTAGTTCTCACGGGTGACAACGCATCTGCATTTTGATTCGTAAGAGAAGATAGGTGTAGATGTCTATGGGCCACAGCAAACATTTACCATCAGGTGGACTGTGTGCTCGTTTGTCACCCTTATCCTATAAAAAAATATGTTAATAATTTATATTTAAAAACCCTTTCCAGTTTTATATTTACTAAGTTGGTAACCCTATCTGCAAAGTAATAAATAACCAAATAGCTTTTAAGAATGTACATCGCCCGTTGTCCTTATGTTAACAATATTGTCAACAATTTGATTACGCATCCGCCTAATTAGGAAGACAGTGTTATTTCTATCACTCTTCACACTAGGGCTGCCAACCAGAGTATATAATATTATAGTATTCAACAATATTAGATGTCCAAATACTACAATTCTACAAAATTTAATAGAAGACAAAACTATGTTTTCATAAAGGCTGACAATGACACCGTGTGGTGGTTTAAAACAAAACATAACAGCATGTTGACTTTGACTGGTAGAGAATGCCTCAAGGCATTAAGTCCGCCCTTTGTATCCTTTTGTTTTAAGGAATGCAATAAAGAATAAATAAAAAAAAATAAAAATGTTCTCCCAGGGGTGTCGTAAGAGGCGACTATTTGTTAGAAATACTTCATGGCATCTGAAATATAACGGTATAAGTATACCATTTCTTTAACTCCAGACGTAAAATATTTAGACCGGAGACCGGAGATCGGAGTAATGCAATCGCCAATCCTCTCGACATTCGCGATTATAATCCTCCCTTCAATAGGTGAATCAGTTGTCCAACAGTGGATTTGTACGGGATTATAAAGAAGAAGATTGCGTGAGTGCTGTTAAGAGTGCTGTTAAGAGTGCTGTTAATAAAGGCAAACAACAGCAAAAATTATTCCTTAATAATTTAAAATTTAAAATTTTGTACAACCGACTTCAATATAAATTATTAAGAGTAACTCAAAAACTATTAGTCATACCTTGATCAAATTTATATGGGACCATGTGAAGCATCAGCTTTCAAATAAAAAAAGAATCATTGAAATCGGTTCACCCAGTAAAAAGTTATGAGGTAACACACATAAAAAAAACATACAGTCGAATTGAGTACCGGCTCCTTGTTGTAGTCGGTAGAAAAATAAAATATTAACTTGAATCATATTTTTTCGTCATCTAAAATGTGGTATTTTTACATGTAATAGCTCTGAAATTACTATAAATAATATAAAAGAGTTTGCAACCCTATTCCTAACTCACACACTACGTGCCTTCCTCCAGCCTTAAAGAGAGCTTAGAAAGTCTGGGGAAAAGTGAAACTGTCTGGGACCCAATCGCAGCCTACGATTAGCGAGTGACAGCTGGCGTTAACTTTCGTTTCGTCGGCCATCAAACTAGATTCGGATGCCCTCGATTTTACGGCCTCTAATTGCAACACAAGTACATATTTAGTCTAAATCAAACGTGCGATAGCTTTTTAAAGTAATGTAATACTATTATTAGTATTAGTATTTTGGAGATTTTTTTATAGAATAAGATTTTTATACATAGAACAAATGAGTGCACAGTCCACCTGATGTTAAGTGTATGCTGCGGCTTATAGGCATCGACATTTCTATTCTCTATTAAGAATCACAATACAGATACGTTGAGGACTAAGATTTAATACCTCGTATATAGTAAAAAGGATCTCCGTTTCTCTACACCATATGAAACACAGCAGCATTAAGCTGCTATTTTACACTGGTATTCTGTGAGTGCGTGGTCCTTTCCCGGTCGAGCCGATCCATTCGTGCTACAACTATAATACAGCTGCAGCATGGCTCTACCAAGTATAATTAAGTTTTTCATTAATACGAGTGATCAGGATAGGAGCGATTAATTATCAAAATACGAATAAACTTTTGTCACTCTTTAAGAGTGACAAAGAGTTACCGCTGGGTTTCTTGCTGGTTTTTCCAGTTAAACCAAAATTTTATCGAAGATTTTTCCAATGATTTCTTATATTTACGCGAATAATATCACCTTTATTTGAACTTATTCTTAGTTCTAAACGTTTCGTATGCTTATCTGGATACTCATGGTACTGATCAGGTTTCCTTCAACTTTTAGATATAAATTTTTCTTCTTATTGAGTATTTAAAAACTAAAGGTAGCTCAGGTTAAATGTGACATTAGGTCGTCGAACACTGGGAATTAAAAATAAGTTCGTGGCGGCATATCAGAAACTACCACGTTATTACGTGGGTGTCACGTAAGAGTCAACAGAGGGCAACGAAACAAGAGATGAGCAGCGGGATCCGAATAACAACTTAAAATAATAAAAAACTGCGGCTACCAACCCACCTTCCAAGCGTGACAACTTTGGCAAATATCTTGCATATGAGACAATCTGGGGCCTATGTTCTGCAGTGGACTTTTGATAAGCTGTATTGAATGAATGAAACTCAGTTTAAATCAGTAAATTCTTTCGAAATCGTGGGTTAGCATTGTAATGCAGCGCTGAGGGCTGCGGTTTCAAATCCGCACGAAATAAGTGTTTGCTTGGCCTACAAATGATTGTTCCGAGTATAGATGTTTATACAGAAGAAAACTCTAGTGTAGGGGTAACGTTTTTTGGTAACTAAAAAAAATAAAGGTAATCTCTGTGTTATTCGTGATTACTAACAAGCGTTTATTCTCCGCAAGTAGGCGACGTGGCGGTCATGCGATGCATACGACTACTCTTCGTCCTGCACGCGACCGTACCGCGCGAGCCGCGCGCGTCCCTTGCCCGCCGCGCCCTGCGACCTCTCCAAGCAGACCTACTGCACCACGCCGGGAAGCGCTTACCCCTGGCACGCTATACGACGATTTGTCCGGGAGAACCAGGTATTTCTTAAAATAAAAATATTTTGAAAAAAAAAACTTAGAAGTAGATATATAGTGATAAAGCAACACTACAGCGGTATTAAGGCTGAAAGACGAATGGGTCGACTGGCATAGAACACCATCGTAGTATAGCAGTAAAATGATGCTGAGTTTCAAATAGTAAATGACGACACAAGAAACAAGGAAACCGGTAATCAGCCTACGAGGTGTTCATCATTGTCCTCAAAGGTAACAAGTGACTGCACATCTGCATTTTAATTTTGAATTGCTGACAGATATAAATGTTGTTGCTGTAATTTTTTACGTGGTAGAGCCATGCTGCAGCTATATTAGTAGTATAGTTGTAGTTCGAATGGGTCGACTCGACCGGGGAAGGACCACGCTCTCACAGAATACCAGCGTAAAATAGCAGCTTAACAGTGCTGTGCTTCTTATGGTGAGTGTAGATAACCGGAGATCCTTTTTACTGGAAAAGAGGTATTCCATTTTAGTCCTCACGGGTGACAATGCATCTGCATTTTGATTTTTTATTGAAGATAGATGTGGATGTCTATGGGTCACAGCAACCACTTACCATCAGGTGGACTGTGTGCTCGTTTGTCACCCTATCCTATGAAAAAAATTCTATGGGTCACAGCATATACTTAACACATTCCCTGTCCTGTGACTCACATATGGGTCATTGCTATTATCTTACTATTATGTCTGGAAACTGGACAGTGAAAGTATTAATAAAGGTTGGACCGTGTGCTACTTATGGTAATGCGCTGGCAGTTCCATCGCTATATGAGAAATTTGAGTTCAGTTTTCGGATGAATTCTTTGGCATCTTTCAATCACATGAGCCTTAGTTCGTTAAACAGCAGTAAGCTCCTCATGCCGGCAATGTTGAAATTCAGCCAAAAGTTTGCATACCCTACAACCCAACTCCTATTCAGTCCAAGCAAAACAACTTATTTATACAACATATTTAAAAATGAAATATATTACATTTCAGGGTCTCATGAGAAGAATGTACGGTGAAGAACGACATATATCAGTGTTAAAGGCTGAACTGGAAAACTTTATAGAAGATGACGACGACAATGATAGGAAATCAGCAGACTTCGCTGATGATATAATCAAAGCTAAATTAATGTACACGAAGAAAACCCACGGGCGAGCCATGAAGGACAAACCCCACTTTAGACCAATACAGACAGCTGAAAAACACAAAAAGTTTGAAAACGATACTCTAAAAGTTAAGCCATTAGAAAACTACATCAACCATTTCAGAGTTAATAACACAAATAGTAATAACACTGAGATAACAAACAATGAAACTATGAATGACGACAAAGGCGTCTCATATAAAACAAAACTGGAAAGCATAGCTAATATAGAAATAAATAATTTAGATCCAGACATAATAACTCTAGAAGCTGTTATAAAACAAACGATAGAAACTAACAATATATACCCAACATTTTCTGGAATTTCAAAAAGCGAACCTTTGAGAGATGACAGCGACTTTAAGAATAATACTGATAGAAATGTTACAACAACTACAGAATATTTAATGAATAGTACAGAAACAACTGATATGCAAAACGATTACACAACGACAGAACCAAACAAAGATGGATGGAAGCCTATGGATGGGGACACATCTACTCTGCCCCCTACATTATTATTCTCTGAACATGACAAGATAAAAAATGATAGAATCGACACCAAAGTGACAGATAAAAAGGAGGAGTTTCATCTAAAACCAACGCAACAAGAATCGATGAGGCCTTCTGTCATTAAGCTGCGAGGAGCGTAAGTGTTTTCTTTATTATAAACCAAAGTTTTCTATTTATGCCACTACTAGACAGGCAATTCAGTGCAAAAACTATGTCACAGTTGAGTTGAGGTCGCCGGAAAACGAAAAAAAAACTGAAATAAAATCGATCATCCGCTCGGGAGCTATGATGTCACAGACAAATACACAGTTACACACTACAAACACATAACAACCCTCTGTTTTCGTCGGAGGTTAAAAACAAACAATTAGTCTTATCCTCTGCTCGCAGTTGACTAAAGAAGTTACGGAGGATTGACCGTAACTTAGTGCGCAATGTATAAATACCGTAGTGTCAGACTAGTAGTATAAATAGAAGTCATTGTTATAACCTCATGCACGCACACACGTACATGCGCATTCACATACGGTAAAACACAACACCAAACCATATCACACCACTGCGAAGAGATGTTGCATCCCTTTGAATTTTCTTTCGCATTTACCACGGGGAGTTCTCTGAGGAATTGTTCGGATTAATCCCAGCCGCCAAATTTCACGAACGCACATCGCGGCAGAACTCCCGATACCATCCACACCATCTGGATAATTGGCGGTCCACCACTGTGCGATTTAGAAGATGTTTTCTTCCTCGTACAACTTCCTTGCGGAATCGATTACCATCAGCGATTTTTCCGGACCGACACGACTTAGGGACCTTCAAGAAAAGAGCCTACTCCTTTTTAAAAGGCCGGCAACGCACCTGCAATTCCTCTGGTGTTGCAGTTGTTCATGGGCGGCGGTAGTCACTTACCATCAAGTGAGCAGCATGCTCGTTTGCCCCCTCTCCTATAAAAACAAATCCACATCGCGCTACACATTATCACACCATGGTGCTTGACGAGGTCCGACCTCGAATATTTCTAAAACAAAATATAGGGAACAACCTCATAGTAAGGCACCGAGGTGACTTACGGGGGGGGGAAGGGGGGGGAGCTTCATTTTTGTAAAAACTATTATTATTCGAGCACACAAATATTTTCACTCCAGCAACGCCTGTGAATCAAAAGAGGAGATGGCGGCGCCTTTCTGGGCCAACAGCACACGAGGAGAAGTGCTGGCGCTGCTCAACATGTACCCTTTTGAACAATACATACACTTAGAGACCTGCGTCCACGAACGAAAGCAAATGTACTGCAGGGAAGGCTGCAGGTACGTATATGATGTTTTTAGTGGCAAATGTAAATATTATATCAAACTCTGTGTTTTCTCTTTAGTTTGCTCTAATGAACAAATCTAATATTAATGATTTTTGTTCGTATTTTATGGGCTGCCACATCGTTCATCGGATTGCGCTAAAACTTTGTCAACTTACTGCTTTCACTTGCGCGAAATTGATAGGCATAGAACAATTAACTTGCAGTTGGTGGCGCCCCGAGAAATTTATTTGAAAGTCATTTATCATTCAATGTCAATGAATGTATTATCATTCCTAATTAGACAATTAAAAATCTACCAAATGTTTGCGATATTTGCACAATATTTGTTTTGCATGGTTTTGCGACGTCAATGCCTCGGGATTCAGCCAGTTATTATTATTTTTAAATTCACTCAAGTAAAAACTTACACGTGTACAAAAGTCTACATAATGTTACGTACCTAAAGTGATGTATTTATTTAAACTTCATACAATATGGTGTATAGGCGGACTTAATGTCTGAGGCATTCTCTACCAGTTAACCTGTATTGGCCCATGGACACACACATCTATCCTCGATTAAGAATCCAAATTCAGCTAAGCTGAAGCCTGGCTAAGATAGAACATCTCGTATACAGGAAATATAATCTACCGGCTCTTCGGTTCTCGTCAATCACCTTACCATTAGGTATTACGCTGTTTAGTTATATGCTATTTTACGTTGGTATTCATTAAGAGTTATTATTTATTTAAGGTAGAGAAGACCATGGTTCTTCTCCGGATTAGCTGACCCATTTGTGTTAAGGACATAGTACAGCTGCAGCGTGGCTCCAAGCTAAAATATTATAATTTGAAAATACAGAATAACTTAAAATATACTAATGGGCTCCTTAAATTTAGCAAGGTTCATCTATTTATTGCATAGAGCAACACGGGCCACCGGCGGACGGGATAAGAGTACCCATAGCGTTTTTCCCCAATACAAAACTGTCTGTCATTTATTGGGAGGGAAATCTGCGCACAAAACACAATCGTCTGTCACTACGAAACTCAAACATAACAATTAAAATAATAAACTAACAATTTTAAACACGCTTAAATAATATACTCGTAGACTCGGTCAGTCGCTCGGCCGATTGCATATTGTATGATAAACAAATCCGAAACAGCGTTGTAAATATTAATAATGTGCTTAAAAATTATTTTGTATATGAAGGGTAAAGGTAATTCAGCCATCTTTTTGTAAATTTGACGTGGTATATCTCTTTTTCTACCGACTTCAAAAAGGAGTATATAATGTTAGGATGTATAAGTACCTCATAACTTTTTTCTGGGTAAAACGATTTCGATGATTTTTTTTTATTTGTAAGCTGGTGCTTTTCATGTGGTCCCATATAAACTTGAATAAGGTCTGACCAATAGTTTTTGAGTTATTCTTAATAATTTATATTGAAGTCGATTGTATAAAAATTTTAATTTTAAATTATTGCTAAACCATTCGGCATTTTTGTAGGACGTCGATTAAGCCGCTCAACTAGATTTAGTCTAGTGAGCCGTGCGGCTGCAACTAATTTTATTGTACACATAGGACCGCCTGGACCTATACTTTGACAGAGGAGGAACACCCGTGTATGGCTACTCCCATCGGCCGCGGTAGCCTGTATTGCTCTATGATTTATTGAGTTTAAAACTATTACCTTTTTCAAATTACATTCTCTTACAAAGCGTCGACATTTTCTCTTTCACTCACTTTTTTTAAATACATAATTAAAGTTTTTCAAGATGCATCCTAGCACCGTACATCGAGCAGAGTAAAACAAAACGTTTTATCGTGGTAGAGCCACGCGGCAGCTTTTGCTGTCGCACGGATGGGCCGGCTCGAACCGGGTTGGTACCACGACCTCACAGAATACCAGCGTGAAGTAGAGGTTTACCTCTGCGTGTCGCTTGGTGAGTGCAGGTGGCCGGAGGCCCTTTTTACTGGAAATGAGGCATTCCATCTTAGTCCTCACGGGTGACAACGCATCTGCATTTTGTTTTATTTTATTTTTATTTTATTTTATTAGGCTCTCACAACAATGAGTACACTGTTACATACATATGGAATGACATCACAATTATTAAAACTAAATGTCCCAATACTTATAGGAGGGCACCACATGCATAAAAAAAGAGACATTACGTTGATTTTACAACAGTACATAGGTACAATTTAACTCTAATAAAATTTTAATTTTAATTTTTTTAATTTTTTTTTGATTTGTAATAGAGGATAGATGTAGATGTCTATAGGCCGCAGCAACCACTTACCATCAGGTAGACTGTGTGCTCGTTTGTCACCCTTATCCTATAAAAAAACCCACTTAATGAAACGATGACCTAAAAAGGCACGACACGGAGTCGATAAATGCAGGTTGCCTAGTATTGGTTTTGTTTTAGTATTTTGTTTTGGCTTGAAATAATTAAACTATCTGCCTTCAATCTTCAGATGTGAACAACAATACCGCCTTCACCGCCTCCTGGCATACGACCCTCGTAACGAGTGCCGGGGCATATTCGCCGACTGGTTCAAGTTTCCCGCTTGTTGCGTATGCAAGTGCTACGACGTGCCGCTCGAATTTCGCGCCAGATCGCCCCGGATCCTGCATCCTCAGTACGACGAGGAGGTCAAAAGGGTGATCTACGAAGATGTGGCGAGGGACTGGTACTCGATGTCCGTTTACGATGAAGATGACGATTTGTACTGAAGTGAGTAACGTAAAAAATAAAATTGATGTAAAGCCGCTTCAAAAAAGTAAAACACGCTTACAGTTCCATTAGCAGTGTATTTTTTTATAAAACAAGTGGCAAACGAACTTACAATCTGCCTGATGGTAAGTGTCTACTGCAGTCCAAGGACACCTGCAGAAAACTTAAAAAAAATGCTGCAGATGCGTTGTCATCCCTGAGGGCTAGATGAATGCCTCACACTCTTTAACTATACTGGCTCTCTATACCCCAGACAAAAATAGGTAAGAGGATGATTCTTCAGGACTTCGTTTAGTATATATAAAAATGATCAGTAATAGATTGGACATTGTTTTCTCTTTTCTGCCGACTTCAAAAAGGCGACGGTAGTCAATTCGACTGTATTTTTTTGTATGTTGCCTCATAACTTTTTACTGGGTGAACCGATGTCGATGATTCTTTTTTTAATTAAAAGCTGGTGCTTCACATGTCACACAACATTTTTTTTTAATTATTCTTAATAATTTATTTAGAAGTCGGGTTGTACAATTTTTTTTATTTTAAATTATTGTCAATGATATCTGTTATAAAACGAATTTAATTATTCTTTTATAATTAAATACGTTACACTTGAGGGGTGGTCCCACTAAATTTGAAGAAAAAATTCTACCTCTGAGGGAGTAAAAAAGGGGATGAAGTTTTTACTACTGAAGTATTTTTATTTAAGTTGTAACTACTTATACGACATTCTAGTTGTTACCTTGAGTTTGTGATATTCCTTAATCCACTCAAAAGGGTCCAAAAATAAAATTTAATAAAAAATTATTCTGACTTCAAAGAAAAAAGAATAATATTATAATTTAGCACCATAATAGCTTCTGAAGCCGGGAATTTAATACTTCTAATACACTATGTTTTAGCACCGACTTCTGAAGCTAATAAGTAGAAATTATTTCATTATTTTTAGTTTTTGAAGGCGATTTTACTTTTTATTCAGCCTATTTTTTTGCTGTGCTTAAATGATTTTTACACATTTTCAGGTTGGGCCCACGTCGCCTATAAACATTTGTCGTCCAACCACATTTAATCTTCACATTGGAAAGTTTGTTATAAAAACTTTCATGGAGATATTTTTAAGGTGAAAATAATACATAATATAGTCACAACAGCTTAGTATCTAACAATAAAAAAAAATCAAATTAAATTGCCATATAACAAAAATTTCTTATTAGTCCTTAGCCAAATAAATTTTTCAATATTATGAATGTTCTACAATGTCCGTAAATTGGGACGATAGTAGTAGTTACAAGAAAAGGATCAGACCCATAAATACCTAATTTTCGATATTATGTCGTCGGCACAATGGATTGCGCGCTCTACACTCAAGTCCGCTCCACACTTAGACCGGGAATCGCGCGAGAAAGCGCAAAGAGGTGCAAATATTGTGTGAACGCGTAATGTGGAATCGATTTGCATCCTCGCGTTGCCTTCGTGCATTGTTCCTTGATTTTGTCGGTTAGCGCAAAATTGCGAGACTTCACACTACGCTCCAAACTATTTACACGTGGTAGAGCCATACTGCAGCAATATTATTGTTGTACCACGAATGGATTGGTTCCACCGCATTCGAGGACCACGCTCTCACAAAATGTGTATGTAAAATACCGATGTAGTCTCACAGAATATGTATGTAAAGTATGAATGTAGAGTACCGGAGATCCTTTTTACTGGAAGCGAGACATTCCATCTCAGTCCTCAGGAGTGACAACGCATCTGCATTTTGATACTTAACTGAGAATAAATGTAGATGTCTATGGGCCACAGCATCCACTTACCATCAGGCGGACTGTGTGCTCACTTATCACCCATATATCATCCTACAAGAATGCCGAATTCTTTTATGCTACAAAAAGATATCTGCCACGACAAATGTACAATGTCGTTACCTTTCACATATAAATCGTTTTTAATCACATTATTGCTTCTTTTTAAACTTAAAAATTACAATAATAACGGTCGTGATACTCCGGATTTGTTTACCAACCCAAGCTGTTCGCCCTCATATGCACATGCAGATCGGTCGAACAACTTACTCAAGTCTGTATCCGAAATGTCGCTGTCACCGAGCGACACTGTTACAATGTATCTATTTGTGTGTGAAATTGTTACATTATTGTTTTAATTGTTATGTGTGAGTTTCGTAGTGACAGACGATTGTTTATGTGTACGCAGATTTCCCACCGCAAAAAATGACAGACAGTTCTGTATGGGGGAAAAATGCTATGGCTACTCCCCTCTGGTCCGCCGATGGCCCGTGTCACTCTATGAGTATCGGCAATTCTTCTTCTTCTTATCTTCACGCACAATCCCTGACGGGGTAGCCAGAGAGAACAGATCGCCAAGTGTCACGATCCTTACATACCTCTTTCCCTTCTTTCAGATTCATTATCTTCTTCATACATGCACGTATAGGTATCCGAGTACTCTTGACCCTCCCCTCTTCGAGCAATTTGCTCACCTGGTCTTCGAAAGTTAGTCTCGGTCTACCTCGACACCTTTTTAATATTAACTTTCGCGCTATATATTTTCTTCACCATTCGGTCTTCACTCATTCGCTCAACGTGCCCAAACCATCGAAGCACGCCCTTATCAATTTTTGTGATAAGGTCATCTTTCAAACCTGCCATATTGCGAATCTCTTCGTTTCGCTTTCGATCGGCCATGGTAACGCCGCACATTTTACGAAAAGATCGCATCTCCACTGCATTCAACTTGCTTTTATGCTTCTTCTGGCATACCCATACCCATTCTGGCATAGTATCGGCAATATTTGGAAAAAAAAACAAAATTCTTACATATTATATTCTAAGATTCAGAGGTAAACTACTATCTGACTAAGCGTGGTGCCCTCTTAGCTATTTAGGATTCGTCATTATACAAATTTCGGTGTCGCGTGTTGCTTACCGACCGTAACTATTGCCTATTCGTGGCTATAAGTGTGGTTTTGATCCTTTTTAGTAACTATTTCCAACCTACAACTATTGTGACCGTGATAGAATAAATTATTATTTATTGCTATAATTTATTGTTCTAGTAATATAATAAATGTATATAATGCATAGAATAATGTTATTTTTAATATTGTTTGTATATAATGAAATTTATTTTTAAGGCTAGTGAAATTGTAAAATATATTCTATAGACGTATAGCGAATGTTATATCGAGTTTTTGAGAGATTTTATTAAAGTTTACTCGTTATCAATTTTTGTTTATATTTATTTCTTGTTTGATATGTTTTACCTGCATTTTTATATGAAACATAATGTTTTTTTTTTTTATACACAGTCCACCTGATGGTAAGTGAATACTGTGATCTATCATCACAGTATTCACTTACACAACACAACATTATATCTTTGGTTCAGAATCAAAATGTAGATGTGTTGTCAACTCAGAGGACTAAGATCGAATGCCTCGTTTCCAGTAAAAAGAGTCTCCGGTTCTGTACACTCACCATACGTAACACAGAAGCGTTAAGCTGCTATTTTACGTTGGTATTCTGTGTGAGCGTGGTTCTTCCCCGGTGAAGCCGACCCATTCGCGCTACAACTACAATATAGCCGTAGCATGACTCTACCACGGGGAAAGTGGAAATTAAAGGGCGATATGGGTCTTAAATCGCGGTCTGCAGAACATCCAGAGCATCCAATCTCTGATGAGCGGTGTTATGTTACCTTTGCATTGCGAAGTCGATGTTAGGCAGACACTGCCAGTTATTGAAGCTCACCGGTGGGGGAAATGATCGCATGTCTAGAGGTGTCGCAACTATGCACCATGTCGGAAAAGATACATTAATTTGACGTTAAATAATTATAAATAAATTAATAGAGATTTTACGTTATAAAATATTCACGAAACGCATTAGAAATTATATTACCATATTTTTCTAATGGGTTTCGAGTCATTAAATACAATATAAATTATATATCACCAAAATAGTTGATGTATGCAAACCAACAGCAACATGTGCGCTTTGCATTGCATCATTATGCGACATAGGCCGACCTCACTGAAGCATCAACTTCTTTACTGGTACTAAAAGAATTGCCAAACAGAATGACGACAACAATTCTCAACTCGTTGAATGGTTGTCTGCACAGTACTTTATACGTTTGAACGAGGGTCGGAGTTTAAACGTTGATTCGTAATCTACCCTCACTGTTAACATTTAATTCGTTCATTACAGTCTATAAAAGTACACTGCTAGAAACAGACCTCCCAATAGATTGCCTTATAAGGAGGATATTTGCCATAGTTGCCACGCTTTGAAGGTAGGTTAACAACCGAAGTTTTTTTCTCTTCTACGACTACTTAAGAAATAAATTGTTGTCACTATTTTAATTTATTTTATTGGCAGAAACTTCTTGAAATAATTAAAATTGTGGGGCAACAAAAATATTATTTCCGACTATGACGTGGACGAAGCCGTGGATATATAAAAGCTAAAAGATGACTATGAGCTGTTTTTTTTAATAATCTCGTTTTCCGACCTACACATAGGCGAAACTGCGGTCGAAGTCTGTATTCACGTAACAGACGTATAATCGTGTTCTGTGATTGAGACCGACCAACAAGACCGAAATTCTATCAGGAGGACATTATTATCTTTATACACATAAATAAAATTGACGTGCCCGTTTGTAACACATATCGTTTTAACCTTTTATTAATTTGTTTCTGTCTGTCTGTCTGTCCGGGCTAATTTTTAGAATGACATTACACTTAGCTTATTATTGGAATTACACTTTCGTATATGTTCGAATCTCACATAAAAATGACAGATTGCAATAAGTGTTGTCAATTATCGTTCATTCGCATTCGTTTTACGGTCTCGATAAGATTATAGGTCGATATACCTAACAATTTAAATCTTTGGCTATTATAAAGTTATAATAAATAACTGTGGAATAAATAGCCCAATATTTTAATGTGTTATTATTTTCATGAAACTGAACTAGAAAAATATATTGTGTCGTTGTATGAAAAAGCTTCTAGATAATATAGATGTTGGTGAGGTAAGTCGGTAACGACATTTTGTTATCGCTATCGGCTAATGGATAACACTTTAGCACATGTTTATTATTCGTATCAATTTCGATATATTTTAAAATGATATTATATTTATTTTATAATATAATCATCATCATCATCAGATCCATAAGTCATCACTAGCATTACTGGCAACATGCACTGGTTGTATAGTCTCGTTTTCAAGTTTTGAGGTATACCAGACGAGAAAATGTGTCGTAATTTCCCGAACGCTGCCCAGCTGAGTTGAATCCATCGATTGACCTCTCCGTCGAAGTTGGACTTACCTAGTCGGACTATTTGTCCCAGTTAAACATACTCGTCAACAACTTCGAGCTTTGTGCTGCCAACAACTACCGGCATAGGTATGACATGGACGTTATACATGATCTTTGTTTTGTCCATGTTCATCTTAAGATCTACCCGTTGAGAGGCACTATTGAGTTCATTGAGCATAGTAATCTGCCATAAGGACTATATCGACGGCAAATCGAAGGTGAGTGATGTACTTGCCGTTGATGTTAATACTGTATCCTTTCCAGTCCAGTAGCATGAAAACGTCTTCCAATGAAGCGGTGAAGAGTTTCGGGTATATAACGTCACCCTGTCTTACACCTCTCTGCAGTTGGATAGGTTTCGTACCCTG
This sequence comes from Parnassius glacialis, assembly GCA_033319125.1. NCBI lineage: Eukaryota > Metazoa > Arthropoda > Insecta > Lepidoptera > Papilionidae > Parnassius > Parnassius glacialis. The sequence continues at coordinate 3,663,991 of JAVANC010000011.1, forward strand.
GTTCTGTACTCGGATAACCATCGTAGCCTTATTGTACAAACACTTCAACACTTTGATATACCGACAGTCAACTTGGCACCGCTGAAGGGACTGCAGCACCGTCCAAATTTCGACGAAATCAAAGGCTTTCACATAGTCCACATACGCAAGACATAGTGGCAGATTGTACTCCTCGATCTTCCGTACAATTTGCCGAAGGGTATGTATGTGGTCTATAGCGCTAAAGCCTCTTCGGAAACCGGCTTGTTCGGGAGGCTGTAAGTCGCCGAGTCTAAGTACGAGACCACCGCACTTCTGCTCCACGCCTCCGGAGTAGTGCCACCATGGAGCACGGAATTAAAGAGCTTCTGAAGGATTTCAAGTACCAGTTTTCCACCCGCTTTCAGAAGCTCCAGTGTAATTCCATCCTCACCTGGGGACTTGCCGTTTTTAAAGTGCTGAAGAGCCATTTTAATCTCGCTTAGACGACGTCCGGAATATCATTGGAATAGTGTCGGGTAAGACTTGCTTTAGGATCGTTACACAACCTTGCCTGTGGCTCAAACGATGATGTGTACAGCTGCCCATAAAACCTCTCAATCTCACTCAAAATCTCAGGTGTCCCGGAAATTAAGCTGCTACATTCGGTCTTCAGCTTCGACGGTTAGCTCTGTCTGGCAGTCAGATCTCTAGCAAAGTCTTTGGAGCCCTGGTTCCACTCGATCGCTTTTTCAATACGAGCAGTATTAAAGTTACTTAAATCCCGCCAAATGCATTTCGAGATCTGTTTGTTTAGTTGCCTGTATGTTTTCAAATCTACTGAAGACTGGAGCCATCATTTCTCGTCTAACAGCCATAAGAATAAGAGTGTGATCGGAGAGTTTTGTGTTCTTCTGTGGCGGGTCATGGACAGTTTCTACGAGCTTTTCATTGATTTCGATCACTGCATTGCAATATTCTAGGGACTGAAAACGGTTTTGTAAGCAACTTGTCTATCTCTTCTTCCAGCTTCAGGTCAGTCCTCAGGGTGCGTGCATTGTATTTTGACGGTCGAGTCGTTTTAGGTGACAACCGAACTTCCACCGGAGATTCTTAGCACCCCTGCCCCACCGTTACCATGGTCGTAGCCAGAAATAGCGGGGCCGCCGGGGACTGGGGGTCATCTTTTTTGTAACTTTCGTCATGGGGATGTGCCGTCATATTGCCATAGATGCCACGCTTAGTGAAAGGGTTAGCAACCGCAGCTTTTTTGTTATAATTTGTTGTTATCAGAATGATGCTACTGTCCATTTTCTGTGTACGGTTCTCTCTGTCGCCTATTACGACACCCACGGGAAGATATGGGCTAGTGGGTATTCTTACCCGCCACTACACAGGGGATTTTATAATGTCGTAATTTCATTTAGCAGACAAAACAATTAAGCAAGATCAGCAACTACAAAACCATACTTGTGTGTTTTTTGTCGTCAAAACGTCCAGTAATAAAATTTTGCCCTCATCGGCTGATACTTCATATCTCTCCTACCCGGGGTACAAATTGGAACACTCCTTTGTGCCCCGGGCTGGAGTTTGCGTATACGTCAGAGAGGACATCTGTTTTCGACGCCTCGGCAGTCTTGAAGGTACGGACCTGTCCATCCTATGGCTGCGCGTAGACAGCGACAACCATCCCCGCGTCTACAGGTGCCTCTATAGGTCCCATAGTGGTAATACCGATACAGACCGACTAATCGACCACGTCCAAATGGCTGCAGACTCCGTGCTACAACAGGTCCCATTCGCAGAGATCGTGATACTCGGTGATTTCAACGCTCACCACGCTGAATGGCTTGGTTCTCGTTTAACCGATCATGCGGGTAGATCTGTCTATGACTTTGCTTTGGCATATGGTCTAACACAACTGGTTACTTCGCCTACGCAGATCCCAGATGTGGAAAACCATGTACCTTCCCTGTTGGAGCTTCTGCAAACCTAGCATCCGGACGGATATCAGGTCTCCGTCGATGTCCCTCTGGGCTCTTCGGACTATTGTCTGATCTGGAGTACGGTGCCACTCACGCTCCAATCGCAGTTGCGATCTGCAGCTTGCCGCCGTGTTTGGCACTATAGGTCAGCTGACGGAACGGGACTGGGACGGAATGCGGTCTTTTTTTCCCTTGGGGGCGAGTTTGCTTCTCGCCGGAAGATCCCAGCGTTGTTGCCGATTCTGTTGCTGATGTGGTACTTCAGGGTATGGAACTTTTTATTCCATCCTCTGTGGTGCCCATCGGAGTCAGATCCCAGCCATGGTTTGGTCGCTCCTATATAATAGCATCACGCTATAAGCAGGAGTGCTACCGGGCCTGGGCTGACGCATCAACGTCTCGGGATGTAAACACCAGCGCACTTAAAAAGAAGTATAATTCCGCCTCCAGGTCCTTCAAAAGCGTCATTGCCAAGGCAAGGTCTAAGCACATCGGCAGAATTGACGAGAAGCTAGTTCACCTTCCTTCAGGAACCCGTGCATTCCGGTCTCTCGCCAAGGCTGTCCAAGGGAACTTCTGTCAGCCATCTCTTCCATCTCTGCACAGAGAGGACGACTCACTGGCCCATGCCGCAAAGGAGAAAGCCGATCTGTTGAGCTCTCTTTTTGGCGTCCAACTCGACTCTAGATGGCGGGGGGAACACACCGCCGACCATCGCGCGATGTGAGTGCTCCATGTCGGATGTGCGATTTACACAGCGCTCGGTTCGCAAAGCACTCTTCTCCCTGGATGTCAGCAAGTCGAGTGGGCCCGATGGAGTCCCTCCCATTGTGCTGAAGACGTGTGCTCCGGAGTTGGCTCCGGTTTTAACGCGTCTTTTCCGGTACTCCTACTCCCAAGGCGTAGTCCCGAATTCATGGAAGACAGCTTTGGTCCACCCGATCCCTAAAAAAGGTGACCGCTCAGACCCGTCCAACTACATGCCTATCGCCATCACCTTCTTGTTTTCCAAAATAATGGAATCCATTATAAACTGCCAGCTCATGAGATACCTTGAGGATCACCAGCTGATTAGTGACCGCCAGTACGGTTTTCGTCGAGGTCGATCAGCTGGTGATCTTCTAGTCTACTTAACTCATAGATGGGTGGAGGCAGTAGAGTCCAAGGGGGAGGCATTGGCCATTAGTTTGGACATAGCGAAGGCCTTTGATCGGGTCTGGCACAAAGCGCTTCTTTCGAAGCTTCCTTCCTATGGGCTTCCCGAGAAATAGTGCAAATGGATCACCAGTTTCCTTGCTGATCGGAGCATCAAGGTCGTAGTAGACGGTGCATGCTCTAATTTCACGCCTATCAACGCTGGTGTTCCACAAGGCCGCGTGCTATCACCAACGCCGTTTCTCCTGCATATCAATGATATGTTGCTAACTGGTAGCATTCATTGCTATGCAGACGACAGCACTGATGATGCCTTATATACCGGCCGTGCCAATATTTCTCGGGAAAACGTCGCTGAGTACCGGGACAAATTTGTGTCTGAAGTCGAGTCTTTGCTTCACAAAGTCTCGGATTGGGGCCGACTAAATCTAGTCCAGTTCAATCCCCAGAGGCACAAGTTTGCGCGTTTACCGCTAAAAAGAATCCCTTTGTCGTATCTCCTCAGTTTCAAGGCACTCCCCTTGCTGCCTCAGCCAGTATCAGAATCCTTGGCGTTGAAATATCGAATAGTGTGCAGTTTCGTGGTCACTTGGAAGGGAAGGCCAAATTGGCCTCTAAAAAGCTTGGCGTGCTCAGCAGAGCGAGACAGTATTTCATGCCGGCACATCGCTTGCAACTTTATAAAGCGCAAGTTCCGCCCCACATGGAATACTGTTCTCATCTCTGCGGCGGGGCACCCCAGTGCCAGCTCCTTCCACTTGACCGCATCCAGCGCAGAGCGGTTCGAATCTTCGACGACCAATTCTTTCTGATCGGCTCCATACACTGGCACGGCGTAGAGATGTTGCATCTCTTTGCGTATTTTATCGCATCTATCACGGGGAGTGCTTTGAGGAATTGTTCAGACTAATTCCAGCCGCTCAATTTCACCATCGCACATCGCAACAAAACTCGCGTTTGCCATCCATACTATCTGGATGATTGGCGGTCCACCACTGTGCGATTTAGAAGAAGTTTTCTCCCTCGCACTACTTCCTTGTGGAATCAATTACCATCAGCGAATTTTCCGGACCGATACGACTTAGGAACCTTCAAGAAAAGAGCTTACACCTTTCTAAAAGGCCGGCAACGCAATCTGCAATTCCCCTGGTGTTGCGGTTGTTCATGGGTGGTGGTAGTCACTTACCATCAGGTGAGCCGCATGCTCGTTTGCCCCCTATTCTATAAAAAAATCTTAATACATCATGTAAAATCAAAACATGACGATATATCAATATTTATCAAGCGACAATTATCGATATTGTTTCAAAATATCGATTTATTTATATCGATATTTTAAACATTATCGATAATTAACTGCTTAAAAATGTATCAATAAATATCGATGATTTTTTTTACTTGCCTATTTGCAACGTCACGAGCATTTAATGTTGCCAAAATAATATTCAAATTTACGGTAAAGATAAAAACATTTATTGGACTAGGTATTCCAACTAAAAAATCAGTAGTTACAATATTCTACTCTTAAGAGTTGTCGATATCGATTCTTTACTGTTGGTAATCATTTACAGTTTTATCTAGATTGATACCAGAATAAAATAGAAACAGGTGGCTTACTGCCGATTTCTAGAGAAAAAGTTAAATCAATTAAAGACAGACTGCAAAAGATTAAAAACAAATTTATTTAGTCACTTTTACTACTACTAGATTAGCTATCATTGTCATCATCGTTGTTTACATTAATTATTATTTGATTTTCTATAATATATCATACAAAATGAAGGTCTCTTTCATAGTCGACCATAACAATTTTCTTTGTTTCCTTGTCCCAGTGATCGCTTGTGTAGTAGTTGTATTTTCTACAAATCCTCCTCCGTATAAATATCTCACAATGCAATTTATAAGGCGTCTACCTTTTCCCACTGGAACGTGTCATCTGTCCATGTCTGTCTGCGGCACAGTGTAATTGGCATTTAGCCTTGTTTCATCAATGAATATAACGTTGTCCTAATTGGTCATGTTTTATTTTTTCGTAAAAATGTTATTCTTTGCATTCATGTCTTTAAATAATTATTTTACGTTTGTCAATTTTATTGTATGGGAAGCCAATTTCTTTTCAAATGGTTCTCAAATACTATACGACCATTGTGACGGAACGTAAGGTGTCCTTCCCAGCAAAGCATGTATCGACAGTTATAAAAAACATACAAAGAGGCAACTCGCCCGGTCACGAAGGTCTTAGCATCGAACATTTTAAGTATGCTGGGATGCACCTACTGCGCGTAATCGCGATGTTCTTTAATTTATGGCCATGTCACTTTTACTTACCTGAGGCTTTAATGCGCAGTATTTTGGTACCGATCCTTACAAATAAGACTAGTGACACTTCTGATAAAAATAATTATTGGCCTATCTTACTTGCTACAACAACAGCTAAGTTGCTTGACAGTCTGTTGAATAGCAATCTCGAAAATTATGTGAAGCTGAATGATGCCCAGTTCGGGTATAGAGCTGGATTATCTACCGAGAGTGCTATTCTGAGCTTGAAACATACTGTAAACTATTATACAAAGGGAAGGACTCCAGTATACACTTGCTTCCTCGACCTGTTAAAAGCATTTGATCGCATAACTTATGACCACTTATGGGAGAAGTTGGGGTGTGCGAGTGTGCCGACGGAGAGCATCTCCCTCCTCAAATTCTGGTATTCAAATCAGAAAAATCAAGTGAGATGGGCCAATACGCTTTCAAATGAGTATAGACTGCCAACACAAATTTTTGAAAAATTATTCCTGATCAAATGTTACATTTTTTAATGTAAATGAATTAGTTCATAAAAATCAGTTCGGTTTCACAAGGGGTCGCTCGATAACTGATGTTGGTGTTGAGCTGATTAAATATATCTTCAATGCATGGGAGAATTTACAGGATGCTTTGGGTATATTCTGTGGCCCATCCAAAGCCTTCGATTCGTTCACCATGAAACATTAATCAGAAAACTACAACACTACGGTGTAAGAGGTAATGATCTGAAATTAATTATTTCATATTTATGTAACAGAATGCAAAAAGTTGTCATTAATAGTATGAGCTCTTCCGGGTTGATAGTACAAATGAGCGTGCCTTAAGGCTCAATTCTCGGCCCTTTTTTGTTTTTTGTATACATTAATGACTTAACTTACATAGCATAGTATTATTTGCTGATGACACACGACAATTACTAAAATATGACGAACTAAATAATGCTATATCTAAGTTAGTAAATTGGTTTGATGTTAATAATTTGCATTTAAATGACACTAAAACGAAATGTACGAAATACATGACTCCAAATGTCAAACATTTAATAACTAATGTAATTTTAAAAGGAGGAAACTGAGTATTGTGGATATCACCACTTTTTTGGAATTACTCTTTCCGCGAAGCTTCAATGGAGCCCCCATATATCAAAATTAGCAACCAGACTTAGTTCTGCAGCATATGCTGTAAAAAATATCGATAATTATTTTAGCTATTTCCATGGCATAACGTCGTATGGTATTTTGCTATGGGGACACACGACTGACATTGAAATTATATTTGTTGTACAGAAGAAGGCTATAAGAGCAATCTATGATGTATAACCTAAAGAGTCGCTCCGACGAAAATTTAAGGAAATTAAAATATTAACTTTGGCCTTTCAATACATTCATGAAAATGTAATGTACGTACACAAAAATAAAAGTAGTTTTACAAAAATAAGTGATATTCATTCTGTAAATACTAGGAAAAACACAAGCTATTAGTACCAGTTACTCGACTCCACCGAGTCAATAATTCATTCTTGGGGCGATGTATACGCATTTACAACAAAATCCCAGAAAATATACAAAATTTGACCTGCTCAAAGTTCAAAAACTTTATTTAACAAAGTTTGTATAAAAAGGGATGTTAATAACACCTGGGAATGAGGTGATCGTTACCAAGCTATTTCTAATTTGTTTTGTGTGGTTAACTGTGGAACATACATGATTGTAAGACATTATTTAAAAAAACTGGGTTTCTTGTTGATACTTCCCAGGACAGAGATTTATTTTTTCGAACCAGTGGTAATTAAATAAAAGAGTGACTTTCATTAAGTATTATTTATACTCTATATTGGATAAAAAAAGTTCCTGTTTCATGAATATGTTTTCTACAAGCCGAGTTCGGGCAAAGACAATACTGACTAATATGATGAATTCCCATAAACCATTCAACCAAAGGACGAGTAATGCGCCAAATACTACGAACAAAAGTCTATCGGTTTTGGTGCGGGACGAGGAAACACTACATAATCTCCTATATTTTGAATATTTCCTATATATTGAATCTCATTTTGTGTGATTATGGCACACATAAATCTAAATCACACTCAACTATATTACATTTTACTCACACATATAGGTTAAATACATCAACATAGAAAAAGTTATGAGTGTAAGACAAACGAATTAATTGCGATACTACCATATCGATATGTTATATCGATAGTTTCCCTAAGCGAAAAAAAAAATATAAGCATAAGCAAAACGAACAATTTAAATCATTTGAACTCTAGTTTGGTCAGCGCAACAAGTATTTTTAGGGTTCCGTGGTAAAACAACAAGAAACCCTTATAGTTTCACACAGTCCGTCCGTCTGTCGGTCTGTCCGCGGGTTAGCGTAGAGACTATTGGTACTCTATAGAGCTGCAACTTTGCATGGTTATAAATGAATACCAGAAATAAAAAGGCTCTAGGTACCAAAACAAAAATTGTTGGAAGTGAGTTGCCTTAAAAAACAATTCCAAATTTTGCAAGTACATGAATAACATTTACAGCATCTGTTAACAATAATATAAACAATAATAACAATAATGTTGGTAAAGTACTACAGATTAATTTGCGACGCTTACTAGGCAAACATTGAAATTGGGAAGAGTCAAAGTGCATAGAACAGATAGTACTTGTGCGGGTAGGTTCCCAACCCCTTTTATGATTGCACAATTGTGCCCACCTAATTTTTAAACAAGGGTCTGTAAAAATAATATAATTATGATAAAAAATTTAAAAATATCCCACAGGAATCAAAAAACCTTAATCCACCTGGACGAAGTCGCGGGAATCGTTTATAATAATAATAATAATAAATATAATAATAATATAATAATAATAAAGGCGTACGGAAGTGACGACCCCATCGCCCGCTGACGTAACGGTTATGTGACAAAACTGCTACGTCAGCGCAGTCAGTCAGCACCTTGCCAAGAGGTGTGAGCGCCGTGCCTCGACAGAATTGGAGGTGCTAATTTGGGCCCGCTTGTGCTTTTGGCCAAATCATGAAACGGTGCCGGGCCTGGGCGTCTCCCGTTAATTGACGCCCATTTCATGGATGATGGAAACAAATAGAGTGCGTATAGGGCCGCTGCCTGGGGGTCGCCGGGGCGCGTCTGGAGCTGGCGCTGGACGCGACAGCATGCGGGCCGCCAGCCGAGCGCGAGGTGCTGCACGACCATCTAGCAGCCCCTCGCATCCATCATCCCCACCAGCTGGCTTGGTGTTGGCAGAGTCTTCGCGGGCCCAGCAATCAGCACCCGCCACTGGTGGAGTACGCCGCATGCGTTGGTCAATGCAGATGAACAGCAACGCATTGCAGGCGTATTTTAGGGCGAAAGGGGGAGAAATTGGAGGCTTTGCATATCGGGCTAGGATGCATCGACTTTTTGCTGAGCTGGAGCCATCTATAACGGTCACCGAGCAAAACCTGGCAGACCGAGTTCGGTATATCTTGCGCTCAAACATATTCGATAGCACCGAACTCGAACGGCTACGACGTGAGGCTGTTCCCTCATCGGATGAAAATGCTACGGCTGAGGATGCGGCACCACAAGTTGCAGAGCAACCAGCACACGTGGATGCCGCCGTAAACCTTTCAGTTGTGGTTGGTTCAGACGATGATGGAACAGTCTCCCAGGAACTAGAACTAGAGAAAATGAGGAGTACATTGGAAGAGGCTATTTTGGAAACGCGTAGTATGCCTCTCGAAAATCGACCGCGACTCCCGCGCATGCCCCTGAGCAAGCGTAATCGGGCTGTCGTGAGGGCTCTCAACCCAATGCTGGTGACCTATTTGGAAGCCAGCCGGGATCTTTGCGAGACGGACTCAATTCTTTTTGGCGCCGCACTGGCAGTTTGCCGCATTATTGGCGCCAAAGTTCCCACGGCTGGACGCGCTACTAGACAAAGTAGCGCCATCCCAGCCTAGAGAAGAAGGATTGAGGCCCGTATCTCAAAGGCAAGGGCCCTCATTGGCAGACTGATAAGCTTCAGGTCGGGCAATAATAGGCCGAGAATTGTGCGCACCGTCAGGATGGCGTTTGCTGGGACAAATATCAGTTTGTCCCAGCCGGATATAACGCAAAAACTGACGGAGCGCATAGACGACCTGAAGCAGAGAATAGCTGCTTGGGGGAAGCGGATTCGGCGATATACCGAGAGGTCGACACGGTTCAACCAGAATCGTCTCTTCCAGAGTGATCAGAAGAGGCTCTATGAATCACTGGAGCGACCAATGGTACGTGGAACGGGCCCAGCACCGAATCAGACCGACACTATCGCATTCTGGCGCGGCCTGTGGTCAGAGCCCGTAAACCACAGCGAGGGCCCTTGGACGAAAGTTGTGGCGAGTCAGTGTGCGAATGTTACGCCCATGGACCCCGTCATCATAACGCTGGATGACGTAGCTGAGGCGGTCCGTAGAGCCCCGAACTGGAAAAGTCCGGGGCTCGACGGGCTGCATCACTACTGGCTGAAGGGGTTCGTGGTGTGTCACGCTGTGCTCGCCCGACAATTTCAGGAGGCTCTCGACCAAAAGTCGCTCCCGAGCCTCTTCACTACTGGGATCACTCATTTGGTTCCTAAAGACCGGGATACCACAGACCCGAGCAAATACCGCCCCATAACGTGTCTACCCACGATATACAAGACACTAACATCCATTTTGAGCGCGAGAATCACTCGTCACCTGAACTCAAATCAGGTGATGTCGCGCGCTCAGAATGGATGTAGGGGCGGTGGTCGTGGAACCAAGGAACCACTCCTCATTGACGCGGTCATTGGCAAGGTGGTTAAACGCAACCGTCGGAACCTCTCCGCCGCCTGGATAGACTACAAAAAGGCATTCGACTCGGTGCCTCATACATGGCTTAAGAGGGTCCTCGAGCTGTACAAGGTTGACTGTACAGTTCGAGACTTCCTCGGGCAATGTATGGGGCAGTGGAGTACGATCCTTTGTCATCTAGGTGAGCGGATGACGGCTGCGGAGAACCACATAAGGATAAGAAGGGGTATCTTCCAGGGCGATTGTTTGAGTCCAATCTGGTTTTGCCTCTCTCTGAACCCTCTCAGTACCTTACTGGAGGGTTCCGGGAGGGGATTTCAGCTTCGGAGAGGAGGTACAAAAGTGACCCACCTTTTCTACATGGATGATCTCAAGTTATTCGCCTCCAGTCGCTCCCATCTTGTGGAATTGCTAAACATCACGTGTGATTTTAGCAATTCTATTGGAATGGAGCTGGGGACGGATAAGTGTGCGATCCTCCATGTCGAAAGGGGAAGGGTTGCTAACTCTGAGGGCATAGACTTATCTATGCCCATCAGCATAAGAACCCTTTCCGAGGCTGAAACATACCGATACCTGGGTATGACACAGAACATCGGTGTAGATGAGGTAGGTATGAAACGGTCAGTTTGCGATGTGTTTTATGCACGCTTGACCAAAGTGCTTAATAGCCTTTTGTCCGGTGAGAATAAGACGCACGCATATAACGGTTGGATCATGCCTGTTCTCATGTATACCTTTGGCATACTCAGGTGGACTCAGACCGAACTGAACGCACTGGACAGAAAAGTCCGCACTATAATGACGTCCCACAGGATGCATCATCCGAGATCGTCAGTAATGAGGCTGTACTTGCCGCGGAAGCATGGTGGGCGCGGCTTTTTAAGCGCGCTTACCATGCATAATCGCGAAGTGTGCAGCCTCCGTAATTATTTTCTGACGAGAGCGGATGATCCATACTATAGGGACGTTATTTTTTGTGATAAAGGACTTACCCCTCTATCCTTAGCCAACGAGCAATGGCAAGACCCGGCAGTACAGAGCATTTCCGACCGGGAGACCGTATGGAAGGAGAAGGAGCTCCACGGGAGGTTCTACAAGGCTCTACATGAGCCTTTCGTAGACTCAGTTGCCTCCCTCCACTGGCTACGTTTTGGTGACCTCTTCGGGGAAACCGAGGGTTTTGTCTGTGCAATACAGGATCAGGTTATTAGACCAACAACTATCGGAGATACATCCTAAGGGATGGCACCGTCGACATTTGTCGAGCTTGTCGCCATCCCGGTGAATCACTTAGGCATGTCATCTCCGGTTGTTCGGCGCTTTCTAACTCTGAGTACTTGCATAGGCACAACCTAGTAGCCAGGATTCTACACCAGGAGCTCGCTCTGAAATACGGTCTCGTGGATCGGAAACTGCCTTATTATAAGTACATGCCGGAAGCCGTGCTCGAAAATGACCGCGCCAGGCTCTACTGGGACCGGGCCATCATCACAGACAGGACTATTCTTGCGAATAAGCCTGATATTGTGCTGATGGACCGGGCACAGTCAAGGATATTTTTGGTCGACTTTACCATTCCGTATGACGAGAACCTCGTGAAAGCCGAAACAGATAAGGGAACAAAATATCTGGACCTGGCTCACGAGGTGACCGACATGTGGAGTGGGCTGCCGGCCGAAATTATACCTGTAGTCGTTTCTGCGAACGGGTTAATCCCAGTCAGCCTCTCGGGTCATCTGAGGCGACTGGGACTCCGTGACAGACCGCTCCAAGCTCAAATGCAGAAGGCGGTGCTCCTCGATACCACCCGCATCGTCCGCCGGTTTCTTTCCCTTTCTCCCTAACCCTCGGCCGTTTGGTCTCCCCTGCCGAGGGCTTCCATCTGGTTGGGTTTTTATTTATTTATGTAATTTTTATGTATTTATTTTATTTTGTCAATATTTATGTATGTTTATCATTTTGATTTACAATTATATATTTATACAGCCCAACCAGATGAGTAAACTATATAGATACCCCAATAATAATAATAATATAAGGCGTAGGCGTATATAAGGCGTAGGGAATTGACGACCCTATCGCCCGCTGACGTAACAGTTAAGTGACAAAACTGCTATTTTAGCGCAGTTAGTCAGCGCCTTGCCAAGAGGTGTGAGCGCCGTGCCTCGGCAGAACTGAGGGTGCAAAGGCTCGTTTGTGCTTACGGCCGCACCATGAAACGGTGCTGGGCCTGGGCGTCTCCCGTTAATTGACACCCATTTAATGGGTGATGGAAAAAAGAAGAGTGCGCATAGGGCCGCTGCATGGAGGTCGCCAGGGCACGTCTGAAGCTGGCGCTGGACGTGACAGCATGCGGGCCGCCAGCCGAGCGCGGGGGGCTGCAAGACCACCTAGCAGCCGCCCGCATCCATCATCCCCACCAGAGGGCTTGATGTCGGCCTAATCTTCTCGGACTCAGCAAGCAGCATCCGCCACTGGTGGAACACGTCGCATGCGTTGGACGGAAATAATGAACACAAACGCATTGTGAGCGTACTCTAGGGCGAAAGGGGAAGAAACTGGAATGTTGGCGTATCGGGCTCAGATGCATCGCTTTTTCGCAGAGCTGGAGCCATCGGTTCATGTAACGGAGCAAAACCTGGCAGACCGAGTTCGGTATATCCTGCGCTCCAACATATTTGGTGACGCCGAACTCGAACAACTACGACGTGAGGCTGTTCCCTCATCGGATGAAAATGCTACAGCTGGTAAGGCGGCGCTAAAAATTGCAGAGCAACCTGCACACGTGGATGCCGCCGTGGATATTCCAGTTGTAGTTCATTCAAACGATGATGAAATAGTCTCCCACAAAGTAGAGCAAATGAGGAGTATATTGGAAGAGGCTATTTTGGAAACGCGCAGTACGCCTCTCGAAAATCGACCGCGACTTCCCCGCATACCGCTAAGCAAGCGGAATCAGGCTGTCGTGAGGACTCTCAACCCAATGCTGGTGACCTATTTGGAAGCCAGCCGGGACCTTTGCGATACGGACTCAGTTCTTTTTGGCGCCGCACTGGCAGTTTGCCGTATTATCGGCGCCAAACTTCCCACGGCTGGACGCGCTACTAGACAAAGTAGCGCCATCCCAGCCTGAAGAAAAAGAATTGAGGACCGTATCGCAAAGGCAAGAGCCCTAATCGGCAGACTGACAAGCTTCAGGTCGGGTAATAATAGACCGAGAATTGTGCGCACCGTCAGGATGGCGTTTGCTGGGACAAATATAAGTTTGTCCCAGCCGGATATTACGCAAAAGCTGACGGAGCGCATAGACGACCTGAAGTAGAGAATCGCTGCTTGGTGAAAGTGGATTCGGCGATATACCGAGAGGTCGAGACGGTTCAACCAGAATCGTCACTTCCAGAGTGATCAGAAGAGGCTCTATAAATCATTGGAGCGACCGATGGTACGTGGAACGGGCCAAGCACCATATCAGGCCGACACTGTCAAATTCTGGCGCGGCCTGTGGTCAGAGCCCGTAAACCACAGCGAGGGCTCTTGGACTGAAGTTGTGGTGAGTCAGTGTGCGAATCTTACGCCCATGGACCCAGTCATTATAACGCCGGACGATGTAGCTGAGGCGGTCCGAAGGGGCCCGAACTGAAAAAGTCCGGGGCTCGACGGGCTGCATCACTACTGGCTGAAGGGGTTCGTGGTGTGTCACGCTGTGCTCGCCCGACAATTTCAGGAGGCTCTCGACCAAAAGTCGCTCCCGAGCCTCTTCACTACTGGGATCACTCATTTGGTTCCTAAAGACCGGGATACCACAGACCCGAGCAAATACCGCCCCATCACGTCTACCCACGATATATAAGACACTAACATCCATTTTGAGCGCGAGAATTACTCGTCACCTGAACTCAAATCAGGTGATGTCGCGCACTCAAAATGGATGTCGGGGCGGTGGTCGTGAAACCAAGGAACCACTCCTTATTGACGCGGCCATTGGCAAGGTGGTTAAACGCAACCGTCGGAACCTCTCCGCCGCCTGGATAGACTACAAAAAGGCATTCGACTCGGTGCCTCATACATGAAGCTGAAGAGGGTCCTCGAGCTGTACAAGGTTGACTGTACAGTTCGAGACTTCCTCGGGCAGTGTATGGGGCAGTGGAGTACGATCCTTTGTCATCTAGGCGAGCGGATGACGGCTGCGGAGGACCACATAAGGATAAGAAGGGGTATCTTCCAGGGCGATTGTCTGAGTCCAATCTGGTTCTGCCTCTCTCTGAACCCTCTCAGTACCTTACTGGAGGGTTCCGGGAGGGGATTTCAGCTTCGGAAAGGAGGTACAAAAGTGACCCACCTTTTCTATATGGATGATCTCAAATTATTCGCCTCCAGTCGCTCCCATCTTATGGAATTGCTGAACATCACTTGTGATTTTAGCAATTCCATTAGAATGGAGCTGGGGACGGATAAGTGTGCGGTCCTCCATGTCGAAAGGGGTAAGGTTGCTAACTCTGAGGGCATAGACTTATCTATGCCCATCAACATAAAGACCCTATCCGAGGCTGAAACATACCGATACCTGGGTATGTCACAGAACATAGGTATCGATGAGGCGGACATGAAACAGTCAGTTAGCGATGTGTTTTATGCACGCTTGACAAAAGTGCTCAACAGTCTTTTGTCGGGTGTGAATAAGACACACGCATATAACGGTTGGGTCATGCCTGTGCTTATATTTACCTTCGGCATACTCAGGTGGTCTCAGACCGAACTGAACGCTCTGGATAGAAAAGTCCGCATTGTTATGGCATCTCACAGGATGCATCACCCGAGATCGTCATTAATGAGGCTGTACTTGCCGCGGAAACATGGTGAGCGCTCTCACTATGTATAATCGTGAAGTGTGCAGCCTCCGTAATTACTTTCTCTGGTGAGATCGGGTGATCCATTCTATAGGGACGTCATTTCGTGTGATAAAGGGCTCACTCCTCTATCCTTAGCCAACGATCAATGGCCAGACCCGGCAGTACAGTGCATTTCCGACCGGGAGACCGTATGGAAGGAGAAGGAGCTCCACGGGAGGTTCTACAAGGCTCTACATGAGCCTTCCGTAGACACAGTCGCCTCCCTCCACTGGCTACGTTTCGGTGACCTCTTTGGGGAAACCGAGGGTTTTGTCTGTGCGATACAGGATCAGGTTATTAAGACCAACAATTATCGGAGATACATCCTAAATGATGGCGCCGTCGACATCTGTCGAGCTTGTCGCCATCCTGGTGAGTCACTTAGGCATGTCATCTCCGGTTGTTCGGCGCTTTCTAACTCTGAGTATTTGCACAGACACAATCTAGTAGCCAGGATTCTACACCAGGAGCTCGCTCTGAAATACGACCTCGTGTATCGGAAACTGTCGTATTATAAGTACTTGCCGGAAGCCGTGCTCGAAAATGACCGCGCCAGGCTCTACTGGGACCGGGCCATCATCACAGACAGGACTATTCTTGCGAATAAGGTTGATATTGTGCTGATGGACCGGGCACAGTCAAGGATATTTTTGGTCGATATTACCATTCCTTATGACGAAAACCTCGTGAAAGCCGGAACAGATAAGCTGACTAAATATCTTGGACCTGGCTCACGAGGTGACCGACACGTGGGGTGGTCTGCCGACCGAAATTATTCCTGTGGTCGTTTCTGCGAACGGGTTAATCCCAGTCAGCCTCTCGGGTCATCTGAGGCGACTGGGACTCCGTGACGGATCGCTCCAGGCTCAAATGCAGAAGGCGGTGCTCCTCGATACCGCCCGCATCGTCCGCCGGTTTCTTTCCCTTTCCCCCTAACCCTCGGCCGTCTGGTCTCCGCTGCCAAGGACTTCCATCTGATTGGGTTTTTATATATTTATGTATTTTTTATGTATTTATTTTATTTTATTGATATTTATGTATGTTTACCATTTTCATTTACAATTATATATGTAGAAAGGTAAATTGAGTATAGTACAGAGACTAATTTTGTAGTTAGGAATAATAATTAATTCGTTTAAACGAATTAATTATCCAACGAGTCGAGGATAAACTAGTAACGGAATACGACAAGCGTACCGTTTCACGTCAGAGCCAAGACTGCCTTAACGGCGGCCGCTCCGTCCATTTTATACAAGTAGGACGGGCGCCACCGCAGGTGCATGGCGCAGGTGTGCGGAACACGTGTTATTTACAAGAATTCTGTCCAACTGCACAGACGGCTACCGCAACGCACGTGCAATGGTGCTGGTCCCGTCACGGCCATACTGACATGCGTGCGTCCTCGCACGCGCCCCATCACAATTTTAGTTATCTGTAGACAAAAAAATATCGTTCGACTATTCTGACATAACAGCGTCTGGTCCAGTCTATATTGACCCTTCAGACTTGGGTGACAATCAGTTTTGATCCGGCAGTAAGCCCTACAAAACTTTAATCAACTTTATGCGAGATCGGAATGATAAGTCTGTAGCTTTTCTATTTTCTCTTTTTTTTTTCAAGTACTGTTTTCGCTAGTCCGGAATCACTATTCCCTATAGCCATATCATTGGACCGGCAAACGCCCTACAATGATAGTAAGAACCACTTTTTTCCTTACTCTCTCTTTTTTTTCAATTCAGTATAGAACAGTTACAGACCAACCATACCCCAAACATGTCCCTCTCACAATCACACAAAAGTGTATCGTGAGGGACGTAGTGATATGATAACACCTAAGTATGTAAACCAACAGCAACACAACACATCCCAGTGCAGCACAGACCAGCCTCCCTGCAACTTCATGTTCCTTTCCTGCTCCAGGATAATTACTTCGCTAGAGTGTTGCAACGTCTCTAGTATTTTCTAGATGCAGACACGGCTACCTCTGACTGTCGCACGTCCTCGTGCGGTTGACAGTGCACAGCATACGGTCTATCAGTTATCACCACCTGCTAACATATATTAACTCTTATTAAATATTACAACGTTCGACCATCCCAGACTTCATTTAAGTCATAAACGGCGCCGATATGGCTACCTCCAGGCAAACGCACTCCAGCTTTTCGTTCTGCTGCGCTCGTTCCACATTCGCGCCAGCGAGCCGTCACGCTGTACTAGCGCTAGCAAATCGTCGCACTGCTTTGCAAAATTGAAAGAAATCGAGGTAAACGTATTGCGAACCATGGAATTCCGAGCTTCAAAAATTCATCACATATTCTCTTAAGAAACGGCAACTGTATGACATTTGAAAATATTGCAAAAAAAAAAAAACAGAAACTATATGTAGAGGTAAATACCACAACATATTTCAAAGGGAAGGAGGCAACTGCGCAAAATCTACGAAAGTCGACCTCAGACGTCCATTTACAGCGCCAAAGCACCATTTGTTCGGCGGCCGCTTGAATTGCCCTGCCGTAAGATCAGCCGATAAGTTGCTGACTGTAGCGGTGTAGGCTCAATCTTACCAGCGCTCGGCCGTACCTGACCATGTTCGATTAGCCGTCACTACATCTTCCTCATTGATTATTGTTGTAGAGACTTCTACGAATTCCTCGACATCAAACCCCAATCTTGTCGATGACATAATATTCGGAGCAAACTGCAACACTGATCAACACATTAGAACACAAAAATAGTCATTTATTATTTTCAATTCATAGCGTGTTAAAGTTAGTCCTTTATTTTGGTACATCCCTTAAACGTTTTGAACTTCAAAATATAGCAAATGATAATCATGTTTCGCGTGAACTATCAAATTACAACATAACTTGAATAAGTTAATTAGAAAGCCTCCAACTTCTTTCGACATTTGTTAACATATTTAGGTACATCAAGAAATAATGAAAATATTTGCGGGGTACTTTTAATACAAATCGAACAAATAAAAAAAATGGCATAAATAATTTCACTTTATCTTTTCTCTACACTTTAATGATACGAAAATATCGTAAGTAGCATAGCAAATTTCATTACGGTATTTAACATAAAAACAGATTCATCAATGCGGAATATGCATTACAGTCTTCCACAAGTGTAATAATTCTCATACTATTCGAAGATTATATGTGGGCAAAAATGGGGACTTTAACCCACTTCTGATATAGAAAGGTTAATTGAGTATAGTACAGAGACTAATTTTGTAGTTAGGAATAATAATTAATTCGTTTAAACGAATTAATTATCCAACCAGTCGAGGATAAACTAGTAACGGAATACGACAAGCGTACCGTTTCACGTCAGAGCCAAGACTGCCTTAACGGCGGCCGCTCCGTCCATTTTATACAAGTAGGACGGGCGCCACCGCAGGTGCATGGCGCAGGTGTGCGGAACACGTGTTATTTACAAGAATTCTGTCTAACTGCACCGACGGCTACCGCAACGCACGTGCAATGGTGCTGGTCCCGTCATATATTTATACTGCCCAACCAGATGAGACAACTTTATAGATATTTATAGACTTTAACAGTGGTAGAGCCACGCGGCAGCTTTTACTATCGCACTGATGGGCCGGCTCGAACCGGGGTGGTACCACGACCTCACAGAATACCAGCGTGAAGTAGAGGTTTACCTCTGCGTTTCGCTTGGTGAGTGCAGGTGGCCGGAAGCCCTTTTTACTGGAAAAGAGGCATTCCATCTTAGTCCTCACGGGTGACAACGCATCTGCATTTTGATTCGCAAACGAGGATAGATGTAGATGTCTATGGGCCGCAGCAACCACTTACCATCAGGTGGACTGTATGCTCGTTTGTCACCCTTATCCTATAAAAAAAAAAAAGATAACCCAAAATAATAATATAGCCTTTATATCCCGAAACTGCTATCTTATTTTCTTCCTGTGTAGTTTTATTATAATATGTCTCTGAGTTCGGTGTACCTCTTGGCAAAGGCCTCCTCTAATGATTTCCATTGTGCTCTATCTTTAGCAACCCTTTTCCAGTTATAACCCACTGTTAATTTTAATTCGTCCTCACATCTTGCGTTGCGGACCTCTATTTCGTTTTCCGTTTCTAGGGTACCATTCTGTCACTATTTGGCTCCATTTATCCTGGGGGCTCCGTCGCATATGACCCGTCCATCTCCACTTCATTTGGTCTATCTTAGTGAGAATATCTGTCACACCTGTTCTTGCTCTTATGTATGTGTTTCTTTGCTAATCTATTTTTCTGATTCTCCATGGCTCTTTGAGAGTGTTCGAGCATATCTCTGTGCTGCTTAGAAAGTGCCCAAGTTTCACAGCCATAAGTAAGATATGGGAGAATACAGATGTTAAATATCATGCACTTATTTTTTTTTACTAATATCTGTAGATTTCATAATCTCATCCAGTGACTTTCATCCATTTGCTATACTCTCTTGATTTCTTTGGTAGTTAGATCCATTAGTGAGATTATTTGTCCAAGATATATGTATTCCTCTACATACTCGAGAGTTTGGTTATTGATTTTTATTTCCTATGGGATTGAATTTGATAGTAACTTTGCTTTGCTTTCATTCATTGCCAGCCCGACCTTATAACTTTCTTTGTTCCTTGTTCTTTATTTGTTTGTGCACCTCTAGTTTGTAAGGGTTCTCTTGAAATAGGACAATATCGTCTGCAAATCAGAGATGATGTAGTCTTCTTCCATCTCTATTGGTGATGGGTTACTCATTTATTTTATTTGAGGATGAGGGAGTACTTCATTTTACCTAGCGAGGTACTCACGAGATACCCCTCATTTGAGATGAGAAATCACTAGTCGGTCGGTGTATTCATCTCACAAGGCGAGTCGCCTCCTTCCAAAAGTTTTTTGAAAGGAGGAAATATTGTTACCATATCCATCATATTTATAATATTATTATATTACAACAGGTGTTATCAGCGAACGAAAATAAAATTCGAGATCACAAAAAAGTACGCATGATTTTATATTCACACTCATATATGAGATTTGATTGTTTCAAATTCCATTACTCAAAAATTATTTTCGTTGTTTATTAAGCTTTTTCCTCAATATCGAACCTCACTCATTGAGTTTTGCTGCAAAATACATAATCTCAAGGAGATTGTAAAATATAGGGAGTGCGCACTTCATACTAGAGAAACGTTCCTAAATCAGTGACCTTGAAATGAACGAAAGGTACCGAGTTAGGCGTTGCATTTCTTTCTAATAGAGTGTCCATGATATAATATTTTGAGAATATTATTAGTGTATACAGCATCACGGAAAACGAAATGCGTATTTTTTTCAATATGGAAAGTGCTGAATAGTGTTATAATTAAACTCCGTTTAATATTTTAATTACATTACTGCTTCACTACAGTATCAAACCTTACGGTAACTAGTGGCGGCATAGCGTGGGTTGATACCCAGGGCGGTTTTCTATCAAGCACCCCCCCAAAATAAAACAAAAAATGCTATACATGATAACGGGACTTTATTTTGTTAAAATATTCTAATATACTCGTATTATCAAAGTTTACTTTCTTGTCATTTTCGATAGATAAAATGGAAATATTGGTTAGTCCCGCTTGGCTCATTGTCGACCTTAAGTTAAATTTTATTAACTTGAGTTTTGATAAGCTTCCTTCACATGAAACTTAATAGTAAAAAAAATATTAGACACAGCGTTAGATTCGGAACAGATTCAGAATAGCCCAGTTTTACGAGAAAAGCTCCAATGAGTTACATTGAACCGCTTCTTGGGAAAAAATGCTGGTAGCTTTCAAGTCGTGAGGTCTCCAAAATTATATATCCTGCAAAAAAATCATCGCAGATTTTTGTCAGATTTTGAACTATTATTTAAAGATCTTCATCTGGTAACGTTAGCAGAGTGTAAGGCTGAACAACACTAAATGTTACGAGAATATCATCCATTGCTCAGTAACGGTAGTCTAGTTCCTCGTAAAACTTGTCAAGACATTCTAACATAGCTCTCTGCAGCTCCTCTGGCAATGTTAGTCCAGCATATCGTGTCATTTCTCCTGGTAAACGTTTTCGAAATCTCCTCATTCCTCTTCTTCCTTCAATCGATTTTTCCACATTCTCACATTTTTTGTTACGTAGGGAATAGCTTTTTCCACTAGTTGAATACGTTGGCTTTGAAGAAAAATTTTTGGGCTTTGATTTTTATCTCATACTTTTCCAGTGATTATCCAGATTATTATTATATTATTTAGTATTTGATTTTGTGTCTGACTAGCTTCTATTAGGATTTTACACCAAAAGGAAAGATAGCATAAAAAACTGAAGTCACACAAAGCTGGTAAGAGTGTAGATACTGCTTCTTTTGTATCGACGTTTTCTCTGTTGGTGCTGGGATCATATATATCTTCGAGTTTTATTCCAATTTTTTGTTTAAATTATTCTGCAGTGGTTTAACAATGTCATGATGAGCAATTCATTTTGTCTCTGAGAGTCCTTTGACGGTTACGCCTACACTTTCTATTAAAGTTTTCCATTGACATGCGGATGATGAAAAGACCATGTAATCTCTTTCTACTGTTACGAAAACAAGTTAAACTTGAATTAACGCTCCCTAAGTGAGGCGTTTTCTACATGGTAGAGCCATGCTGCAGCTATATAAGTAGTATAGTTGTAGTACAAATGGGTCGGCTCGACTGGGTTAGGACCACGCACTCACAGAATACCAGCGTAAAATAGCAGCTCAACACTGATTTATTTCGTATGGTGAGTGTAGAGAACCGGAGACCCTTTTTACTGGAAAAGGGTCATTCCATATTAGTCCTCACGGATGACAACGCATCTGTATTTCGATTCGCAAACTAGGATATATGTAGATGTCTATGGTCCACAGCAACCACTTACCATCCGGTGGACTGTGTGCTCGTTTGTCACCCTATTCTATATAAAAAACAATATATTCATTGATTTGACAATGTCAAATTTTAAAATAGTGTTGTCATCAAAAGCTTAAAATGCACCTCCTAGTTTTTAGGGAAAGAACATTCGTGTAACAGAAACAGAAATCTTTTTATTCAATATAGATTATAAATAATACTTATTGAAAGTCACTTTTTTGTTTAATTACCACTGGTTCGAAAAAAAAAACCTCTGTGCTGCGAAGAACCTGCAAGAAACCCAGCGGAACTTGTTTTTAAATAACAACTTACAATCATGTATGTTACATAAATTAACAGCACAACAAATTAGAAATAGCTTGATAGCGATCACCTCATTTTCAGGGGTTATTATCATCCATAAATTCTTTAATGTTATAATAACCCTTTTTATACAAACTTAGTTTATTAAAGTTTTTGAACTTTGAGCAGGTCAAATTTTGTATATTTTCTGGAATTTTGTTGTGAAAGCGTATACATCGCCCCAAGAATGAATTACTGACTCGATGGAGTCGAGTAACTGGTACTACTTGCTTGTGTTTGTTCCTAGTATTTACAGAATGAATACCACTTATTTTTGTAAAACTACTTTTATTTTTGTGTACGTACATTACATTTTCATAAATGTATTGAGAGGCCAAAGTTAATATATTAATTTCCTTATATTTTTGTCGCAGCGACTCTTTAGGCTTTAAATTATAAATTGCTCTTATGGCTCTCTTCTGTAAAATAAATATTATTTCAGTGTCAGTTGCGTATCCCAATAGCAAAATACCATACGATATTATGCTATGAAAATAGCTAAAGTAAACTAGTCTAGCTGTTTCAACACTGGTAAGACTTCTAAACTTTTTCACAGCATATGCTGCAGAGCTATGTCTGCTTGCTAATTTTGATATATGGGAGCTCCATTGAAGCTTGGCATCTAATGTGATTCCAAGAAAAATTGTGGTATCTACAAGACTCAGTTTCTCTCCATTTAAAATTACATTAGAATTTAATTGTTTGACATTTGGAGTCATAAATTTCATACATTAAAGTGTTTTAGTGGTTTTTATTCGTGTTACTTAATAATAAGCTTAATTAAAATACAATATGGAATATACCAATTATAATTAGCGATAAAAAATGTAAGATTATCGTTCTAGCATACGTCTAAAATATTACTTTAAGTCAATAACTGTCTAAACATTGGTAATGTTTTATCTTGTGTAAACACTTATCAATGTTAGAAGGGGATAAAATACCAAACTCGGTGCCTCTCTTTCTAAAAAAAATTAGGAACGGTTACAATGTTCTAAGCGCTCACTCCCTATATTATATTATAACCTCCTTGCATAATCTCGATACCTACTTGAACTATTTCTAATTGAGTCATTCGCTCACTCACTCGGAACACGATTCATATTGTCAGTCATAAGCGAGGTCGTGAACGAGTAAGTGAGGTGTTCTAATGTTAAAATTCGAGTCAGTCTTTCGATTTGTCGTCACGAGGACCTCAAACGAGGCAACTCATGCGTGAGGGACACACCACTAATCTATATTTAGTCCACATTCGTTCCATTCTAGTTTTCGGAATATGTTTTCAAGCACAGCGGAAAATAGCTTTGGAGACAGTGGGTCAACCTGGCTGACACCTCTTTCAATAGGGTATTTTACACAATGTAAAAATAAGTCAAAAAATATATATTTATGATAGATTTTGTAAAAAGTAAACGAGAAATATTGATTTCTATTTATAAAAATGCATTATAAATTTTATATTTCAATTTAAAGAATTTTTTTTTTTACCTGTGCCTCAAATGTGCAAAACGATGTCCGCCATATTAGATAGCGTCGCGACGTCACTAGGTCAAAGAAATAGGTTATGTGCTGTGTACTAACTAGTTAATTTCGAAATTTTTCCAGTTATCATTACGATTGTTGACTTTCATTCCAAATTTTATTGAAAAGGCATCATGGAAGACGGATTCGTAAAAGCGAGTTTATTACTTCGCTTTTAGCACTAATGTTATAGATATTATAATATAAGCTTAGGTGAGAAAAACTTTTTGTTATATTTTTTAGTACAAACCCTCAGACGAAATAAAAAGTCAATTTTTTATTTGGTCTGAGTACAAACCATGTCTTTATTCCCATATAATAAAAGAAAACAGGAATTAAGTAAAACACTGCACTGCACTTGCAAGGGCTTTCAAAATGGCCCACAATGAGTTGTGTCTCGCCAGCAACGCAAAGTCGGGAATTTGCATTTGGAAAAATCCAAAATTAGGGGCTTTTTAGGTGCTAATTAGGTGCCAAGTTTAAAAATTAGGTGCTCTAAAATTTTCACCGCAACGAACTGTTGAAATTTGCGTTGCTGGCAAAACGTCTCACTAGCAACGCAATGAAGTTATTAGATATACGATAAATATTAATAGCAAGGAATTAAGTGCTAATTAGGTGCTGCAAGTATACGCAATAACAAGGCGCCCCTAATAAAAATAAAGTCGTTATTCAGAACATAGCAGATGCAAAATTCAGATTTCCTGAAAATCAAAATAGAATCAAAATTGCTTTCAGAAAACGTCCAAATTAGGTGCTTTTTAGGTGCTAATTAAGTACCAAGTTTAAAAATTAGTTGCTCCAAAATTTTCACCGCAACGAACCATTGAAATTTGCGTTGCTAGCAAAACGTATCGCTGGCAACGCAATGACGTTACTAGATATACGATAAATAATAATAGCAAGGAATTAAGTGCTAATTAAGTGCTGAGCGATTATCGAGACCCGATACAGATTAAGATATTGTTCTGGGAATTATGGGGTCCACGACCACCATTACCTTACCATAATGTATGAACGGTATTTTTTGTTCTTTATCAGTGCCCAAAAAATTAAGTGCTAAATAGGTGCTGAAAGATTAATGAGGTCGCATGTAGATGACGCTGATAATCTGGAAATTATCCGATTTAAAACCACCAGTACCTTACTATAAGGTATGAACGGCATTTTTTGTTTTTCAGATTTAATATAATTTAATATAATTTTCAAACAAATATTTTTTTTTATAGGATAGGGTGACAAACGAGCACACAGTTCACCTGATGGTAAGAGGTTGCTGTGGCCCATAGACATGTACATTTATCCTCGTTTTGCGAATCAAAATGCAGATGCGTTGTCATCCGTGAGGACTAAGATGGAATGCCTCTTCTCCAGTAAAAAGGGTCTCCGGTTCTCTACACTCATCATACGAAACACAGCAGTGTTAAGCTGCTATTTTACGCTGGTATTCTTTGAGAGCGTGGTCCTTCCCCGGTCGAACCGACCCATTCGTGCTACAACTATACTAATAATATAGCTGCAGCGTGGCTCTACCACGTAAAATAAATGTTACAATTCTTATTTTTAAACATGTGAAGCCTAAACTTTAGTGTACTAAATCAAAATAATATTTTCTGTCCAGTAAAATTGCTTCATAATTAATATCGCCATCTACATCTTTCTATAGTTTTAATCATTTTATCGAACCAAAATCGATGGACTCTCAAGGTGGTAAGTGCGATAGACGCTAGATGGCACAAACACAAAGACCTGATTTTTGCATTTGCTTTGCTGAATAATTTTCTGAATAACGACTTTATTTTTATCTGGGGCGCCTTGTCATTGCCTATACTTGCAGCACCTAATTAGCACTTAATTACTTGCTATTAATATTTATCGTATATCTAACAACTTCATTGTGTTGCCAGGTATACGTTTTGCTAGCAACGCAAATTTCAATGGTTCGTTGCGGTGAAAATTTTGGAGCAACTAATTTTAAAGTTGGTACTTAATTAGCACCTAAAAAGCACCTAATTTGGATTTTTTCTGAAAGCAATTTTGATTCTATTTTGATTTTCAGGAAATCTGAATTTTGCATCTGCTATGTTCTGAATAAGGACTTTATTTTTATTAGGGGCGCCTTGTTACTGCCTATACTTGCAGCACCTAAGTAGCACTTAATTCCTTGCTATTAACATTTATCGTATATCTAATAACTTCATTGCGTTGCTAGCGAGACGTTTTGCCAGCAACGCAAATTTCAACAGTTCGTTGCGGTGAAAATTTTAGAGCACCTAATTTTTAAACTTTGCACCTAATTAGCACCTAAAAAGCCCCTAATTTTGGATTTTTCCAAATGCAAATTCCCGACTTTGCGTTGCTGGCGATACACAACTCCCACAATGGGCGGGACAGACGAGCGATGAACCTAATCTATTACAAAATTTGACTTGCAATAGGTACCTATCATGTCATGATGTTTTGTTTTGTTTAATTGATAGTTAAATATAAGTCATAATTAAATCAAAGTGATCTTCACAGAAGTATAGTTTAGATTTTGTAGACAATGCCTTCGGGTCTCTTCTTGCCAGTTTTAACTAAGTATTTCTCATATTTAAATCAGTTGGCACTTTAATCCATAACTTCTCCGGCGTTCTTATGCTCGTCTTTTTGCAATCAGGTACAATACAACAATGATGTAGATGATAACTCATTATTAAACATTCAAAAGTGTCTTATTCCTTTGCAAAATTGTCAAAATTCTAGGACAGTGACGTCACGACTTGAACAGTATGGCGGCTAGCGTTTTCACGCTAAAATTTAAAACGATAGATTAAAAGTAATTTTTATGTCACTATTCGGTTTTAAAAAATTTATATAAAAATTATAGTGGTTCATTATCACTCTGGGATTCATTTAAAACACTTTTTGAAAATGAGTGTAATACCCTATTCTGAATGCTTCTCCGAGTGGTTCCATTTGTATTCTGGCTTTACAGTTACCATATTTTTTATTATGAAGTTTATATAAGCCCTGGATACTTCCTGTTTTTCTAAGCTTTCCCATATCGCTTCATGTTTAATGCTATCAAAAGCTTTGGTATAATCAATAAAGGCCATGTACACTGGTTTGTTATATTCACTGTGCTTTTCTATGATTTGTTTGACTGTATGTATATGGTCTATCGTTGCAAAGTTTTTCCTAAAGCCAGCCTGTTCCATTGACTGGTTTTCGTTAAATTGTGATGCTTATTCGATCTAGTAATATCTTGGAGAAGACTTTATATATGTTTGACATCAGGTTTATTGGTCTGTAGATCGATAAGTCGTGTTTGGAGCCTTTTTAGGGTTCCGTACCTCAAAAGGAAAAAACGGAACCCTTATAGGATCACTTTGTTGTCCGTCTGTCTGTCTGTCTGTCAAGACCCTTTTTCTCAGGAACGCGTGGAGGTACCAAGCTGAAACTCATATCAAATACTCAAGTCTATTGTCCCTTGGAGCTCTGAAAAAATCAAACTTCTAAGCCAACGCAATCAAAAGATTTTTCAGCCGTTTATGCCGCAAATTTTCGTCATTTGCAAGGGAATCAAAACCTACAGGGTACTTTCCGTGAACTCAGGATCTTGAAATTTGGTACGAAGCAACGTTTCATAGCACAGATAAAGAAAAAATTGCAAAAAGCATAAATTTTTAGTTACATCATATAATAAAAATATTTTAAAATTATATACCTACGGATTTGTTCGGAATCCTCGGAGCGCGAGTCCGACTCGCACTTGACCGGTTTTTTTTTGTGTATAAGACTTATGTGCGAGATGTTCCATTGTTTAGGTATCTGATCTGATATTAGAATATCGTTGAAGATTTTTGTCAGAGCAGACATGAGTTCGTTTAGAGTTTCTCTCAGTAATGGGCTTGTTATAAATTACTTTGCTTACTTCCGCGTAAAGAAAGAAAATGATGTGTCCTGCCCAGCTTTAAGGGGGACCTCCCACCCTCCCTCAATCGCGCGCACTATACTCGCCGCCCAGCCTCCGCAGAATCTACTTCACCTGAGGATGCCTCGTGTAGAGGCGAAACACGTGTCGTATTTTCGAGAGTGGTGTGTCCTGCCTAGTGTGGTGGTGCTGAGGATGGTAGTGCTGGGATTGACGGCGACGGGTATAGTGCGCGCGATTGAGGGAGGGTGGGAGGTCCCCCTTAAAGCTGGGCAGGACACATCATTTTCTTTCTTTACGCGGAATTAAGCAAATTAATTTATAACAACCCCATTATAATGGATTTCCGCAAAGTAACGCCTGATTCTATCAATTTTCTCTCAGTAATTTTTTCGTGATCTTGTCTGGGCCTGGTGCCTTATCCGACTTTTGGCTTAGTATAGCTTTCCTGACTTCACTTTGTAATATTTCTAGTTTTAAGTTTGGAGGGTATATGGTCGTCTCGCCTTTTTCGCAATTTTTACTTTCGGTTATATCTGGGTTGGGGTAGAGCTTCTTGTAAACATCAGACAAGCAATGATGTGTTTTTCTAGTGTTTTTAGTCTTCTCGCTTTCCTATCCTTGCATATGCCTTCTCTTATTTTCTTATTTAACATGGATATTTCTTTCACATTCCGTTTGTTGTTTTTGTCGGCAATTAGCTTTTTATTTTATTTATGAGATGCAGAGTACAATCACTCAAAATATATTTTTGCTTCTTCTCTTTTTTAGTTATGGCAAGAATAAGTTAATTTTGAAGTTTGGTATAATTGTTCCTCATGTCAGGTCCTTCTATTGCTTCAATATCTTTGATCTGAATTGCAAATGGATATAAGGTTGGTTCCTTAGTTCCTGCGATATGTGTTACGCTGTACAGAGTAATGTGTTTTCTATGGGTCTTAGGAGGCGCCATTTCGAGTAATGTTCTGATCATGCGATGTTTAGTATTGAAATTTAGTCTGGATAATACTGAGGTATCTGTAAACAGAACCGTGGTAGCTCTGATGGTTAGCGCTCCCTGTAAATTTCACAGTACGCGACGAACCCTGCCGGCACCAATGAAATTCTTAACTGCAATTTTAAGTGCTGATTTACCACGTGCTCGGCGGTGAAGGAAAACATCTTGAAGAAACCTGCATGTCTGAGAATAAAGAAAAAAAATTTCGAAAGCATGTGAAGTTCGCCAACACGTATTGGGGCAGCACGGCGGAAATTTCCTTGCCCTAAAACCCTCTCAGAAGTTAAGGGAGGTGCCCAGCAGTGGGACGTATATAGGCTGTAGCTTTAACTTTTAACTTTTATCTGTAAACAACTTTGGGTGGCTGCTTATGATATAGTCTATTTCATTTCGGTACCTTCCGTCGGGAGAGGCCCATTTCCACTTGTTATTTTTATTATTTTTGAAGATGCTGTTCATGATAATCAGATTATGTTTTAAGAGGAGGTCTATTAATCGTTGACCGTTAGTACTTAGTACCGTTAGACCATTAGTAGTAGTAGTTTCCATGGCCGAATTCTTCCAGTACATATTCGTCTTCGCTTTGTCTAGTTACCCACTTGCACATTGAAATCCCCCATTAGGATAATTATATTATAAGAGTCATATATGGTTTGAGATAGTGTGTTGTAAAAAGATTTGTGTTCTAGTTCTTCAGCTTGTTCAGACGGCGCGTAGACTTGGATGATTGTCCATATTTTTTTGTAGCTGTGTATTTTGAAATTTAGTATGGTTATTCTCTCTGTCACTCCAATGAAGTCTTCTATGAAGTTTTTTAAGTGGGTTTAACCACGCGGGCATCATTTAGTTAACAAATAAAAGAATTGAATTTATTTAAATATATAAATTAGAAGGCGTTATGATATAGAGATAACAAACAAGTGGCAAGGGCCTCTATACTGGATTGGTAAAACCTGTGTTACGGGGTATCTAAGGACAGGAATTGTTCATTTACACTTTTATTATAATACTAGATAACTGACTCTACTCAATAATATTCTTCTATAGTTGATTGATTACATTAAATAATTAAACTTTGATGGTTGTTTCTAAACAAGAGGAACATAGAAACAGAAACTTTTTTTATTCAATATAGATTGTAAATAATACTTATTGGAAGTCACACTTTTGTTTAATTACCACTGGTTCAAAAAAAATCTCTGTCCTAAGAAGAACCAACAAGAAACCCAACTACACTCGACCAACTCGACCCAACTACAACTCGACTTTTTTTAAATAAGCTTACAATAACATACGTATTACACAATTAACAACACAAAAAATTTGAAATAGCTTGGTATCGATCACCTCATTTCCAGGGGTTATTATCATCCAAAAATTCCTTAATATTATAAGCGTAGACATCTTAAGAATGAATTACTGACTCGATGGAGTCGAGGAACTGGTACTACTAGCTTCTATTACTAGTATATATATATATATATATATATATATATATATATATATAATATGAACATATATATAAATATGAACATAGACTCGTATTTATGAATACTCGTTTTAATATTATCAACTTTAAGGAAATTAATATGTTAACTTTGGTCTCTCAATACATTTATGAACATGTAATGTACCTACACAAAAATAAAAGTAGTTTTACAAAAATAAGTGATATTCATTCTGTAAATACTAGGAACAGATAGAAGCTAGTAGTACCAGTTCCTCGACTCCATCGAGTCAGTAATTCATTCTTAAGATGTCTACGCTTATAATATTAAGGAATTTTTGGATGATAATAACCCCTGGAAATGAGGTGATCGATACCAAGCTATTTCAAATTTTTTGTGTTGTTAATTGTGTAATACGTATGTTATTGTAAGCTTATTTAAAAAAAGTCGAGTTGGGTTTCTTGTTGGTTCTTCTTAGGACAGAGATTTTTTTTGAACCAGTGGTAATTAAACAAAAGTGTGACTTCCAATAAGTATTATTTACAATCTATATTGAATAAAAAAAGTTTCTGTTTCTATGTTCCTCTTGTTTAGAAACAACCATCAAAGTTTAATTATTTAATGTAATCAATCAACTATAGAAGAATATTATTGAGTAGAGTCAGTTATCTAGTATTATAATAAAAGTGTAAATGAACAATTCCTGTCCTTAGATACCCCGTAACACAGGTTTTACCAATCCAGTATAGAGGCCCTTGCCACTTGTTTGTTATCTCTATATCATAACGCCTTCTAATTTATATATTTAAATAAATTCAATTCTTTTATTTGTTAACTAAATGATGCCCGCGTGGTTAAACCCACTTAAAAAACTTCATAGAAGACTTCATTGGAGTGACAGAGAGAATAACCATACTAAATTTCAAAATACACAGCTACAAAAAAATATGGACAATCATCCAAGTCTACGCGCCGTCTGAACAAGCTGAAGAACTAGAACACAAATCTTTTTACAACACACTATCTCAAACCATATATGACTCTTATAATATAATTATCCTAATGGGGGATTTCAATGTGCAAGTGGGTAACTAGACAAAGCGAAGACGAATATGTACTGGAAGAATTCGGCCATGGAAACTACTACTACTAATGGTCTAACGGTACTAAGTACTAACGGTCAACGATTAATAGACCTCCTCTTAAAACATAATCTGATTATCATGAACAGCATCTTCAAAAATAATAAAAATAACAAGTGGAAATGGGCCTCTCCCGACGGAAGGTACCGAAATGAAATAGACTATATCATAAGCAGCCACCCAAAGTTGTTTACAGATAAAAGTTAAAAGTTAAAGCTACAGCCTATATACGTCCCACTGCTGGGCACCTCCCTTAACTTCTGAGAGGGTTTTAGGGCAAGGAAATTTCCGCCGTGCTGCCCCAATACGTGTTGGCGAACTTCACATGCTTTCGAAATTTTTTTTCTTTATTCTCAGACATGCAGGTTTCTTCAAGATGTTTTCCTTCACCGCCGAGCACGTGGTAAATCAGCACTTAAAATTGCAGTTAAGAATTTCATTGGTGCCGGCAGGGTTCGTCGCGTACTGTGAAATTTACAGGGAGCGCTAACCATCAGAGCTACCACGGTTCTGTTTACAGATACCTCAGTATTATCCAGACTAAATTTCAATACTAAACATCGCATGATCAGAACATTACTCGAAATGGCGCCTCCTAAGACCCATAGAAAACACATTACTCTGTACAGCGTAACACATATCGCAGGAACTAAGGAACCAACCTTATATCCATTTGCAATTCAGATCAAAGATATTGAAGCAATAGAAGGACCTGACATGAGGAACAATTATACCAAACTTCAAAATTATCTTATTCTTGCCATAACTAAAAAAGAGAAGAAGCAAAAATATATTTTGAGTGATTGTACTCTGCATCTCATAAATAAAATAAAAAGCTAATTGCTGACAAAAACAACAAACGGAATGTGAAAGAAATATCCATGTTAAATAAGAAAATAAGAGAAGGCATATGCAAGGATAGGAAAGCGAGAAGACTAAAAACACTAGAAAAACACATCATTGCTTGTCTGATGTTTACAAGAAGCTCTACCCCAACCCAGATATAACCGAAAGTAAAAATTGCGAAAAAGGCGAGACGACCATATACCCTCCAAACTTAAAACTAGAAATATTACAAAGTGAAGTCAGGAAAGCTATACTAAGCCAAAAGTCGGATAAGGCACCAGGCCCAGACAAGATCACGAAAAAATTACTGAGAGAAAATTGATAGAATCAGGCGTTACTTTGCGGAAATCCATTATAATGGGGTTGTTATAAATTAATTTGCTTAATTCCGCGTAAAGAAAGAAAATGATGTGTCCTGCCCAGCTTTAAGGGGGACCTCCCACCCTCCCTCAATCGCGCGCACTATACCCGTCGCCGTCAATCCCAGCACTACCATCCTCAGCACCACCACACTAGGCAGGACACACCACTCTCGAAAATACGACACGTGTTTCGCCTCTACACGAGGCATCCTCAGGTGAAGTAGATTCTGCGGAGGCTGGGCGGCGAGTATAGTGCGCGCGATTGAGGGAGGGTGGGAGGTCCCCCTTAAAGCTGGGCAGGACACATCATTTTCTTTCTTTACGCGGAAGTAAGCAAAGTAATTTATAACAAGCCCATTACTGAGAGAAACTCTAAACGAACTCATGTCTGCTCTGACAAAAATCTTCAACGATATTCTAATATCAGATCAGATACCTAAACAATGGAACATCTCGCACATAAGTCTTATACACAAAAAAAAACCGGTCAAGTGCGAGTCGGACTCGCGCTCCGAGGATTCCGAACAAATCCGTAGGTATATAATTTTAAAATATTTTTATTATATGATGAATAAATATGATGAATGAATTACTGACTCGATGGAGTCGAGGAACTGGTACTACTAGCTTCTATCTGTTCCTAGTATTTACAGAATGAATATCACTTATTTTTGTAAAACTACTTTTATTTTTGTGTAGGTACATTACATGTTCATAAATGTATTGAGAGACCAAAGTTAACATATTAATTTCCTTAAAGTTGATAATATTAAAACGAGTATTCATAAATACGAGTCTATGTTCATATTTATATATATGTTCATATTATATATATATATATTTCAATCAGTCAAAGTAGAGACGAACTTTAGTTTGGTATTATGGTTGTAGCACGAATGGGTCGGCTCGACCGGGGTATAGTGAAATAGCAGCTTAATGTTGTTGTGTTTCGTATGGTGAGTGTAGAGAACCGGAGATCCTTTTTACTCAAAATGAGGCATTCCAACTTAGTCCTCAGGGGTGATAACATATCTGCATTTTGATACGATATCTATGGATTGATATTTATGGACCGCAGCATTCACTGACCATCAGGTGGACTGTGTGCTTGCTTGTCACCCTTTTTCTCCAAAAAAAAAACTGCAAATTTGCATCCCGGCTGTCCGCTTTAAAACAGCATGCCGATACTAGTAAACATCAAAAATATGAGTGGATTCAGCATGCGATAGAATATTCTCTCAAATAAATTTAATTATGACAAAAACACGAAACATAATTAGATATAAACAATCATGTAGCGTCTATTTTGCACGTCAAACAAGACGTTGGTTAGCATGACGATTGTATTGTATTCAAACCAGCGAAAGATATATTTAATTTTAAATTAAAATATAGCATTTAAATATGTATTTTACTTTTCTTACTTTATTACAATTATACAATGGTAAATAAAGTTGGCAATATTTAAGCATTTTTCGCTACAGACTTTGGCAGGATTTGACAGGTTTTTTAACCAAAGTAAGGCAGGATCTACAGGATCTGTATCATAGATAAATATATATGTAGCAAGCTACAGATACGACAGTGACTTTTAGTCAAGTTTCCCAACTACGCGTTTTGGCGCTGCAGTCGCCCATTTTGACAGATGAGTAATAAAAAAAATATAGCTTAGAGATTGCAAGCACACATCCTTCAAATCATCGATATCGATGTTTAGTGGTGTTCTTATTTTATCGATATCGACAGAAGTGCATTATACAGGAATACTATTACTTAATGAAACACTTATAATACATTAACATTTAATTTTTATTCAAGCACACCAACATCATATACATACACAAATAATCTTAGGATTAAATTATAGGTACAATTTGACAAAAACAGAGCAATATTTATTGTACATTATATAAAGCAAGTATCAAATTAAATAAATTAAGCCACAGGAATCATATTTAATCATAGTGCTCAATATTTTACTTTACAAGTTACTTTTTATATTAATTTTAAAAACAGCTATAATTCAAATAGTTATGAATAAGTGAGTACCTTCCCTGTATAAGATAACGAACTTTTCGCTAGGATATGCTAAATTATTATTTGGTCTATATAACATTTGTTTGTTAGACAAGACAAACATTTTTTCCTTAAGTTTGTAGTGTTTGGAGTTTTGTTTCATTATTAGAAATCCTATTCATTTTTCATCTAGGGTAAACCTGGTCATTTTGTTTTTTTAAATTGTTTTAATTATATTAATAATAAAGTTATTTGTTTAACATTCAACTTCTCTATACTTCGACAGAGATTGGACATTAAGCAAGCCTTTGTGAGGCTTAGTCACCAAAATTTTAATATTTTTATTTTTTCATGAATGTCACCTTTCAATATTTTATTATTTGTTGCACCAATTGTGCCCGTGTAACCTAATAAAATCTTTTTCAAAGCAAGCCAGGAAAACCTCAAAGTGCTTAATATTTTACTTTTCAAACTACATTTTACATTACTTCCAATACAGCTATAATTCAAATACTTATGAATAAAGTGAGTACCATCCCTGTACAAGATAAGTAATTTTTCATTAGTGCTAATGTTTTGATGCAATCCTTACAACGAATACCTTTCGATATTTTCTGACAAAATGTATTCAGTAGTGTAAGCTGAGCAGTGGTCTATAATTTTTTCCATGACTACATCACCCACCAGCAATTTTTCTTTTGCACTTGATGATGAAGGGGATAGGAAACTACACTAACATTTAATAATGTGTCTCCATAATCCTCTTCACAATTAGAGAATGTGGACTAACCATGTTAGATAATATCAAATATTTAAAGGCATATATATATGTTTGCATCTAGGTCAACATTTCTATATTTTATAGCTATTATACATCCAAAAATAAATTTCAAAAGGGTCTTGGTTAATATTTAATGGATAATAATATTCTACATTATACTGTTCAAATAATAATTTGTAGACCCTTATAAAACTTTCAAGTTATCCATCCTTGTCGGGATGGTACGCGCACAAGTCGAGGTTTTCTTTCTTGTATAGCATGTTTGCTATTATATAGAACGGAGTCTACTAAATCATTTTTATTTTATTTTATTAATGGCTTCAATCCAAAAAGTATGAAGTTGTGAAGTTTGTTTAATCACTCGTCTTAACTTTGCTCTTTGCACACCACCCGGTTATCCACTGACGCTGTCAGTGTGTCAACGACTTCTGCTGTTGAGGCCATTGTTGCGCCAGAGTTTGCATAGTGAAAATCATCTAAAAAAAGTACTTTTTAATTGAATTACTTTTACAGTTATTGCACCTGCAAGTCTTTCGCCAAAAGACACTTATTTGCTTACAACAACAGACTTAGTTAACCTTTATACAATTGTAGTGTGGCTCACGGTATCCACTAATGTAATACCAATTATAAATTTAATGTTACTAAACAGCACTTGGCAGATATAGGTTGTCTCATTTAATAACGTCATTACATGGCGACCTTGCCAGGCGAGCTAGCCACCGATAGTAATAAACTCATAATAAATATAAGACTTAATAAATACACACATTACCAAAATGAGGAAAATATTGCATAGAGCCATAAAAAGTTTTAAATAAATATTTAAAAAATAAAGCAAAACATGTAAAATTATAACGTAAAGAGACAGCTAAGAAGACTTGAGATGAGAAAAGAGGATTTTTTTAATAGGATAAGGGTGACAAATGAGAACACAGTCCACCTAATGGAAGGTGGTTGCTGTGGCCAATAGACATCTAATCTATCCTCAATTACGAATCAAAATGCAGATGCGTTCTCACTTGTGAGGACTAAAATGGAATGCCTCATTTCCAGTAAAAAGGGTCTCCGGTTCTCTACACTCTCTATCCGAAACCCAACAGCGTTAAGCTGCTATTTTACGCTGGTATTCTGTGAAAGCGTGGTCCTTCCCTGGTCATGCCGAACCATTCATGCTACAACTAAACCACTAATATAGCTGCAGCATAGCTCTACCGCTTAAAAAATGGATGACAGAGATTACTTTTTTTTCCCTCAGGTTAAAAAGAATATTGGTTGAGAGAATATAAATTGAAGTATACAGTGGTATTCACGAAGGGAATTTAATAACATTATCAAACCAACCGTGGAACAAACCAAATAAGAACATAATTATCAATTATGTTCCTAAAAAAATATCGAAAAATTTATTCAAGTGATCAGTTTTAGGACTGAATTTTTTGTGTTTTATCTATAAGAAAACAGGAAAAATGTTAATTTCAAGGAAACCAAAAAACAATAGAAAACAATGTGAAATATATGTTTGATGTATCTACTAAATAATTACTATATAAAACGCAAATTATATTTTGTATTATACATATTTTGAAATGTCAGATGAGTAATCTTAAATGCTCATTTAAAATTGCAATTTCATAAAATTAAAAATATAATAACTATAGTCTTCAATCTTTTACCAATACTCATTTTATAGATGGAAAACTATTAATACAAAGCAGGTGCTACTTGTATATTCATATCCTTATTATTTAAGCATGATTATTTTGATTTCAATGTGTAATGAAAAGTAAATTATGTGATTTATTACATATCATTTTTTTAAGGTCAAAGATTATTTTATAGTATATTTTAAGTGGCTTAGAATATTCCATAATGAAATACAATTTTGTTTCTAAAATTTGGAAACCATTTTACATTTTGAATAACTCCCGGATCTAGGTACAATTTAAATTAGAAAAGTTAAGTTACGTCTGTATAGGATTTCTCTGTACAAAATATTAATTTCATATAGTAATTAATTGTATTTCTATACCTGGTTCACCTAGTATTAGTAAAGATATTAGTAAAAAAAAAATGTAATTTATACCAATTTTTTTTCAAAATTTCCGATAAGTGTTTATTTCTTGACAGCGATTGGGCTTTAACAAGTCTTTGTGAAACTGAGTCATCTAAAGTGTTAGTTGCAATCTTTGTCAAAATATTAACCAAGTTTCTCTTCTTTGATACTATTTTCTTCACTAATGTAACCTGTAATGAAATAAATAAAATAATTAAGAATCATATTTTGTTACTGAATGATAAACATAGAAATATTAATTTATTATTTAGAACTTTTGATGTGTTTGATTTGTTTTGACCACCCTATAAAAGCCCTTGCATTTAGAATAAGACTCATTATAGTTCTCATCGTAGTAATGTAATCACGTAGTTAAGGAAGTCAGTATTGCACTGAATTAGTTTTAATACATTATTCTAATGTAATAGTTATTAAATGTCATCGAGACATATTTGTCGTTTTTAAAAAGCTTCAGCACCACTCCCGAAACTTATATGGCGCAGCCAGCACACAGCTTACAGCTGAGTTCAAGTACACTCAAATTGGTCTTGTCCACAGTTCCGGATATCCTCGAACCAAATAAGTTTATTAAATCAGGAGCTGAAGAAACCTTCCTATCTAGACAAGAGCAGCTCTACGGGTAGACATGGCAGTGAGCGGACTTTAAGTAAAGCTTTAACTATCCTGTCC
Source organism: Parnassius glacialis (assembly GCA_033319125.1). NCBI lineage: Eukaryota > Metazoa > Arthropoda > Insecta > Lepidoptera > Papilionidae > Parnassius > Parnassius glacialis. The sequence goes on from JAVANC010000011.1 coordinate 3,702,115, forward strand.
CATTCTAGTTATTTCCTGCGGTTATTTCTTTATGGCTCTATGTTGTAACTTTTGAACTAAATTCGTTGAAAGTTATTTGACTTCTGCACAAAACTTGACAGTTATTAATTAAGTAAATGTTATTATAAATAAAATAAATTGGATTAAATAAAAACAAAATATATAATAGTAAGTAAATATAATCTTAAGAAGTGCTAAAATTATAGAAAAAGAATAATTAACAGAATATTTTTGTATATGTGGTATGTATAACGTGGTAGAGCCATGCTGCAGCTATATTAGTAGTATAGTTGTGCTCTCACAGAATACCAGCGTAAAATAGCAGCTTGACACTGCTGTGTTTCGTATGGTGAGTGTAGAGAACCGGAGACCCTTTTTACTGGAAAAGAGGCATTCCATATTAGTCCTCACGAGTGACAACGCATCTGCGTTTTGATTCGCAAATGGGGATAAATGTAGATGTCTACGGGCTACAGTAACCATTTACTATCAGGTGAACTGTGCTCTTGTGTCCCCTTATCCTATAAAAAAATATACATGTATTGATTTTTTTTTAATATAAATGGAACAAGGAAGACTATGTCACTTTCTTCAAATTAGACCTAAGGATCTAACAAGCTTGATCATCGTGTTTGATGGTGATCAATGTATTTCAAGTTTATTTATTAAGAAATGTGAATATATTATAAGATTTTTTATGACGTAAACAAAATTACATATACAAACAATATACTAAATATTTTATTGTGTAACAATTACATTATAGGAAAAGATGCATCTCTTTTTAATATTCTGGTGATTCTAGATCAAAATGCAACTGAATTAGAAAATATTCTTAGTGGTTTCAATAGCTAATTAAAAAAAATTAAATAAATTATAGTTAACCAACTTCAGAATCCACGCATAATAATTCAGAAGGTTTTAGATATCCATTCATTTTGCAAATAATTTTAATTAGATTTAACCACAACATTAAATTGAGAATTACATGGAGCAGAAAATAATTCCTATGGCCTTATAATATTAACACTTTCACTGTCCGTTTTCCAGACACAATAGTAAGACAATAGCAGTGCCCTATATGTAGTGCACGGGACAGCGAAAGGGTTAATATTGGTATGATACTTAGAGATGACCATGTTAGTGTAAGTGATGAAAAGTAGATTATAATTAAGGTTTCAGATTTAAATGTTACGCATGAGCAGTTAGAATTTAATATTAATAGATACATGAACTTAAATACTTAAATAAGCATGTTAGAATTATATTGACAAAAAAAACTCTAAACATTCAATTAATATAATGTTTCAAACTGAATTTGAAATAAATTCCAGTATTGAACAATTTGAACAGTTATCACCTTTATTTAGAGTCAAACAAGGCATTCTAAACTCCCTAAGATATATTATTAAGATTATTACTGGTAACTTTGATTATAAAAATGCTATTAAGTATGAAAATATGATTGGTAATTTAAAAACTCGTCGATACACACTAGTGAACAAGATTACCTTAATGAAATAAATAGAATCTCTTGTTAAAATAAGTACCATTTACAAGAAATAATTTTGTCAAGATTGATTCAAATTCAAATTTATTTTTATTTCTGAATACAAGTAATATACTACAGGTAACATCTTTGAAAAAGATACATGTCATTGTAATGTGCCTATTGATGCATTGCTTAAATATTAATTAATTGAGTAATAACATTTCTTAGTTAGATATGTTTTAAATTTATGAATATTCTCCGTTTGTGAAACATAGATGGAACTTTATTGTTGATTTTAAACAGCGTGCTAAAAACGCTTTATCTAAATAAAGCTGTCTGATGAAATTGTATAATTTTACTGTCAATTACTAAATAATCATTAAATATTTCCAAATTAGTTTTTATAAATGTTACATCTTGATAAATATGCAGTGTTGGAAATGACAGTAATTTAAATTTTTTAATTCTTGATATATTTGAGAGTTAATGATATGTAATTTTATTAATATTTACAATTTATTTTTACGCAATTTCCAATCACTCTACACTAGATGGAATGAAATCGAAACTTCTGTAATCTTTAGCAAATTAGGATATTTACTTATAGATATTGAAGAATTGTTAAAATTATTAAAATCAGCAGAGTTAACAAATTAATTGATATACCCCATAAGTTATAACAATAAAGTAAAAATAGAACAATATATAAAATTGAGGGAAGTCAAATAACATTTGTTTTAGATACCAATTATACAAAAAATTAATACCCGTCACGTTACCACTTCCTCTAAACTATAATTTTAATTGTTTAATACTCATACCTACTAGTAAAAGGTTCTGAAACAGTCTCGTTCGCTCAGTCTTGCAACTACCTATATTCCTCCACTATGACGACAAGTCACAACTTTAAGTTGAAGATGCTTGTATGAATGCTTTAATGAGATTCTCAGATAGTACGAGCTCCTGCCTTCCAGTACCAGCCGAAAAGCAGATCTATCATCTTGGGCATTAGTGATTTAATAAATCTTGAACATTTAAATAACCTTTTAAAATAAGGAAAGTGAAATAAAATATAACTGTGAAAAATTTATAAATGTAAAAAGTGTTGTGATTTAGAAGATGTCAATCACATCATTATTTGTTAAAACAGAACTAAAATTTAACCATATTCGAGCAGCATCTTTGAAAATTTGTAATAAATTGTTGCTTTTTTTTGCAAGGTTTGTTCTTGTGATATTTTTATAACGATTTAAGCAATCAACTATACAATTTTTTGTCTTTCAATAGTTACAGAGACAATTTTTTTAAGTGACTGCCACTTTATACCATGTAGTGATAATTAAAAATGGCTGGTGAAGTAATCACAAAGTGATGCAATGTTTTTTAATAAAAATGTATGGTTCAATACTGCATTACTGGAGTCCACTTGATACCCACTTAGAAATCACAACTTTCAGCAGTCGAAATTGTACCATGATAAGTAATAAAATTACTCGCCTGTTGCTGTCAGAGGCACACCATGAGCTATTAATCGTTAGTAAGCAAGCATGGATAAGACCTATCGAAGTTTTCTGTCTTGTCAAGAAACTGTTCTTTGGAAAGTTCAATGATCTGGGGACTTATGGATACTATGAAATACATCCACAAGTTTCTTAAATTATCGTTTATAGGGAATCTGCACCAAGACAGCACTTTTCGTATTCCATACAATATGCACTAGACTAGCACAAAAACAGAATATTGTTATTCTCACAAATAGCGGAGGAAACTTTGCGTCCAAGATCTCAACGCAACATAAATGCGAGGAAATACACTTCAATACACTTGCGCTCGTATAAAACTCATAACTCGGACGACAATTAGATAAATATTAAATAATGGCGGCTGGCGGCAATCAATATCGATAATTTTGACAATTTGCTTTGACAATACAATATGGCGTTTTTTTAAAATGGCGTCCGTAGACAGAGAATAAACTAGCGACGGTAGCGCCAAATGGCATAGAATGGAACTAAGCTGTCACGGGCCTGATCTGTATTCTTAAGATGGTCACACTATTCACGGTACTCTATATAGTATATTATCTATGGTTCACGGTATAAAAAAATTAAAAATTAAAATGGAGTTGCTGATTGCTGTCAGTGTGTCAGTTGTGTCAACAAAAACGACGCTTATTTTTTGATTTTATTTGAGTGTATTAGTTTGCATTGCAGTTATAATTAACAAAATATTCCGCGAAGGAAACGTTAAAGTTTAATGAGTTTTTGTATGTTTGTGACTGTTAAACCTAAATAAAATGTCTGGTCGAGGAAAAAAACCCGGCGCGCCAAAAAAGAAAGCTAATGGTTATAAAATGCCAGCACCTATTCCAGTCGGGGAAGTGATTCACGATACAATTACTAAAAAGAAATGGCGAATAGGTCCTTCTATTGGTGTCGGCGGATTTGGCGAAATTTACTCTGCATGCGATCATGAGGGTTCGCCTAAAAATGGAAATTATCCGTTTGTGGTAAAAATTGTGAGTCTCACTCTTTTAGATTTAATAACTTAAGGTTAAGGTCTATGAATTTTTATTAACAGTCACCATATTCTTTCTTCTCTATCGGGTTATAAGGTTCACTGCTGAATCTTTACATGCCATGCGCTTGGTGCCCTATTATTGTAGGGAGGATTTGCCTTTCACGCTTGGCAGGCAAATTGACTCGCCTTTGACGCTATTTCCCGTTGCCTATGTCGCTTCTTAGAGTTCCGTACCCAAATGGTAACCAACGGGATCCTATTACTAAGCCTCGACTTTCCATCCGTCTGTCTGTCAGCAGCCTGTATCTCATGATTCGTAATAGGTAGACAGTTAAAATTTCACAGAATGTGTATTTCTGTTACTGCTATAACCGCTATAACAAATAAGAATAAATTAAATAGCCCTGCTAGAAATGTGTTTATGATGGTACGGAACCCTTCAAGCGCGAGTACCACTTGCACTTGACCGGCATTTTTATTTTACTACTTCAATCACAAGCCTAAAGATTTACAACTCAAGGTATGAAATACCATACTCATACATTGCCCCCACATACCAATCACATGTTAATATTTGAGATAACCCTGTTAATAAAACTTATGTAAACCCTTAAAAGAGACTTTCACCTGATAAAATGAAATTTCAGGTTTTAAGTTTCTAGAATATTTTAGACAATAATCACTTCTTTTGGGATAAGAGTTCTCAGTAAGTCACTTTAAATTTACTGAAAACTTAGTTTAAGAAATGAATTACCCTAGTAGTTCATAATATGAAATTTTCACCCATAAATGTCTTTGTAATGGTATGTCAACAATAAGGGTGCACACATCAGTCCCTAACTTACACTTACTTTCAATACAAATGTAATAATGTGATAATGAGAAATGCCAATTACAAATATAGAAAATTAAAAAAAAGCTAAGTATTCTTTATATCGTCGCGGTACATGCAATAGGTCGAATGTGAGCTAGGTACGACTTTACAAGAAGGACTAAAAGCTGTTTATATTTTTTATGTTAGTTAAATATTATTAATGATAATGTATTTGTACTAAAATTGGATGTAAAATTATAAAATATTACAATAGTGGTTAAATCAATTTAACAGTTTTTGTGAAAAGTTGACATAGGGCATATTGCGTCTGTATTTTGTACCCATTTTGATCACATAGGTAAAATTGATTTCAATATAGAAACAAGGGAAAAAGGTAGGTATTAAAGATTTTATTTATTAGATAAGAACAAATTTATTTGTGAAGTAAATTCTCATAGAATTGACGATAATCTTGTGGAATCAATTCTTTTAGTTCTTGCAAGTGCGTGTATTTTGAAGCTTCAATTGGAATTGGCCCTTTGTACAGTTTGGGATGATCTGGCAGTGATTCTAGACGTTTTGGTTGTACAGGCAATTCAGCTCATTCGTCTTGGAAGCACAGTTTGTAATTAATAACGCCATTAGGGCTATTTTGAAAAGCAACCACATCGTTAACAAAGGGATCGCCAACTTTGTTGCCAGGGCGAATACTTTTGTAGTATAAAGGCTGAAAAGCATAAAAATCATCACTACTACAGTAAATTGTTTCATAGGGACTTGGACGTAGTCTTGCAGATTGAATTATAAGAATGTAGTCTGCAGGTGTATAGACTTCTCTCCGATTGCGCAATTTCTGCTCAATAGTAGAATGAATGGAGTCCACTTCCATGAATGTGTGCCCAACTTCCAAATATTTTTGTTCTATTATTACTTTTGTTTTAATGCTCAATTCAAGCAGTGCATTAGATAGTTTGATATTTCGGTTCTGATATCCACATCCATCACTCCAAATAGTAATTTTTTTGGGATGTCTTTTTTCTATTGCCTTATGTAAAAAGTGTGTATAAATAGATGCAAATACATCACTTTCAATTCCTGCCACTGCTTCGTGCCAAACGTAGCATACGGCATCTTTAGTACTTAAGTTGAGGAAGGTCTCATTGTGGACCTTCAACTTAGTCTTATAATAATTTGCACTTGCATTTAGTCTTGGCGCCAATAGCACAGCCTGTAGATCTACGGTATAGGTTTCAGTATTAGGACAATTAATGCATCGTTCTTTATCTCTTGTTTTCTCTTCTCTTGCTAATAGTTTCTTTTGCTTATGTTTCTGGAAAGTTTCTTCATCACATGTTCCTGTCTTATACTGTGTACATGTATTACATTGATCCTTTTTCGGAATATAAAGGTCTAAGTTCATAACTTTCAAAGTATTGTAGAAGGTTTTCCAGGATGATGCAAGTTTGTTTTGTGTTTGACAGTCTTCTTTATAAAAGCGGTACATCTCTCTTAGACTAGACCACAAAGACTCAACATAGAGCTTACTGGATGATGCTTGACAATAATGGCTTTCTACTTTAGGCAGTGAATTCAGAAACTCCTCTACATTCTTAACCATGTTTGATTTTTCTCGTGGGGTCTGCGCTTGATGGCCTTCGTTTTCATGGCTTGTAATGGATTGGTCTAATAAAGTCCATGAGTGTATTGTCTTCTCACCAATACTTAAAGTGTTTGTAAACATATTTCGGCGTACACGTTTCTTCTCATCATCTCCATTTTCTTTCAAAGTCAAGTAGAATGTAACTCCAGTGTATTTTCTTGAATAGGTAACATCAGTAGTCTTTCGTCTATACTTTGAACGTGCCTGCAATACACACCCAGTGACGTAAACCTTTTTAGCCTCCCAAGATGACAGATTCCTAAAGTATGAATGTATTGACTTTCGATCATCCTCACTAATCGTATCACATTTGAAATCTTGTTTTGGGCCTCCTTTAACTGTTTTCGGCTGTGAATGCCCATTACATCTTGGACCTAAGCATTTAGCTTCTTTAATTTTATTTTGCTTGTATTTCCCACTTTCCTGTTTTCCAAATCCAACATAAGACTTTCCCTCCAATCTTAATTTAGCATTTTTAAATCTTTTCCACTCATTTATGTTAACTTGACCTTTACGTTTTCTTGGTTTTGGTTGTTCTTGATCTTTAAAATTTTGGTCTGTGTCCGACATCGATTGCGGCTGTTGTTTTGACGTAACATTAGCCAACAAACCATCTTGAATTGAAATTTCTATGACTGATCCAACACAGTCATCTGCTTGTACTTCTGTGTCATTCTCACTTTCGGATGGGGCATACAATTCATCCGATCCTGAACTAAAATCAGTATTAGATTGATTTTGTGTGACTTTATCTTGCCTTTCAATTTCTACAGGATGGGTTTGTGTTGTATATTCCATTACAAACTCACTGGTGGGCGTAATCGCCCCAATCTCAGGCATTCGTTTGGCTTCAGATGGATGTGTAAGCCATTCTTGCTCTCTAATAATATGTTGTTCTATGATGGATTCTGCTGTCGCTGATTGTATCTGAGCACCAGCTGTCACTTTTTTCGTAGTCTCCCTGACTTAAGCTGCGTCGACTAATTGAGATGGCTTGTTCTTCACTGAATACACCAGTACTAGTACAAATAGCTAGCTTTACCAAGCGGCAGCTTCTAGCTCCTGACATGATAGGTAAGTGCTGTTATTAATCCTGTAACAAATAACGTACTCATTTGTCAAAAATGCAATAGTTCCTATGTCAGTACATATTACCAAACTATGATTATTTCAAAATCTCCTTTGTCAACAAAAATATACAAAATGTTTAATTATTTCATACAAAAAAGGTTAATCATAACATATCTAAGTAATATAAACCTAATTATTTTATTGAAAAGCATTTAAAATTACAATCAATGAAGTATAAACTCGAAAAAAGTGAGGTTAGTATTAAGTTTGAAATTTATTTTTTAGTTATGATTAAAAATATAACATGTTTATTACTCTATGTTGGTTAAATTATATTAAAAAAGAATGGATTACTTACACAACAAATTTATAAAGTTTAAATTCGTAAATTCACCTCTTGAACAACTAAATATATCTCGCATCACCGGAATACAATGACATACGACAATTCGCAGGAAACAAAGATGTTTGTCATTGGTCATATTGCAAATAATTCAAACGCTTGCTTCTGATTGGTTGGTAGACATAGGAGTCTTTGCAAACGTTGTGGAAGTATGTTTTGGATGTTTACATGCCAAAAAGGAAAAATGCATTTTATTTCACATTCGACCTATTGCATGTACCGCGACGATATAATTTATAAAGAATATGGTTTCTTATAACTTAACCTAGTAACCCTAATTTGTTAAAGTATACTTTTACAATATACATAGTTTACTAGATTAATAGCTGATATAAAAAAATGTTTTGTAATATATTTCAAAGTAATAATAAATATAAATAAATGTTTTAAAATTATTTTTTTAAGTTAATATTACTACTTTTTAAATTAATATTTAATACTTTTGTTAGTGTAAATTTAAAACATCAATTCACATTAAAAGAAAAGAGGAAAAAATCAACACTAATGTATCATTTTTCTTACACACAGGAACCACATGAAAATGGCCCACTCTTTGTGGAAAAACATTTTTACATTAGAAATGCTAACAAGGAGGATAGTAAGTAAATTTTTTTTTCTTGAATGATAAAAATGTTTTTTTACATTTACTACTAATTTTATTTCCGTATAATTTTAGTTGCAAAATTCATGAAGACTAAGAAATTGTCCACCCTTGGCATGCCTTCCTATTATGGCAACGGTTCACACGATTTCAAAGGAGAGAAATACAGATATCTTGTACTAGAGAGGTACGGGAAAGACTTATGGAGTTTGTTCAAAGAGTGTGGACGGTCTTTTCCTGCTACAACTGTCTTCCAAATAGGTTTACAAATGGTAAGTGATTCTACATTTTAAATATTGAGTGATACGTAAGCAGTCTGAGCTTATATCCAGGGTTAATTAAACCATTGAAGTCCCGATGTCAGATTTAACCCGGAGTACCTTCATCTTTTTTAGTTATTAATTTTGGTCTGATCTACGCAGAATGAACTTACTGTGTCTTGAAGTTTTGCAGTGGTATGCTTGGGTTTAGTTTTAATTTTATTAATTATAGGATCCCAAACAGGTGGTAGTACCCAACCTCCCTCTCCATTGGAATTAGGATGTTTTTTTTATTTCAATAGCCTCACGTATCATCCTTGGCAGGAATCAATGTTCTTTCTTGGAATTAATAATGGTTCTTGAAATTATAAAAATAAGTTAATTAAATGCGGAAAAATCCATAAAAGTAGTTTTATCAAGTATTTTTTAAGGAACCAGGAAAAATTTCAAATTATCTAGGGTCGACTGTATCAGATATTTACCATAAACCAAATAAATTTATTATGCCAAGACATATCTATATACATATAGATACTACATATATATACATACAGTGGATTTCGGGTATAACGACGATGAAGGGACCACTCTATTTTCGTCGTTATATACGGAAGTCGTTACAGGCAAAGGTAACAAATTCAATACATTACAGTTGCTACTCAGAATATCACTTTGTAACTGAACCATAAATTTAACTCCGAAACTTACACGCATCCCTACCTACTTAGCTGATATCTATAAACAAAAGGTAAAGGTCTCCATACCTGGTGACCATCTGTGTGGATGTAAACAAAAGATACGAAATGTTTTTGAGAAAGAAAACTTTGTGTCTTTGGCGGCCGACTCCGGTCGCAATATCTGCATGGGATTTCTAGGAATTTGTTACAAATGATTCATTAAAAATAGTCGCTACACCCGAACCCGGCGTTACATCTGAAGTCGCTATAACCACATGAGTTTCGTACTAAAATATGCTTTAAATTCAAGGGACTTAGATTTAACGTCGCTATAGGCACATGGTCACTACAACCAAGGTCGTAATAAATGAAATCCACTGTATATATACAACATAATATTTTCTTCATATGATATATATCCTGATGTTTGACTTTTTTTTTAAATACTAGTAATGCTGTTAAACATTACTAATATTCCCTTAAACTACTTCTGGTAAGCTTAAAATGCTTGTGTTAGAAGTTGTTCACGACAGTAATTGAATGGCGGATTCGAACCCACGGCCTTTCGTGTTCGCGGTCCGCACCTTGCCATTAGGCTACTCACGCTGATACATATTGTTGGTATATGTTCATTTTCTTTTCTTATAGAAATGTATGATTACGTCTGTCTGCATCCTTATAAATAATAGTGTGAGACCATACAAAAGATGATTACTTTTTTTATACATGGTAGACCCATGCTGCAGCTATATTAGTAGTGTAGTTGTAGCACGAATGGGTCGGCTCGACTGGGGAAGGACTACATTCTCACAGAATAGCAGTGTATAATAGCAGCTAGACGCTTCTGTGTTTTGTATGGTGAGTGTAGGGAACCGGAGGCCCGTTTTACTGAAAAAGAGGCATTTCATCTTTGTCCTCAGGGGTGACAATGTATTCGCATTTTAATACTTAATCGAGGATAGATGTAGATGTCTATGGGGCACAGTATCCACTTACCATCAGGTGGACTGTATGCTCGTTTGCCACCCTTATTCTATAAAATAAAAAACATGATAACCCTAGTCCACATCTCACTGCTTTGGTGTTTTTTTAGTTAGATGTCCTAGAATATATACACAGCAAGGGTTATGTCCATGCTGATATAAAAGGTGCCAATATCCTTCTGGGGCTTAAGAAGGGCACAGAAAACCAGGCATATCTCGTGGATTTTGGGTTGGCTACCAGAGTAAACGACAAGGAATTTAAGCCAGACCCTAAGTGTGCACACAATGGGACCATAGAGTACACAAGCAGAGATGCTCACGCAGGAGGTAAGTGGGACAAATGACTGTTTTATATTGTTCTGCTCTAGATTGTTAACATAAAAAAAAACTCAATATATTAAAATTGCAGTGGCGACAATGCGTGGCGACTTGGAGATTCTTGGCTACAACATGCTTCAGTGGCTGGTGGGTGAATTGCCTTGGGAGAAATCTCTAAAACAACCCAACACAGTTCAAAACATGAAGGAGGCTTTCATGAAGAATGTACGCACTGAAATCACTAAGAAGTACCCTAATGTACCTGGTATGTTTTATCCTACCGCAGTATAAAAGTAACTTCCACTCATCACAAGTTTACTTTGTTAATATTGACCTCCTGGTAGCACAAGGTTTTAATTACCTTTGGTTTTAAAACCAAGGTTTTTATTACCATTTAGTTACCTTCAAATTGAAGTTATCACGCGAAAATCTTTCCTCCGTTATTTTACAGGAATGGGAATGTAATATTCCTATAAATATTAAGGATTACACCTAAAATATGTAGACAACAACATATTTTAGTTATACAGTATACAATACTTAATAAGGTTGTAACACATATTTTTAAGTAGGTATTAGATTTTTATTAGATAAAGATGAAATAAGTTACCAAAAATATTTTAATAAAGTGAAAGGAATATTCTTTGTTTTATTTCAATACAGAAATAAATAAAAATAAATTATGTAAACAAATTGTTTAATTATTTTAGTTACTAAGCGCGATCATAGATGGCGCTGGCTGTCTGTTGCTTCGCGCAGTAGAATTATTTTTTTGTTTTATAACCCTCGGGCTCTTACGGCTCTTAATAAAAATTTGGTTTGCCAGTATTGTATATTGAATTTTATTTCAATTACATACCTACCTCGAATTACCTCGTCATACCTATGTATTGGGTTATACACAAATGGTAAAAAACAAATGGTGCTGTCAAAATCTTTATATATAAAAAGTACGTGTCACGTTGTTTGTCTCCGATGGACTCCTAAACTACTGAACTGATTTCAATGAAATTTTTGGTCAACGTGCAGTTTGGTCCAACTTAAAAGATAGGATAGCTTACATCTCAATTTATAGTCGTAATACAATATTATTTTATTGATAACTATTTGTCTATTATTTGACAGTCACAATTATCTGTTAGCTCCAAACGATTCTGTCAGATGACGATATCTGTTGAATGGATTGAGTTAATATTTAATAGATGGCGCTATTTTAAAAATGCAAACGTTTAATATAAGCTACAATTTAGTGGTATAATCACTACATGTTGCTGTAAGTATTCAACAAATAGAACCGATTTCAAAAAAATTTTGCATACTGTGTGCAGTTTGGTCCAACTTGAGAGATAGGATAGTTTTTATCCCGATAAGTGACCCTCAATTTTTTTATTGCTAATTTCAAGACTTTTTTTGGGAAAGCAAATGGTCGTTGGGATAGGGCAGAACAACGTCGGCCTGGTCAGCTAGTCTAATATATTGCATGAAAATTACAGTGTCATTACACTGAATTTTTTTAAAGCCTTTTAGACAATATTTAATAGAAAGAGAATCAACATAGGAAATAAAAGAAAATATCATCTGTTTTGTGTACTATATTATTTATTATCTTAGGGTAAGAATACTAAATTGCCTCTCAAATGTAAAAACTATACCAAGTCACCAATGAGTAAAATAAATGTAGAATATGTGTGTTCCATAGTTGTTTATATTTTATCTTCTTGATTGATTTTATTACAATTTTTCAAATGTAGTTTATTTCTAAGTAACAAAATATTTTTCATTATTTCAGATGCATTGATCAAGTTCTTTGAATATGTTAACTCTTTAAAACCAAAAGAAGCTGTAGATTATGTAAAATGTCGTCAACTATTTGAAAGTTACCTTAAAAGTGAGGGCAAGACAAAGACTAGTAAACTGGAGTTTAAAAATTCAACAAAGCGGAAAGCAAACAATAAGAGACTGAGTATAGCAGATAGTGAGGTTGTTGACGGTGAAGAAACAGATAAAGTAGAGGAAAAGAAACCTACGCCGAAGAGAAGTGCGAAAGGAGTGAGCCGCGCCAAGAAAACAGTGAAACCTGCTGATGAAGCGACTGAAAATTGTGAGAATGAAGAACCTGATGAAGAGAAAAAAGTCAAAAAGCCAAGGAAAAAGGCAATAAAAAGGAAATCATTGGAACCATCACTAGTTATCAAAGTAAAGAAAACTAGAATGACTCCTAAGGCAACGCCTCCTGCTAAGAAGCACCACGCAAATATAGCAACACAAACATCAATAGAGAAACCCAGGCGGAGTCCTAGACAGGTGTCTTTTGATAGCCCCATTAGTAAAATTATAGGAACTAAGTCATTTAATTCCATAAAGGATAATGAGTCTGCTAATTCCAGTGGAGATATATTTGATGATTCATTCACCATTGAAGAGATAAAAGTTAAACCAAAGAAGAGATTACTATCAGATGAAGAGATAACGGTTAAGAAGGTAGTTAAGAAGAAGGTGATAGTAAAGAAAGGTAAATCATGGAAGGACAGTCCCACTGTTGTAAATGGTAGATCACCACCGAAGTCATCTTAGTAGGTATGAATTTTTGGTTTTATGTAAGTTCAGTAAGGGATATGTTTTTACACACTTACCATTTTATGTGTTATTCAGGCACAATCGGATATTCCTATCTAAAGACAATATTTTCATAAATTAAAAACTCACTTTATAAATATTTTCATTACATAAGTAGGACAGTATTATCACCTTATTAATGGGTAAGGGGCCGCCTCCACGAGCGAGAGAATCGCGGCGATATTATCGTTGTGCCACGTATTTCTATACAGTCTCTTAGAACGTGTCTACACACGGCGATGCGACGAGTGGCTGAGTGTGAGCGAAACGTCATCGCAAACGACGTCTCGCTACGAGAGCGCGGCGAGCGCGCTGTGAAACGCAGGCGTCCCACCCACGTTTGACAGCGCGCAAAACTATTGCATAAAGCCTCGTCGTCGAAACGTGGTGATTCCGTTACGAGTCGTCGAGGACACGCGGCGATTCCGTTACCGAGTCGCGACGATACGCTGTCGGAATAATCGCTTATTCGTGGAGACTACCCGACGATAGAAGCGTGGACTCGTGGCGATTCTCTCGTTCGTGGAGGTGGCCCTTAAGGGGTCCCATCCGCGAGCGAGAGCCCTCCACGTATGAGCGTATCGTCACGTTACCGCGACAAGACGTTATGCATTAGCAGTCCAGGAAATGAAGCTAAAAACTTGTAAAACCTCGCAATTTTTTCGTCCAGCACCGATTTGTACAAAAATTTGGGATTAGGCTTATTTCACCCTCTAGTTCATTTTCTATATTGTGCCGTTGTACGCTTTTTGTTTTTAAGGGGTGAAAACTACCCCTTATTGTCAAAAATTGTAAAATAACATTAAAACCCTAAATATGGGTAAAAATAGTTAAATAATGATTGTTTCATGCCTTATTTTTATATATGTTTTTGTTATTTTTTTCTGTTCTTCTCTGTCTTCCAATAAGAATCGAAAAAGTGGAACATATAACGTATAACGGCCTAATATACCGGTTATGTATATACCGAGTGACGAAAAAGTTATCACATAAAATGAAAAGACGTACGCTTTTTTTTATATATATATATTTATATATATATACACAACTAAAAAAATATATAACAATTAATACATTCGTCGCGGTAGCATTTTTTTTCGTTTTAATATTAAATAACATCATGTAAATGCATACAGATATCACCTGATGAATTCTAAAAGGTCAAAGACCCATGCCATTTCAAGGCGAAGATAGGTAGTTTAAACGTTGTCAATCCGTACTACTCAAATAAAGAAAAAATCAAACAAAAACTGTACTTACGGCTAACAATTTAAGGCATTATTTTATGCGCGAAATTAAAAACAAAGGGACCGCGCGGTGCGGGTGTGTGAAAACAAATTCAAGCGAAAAATTTACTTAAAATAATGAAGTTAAGGCATAATTCTCTATACGCGAAGTGACAAGAAATGGAAACCGGGTGTCGAAATTATTATTTTTCTAGCGCGTGCGACGTTTTGTAAGTCACTTCAGGTCAGTAACCTATATATTATCAAGGCTGATTTATTTCTTGTCAATTTTTTACGCTATTTATTTTGTTTGAAAAATGCATTTTTTATTTTCTTTTATTATTGTTTATTTTATTATTTTAACAGACACATATCAGTTTGTATTAACTGCTGTGCTATTTAAAGTGATAACCTATTCGCCACCCAGTATATATATACCCAGTATATATTACTACGCTCCGAAGCGGGTAATTCCAATTGTTCGAAAAAAAATTGATCGGTTTTTTAAGCATAGCTCTTTCATTTTAGGTGATAGAATTTTTTTTCAAAAACTATTTTGTAGGGCTTTTCAGGAGCTATAAGACTATGTGAATTAAATTACTTAAGATCCCTTAATTTTTAAATGGGGAGAGTTTAAAGGTTAAAAACACGAAATTGAAAAAAATCGTTTTCTCTTTAAATTCAAATTTTTCTAAAATTAGGCATTTTAAATTGGTCAAACTTCGTGGGTATATTAATAGTACATATATAAAGGAATCACAGAAGGGTGGCGATCAATTTTAATTAGGGGGTACTTTGGGGGTTGTTTTCACAGATTTTTTGTAGAAAAAACGGGTACCGATCTTATTTTGATCATAAGTCGGTCAATTTTCATGCTAGAGTCATTTTTTTTGTTTGAAAGCTCTGATTAAATACTTTAAAAAAGATTCTATGAACTTTCTTCGAATAATGCAAATTTTTCTCATTATTTCGCTTTAAATCTTCCAATTTATGCATTTGACGAAAAAAGCTAAGCATTAATTTGCTGTATCTCAGTTCGTATTTATCGTAGAAAAAATATGAAAAAAGAATTGTTTATGTGTTATAGCTTAGTGCACTTTTTTGATAAAATGCATATTTTTAGAGTTATTCGCAAAAAAAAACGATTTAAAAAAGTCGATTTTTTCGTCAAAAAACTGTTACTTTCTACTTTGAATAACTCAAAAAATATTAGTTTTACGAAAAAAACGTATATAATATTTTTTTCTTAGAATTACTTTTTCCGTCGATTCCTATAGTTAAAATGTAATAAAAAAATTCCACTTCCGAGATGGGGTGGCAACCACCCCCAAGGCTCTAGCGTACAGCGGCATGATATAGACAATGATCCTTGAGTTATTCCCTACCTTCTGTGAAAATTTCAAGTAAATCTATGGTGGGCGAAAAAATTGCGAGCCAAAATGCTTCATTTCCTGGACTTATAGTTTTGCTCGCCGTGCTCTCGCTGCGAGAGCGCCACGTGGCGAGCGCGCGGCGATACGAAGACGTTTCGCTCGCACTCAGCCACTCGTCGCATCGCCGTGTGTAGACACGTTCTAAGAGAGTGTATAGAAATACGTGGCACGACGATAATATCGCCGCGATTCTCTCTCGTGGAGGCGGCCCCAAAGACAAGTGAATGCCTTTACATCTATTAGTATTAAAAACCAGTTCAATTCCTGGTGATCTGTAAGTATTTATTAATTAAAGGTTAAATTAATTAATTTGCATACCACTGTAGAAATTATCGGTTTAAATAACTAACAACATTGTTTAAATTTCTTAAGTGTGTTAAACAATCTCCCGTACCAACATGCCATAGTCCACCTAACTTATCGTCAGGCACAGATAGATATCATAAAAATACCTAAATCAGATTCTGATATTGGTTAGCTCTCAAGTAGTTTAGTTTACTCGCTTTATTGTACCACAGATTAATTTGGGTCATTAAAGACTAGAATCATAAATGGAGAACATAATTATAAATAAGTTTGTTTATTTTTGCTTAATTTGTGCTTGTTTCTTTGTAACTAAATACAATTAAATTAATTTTGATTTGTATCTTAACTTCAATTTAATATGCGACTAAGATGGGATCATTTGGCATGCTAATATATATTTATATATACAGAGTTATTTTGCAATAACTGGTGAAGAAAAATGAATTAAAAAATCTCAAACATTGTCCTTTTTAACTTTTACATTATTTTAACTAATTTTACTGCGCACGTACACACTCGTAAGAGTTGATCAGTAAGCAAAAACGTTGTTCATAAATATTTAGGATAATTTCAAATAAAAGTAGAAGCGCTATTTTCTTGTATTTTCAAAAATTGCTATAACGGTATATCATTACTTCTATATTTGAACTAAAGTTTAAAATTTGTCTACACTCTTTGAAAAATAACCCTGTATAGTATTAGCATAACAATTAGTACCTATGTAAAGAATCACTTTTGACACCAAAATCATATTAATTCTAACTTCACAGTCATATTCACAAAAAGTTACAAAAATATGATAGAACCGTCTAAAACTCTACACAAGAGTCCCAAAACTGTAAACATTCATGTACATTGCATGTGTCGCATTTCTTACAAAACCTTGCTCTGAGCAAAGTACCTCTTGTAACATAGATGAATGTTATGTGGACATCAAAAATACTGTCATTTAATATTGTTATTGTAAAATTTGAACTATAATTTTTCTACTGTTAGTAAATCCTAGAATTAAGAAAGACTCATGTTTCTTTAATCAGGTTATGTTACAAATTAGTGTTATAGTCATGGAATATTATAAACAAAAAATAAAGTTTTTGTTTAAACAGTTAATCAGTTACTTGGTAATTATGTTAAAATATGAGACGATTTCTTTGTTGGCTATTATTACTGGTAAGCAGTAATATTTTAAATGAATTATAAGATTTGTAAAACTCATTTCTTGGTTTAATATGTCAAACTTTTTGTATATTTATTTGTAATTATTACTTGTTTTAAACATTGCGTTATGATTTATGATATATGATAATATGTAAACAAAAGAATATGTCAATTGATTAATTCAATAAGGAAGTAATATTAATAAGATCTTTATTAACTAATGTCTCAAGCTTTCGACTCAAATTGGAGAATTTGTGCTCAAAATCAGAATCTGATTTTTAACTCAATAGATATAGTGTACACTCGTTTGGGCCTGTTGTTTGTCTTATATCAAAAACATTTTAGATATTTTTTCAATTAGTTTTTAACCTAATTTTATAACTGTATTATCAATTCTCATAAATAAGAATGTAAATCAAGTCACAAATACATTATTTATTATTGCAAATCTTACTGTAAACACATGTCCATGTCATACTCAACCATGAGATTTTAATTGGATATAATTTGTAATATATGAAAATACACTGGCATTTATGACCATTACATTTTTAATTGTTTCGCATTGTTGTGATTTCATTGTTGAATAAAGTGAATCAAATTGTTGATTTGTCGACATTATTAGCGGGGAGTTGTATACCTTGTACTAGTGTTCCTGCGGTGCGTATGAATGTGTCGCCACACAACAAATTTGGTATGTATATTTTGCTCATAAGGAATTTGTTTCGTGTCGGCTTTGACGTTGAAAAATAAAGATTTTGTAATATTGTAAATAGTTTTTATTTTATTTAGATTAAGGATGACTTTCGAGCAGTCCACCTTATGATAAGTGGATCTGTTGCTCAGACATCTACATTTATCCTCAGTTAAGAATCAAAATGCAGATGAGGACTTAAGATTGAATGCCCACCAGCGTTGAACTGCTATTTCACGCTGGTATTCATGACAGCGTGGTCCTTCAACGGTCGGGCCGACCCATTCGTGTTACAGATACAGCCATAACAAAGCTGCAGCATGGCTTTACACCATGCATAACCTATATGTATGGTTATTGTATATTACGACCTATGGCGACAGCGTAAGAGAAATCTAAAGGTGAATTTTTTTTACCGTTATTTATAGGGGTTATTACTATATTAACTCGAATTGTATCTGTTTCAGATCACGTATTTGAGCCGAGTTTTCACCATGAGAATTTTGCTGATTTAAATTTACGTTAACCGATTCAGTGTGAATGGCACTCCAGGCGTGCCATCGATTATTTTTCCGTATTGCAAATGACGCGACTCGTGTCATTTTTAAAAATCGTTATAACTCGATTAAATTGCGTTTTGGAAGATTTATTCAGAACAAAATATTCATTATTTTGCAAGTAGTTCATGCCTACAGCTTCGTTTCTGGATATTTTGAGAATTTGAAATTTTTAGGGGTTGGCAAACGTTTTTAACGTGTACATGGTACTCTTTTTACTGTGTGGGTTTATTACATCATGTTGTGGAAAAATGCTCTAATAAGTAACAAATAATAGCACCTTTTGCGATCGCTCATAAACTCAAATTGTAAACAAGTTTTTGCAAACAAACAAAAACAGTTTCTGGAAAACAAGTCTCCTGTAAAAAAAAACCATGCGTTTATCTCATTGTTCAATTTTGCTTATATTATAATCTCTGCTTAAAAAAGTCACTTTATTTCAAGGAAAACGCGTAGAAAAACGTAGTAAGCCACTAAAACAAGTATCCTTCCGTTTGCAACTGATGTTTGATGTCAACTAAACTTAATCAGGTCGAAACAAGCTAAACAATCATATTATTTTTACACATAGCTGATGGCACAATAGGTGTGTCATCAACTTCTATGGCTGTCGAAAATTGATGTATCGCAACGAATCGGTTAATGTTCTGTGAAGAATAGAAAATAACATGCGTGGACATATTATGTTCAAAAGAAACAAAAACATCAATAATAATGTACAGTTTATAAGTCTCCCAAAAAATAAAATTATACGTAGTATCCACTAAGTAGTCTGTGATAAAATTACATAATTATACCTATTTATAGTTTACTTTATTCCACAACATGCGCCTCTAAAGTAAATTCGAATAATTTTAGTGTAACCTTTCAAATCATTCAATAGGTTCGTGAGGCTTGAACCAAAATTACTCGAATTTGCTTTAAATACGTTTTAAAATTACAGAATACAAAGGTTAGAAATTCCCGCAAAGTCATATGGGCGCCCACTGTGGCGCTAGTAGTACCTGGTAGAGCCACGCTGCAGCTACATTATGATTGTTACACGAATTTGTCGGCTCGACCGGGGTAGGAGCACGCTCTCACAGAATACCAGTCTAAAATAGCAAGGTTAATGCTACTGTGATTCGTATGGTGAGTATAGAGAACCGAAGACCCTTTTTACTGGAAACGAGCAATGACGTATTATATATAGACACGTCATGAACGAACATCGCGGCGCTTAAAAACGGCGAAAATACTAGATCTACTTATACGCGTGAAAAAAGAAAAAGAAAATATGACACCATACGGCGGGATGCCTGTTGCTAGAGGGAGACAAATAACATCTTCAGTTGCTCTTTGGTCGAGCGCATGAGTGACGTAGCTATCAGAGGCATATGGGGAAAATAGGATATTCGATTTTCTAGAGTTTATAAAATAGTTGATATACCGTATATACCTACTTTACGAATAAAGTAATAAAAATATTAATCTTTAAAATTTGAATGCTGTATTCCGCAACAGTAATTAATTAATTATTGTTACATATTAAATTAAAAAATAAAACAAAATATCTTTATAAACATAAAAAAAACTTTTATTTAATAATGAAAAAACATTAACATTCTGATAGGCAATCGCACAGTACGGTAATCAATAATAAAATTAAAAATGACGTATAATTTTACCATAATAATAGGAACTGCAGTCTTTTTTATTCTTCGATAATTTTTCTTCGTCACATATTGTATATCGCTAGCTGAGAAATGCTTTGAGCAAACTTTAGTATAGGGCGTTGGTAGCCAATCGTTTTCACGTATTTGAACCCTTATTATGTTAAGCCACTTTTCTTTTAGTAGCCCATCTCAAGGCAATCTAAAATAAAAAGGAAAACGATAATTAATATTCATGACATAAGAAGTACATATTATATTCAAACAATATTATAAATTCTATCAAAAAAAACACTAGTGTAATAGTATCCCAACCTCCCCTAACGGCACGTGAGTACTAGCTGCATGCGCCGGCCGCCATTAGACGGCGTCGTCGAAAAAAATGAAATGAAAATAGGTAGTTTTGTGAACTTACGCATGAAATGACACATTTTTGTCTTTAACTTTTGGGGTATAATTTGTACATCGTCTGAAAACACACGACGGCATGTTTTCTTTATGTTTTGCGCATGTTTACACACACGAATCACGATATAATAAATTAAAAACAAACGTAGCGTCGCGCGACAGGTTGGTGCGTGACTAAGCGCGATGTGGCCAATTGGCTTCATTTCATGTTGCCATTTTAGAGTGCGGACAACGTATCTATAAGTTTATACATCATTGGAAACGAGGCATTCCATCTTAGTCCTCAGGGATGACAACGCATCTGCATTTTGAATCTTAACCCTAGAAAGATAACCATATTTTGACTGTCACAAAAGATAACCATGCGCTTCGGAGGCGCACGATATATTAATATTTTTTTTTAATGAAATACCTATTTATTGTGTTTATTTACTTGATTGTTTTGAAATGTAGTTAATGAACTAATAATAAAAAACTTTTTTTAGTGAAATATGTTATATATTTTAAACATTAAACTTAAATCAAAAAACTTCTAGAAAAAATCAACAAAATTAGCAGTCTTCTGTTTACAAGAACATAGTATCAAAAAATAATATTTTTTTTCTTAAAACGAATTATATTATTTCTTACTAACTAATCAACTAAAAAAAAATCAGTCAAAACTATAATCGTTTGGCTCAAATTTGGTTTGATAGGCATTCAAAATATACATCATTTTTGTGTTCGCCGCAAACTGTTTTCCTGCATTTGACGCAAGTCATCTTAGACATTCTCTTTTTTTTATTAGTGCAAAAGGTGCAGTACCGCCTTTTCTTGGCTGGAGGTTCTTCTTCATTATCTGTATCGTTCTGCACAACCGGTTTCGGAAGAATATTTGCGATATTATCTCTCACATGCTTTGGCAAAGTAGGAGCTTCCAGTCTTTCCTTCATCCACGATTCAGATAACTGGGCGCTTAACTTTTTCATATAACCCCTTCTATTTAGAGGCTTTTCATTTTTCGCAAGAATGTTGTGACAATATATAACATAAGAATTGACGAATGCTATGTTCAGAATGCCATAAAACATAGACATTGGCCATCTATTGGTTTTCCTCGAACATGACATTGAGGAACACATTTGATCGAAAGTGTCCACTCCGCCTTTGGTCTGATTATAATACATTATAATTTCAGGCTTACCAGTTATTGGGTTGATGACACCGTCTTCATCACATGATGATAGCAGGTAAACCATCTTAGAGGGCTTCGGTTTGTACGAGAC
Source organism: Parnassius glacialis (assembly GCA_033319125.1). Classification (NCBI taxonomy): domain Eukaryota; kingdom Metazoa; phylum Arthropoda; class Insecta; order Lepidoptera; family Papilionidae; genus Parnassius; species Parnassius glacialis. The sequence continues at coordinate 3,724,229 of JAVANC010000011.1, forward strand.
TAGGGTCAAACATCCATCGTAGCAGAACATTGACGTGCCTACCGAACGAGACCGAGTGTTTTTCAGTTCTTCGAGTATTTGTCGTTTATTGGATCGTAAAGTGCCAACGAGGGTTAGTTTGTACGGTTTCTGAAGTAGGGATTTCGCGAGAGGAACCGAAGTGAACCAATTGTCACAAGTTATATTTCGGTTTGTGCCATGCAAGGGCCGAGACAACTCCTTTAGATAAAATTCTCCTTGTGGCAACCCATTAGTGTTCGTAGCTCTGCCAATATACGGCATTGCATTTAGCATGTACTTCGTTCCGCTGTCACACAGCATAGGGATTTTAATTCCATATTTACTGGGTTTATTGGGGATATACATGCGGAACGGGCACCGTCCTCGAAACCCTAATAATTGCTCATCTATTGTGACATGCTCTCCTGGTATATAATTCAGTTTACACTGAGTTACAAATAATTCCCATATTTTTCTAATGTGTATGAATGGATCTTCATGACGTAAAGAGGGTCGTATAGACTTGTCATCAAATCGTAGACATCTAAGCAGGAAATCAAAACGATCCCTACTCATCACTGCCACGTACCGTGTACCTGAAAAACTACTATCGAACAGCTCATCAGTAGACAAGTGATTGTCTTTCATTGCTGCACTCAAAGTCAGTATCGCAAACAAAGCTTGGACTTCTGTCACAGACGTATCTCTGAAAGTGGCTTTGAACATGTTATCTCGACGTTTCACAGAGATCTCAACATTCGTCCAACGGACGACCTCAGCCACTATTTCGTCGGTAACAAACAAATTAAAACATAAGATTGGGTCACATATATTTCGACACATGCGCGTTGGACCTCTACTTGTGCGAATAATATTTATGGCAGATGTCCTTCCGCGACTTTGTCCTTTTATTGTCGACCAGCAATGTTGGTTCTTACCCCTAAGCACACGGCGATCAGGAACAATTATGCGGTGGTCACGACGGGATGATTCCGATGTTCCAGTGGGCTCTGAAGATACAGGCGGACTTATATCGTCTTCATTTTGTGTATCATTCAATTGTTGTGGCACCTCATCATCTATAAACTCGTCTTCGAAATCACTCTGTATGTCATCTTCACTCAAATTATCTTCTATCTCACTGTCACTTCCTTGCTCTCGTTCATGCTCGCTCTCTTCCTCTTCAGCGATAAACCTAGATATTGCATCATCAGATAGTGTTCTCCGGCTCGTCATGATGAAGGCGAAAAGATTTTATGCTAAAACAAAGAAATAAACAGTTATAATAAACATTTTATGTAAGTATAAACAAATTCATACTTTCACTAAAAGTTACAATAAAGATAACCATGCGCCTTTGGAGCGCAACACTTAGTCATAACTGCAAAACTATGGTACTTACCGCGTAAAAACGGCCGTCCCGCGACTTTGTGCACCGATCACTGAGCTAACTTATAAGGACAGGTAGATACGCGCGCTCATTAGAAAGAGACAGCGATGTCAAACCGACGCGGGCGCCTCTGAAGCGTAGGTTATCTTTCTAGGGTTAATCGAGGATAGATGTAGATGTCTACGGGCCACAGCATCCACGGACGATCAGGTGCTGTGTGCTCGTTTGTTACCCTTAATCTAAAAAAATACGCTCATAGACGCATGATACATTTTAATTAGTTTGAAGACTTCTCTTGGTATTGGTATTGTGGTCCCGGGGGTAGCTCCTATCACTCCCAGCACCCTCGCAGTCATATAACTTCTTGAGACCACTTCTGAGTATCGTCCTCCTTGGGGACATTTACATCTATAGGCGTTCTTGGTCCCCGCAACCCCAGAAGCTTAATTTCTAGTACACAATGATCAAGACGTCTCCAAGGCGTTCGTCACGGCTCTCCTTTTATCCGTCTCATTAGACTATGTGTAATCCTGTACTGCCATCTGTAGTACAGGACAGGACTGAAATCGGGTCTTGAGAGCATTATTATTTTTACTCTCCTAAAGTAGTAAGATAATGTAAACCACTCGTAAGAACTGCCTTAACCTCATCTCATCCGGTGCGCGACGAGTTAATCTTAGTCCTCAGCGGTGACAACGCATTTCCATCTTCATTTTGAATCGAGGACAGATGAAGATGTCTATGAGGCAAAGAATCTACTAACAATTAGGTGGACTGTGTGCTCGTGTCACACTTCCTTCTATTAAAAAAAATAACCAGTTGGTAAGTAGCAAGTGTAGCACAAGGCTATTGTTATTTCTTAAGCTCTAAGATGCAAGGCGTCACGGCCGATGTAAGATGTATGCCGACCTCTTCAAACCAAAGCAGGAAATTGTTTGTACCTACCCAGTCGGACGTGAAGCAACAACAATCCGCACTAAGTGATTGGACTCGTCTCTTTAAGTCCGTAACATAATGAAACAAACGATCAAATCCAAAGCTTTATTTTTATTTACAATATAATCGTAATATGAAAGTAAACAAAATGTAACGTACCAAAAAATTACATTTACAAATTCAATGAACGCAAGTCCGAGCGCCGGCCGCGTACAGTCCGCGAGTTACAAAAGCTAAATACACCTAACTGTGAGTGATGCTCGCTACTTCTACATCCGCTTGTGATATGCGCGCGTTCACAACGCGTCCCCCTCACCTACCTACCTGTACAATGGCAGTACGAGAGCGGTCAAGCTATCATTGACTAAAACACAAAACAGTAGCACCATTTGTTAAAAAAATATAACTCTTTCTCAAACACAACAGAAATCCTTTACTTAGCGACACCACCATAGCGACCGCCCTACGACAAGGGTCACAATGGCTGCACAAGAATCCGATAAGCCCTCGCAGCATAGCGTGTCCAGTCATCCCTAGGTATTTACTATATACCTTTGTTACAAAACTGATCTAGACATTATATAATAAACCTTAATGTTAACGTTATAAAAACCACTATTTACGCCGTTACAGGAACATTTTTAATATGCAAAACTATTTAATTTGCAATAATTGCAATGGGACTAGTATAGATATCGAAACTCCATTTTGTCATGCCTGTTGCACGGAGTCGGTATGTGTATAAACGTGGTGTATATACGAGTTTAATAAGGCCGCATTCACACTAGCATTCGACTCGATTCTCACCAATGTAAATGAAGCCGAGAAAAAGCTCCCTTTAAAATACGCTTTGGATTTTTTGTTTGAAATGGTTTGTGACCTAACGTGTTGCAATCGTGTTTTGTGCTTTTTGTATTGCGATATGCTTCGAACACATAAAAGTAGCAACAATGCGGCATATTTTAAAAGGAGATTAAGTCGTTCAATCCACTACGCATTAGACCATCCTCGTATTCCGTACCCGTCTATCCTTAACACTAGTTCATCAACGCAACACTTCTTACAGGCTAAGTGGAATAAAAGTAAGTGTATATGCTACAATATAATATTAACGTATATTCTAAACACGTCACTACATAATTGCGAGGTGGCACTAACTAACCGCAAAATTGACTATTATCTAGAAAGAAGGAGAGCTGACACCTTCCGCTCGCCATTTCACTTTTATTAATTAATTTTTATATCACAATTTCTTCCAACTTAATTCCTTACAACATTATCCCTTTACATTCGACTAATATCGTTTTAAACTGACACATTATCAAAAAAAAACTAATCAAATTTTCACAAATCACTGGATTTCACTGGGCTGATTTATATTTTAAATACGATGCCTAAGAAAATAATGTTTTAAGGTTCAAAATAGGTGTCAACTCCCCTCAACTGAAAACTAATGCAGGGGACTTCCCGAGAGCAATTCACCTATATACATACATGGGCATAGCTATGTTTGAGTTTCATCCATGTCAAAATTAAATTTTCCATGTTTTGTCACTTCCGTCTTGTTTCGCAATTTATTGAAGGAATATAGCCTTTCTTATTACTATTTCTTACTACTTATAGCTCTGCCCATGTAACACAGCTTGTTACAGTAAACGACAGCTACGTCGAATTGTACTACCGAGTCGTCCCGAACACGGCCCCCAGTTTTAAACTTACAGGAATATATTCGGGACGTTCGTTATATCGAGACGGTCGAAGTTCAAAGGCGTTTCACTTAAAAAAAATGAATTGTTTTCCCTAACCAATATACAATTATTCAACTATGTTTTGTTAACAAATGAACCGATTTCGACGATTACTTCTGGTGTATTCTTTTAAAGCTTACAAAATTCTGTTAACGTGTCGTACAATCGACGAGAAGTCTTTCCTTACGTTTACAAAGACTTCTATCGCGTACACACACGTTGATTTGATAAATAACTTTTTAATATAAAATTTGGTGTTAACTCAGTCAGGCATTGATTTTACAGGTCCCATCACTCATACTTTTTGTTTCGAGTGCGGCGAGAAGCGTATACTATTATGAAATCTAAATCTATTACACATTTTGTATGAAATTGAACACACGGAGACTAGTCAAATCGCTTCAACGTCGGAATGTAACAACTATTTTGTTTGTCGGGACGTCGCGCACACATCCATCCGTATAACTTGTTGACGGTTCATCGATTTACAAAGGCCTATGAATTTCTTTCTGCAAAATCTCAAAAAAAAATATCTGAAAAATGGTTTGAAATTTTTCAAGTTCATTTAATTCTTTAAGATTTTTATGAATTAAAGTAATTTTAGTGTTCACCATTAAAATGTACCTCAAACGAATTAAATAAAAAAAAATATCGTTAGATTTGCCATTGTAAACAAGTATATACCATTAGTAGGATAATATATTTTTGGAATGAACTAATCTATGGCCGTCAGCGAGCAAACGGTCCTCCAGCTATGAACAAAATATTCAAAACAGAAAACCTATTTACTATCATCACATCACTTTTTAATTCTTTTTAGCATGGTAAACCCGACAGATGCATGCGCTTCGTCATACAAATGGTGCTCGGGGACGTTTCTATCTTGCTAAATACAAGAGGCACCGTGTTACAATAATTGCACTTATGTAATTAACAAAAAAAAGATTCCGGCGGGTCGGGAACTCTTGCGGCGGCAACTAAATCTATACTCAAATTAGGGGGGAATAGAGCCGGAGCTTGATATACTATACGTCCCTTAACTACTGTTTACTCAATACGTCATTGTGGATTACTAACTGTACTTAATATAATATAGAGAAATAACAAATAATAGTGACCTAATTTCTCGCTGAATTCACAATCCCTTAGGTAAATACGACAAATTAATTCTAGTTACCCCTTTAGCACAAAAATACAAAAGAAGAACTCAACTGCTTATCATAGATAACCAAGATTAAAGTATTAAAGTTAATTCATAATGAGTACTCATATTGACATTTAGGAATGCTATACTGTCTCGCATTGTACTGTTTTACTGCATGAATTAGTTGCAGCCGCAAGATATATTTAATGATTAATTTCTACATAACCATTATGTCTTATCTATATATTGAATCAGAAGAATTACGTTGTACAATATACATTTTCTTATTTAAAAGTGAACTAATAACGTATGATGGTATCTCCGATCGAGCAAAATCAATATCTTTTGCTCACGTAGTAAAACTCAAATTCGTTTACTGTGTCATTTTTATACTTCGGTAACACTATCATACTTTATGTTAGTAAACACATTCAAGAATAAATAATCCATGCGAAAGTGAACTGTAATATAAACACAAAGTTATATTTCGCGTGAACAATTAAAACTACATGTAATAAATAAAAATATGAATCTTTTCCGCCTTCATTTTGAAACCTGTACATTGTTTAATTTTAATGTTTTTGAAGTTTTGCATAAATAATATGAAAAAAAAAACCTTTATTTTTATTCTGAACACATAATTCATGTAAATAACAAGAGTCCGAGCTTGTTCTTCATAATTCAGGCAATTTATCAAGATAAAAAATCATAAAATATCATCATTATTTGTATTTAATAATTACATCAGACAAAACATGACGTCAACACCAAAATAAGAAGATACTGTATATACGAAGGTACAGTTAATAACAAATTTATTAAAAATAGCATTTTCGATAGTGTAAAACCTTCAACATTATCGGTGTCATAAGAATAATAATGGAATAACTTGAAACAAAAGACAATTTAACTTCAATAACAAGTTAATAAATAAATATTTACAAATCATTTATCAATTCGAAAGATAGAAATAATACACAACATAACACCGAGCGAATATATAATAGTTATGAGCACGAGTCTTAATTGGTAAAATAGCCTCCATAAATTTTATTAAAAAAAAAGATCAAGCTCGGATTTATAAATATTTTTGATGTTCGACTATAAATGTTTCAACAGTGTTTAATACAAAATTTGCGCAATGAAAATAAAGATTTGACATATAATCCTCTTTGAATATGATTACGTAATCAACTGTTCCATTCGTGATTTAATAAATATTTTTATTGTTCATCATTCAAGTAAAAAAAAAAAACAGATTTTGTATATAATATAATATCTATAATTATAGACATTTCAAAACAATATAGATTATTAACACATAATAGTGGAAAAGATTTTCAAAAGTACCATTACATTAAAAGTACATTCGTCAACAAAGAGCGCAAAAACATTAAACAGTAACCACCGAAAGGAACAGTTAAGGTGAGTCTAAGATTAAACGATAACAGTGTAGAAATAACTTTCACTATTTCTTAAACATGTAAACGATTGCACAGTAGTTTATTGAACGGTATCTTAAGAACACAACAGGTCAGTACAATATTAGGGAACGTAAAGACAATCTGAGTTGAACTACATTAGGCCTCTCTCACAACCGTTGCATATATGTGAATTATATTATACTTACATAGTTTATACATATATTTTTATTTAATATCGCCACACGCAGTTCCAACGGTCATTAACATTTACCACGCGAATTATGTTTTTTTTTTTTGTAAATTTATTTTAAATATCTTTTGCAATTCTTTCTGTGATTGTACTAAGTTATATACAGAATGATTTTTTTTTAAAGACAATTTTATAATATTTTATTGTTAGGGGTAAATAAATATTTATAATTATGAAAGTTTAACCTAATATCAAGCGTTTTCGTCCATAAAATGATTTTTAAAATATTATATAAGATTTAGTAACCGCATACAATATTATACCAATAAAAGATAGAATAGGTGTGTTTAGCGTTATTCTAAGTGCTAATTGAAGTCAATAGATGGCGAGTGTTTGCAATTAATTACAAATACAGTTAAGAGCAGAACAAATTTCTCTAAAATTCTTTTGAAGATAATATAACACGACACAATAAGTTAAATAATTATAATACAGTATAACTTCAGAAGCAAGTGGTATTGAGACTTAATTCGACGTGATAAAGGCGCTTTTTATTAAAAATTAATAGTGTCGCGTTTAAAACAAATATATTTGTGTGTTAGTTTTGCGAATAGCACTTGCATTTAAGTAGAAATAACTTTAATTGACTAGCTAAATAACTGATTACAGAAATCTGTTTTGTTTAACAATTAATGACAGAAAATGTAATTTTAGTATTTAAAAAAAAGTACAGATACGAAGAAAAGACTTAATGTGTTTGCCCGGAGACTTAATAAACAAATTCGCCTCATCACATTTACTATGTCTCATACACTATAAAAAACTGTCAGTTACCTCCAAGCGTGCTTAACTGAATTCAAACGGCGATTCGGACACCATACTTTTAACTTGTTCGGTTCAAAGTTTCAAGCAAATTCCGTTTTCACATCGAATTATCCATCTTTAATAAACTAGGACTAATTAAAAAGGACGGGTAAGATGCAATCCCGAATCCAGTTATCTCATTCCATTGTTTAATTTCGGAGCCAAATTAATATTTTAATCCAATTTCCAATTCCACCTTATAGCTAGCTAGTGGGTCGCTGCATTTCAATAGTCTATTTAGTAATAACTGAACACCACCTAGCAGCTATTTTTACCAAAAAAACAAAATCCAATAATACAAGGATTGAGTTCAAATCGTTATAAGCCACCTACAATAGAGTCCAGCAGTCCAATCGAAGTCGAGTTAGAGTTTTTTGGAGCGAGAACTTCCCGTGCGTGCCGGATGTAGGGCGCAGGAAGTCGATCTGCGAGTAGAGGCGCGGCGGCTAAGTGGCGTGCGAGTGCAGTTGCTCGGTGTGCAGGAAGTCGATCTGCGAGTAAAAGCGCTGCGGCTAAGTGGTGTGATAGTGCAGTTGCTCGCTGCGCAGGAAGTCAATCTGCGAGTAGTGGTGCTGCGGCTAGATGGCGTGCGAGTGCAGTTTCTAGCTGCGCAGGTAGTCGATCTGTGAGTAGAGGCGCGGCGGCTAAGTGGCGTGCGGGTGAAGTTGCCCGCTGCGCAGGAATACAATCTGTGAGTAGAGGCGCAGCGGCTAGGTGGCGTGCGGGTGTAGTTGCTCGCTGCGCAGAAAGTTGATCTGCGTGTAGAGGTGCGGCGGCTAGGTGGCGTGCGGGTGCAGTTGCTCCCTGTGCAGGAAGTCGATCTGCGAGTAGAGGTACGGCGGCTAGCTGGCGTGCGGGTACAGTTGCTCGCTGCGCACGAAGTCGATCTGCGAGTAGAGGTACGGCGGCTAGGTGGCGTGAGGGTGCAGTTGCTCGCTGCGCAGGAAGTCGATCTGCGAGTAGAGGTACGGCGGCTAGGTGGCGTGCGGGTGCAGTTGCTCGCTGCGCAGGAAGTCGATTTGGGTGTAGAGTCTTGGCGCGGGTACCGCGGGAGCGCGTCGTGGTTCCAAGTCCAGCGCCGCGTAATGTAACACACCCCCCGGACTTCCCGCCACCGTGCTGTTCGCCTCTGTTGATATAAATATTAACAAATACTGTTTACTGGCTAACAACGGAAGGATGACACACTAAAAAGTTAACCGACTTACAACAAACTTATAAATTAAATAAGACTGTGTACAAAAATCAAATGGTAGTGTAGTGTAGGTATACTTCCTATATATTTTTTCATTTATTTTATTTTCAATTTGGTTATATTTATGATCATTAATTTTAATATAATAATTGTATCAAGATCACACGAGTAAAGCCGAATGCTGAAGTATAACGAGTGAAAGATTATTTTTGTGAACTGTACGCCCCTTATTTACTAGCAACCGTATAATTTAGTTTAGCTTTTATATTCAATGTCCGGCTGCTCACTCAGAAGCGCGCGCGCCTACAGTTAGTTCAGTTATATCGGGTGTTTGTGAAACGCCCCCGAAAACGAAGACAGATGATAGTACTAAGGACACCTGTGATCGTAGGACACAAATAAATTCCATTCAGGGGAAAAAAAATCATCTTTTCACAACGTTTTATTAACTATATTCACGCTCCATCATGTTAGTACAGCTAAATTAAACGATAATTTCATTAAAAAAATCATGAAAATACTTAAACATAAAACCAGTAGTGAAACTTAAAATAAAATCAGCTGACAATGAGGTCAATATTCTCGGGGACGTCGAACTCTTATAGGTCCAGTCACGTAAAAAGAACGCTGGCCTTGAACCTGCACAATGAGCGATTTATCAATCAAATTTGTGGTATGAAGGGGGCGCGACGGCGGTGCTCGCCAGTATTAGTGTGCGCGCACGCTATTGGTTCCTCATTATTCCCGCGCTTTCTTCACTCCCAATATACAGTCGCACATAGTTTTCTTTGCACGACACGCGACGATGGATTTAAAAAGGAAGGAAAGAAAAATGATTTATATCTATTGTTTTATGACTGAACTAGTGAACCAAAAAATATGATAATAAATATGATGGGAGAAAGCGAATGGGGAAAATTGTGCAGTAAAGTTAAAAGTATTGAGGAAGAATACCGAAAAAATTACCATGTGGTAGACCTGATGACGGAAGCTCAAGCAAAGATGAAAGTGTTGATGAAGTAGCATCCAGTAACACCAAAAGTCAGATGTCGATGGCGTACATCAGGCTTCCATGTGACCCAAGACGATATAATGGACGGCGTGTCACCCTTAGCTTAAGTTTTCTTATTACAAACTACTTTATATTTTACGACAGAAATAAAAAATAATGCTCAAGTAAACATTATCCATTTTTAATTCCAACCTCTTCCAAAGTTCTAAGTAGCTAGTAAAGTACCTATTATGATTCTACAATAAAACCATTAATTACTATTATAATATTATAAAACAATAAGTACTATGTGGTACTTTAGAACGCGACTGTACCCATGCGCAGACACATTCCACCCTCTTTTTTTATTTACGTGACGGGACCTGTATTTAGCTCGGTGCAAAACAATGCCTACTCACTCTACCCTTCCCTTTCACAATCTCGCTACCGCCGCCCGTGGTATTAACACATGTCAGCTTTGCCAACATGTAGGGAATTCCCAAAATTTCAAGGACATTTTATGGGGATTGGTATTGTGCGGAGAAAAAAAAGGAGATTTTGAAAATCGATAGCCAGGGCCAAGTCAGAACTTTTTTTTAAGAGATCTAAATGAAATAAGTATCTTAACATTTTGTTAGGTTACTTATGAATATCGAATGACTCCCTTTTTTTAATTATCTTCATTGCACCACATTTAATTTTCGGATTTATTTCGGCAACTTTTGTGTATCATTTAATGCTTTTCATTTCTTTATTTTTAATTTTAAAGAAAAAAGTTAGTTAAAAAATAAATCTTATAAAATTAGTTGAAAATTGATTAATTTCATAAAAAATAAAATTGAGGAGAATTTATGGGGAGTCTGCTGAAGTTTTGTCGTTAAATTGGGGAATTTGACATGAATTTTCGGGGAATTTGACAATTTGGTGTTGACAACGCTGCCATGTTGCACCGAAATTTAGTTTGCCGAACCAGGTATTTTGTTTATTTAACCTGTGAATAAAGTGGCTAGGTGGAGACAAGCACAGTGGTAAAATAGTAGATTAAATAGATAAGTTAGGTATTTAGACAAATGTAAATTATGAGGTATTGTGATACCATCGCTCGGTCAATGTACGCGCGAATTCGGCGTTCGCGCGTACATTGACCCCTAGTCACCTTATTGTAATTCAATAATTCCACTGCTGGTTTTATGTTTAAGTATTTTCATGATGTCTTTTATGAAATTATCGTTTCATTTAGCTGTACTAATATAATGTAGCGTGAATAAAGCTAATAAAACGTTATGAAAAGATGATTTTTTTTTCATCAGGATCGAATTTATTTGTGACCCTTGATCAAAGGTATCCTTAGTACTATCATCTGTCTTTGTTTTCTGGAGCGTTTCACAAACACCCGGTATATTTTAAATATTAAAATAGTTCCAAATAATTATAAATTTTAAATAAATGTAGTTCAAATCTACTTTCCGTTTCCATAACTTTCTTGTTGTACTTTTATCGCATTGTGGTTTTTGTGCTGTAACTATAATTTATTTTAATTTGACTATAATGTGTGTGTATCCTGTCGAATATAGGGTTAATTATATATTATAGTGGGCTCTTGGACGTTTTATTTAACACTCGATAATTACACAACCATAGTGTGTGCTACCTAGCATGAAGAGCACGAATAACTCTGGTGAGGGCGTATCACACTAGCGCGGAGTCCTAAAGGCGGGGACTAATACAGGCTTTGTAACTGTGCCTTTCATCTTGAGTAACAAGTAGTAGTATTGAGAATTCACTACCCATTATCATCTTGTGTGTGTCGTAAGAGGCGACAGTCCGGCCCACAAGACATTTTTTTTCCTTTGCGTCATCAAACAATATTTAGTCATTATTACAAAAGTGCTTCGCCTCACATCACATGCTCTGATTGTAGACGTAGTGTTGTCTAAAAGGTGATAGATGTTACTTGTCAAGGCAAGTAACATCTATCACCAAGGATCATACTCATTCCGGTAGGAGTCTAAATACTGCTTTCTTGAGTGGCCCTCAATGCATATACATTTTGCAAACACGCAAAAGTGATCGAGTAGTGATTAAAGCGAAGAAAACTTCACAAACACCGCTCATCAAAATAAGTAGATTTCAGGAAGATTTCACTCTTCCTGTATGTAAGGATGCCGCTATTTTGAAATTTGTCCCACGTATCAGAGATCAATACAACGTCAGATTTGTATTTCTGAATTAATGCACGATGTGGCGTTTTCTCGTCACTCATTGCGTTCCAATGAATAATCATTATTTTAAGTAACTTAAAATAATGATTATTTATTGGAATCTCGCTTAAATACACATATTATCAATACAGTGTCTGTACCGTTCTGAGAGGCTTGTAGGACGTTCTGCAACACTGAAGTTACCGACAATGTGAAAACAAATCAATCTCTTTCGATTAGAACGCGGTGCTGGGGTATACTGAGCGTAGGAATTTATTTTCCATCGCTATATCACGGTTGTTAGATATTAATTTATATTATTACATGAAAAACATACATACAGATGACTTTTATCCAGTGACCATAAAACTAAAAATTAATTAACATATGTACGTACGTACCTATCCTACATACGTCAACCGCTGAGCACGGGCCTGCGCTTATTTTTTATAGGATTTTGGGGCAAAGAGGAGTCCAACAAGCAAAGTTCACGGCGTAGATATATTAACAATTTCTCAGATATATATTAACATATTTATTTACATTGTTTTCCTTTATCGTTGAGCAGTCGTACAATTGCAATTCACAATTTAATATTAATTAGGGAATACAAGGCTTTGCTCGCATATTAGATAATCTAAGCCAAGAGCTTATTGAGGTACTAGGCTTATTATATTGTAATTAGAACACGTCATGAAGTTAGATTTATAAAAAGTACTACATATTCGCCATGTTACATAATATATCACGTTAGAGGTAACTGCTACGTATATGATGAAATTACAGAATTAACCAACATAATTACGTTTAGAGCAGTTTCTAATATAGCATAGAAAAATGGAGTGAAAGAATAGCAATTTATTGAAAACTAGCCGATACCCGCGACTTTGTCCGCGATATATTAAAAAAGTTTTCGTATGAGCGAAGGAGAAAACATCAGAAAGATCGCAAGCAAAAATATCAAAATTTATTTGTAAACAATGTTAATTCGTTGCTCCGTTTGTAGCTAAAATATATAAATTATTTACGCGAGAGCAAACGACGTACAGTAGACAGTGTCAAAAACCCCGTATAAAAATCGTTGTTTATTTTATATTAATGTTATATTAATTTATGTTAATTTTAATATTAAATGAATATATCGCAATATTTTTTTTAGATAAGGGCCAAATGTCTAAGAAATTTAAATTAGAAAACCTAATTGAAATCTATTCAGTAGTTTTTCCGTGATGCGTGCACAAATGCAAACAATTTTATTTATATAGAAGATAATTTTTCATTCTTTATTGGTTTGGTTATTATAAAATTTATTCAATAATAAATAATGATACTGCCTCATACATAGTATTCTTAAGGGAGTCATGTGTGCAATCAGGCGGACTCGGCAGTCTCTACGTATTGCAGATCAAGCAAGGCGGGCGGCACTCTCACACTCTTACATGTCCTTTTAATTCCGTCTTGAGTGTCTGGGTCTGGATTATTCTAGACCAGTATTGTTTTTTTTTTTTAATTAGTAACTCAGTTTCCGAAGCGCTGGCGATGAAATCGCATGCTTGATTCCGAGTGACGACGACTGACACTCAACTTGGAGGTCAGGTTATACTCAACGCATGTCGTAAGTGGTATATCGTATTATTCGGAATCCCAACACGACACTAGTTTACTACTTCTATTCTCGGTTTTACTCATGTTCAGGTATAACCCCGACAGCGTTTTCGTTGGAAAACAAAAATCATAAACAACAAGGCCAAGGTTGGTCCACACAGGTTACTCCGTCTGTGATAAGCGGTGAGTCACCACAAAGGAACATTTATAAAATTTTATTACAACAAAATTATTTAATCTGTGGTAGAGCCATTATTATTATGGCTGAATCACGAATGCGTTGCATAGGAAGGAGTGTAGGTGTTTATGGCCACAGCATCCACTTAACATCAAGTGGGCCGTGCACTAGTTTGTTACAGTCTCAACCGCTCGAGTCCAGCATCATACGATTACCTCGCGCATCCGTGTAATCAGCAGCTTTCGCGCTCTATTTATTCTGTTGACGCCTCGTTTAGAGGCGACAGACGTGTTATATAACATTCACATGACATCATTGACAATGATGAGTTTTTCTTAGATTAGATTTGAGTAGAATTTGGATGTAGAGGTAATAGTGCTAGTGGCCGTGGTGTTATTTGACCGCAAAACTGATATTTTTATGCACATAGCGCACAAACCTCCAATTAGGTTGTGTAGGATGTGCGAATCAACCTATTTATACTTGAAACTAAAAATAAATTCACTGAATCGCAAAGTTCGCATTTTGTTTTATTTTCCTTAAAATAAAATAATAATTTTAACTAGCAGTGTATTAAGGAGTCATGAAAATTGACGTTCAGGGGTAAAGTTGTCAGTAAACCCAATCATATTTTTATCCTATGCTCTTAGTTAAGCTTCGGCCAAACTGAGGTGAATCTCGCGCGGGACGCGGGACGCAATTCGCTCGCGCCGATTGCGTCAACTAACTTGTATGGAGGTGTTCACATTAGCGAGAATATTCGCAACGTTCTGCAGCGAAGTATACGCGAGGATAGTGCATGATTTTTCGAAATGCCGTTGAATCTTAAATTATTTTTACAAAAAGTAAAAGAAAACAAGATTCTATACGACCTCAGCCACGAAGACTATAAAAATAATAGGAAAAAAGATAGGGTATGGGACGTTTTATCAAGAATCGAACAAAATATGTTTCCGTATATTTTGTTCGATTTTTAATAAAACTTCGTTGTAGCATTCTTCCGGCATACGAAAATATATATGAAATCTTTTTTTATCTTTTCGTAATGTGTGTATCAAAGTGTGAAACTCTCCAAATTCTATGCTCATGAACCCATTTTCTTCCTTTCTTCCTCACATCTCTTGAGATTGTTCTTCAGTTAATACTAATAAATACAAAACCTCAGCTTCAATATCAAAAGACATGTTTTCCTATTGAAAAACCAAAACTAATGAGACGCGGGATTCGCCCCAGTTTGGGAGGCTAAGCGATCGAGCGAATCGCGCAGATTCGCGTCCCGCGTCCCGCGCGGGTTTCGACTTAGTTTGGCCAAAACTTAATGCACACGCTATTACAAATTTTCAATTTGATATTATATCCACTCATTCATCCATCCATAACAGCATATAAAAGCCTACTGCTGATTATAGGCCTCTCCCATAGGATCCTCAAAGGGAGGATTTTGCCATATTTGCCACGCTTGGCAACGTTTTTGTGTTTTATTTAAATTATTTTCAGTTATTACCAGGAAAATGCTACCGCCGTTCTCCTGTTTTAGTTTCCCTCTGTCGCCTCTTATGACACCCACGGGACAATATGGAGAAGTGAATATTCTTACACCGCCACTACACGGGAATATAATTAGCCTGATTCTTATTCCGAACTTACCTTTAATGTCAGGGGTGTCGATCGCTTTTGACTTTCCTTCATCCCTTTGTTCTGGCGAAGGAGACTGTGCCAACGTCACATACTGGGAAGAATCCGGACTTCGCCTTCCATCTTCTGATATCTCCCGAACCGTCGACAACGCGTGGTGGGAGTTTTGTGAACTGTGGGAGTTGTGAGAACTATGAGAGTTATGGGAACTATGAGAGTTGTGGGAACTGTGAGAGTTATGAGAACTGTGAGAGTTGTGGGAACTGTGAGTGCTTTGGGAATTATGTGAGTTTTGTATATGGTTTTGGGAACTGTGTGAGTGTGAATTTTGAACATTTTGGGACATTTGTGAGGACGTTTCGTGAGACTCTGAAGGGGTCGAAGCGGGTCGGCCGTAACTCATCTCCACATAGCCGTCAGGTGTGGTCGTGTTGGAGGCGGGTTGTTGTACCGCAGGTGGCTCTCCCGGTTTCATCTCCACGTAGCCGGCGTTCCGAGGTGACATGTCAACATATTCGTCGGTGTTTCTTCTTGACTCCATGAAGCCTATCGTGGGCGGTGTTCGTGGCACGATCACCTAAAAAGGAAAAATATTGTTAGTAACATAAATTATTCCTAATAATTTCTATGCAATTTTATGGAACATAAGTGTTGTGGTTTATTCAATGTTTTGACATGTCTATGACGAAATCACTAGCGGTGAGGGGCATATGGGAATTCATTGACATTGGTATGGTGTGTTGACTGTCTTTGAGCGTGGCGTATAGCCACAGCTTAAGAAGAACATACAATCAGTAATTACGTTTAATGTTGTAGAAAAAGCCGACATAATCAATAAATTGCTAGGTTTGTCAGAATTAGAAGTAACAAAAAAAATTAAAATTTATTTTATTTTATTTCATGTTTAAATGAATTAATGTGCATGTGAAAACTGATGAAATTAATTCCTTATCTTTAAATGAGGACGACCCACAGTTTTTTAGCGCACATGTAGTGTGAATTTTAATTTATTTGCGTGACAGGACAACCTTGGAACTTTCAGACCACGATTTGCCCCGCACCGCACCGCACAAGCACCTTTAATGACCAACTGTTAGTAGTAGTTAAGACTGCGGTATAGCGTAGTTCATCAACCTTGATATCGTAGGTAAATTGGCGGTGTGCTACGAGCGACTTGGTGGAGAGGTCGAGCTCGAGAAAATGGCTAGCTGAGACTTATAGCTCAGTTTATTGAGTTTGACCTTGGAAGCGGAGGTGGAGGTGCGCGGGATAGGGCAGTGTGCAAACCTTGGGCGCGGGCGATTTGGTGGATATGGCAAGCTCGAGAAAATCGCTAGCGAGTAGCAGGGCACACAGCCGTTTTGGTTGATGTTGGAAGTTGAGGTGGAGTGTACTGACCTTGGGCGCGGGCGAGTTGGCGGAGAAGTCGAGCTCGAGGAAGTCACCGGCGGAGGGGCGCGGCGTGTGCGCGGCGGCGGACGCGGCGGAGGCGGCGGCCGGCGCGGCGGGCAGCGGCCGGCGCCGCGCGCCCGCGCTGTAGGCGCGCAGGCGGCCCGCCTCGCGCGCGCCGCCCGCCGCGCCCGCCCCGCCCGCCCCACCCGCAGCGCCCGCAGCGCCGCCACCGCCGCCCGGCCGCGACCCCACGCTGTACGCGCGCGTCGACCGCTCCTCCGCGATGTGCGCCGTCGCCGGCTCCAGCTGATACTCGCTGCGGATACTACTACTAATGAGGGCTAATAATCTTCCACTCACCAGATGTCGCTAGTTGTGACTGAGGTAAAGTTTTTTGTTACACATTGTCAGTTAATTGAGAAATTCGTTTTAAATAAATAGTTTATCATTATCTAGAATATTATATTAATATACAACACAATGCGTCATTGGTTTGATGTTTAATTTTTTGCACTTAAAACTCTTTTTAAAAAAAGTTGGCTTTTAGTTATATTTTATAGTTTGTTTTATTCACTTCTAATGTAATTAATATAAAATATAACTAATAATACAAAAAGAAACTTTAAAGATTTCATTTTCCTAAGAAATTATCATCCCCGCTATGAAATCTGTCAAATATTTTACCTCACTGTAAAGTGGCGCCGCCCTGGTGGCAGAAAAAGTTGTGGATGCCCTCATTATACAACACTCCACTTTCAATACTAAACAAAACTATATAAGAATTATTAAAAAAAATTGTCTGCCAGCAGATCAATCGAAAACTTATACGTAAAAAATTATTAAAAAACCATGTGTGCAGTTTACGTAATAGAAGTGAAAGCTTAACAAAATTACAAGTAACATTACTTTGTAACAGCGCCATGTACTTCATTCTATAAGATAAATAAAAAAAATCACTAAACTAGCAGTTAACCATCGTAGCCTAGTGTCTCTGACAATGCCTCGATTTGGAACGAAACACGTGTCACTTCTATCTACAGTATGGATGTCTATCTCCGGTTTTGTGTTTTCCTTTTATAATGTATAACGATATTGGATATAGTGATAGTATTTAATTGGCAATAATAATGTACAAAAAAAAATAGATTATACATGCCATTTTATTATTTACAAGCTTTTAATTTCAATGTTTTAACATTCCGAATAACGTTTTAACATTCCGAACAACGTATATACAGGCTGTTTGGAAGATGGATGCAAAGCCTGGTGCGAATAATACCTTAAACCATTTAAAACATATTAAGCTAAACTTGTCTTACACGAAGTCTGCTCCCTTTTTAATTGAATCTAAGGATTTTAACACTAAAACCTTTTTTTTCAATTCCTGATAGTGTGCTATAACAGTTGTTATGTTAAATTATTTTTTATATATGTAATATGCGATTACTCAAATAAAATAATTTTACAGCATCTTCATCATCAGAAAAACATTCTACACATATTTAAGGTTAAGAAACAAGTTCCCGGAAGCTACTCTATGCACGTGCACCGTCATTCTAAAAACGAATCAGTTCTAACGAAAACAATAGTGCGTTAGCAAAAATGGTGCATTATTTTGGTCCGTATAAAATAAATGCATTCATCCGTAATTTGCTTTGTACACCCTAATTCCAAAAGTTGATAAAACATCTGCGTAAATAATACCTAAGAGAGCAATAATTAAGCATATTTTAAAAAAGGTTTGAACAAAGACTATTTTTTTATGATGACATTAAAACAACATTTTCTTTTTTTTAACTTAAATATGCTAAAATGTTTTTCTGATGATGAAGATGCTTGGAAATTATATTTTATATTAGTGTACTGTTTTTATAATTTCGTAGGTTAATTTCGCAACGAAACTATTCGAACCGTGAATACTATGAAATATTACGGTGTTTTTACCTTTTAAGCAATGAAAGTTTACGTGGTGCGCAAAGATTACAAAAAGTGATTCTATACCACGTTTGCAAAGACAAAAAAATAACGCACGTATCCGCCCAATCGGGACACGACCACGGTTCTTATGGCACTACGATTCGAAGGTGGGTTCGCGATATCTCGGAAACTAAGCGAGATGTCGAAAAATTGTATTCTTCGATTTCACGATTACGATTCAAATCGTGGCGCCGTAGGAACCGTAGAAGCCCCCCAATCAGATTACAATTTTAAAGACTTTGGACAGTTCACCATGGAAGTGATCATAGTGGTCATTCAGTAATAAGCCCAGCTGTCGAAAGTGAAGTGTTCGAGTTTTTCGAGCGAAACCCCCGCGCTAGCACTAATGATGCAACTCAGATTCAGAGTTAGCCAGTACTACGTGTGGAGACTACTGAATTCTTCTGAATATCATCTGTCTCGTTACCAACGTGTGCTAGCACTGAATAATAACGAAGGTCCACCTCGAAAAAATTTTTGTTAATGGTTAATTTAAGTAATTGCATATTTAAGTCATAAATAGATAATCGTTTTAAACTGTTAATAGTTACTTACTATTAACAGTTTAAAACGATTATCTATTATTATGATTATGATACTTGATTCCAATTTTTTAAATACGCCATAAAGACAGTCGTCAGTTCGTCTGTGGCGACAAGAAATTTCTGTCAGTTCTGATTAAGTTTATTGAAATGCGCATGTGCTGACGCGATGTCCGTGTCAGTTGAAATCGGCAATGCTTGGCACCATTCTCACTGCCTTCGTAGCCATCCAGACGCCTACGTTTTTACCGGAAAGTCCTCTTTTAAACGTCGTCATCGCTAGACAATACGCTAGCGCCGCCTAAGTTATTTAAATCACGCCAACCTGTCATCGGCTTCCCAGCTCAACTATCTTTTTTATAACTAATTGTTTACATTTGTTGTCTCTTTCTCTCGCTCTGTAGCCTAAACTTTTATTACGAACTGTCTTTTGTGAGGCAGTAAAAAATAATTAATTCGAGGAGTCCAGAACTTTTTATTAGCATAGTATCCATCCCACGCGTCACTGAAATGTAATTTCTTTAATTTGATTTATTATGACGGCCCTATGCCCGTTTAAAGTATGAAGGGCAAATTGGAATCACAATTTGCGTTGCGTAGTTATCAACTTAATAGCGAGTGTGTCATTAAGGAAATAAATAGTAGGCAAAAGTTCCGTGCATTGATTCGTACACACGAGCGCCCGCGTACGCTATAGTTGTTGCCTGGATTGGATTAGCCCGTTCATAGAAACGACTACAGAAATACTTTCAGTTGACAGATCATCACATATTATATGGGTTAAGTCGTGAGCCTGGTTAAGATATTTAAATAAAGTGTATTTTATTATGGGGTTGTATGGGGCTCGTATGTGTGCGCCGGCGCAATGGCCAGGTAGCCCTCGTCCACCGAGCCGGAGGACGGAGGACGTGCGCGAGTGCTGCACGGACCTGTGTGTGTACCTGAAGCGCGGGTCGGTGGAGGGCGTGCCGCTGCAGACGGAGCCGCTGGAGGCGGACGCGGAGGCGGAGGCGGGCTCATGCGCGTGCGCCGGCGCCATGGCCAGGTAACCCTCTTCCACCGAGCTGGAGGACGCGCCCAGCGACGACGTGCGCGAGTGCTGCACGGACGCACCGCGCCGGGACAGGCTGTGCACACCGACACATATCACTATAGTTTGTATATTATAGCTCAACACTTCTGTGTATACTTGTCATCATGAATTTCAAAATTAGGGTGTATCGTAACGAGTATTTGTGAACGCCCATTTCGACCATATAGTATCTCTCACCCATGCAATAAAACCACGTCCACACTTACTATACTGTATCTTGTCTCGAGATGGATCGCGGTGTATCATGACATAAACGTATCGTGACACAGTATCAAAATGCGATTACTACAATCATTCTACCGGCCATGATACACGTATCGACGACATGTAACATGATCGCGTATCATTTTGCGTTCACACTAGCGAAAATGATACAAGTGTGGTCCCAGCTTACCACAAGATGCCGGACGCGCCGCGACGGTACTAACTGCGCACACACGTATTAAAGATCTCATTATATGTATATCACAACACAAAGACTTCAATATACAGGTCGTCCCAGGAAACCTGTACCAGCGAAGGTTTGTGGTCTGGGGACACCAATACCTATCGATTGGACACCATGTATGTTCCGGGATTTTTTGTAGTTTCCGAGATATGATTTTTTTTTGTTTATATTTTCAGTTTTTTTTTTTAATTTTGGACGGTTTTAGCTATAACTTTTTCTGTGAAGTAATTCTTAGAGATTTTTTTGTTAGTATTATGGCTAACATGTGTATTCGTCTGTAAAAACACTAAACACCAAAATTCTAATTACTAGTAGCGCAGATTTAACTCACAAAATTAAAATTTCTGCTCTAGAGATATTTCTATTTGATTTCAACTTTGAAGTACGTTTTTATGAGTTAAGCACACTTAAAACAACTCCGTTTATTTAGTTTTTTTATAATAAAGGTGATTATCAATCAATTAATGGAAAATATGCTGAAATCGATTGGCAAACTGAATTTTCTTCGAAATCTCTTAATGATTCCATTACATATTTTTATGAAATATTTGAGAAATTAAGAGATATGCACATACCGTCAAAAATAATTAAGCCGGACTCCTACCATATGTTGTATTTCCCAGCATTAAAGAAAACAATTAAAGAAACACATAAGTACCTTCGTAAATTCAGGACCTACGGTAATAGATCCGATGAAGAATCTTATAAAATACTGCGCAGTCGTGTAAAATATTTGGAACATATGTGTCATAAAAACTACATACCAACCGTTGAAAGGTCAATAGAAAAAAATCCTAAATATTTCTGATCATACGTTAAGCGTAAATCAAAAACTCACTCTATTCCAAGTAGTCTCAATTTATGTAGTGTAATTTATAACACAGGACAGTCTATTAGTGACGCGTTTGCAATTTATTTCAAGTCAAATTTCTTATACCCAGGCGCTCAATCAACTCCAAATATTTCTAATGTAACATCAAAATCGACTGCAAAAATTTCAAATATAGAAGTTAACGTTAAGCACGTGTATCGGTTGTTGAAAGCTCTTGATCCATCAAAATCCGCCGGACCTGATAACCTACCAGTCACTTTTCTTATTAATTGTGCAGAGACGTTAAAACTACCAATAAGTTTGCTATTTCGCAAATCGTTACATGAATGCTCAGTTCCTGATATTTGGAAGCGTGCATATTTAACCCCTATGCACAAGAAGTATCTTAAGACCGATATCGCTAATTATAGGCCAATTTCTAAGTAGTGCATCATGTCAAAAGTCTGAAAATTTGATTTATAAGCAGGTATATCTGTTACTAAAACAAAGCATAAGCCAGTCTCAACATGGTTTCTTTAAGGGTAGATCTACCGTTTCCAACTTGGTGCTCCTCAATTCATTCTTGACTAAAGCCATGGATGATGGTCATCAAGTTGATGTTATTTATACAAATTATAGTAAGGCTTTCGACCGGATTGAACATAATTTGCTTTTAAAAAGGCTTCAGTATGTTGGTATCTGTGGAGACTTACTGCGGTGGTTCTCCTCTTATATCGACAATCGCTCGCAGGCTATAGTTGTTAACAAATACATATCAGGTTGGGTGTCAATACCGAGTGGTGTGCCACAGGGGTCCTTAATGGGGCCGTTGCTATTTCTTATATTTGTCAACGACATTGAAACCTGTTTTAAATCATCACACCTACTGTGTTTTGCTGATGATATGAAAATATTTTCCACCATATCATCTCAGGATGATGCTGAATTACTGCAGCGAGATCTACTAAGATTGGAAGAATACTGTAATATCAATAAGCTTGATCTAAACCCATCAAAATGTACCCTTATTACATATTCACGCAAGTGAAACTTAATTAATTTCGGCTATCACCTTAAAGGCCAGAAGTTACAAAAATAATCTGTTGTACGTGATCTAGGAATTTTCCATGACTCTAAGTTATTATTCAACACCCATGTTGACAATATCATAACTAGGGCATCTAATGCGTTAGGCTCTGTCATGCGTACTGCAAAGGAGTTTAATAATATTAAAACAATTAAAATCTTGTACTGTAATTACGTCCGCAGTACGCTTGAATATGCTTCACAGATTTGTAACCCGTTGTATCATACATACATTTCACGGATTGAAAATATCCAACGTAAATTTATACGATATCTTTGCTATCGAACCAATAGAAACTACCGATCAGAAGACTACTTATCTTTATGCAAACACCATCATCTGCTACCTCTGATAAAACTTCGGGAGATTGCTGACATTGTATTTTATTGAAAATCTGTTCTGGCAATGTTGACTGTTCTGATTTGCTATCACAAATATCACTGAGAACGCCTATAGTGAACCTTAGAACGAATACTTATCAGCTTCATCAACTAATTATGGAAGAAATACTTCCATGTATCGGCCTATTAATAATTTTAATAATTTATGCAAAAAGCATGATTTTGATTTGTTTAATACTAGAGCCCAATGACTTCGTCAATCTTACTTAGCGGTACCATGTAGCGACATCTATGGAAATGTATTAAATAAAGAACGATGTATTTAGCGCGTCAAATTTTCATATCGATATACATCGCAACCGCTTCCGTAGATAGATAATAGATGGCGCTAGAGTAGTCAAGTGAGCTCGGCCACGGTCCTTATTGCTTTGTAAGAGAGACTAGCTATATATCGGCAAGGCGGGCATTAAGTCGAGAGTTTTTTATGTTATAATTTAATTTATTTTAAGAAAAATTATATTGTGTGTTTAGTCCTGCTTTTTCTTTTCTTTTGTGGCTATTATTGTTGATTCACTTATTAAATTTATGCATGTTGTACATTTAAATTAGACTCCATTTTTGTTGGTCATATTTGTGCTATGTCCTTTAAACAACGAAATCGATTATGTTAGTGTGTTTCTATTAGTGAGAACCTGTTATTGGCTTTTTTGTAAATTTAACATGTTATTAACTTAAGATTTGTAAGCTGTTGGTTTTCCATAACATAAAAATATATAAAATAGTTGTACATTTAAATTAGTCTCCATTTTTGTTGGTAATATTTGTGCTATGTCCTTTAAACAACGAAATCGATTATGTTAGTGTGTTTCTATTAGTGAACCTGTTATTGGCTTTTTTGTAAATTTAACATGTTATTAACTTAAGATTTGTAAGCTGTTGGTTTTCCATAACATAAAAATAAATAAAATATATATATACAACGTGTCCCAAAATTCAACGATAAGCCAACACCGGAGGATAGACCTGCCCCGGACTAATCGGGGAAAAAAAGAAAAAAAAATATATCCCAATTATATTTTAAGTTATATAAAAAAAATGAAATTCTTCAGAAATTGATACCGTTTATGATATTTTTCACTACCATGACCACAATTTTTTATATATTTTTTTCTTTTTTTTTATAGGCAACCTGAATAGTACTGCTATCTACCACAATTCTTAAAAACTCCAGAATAACTCTTGTTTTATCACGAAAATTAATGAAACTTATTTTATTCCCTAAATTTTTTGAAGACTTTTACTTTTAACCAAATTTAACTTATCGTGGTGTAAAAAAAAAGTAAGAACACTAGTATGGCAAGTTTTTTTAAAAATTGACGCAACTAACCAACATTCCAAAATGGTATAATACTCTAGGAAAACAAGTTATAAAAAAATATGGGCCTATTATTTCTAAACAGGGGCCAAATTCCTTAAATTGTAATTGTCAGTAATCACTTTTACTACATGCCCAAAATGGGTTCCTGTTACAATTTCTAGGAATTCGAATGGGGCATTAATACCTTAGATGTTACAGAGAGATAGATAGATAGAGATATTTACGTTAAAAAGAGACAACAACAGGGCAGGTAGAGAAGCTGTTATTATTCTCAGCAAGTCGGTTCAGTACGCTCTGCTCCTTTGTTTACTGCGTACCGTTCCCAATTCAACTTACGTGGCCCTCGTACATACTATCGACTTTTGGCTTGGCTTTTTGGACTGGAATCGACCTGCAAACTTAACTCCATGGGACACGTTGTATATATATATATATATATATATATATATATATATATATATATATATATATATATATATATATATATTAATTGATGAGTTTAGTTAATTAATATAAGAGTATGTATGTAATACAAGAGTTTACTTTTACACCTAGTATTTTGAAAAATCTACAAGATATTTATAATGAATTAGGTACTTAAAACAAATGACAAACACAGGTCTTGCCATCTTATCAGTGAGTTAAAAGTGACAAAGTATTAAAGTTTTATGTTGTACACGCCCCTAGTTGCCCCGACAAAGGTCGACTATACAGGGGCCCATACAGCTGTAGATTCGACGGACAACTAAGGGTGGGGCTCGAAGTGCCTATGGATGAATGTCCTACACAATAGATGTAAGGCTTGGTAATTAATACGAACCTACCTGGTTCCGAATCGAGGACCGACCCCAAGACGCGGTCAGGCGTTAAGTATGTGCATGTAAGTGTGTAATAGTGTGTTCAATGTGAAACCTGATAACCCCGGTGAAGTCGGACTGCCGATCCTCAGGCGCTGATTTTCTCGAAATGTGAGATCCCTCCAGGGAGGCGTTCCCCAATTGAACTCAAGTTTGACGTCACTTCACTATTTCAGTTTATTAGTCTATCAACTTTATTGTACATATAATTAACTTCAAAGTCAACCAATTCAACGTTAGTCGTAATCAAACACGTGACACACGACACAAGTAACGAACAGTCGTTCAAAGTTCAATTTCAATGTTCCGGGTTAATTTAGCACAAAATTACAAACACAGGAACGAACGCTGCCTCTTCTCGAGTCATAAAGCTCAGCGTTCCACACGACAAGCTAAAATTCCTTCGTGCAATATTAACAGACCACACAACCAAATTAAATAGAGCAAAATGCACTTCAAGATGCAATCACTATACAAATTGACGTAAATTACTTGCAAAAGAAGTTACTTTAATCACTCAAATTCAATACAAGCCACTTTTCACGAAACGTACAAAATAGACAAACCAAATTCGAGGCGGTCTACACGAAAACCAAGTATTCAATAGTAAATTTGGCGCGCACAACCACCACCCAGCGGTCGCAAACAATACAACTCCTCGACTGCGCCGAGGCGGTCAAGCTACTGTCCTAGCCCACGCGGCAGAAAAACGGGAAGCGGCAACTGCCCCCTCCCCCCCTCCGGCGGTGTTTACCTCACCTCGCTACCATCGGGTGATGAGCCGAGTCTAACGCGATTGGATGCAACTTCACATGACCATATTTGGGCCTAAACATATGTTATTAGTAAAATCTAAATTAAATAATAGATAGAGTAAATACACAGGGGGTCATTGTAGAAGCGTGCTCGTCGCGACCCCTGCCAGCCCTTTTCAGGGCTGCAATTCTACACAGCTGCGCACCCATGCCAACGAGGGTTAGGGCGTCCCCCCAAGGCGACGCACACCAGCTAGTCCCCGTTGGTGTGGAATGCAGCGCGCAAAGCGGCGATGGGACCGCCACCTGTCACGCACAGCCCGACACGGCGGAAGGTGGAGAACAGAGTGCAGAGTTGGCACGTGGAATGTTAGAGGAGGCATGAGAGATAACACGAATGAGTTGATCGAAATAATGAAAGAAAGAGAATTAGATGTCGTGTGTATGTCGGAGACCAAACGGAAGGGCAGTGGTACTGAAGAGCTCCTTGACGGGGCGTTAGCTCTATGGTCCGGAGTCCCGGAGAGCGAGAGCGCCTGTCAGGGAGTGGGGGTGCTGCTGTCGTCTCGGTTGGTCGATGTTATGACTGAATATAAGGTTGTGAACTCAAGACTTCTCTGGGTTCGCTTTAAATTGGGACTGACGAAGTTATTTCTTTTGGCTGTTTATGCGCCGGTAGCTTCGTCGTCCAGGGCTGAGCTGGAGGAGTTTTGGGGGAATGTAAGAGAAGTTCTAGATTTGGCTAGGGGAAACGAAAGAATTGTTGTATGTGGTGATTTGAATGGATGGGTTGGTACCGCTCGACCAGGGTACGAGTCGGTGCTTGGAAAATTTGGCAATAAAAGGGTTAATGATGCTGGCAAGCTTATACTGGCGGTATGCAAGGAAAAGGGTCTTCTTGTGACAAACACTATGTTTAATCACAAGAAAATCCATATGTATATTAGAGAAAGAAAGAATGAGAGAAGTATGATCGATTTGTTCCTGGTGGATGACCGACTGCGAAAACAGGTGATGGATACGCGAGTGTGCAGGGGTGCTGACCTGGGAACGGATCACTATCTAGTGATTACTAGATTTAGGGGTCTGTTCGCAGGTTGGCGCTACCGGACGGCAGTAACAGAACCACAGTCGGTCTATCGCATCCGAAGCTGGAAGCTTCAGGAAGCGGATACTAGGGACAAATATCATGCGAGGGTAGCCGAAAAGCTTGACACCATCGATGGCAGAAAAGAATGTGTGAAAAGAACATGGCAGAACCTTAGGGATGGAATGGTAAGTGCAGCGGAAGAAGTGTGTGGAACAATAAAAAGAGGCAGTAGTAAAAGAAGAGATGCAGTGTGGAATGATGAAGTGAAAGAAGCTGTAAAGAAGAAGAAGAAAGCATGGTTAGAATACTTGGCCTCTAGTAATGATAAGGATATGAGAGAGAAGATGAAAGAAAGATATAAGCTGCAGAAAGTTCACACGAATGCATTGATTGAGGAAGTGCGTGAAAGGTGTAGAATGGAAGCGGACGAAAGGTTGTCGCACAACTTTAAGGAGAACTCCAAACTCTTCTGGAAAGAGGTGGGAAGAACCCGAAGTGGTGTGACGGCCTTAAGAATGAACAGTGCGTTCGAGAACTAATGACGTCCTCACAGAAAAATCGGACGTCATGCAGCGATGGAGCGAATTTTATAGAGAAATGTACGCGTGTGATGATCTTAGTGAGGGATCCGGAGATGACGCCGTGACTGGTACGCCTCGATGACACTGAGGTCATCAGTATGAAAAAGATTGAACGTGCGATTCGAAGTTTGAAATGTGGTAAGGCTGCGGGACTAGACAGAGTTACTACTGAAATGGTCAAGTATGGTGGGCCTCGCGTCTGGGACAGCTTTTACCTGCTGTGCAATTTGTGCTGGCGGACGGGGTATGTCACAGATAATTGGCGATCCGCAGTCATTGTGCCTTTATAAAAAGGTAAAGGTTCACATTTTGACTGCGGGTACTATCGGGCGATCAGCTTGACCAGTTTAGCAAGTAAAGTTTACTCGAAGGTTTTGACACGTAGGATGCAAGAGAAATCGGAAAGATTTCTACGGGAGGCACAATGCGGATTTAGACCTGGAAGAGGATGCACGGATCAAATGTTTTCTCTCCGCATGATCACGGAAAAGCTTCTGGCTGCTAACCAGAAGATTTTCTGTGCTTTTGTGGATCTTGAGAAAGCATTTGATAAGGTTGTAAGGAAGAGAAGGTGGGAACTGTTGCCGGGGTACGGTGTGGATGGTCGATTGCTAAGGGCTGTGCGTCACTTTATTGTGACTGTAAAGCCTGTGTGCGGGTAGGGCATGACCTGTCACCCATGTTTAGCGTCCAAACGGGCGTAAACAGGGTTGTGTCATGTCTTCCTGGCTGTTCATACTGTATCTCGACAGCTGTTTACAGAAGCTGAAAGATAACTGTTTGGGTGTGAAATTGGGTGACATAAAAGTAAATTGTCTGCTGTATGCTGATAATGCAGTGCTTATTGCACCATCAGAGGCAGAACTGCAGGCATTAGTCACGTGTATGAAAGAGGAATGTGAAATTAGAGGTCTCCGTTTGAATGCTAATAAAACTAAGGTTCTGGTATTTGAAAGGGACGAAGAGAGAACGCAGTGTGAAATATGGGTAAATCAGGAATGTCTAGAACAGGTAAATGAAATTGTATACTTGGGGAGTGCTTTTAGCCGGGATGGAAGATGTGATTTAGATGTGGACAGGCGTGTCGCTGCCGGGAACAAAGTCAATGGTGCCCTGACTGCGTTAGTCAAAAGGCAAGGCGTAGTGAAGAGTGCACGCCTTGCAATACATAACGCAGTGTTGGTACCGACTTTGTTATATGGTAGCGAAACCTGGGTATGCCAGAAGAAGCATAAAAGCAAGTTGAATGCAGTGCAGATGCGATCTCTTCGTAGAATGTGTGTAGATTCGCAATATGGCAGGTTTGAAAGATGACCTTATCACAAAAATTGATAAGGGCGTGCTTCGATGGTTTGGGCACGTTGAGCGAATGAGTGAAGACCGAATGGTGAAGAAAATATATAGCGCGAAAGTTAATATTAAAAGATGTCGAGGTAGACCGAGACTAACTTTCGAAGACCATGTGAGCAAATTGCTCGAAGAGGGGAGGGTCAAGAGTACTCGGATACCTAACACGTGCATGTATGAAGAAGATAATGAATCTGAAAGAAGCGAAAGAGGTATGTAAGGATCGTGACACTTGGCGATCTGTTCTCTCTGGCTACCCCGTCAGGGATTGTGCGTGAAGATAAGTAAGTAAGTAAGTAAATACACAAAAGAAGTTTTTGTGTATGTTAAAAGAAAATTAGCACCAATGGGTCGAGGAATTTAAGAAAGCTTCTCTATTTGATGTAGCTTCATCGGCTTAGAAGAGCGGTTCATTTTACAGAATTTAGATATAAATACCTTATGCATTCAGTAAGTTGCTCCATAAACTTGGCAATACCAAATGGCATCAAACATGGATCCTGAATTTATGCCAGTCATAGTAGATAGATAGTGCATATATTTATGTGTAAATAAGTAGTTCTTACTTGTACTAGAAGCAAATATACAGTTTGCATAAGTATTGTAACTTAATTAAGTCAATTTTACTTGTGTAATAGTTATATCCTTGTTGATCAGTTGCTTCATTATGTCGTGCTCAACAGAGCGAGACAGTATTTCATGCCGGCACATCGCTTGCAACTTTACAAAGCGCAAGTTCGGCCCCACATGGAATACTGTTCTCATCTCTGGGCCGGGGCACCCCAGTGCCAGCTCCTTCCACTCGACCGCATCCAGCGCAGAGCGGTTCGAATCGTCGACGACCGAGTTCTTTCTGATCGGCTCGATACACTGGCACTGCGTAGAGATGTTGCATCTCTTTGCGTATTTTATCGCATCTATCACGGGGAGTGCTCTGAGGAATTGTTCGGACTAATTCCAGCCGCTCAATTTCACCATCGCACATCGCGTCAAAACTCGCGTTACCATCCATACCATCTGGATGATTGGCGGTCCACCACTGTGCGATTTAAAAGAAGTTTTCTCCCTCGCACGACTTCCTTGTGGAATCAATTACTACCAGCTAATTTTCCGGACCGATACGACTTAGGAACCTTCAAGAAAAGAGCTTACACCTTTCTAAAAGGCCGGCAACGCATCTGCAATTCCCCTGGTGTTGCGGTTGTTCATGGGCGGCGGTAGTCACTTACCATCAGGTGAGCCGCATGCTCGTTTGCCACGTATTCCATAAAAAAAAAAGACCGCTGCGTTGTTAACTCTGCAGAAAGGAATATTATTTTGTCATTTACTATCAGATAAATATAAAAATAATATCCTTTTTCCCTACATGGAACCAGTGAAAATAAGAAATCAGACAACTTTTACATAGTCAAATATTGTTGATGTAAATCCATAATTAATACTTTAGTATTTGATCGTCTGGAGCTGATTAATGTTGTATATTTTATAATAATTTCTTGATTATTTAACATACAGGCAGAGGCAACAATATACTATCAGAAATATGGAAATATAGTTTGTTTACATTGAAGTATATATATACAGGGTATTTTTGAAACGCTCCCGAAAACAAAGACAGATGATAGAAGATACTACACCTTAGCACATGGGTCACAAATAAATTTGATCCCGACGAAAAAAAAATCATCTTTTCACAACGTTTTATTAACTTTATTCACGCTCCATCATGTTAGTACATCTAAATGAAACGATAATTTCATAAAAAAAATCATGAAAATACTTAAACAGAAAACCATCAATGGAATTACTGAATTACAATCAGCTGATTAAGGGTCAATGTACGTGAGAATGCAGAATTCGCAGAGGCCGCGCGCCCACTAGCCTAATGTGCCATACCATATCACAATACCTAATAATTTACAAGCCGGCACACGTAGCGCCTGGATTAGGTGCACTCAGCGCCTGGAACAAGCAGTCGCAGCGCCCAAAGGTAGCGCGGGCACTAGCAGGTGGAGGTGCAGGCGACGACTCCAGATGAAAGTATAGGCTTGTTTTTAACAGTGGTAGAGCCACGCGGCAGCTTTTGCTGTCGCACGGATGGGCCGGCTCGAACCGGGGTGGTACCACGACCTCACAGAAAACCAACGTGAAGTAGAGGTTTACCTCTGCGTTTCGCTTGGTGAGTGCAGGTGGCCGGAGGCCCTTTTTACTGGAAATGAGGCATTCCATCTTAGTCCTCACGGGTGGCAACGCATCTGCATTTTGATTCGCAAACGAGGATAGATGTAGATGTCTATGGGCCGCAGCAACCACTTACCATCAGGTGAACTGTGTGCTCGTTTGTCACCCTTATTCTATATAAAAAAAAAAAGGATCCCGGAGTAGTGCGGCCCCGCGCTTGAAGTAGACTACGCCGACGACTTCAGATGTAGATAGAGGCTTGCAGGATCCCGGAGCAGTGCGGCCCCGCGCTTGAAGTAGACTACGCCGACGACTTCAGATGTAGATGGAGGCTTGCAGGATCCCGGAGCAGTGCGGCCCCGCGCTTGAAGTAGACTACGCCGACGACTTCAGATGTAGATGGAGGCTTGCAGGATCCCGGGGCAGTGCGGCCCCGGGATAAGGCCTTTAGTAGATGCTTCTCGTTTGAAAACTGAAGCGAGACTTCAGTATTCACCGAAAGTTCGGCTTTTATATCTTTTTAGAGAGAACGGGAAATTATTTAAATTAAAAGGAATTTTTTTGTAAATAACCCAAAGTAAAAGAGTATTTATGTGGAAATATCGAGATAAAACATCAAACCGGTAACGAATTTGAATAAAAATTGCCATGACAACCAAATAAATAACAATTGTCAAATATGTAAATTATTGGTTTTAGGCTTGTTATTAAGAATTGGCAAGTTTTATGTAAGAAATGAGATATTATTTATATAGGAAAAAAAATAACGCAACAGCGCGCACGAAACCCGAAGTTACGGAGAACTAAATAAAAGATCGAAAAAAGGTAAGACTCCATTGACAGCGATTTAGAAAGTACTGATAGCATGAAAATACGAAGTGAAAATGATTTGTTATTGTGTAAAAACGTTACAGGATCCTATGGAAATAAAGGTGATGCAAAATATGAATGCAGAAAATCAAAAACAGAATGGAAAAATTGTGTAAAATGATATGTAAGTAGCATAACACTATATTTTCCCCCCGACCCTGGAAAATTTTTGACTCAGCAAAAAATTTGACATGTACATTCTAAAATAAACCATAAAAACACAGCTTTGCAGAAACAGACATCAACAGGCAAAATCAGATATACTATCTCTTACATTCATCATCTGCATTCAGGTAAGGGTGGAGTTCACATTCAATCACTACCACTCTAAAAGTGTGTTTTCGAAACGACGTTCAGGCTTATTTAAGGAGTAGTCATCCGCGGTCTTTGATGTATTTAGGCAACAACTTTTTAATTTATATAAGCACCCAGCCATCATATTAAACATATTAAAACAAAGTCTTGACAGCGCGCCTGTCTATCTGTCTGTTCCACTATTAATAGACTACTTTAGAAATGATTACAGTAATAAATGCAGTGGTATTTTACTTTGTGTTTTTATCCTTATACAATCAGATTAAAACATCTTTCTTACTATTGGGTTGTTCGAAAAGTCATTTCGTTTTTTCCCGACAGAGGATTTAATTATATTCTTTTGCACCCAACTTCACATTTAAGCCGTATAATTTTTATATGATTTGAGAGCTCATATAGCAAGGCTTGTGTGTGAAAAATTCCAATTAATTCTAGGCAGTAGTTTTTGGTTGGTGCCCTTTTAAATATGGAGAGCGATAAGCAGCATTTTCGACATATCTTACTGTTTTACTACAGGAAGGGTAAAAATGCTGTTCAAGCCAGAAAAAAATTGACTGATGTGTATGGAGAAGGTGTGTTGACAATACGCCAGTGCCAGAACTGGTTCGCTAAATTTCGATCCGGCAATTTTGATGCCGAAGATGCACCACGTTCGGGAAGGCCGGTTCAAGCTGATAAAGACGCGATAAAGGCATTAGTTGATGTGAATCGGCGAATAACAACACGTGAGATCGGATTGAGGTTAAATTTATCAAATTCAACAGTTTATGACCACTTGAAAGGCCTGGGATTATCCTCGAAGCTCGATGTATGGGTTCCTCATGTTCTCACAGAGAGAAATGGGTCATGGAGAAAAAAAAATGAACTGGCTCAAACTATTTCCAAAGCCGATATTCACCAAAAAAAGGTGATGCTGTCTGTTTGGTGGGATTTTAAAGGAATCGTTTTTTTTTTGAGCTTTTACCGGATAACACAACGATTAATTCGGAAATCTACTGTCATCAGCTATCATCATCAGCAACAGGAAAGGTGTAGTGTTTCACCAAGACAACGCGAGACCTCACACAAGTTTGGTCACTCGCCAAAAGCTTTTACAGCTTGAATGGGATGCAATGCTATACCCACCATATTCTCCAGACCTGGCACCATCGGATTATTATTTGTTCCGGTCACTCCAAAATTTTTTAGACGGTAAAACCTTCACCTCAAATGAGGAGGTCAAAAACCTCCTCGATCAGTTTTTTGCCAGCAAAGGCCAAAAATTTTATGAGCGTGGAATTATGCTACTACCAGAAAGATGGCAAAAGGTGTTGGACCAGAACGGTCAATATATAATTTAATAAAGTATTTGTTTATTATACGAAAACTGTCTTTCATTTCCACAAAAAAAAAACGAAATGACTTTCCGAACAAACAATATAGCATGTAAAGGTAATATTATAAATGGACATATTATATATTATTCATTTTGGCTTTAATCATATTTATTTAATTACTGTAATGGGGTTTGTGATGTATATTCACTAATCAATCAATACATGTAAAAAATAGTCTCCACACCGCGTTTGTTTGTCGGTGCACTATTTTTTGCCGGAACTATTAAAAGGATTTTCCATCAGTCTAAAGGTACCTATAAATACTGAATGTACCTGAAACTCTGTTTTATGCTATTAATTATTTAGCTGTTCTATTCTATTCTCTAGTCTCAGAAGAGCTAGAACCCAGAGATGTAAAGCCAGATTAAAAATAAAAAAAAAGAAGTAAGAAAATAAGTTTATTTAGTAATACATTTTAGAAATTTGCTAACCATAATAACATATTATGATAATTGGTTACTAAAAAGGTGCCCAACTCAGCATCTCAGCATAGTCTTGGTACTTACAAAGTACTTCGACACTGATCTTCCGTGGGTGCCAATAAAATTTAACAAAAACAAGACTTAACAATAAGTAATAAAACATACTAATGTACTTCTAATAAATTAATAAAATAAAAATAGCAATTACTTAAATAAAATTAAAAAGAAACGAATAAACGGAGTAGAAAAGTATGTAAGACACAGTAAATAATTTGTAATAAGCATATGGGGCCGCCCAGGACACAACAGTTAGAACGAGCTTGTTTTGTCAACTGAGGCCTTAGCGTAAGGACTCAGTAGAGAGCGATAGACGGAGAGTATTGCGTAGTGAAGTGTGGGTGGTGTATATTTTGGTTGGTTGGTTATAACGCTATCTATTGGACGCGATAAGATTTTTTCTAGAGTATAGGAAAATCATCTAATACAATACGCACACGATGAAATGTGGTGACGGATTCACTCACGCCGCTGTCGCCATACGACGCCACTCAGGACATTTTTTAAGAATGCATTTGTCATGCACACACGCTTCTCGTTCAGTTTTATACTTATGCTATCGTAGGCGGCTGTTTCATGTTTATAAAGTATCTTGGCAAACAAGCATACGGCTTACTTGCTAGCAGGGGCGTAGCTACCGTGTTACAGACGTATCAGCCGTATCAAAGATATGGGGCCCCCGGGCTACAGGGACGCTTAAAAAGACCCTCAGTTCAGTTCAGTTTGGTTTCTTTTTAGGTTATTATCACAATAATTCATATTTTAATTTTTAATTTCACAGTATTTCCGCTAGATGCGATAAAACTAATATTAATTTTGTAATCTATAGATTATAAGGATAAATCGACATACATTTCATTAAGTGTACCTAAAATTTGTAGTGGGCCCATTCTCCATACAAAAAGAAATTGTCTCCTTTTAACTTTGTGAGCTAAATCTGAGCTACTAGTAATTAGAATTTTGGTGTTTAGTGTTTTTACAGACGAACACACATGCTAGCTAATATAAAATAACTAATATTAACATAAAAAATCTCTAAGAATTACTTCACAGGAAAAGTTATAGGTATAACCGTCCAAAATTTAAAAAAAACTGAAAATATAACAAAAAAATTCATATCTCGAAAACTACAAAAAATCGCGGAACATACATGGGGTCCAATCGATAGGTATTGATGTCCCAAGACCACAGACCTTCGCTGGTACAGGTTTCATGGGACATCCTGTATACTAATACGGCCTTAATCCGGCCAGCGACGATAAGCGTGAGTGCTACACAGACACGCGGCGACAAGACAAGCTGCGCCACATAAGTACACACGCGATCGAACGTTTTTTTTTTTAAACGTTACCTCCTAACTAGAATTTTCTCCTGTATCGTGGAGCATTACATAAATTATTTGTAGGCCGAACCCGGGACAATTATTTTAGGCCATATAATACCGTGCGGGATATGAACATGCGGCCCTCAGCGATGCAACTACGAGGGTAACACTGAAAGTTCTTAAAAAATTAAAAACTGAACAAACTAGCAAGTTATTAGTTTTATTATATTGTTGCGCGCCACTATTAATGTCTTGTACGTGGCAACACTAGTTACCACTAGCGCCCTCTAGTGTCGAGTAGCAGAACTAGGAGAGTCAAGATCCTTCTAGAAATTTCGGGACTGATATGTACTCGAATATTCTTGATGTCGCTGCAGTAGAAGGTTCTGGAAACTATCTGAAGCCCATAAGGCCGGTATAAACCACGACCGAGTCAGTATTAAATTGGCGATATAAGCGAATACTTCGAAGCGAAATAACTGCGAACTAAAGTGATCAGTAGTACAATTGTGTTTTATTATTAGTGTGGTTTTAAATTGTAATTAATGTTCTGTAATTAAAGTGTCAATTTTGGTAATTCACTCGGCAGTTTTAGTTGTCTCGAACCCCAAGCTCGTAACAATTGGTGTCAGAAGTGGAATCAAATCATGCCGATTTTACCGAAGGACGACATGGAGGGTATCCGTACCGAAGTCTACGCCAGCTGGAGACGGACTAGAGACGATTTGGTAATGCAACGCCACAAATGTCGGAGAGCTAGCTGCTGACCACTGAGGCCGGCCCGTCAGCAGCTCCTGCATCTGATGATGATGCTGCAGGAACAGGCCCGCTGACAGGAGGAACAGGCCCGCCTACAGGAGGAACAGGCCCGTCGGTTGGAAGAGCAGCTCCAGCGCCGACAGGGGGAACAGGCTTGACAACAGGAGGAACAGGGCCGTCGGTTGGAAGAGCAGCTCAAACGCGATAAGGAAGAGCAGATACTTCTCATGAAGGACCTTCACGCTACCTTCGAGAAAGAGATAAGGGAGGTGAAGGATAAGGTTGCTCAATAGGACAACCGCCTGTCGGAAGCTGAAACCCGAATCGATCAAGTGTACAATCGGGTTGACAACGTGATGGCTGACGTGAAGAAAACGCTGGACGACCTCAAAATTGGGGATGGAGTTACAGCTCCCGTGGTAGCTACACCTTTGCTACGTGAATTCAAAGTGCCGCCATTCGACGGGACTTCTTCCTGGTCGGCCTACAAAATCCAGGCTGTCAGAAGGCGAACGACTGGATTGAAAGTCAGGCCATGACTGCTCTAACCCTAGGCCTGCGCAACCAGGCCTTAACTGTTCTGGAAGATCTCGGTAAGGAAGTGACTTAGGAGCAGCTCCTTGAGGCATTGGAGGCGAGATATGGCGACGCTCACCTGGAACACGTCTTTCGTGCACAGCTCAAAGATCGCATGCAACGCAGTAACGAAAACCTGCAGCAGCGGGCCCTTGAGGTGGAGAAGCTGGTTCGAAAAGCATACCAGTTAGCACCTGCGCTCATTGTAGGGAACCTGATGCAGATATTCATCGACGGCATCCGCGACCTTGAAGTCAGAGCTGCTGTGAGGCTCGGGCACAAAGAGACGCTTAAGGACGCCTTGACCCATGCACTGGATGTGGAAGCCGTGCGGCAGGATCATCATTCCCATCGCGTCAGGGAGGTTGCAGCAGCTACAGTTCGGGACCGCAATAACGGCTCCAGCCCTAGGTGCTACGGCTGTGGGGATAGGGGCCATCTTCGATCCAGCTGCCCTAAGCGAACTGTAGAAAGGGAAGGTGATCGATCTCGAGAGGGTAGTGCGGCTAATAGCACCACCCAGCAGCAGGGAAACGAATAAAAGCCAGGACTGCGGGGCGGGTGCTGGCTGATGTTAAGAAAGCCCCAAGAATTTCGATTTCACAAACCCATGATGGGAACAGCCTAATCAGCAAGGGCGAGGTCAACGGAACGCCATGTAAACTGACCATAGACACTGGAGCCTGTCGCACGGTTGTCAGTTCCCAACTTATAAGTCAGTTCATTGGGGACTCCGCATACAACCGAGAACGCATTAATTTGGTGACAGCCACCGGTCGGCGCATACCCGTCCGTGGAGAGAAGGAGATGGAGTTGAAGCTAGGCAACATGATCTACCTGCATAATGTCATCGTGGCTGATATAATGGACGACTGCATCCTGGGCCTAGCCTTCATGAGGAAGAATTGTTGTGAGATCGACGTTAAGCAAGGTGTTTTGAAATGTGGACAAGAGGAACTTTTCGTAGAAGGGGCGTTCCCAGGGAATGTGTACAGCCTTAAGAAGATTGTTCTTCGATCGGAAACGATTGTGCCGGTTAGACTTCCTCGGAATCCTGGGCAAACTCTTCGTTGTGTACTCGTGGAAAGGGTAGACAATGACCTTCCATGGAAAGTGGCTCGAACCTTGGTCAGAACCGTCGACATCTCAGGAGTTTGTGTGCAGAAGCTTTGTGATCAGGAACAAATTATAGAAAAAGGCACATTGATTGGTACTAGTGAGGAAGTGGATTGGTTGCGTTGGTGCCAATATCTATCGACTGGGACCCCCAGCAAGGATGGACAAACGAGAGTGACCACACTTTTAGAAGACTGTCGCAGCGTTCTCTCCCCGAATGAAATGATCAAGGCGAAGAAATTGTTATTCAAGTGCGCCGATGTTTCCTCGTCAAACGAAGCTGACATAGGAAATACTGGCTTAGTTCAACACAAAATAAATACAGGAGAAGAATTGCCTATCCGTCAGCGGCCAAGAAGATTGCCTGTAGCACGTGAAAAGGAAGTGGAAATCATGATCGAGGGAATGGTGAAGGATGGTGTTATTGAACCTTCATCTAGTCCATGGTGTTCACCTGTGGTGCTGGTAAAGAAGAAGGACGGCAGCATGCGGTCTTGTGTTGACTACCGCCAAATGAACGACGTTACGAAGAAGGACAGCTATCCCTTGCCAAGAATTCATGACACGCTAGACATGCTTACAGGCGTAAAGCGGTTTAGTACGCTGGACCTGAAAAGTGGCTACTGGCAGGTTGAAATTGACCCTAAGGACAAGGAGAAAGGCATTCTCCACAGGAAAGGGTCTGTGGCAATTTAAAGTCATGCCGTTTGCATTGTGCAATGCTCCAGCAACGTTTGAAAGGTTGATGGAGCTTGTACTTACCGGGCTAATGGGAGATGCCTGTCTGGTCTACTTGGATGACATAATCGTCGTAGGCCGTACGTTTGAGGAACACCTTCAAAACCTGGAACGCGTGCTCATGAGGATCCAGAGTGCCAACCTCAAGTTGAGTCCGAAGAAGTGCTCACTATTCAAACGGCAAGTTAGCTTTTTGGGGTATGTAGTGTCGGAAGAAGGTATCCGCACAGATCCAGAGAAAATTGCCAAGACAAGACACAGGTTAGAGCATTTTTGGGTCGTGCTCTTATTATCGGCGATTTGTGAAGAACTTTGCAGATATAGCCAAACTTTTGCACAAGCTAACTGAGAAGAAGCGACATTTCTGCTGGGATGAAAGTTGCGATATTGCATTCCAGGAGCTCAAGAACCATCCGTGCAAAACACCTATTTTGGGGTACCCTGATGCGGGCTAGGAATTTAAAGTTGACACAGACGCAAGTGATATAGGACTTGGCGGTGTGTTGTCTCAACGGAATGGTGATCAAGAGATTGTGATAGTGTACTTCAGCAAGTCGTTGTCAAAGCCGGAAAGGAACTATTGTCACAAGACGGGAATTGCTTGCTGTGGTAAAGTCCTTGCAGCATTTTAGCAAATATCTTCTGGGGCGGAAATTCCACTTTCGAACTGACCATGCTGCACTGAAATGGCTATTGCAGTTTAAAAATCCGGAAGGACAAGTTGCCAGATGGATTGAACTACTGCAGGAATACGACTTTGTGATCGAACATCACAGCGGGAAATCTCATGGTAATGCAGATGCATTGTCAAGATGACCTTGCCCTGAAGATTGCAAGCATTGTACTAGGCAAGAGGGTAAGGAAGTGGTATCTGTGAGGATACTCAGGACAGACCAGCAAAGCAATGAGTGAATGGACAGCCTACAACATGCACAGCAGGAAGATTCAGACATTAAGCCGATTATGGAATGGATGAAGGCCAGTGCTCCTAAGCCCAAGTGGAGCGACGTCTCAGCGATGAGTTCGACCACGAAAAGCTATTGGGCCCAATGGGACAGCTTGCTGATTCAGGATGGAGTCCTGTGCCGTAAATGGGAAAATGGAAAATCGGGGAGACAGTTGTCATTTGAAATGGTTCTCCCTAAGGCTAAAGTAGCGGATGTTCTACAGCTGTACAATAGTGGTTCTTCAGGAGGCCACCTGGGAGTTAAACGAACTCTACTGAAGATCCGAGAACGGTTTTACTGGGTCCACTGTAGTGACGATGTCGAGGACTGGTGCCGCAAATGTACAAGTTGTGAGGCTGTAAAGGGACCTCAAACTCATAGTAGAGGCGCATTGAAATTGTACGATGTTAGTGCACCATGGGAGAATAGAATAGAATAGAATAGAATAATTTTTTATTCAATATAGATCACATTTGTAATACTTATTGAAAGTCATTTTTTACTTTACCACTGGTTCGAAAAAAAAACCTCTGTCCTGGGAAGAACCAGCAAGAAACCCAGCGGGACTTTTTTTTTAAAGCAAATTTTACAATAATGGTTGTACTAACTATATAAGTACAAAATTTATTTTAGAAACAGCTTGGAAGCGATCACCTCATTCCCAGGGGTTATTATCAACCATGTATTCATTTATACTATAATAACCCTTTTTATACAGTTTCAACTTAACAAAACATTTAAACTTGCTAATGGAGAGAGCCTGTACACTTTCCGGGACCTTGTTGTAATAGCGTATACATTGCCCCAAGAATGAATTACTGACTCTGTGGAGTCGAGAAACTGGTATCACTAGCTTGTGTTTGTTCCTAGTGTTTACAGAATGCACATCACTTTTTTTACTAAAACTACCTTTGTTTTTATGAACATACATTAAATTTTCATAAATATACTGAGAGGCCAAAGTTAATATATTTATTTCTTTAAATTTATCTCTAAGAGACTCTCTCAGTTTTAGGTTGTAAATAGCTCTAATGGCCCTCTTCTGTAAAACAAAAATAGTTTCTGAATCAGCCGCATGTCCCCATAGCAAAATCCCATAAGACATTATGCTATGGAAATAACTGAAATAAACTAATCTAGCTGTCTCGACACTAGTGAGACCTCTAATTTTTTTTACAGCATAGGCTGCAGAACTTAGTCTGCTTGCTAGTTTGGATATATGGGGGCCCCACTGAAGCTTTGCGTCGAGAGTGATGCCAAGAAAAACAGTGGATTCAACAGGGCTCAGTTCTTCCCCATTTAAAAACACATTGGTACTCAGATTTCTAACATTCGTAGTTGTAAATTTAATACATTTAGTTTTATTTCCGTTTAAATGTAAATTATTAACGTTAAACCAATGCACTAATTTTGATATAGCATTATTCACTTCGTCACATTTAAATGATTTACGTTTAAGTTTAAAAATCAAAGAAGTATCATCAGCAAACAATACTATATCATGATTATCCTCTACAATAGAAGGTAAGTCATTAATATACACTAGAAACAGGAATGGGCCGAGAATTGAGCCCTGAGGGACACCCATTAGTACAGGTGAGCCGGAAGAACTTTTACCATTAATAATAACTTTCTGCATTCTATTACTTAAATATGAAATTATAAGTTTAAGCGCTGTGTTCTTGACACCATAGTACTGTAGCTTCTTGTAGGATAGCCATTGACGTTATGGGGCCGTTTCCGGAAAGTGAAAGTGGTAACAAGTATTTCATAGTTGTAATGGATTACTTCACTAAGTGGCCAGAAGTCTCCGCCATTCCAAATCAAGAAGCTTCAACAGTTGCAGATAAAAGAGTTCATGAAGTCTTCTGTCGTTTTGGCGTACCATTAGAGATTCACAGCAATCAAGGAAGGAATTTTGAGTCTCAAATATTCCAGGAAACTTGCCGAGTTATGGGTACTCATAAAACAAGAACAACTTCTTACCACCCACAATCTGATGGAATGGTAGAACGATTTAATCAGACATTGGAAAGGTACCTGGCAAAAGTTGTGGAAAAACGGCAACGAGACTGGTACAGGCACATACAACCGTTTTTGTTGTCATACCGAAGCACTGTTCACGAAAGTACATCAGTGACGCCAGCTTTCGCAAACTTTGGGAGAGAATTACGGCTACCTGCAGACCTGATCACCGGAATACCACCTGATGCCCCACGCAGTATAACCGATTATGCAAATGACTTGCGGAACAAAATTAATGACATTTATGAGTACGTCAGACAGTCGGGCCAGCAAACGTCTGAGAAGATGAAAACACAGTATGACCGCAAAATGAACAACAAAGGGTTTGACGAAGGTTCACTAGTGGTTACACAATCCAGTTCGCAGCAAAGGGAAATCTCCTAAGCTTCAAGCTAAATGGGACGGACCGTACCGGATATGTGACAAGGATCAATGACGTAACCTACCGGATACAGAAAGGTGCCAGAGGTACTCCTAAGATCGTCCATGTGGATCGGCTGGCGCGTTATTATGGGACCAATAATGCTCGGGACGAGCATGTCTTAGGACATGTTGCGCGCTACTATTAATGTCTTGTACATGACAACACTAGTTACCACTAGCGCCCTCTAGTGTCGAGTAGCAGAACTATGAGAGTCAAGATCCTTCTAGAAATTTCGGGACCGATATGTACTCGAACAT
Source organism: Parnassius glacialis (assembly GCA_033319125.1). Classification (NCBI taxonomy): domain Eukaryota; kingdom Metazoa; phylum Arthropoda; class Insecta; order Lepidoptera; family Papilionidae; genus Parnassius; species Parnassius glacialis. The sequence goes on from JAVANC010000011.1 coordinate 3,766,816, forward strand.
TCTAGATGTCGCTATAGTAGAAGGTTCTGGAAACTATCTGAGGCCCTATATAAGGCCGGTATAGACCACCACCGAGTATTGAATTTGCGATATAAGCGAATACTTCAAAGCGAAATAACTGCGAACTAAAGTGATCAGTAGTACAATTGTGTTTTATTATTAGTGTGGTTTTAAATTGTAATTAGTGTTCTGTAATTAAACTGTCAATTTTGGTAATTCACTCGGCAGTTTTAGTTGTCTCGAACCCAAAACTCGCAACAATATCTTTTCAAAATAGTGTCCATTTACATAAATACATCGCTGCATTCGATGGAAACACTCAGAAAAGCACTTTGCCCACTCGTCCTTAGGAGTCTCTTCGACGGCATTTTGAAACGCAACCACTGTTTCCTCGGCGTCCATAAAACGTTTTCCTCGAAGTTTTTCTTTTATTTTCGGAAATAAATAAAAATCGCAAGGTGCGAGGTCGGGGCTATTGAAAAAAAAAATTGAAAAAAATTTATTGCAACAAAAAACAATTTATACATATCAATGTGGCCCTATCTCCTGTAAAAGGTTAACCTGAGTAACAGGAGATAGTTCCTTCCAGTATTTAGCAAACTTTTGTTGAATAAAACACAAAAAAAATATACATATAGACACATGTTTCTAAATCTGCGCACGCGCGCCCTGTGTGTGTGTGTGTGTGTGTGTGTGTGTGTGTGTGTGTGTGTGTGTGTGTGTGTCAGTGTGTGTGTTTGCATGTGTGAGAGACAGAGAGAGTGAGTGTGTGTGCGTACATGATTTTAATTTTATTAAATTTGTATGAATGTTATGATTGCCTGAATTAATTATGATTTACAAATTAGAGGTTAATAGACATTCAGTAGCTTCATAGTCACAAGTTTTCAGCCAATTAATTATTTTACTTTTGATTTGATGGTTGTTGTAGCTCTTACTAACACAAATTTTATTAATGTACGGTCTTTACAAACCGCACATTTTTGCACTTAAGCATTTTTACCATATTGTATCATTTTTCATTCTCATCCATTCAGTACGCAATCATTCGCCGTCGCGCATTGTACTCACTATCAATAATATCAGAATAAATTACATAATCAGTTCAAGTCCTTATCATTTTTATCAACTTCTAAGATTGTACAGCACACCAGCTCGTACATCTTAATGGTCCTTCGAGCATTGATCTAGTGCCGGTAAGAGAAAAGCGGGACCACGCGGTTCGACAACGTGACTTCGTTTCGCCGTTTAGTGCTGCCCACGTATTACCGCCTACTTAGCAAAAACGCTACAAGTTATTTTTAAAAGCTATTGCGCAGTGAACAATTTTCTGCTACCGCATACATCATCACCAGCAGCAGTGATTGGTAAACATCACGCCATCACTCACGAAAAACATTTTTTGTCTTGTGTTTCTGTGTCTGAAGTGCAATAGCGAATCGGTCGAGTCGGCCTCCCACAAGCGGGTCTCACCGACGAGATTGAGAAGGCGCATATATTGCATTAGGATACCGGAGCACTTAGCAACAGCATCACCTCCGTGACTCGGAAGCATCCGTCACCGGATTATCAATCAAATCGTCCATTAATCAAATAAAAATGGAAGATTTACTATCAACTCAGCAACAACTTCTTCAAGCAATGGAGCAGTTATTCACCAACTTCAAGAAAGATGGAGCTGAAAGAAAAACCCCATCTTACATATCAAGGCGACTAGAGACTCTGGATCAGTACTGGAGAGAGTTCCAAGCCAATCATGTCAAGTTGTGTGAGTACGAGGACCAAGACTACACTTATTTCTTGGAAAATCACTTCGAAAAAGCAAAGTCATATTACACCGACTGTCGGAGAATTATTCAGCAACACCTATCTACTGATCAAGAAAAGAAGTCAGTTCTGAGACCTGCTACTCCTTTAGCCGGCGTGACTACAGATTGGCGTCCACCATCAACGGCTGCAACAGCGTCCCCATCAGGTCAGGCCAGCACCAGCCGAGTAGACAGAGGTAACCACAGCAAACTTGACGAGATGTACCGGAAACAAAAAAGCAATTTTAAAGCACTAGAACGAGCAATCAATGCCACTAATCTCGAGTTACTTACCGAAAAGTGGGAGCTCGAGGACAGCTTACGTGACTTACAACTTCGCTGGAATGCCGTGGACTCCTTACACTGGGAGATCGACAGCGAGCTTACCACAGAAGATGTGCAGTACGAAAAAACATACTACATGTTCGAAGACAGCTACAAAAAGATCAAAAAATCAATCAACAGCAAGATGTGGTCCGTATCTCATCAAAAGCATTCTACGCCAAAAATGGAAATCCCTACGTTCAGCGGCAACTATCAGCAGTGGTCATCTTTCAAAGATCTCTTCATGGAAATGATCCACAAGAATAAATTCATTTCAAATGTGCAAAAAATGCAACATTTAAAAAGCAAGGTCAAGGGAGAAGCCGAGAAACTAATACAACATCTAAATATTAGTTCAGAAAACTATGAAACATGCTGGGAAATTCTGAATCATCGGTATAACAACAAACGATTGATTTTTAGTTCTCACATGAACACGCTTTTTGGCTTGCCAACAATACAACACCAATCATCATTTGCCCTGAAAAAATTGCACGACACCACAAAAGAGTGTCTAAGTGCCGTAAAAAACTTAGGCGTGAATACATCAAGTTGGGATCCTTTGGTGGTACAATTGTTGATGCAGAAATTGGACACTGATACACACAATGACTACTTCGAATATCTTGAAGATCCGAGGGAATTGCCTACGCTATCAGGATTTCTAACTTTTTTGGAAATGCGATTCACAGCATTAGAATCGTCTCGACGCAAGCAAGAAGCGCCGCGGAGCAATCAGCAAGCTACCTATCAAGATTCCAAAAAAGCTCAATATTCCAAGGCATACCCGGGTGCATCAACTAAGGCATTTATCAATCATACAAATGTGAAGTCATTGAAATCGTTAGCAAGGAATAAATACACGTGTCCATTGTGCAATGAACAACATGGAATTTTCCACTGTAAATCGTTTCTAGGTCAGACACCAGAATTAAAACGAAAAACAGTGGCAAAATTGAATTTATGCGAAAACTGTCTCTTTGATCATAAAGGCAAGGACTGTTTTTCCGACAAAAGATGCGCGCATTGCAAATGCGGTCACAATACTTTATTGCACGAAGCATACGCATCAAATATCAACGCGAGCGAGCGAGACAGCAACAAAAGAGTTACACAGCAAAGAAACGTGACACATGTTTCACAAGAAAACGTCGCCGAAATCCTCCTGGCAACAGCCCAAATCAAGGTGCTATCAGCTGATGGAAGCTATCTGACGATGCGAGCGCTGATTGATCAAGGGTCACAAACATCACTTATAAGCGAAAATGCCGCTCAAAGACTTGGCCTTCCACGACAACGTTGCAAGGGTATTATTTTCGGGATTGGCACAAAGGAAAATAACTGCAAAGGTATCATCACTATAACAGCATCATCTATGAATTCAGAATACACATTCAATACTGACGTCATCATCATGAAAAGTTTGGTAAACAATCTACCGAACAGATCCTTTGACAAACCGTCATGGAAACGTCTTGAAGGCATACGGCTTGCTGATCCAGACTTCAATATCAGCCGTCCCATAGACATATTACTGGGTGCGAACATCTACTCGAACATCATCATGAGTGGAATCATCAGAAAAGATGAAAATCAACCGATTGTTCAGCAATCACGACTCGGTTGGATCATCTGCGGCAACCTGAAGTCTTATCAGTGTAATGTTGTTCTGCACGATTTACAAAATATTCAGAGGTTTTGGACAATCGAAGACATAGCAGACAACAAAATAACAATATCATCCGAGGATCAATACTGCTTGGAGCATTATAACAACACAACAACACGACGAGAAGACGGTCGATATGTTGTACGTCTGCCCATGAAACCAGGCTTCGAAGAAAAGCTGGGTGATTCAAAGCAGAAGGCCGTGGCACAACTTTATCAGCTGGAAAAGAAATTCGCCAAAAACGAAGACCTCGCAGCAATGTATAAAAACTTTATGCGCGAATACATTGAATTAGAACATATGCAGCAATGTACTCGTAACAGAAACACGATCCCGGCAACGAGTTGCTACCTGCCACATCATTGTGTACAGCGCGCCGAATCGCTTACAACTGCATTACGCGTCGTATTTAACGCGTCATCAAAGACGTCATCAGGCTACAGCCTAAACGACTTGATGTACAACGGACCCAATCTGCAAGCAGACTTACTATCATTGATCATAAGTTGGAGACAGTATAAGGTCGCCTTCACTGCAGACATCGAAAAAATGTTTCGAGCGATCCTCTGCAATAATAACGACAAACATCTACAAAAAATCATATGGCGTGAATCATCAAATCAGCCACTTCAAGAATACGAACTATTAACTGTGACGTACGGGACGAAAGCAGCGCCGTTCCTGGCAATGAACACAGTAAAGCAATTAGCACGCGACGAAGGACAGCATTTCCCTGAAGCAGCTAAGGTGTTGAAGAGAGACTTTTTCATGGACGATGTCTTAAGCGGTCAGCACAGCATCCCAGCTGCTCTAAAATTAAAAACAGATCTGATCAACCTACTCAGATCAGGGGGGTTTAATCTACGAAGGTGGTGCTCAAACAGCAATGAGTTACTACAAGCAGCAGGATCAGACACAGATAGCAATCATCAAATTGGGTTTGATTTCAAGCAGAAAGAATCAACAAAGACCCTGGGACTGCGCTGGAACCCTCAGAAGGACGTCTTCACCTTTGAGCTCAAAATCAACACATCAACAGACAAACCAGCCTCAAAAAGGTCACTACTTTCAGACATCTCAAAGGTTTTCGACCCGGCCGGGTGGCTCTGTCCTGTAACAACAAGATTGAAACTCTTATTCCAATCAGTCTGGAAAGAAGATTTGAAGTGGGATGACCAACTTCCACTAAGCATTGAAGAAGAGTGGTCTAAGATCAAACATGACCTCGAAGGCATCAATCAAATCCAAGTACCAAGATGGCTTCAAAGTTATGAGAACGACGACATTGAGCTACACGGGTTCTGCGATTCCTCAGAACGTGCCTACGCTTGTGTTATCTACAGCAAAATCAAGAGCAAGAAACAAGGTGAACAAGCAGTAGTTCTGATAGCAGCAAAATCAAAACTAGTTCCGACATCAAAAATCATATCATTGCCGAAATTAGAACTGTGTGCCGCTCACTTATTATCAAGACTCATGCAGACAGTCAAACACAGTCTATCAGAGCAAAACATCAAGACCTTCGGCTGGTCAGACTCAACAGCTGTGCTCGGCTGGATCCAAGGCGACATCAATCGCTGGAAGCCATTCGTCGCCAACCGTGTACAACAAATCAAAGAAATCATACCTGCGGACTGTTGGCAGTATGTCAAGTCGACTGATAATCCAGCAGACTGCGCCAGCCGTGGGGTATCAACAGCAATCCTCAAAAATCATCCCTTGTGGTGGCAAGGCCCATCATGGCTGAAAACATATCAAAAAGAAACCACCACAAAAACATACACTACGAATCAAGAAGTGAAGAAAGCAATGCAAACCAACGTCACTATTCAACGTCACAGCTCTGACGTAATCGAAGCGTTGATAAACAAACATAGCTGTATGACGCGAGTGACGCGTATACTTACCTGGGTATTGCGGGCGGTGTCGAATTCCAAACCGAAGACGCCGTATCTAACTGCACCTGAAATCAAACAAGCAAAATACATTATTATAAAGCACATACAAGAAAAGTATTTTTATGAAGAAATACTTACCATCAAGAAGCAGGGGAAAGTGAAGCGTAACAACAAACTGCTGTCCCTTAATCCATTCTTGGATAAAAACGATCTTCTAAGAGTTGGTGGCAGGATCAATAATGCAAGCATCGATGAAAACATGAAGCATCCTCTCATCGTGCCACACAGCGGACACTTCACTGAGCTCATAATCGATCAGGCACACAAGGCCACCTTCCACGGTGGAGCCCGCCTGACTCTATCGCATCTGAGACAGCATTACTGGATTATTGGCGGCAACAGGGCTGTCAAAAAACGCATCCGTGAATGTGTTGTCTGCAGAAGACACAACCCAATCAAACAGACTCAAATCATGGGAGACCTACCGTCAGCAAGATGTAACCCAACCAGGCCATTTTACCACGTTGGTACCGATTACACCGGTTTCATCGACGTGAAAGCAAACAAAGGACGAGGCATAAAAACGACGAAAGGATACGTCGCAGTTTTTGTGTGTATGGTCACTAAGGCCGTACACCTGGAAATGGTATCAGACCTCTCCTCATCAGCATTCCTCGCAGCACTCCGACGAATGGCAGCGCGCCGTGGAGCACCGCGTCACCTGTACAGCGACAACGGGACCAACTTCGTCGGCGCCTACAAACACTTACAGCAGGAATTCATCAATCTTCGACAAGCCTTGGACGATGATTTCTTCGCAGCAATATCAGACATGGAGATCGAATGGCACTTCAACGCCCCCTCGTGGCCTAGTGCAGGAGGTCTATGGGAAGCGGCGGTGAAAAGCCTAAAAATTCCACTTACGAAGAGTCATCGGAGCACAAAAGCTTACATTTGAGGAGCTATCAACATTGTTGTCACAGCTGGAAGCGTGCCTGAACTCAAGGCCACTGTGCGCCCTGAGCGAAGATCCCGAGGACATCAACTTCCTCACCCCGTCACATTTTCTGGCGAGTGGCCCCACCCTCACCATCATCGAAACCGAAAGGGACGAGCGCACACGTTGGCAACTGGTACAGAAAATCTTCTACGACATATGGAAGAGATGGCAGTCCGAGTTCCTGTGCCAATTATCAGCTAGAAGCAAGTGGCAACAGAAGCAAAGAAACATGGAAATTGGTGACGTTGTCGTCATACATGACGTCAACTTACCTCCCGGCAAGTGGGCGCTCGCTAGAGTTGTTGAACTTCACCCTGGAAAGGACGATCTGGTCCGAGTGGTGTCCCTGAAAACTAAAAACAACATTATCAAGAGGCCTATTACAAAAATATCACCACTTCTATCAGATGATTACGTTGGTAGCGAGCAAAATTCGGAATCAAGCAATAAGGAGTCTACAGCAAAAAGCACCAAAGCAAAAAGAACGCGAAGCAAAAAATCATGCAACTTCATAGCTTTAGCAATGTTGACTTTACTTACCATCATTTCACCCGTTCAGTGTGCCTTCAACCTACTTAGTCTAAGCAATAATCAGAGCATTTATTTGGACAAAATTTCCAACATGCACCTTGTCAGAGATCAGTGGAAACTCATTGTCTACTACGAAATGAATCCGTACTGGCAAGGCATTGAATTGTATCGCAAGTACTTCGATTATTTGGATAACATATGCTCCAAGATATCCAAACAAACAAAATGTGACGTAATGTTGTCACAACTACGTCATGAGGCCACTGAACTGGACTACTATCATCATATGTTGCTCGGTCAGCAATACACGCGCTCGAGACGCCGGCGCGGGCTTATCAACGGTGTCGGATACCTAGCGCACAGCTTGTTCGGTGTGTTAGACGAAGAGTTTGCTCAAAAATACGAGAGAGACATCAATATAATCAGGATGAATCAGAAACATCTTGCTCTTTTATGGAAAAATCAAACATCCGTGGTTGAAGCTGAATATAACCTTTTGAGTCGAATCGAAGAGTCTATTAACAAGCAGTACAAGATCTTCAATGCCCACATCATAGAGCTAGAAAAAGAAGCCAACATCATAACAAAGGAAATTCAGACCGAAAAAATCATCAATGAATTTATTCTCTCATCCATGATAGCAAACAACATTTTGGCCAATCTTAAAAACATTCAAGAAACGTTGGTGGAGACCATCACAGACATCCACTATGGGCAGTTTAATGTTTATTTATTAACGCCTGAACAACTGAATGAAGAGTTAAATATTATCTCTGGCCAATTATCAAAGGAATTAGCTCTGCCTATAAACAACATCCAAAACAACTTATCCAGACTCTATCATTTACTGGAAGTAAAAGCAAGGATGACAAGCCAATACTTTATTTTCGAGATCAAAATCCCGTTGGTAAGCAGGGATACCTACGAGATTTACAGGCTTATATCTATCCCGCAGCAAGTACAAAAACAGATGGTCCGCATCACTCCTATCGCAGATCATATCGCGATCAACATCCAAAAGGACTCGTACGTACCATTATCAGAAGAAGAAGTTCGAAGATGTACACAGTTCAACGCTGAGACTCACCTTTGCCCGCTACAGAAACCTATTTTCCATATGAATTCGGACGATATTCTCTGCATCAAAAATGAAGACACAGGTCAGTGTGAAATCAAAACTTCGCCCTGCAAGGATATATGGGTTGAACTTAACAAACTAAATACGTACCTGTACTTTTGCTGTAATCAAAGGATGATAAGAATAATATGCGAGCATCATGTTACAGCGCAACGACTTAGCAAGGCCGGTATTATCATTCTCGAGGACGGCTGTTTCATTAAAAGTGAAACATTGACAATATTTTCACACAGAAAGCAGGTCACTAATTATAATATCAAGCCCGACCTTGCAAAGATAGACATACCTCCAATCAATGATGTCATCAACCTATCTATTCCTCTCCAAAGGCTCGAGAAATTCGACGAGTCAGAAAATGAGGAGAATCGAAAACACTTGTCAAGTATTGGACACCAAATAGAGCAGCTGAAGACAAGCAACGCTGATACAGAGATGGTAAATCAGTTATCAAACCACGACCTACATCAATATGTGCTTATTTATCTTCTGCTGGGAGCAGCTATACTAGCATCAACATTAATCGCCTTGCGGAGTCTACGCCGCAGATGCGCCGCACGTATACAAGGTCCCTCTCAAAGCGAAAGATCAGCTGGCTTGAATGTACAGTTCACTGGCACGAACCGAAACACAGAGCAAGCAACATCGGTCGAGCCCCGCGGTATCGCAGTTACGTCATCGGGTGAACTGAGTGCACGCGCACTGGATAAGTCGACGTCGCCTACAGTTTGCAAACGTTTTTGTGATCTTAGTGCAGTGTAGTGAAGTGTGAAATTTATAAGTTTTTTAATTGAAATTTATAAGCTAATTTTTATAGTATAATCATCGTTATCAATTAGTATCAATTTGTAATCGCCTATCAATCATCATCTGTTCTCTCTCTCTCTCCCCGCAGCATGTACGGTCTTTACAAACCGCACATTTTTGCACTTAAGCATTTTTACCATATTGTATCATTTTTCATTCTCATCCATTCAGTACGCAATCATTCGCCGTCGCGCATTGTACTCACTATCAATAATATCAGAATAAATTACATAATCAGTTCAAGTCCTTATCATTTTTATCAACTTCTAAGATTGTACAGCCTTAGAGTATTAAACTAACAGGAGACGACATTGGAGAGCGTTCCCCTCTGTCAAAAGTACGAGAGCGCGGATCATTCCCGTTATATAAAACCAGTTGCGCCGCGTACGGCATCAGTTAACATGTAGTCGTAAGCGTGAGTTGACCTCCAGAAAAATGCCGAGTTGCAGTGTGTTTTCTTGTAAAAAAAGATCACAGACCTCAAATTTACAAAAAGACGACGTTACCTTTCATCTTTAAGTATTTATTTTGATTTCAATAATTAATATATAAGCATTAAATCACGAAAATTCTGATTAATATAGCTGAGCAGGGTGTGTTGCCAACTTAAAGTATTAATACTATAGTAGGGACTTTTGCACCACTAGGACATAATTAAATTTTGCTTAATTGTAGACAAATATCGTTTCTCTTTGTTCTTATTACACAAGACAAAATCGTGTTATTGAATAGTCTTAAATTCATTAATATTATTGTGATCTATTTGCAAAACTATATTATTTCAAACAACATTAATAATCTTTAATTGTTTTTAACGAAATGAAAACATCAATTTAAATTGTTTTATTGTATATAAAACATTTTAAATAAATATTTTCATTTCATTATGTTACGTTATGAAACGAAAAGAAGGGTAATTTCGAGTATATAAAATGTTATCATCAAAGCAATAATAGTGATGTTCACTGTAATCTTTAGTGTCGATGTTTTTATTTAACTATAATTAATACCTTGATATATAATACCAAGGTGTTATTTAAAATTCTTTTTTGTACAATGTTTAAAAAAGATCTTTGGTTTTACAGTTTTCCAAAAGATCCTTACAGGCGCCAAGTTTGGATAAAAGCATGTGGCAATCATATAACCTGGGTACCTAAACGAACAAGCACTATTTGTTCCGAGCATTTTGACCAATCGGTTTTCGTAATCCAATCAAATAATAAAAGGAAACTAAATGAAACTGCTGTACCGACTTTGAAATTATTGGAAGTAAGTTTATTATTTTGCTACAGGTTTATTTTACATTCTGAAGGATAAAATTTAAAACATGTAACAAATCGAAATGGAAGCTTTAGTGAATGATATTTATTCATTTTAAAATGTTATTTAGAAGTATATCGTCTTAGATGGTGTCAACCAAATTGTTGTTTTCAGATGAGACACGAATTATTAGTGCTTAAATAAATAAATAAGGACAAGCAAATAATCTCAGTGTCATATTTATAATCTATTATTATTAAATATATACAGAGTACTACACTTTTGTACTGTAGAACACAAAATATTACCGCTTTTTACGACGACATTAATTATTTTCAATCCTAAGTAAAATGACGAAAAAAAGTATGTTTGGTTAAGCGTAAACTTCGGCCAAGAGATAGCAAATGTTTAATTTTTTTTTAATTGCTCCATTCCGTTGCTGCGTAAAGGAAGGACAAAAACAAATAAACAAAAAGTCGTACTTTCACATTTATAATATTATATTAGTATGGATTGTCAAGAATGATAGATAAACTTTTGAAACCAAAGGTTTACAATCGGCTTTTTGAGGGTGAAACTATACACTCCCGCTCTCTTTCTTACTCTAGTAAATAACGTTTCTGAGTGACCAAAAAGGATAGAAGCACAGGAAAGTGCGATTCCGTGCTGCCAGATGTAGTTCAACCCTAAGCCTTAAAACGGTTTAACTCTATAGGTTGGGTAAAATCTGTAAAATTAGACCGTTTAAAACCCCTATACAGATAACCTTTCCGGTTGATCATGACATTAAAAAATGGTAAAAATATTTCATAGACTAGGCATATTATATATTTTTAAGCATACAGGAACATTATTTCGACAATGATTACGTTCCACATAACATTGAACTGGCAAACTTGGTGATGGAAAATATGCAAGCACTAGAATTAGCTACCTCGCAAAAAAAGAGTGATCCCAAAAAGTGTATTCGTCACATATATACCAAACTTATTCACTTTAAAAACCTACTACCTACTTTTTCAATTTGTTTTAATTTTGTATTATTATTTTGTACCTTATGTATTTTTTAAACTTACTTTGAATGTAATATTACACATTAAACATTTGTTCATTTTTATTTTATTTATTTTGCTAATGTAACTTGCATAAAATTTCATCGACATATCCATATCGACAAGGCCCTCGCACTAGTTGTTTATGGCTTATGCACTGTAACGATGAGACATTTATGAGAGATTTTCAAGGTTGTGTGCGTTTTGCTTAATCGTGTGCTCATATTATGCTGTGTGCGTGCGTAACGACGTGGCCCAATGTTTACGATTTGCTTAGTGTGCGTTACCTCGCCTCCCGCTAGAAGTGACAGACTTTTTTGTTTGGAACTTTAAGCGCATGGCGTCTCCTGTTAGTTGAATACTCTAAGTGTACAGCACACCAGCTCGTACAATTAAATTTATTGTAAAGTAACGGTGCAAGGTAATAAAATTGTCGTTTGGCAAAAGCGCTATGTATTCTAGGGACTAAGTATTTATCTACTTTATTTCTTCTATTATAGTTTTCAATGTCAACTTTATTGGGTGCAGAGTACCTATGGAATCGTCTGATACATTGGTATATAAATAATTTTCTAACACTAAGTACCTGTGCTTTTTCATACACCAGTGTTGTGGGATGCCTATACGGAAGAAAAAGTAACACTTTGAGCACAATACGTTGTGCTCTTTCAACATCTATTAGGTACGTTTTGCCTGCCCCACCCCATGAACAGATCCCATAGGTAATGACTGATTGACAAAGCGCATTGAATGTTTGTATCAGTAATTTAGAATTAGCCACTTGACGCAGTGACTTAAAAACATATATTAGTTTCCTTATTCTGTTTGATATGATTTTGACATGTGGAGCCCAATGCAAATTTTCATCGACAGTGTTCCCTAAATATTTTACAGTTTTCGACCTGTTAAGTTTTGGGCAATCGCAAGGGGTATGTGGTTGTCTTTTGCATTTATTTGAGTGCAGTTGTAATCCAGGATCGCTCAAAGGACTTGAGCCACTAGTTTTACTAAAACAGATGTATGTGGTTTTAGAAGCGTTAAGTGAAAGAAGATTATCTTCGAGCCAATTTGCCACTTTACGTAACCCTTTTTCAGCCAAGTGTTTAGTTTTATCCCATGTACTATCATGGAATAGAATCACTGTGTCATCTGCATACATGGTTATGTCTGCTCGTTCAAGATCTAGTTCGGCTAACTGATTTATATATATTAAGAAAAGGGTTGGCCCAAGTGTGCTGCCTTGTGGGACACCATATGAGCAAGAAAGATCCTGACTGACATATTTATCAACTCTGACACACTGAGTCCTCCCAGTTAAGTAAGTTCCAAACCATGACAGAACTACACCTCGGACACCCACATTTTGTAATCGAGTCAACAAAATTGGTATTGAGACGGTATCGAAAGCTTTCTGCAAGTCAATAAATACACCCATACATTTATCGCCTTCATCTACATGTTGAGTAATGTATTCTGTAAGCTTAAGAAGAGAATCTTCGGTGGATTTGTTAGGTCTGAATCCGAACTGATTTTTTGAAATATAGTTATTTGACTCTAAGTAGTTTGTTAATCTTTTATTTACTAATTTTTCGATTACTTTGGATAAAACACATAACAGCGAAATGGGTCTATAATTAGATGTTAAAGATTTGTCACCTGATTTGTGAATTGGGATAACTATTGACTTTTTGAGCGTAGTTGGAAAAATTCCCGTAATAAAACTAGTGTTGCAAAGATATGAAATTGGTTCTGCTACGATTTCTTGAAAATATTTTAGTACATTAGTAGGTATCCCATCCCATCCTGAAGCACTGCTATTTTTAAGGCTACTAATAATACTTCTAACTTCGCCTGCGTCCACTGAACTAAGTGACATCGATTGAAGTGGGGCCTTGTCTAATGAATTGGCTTTACAAGCTAAGGATGATTCATTTTCATTTTTTTTTGTTCAGAATACTCTGAGCTAATTCACCACCAATGGAGGTAAAGTACTCATTTACTTTGTTTAGGGACGAGTATGGATTATTTTCTTTGTTCAATAGTTCTGTAGATACTGATTTATTTACTTTTAAATTACTTATTTCTTTTATTATTTGCCATGTTCTTTTTGCGTTGCCGACGGATTTAGTCAGCTGTAATTGGTAGTAGTTACGTTTTAGATTTTTCAACATAGAATTACAGATGTTTCTATAACTTAAGTAGTTCTTTTTTAGATAGTCTTCATCTCCCGATTTCTTTAAGATTTTATATAATTTGTCTCTGTTGCGTATACATTTGATTACATTTGGAGTTAACCAAGGCTTTAGGGGTTTATGTCTGCTTGCAATTGTTTTCACTGTACTGTTGTCTACAATACATTCTTGGAGTTTGGAGATCAGGAAGCTTGCCATTTCATCAGCGGTTTTTAAATTATAGTATTCTACCCACGGAAGAGATCTTAGTGCCACGCCTAATTTTTCAAAGTCTATAATAATTTTGTCATACTGGTAATTAGTTCTCTTCAGATTAGAATTTCCAAGATGTAGGAGTATAGGGCAATGATCAGTAAAAGGTGCAAATACAAATGTTTGTTGTACTGAACTACTACTTTTGACCATAAAATGATCTAAACAACTATCTTTTCTTGTTGGTTTGTTAATTCCTTGTTGAAGGCCGTACGCTGCCATAAGATTTAAATAGTCTAACGAGTATCCTGTGACGTTCTGCAGGAGGATATCAAGATTAATATCTCCTGTAAAAATAATATGATCTGAGTGAGTTTCACTTAGTAATTTTTCTATAGAGTCGAGGTACGCCGTGGGGTTTCTAAAACTTGGTGATCTATAAGTAGCGAATAAAGAAATTTTATTTAGAATTTTTAGAACTAAACAGCTGCCATCATTGATTTTAGGTTCATATATTTGTACACTTGGAATATTTTCTTTTACGTATAGGACAACACCGTCATTCTGATTATGGTTTATTTTAGTACTAAATGAATTATAATTATTAATTACAGGGATAATTGTGTTTTCGTTAATCCAACACTCCGTCAGTACTATTATATCTATTGGAATTTCAAGTTCAGCTAAGAATATTAAGAATGTTTCTAGGTTACGTTTAATACTACGAATGTTAACTGTTATAATATTCAATGAATTACTACCTAAATTTTTAAAATCAGTATCTTTTCTAAAGCATGCAAGATCATTTACGATTGTACAATTGATGTCACCGGCGATGTCAATTTCACTAATTATATCTAAATTTAAACTATTGAATTTGAATAAATAGAATTAAAGGACTGCAGAGCTCGTATACAACAATCATAAAAAATATTTGTGAGTATCAGGCGGATATATAAACCAATAAATTGTATTGTATAATGAGTTATTTTTAATTGTTTATGGATAATAGTTTGTGTCAGTATTTGTGTGAGAGCTTGGCGTGGTGTGATAGTATATATGAAAAGAATTTCTGTGGCGTTCATGTAATGTGTTTGTGTAAAAAGCATTCGCAGCGACTTCTTATTCGATATTACGAAAGTAAAATAAAAATATTTTGACAAAACTAATTTAAGTAGAAAAATATTTTTTTTAAATAAATTAGGGGAATAAATAAATTTAATAGCACAGCAAATACTTAAATCTGAGCTTGATAAGACTAGTCACAATTTATTTCTCAATTTACTTATGTCGATTTCTGACTCAATCCGAATAAGTGGTGCACCATCTTCTTTTCTGAGGAACACCTTTCCATAGGACGTCCAACAATATTTAAAGTTGTTTTGGGATCCATATTCTCTCGCTAAGAAGAACAGTCGTTTACTTTTTGTGGTAAGATTCTCAGATATAAAAATCGGGACATAAGGCATATCCATCTTTAAATGTTTAGTGTTCAATTTATTTTCTTTATTATCCTTATTAAATTTTTTCACAGCATGCAGTATCCGTTCCTTCATCATGACATTATTAAGCTCAATTATTAGAGGTTTAGTTTTTTTAGCGTTCATGCGGAATATATCCTTCACATCGGCATCGTGTATCGGCACATTAATAATTTTACCTATTTCAACGACTATCTTAGAGAGTCCCTGCTTACTTTCGTCACTAATTTTTGGTATATTTCTTATCTCTAAGCTAGTAGCACGAGCTTGCCGCTCTAGTTGGTCTATTTTGTCTTCTAATTGACGTATGTATTTCCGATCTTCGGCCCTGTCTTCTTCAATTTTTTGCAACTTTTCCAATACCTCTTCATATTTAGCGGCTGTGAATTTAACTGATTCCTTAAGTTCATTGTTTTGATCTTTTATCTCGTTCATTGTATTCTTCAGATCTTGAAACATATTCGTCATTAATGACTTAAATTCGTCTAAATCACTCTTTTCTCCTAAATTTTCCCTCTTCCTTTTAGTATTGAAATTACGTTGGGTCACATTAGATAATGCATCCTCAATATCCACAGATATACTCAAGTTTGGATCTGAGTGTGTATGAGAATGAGCTAAGGCAACATTTAAACTTGTGGGTGTAAGCGGCGGGGTCCTCTTAAGCGGCATGTTGTACGCGTACGTTGATGTACCAGGGCAACAAAAAATATCGTAGATACAGCAACTATATTACTATACGGACAGCGTAAAACACAGTAACTTAACCCTTATGAAAGTGATCCACGACAGGAGAGGTCAAGATAAATTGGTGGCAATCGACGATTTCTTACAAATTACTTTACCGTCCAGTATTAGTAGATCCCTGGATGGTAATAGTTACTTTAATTCATAGATATTGCATATATGCTGTCCTATTTTGTTGCGAGGTAGTGTACTTATGCTTAAAAGGGGATAGTAGATTGCAAAAGTAACTCACATGCATAACAGTGTATTTATATCTTCTATATCTATGTTGATTCGTCGCACACGCATCCACTCTGCGGTGACGATTTTAAGCTCGATGCTCTTCGAAACGTATGATCTCCTATTATTCCACTAATATTATTTGGCAAGAATTACAATATAGAACTTTAATTAATAGCAATTAACCAAAAAACACGTCTGGTCTTCTCAAATGTCCGCGTGGAAGGGGCTATAGGGCCGGCGATCCAGTAATTCCACGTCTGACGTCGCCAAGTAGTCGATTGTTTGCTTGGCAGTGTGCGACGAGGCGTTGTCGTGATGGAGGAGGATCCTACTGCGAGGTCGTTTCTCCCGAACTTTTTCCAAGACAAGTGGTAAATAATTGTTAGTGTACCACTCTGCAGTAACTGTTTCTCGATTCTCTAAACAATTATTGCGTAATGACGGCTCCGTGGCTTAGCAATGAGTTGTAGCGCTGGGTGCCGCGGGTTCGAATCCCGCACGGAACAAGTATTTGTATGGCCTACAAATAATTGTTCCGGGTCTGGATGTTTGTCCTCGTGCAATTTATGTTTGTAAACTGCCTTGACGAAACAGGAGAAATTCCAAGTGTGGTAACATTTTTTTTTTAAAATAACCTGTCCTTCCGAAGAACGAGGCCACCATCTTTTTTCCCACGCTTCGACCTCACTGTCTCTTAGTTTCAGGATCATAAAACTAAATCCAGATTTCGTCACCCATAAGTATGTCGAACACAGCATTTGAGTTACCTCCGTTAAATCTTCGAACCATTTTGACACCAAACAACACGACGTAGTTTTTGGGCCTCTGTCAAATTATGAGGTATCCACCGGGCACAAAGCTTCCTGCCCGCTAAATGTTCATGGAGGATTTTGTGCACTTGACTCATACCAATGCCTAACCTTGCCGAATCTGCTGATAGGTCACTCTTTTGTCAGTCTCTATCATACGCCGCACAACACTGATGTTATCTTCAGTCGTCGCCGTAGAAGGCCGTCACGCAGATCATCGGTGAGATTAGTGCAACCACGTTTAAACTCATTAAACGGTTGTAAACAGTGGCACGGGCTTCGTCGTGAAATGCCAATCGAAGTCTATCATACCTTTCTTGTTGACTTAAATGACATCGAAAGTCATAAAAAATCATTGTATGAAAATTTTCTCGCGTTAAATTCATGAGACGCATCAACATATTGCGAAGCAGTGTACTGTGAAGAATAATTATACATTGTAATTTCAGGCTCAGAAGGGCTAGAACCCAGAGCCGTAAAGCCAGTTAGTAATAATAATATAATATTGCCAGATTTCCATTTTCAAAATTTGAACTTATTTTTCTATTATATCGTTTATAAGTGGCCAGTTCTAAAAACTTTCAGTGTCGCCCTCGTAATTACTCAGCCGTTGCGGTACGGAGCTATCGAAAAAACTTAAAAAAAAAACTTAATACGAAAATCAAAGCCAACTTCAATCAACTAAAAAGAATAAAATAATTTCACGTCGGAGCTTTCATTCTTATTACATATTACCATAATTAATAAAAAGTAATTCCATTAAACCAATATTACCATAATTGGTTTAATGGAATTACTTTTTATTACAAGTTATGTTTACCCTTTTGAATGGACTATGGAATATAACAATATCAATGTCATCTAAACAGTTACATTTTTAAACAGAATCAGAAACCACCACCGTAGTATAAACTATTTAATAAAAGAAAGAATCTTCAATGCGGGTTATTGGCAAAGATATCGTATAACATACACACAAAAAATATTTAGAAAACATACAGTCAAATTGTGAAACTGCTTCTTTGAAGTAGACTAATATATTAGCATATATAAATAATTTAGAAAAAAAAACAGACTTCAATAAAAACTATAAAAATATAATCATCGAAATCGTTTGACTTGGTAAAAAATTAGAAAGTTTGATGTTTTTCTCATCCCATCCCATCATCAGATCTGAAATTTATATGGGATCGCCACATTTCAAAAAAGGCGGAGAATCACCACAATCGTACAATGCGATTCAATGGTCACTTGAAAAGTACGGCTTGCAAAGAAAATTAAGTAGCGTATTGATAAGGTAATTTTTTCTTCACTTTATTTAACTGTCTGGTATTACTAAAAAACTGCAAAAATTGGCATATTATGTAGCTTTCCTGCATGCTTATAACAATGGTACCATTATTATAAAAATATGACTTTTGTTTAAAATGTAGTTGCCTACTTTAATATTATTATGACAAACACTATTAGAGATTTTTGTGCTAGTATTCAAAGAAATAAAGACCACATATACGTACTTCATAAAGTCCCGAGAAATTATATCACAGCAATCGGGCTCCTCGGGAATGCGCGGCGTCCGGTACCACTCCGACACGGAGTCGATATCGTCCCGCGACGAATCCAATCCTGCGCATATTTATACTCTTATTAGACACAAGCTGAAACACCCTATTTCACACCCTCAGGGCTTGATTTTCCAAGATCCTCAGTGGGTAATTACGTCGAGAAAGGAGTATAATATATGCCAAATTTTAAGTCAATCAAGCTTATAGTTATGGAGATCTCGTGATGAGTGAATCAGTGGTATTTCACTTATATAGATAACATTATCATATTAAATATCATAATAAGCAAACAACCCAGGTTCGAACTCCGTCAAGACCAATGAAATTATTATTGCAGTTTTAACTGCTCGGCGCGGCGGTGAAGGAAACCATCGTGAGAAGACCGGCATGTCTGAGAAATTAAAAAAAATTAATATATGTGCAGTTCGCCAATTATTAGTAAGCAGAGAACACACCATCAGGTGGACTGTGTGCCCGTTTGGCACTCTTATTCTACAAAAAAAAACTAAAATAATTGAAAATTAACTAAGTAATAATTAAGTAAGTAGCAGGTTTATAATAAACATAGCTAGGAGACTCAGAATTCCACCCATTTCAAATATATTGTACATATTTGTAACAAGTATGTAAGCTAACTTGACTTGACTGCCTCGATGATCTAGTGGTCGTGAACGCGGTTGCTGATCATGAGAACATGGGTTCGAATCCCGTGGGTCGGTCTAAAATTAGTTATTGGGTTTTTCTATCAAGAATTCTCAATAGCAGCTCGGGAGTCAGGAAGTTGGCGGTGTTTCACCCAAATGGTTCGGAAAGCACCTAAAGCCGTTGGTCCTGGGCCTGATCTCTCTCTATCTCGCTCTCGCTCTCTCTCTACCTCTCGCTCTCTCTCTCTCTCTCTCTACCTCTCGCGCTCTCTCTCTACCTCTCGCTCTCTCTCTCTCTACCTCTCGCTCTCTCTCTACCTCTCTCTACCTCTCGCTCTCTCTCACCCTCTCACTCTTTCTCGATCACTCTCCCTCTCGCTCTCCCCGTCTATCTCGCTCTATCTCTATCTCTATCTGTCTCTCGTTCTCTCGTCGTGTCGGATTACCGTCCCATCGGACTATGACAGTGTTGGAATAGAGAGTGCACCTGTGCTTGCGCATTTACTTTGGCCCTATAATACTGTCCTGCGCAGGTGGATACTAGGATACTAGTGTCTACTACAGACCGCCGCGCCGTGACGTGACAAAATTCGGTCTAGAGGACAATGTTATTATGTAAGCTAAACAATTCAAATGTCAATAAAGAAAAAAAATACCATCTAAAAGGTCGTGCCTCAGCGGCGTTCGATCGTTCTCGAACGACGAAGAACAAGCACGCGACGGCATACTATCGCAGCGGTTCCGTACCGTGCTAGCATCTGTGGACAACGGATATATTTGTAGAAAAAATACCAAAAAAGAATTTTCTCTTGCTCTCTGTATTGCAAAGTTTACATTAATGAAAGGGACAAACAATTTTAAAAAATTGGATATAATTTTTTTTATTAATATTGAAATGAACTGTTATCAAATGAATTTAATGGCATAACAAAAAAAGGAATTGAATTCATTTAATTGTTGAATTCAAGTTTACATTTTTTATTTAGCAATATGTTACAATATGTTATAAATATGTTACACATAAAAGTTGGATTGAAAACAGTTAATAGGTAGAAGCGTAAAGCATAACAAGATTCAGTAAAAATTAAAAATTTAAAGCAAAGCTAGGTCTAGTTTCCATTAAACTCTAAAACCAATTGTATGCTAGGCCCTAAAAAGCTTACGTAAATTAAAAACATATATTATGGTAACGGATTGTTGATAAATCTAGAATGCTACTTATAAGCGGACTTATATCCTCTGTCTAAACTATAATCTGTAAAGGGTTATAAAAAATGAAGAAGAAAAAAAGCATTTATATCCTGTACAAAAATATGATAAGTATTACATAACAAGCAGCACGCAAATATAAAAAAACTCACATGCAAATTGTTTCAATAGAAGCTTAAATATTAAGTTTGTAAGAAATTAATAAACATCTGGGTAAAGAAATTCTTGAACCGAGACCAATAACACTAGGAGTTGGCAGATTAAATTAACAATTTGTTAGTAATATATAATAAAGGTTTCCAAAAAAATAATTCGACTCGATGAAGTAAAAAGAAAATCGTTGAGAATACTGAATAATATTTATATATATACTCGCATATAATTCTTCTGGATGTGTGTTTGCAACTGAACTCCTAAGCGGCTAGACCGACTTTGATCAAATTTTCGTGTTTTATTTTCGGTAGGAGGCGCTGTTTCCGAGATCCAGAGATCACTCGTGCTAGCTAGTTTTCTTAAATAATTACATTACTGAGGATTTTTTACAAAAGTAATGATATATTACGATTGCTGTCGTAAAAACATTCATCACATCATTTTATCTATAATAGTAAAGTTTATTAGATACAGGATCCTCTTTAAACAGCAGTCATTGACAACTTATTATTGCGCCAAAGAGTAAATTTATTCCAATAAAATTATCTACATAAAGTCTACCGAGGTAGATCCAATGTATGCGAAGGACTACCCTTCATCTTAGTCCTCAAGGGTGCCAGCGCATTTGCATTTTAATAATTAATCGAGGATAGAAATGACTGGCCACAGCATCCAATTGTCTTTAGATGTACTGTGAGTGCGTTTGCTCTCCTTTCTTTATAGTATACATTTGATGTAGTATTCAAAGCGAGATCACCAATTGTAAAATAAAAAAGTAGTTATAAAAAAACACTTTTTAATAATGCTCCATCTCCTAGAAGCATCTCCTATAATGTTTTGATATTCGACATTTGTATTTTATTATATAGTTATGTACAAATAAATTCAACACAAAATCAAGAAATCCAAATTATGTTTTAAAGGAATAAGAACGTAAATATCATAGGAAATAGAAATGTTAGCTTTATAGGATGGTTTTGGTAGCCACAAGTATATCTGCCAACTCCTGTACAGCGAGCAACATAGGTTAGTGGTGTGTGTACACCGCGTATGCTGGTGATCTCTAGGCGGACATCAATACGTACTCTTCGCGTTACCAGATTGCGTTTTCCAGTTCCTCGTGCCGGTACTCGCCCGCCGACAGAATTGTTTCTTCGGCGTGAACATATCCGTTCCATTGACGGCTTTGCACGACGAGTGCATCGCCGCCTTCTCAACCATCGCCCGATCTACTTCGTCCCCGGTCAAGGGGGCGGAGTGCGTCCTTTCGTGGCCTATCCTCAGAGGTTCTTGGAATAACGGGCAGCCGGTCGGTAAGGACACGGTTCTATGGTGTTTTATGAGGCGACCCGAGTTGTCCCCGGGCTTGTCGATTAGTGGGTTATTCGGCGGTTGGTTTTCGGCTGCGGAAGACAGTGAGAAGCGACACGTAAAACACATGGCACCTAGCGTCACCCGGTGCTGTGCTCTGGTTAGGTGATAGAGGACGGTGATGCCTTTTCATCCCAATATGATTATAGATATGCAAAATAATATTATGAAAAACATATTTAAATCTGTAACACTTTAAAATATATTTCAAAATATTAAGATTTTATAGTGCTATACACTTTAAAATCTTAATATTTTTAAATAAGCTCGGAGTATTATTCAAATTCAATTTCATTAATATAAAAGTTAAATTGACAATATACCTAACAAATGGAAAATGTTTTTTTTAATAAGAAAAAAGTTACTTTATAACAAAAATAAGCAAAAGTTATTCATAACAATAAATGAAAATAAAAAAGTCAGTAAAAGACACCACTGTCCAAAAAAAATGTTACATGTTTAATGAAGGTGCGAAAAGAGCTTGATAACAATATTAATAAAAAAAATATAATATTTTAACAACATATCAATAACAAACCGACAAATCACTATGTCTACCCTTGCCACACCTTCGTGTTATCATTACTATATTTCAAATGTAATGATACGACCACACTGGAAGAGAACAATACAGTCAATATGACCAAAACCATCACCAACTTACATGCAGATCGACAGACTTTTTTAAAAGCTTCCATTTTACAGTACCAAGTGTAGAAAGTTAATAGAATGGTTTAATATTAAAAAGTTCGGGTATAAAGTTAGGAAGTTGATGACTGTCTGTCTGGACACTGTCATAAGCGATATTATAATATTGAATCTATCATACAATCATAAGCTCCAACAAACTCCTGTTTTTTACCACAAAACTGGTTATTTCGCAAAAACATACTTGTGTTTAGGAAATCTTGACTTCGAATTTATTCTATGCCGCAACGTCAATAAAAAAACCGAGCATGTATTGCCTACAATATTTATACTAGAAAATTTAGTAGTGCTAGTCAATATAGGAAAACTTTGGTCCACCGAGCCAGATAAATAGCTCAAATATTCCTTTAAAGACATTTTCATAAAACTTGTTTATGTATTTGTGTAGAATAAATTTGTCTATGAAAATTATAAACAAATTATGTTCACGTTAATATCGTAATAAAAATACAGAGCCGTAAATGTTAAACACAAAATTAATTCACCAAATCATTAACAGCTTGAAGCCTTTTAAAAAGCAGTGAAACATGTGCTTTTGAGCAAAGGGTTATAAAATGATAAAAACTAGTGAAAATGTTTTTATTAATTGTGAAAATTCGTAACGGCGAGACATGTTGCTTTTCTCCTTTCCATGATATCAATAACTAAACTTCTTAAAACATTAATAATAGTGTGGATAGTTTTCGAACTCAAGCCACACATAATTTGACTTATTTTAAAGTTTTACAGTACAATAATAAAAGTTTTGGAAAACAAAAATATTTTTTCTCTAAAAGAAAGCATTCTAGTGACCGAAAAAGTTAATTCCTGCAAACAACGACATAAAAAATGGTCTTAGCATTCCCCACTAATAAGAACATCCATTTATAAAATTCAATGTGTTACTAGTTCAATTAGTACAATTAAATATTTTAATGAGTTTAAATTAGTTAAAACAAAAATAAAAATAAGAAGCTAGGGCAAATGATAAAGTAACATAAAGCGAACAATCATATCGTATTAGTTATGCATTTATCAAGAAGCCAAGATAATCCGCATGTCTACCAAAGTGCAACCGATCTATAGTCAAAATACAACATTTCAAATGTATGGGTAAATAATAATATTAAATTATATAATAACAACTACTGCTATGGGCAACAAATTTAAAAGTAAAGTAAGCAAATTCGCAAGGGCAAATAGAATTACAACCGAAATTTTCTAGATCAACTAATTTACAAATAAACATTACCACACAAAGATTGAACTGAAACGTGAGTAAGGGTTTTTCTAATAGTTATTTTATTGTATATTAACAAAGGGCTAGCAGTACATACGTGCACATCCACTAGCAATTCATCTGCTGCATAATACTGTCATTTTCACGCATTTTTCACAATCTTATTTTTTATTTATCCGTGTAGTGGCGGGAAAGAATATCCACTACCCCATATCTTCCCGTGGGTGTCGTAAAAAGTGACAGAGGGAAAATGAGAAAGCAGATGGGCAGCAGCAACTTTCTGATAACAGCAAAACAACAATAAAAAACTGCGGTTGCCAACCCGTACACCAAGCGTGGCAATATACCCCCCATGATCAAAGTTACGAAGAGACGGCCTCGAGTCCCCGGCGGCCCCGCTATCCCTGGCTACGATAGTGACCATGGTAACAGCGGGGCAGGGAGTGCTAAGAATCTCCGGTGGAATTTCGGTTGCCACCTAAGACTGAGAGACTGAGGACTGACGAAGTTGCGCTGGAATATTATAGGATTATCTGAGATCCGAAGAGAGGGGTAGGACATGGTAATCCTCGAATCCGGCTACTTGTTCTATCAGCGGGAGTTCGACCATCTGTCCCAAGGAGGTGTCGGATTTATCGTCCACAAGTCTCTCGTTAACAACGTTGTAAAGATTGAGAGTGTATCGACGAGGGTTGCGTACCTTATACCTAGAATCACCAAACGGTATTCGCTGAACTGTTTTCAGTGCCTAGAAGACTGCAATGAAGTGGACGATATGAATGACGAGCTCGTGGAAACTGTCCATGCGGTCGGAGCTAAGTTCTGCAAGACCCGCCGCAAAAGAACACAAAAACTCTCCGATCACACTCTTAATCTCATGGCTGTTAAACGGGAGATGAAGCTACATTCTTCAACAGATTTGACAGCATACAGGCAACTGAACAGACAGATCTCCAAATGCATGCGGCGGGACTTGCGCAACTTCAATACAGCTCGTATTGAAGAAGCGATCGAGCGGAACCAAGGCTCCAAAGTCTTTGCCAGAGATCTGTCTGCCAGAAAGAGCCAACTGTCAAAGCTGAAGACCGAATGTGGCAGCATCGTTTCCGGGGCACCTGAGATTTTGAGTGAGATTGAGAGGTTCTATGGGCAGCTGTACAGGTCATCGTTGGAGCCACACGCAAGTGTGAGTAACGATTATCCCGGACGTGAGTCTGAGCGAGATTAGAATGGCTCTCCAGCATCTTAAAAACGGCAAGGCCCCAGGCGAGGATGGAATTACAGCGGAGCTTCTGAAAGCGGGTGGAAGACCGGTACTTGAAGTCCTTCAGAAGCTCTTTAATTCCGTCCTCCATGGTGGTATTACACCGGAGGCGTGGAGCAGAAGTGCGGTGGTCTTGTTCTTCAAGAAAGGTGACAACGCTCTCTTGAAGAACTACAGACCGATTTCCCTTCTGAGCCGCGTCTACGTGCTGTTTTCGAGAGTCATTACGAATCGTCTCGCGCGCAGACTTGACGACTTCCAGCCTCCCGAACAAGCCGGTTTCCGAAAGGGCTTTAGCACCATAGACCACATACATACCCTACGGCAAATTGTACAGAAGTCCGAAGAGTACAATTTGCCACTATGTCTGGCGTATGTGGACCATGAGAAAGCCTTTGATTCCGTCGAAATTTGGGCGGTGCTGCAGTCCCTTCAGCGGTGCCAAGTTGACTGTCGGTATATCGAAGTGCTGAAGTGTTTGTACAGTAGAGCTACGATGGCTATCCAAGTACAGAACCAGAGTACGAAACCTATCCAATTGCAGAGAGGTGTAAGACAGGGTGATGTTATATCCCCGAAACTCTTCACCGCTGCATTGGAAGACGTTTTTAAGCTTCTGGACTGGAAAGGATACGGTATTATCATCAATGGCGAGTACATCACTCACCTTTGATTTGCCGACGATATAGTCCTTATGGCAGAATCGCTGGAGGACCTACGCACTATGCTCAATGACCTCAATAGTGTCTCCCAACGGATAGGTCTTAAGATGAACATGGACAAAACAAAGATTATGTTTAATATCCATGTCGCACCTATGCCGGTAGTTGTTGGGAGCACTAAGCTCGAAGTTGTTGACGAGTATGTTTACCTGGAACAAATAGTCCGACTAGGTAAGTCCAACTTCGACCGAGAGGTCAATAGACGGATTCAACTCGGCTGGGCAGCGTTCGGGAAGCTACGACACATCTTCTCGTCAGACATACCTCAAAACCTTAAAACGAAATTGTACAACCAGTGCGTGTTGCCAGTGATGACTTACGGAACTGAGACGTGGTCCTTCACTGCTGGCCGTTTGAGGAAGCTCAAGGTCGCTCAGCGAGCTACGGAGAGGGCTATGCTCGGAGTTTCTCTGCGTGATAAACTTAGGAATGAGTATATCCGCAGTAGAACCAGAGTAACCGACATAGCCCAACGGATTAGTAAGCTGAAGTGGCAGTGGGCCGGCCATATAGCTCGAAGAACCGACAACCGATGGGGAAGAAAGGTTCTCGAGTGGCAGCCTCGTACCGGTAGGCGAAGTGTAGGGCGTCCCCCCACGAGATGGAGTGACGACCTGGTAAGACATGCAAGAAGTCGATGGATGCAGGTGGCTCAGGACCGTGCTTTGTGGCATTCTTTGGGAGAGGCCTATGTTCAGCAGTGGACTTGTGAAGGGCTGTCATGATGATGATTCGCTGAAGGTCATACAGGTTTACGCACCAACCTCGGCACATCCCGATGAGGAGGTGGAGGAAATGTATGAGGATATAGCCACGCATTCCTCCAAAACCCACTATACGGTGTTAATGGGTGACTTCAACTCAAAACTAGGCACAAGAGAGAACGGCGAGCTGAGGGTAGGGAAATTTAGAATAAGACAACGGAACCCAAGGGGCCACCAGCTGGCCGACTTCACGGAGAAAGAGGGACTCTTTGTGATGAACTCTTTCTTACCAGAAGCGGCCCCACAGAAAGTGGACCTGGTCGAGCCCCGACCGTTCGACAAAAAATTAGATTGACTTCATTATGACGACCAGACGACAACTGTTCAGTGACGTCTCCGTGATCGCGAGGGCGAAAACTGGTAGCGATCACCGAATGGTGAGAGGCACACTGAACCTAAACGTTAAGTTGGAGAGGTCACGTCTAATGAAGTCAACGCTCCGTCCCCCTCGTGCTCTAATCCAAAGTCCCGAAACCTTTCAGCTTGAGCTACGAAACCATTTTCAGTGCCTAGAAGATTGCAATGCAGTGGGCCATATGAATGACAAGCTCGCGAAAACTGTCCATGCGGTCGGAGCTAAGTTTTGCAAGTCCCGCCGCAGAAGAACACAAAAACTCTCCGATCAAACTCTTAATCTCATGGCTGTTAGACGGTAAATGAAGCTGCAGTCTTCAGTAGATTTGACAGCATAGAGACAACTGAATAGACAGATCTCCAAATGCATGCGGCGGGACTTACGTAACTTTAATACTGCTCGTATTGAAGAAGCGAATGGGCGGAACCAGGGCTCTAAAGTCTTTGCCGACCGAGTGTAGCTGGGTCGTTTCTGGGACACCTGAGATTTTGAATGAGATTGAGAGGTTCTATAGGCAGCTGTACTCATCATCGTTGAAGCCACACGCAAGGTTGAGTAACGATCCGAGAGCAAGTCTTACCCGACACTATTCCGATGATATTCCGGACGTCAGTCTGAGCGAGATTAGAATGGCTCTCCAGCACATTAAAAACGAGAAGGCCCCAGACGAGGATGGAATTAAGCGGGAGCTTCTGAAAGCGGGTGGAAAACCGGTTCTTGTAGTCCTTCAGAAGCTCTTTAATTCTGTCCTCCATGGTGGCACTACACCGGAGGCGTGGAGAAGAAGTGCAGTGGTCTTGTAATTCAAGAAAGGCGACAACGTTCCCTTGAAGAACTACAGACCGATTTCCCTTCTGAGCCGCGTCTACGTGCTGTTTTCGAGTCATTACGAATCGTCTCGCATGCAGATTCGACGACTTCCAGCCGCCTGAACAAGCCGGTTTCCGAAAAGGCTTTAGCACCATAGACCACATACATACCCTTCGACAAATTAACCGCTGCATTGGAAGACGTTTTCAAGCTTCTGGACTGGAAAGGATACGGTATTAACATCAACGGCGAGTACAATACTCACCTTCGATTTGCCGACGATATAGTCCTTATGGCAGAATCGCTGGAGGACCTAAACACTATGCTCAATGACCTTAGTGTCTTCCAACGGATTGACCTTAAGATGAGCATGGACAAAACAAAGATCATGTTTAATGTCCATGTTACACCTATGCCGGCAGTTGTTGGAAGCACTAAGCTCGAAGTTGTTGACGAGTATGTTTACCTGGGACAAATAGTCCGACTAGGCAAGTCAAACTTCGACCGAGAGGTCAATCGACGGATTCATCTCGGCTGGGCAGCGTTCCGGATATCACGGCACATCTTCTCGTCAGGGTCCTCAAACCTCAAAACTCAAAACTAGATTGTACAACCGGTGCGTGTTGCCAGTGATGACCTATGGAACTGAGACGTGGTCCTTCATTGCTGGCCGGACGAGGAAGCTCAAGGTCGCTCAGCGAGCAATGGAGAGGGCTATGCTCTGGGTTTCTCTGCATGATAAACTTAGAAATGAGGATATCCGCAGTAGAACCAGAGTGACCGACATAACCAAAGGGATTATAAGCTAAGATAAGCTGAAGTGGCAATGGGCCGGCCATATAGAAGAACCGACAACCGATGGGTTAAAAGGTTCCGAGTGGCAGCCTCGTACCGGAAGGCGAAGTGTAGGGCGTCCCCCCACTAGATGGAGCGACGACCTGGTAAGACATGCAGGAAGTCGATCGATGCAGGTGGCTCAGGACCGTGCCGTGTGGCATTCCTTGGGTGTTCAGCAGTGGACTTGTGAAGGGATGTAATGATGATGATAATCATTTTCTTATTTCTGCTTTAATTCCACCTTTTTCCTTTTATTCAGAAAATATACAGACTGATGTTTAAAATAAAATTTGTAATAGATATTGAAATTAAAAATTGAAAAATGTACAGATAGTATTAATTTTTTGACATTATTAATTCAGACATAATGTACATTTTTGTAATATCAGTCAAGTCAGACTACAGACTATCTCATACTCTGTGCAGATGTAATGAAAAATAAAACAAGCGTATTATTAAGCTGAAAGATGGGTCTTGCAGCGTTATTATACTATACCCACAATATATTTATTTTACTATCATGTTATTTGGGTTGCAGTGTTACCATGGCTTCTCTACCACATATAAGTAGCATGAAAATGATAACCCTTTTTAAAATAGGTTCTTAAAGACGATCAACAATTCGCACCGAACAGAGAAAGCAGTTTAACGTCACCTTGTAGCTTCTAATAATATATCTTTGACTTTAAATTAAAATATAAAAATTTCTCCATTTGACTAACAATAGATTACAAGTTTTATTTAATATCCATGTAGGGATTGTACGCATTCACGCAAATGCACGCACACAAATGTGCACACACACTTAAACATTGGCTGCAATTAAATTAAACAAGTGATTTTTTAAAGGATATGTTACTTGATAAGAATATATTATTTAGATTTACCTTTTTAAGCGTTAGAGAATTTAAGGAAAAAAGTGATTGGTCTGGGTTTGGATTTGTTAGAGTGAAAATCGAGTCAATGTCCGTTGTAGAAATATGTGATAGGTACAATTTTAACGTATTGCTTGCATTTGTTTTTTTTTTTATTAAATTAGCTAGGTTTATTTTTTTTATAATAACACTTTTTTCATTTCATATTCTTACATAATCGGAAGTAAGTTACAATCAATTACAAAATTCAACCCAAACAGACATATAGTCTGTTCGCTTAGATACGGTCGCGTTTGTGTCGCGCCGCCTTGGGACGTGCCGCATCTTGTCAAAAGCGCCACCACGATATCAAAACTTAAAGTACATCGGACGGAGAATTTGGCATTTTAAAACAAAGCGCCGTAGTGAAAGGTTCTTTACTACCTAACTTGTTTTTTAATTTGTATTTTATTATAATAACTATAAGAATAAAATAGTATTCTAGTATCTATAGTACCAAACGCAATTCTCACACACGTATATTACAACACAATCAACCACTTATACACTTACACCTACACCAACATACGCACGCAAGCACTCACGGATGCTCGCACGCATGCTCGCACGTACGCTCGTACACACGCACGCACGCACGCGCACTCACGAACGAATACACAAATGCACGCGCGCATGCACGCATCTACGCACGCACACACGCCCGCACGCGCACTCTCACACACCCACACACGTACGTACGAACGCACGTCCGCATGTACGCACTCACGCACGCACTCACGTAAGCACGCACCCACGCACGCACGCACGCATGCACGCACACACGCACGCATGCATGCACGCACACACGCACGCACGTACAAACACACGCACGCACGCACGCATGCATATGCACGCACACACGCACGCATTTATGCATTCACGCACGCAAGCGCACACGCACACGTACGTACTCACACGCACGCACACACACACGCGCAAGCGCACACGCGCAAGCGCACACGCGCAAGCGCACACACACATACGCACACACACACGCGCAAGCGCACACGCGCAAGCGCACACACACATACGCACACACACACGCGCAAGCGCACACGCGCAAGCGCACACACACATACGCACACACACACGCACACACGCACGCGCACACACGCATACGCATGGGTGCACAAATATCATAATCAAAGGAAAAAAGCTGTAAATATTGCTTTCTGTCTGTAAGTTATTCTTTGTAATACATATTACATAAGTATATAATATAATACATATATATATAGTTAAAAACTAAATTATTATATGAAAATTGACCTTTTGACAAGGCTAACTTTAAAGGGAGAAACTGGTTCCTGAAAGACAGTTACACTTGCTCAGAGGCCAGGGGGGAATCAATGAACTTATGTAAAAAAGGTTATTATTAAATAAATAAACAATAATTCTATTTTATTGGAAGGATAAAATAGTAATTTATTCTAGAATAGCACATTATTTAACAAACACAGTAAAAAAATAATAAAATAATAGCAAAATAATAAGTGCGCTTCCGGGTGTACCGACACTATCTTAGCGAACAGACTATACATGAAAGCGAGTTAATAAAAACGTGGTAACGGAATGGAGGAAAAGAGAGAGTACTATGTAAATATTATATACAAGACATTCATCATAAGTTAGTAAAATGTCACGTTCTACTATAAACAATTTCAGTCATATGCATAATATGCGAAATTTTCATAACGTAATGCAAACTCATGCTTGACCTATTCAATGATTTGTTATTTGTTTATCGTTTTAAACAGCATAAAGAAAGTTAATACAACGTTAGAATCACAACCATTGTTAAAATATCTTCATTACAGACACCTAATTAGGTAAGTACTAAGAGGAGTGTGAAAGTATAAGGTGGTGAAGCTACAAGGTGATGTTAAATCGCTCGAGTGGGGACCGCAGTCACCCTGTCACAGTTAATCGCTTTAGCGATTCCATTTAAGTGATTTCGTACCATTTCTAGGCGTCAAGGGCGCGATGGCCGCCGCCGAGTCGTCAATGGAGTACGTGGCTGTTGGACAGACGCATTGTCTTATACACGAGCCAACACACAGGCCTTTGTCTGCAATAGATTTGAGCCAATGT
This sequence comes from Parnassius glacialis, assembly GCA_033319125.1. Taxonomy (NCBI): domain Eukaryota; kingdom Metazoa; phylum Arthropoda; class Insecta; order Lepidoptera; family Papilionidae; genus Parnassius; species Parnassius glacialis. Next base: position 3,798,569 of record JAVANC010000011.1, read on the forward strand.
AGCTCTTACAAGCATATATTTAGGGTGGAATTTTGATTGAGCCTTGTATGCAAAAAAATGTACTTTTTGCTTACATGCAATCAAAATCGATTTTGATTGACTCTTGATTCGTTTGATATTCCCTTTTTTATGATACTCCAATAGGAAAGATAAAATGAAAAATACCACAACCAATTATTGCACTAATTCTAAACTACAAAGACAAATTCTAATCTACTAAAGTTACAATTGCAACGAATACGTAAATTTCACAAATACTCAAAAGATCGTAATCATAATCATAAAAAATCATAATTTTTAGTAATATATTTTACTAATTTAAAGCGAATTTACCATTCGTTACAACCCCAACAAATATGGTTAGTAAGTATAAAAAAAAAACACTGTTCCGACCCAAAGATACCCTATTATGTATACACCAACTTACATACTATATTGCAGTAATATAGCTACTGTATTATAGAATGTAAGTAGCAAGTAAATTAGACTGTATTATAGTTTTTACTACATTTTTGTTCTGTTAAAGCTATTCCAAACAGTCTTTATAGGTAACTTTAGTGCGGTCGGACCGGTTAAGTTACATTCGATATAGGTCGCACGATTCTGAGGTAAAGCATATTAGCACAAAATGCTGTCATAGTATTAGGAAAAAATCACATTTAAAAACGTCAAGTACGGCTTTTTTTTGCGAACTATATCACAATAACACAAGGTTAATAATCTATATACTTTGTGGCGGTGGGAGCAGACGTGTTACAGTGGTGCATGTGGCTACTGATATATAATGTAAAAAAGATATTACAACTAAGTGGAAGCCTTAAAAATAATGTGGTATGTAATTGATGCGGATAAAAATGTTGCAAGAAACTATCCTAAATAGATATTTCTTTAATGCAAGGATAATATGTGTGAAGATGGTCTATTTACTATATTATGTATAACGTAAAAAATCGCAAAATGATCAGTAGTGTATCAGATATAGAAATTAATAATTTAATAAAAGATGTCACTCATATGTTATTGCTGCTCGCGACATAAGCCATTTATGTAACTTATGCCCAAATACTAATTCGCTGCTCAATTATAAGATGCCGTTAAGTGTCGTGCTGTCTCTATCACTTTAAGTCAAAGTGACTGTGATAGCACGAGATATAACGACATCCTAAAACTGAGTAGCGTTTGAGTATTTGGCCATTACAAACAATAAGTACAAAAGTAAATTATATCATGGATTTTAAATGAAACTAACCTGACGGATCCTATCACACTCAATTTTAACTTTAGCTCACATTTTCTGAGTTGTTTCTAGCACCGATGTCACAGGGATGAGTGTCCTGATGTCACAGTTACCCAACCTAGGCTAGGAAAGCTACCTCTGTAGCTTTTAATTACTTGTGTGAAAGTATTTGTGTAAATATAAGAAATATTTACATTAAATACAATAGTAATAATTATAATCGGCATAATACGCAACAGTGTATCATCTTATTGAAGTAATGTCATCATAACATATTTCTAATTTAATTTATTGCAACACTTTTTTGATTATCGACTAAATTATTTATTATGCGTGACTTGTAGAGTATGAGCGACGCCTATTATGCGCCCTTGTATTTATCCTACAGCTAGAACATCAGTTCTAGTTGTAGTAGTAGTGTATTAATCATAATATCTTAAATCTAAACTAATTTAACACCTAATACAAAGTATTAGAGTCGAAAACTGACTTACCGTTGTATAACCCGGCTCGGCCACGTCCATCGGAGTAGGTTTGACGCCTAGCGGGCAGCGGGTTTGTTCCGTCCAGTAGTGAACTTTTGCCCAAAATTATATGATCCTTTTCGTTCTCAGTCTCTTTTGCACAGTTTCTCATCGCACTGAAAATAAAAAGAATTTACTACAGAAAATACGTTGGTACTTTATTTCAATGTAAATCACACAAACGAGCAGTGATCTGATGGTAACTAGATTAGAAAAGAAAAGAATACAATATTTCATTGAACAAAGAATATTTAATTATGCTTATTAAAAGTAAACTTTTATTACAGGTCCTGTGAAATCAGTCCTAGGAAAATAATAAAAAAAAGCGAGTAAAATAAGTTTACAATAATACCACAATTTTTTTAAATTATGTACAATATTAAAAACTATAATAAAAAGAAACTAAAACTAGTAACTTAATTATCGTACAGTCCTACTCCCTGCGATATCGTGCCCAGAACGCTGGCTGCGTTTCCTCGCTGAATGGCTATACGTAGCCTTTGAAAGAGAAAACAACTCTTATCACCAGCAGCAACGACCAGCGGCGGATGGAGTTCGTTCCGAATTATTTATATGAATACTTATAAAAACATACTCTACAGTGACCTAGTGTTATATAAACCATTTACCATGTAGTGGCGGTGTAAGGATATCCAATATCCCATATAGTCCCATGGGTGTCGCAAAGAAGTGACAAAGGGAAACTGAAATAGGATAAGGACAATATGGGCAACATCTTCCTGATAACGTCAGAAGCATTTCCTCGGCTATGGATGTGTAAATTAGTATGATATACAGTAAACAAGTGTAAAATTTTTAAAATATAATTTTTACGTGGTAGAACCATGCTGCAGCTATATTTCTGGTATAGTTGTAACACGAATGGGTCGGCTCTACCGGGGAAGGACCACACTCTCACAGAATACCAGCGTAAAATAGCAGCTTAATGCTTCTGTATTTCGGATGGCTAGTGTAGAGAACCGGAGACCCTTTTTACTGGAAACGAGGCATTCCACCTTAGTCCTTACGGGTGACAACGCATCTGCATTTTGATTCGTAATGGAGGTTAAATGTAGATGTCTATGGGCAACAGCAACCACTTACCATCAGGTGACTTGTGTGCTCGTATGTCACCCTTATCCTATAAAAAAAATATATATAAAAGTGAGTTTTACACTAGTGTGAGGTAGATTTTATTAAATAGTCTTTGGGTGACAAAGGAGCATACAGTCCATCTAACGGTAAGTGAATGCTGTGGTCCATAGACATCCCCAATCTACATCTATCCTCGACTAAGAACCACAATACAGATGCGTTGTCACCCCCTGAGGACTAAGATGGAATGCCTCGTTTCCATTAAACTCTACTACTACTACTCACCATACAAAACACAACATCATCATCATCATCATTACAGCCCGTCACAAGTCCACTGCTGAACATAGGCCTCCCCCAAGGAATGCCTCAAAGCACGGTCCTGAACCACCTGCATCGATCGACTTCCTGCATATCTTACCAGGTCGTCACTACATCTAGTGGGGGGACGCCCAACAATTCGCCTACCGGTACGAGAGTGCCACTCGAGAACCTTTTTTCCCCATCGGTTGTCGGTTCTTCGAGCTATATGGCCGGCCCATTGCCACTTCAGCTTACTAATCCGTTGGGCTATGTCAGTCACTCTGGTTCTACTGCGGATATCCTCATTTCTGAGTTTATCACGCAGAGAAACTCCGAGCATAGCCCTCTCCATAGCTCGCTGAGCGACCTTGAGCTTCCTCATCCGGGCATCAGTGAAGGACCACGTCTCAGTTCCATATGTCATCACTGACAACACGCACTGGTTGTACAGTCTCGTTTCGTCAGGTATACCTCAAAACTTGAAAACGAGACATAACACAACATCAGTTGCTATTTCAAAACTTGTATTCTGTGAGAGCATGGTCTTTTTCCGGTCGAGCCAACCCATTTGTCCTACAACTATAATATAGCTGCAGCATGGCTCTACCATGTGTTTGCCATCTCGCTTGGATTGGCAGTACTAAATATCTCTCACCTCAGACTCTGCTCTCCTCCCTCCTGGTATTTCACCACTAGCATAAACTATATGATTATACATGTCTATGCATTTCCCCAGTCTAGCTAAACCCATTCGTGCTACAACCTTGTGGTTAAATATAGCAGCAGCGTGGCTCTACCACATATAGAAGTAGGATGGACTCACTGATATATCGTGGAGTGCATGCTCTGCGCGATGTTCGAGTCATCGGAGTGCATCCACAGCTCGCCCGCACCCGTCGCCGTCTGACGCCCCACTTCCATATAGAAGAAGCACTCAGAATCGCCGCATCTGTGAAATGTATGATTTTTATTTCGTAGAATTACTTCTTATATTTCCGACACAATATACTAATATTATTGTAAGAAAAATTTGTGAACATGTTTCATATTCAATTAAACAATGATTTTTATGAAATAAAATAAGTTAATATACGCGATAAAATCTGTAAAAACTAGTTAGAGTTAGTAGAATTACACTGTAGAACTAAGGTGTTTATACCAGAATGGATTTAGATGAAATTTGGGACAATAATAGAAAATCTCTTGAGAAACTTTTTACTAAGGGAAAACCACGCGGGTATTATAGCTGCGGCCAGTAAGCAAGTAAACTTTTTTTATAAAACTTAAGTGTCAAACGAACCAAAAGCCTACCACATGGTAAAAGCATCCCATGGACACCTGCAACCAACTCGAAACGCAGAGGCAACAGAAGTGTTGTCTCCTTAGAAGACTAAGATGGAATGCCTCACCGCTTGGAATTTTACACGTGATATTTTATATTGCACCTATATTACTGGTATAGTTGTAGCACGAATGGGTCGCCTCCACCGGGGAAGCACCAGGCTCTCACAGAATACCAGCGTAAAATAGCAGCTTAACTCTGCTGTGTTTCATTTGGTGAGTGTAGAGAACTGGAGACCATTTCTTTTTATAGGATAGGGTGACAAACGAGCACACAGTCCACCTGATGGTAAGTGGTTGCTGTGGCCCATAGACATCTACATCTATTTTCGTTTGCGAATCAAAATGCAGATACATTGTCACCCGTGGGTACTAAGATGGAATGCCTCTTTTCCAGTAAAAAGGGTCTACTGTTCTCTACACTCATCATACATTTTTACTGGAAACGAGGCATTCCATCTTAGTCCTCACGGGTGACAACGCATCTGCATTTTGATTCTTTATCGAGAATAGATGTAGATGTCTATAGGCCACAGAAACCACTTGGACCACCAGGTGGAGTGTGCTCGTTTGTCACTCTTATCCTATAAAGAAATTATACTGGCTCTCTGTATCCTTAAGATCGGAACAACTGTATATTAGACATGGAACGAGTAGTGATTCGCCGAGTACTCGGCCACCGGGTACTCGGCCTACATTGGGCCGAGTAATCGGCCTAGATCGGGCCGAGTACTCGGCCGAATACTCGGCTTTAAAAAACGCGGTAGCGGACGGCGTGTGGTTATTTCCCTTACACAGAGTTAGAGATGGAACGATACGAGTAAATACAAGTAATTACTTGATACTTTTCTTTCTACATCAAGTACTTTGGGTATCGATACTTTAAAACTTAGAACCAAGTAGTATCGAAAGAAAAGTACTTTTATGGGTACTCAATCAGTCACACACTCACGGATACTGTTGATAAGTAATTACTGATTACTTGTCAAATGAGACAACATGAGTTCATGTTCGAGAGATAGTTTTCGTTATCTGGCGCGAAAATGACTGTTTATAGAAATCGTTTTATCGGAAAACATCTAGAAAAATTATTGATCTTCCTCTCTTAAATTTTAAATATTAGTAACAATAATTTCTAATATAGATTCATATGTATGTTCTAAATATTTCTGCTGCTTCTCATGTTCCTGATATTTTAATGTGTCTAATATAATAATAATGATAAAAACTGGCTTTTTGTCTTTATTTTCCTCTGGAATATTAATTATATATTAAAGGCCGAGTACTCTGTACTCGGCCGTTAATACTCGATACTCAGCTGAACCCTAAAAAAAGGCCGAATCCGCCGAGTACCGAATCCAAACCGAGTACTCGTCCCATGTCTACTGTATATGCACTGCTATTTGGCCAAAGTTTTTTTTTTTTTTGGTATTCAGAAAGAACCCTTTCCATTGATAATGATTTCTTATATTTACGCGAACACTACACATTGAATAAAACTGTTTTTTACGGATTTTATCGCGTTTATTTTATTATTTTTATTCCCGACGTCCCTTCCATTCCTTTCCATTGATTATAAGGAAAGAGGTGTTTCCATAATGGTAGAATACAAATTTTTTTATAGGAGAGGGGCCAAACGAGCATGCCTGCCACCTGATGGTAAGTGACTACCGCCGCCCATGAACAACTGCAACACCAGGGGAATCACAGATGCGTTGCCGGTCTTTTAAAAAGGAGTTTCTTGAAGGAGCTCTTTTCTTGAAGGTCCCTAAGTCGTATCGGTCCGGAAAAAGCGCTGGTGCTAATCGAATCCACAAGGAAGTTGTGCGACGAAGCAAACTTCTAAATCGCACAGTGGTGGACCGCCAATCATCCAGATGATATGGATGGTATCGCGAGTTTTGTCGTGATGTGCGATGGTGAAATTGGGCGGCTGGAATTAGTCCGAATAATTCCTCAGAGCACTCCCCGTGATAGAAGCGATAAAATACGCAAAGAGATGCAACATCGCTACGCAGTGCCAATGAGTCAAGCCGATCGGAAAGAACTCGGTCGTCGACGATTCGAACCGCTCTGCGCTGGATGCGGTCAAGTGGAAGGAGCTAGCACTGGGGAGCCATATTGGGGAACAGTATTCCATGTGAGGCCGAACCTGCGCCTTGTTAAGTTGCAAGCGGTGTGCCGGAATGAAATACTGTCCCGCTCTGCTGAGCACGCCAAGCTTTTTAGAGGCCAATTTGGCCTTCTCTTCCAAGTGACCACGAAACTGCACATCACTCGATAACTCGATATGTCGACACCAAGGATCCCGATACTGGCTGAGGCAACAAGGGGAGTGCCTTGAAACTAAGGAGATACGACAAAGGGGTTCTTTTTAGCGGTAAACGCGCAAACTTGTGTCTTCTGGGGATTGAACTGGACTAGATTTAGTCGACCCCAGTCTGAGACTTTGTTCAACAAAGTCTCGACTTCAGACACAAGTTTGTTCCGGTACTCAGCGACGTTTTCCCGAAATAAATCCCGAAAGAATGAAAAAAAAATATTGGCACGGCCGGTGTATAAAGCATCACCAGTGCTGTCGTCCGCATAGCAATGAATGTTACTGGTTTGCAACATATCATTGATATGCAGAAGAAACAGCGTTGGTGATAGCACGCAGCCTTGTGGAACACTAGCGTTAATGAACTTGTAATCGGAGCATGCACCGTCTACTACGACCTTGATGCTCCGATTAGCAAGAAAACTGGTGATCCAATTGCATAATTTCTCGGGAAGCCCATAGGAAGGGAGCTTCGAAAGAAGCGCTTTGTGGCAAACCTGATCGAAGGCCTTCGCTATGTCCAAACTAACGGCCAACGCCTCCCCCTTGGACTCCACTGCCTCCGCCCATCTATGAGTTAGGTAACCTAGAAGATCACCAGCTGAGCGACCTCGACGGAAACCGTACTGGCGGTCACTAATCAGCTGGTGATCCTCAAGGTACCGCATGAGCTGGCTGTTAATACTTTAGAGAACAAGGAGGTGATAGCAATAGGCCTGTAGTTGGACGGATCTGAGCGGTCGCCTTTTTTAGGGATCGAGTGCACCAAAGCTGTCTTCCATGAGTTCGGGACTACGCCAATGGAGTAGGAGAACCGGAAAAGACGTGTTAAAACCGGTGCCAACTCCGGAGCACACGTCTTCAGCACAATAGGTGGGACTCCATCAGGCCCAATCGACTTGTTGACGTCCAGGGAGAGGAGTGCTTTACGCACCGAGCGCTGTGTAAACAGCACTTCCTGCATGGAGCACTCACACCGCGGGATGGTCGGCGGTGTGTTTAGCCCGTCATCTAGAGTCGAGTTGGAAGCAAAAAGAGAGCCTAGCAGATCGGTTTTCTCTTTTGCGTCATGGTCCAGTGAGTCATCCGCCCTGTGCAGAGATGGCAGAGATGGCTGACAAAAGTTCCCTTGGACAGCCTTGGCAAGAAACCAGAATGCACATGTTCCCTAAGGGAGGCGAACTAGTTTCTCGCCAATTCTGCCGATGTGCTCTGACTTTGCCTTGGCAATGACACTTTTGAAGGACCTGGAGGCGGAATTATACTTCTTTTTAAGAGCGCTGGTATTTACATCCCGGGACGTTGATGCGTCGGCCCAGGTTCGGTAGCACTCCTGCTTATAGCGTGATGCAATTTTGCAGGAGTGACCGAACCATGGCTGATTTCTGCCTCCGATAGGCACCACAGATGACGGAATAAATAATTCCATTCCCTGAAGTACCACATCAGCGACAGATTCAGCAACAACGTTGGGATCATCCAGCGCGAAGCAAACCCGCCCCCAAGGCTAGGATGCAAAAAAAGACCGCATCCCGTCCCAATCGGCCGGCCGACCTATATTGCCAAACACGGCGGCAAGCTGCAGATCGCAATTGCGATTGGAGCGTGAGTGGCACCGTACTCCGGATCAGACAATGGTCCGAAGATCCCAGAGGGGCATCGACGGAGACCTGATATCCGTCCGGATGAGAGGTCAGCAGAAGGTCCAACAGGGAAGGTACATGATTCTCCACATCTGGGATCCGCGTAGGCGAAGTAACCAGTTGTGTCAGACCATATGCCAAGGCAAAGTCATAAACAGATCTCCCTGCATGATCGGTTAAGCGTGAACCGAGCCATTCGGCGTGGTGGGCGTTAAAATCGCCAAGAATCACGATCTCTGCGGATGGGACCTGTTGTAGCACGGAGTCTGCAGCCATTTGGACGTGGTCGATGAGTCGGTCTGTGTCGGCATTACCGCTATGGGACCTATAGAGGCACCCGTAGACGCGGGGATGGTCGTCGCTGTCTACGCATAGCCATAGGATGGACAGGTCCTTACCTTCAAGACTGCCGAGGCATCGAAAACAGATGTCCTCTCTGACGTACACGCAAACTCCAGCCCGGGGCACAAACAAGTGTTCTAATTTGTACCCCGGGTAGGAGAGATACGAAGTATCAGCCGGAGAGGACACCTGTGTCTCGGTTAGAAAGAGCAAGGCCGGCTTAGCTATCTCCAGATGGTAGTGGACGGCGTTAAGGTTTTTGTGACAAACGAGCACACAGTCCACCTGATGGTAAGTGGTTGCTGCGGCCCATAGACATCTACATCTATCCTCGTTTGCGAATCAAAATGCAGATGCGTTGTCACCCGTGAGGACTAAGATGGAATGACTCATTTCCAGTAAAAAGGGCCTCCGGCCACCTGCAAAATGGTTTGAATGAAGTCCCCTGATATTGCAGAAATCCACGGAAAGCGTGGCAGGGGTTGCCTTTGTCTTCTTGCTCCGCTTCACGCTGGTATTCTGTGAGGTCGTGGTACCACCCCGGTTCGAGCCAGCCCATCCGTGCGACAGCAGAAGCTGCCGCGTGGCTCTACCACTGTTAAAAATTGGAATAATTAAAATGTTAAAAGACTCTGTGGGGCGACGGAAATTGAAAGCGTGGTGCTTTGCTTTGCACACAATGCATCCATGTACAAGGCGTATATTGAGATGGCTATAGAAGAATGGGTATTGAAATTTTGAAATTCCCAACACCCTGCCCCGATTTAGGCCTACCGCATACATAGAATTGTGAAATCAATTAAACTGTTTAGTCGAGTTGTTCGTTTGTAACGATTTCATGACGGTTAAACTGTTATGTATGCGTCTAGGCTTAACGATTATCTATACAAATAAATAAAATTGATGTGTCTGTTTGTAATGCCAAAATAACAGCTTTTTACTATATGCATGTGAAAGTGTATATACAGTACTTGTAACAATAACACAATTTTTAAAATATCTGTTCTGTTTGTTTCGGCTAATCTCCAAAACGCCTAGACCGATTTCGACGGGACTTTCATTGGCAGATAGCTGATGTTATAAGGAGTAACTTAGGCTACTTATTTTAGTAAAGGAATTAGGGTTCCGCGCAACACAATTAAAACCCTAAATTACTCGCGAGCGATGTCGCGGGGAACAGCTAGTTATAAATAAAATAGCTTCTAGGTTCTAGGGGCAAAATGTGAAAAATGGAGTCGTAGTCCTGACTTCTGCCTATTTTGAAGAGAAAGAAAAATATTTTTTTTGACGGCGAAAATATAATAATTGTTTTTTTTATAAACGTTACCCCCACACTAGGATTTTCTCCTGTATCGTGGAGGCAGTTTACAAACACAAATTGCACAAGGACAAACACTTGTCCCGCTGGATTCAGACCCGTGTCCTCAGCGCAGCAACTCATTGCTAAGCCACTGCGCCACGAAGCCGTCGAGCCGTCGAGCCGAGCCGTCGAATTAAGTTAGAGTATAATATTTAATTTTATAGTATAGGCCTTAAGTAAATACGATAGTAGGGTAGTCCCCTTATAGGACCTTCCTTAGTATCCCAGTAAACAGACCTTCTGATATTTTTCAAGGAGTACTCCACCCGCTCCGGTATGCCGAGATCGCTGATGATATTGTTGTGGCTTTTAATCTTGACCAGGGTAAGGGTTTTGTCCGTTAGACAAAGGTTGTACAGCCCCTGGATGTTCTTTGACGCACCCAGGCCTTTCTTCTGTACGTTCACTTGCCATACGTGTTCTGAAATAAAAAGGTATAAATGTGAGTATATGATGATATGATAATGATTTCTTATGGTTACACGAATATTACATTTTTTATAGTATAGGGTGACAAACGAGCACACAGTCCACCTGATGGCAAGTGACCCCATAGACATCTAATCCATCCTCAATAAAGAATCAAAATGCAGATGCGTTATCACCCGTGAGAACCAAGATGGAATGCCTCCTTTCCAGTAAAATGGGCATCCGGTTCTCTACATTCACGATACACACACCATACGAAACACAGCAGTGTTAAGCTGCTATTTTACGCTGGTATTCTATGAGAGCGTGGTCCTTCCCCGGTCGAGCCGACCTATTTGTGCAACAACTATACAGTAATATAGCTGCAGCATGGCTCACCACATATAAAACGCATGGAATAAAACTAATTTTACGGATTTTGTCGCGATTAATTTAATTTATTCAATGTCGGTAAGTAATCATAAAGTTTCTTTGTTTATTAGTAGGTATAATAAAATAAAAAAAAATCACCAAGGAAGGTAAACATAACATAATAAAAACTAATAATTAAATATTTATAAATGTTCACACATCAGTCTCTAGATGGAACCTACTTTCAATAAAAATGTATTAATTTGTGCATTGCTGGTTTCCTATGAATAAATGAATAAGTACTATCTAATATTATTCAAGCTTACAGTCGACCTATTAGTAGATAAAGATTCATAGGTACCTATTTTTATCCTCAACCTAGAATTTGAACGTAGTTGCGTGGTCGCCCCTGAGGTTTAAAAATCAAATGCCTCGTTTCAGAAAAAGGTCACTGTTTTCCGGCACTCACCGTACGTAACACGGTAGCATTATCAATTTTACGTTGATAATTTGTGCGAGCGTGGTTCTTCCCCGGTGAAGCCGACTGATTCGTGCTTCAGCCACGATACACCTGACTCTATCTAAACTATTAAGAACTATTTAGGCTTGAGATAGATTGGGAATTTGACTTGGATTGGCACCACAAATTAAAAATGGAAATTAATTTCAGCCCCTCAATTTCACCACCGCACGTCGCGACAGAACTCGAAATACCATCCGTACCGCCTGCATAATCGACGGACCACTACTGTGCGTTTTAGAAAAATTTTCTGCCTAGCACAACTTCTTTGTGGAATCGAATACCACCAGCAACTGATACGACTTAGGGACCTTCAAGAAAAGAGCCTACTCTTTTTTAAAAGGCCGGGAACGCATTTGCAATTCCCCTAGTGTTGCAGTTGTTGATGAGCGGCGATAGTCACATACCATCAGGTGAGCCTTATACTCGTTTGCTCCTTTTTATATAAAAAAAAAATACTAATCCGTAAAACATATTGTATAGTAAACAAAAAAAAACTAAAAGAAACAATAATAACTTGAAAAACTAAAAAGAATAAAATAATTTGCACATTATATCTTAAGTCGAAGCTGGATTTTCGATACACTATCACTTAGCACTGAGATTCAGAAGCTAATATTACATAATATGTGCAAATTATTTTATTCTTTTTGATTTCGAAGTCGGTGTCTAACTCTTTTTAACTTTTCATTAGCTAGTGGTTCAAGGTCACACAACTAGAATGTCATCTAAACAGTTACATTAATAACTTCATCCGCTATTTTCTTACCATTATGGGAGAATTTTTATTTATTTATATGGAACACTTCTGAATTACAACTTATTTAATAAAGGAAAATCATTTCAATCGGTTCCTAAAAAAATCATTTATGTATATAGCCATATAGCTCGAAGAACCGACAACCGATGGGGTAGAAAGGTTCTTGAGTGGCAGCCTCGTACCGGTAGGCGAAGTGTAGGGCGACCCCCCACGATATGGAGTGACGACCTGGTAAGACATGCAGGAAGTCGATGAATGCAGGTGGCTCAGAACCGTGCTTTGTGGCATTCCTTGGGGAAGGCCTATGTTCAGCAGTGGACTTATGAAAGCCTGTAATGATGATGATGATGATGACAAAGAATACAGGCGAGTTGAAAATCATCTTTTATTGAAGTTGGTTAAAAAGGTCATGATAAGGCGTAGTGGATTCGATGAAGAGAAACCACAACCCCATATCAACCCCATACAAGACGAGAGAGGGTAACTGAAACGGGAGACGGGCAGCGGCATCTTTCTGATAGCACGACTCAATATTATTAAAAAATGCCGATGCCAACCCGGCATCGGCAGGCTCTTTTGCGATCAAGAGAACCTCATTTTGAAACTGTAATAGATTTAAAAACAAATAACGTTTGATAAGATTTTCTTCTCGAAAAAATAAAGAAATAGTATTTCATTCCATAGTTGTTACCGCTTCAGCAATTCCTCATCTTTATCATCATCATCATCGTCATTACAGTTCTTCACAAGTCCACAACTGAACATAGGTATATGTTACGCAATTAGATCGAAGTAATTGTATAGTGTCAGAGACATTTCGACGAGGACATTACACATAAACCTGAAAGTCAATTTGTGTTTGTCTCAAAACTGACATGAATGATAAACCACTAATCACTTAGCTTTTCAGTTGGTCTCTACAGCCAACATACACGCAGCACGACCGTTATCAGTGAAACGACGAACATGACGTAGCAGCCGGGAAAATTAAAAATGATGTTATGTGTGACGTGAGAACACGTTCATTACCTATTGAATTCCTATGGAGGTGTTGCGCAAACGGCGAAGAATTTATGTTTTTACGCACGCGCTTATCTACATACCCCTAATCCATAAATAATGTTTAATATAAACAATAATTGTGCAACAGGTAATACTTTTACTCGCGTCTTAAGTAAAAAAAAACAAGCAAATGATTATGTGGTTGTGTATTAATGTAGTTTTCTCATCTGGGCTGCACAGATAGATAAAATAAAATGATAACTACATATAAAAATACATAAAATATAATAAATTAAACAAACACAAAATACATACATAAATAAAAGCCCAACCAGATGCAAGCAGGGGGACAAAACGGCCTAAGGTGAGGGGGGAAAGGGAAAGAAACCTGCGGAAGACATCCCACGGTAGATCCAGAGTAATTGTAACCGACATAGCCTAACGGATCAGTAATGTACAGTGTCAATGGGCCGGTCATATAGCTCGAAGAACCGATAACCGATTGGGAAGAAAGATTCTCGAGTGTTGGCCTCGTAAGAAATGCAGGAGTTTGATAGATGAAGGTGACTCAGGACGTGATTTGTATCAATACTTAGAGGCCTATATTCAGCAGTGGACTTGTGAAGAACTATAATGAAATGAATTAAGTGAGAGTCGTAAGAGTCTATGAGAAAAAGAACGATATCATGACCTCCGATTGATAAGGTTTAACTATTTCATAGAAAGCAGATGGAAATAACTCAGACTGGCGAAGGGAAGCAGCGTCACAAGTGCAAGATATCTGGTGTTATGATCGGTTATCTGTTAGCCAGACGTGGCGAGTCCAGCAATTATTTTCTACTTCTCTCTAGGGCCAGTATCCAACAATTGACCATAGCGGGTTGATTAAAGGAAAAGCCAAAAACGTTAAGTATTAAAAAATTATTTCGTTTGATCGTATTACCACTTTTTACCACACATACTATTTTTTACACAGTAAGTGGTACAAAAAAAAAGAAAGTGAAAGAAAGAAAGTCTCCAGCCTGTAACCCAGAGGGGTGGGTAAGCAGAGATAACGGACTTCCATTTGGCACGATCATGACACACTGCTCTCGCATCATTCACATCCATATATTTACGCATACATCGGTTAAGGGCACTCTTAACATAGCACATTATCAATATGTCGGCAATTTAGTTAATAAGCATCGGTCTAGGGCGACTTTTGCCGGCTCTGCCACTCTACTTCTGCAGCACAAATTTGCTTAACGAATCTTTCTTTATTCACTCTTTCTACGTGTCCAAACTACAGAAGCATTCTTCTCTTAATCTTGGTCGGTCACAACATCTTGCAAACCACACCATTCTCATATCATAATTTTCTTACACTATCGTTAGAAGTTCATCCATCCCTTCATCCATTACAGACTAAAGTCCACTGCTGAACATAAACCTCCCCTATAGACTGCCTTATAGAGGGGATTTTGCCATAACTGCCACGCGGGTTTTCCAACCGCAACCATTTTTATTTATTATTCGGAAGATGCTGCTGCCCGTCTCCTGTTTCAGTTTCCCTTTGTCGCCTGTTACGAAATCACACGGTCAAGAACAAGTGGACGTAGTTATGCAAAAAGGATCCAACCCGCATTAAGTTAATTTGAGTTTATGATATTTGAAGTATCCATACTTCAAATATCATAAACTCAAATTATCGGTATGGTCTGTTTGTAATTTTTCTTCTTATTTGTGTTACATTTGCTAAAATTGTTACATCACATAATAGTATAGACCACAAACATTATTTTTCAAGTCAACATTTTTTGACACAAACTCGGGTTGGATCCTTTTTGCATAACTACGTCCAAGTTACCCCTAACGTATTGCTTAACGACCGCATTCCTCACACTTCTGCCACACCTAACTTTCACTACCGTACATCAATCAAGGTATGGACTAACGGTTTACATCCGCAGCTATTTACTTTTTGATAAGCATACACTTTTGAAAATACCGAAAAGCCATAAACGTCGTAATTAAAAGTGAAAGTTTCATCTATCAAATCGATAGAAGAAAATATGATCCACTTTTTGTATTTTTATGTTCCGCAGTTAAATAAACAAACAAGGAACCCTTAGTTTCGCTATGTCCGTCCGTCCGCGGTTTTAATCAGAGATCGTAGATGCTACAAATCTGTAATTTGGCATAGTAATATAATATCTATAATATTATTCATGCCAACAAAATTGTGAAATAAAATCTTTATTTGGGTACCTCCCATACAGGTGATTTTTTTTTACCCGTCTATTTCTTCTTGTGGGATGTCGTTGGACAGATATTTCAAAAGTATTTCGCTTCATATCGTCAATGCGGTGTCGTAAGAGGCGACTATGAAAAATAAGTCGGAAAGGTCACATGATTACTGATGGAGTTGAACCATTTGGTACAAAGCAGATAGCCTATACGTAGTAAAGCTACACTGTACTTGTAGCACACCTGGGTCGGGTCGACCGGGGTAGGACCACTGATGGTGAGTGATGAAAACCGGAAATCCTTTTTCTTGTTATGAGGCGTTCCATCTTAGTTCTTTATCAAATGTTGTCTATGCGTCACATAATATCCGCTTACCATCAGGTGGACGTATGCTCGTTGTCAACATTTATTTCTATAATAAAAATACAGATCTTTTTTAAAAAGTTTACATCATCATCATCATTACAGCCTTTCATAAGTCTACTGCTGAACATAAGCCCCAAGGAATGCCACAAAGCACGGTCCTGAGCCACCTGCATCCATCGACTTCCTGCATGTCTTACCAGGTCGTCACTCCATCTCGTGGAGGGTCGCCCTACACTTCGCCTACCGGTACGAGGCTGCCACTCAAGAACCTTTCTTCCCCATCGGTTGTCGGTTCTTCGAGCTATATGGCCGGCCCACTGCCACTTCAGCTTACTAATCCGTTGGGCTATGTCGGTTACTCTGGTTCTACTGCGGATATACTCATTTCTAAGTTTATCACGCAAAGAAACCCCGAGCATAGCCCTCTCCATAGCTCGCTGAGCGACCATGAGCTTCCTCATAAAGCTTACGTAACCTATTAATTGAACGTCGATCCAGTCGTCAATTTATGCAAGTCATGTGTTAAAAGACATTCGTAGCAGGCCCTCACGACACAGGCATGTCTACTATCTAGTGTGAGGACCGCAGAATTATACACCCTAGTTATTACACTCCAGCTTAGTCTGTGTTATAAGATAATATACTAAAGAACAAAAGACTATTTTACTTCCATTTTATTATCCTGTTGTATATTATAATCTGTGCCACCTTTAGCTGTATACATAAATAAATATTTTTTTCATTTGATATACCGTATATAGGAAGGTATATCAAATTCAAACAAAAGCGAAAATAGCCTAATGGCAGGGCGCAGAACGCGAACTCAAAAGGTCGTGGGTTTGAATCCGCCATTCGACTATTGTCGTGAACCACTCCTAACACAATAAAAACAATTATGATTGTCAGTTATATATGAAAATTAAGACATGCACCCGGCAGCACAACTGAAACACATCTTTGTTTTAAAATCGAAGATGTTTTCTATTTAATGATTAAATAAAAACAATCAACTACTGCATTCAAATGTCTATACCGCAGAATTCAATGTTCGAATTCGAAAATTTACGTCGTCCTTATTAAGTAAGGGTGATTCATTACTGCGTAGTCGAAAAATCCCACGCCCCGATGTTAAAAATAATACAGGCTTCTGCGCTATGATTAACATATGTACGTCGTGGTACTCCGGGACATATCCTAGTGTTAATAGTTGTGAACTCGTATCCCGGTCACTAACTCAGTTCTGCCTGTATGTTAATTATACTAAATATTAGCAGCATGATTCAAACTATAAAATTTTGTATCGTATTTTTATAAACCTAATTATAACAAAAAATACAGTTAAATGCTTAAAACGCGAGAAATAATACAAAAGACGAATCATCATCATTACAGCACTTCAGAAGTCTAATGCTGAACGAAGGTCACCTCTAAGGATTGCCACCACAAAGTACTATCCTGAGCCAATAAATAAAAGACAATAAAACGATGATGTTTTTGAGAAATATTGAGCACTTTGATTTTTGGTAATATCATGTAGTTTTAATTAAAAAAAAACTAACATAAAAGTTAAAAAAAACTTTATCTTAGTTCAAATGTAAAACGTACAGATCCAACAGTATGTTGATTGAAATATTTATAATATTAAACTTATCTTTGAATTACCTATGATTTACACGTTATTTCTATTTCAAAATCCCGGTCGGCATTCCTACATTTATGGTAGCCCTAATTTTACGCATGAAATGAAAATATTTACATTGGATTACGCCTTCATTGTGACATTCATTGCAAATTGGAAACAATAGCAATTAATGAAAGGAAGAGTACAAATTATAGACTTCCTGAATGGAATAGGTAATTACGTACAGGAGATCCAATCCACGTAGCCCAAAATATTTCTAAGGCCCGTAATAATAAACGTTACTCAACGACGAACTCAAATGCGTAATCATTTGATACGCCCTCATTACGATATCAGCATCTCTAGATCGTTGCTAATTAATAAACACATAAAAACAGTAGGTTTTTTTTATTTTATTTATTAAGATATACAAACAAATGTACAAAGGTATTTATAAAAGTATTATCAAAAAGAGTATAATATATGTACATTCAACACCGTATACCACATATTAGTATAAACAATAAGTAATAAGTAACGAGTTGAAGAGAAAAAATTACTATCACAAAAAAAAATAAGTATTAAACAGTATAAAAGAATCTTGCACAAATAAAATTTTAAATTAGTAATACCTGTAATATAAAGTAATGTAAAGTATGTCAAAACGCTGTACTTAGGAATACTGTTCTGTGACTTGCACTCAAGTACACACTTGAGAGTCGAGTTTTGTTTATTAATCAGTATGGCACTCAGCTGATATCGTAAACCTAAACCGCGTCTTAAGATGTTAATTAATAATATCATAACCTCAAGATTGTACTCAAGTGCGTGTACTTGAGCTGAGTAACGTTTATTAATACGAGCCTAAGTGTCCTATGCCTTCATTATACCGTAAAGTGGCGGTGTAAAAGAATCAAACATAACAACTAAAAATAATTAAAAGAACTGCCCACTGTAAAAATATCATAACACGCAGTTATATAAACATTATAATGTCCTCATTATCATCACCATTTCAGCCCATCCATAAGGCCACAAATTACGGCCCTAAGCCACCTGCACCTATCGACTCCCTGCATGTTTTATCAGATCGCAACTCCATCTAGAGGGAAGTCAGATGACTCATATACCTATAAACTAGTCATAATTTGGAACCGGAACAAAATATCGAATAAAATCACTAGTTTCGCGTAACTGAATGTACCGTAACGAAACATTTATAAGAAAATAATTTCCGCTTGAGCCTATATTGTTATATTAAGTTAAGAAGTGGAAAATGGACATTAATTTTAAATCAAAAACCTAGCTCTACTTTCACACGTGAAGAAGTAGTTCTGATATGCCGTAGGGAAGGTTCTGGCAAAGTAACGTTTACTATAAGTAATGTTAAACACTCACTGCCCGCGGTGCAATAAAATGAGGAAACTGGACAAGCCTGATAGCCTTTTACGTGGTAGTGCCATACTGCAGCTATATTAGTAGTATAGTTGTAGCACGAATGGATGGGCTCGACCAGGGAATCACCACGCTCTGACAGAATACCAACGTAAAATAGCAGCTTAATGCTGCTGTGTTTCGTATGGTGAGTGTAGAGAACCGGAGATCCTTTTTACTGGAAATGAGGCATTCCATCTTAGTCCTCACGGGTGACAACGCATCTGCATTTTAATTTGTAATAGAGGATAGATGTAGATGTCTATGGGCCACAGCAACCACTTACCATCAGGTGGACTGTGTGCTCGTTTGTCACCCTACCTTATAAAAAGTATATTAACTGTGAGGGATTCCATTTTAATCCTCAGAGGTGAAGATGCATCTAAACATTATTTGTTTGAAGAAGGCCGCAGGTGACCGTGCATTGCAGTAACCACTTACGATCAGGTAGTAAGTAACGTCGTTTGTCATTTTAGTTTATTTTTTTAAAACATACTAAACGCAAATATTTGTCCACGTGTTTCGTAGTTGTTATTGAAGATGACCTCGAGTAACACTTAGTAAGGGGCCGCAAAAAATATCTCGCTCTAACTCAGCCCTAGACGTAAGCGTGAATCATTAGCAATTACATTGACCGGGCGCTGAATGATGTTTGTTCTAGACAAATAAACTATCAAAAAAAAGAATCCGACCACTATATGATACATTATATACAAATTGAGCAGCATGGTTGCGGCATAAGAGAGTTTACGAGGTAGAGCAATGCTGCAGCTACATTGTAGATTGTATTACGAATGGATCGGCTCGACCGGGATATCACCACTCTCTCTAAAATTCCACCTTAATACTACTACTGTTTCGTATGATGAGTGTAGCGAACCGCATTCCATCTTAGTCCCCGGGGGTGACAACGCGTCTGCATTTTGATTCTTAATCAAACGATAGATGTAGGAGATGTCTATGAGCCTTAGCATCCACTTACCATCAGGTGGATTGTGTGGTGCTCGTTTGCCAAATTTATTCTATGATTTTAAAGTTCTCGGCCTAACCGAGATTTGAGGGTGGTATGCAAATAAATGCATAGGTACTCATTTGATAGCTTGTTTCTTATTTTAATCGTATGTCAAGTGCCATTGTGATAGGTTGTGTAATTATTTTTCGACGTTTTTATTTTTGTTCGAGCGTATATGCTTTTCTCCTGGAAAATGGTAAAAAAATTGAAATAAGAGCCGTATTAAATATTTCTTTAAAAAATGACGCCGAAGCAAATGAAGGAAGACATGGATAACACATTAGGACCTAATGTATTATCCATGTCTTCCTTCATTTGCTAATGATTAGGTGAATTTGGACCTTCGTATTCCATAGTAAAAAAGTGAGCAGCTTTGTTCAAACAAGGCAGAGAAAGCGTCGAAGATGTCCCGAGGAGCGGAAAGCCGTCGACGTCCATTACGTCAGAAGTCATCGACAAAATCCACAAAATGGTTTTAGAAGACCGAAGGGATAATGGGAATAGGGATCTCAACTGAGCGTGTCTTTCATATTCTAACCGTTGAACTAGGAATGAAAAAGGTGTCAGTAAGATGGGTGCCGCGTTTGTTGACCGCCGAACAAAAACTCAACTGGGTTGAAATCTCAACGGAGCGCCTGGCGTTGTTTCGATTAAGTACTAGGGATTTTTTAAGATTTATAACCAATGATGAAATTTGGATTCACCACTATATTTCTGAGACAAAACAACAGTCGAAACAGTTGAAACATAGCGGATCGCCGCGCCGCCACCGAAGAAAGCCAAGTCGCAAAAGTCGGCGGAAAAAGTGATGGCATCAGTGTTTTGCGATTACAAGAGAATTTTTTTTATTAAGTACCTTCCCAAAGGACAGACTATAACAGGTCAATATGCCAATCTGTTTATCCAAAAAAATACGTGAAAAGCGGCCGGGATTTGCCGAAAAGAAAATCCTTTTTTGTCAGGATAATGCACCGGCGCACAAATCAATTGTTGTAATCGGATTGATGTAACGGAGTTAGCCGTTTTGAAGTATTAAACCATTTCAAGATTTAGCACCATCGGATTATTTTCTGTTCCCTAAATTGAAAAAAAAACACCTGTCTGGAAGAAAATATTCCACAAACGAAGAGGTGATTGTTAGCTTAGGCGGAGCGGTTTTTCGAAGAGTTGGAGAAACAATAGAATTGGTAGAGCCACGCGGCAGCTTTTGCTGTCGCACGGATGGGCCGGCTCGAACCGGGGTGGTACAACGACCTCACAGAAAACCAGCGTTAAGTAGAGGTTTACCTCCGCGTTTCGCTTGGTGAGTGCAGGTGGCCGGAGACCCTTTTCACTGGAAATGAGGCATTCCCTCTTAGTCCTCACGGGTGACAACGCATCTACATTTTGATTTGTAATAGAGGATAGATGTAGATGTCTATGGGCCGCAGCAACCACTTACCATCAGGTGGACTGTGTGCTCGTTTGTCACCCTTATCCTATAAAAAAAAAGCGCCATAGAAGCGCTGGAGCACAAATTGAATAAGTGTATTGACACAAGAGGAGAATATGTAGAAAAATAGAAAAAAAAACAATTTTAATTTAATTTCTTTGTTTTCTTAGTCTGGTTGGGAACTTCACAAACAAACCTACCGCTCATTTCCTGTTTTATTTTCCCTTTGTCGCCTCATACGACACCCACGGAACGATATGGTGTATGTATGGTTCTTACACCGCCACTACATAAAGTTGCGGCCTATTTACGTCCCACTGCTGGGGGCACAGGCCTCCTCTCATTTCTGAGAGGGTTTTAGAGCAAGGAAATTGTCCGCCGCGCTGTCCCAATGCGTGTTGGCGAACTTCACATGTCTTCGAAATATTATTTTTTTGTTATTTTTCAGACATGCAGGTTTCCTCACGATGTTTTCCTTCACCGCCGAGCACGTGGTAAATCAGCACTTAAAATTGCAATTAACAATTTCATTGGTGCCGGCGGGATACGCCACTGCATATAATAAATAAATAAAAATAATGCAGAAGACAAATTTTAAGTTGGTAGCGAGATTTCCTTTCTAAACTTTACAAAATTTACATCAATAAAAGTTGAATTCTATAGATAAATTTGGTCAAGTACGAGCGCAACATCAACAGGACAATGATTAATAAAACGCAAAAAAGTTTTTTTTCTACCAGTATAATAATGTATTTAAAACATATCAGGAAATAAACGTACTAGCAGCATCCGGCCGCCAGGCGTGACGCCCCGACATCTCCACAGGCTTTTAATTCAGTTGTGAACTAAGTATAATTGTTAGTTAAAAATAACGCTTGATTTATCAGGCTCTACATAGAGATGTATTAATAAAGAATTTTTACATAGACCTTATAATTACGGTTTTTGAAATAAATTAAAAAAAAACTCAAAACCTTTTCGTATAAGGATAAACGAAGCCAGGGCGTGTCGGTAGTATTTTATATAAATTATGAGCTGTAATCTTTAAAATCATAATACAAAAACGCAAACATATCGAATTCGTATGTCAATGGCGATAATTAAAATATGTTATTCATCAGTTATAGTTTATCAAAAGTCCACTGCGAAACATAGGCCTCCCCCATAGATTGCCGCATAAGGAAGGGGGAATATTTGCTACAGATGTCACACCAAGCAAGCGGGTGGGCAACCGTAGTTGTTTATTATATCCATGGCCCTCTGTCACCTCTTTCTGTCACTTCTTCACCCACGGAATGGTATGGTATAGAATGACTCTATGATCATTAATTCAAATTTCTTTAATATTTCATTTGACAACCTATTCCTGTTTCTGACATTAAGTTATATTAAAAAGAAGGAAGAATTACCGTGTAGTGACGGTGTAATTGAATATCCACCATCCCCATATTATCATCCCGTAGGTGTCGACAAAATAGAGTGGCGACAGAGGGAAACAATCAGGAGATGGGCGGCAGCGTCTCCCTAATAACCACTAAAAATAAAAAACTGCGGTTGCCAACCCGCTTGCCAAGCGTGGCAACTATGGCAAATATCCCCCTATGAGGTAATCTATGGGGGAAACCTATGTTCAGCAGTGGACTTTAATAACGGTAACGGTAAGAAGGAAGTCAGAATAAGAGAGAGTCCCGAGCGTTGCATTGAGTTTCCTCACAAGTAGGATTGGGTCCAGAAAATTTTAATAAAAATCTCACTAATTATTTTACTTGTTTAATTAATTATCTATAGAAATAAATAAAATTGAAGTGTCTGTTTGTAATGTCAAAATTACAGCGTTTTACTAAATGCATATGAAAGTATATACAAAATTAATAACAAAAAATTATTTTTAAATTTTTTATCTGTCTGTCTGTCTGTTTGTTTGTTCCGGTTAATCTCCGAAACGGCTGAACCGATTTTTACGGATTTCACTGGCAGATAGCTGATGTTATAAGGAGTAACTTATGCTACTTATATTTTGGAAAACTAGTTGGGTTCCGCGCAAAAAAATTAAAACTCATGAAATCCAAACGTAACAAATTCCACGCGGGCGAAATCGCGGGGAACAGCTAGTCACAACTAAGAAATAAAAAACTGTTATCACGTTTAATTTTACTCCCCCGTGACCATAGCACCCGAAACGTCTGGAATTTAAAATAAGTGAAATTAATGTACGCATTGCTACAGCGTTCGTGTAAATATAAGAAATTATTAGTTTGGCGAGACGTAAACCTTTCCTCCAATACAGAAAGCATTGGCTGCAATGAATTCAATATTACCAAATCAGTACGCGGAACCACGGAATATAACCGGTGTGTCGTACGAAGAACAACAAGCAGTATTTATTGTGCAACACGCCCACCGCTCCGTTCAGGTAGACGCGGTGTTTGCCCGAATGTCATTACCACGGCCCCCATGAGGTCGACGGCACCGGCAGCCTTGAGGGCCCCCCTCTAGCCGCGTTTCCACGCTAACTTTTCCGCTAGCATCCGCTGCGTGCGCGTGACGTCACGTATTACGTTTCACCGTACGTAAGCGGAACGTGGACATACATACTCTCTTTATTGTGTGCACATACGCAAATTCACACGCACTTTGTGACACGTGGGTGGAAAAAATCCTTAAATGAACCACAAAGTAAATAAATGAAAAGATGTTTAGGACATTTAGGATCTCGAAGAGTGTACGCAGGAATTACATGCTTTAATTCCTCCCTCCCGTTCTCACCATCGGATAACCAGGCGACCGGCGTGTCTTTACCACTTTGTTTTTCGATATTCCACAGGTTAGAACCAAACAGTTTGCTACGCCAGCGTCTGCCTTACCGTCCGGATAACAATCTAGACGTCTTCAAGGCAAGAGTGAATAGGCTTTTGTTACGCTAAGACAGTGCGATTCACCATCTAGACTTCATCAACACGTACCACCCGGTGGGATTGTGGTCAAGCACTGGCTTATAAGTAAAAAAGAGAGACTAATAAAATGAGGAGGGTCTCAATTCGACGGAATATTATTTTATGTATATTCAGCGATACCTAATCCGTTACCACGTAGTCCGATGTCAATGACTCAGGGTTGGTCCCACATAAAGGTCAAAATCTGTTGACGGAATTTCTGAGAAAATCACCAAAAACATTTATAAAGGCACGACTTATGTGCGAATAATTCTTTACCACATCAACCAATTTCGATGACTTTTCTTCTTAATTCTTACTTTTTTGAAGATTAATTATATTATACTACACTAATTAACACATGGACGTAGGGACCTTCAAGAAAACAGCTTACTCCACTTGCAATTCCCCTGGTGTTGCAGTTGTTCATGGGCGGCGGTAGTCACTTACCATCAGGTGAGCCGTATGCTCGTTTGCCCCCTCTCCTTTAATAAAAAACAGTTCATAACGAACAAATATTTTTAGGGTTCCGTACTTCAAAAGGAAAAAAAACCGAACCCTTATAAGATCACTTTGTTGTCCGTCTGTCTGTCTGTCTGTCTGTCAAGACCCTTTTTCTCAGGAACGCGTGGAGGTATCAAGCTGAAAGTCATATCCAATACTCAAATCTACTGGCTCTTGGAGCTGTGAAGAAATCAAACTTCTAAGCCAACGCAATCAAAAGATACAGCCCTTTATGCCGCAAATTTTCGATATTCGCAAGGGAATCAAAACCTACAGGGTACTTTCCCGTGAACTCAGGATCTTGAAATTTGGTGCGAAGCAACATTTCATAGCACAGATAAAGGAAAAATTGCAAATAGCATAAATTTTTAGTTACATCATATAATAAAAATATTTTTAATAATTTTAAACTTAGGCTGCACTAAAAGTATCGGGAATGGAATATTTCCACTGTTCCTGTCATATTAAAATCTTTTTAATTGTAAACTCCTTGATTTTAAAAATCGAATACCATTTATTTATTTAAAAAAAGATTCTCGGTCTTGTCACAAGGTTTTGTCAAACTTGTTTAGTCGTTGAGAAAATAGAATTGACTCGAAAAAATTCAAGAGCGATGATTTATTATGACTTTCGAAGTGGTTTAACACAAAAACAGTGTGTTGACCGGATGATTTCTGCATTTGGTGATGAAGCCCCATCCAAAACCACAATTTATCGCTGGTTTGCTGAATTTCAACGTGGACGTGTCAAGCTCAGTGATGATCCCCGTCAAGGTCGTCCAAAAACTGCAGTCACTCAAGAAAACGATGATGCTGTGCGTAAGCTGATTGAAGAAGATCGACATGTGACATACCGCGAAATTCAGGCAACTTTAGACATTGGCATGAGTCAAATACAAATAATCTTGCATGAACAGTTAGGTGTAAAAAAGTTATTTTCCCGATGGATACCGCATTCGCTCTGAGCAAAAAGCGGCTCGCGTTACTTGGTGTGTCAGAACTCTCGAAAGATTCCACGCAGGATCCTCAAATGCTGTATACCACATCGTATCAGGTGACGAATCCTGGATATACGCGTACGAACCCGAAACAAAAAACCAGTCACGAGTTTGGGTGTTCGAAAATGAGTTAAAACCAACAAAAATTGTTCGTTCACGCAGTGTTGCAAAAAAAATGGTGGCCACGTTTGTCTCCAAAACCGGCCTTGTTACGACTATTCCTCTTGAGGGACAAAGAACGATTAATGTAGAATGGTATGCTAGCATTTGTTTGCCACAGGTCGTTTCTGAACTCCGTAAAGAGAACTGCAACCACCGCATCATCCTCCATCACGACAATGCGAGTTCTCACACCGCACACAGAACAAAAGAGTTTTTAGAGCAAGAAAACAGAATTATTAGATCATCCGCCGTACAGCCCCGACCTAAGCCCTAATGATTTCTAAACTTTCCCTAAAATAAAGAAAAAATTGCGTGGACAGAGATTTTCATCACCTGAAGAAGCTGTGGACGCCTACAAAACGGCCATTTTGGAGACCCCAACTTCCGAATGGAATGGTTGCTTCAATGATTGGTTCCATCGTATGGAAAAATGTGTCAAATTTCGCGGAGAATACTTCGAAAAGCAATAAATACATTTATAAATAGTAATGTTGTGTCACTTCCTTGATTCCCGAAATTTTCAGTGCCGCCCTCGTACCTACGGATTTGTGCGCCCTCGGTGCGCAAGTCCGACTCGCACTTGACCGGTATTTTTTTTATTTCTTAGTGCACCTATCTTATATCTTATATATATAAGTATAGTAAGTTAGTACTTACAATAGGTGGCCCGCGTACAAATTTATTTGTAAGTTATACACCACTCAACTTCAATGAATGTATTAACATTCTTAATTAAACAACATAACTCTTCCAAATTTATAACGATATTTCGACAATTATTTTTTCTGTGGCAGCAACGCGTCGGGTACCAGCTAGTCTTTATCTTTATATATAAAAATTACGTGTCACGTTGTTTGTCCGCGATGGACTCCTAAACTACTAAACAGATTTCAATGAAGTTTTGCACACTGTGGGCATTTTGGTCCAACTTGAGAGATAGGATCGTTTTTATTCCGATAAATGATCCTCAAAATTTTTTATTGTGAATTTAAGGATTTTTTAATAGGACAGAGGGTCATCGGTATGGGCAGAACAACGTCTGCCTGGCGAGCTAGTACATATATAAAAATTCCGTGTCACGTTGTTTGTCCGCGATGAACTCCAAAACCACCCGACCGATTTTAATAAAACTTTGTAAATGTGTATTGTTTGCTCCAACTTGAGAGATAGGATAGTTTTTATATCCCGATAAATGACCCTCAATATTTTATTTTTATTTTTAAAGGACAAAGGGTTTTCACAAAAGTTAGAAAAAAACCTGCCTGGCCAGCTAGTATTAAAATAAATTCAAAGAGGACTTTTAGAGTAGGGGAAGCTTCTATCGCGCTACTCCAATGCTTTTCATGCAAAATGTTTTTCTTAATTACCAATAACGTACTAAATCAGCACTTAAATTGCAATCAACTATTTCATTGATGCCGGCAGAATCAAACTTAGTCTGCTAGCATACAATGAAAATAAAAGACCCCATGTCACCGCAATTCTTTGGCTACCTTGGTTGTTTCGCATGTGCTTAGGTTTAATGAAAAGAATATAGAAAGGAATAGAATAGATTTTTTATTCTATATAGATTTTTACATAATAATTACTGATAAGCATATTTTTTTATTTAACTACCCCTCTGCTTCGTAAAATACCTCTAGTTCTTGGAAAAATCACAGGGGGATTATTTTTTTATTGATTTAAAAGGTTACAATAAAATTATTAGCATTAAAAATTATTATTATTTACATGAATTATTATAGTAACAGATAACCTCATACCCATGGGTTTTTTTTTATTCATGTATTCCATAATATTATAATACTTATCAATTATTTTTCATTTAATTCTACGGCTCCGGGGCGCGACCGCAGTGAATTAGCAATGAGTTATAGCGATAAAGAGCCGCGGGTTCGAATACCGCACGGAACAAGTATTTGTGTTTGTATACTGCCGTCACGATACAGAAGAAAATCCCAATATGGAGGTAACGTTTCCCAAAACATAAAAAAATGAAATTTCTATTGAGCAAATGGTAAAATTAAAAATTTTGTACAACCGACTTCAATATAATATAATATATATAATAATATAATACAATATAATTTATTGTTGGTTTTTTAAAAACCGCCCGACCGATTTCGATAAAATTTAAATGGGAACCACCTGGGAAGTATATCCTTTGCAATAAAAATCAATTTCGTTAAATCAAAAAAAAATCAATTTCTAAATCGTTTCAGGCGTCTACGAGTAATCGGTGAACATACATGAAAAAAAAATATTCCGATGAATTGTAAACCTCGCCTTTTTGAAGTCGGTTGAAAATTTGATTTATTGAATGATGAAATAATTATAATTGTAACGAACACACAAAGAAAGGAGAAAGCTAGTAAATGAAACCGTTGTGAAATGTAGGACATTCGTGATAAAAAAACGGACTTCGGAACGACGGCATAAGTACATAATATTCCCAAAGAGCGGTCGCATGATCGCATCCTACCGTCTGTCAAGCGGTTACCGCGGTCTTTTTCTTATAGGATAGGGTGACAAATGAGCACACAGTCCACCTGATGGTAAGTGGTTGCTGCGGCCCATAGACATCCACATCTATCCTCGTTTGCGAATCAAAATGCAGATGCGAAGTCACCCGTGAGGACTAAGATGGAATGCCTCTTTTTCCAGTAAAAAGGGTCTCCGGTTCTCAACACTCCCCATACGAAACACAGCTGTGTTAAGCTGCTATTTTACGCTGGTACTCTGTGGGAGCGTGGTCCTCCCGCAGTCGAGCAGACCCATTCGTGCTACAACTATACTACTAATATAGCTGCAGCGTGGGTCTACCACGTACAAAAGTGCCATTACTAAGCAAAATCCATGACATAGGTGACCTTTCCTGTCTGTGTCGAATTCAATTACCTAAACACAACATTCAAAATTCTAACGCAACCTAACGAATTAAAGTTATACCGTCATTTATTTCATATCATCATTACAGTCTATCAAAAGTCCATTGCTGAACATAGGCATTCCGCACAGATTTTTTTTAAATGGTAGCAATGCTATTAACATTGCTATGTTGGGAGTGGTACACGACAGTAGACGAATGGCGCATTAGAACCCACGACATTTTGAGTTTCGCGGCCCTCACCATGCCATTAGGCTAGTGTCGCTTCAGAGTGCCGCATAGACAATTGCCATAGTAAGTTTGGTAGGAGGGTAAATATAAAAATACTACTAAACTAAAACTAAACATTAAATAGACAAAATACTCAAAAATAGAAAACGGCAAAGTTAACCTCACTTTGTGGCAACTTTGCCATCAGGGTTTATAATGAAATTGAAGGTAAGTTTACCTCATAATATAATACACAACACCCAGAGTTAAGATTTGCTTTTCTAATTGTGTTGCAAATAGCAAAGTTTACGCTTGTGGAAAAGATGCCCCCCCATTTTTAAATTTTTCATACAAGCTTGAAAATATGAAATGTTTAAGGGTTGTCAAAAATCCTTGATTACATTACATACTTAATTTTTTTATTTAAATTTTATCACAATAATGTCTTAAGAAAAAATCTAAAATATGTCAGACAAAAACACTCATCTAAAATTAAAAATCAAATTGGTGCAATAATAATATATAAATATAATATAATAATAAAATAGTATAGAATAAAAAAAGCTTGTTACAATCATTTTTAACAAGTATTCATTTTTTTATTAGTCATCATCACACCATTTTATTACGGGTCATAATAAAATGGTCATAATTATTGTAATCAATTTAAATATTGTTTTCCCACAATAGCAAAACAATAATAATCATTAAAAATGTACTACAAAAAGGATTAGGTAGAAATATTTTAACCTGGCTTTCGACTATATACGACATAACAGTAGTGTCGTGTAACATATAGTTTTATAGAAGAGAAAGCAAGACATGCGTCCCATCTGATGGTAAGTGACCACCGTCGCTCATGTACCATACGAATGGCAAGTGCTGGTCATTTAGAGAAGAAAAACCGCTGGCGAATTATAACAAACTTTGGACGCGCGAAGTAAACGAGTTTTCCGCCGACTTCCAAAAAGGAGACGGTATTCAATTCGACGCATGTTTTTTTTTATGTGTGTTACCTCATAACTTTGTACTGGGTGAACCGATCTCAATGATTATTTTTTTATATGAAAGCTGATAATTCTCGTGTGGTCCCATATGAATTTGATCAAGGTCAGACCAATGGTTATTGAGTTATTCTTAAATAACTTATATTGAAGTCGCTTATATTGAAGTCGGCTGTATAAACTTTTTAATTTTAAATTATATTTGGTGTGAATAACGGGACTTTTAGTAACGTTAATAGAACCGCCGTAACCCATTATGAAAAAAAAATGGAAATTTCATTCGTTCATTTTAAGTCTCTCCTTTATTTGCATCTTTTAACGAGTTACTTTATACACATGGACAAATAAAATATGTATATATATGTATACATATATGTATATATATATGTAAATATATATATATATATATATATATATATATATATATATATATATATATATATATATATACATTATATATATATATATATATATATATATATACATTATATATATATATATATATACATTATATATATATATATATATACATTATATATATATATATATATATATATATATATATATAAATAAATAAGCACATTTATCCTCCCCCATAGATTGCCTCATAGGGGAGATGTATGGCACAGTTACCAGGCTTGTCAGGCGAATTGACATCACAGTTTTTATTATTTCTAGTTCTTATCAGGGGAATGCTGCTGCCTATCTCGTCCTTCATGTTCTTCTGTCGCCTCTTGTGTTACCCATAGGATGATATGGAGTAGGGTATTATCTTACACTGCATACGTGACTCAATAAAATAATTGTCAATGAGGGCATCCGCTACTTTTTCTGCCACCAGGGCGGCGCTTCTAGAAAGTGAGGTATAATATTTGACAGATTTCATAGCAGGAAAGTTAATTTGCTTGGAAAATGTAAGTTATTGTTTCTTTCTGTACTATTAGATATATTTTATTTTAATAACATTAAAAATAAATAAACAAAACCACAGATATTCATAAAAGTAGAAATATAAAAAAATAAAAAAGTGCAAAAATTTAAAGAGCAAACCACTGACGCATTGTTTTGTGTATTAATATAATACTCTAGAAACTGATAAACTTTTATTAAAAAAACTACTTCTCAATTAAATGATGTGTAGCTAAAAACTTTACCTCAGTGTCAAACAGCGACATCTGGTGAGCAGAAAATTATCAGACCTCATTTAAATTAAAATTCTATAAGTGTTTTTTATAAAACAACTAACATTTTATAAAGCAAAAAGTAGATAATAATTTCTTTTGCAATATTTTCGTATATTTTTCCAATTTCCTCTTATATTTTCCTCTGTCGTCTCTCTACTGTGTCTCCTCTGTGTCTACTCTGATGATAAGCACACATTACTTGAACTACGCATCGCCGTTAATTTCGATACAATTTCATCTGAGACTCAAAATTGATTAAAATGCAAATATAAATACACCAGAATAATGATACTGTAAACATAATTGAGAGATAATGATTTATTATGTTTACACAAATACTATTCATTAAATAAAACTAATTTTAGAAACTTTTAGCAATAGCAGCTTAATACTGTTGTTTCGTATAGTGAATGTAGAGAACCGGCGACTAAAATTGAATTACTATTAACATAGACTAGAGTAAAAATTAATAAAGAACCATTTCAGATATTCTGATACAATATATTTTTTTTTTCTTTGAAAAACTCAGCCAGCAATTTCATTATAATGATTGAGAAAAACTTTACCATCACATGCAATCTAAGTAACAATAGGACATAAAAATAAATTATTATATTCTTTAATTTTTTGAAGTAATTATATATTGTTGCGTAGATTTTTACATTGAAATGGTTATGCCAGACTTCCACCGGCTGAAAACCCACAATGGTCGCCATCAGCTTATGTGAGGGGTCTCGCCCGGGCCCAGGAGGCCTATGTTCAGCAGTGGACTTTGATGAGCTGTAATAATGACTATGTATATATACAGTCAAAATCTTTATCATTAAAACAAGCCTAAACTGACTAAAATATTTTAGGAAATCATAATATTATCATAATACAATCAATCACAGCATGCTTAATTAGTAACGGGGTAAAAAATTTAAGCTTCAAAATATCCATTGATAAAAATATATAAATTTTTATATCACAAAACATTACTAATAACTTGTTTGTATCATTATCTGCTAGATACTGGTTATGATTCATTTTCCTGTTAAGTGGAATTATTTTTGTTGTTGTGTTTGATATTTTATTGACACCACTGAACTGTTATTGTGCATAATCAAATAAACCCATGACTAAATGTAAGTTATGTACCTATCTGTAACATTTTTGATTTTTACAACTATATAAATAAAAAATTGTTATAAAGTTTGATCTCTTGGTATTTTTTATATTTAAGAAAATGTGCATGTTGACACAATAACATATAATATAACTTAGGATTTCTCTGGAAAAAATATCACTAATATTTCTTAATGTAATTGTTACATTGCATATTATAATTTTAATTGTAAGTCTAGATTTAGTTAAAATGATAAAGGGATGGCTGAAAATGCTATAAGTATATTTTATTTATTGTAAAAAAATTAAATTAATAATGTTCTCTGGATTGAATTTACAGAAGCGGCAGCCCTAAGGGAGACTAATCTGCGTTGGACAGGATTATAGTGCACAAGTGTTTGTGCAAGTACAGGTACTCTCTATTCCCCCTTTCTCATAATCCGGTGGGTTGATCATCTGACACAACCAGAAAAAACCGATGGCTTTATATGCTTTCTGAGGCACGGGCCCGAAATACCACCAACTTCCTGACTCTACGCTACAATTGATTTAACTTATTTTCTGGACCAACCAAGGACCACATGTTCAGCAGTCGCACTTCGAACCACTATGTCCACATGACAGTCAAACAATACTTAATATGAAAGGTAAACGAGGAAGGTCTTACAAACTTTGTAATGATTTCTTATTGTAAAATAGTGACCTAAATCCAAAAAAAACTAATAAATAGTTGACAGATTATGACAGATGGGCAAAATCAAATTTTAAGGGTATTTTGCACAACTTAAAAATTAAAGTTGTATGCATACAATAGTTCAATTTTACCGTGTGTAGTGGTGGTGTAAGAATATTCACTACCCCATATCATCCCGTGGGTGTCGTAAGAGGTGACAGTAGGAAATAAATCAGGAAATGAGCAGTAGCATTTTCCTAATAATGACTAAAAATAAAAAATTGCGGTTACTAAGCGTGGCAACTATGGTAACTATCCCCTTATATAATTAAAAAATATACTAGTTATCTATGTCATAGGCTCCATCTACGTTGTTCACTTATTATACTCAATGTTTCCTCGTGACAAAAAATATCAACCATCTTCTATAATCATTAAATTAAGTAAAATTTGAATTAGACTGTAAAAGTCAAGTTAATAACTACTGTTGTAACTATGATTCAGGTTCCCTTAGCTTGAGAAATATCAGTGTATATTTGTGTAGTTAAAACCTATCTATATAAATAAAACGATAGAGGTTTGCAGTTGTGTCCGCATCACGGAAAAACTACTGGATAGATTTCAGTTAGGTTTTCTAAGTTTTATTTCTTAGATACTTGGCCCTTATCTAAAAAATAAATTATTGCAATATCTTCCTTTAATATAATGTTATTAAAGTTTTAATAAACAATGATTTTATACAGTGTTTTTCACACATTCAACTGTACATCGCTTGCTCTCACGTTAGTAACCCAGATAATTTATATATTTTAGCTACAAACGAAGCAGCTAATATTTTTTACAAAGAACTTTTGTCTTTTTGATGTATTTTCTTTCGCACATATGAAAACTTTAATATAAGGAAGAAAACAATAAAATAATTTCACAATAAGGGTATTTTGCACAATTATGCATATACAAGTAGAATTTTTCCTTTTCTTTCAAATTTCCGATACGCCTTAGGGACCTTCAAGAAAAGAACCTTTATAAAAGGCCGGCAACGCATCTGCAATTCTCCTGGTATTGCGGTTGTTCATGGGCTGCAGTAGTCACTTACCATCAGGTGAGCCACATGCTCGTTTGTGCCCACTTCTATAAAAAAAATATATATATATATATATACATACAGTTCAATTGTTAACTTACTCCTTTTTTGGAAGTCTACTAAAAATATGGTTAAATTCAACTTTTCTTTGGAGTTGGTCTCACTAAATCTCAGAAGGTACTTGTTGAAGAAGCAATGACAATAAAATGACAGTAAAGGACAATTTTAAATAAATAAAAACATGTATGCAGTTCACAAGAGGTAGAAGCAAAACCTTCAGAAAAGGAAACTGAGATAATAGAAAACAATGTATACTGTATTCTATTTCATTCTCTCACAGGTTAAATCCTATAGATGTAGATATATGTTATTCTCTTTTTCGTTTCATCCAGTTTCAAAACAACTATTCTAATCTAAAGAAGATTTCGCTTCAAAAAATATTGTGATTGATTAACATTTTGAATAATTTAAAATAGAATAACTGTTATTCAATACTGATGGCAAGAATATTTATTGAAGATCATTTATGCTTTTACTACTGGTTCAAAAAACCTCTGTCTTTGGAAGAAGAAGCGGAAAACCCAGAAGGTCTTTAAAAAAAAATGTATAATTTAATATGCTCTACAATTAAATACATAGCCATGGTAGCTCAGATGGTTAGTGCTAGCTATAAGTTTCACAGCACTCGAGCAACCTGGGTTCGATCCCCACCGGCACCAATGAAATTGTTAATTGCAATTTTAAGTGCTGATTTACCACGTGCTCGGCAGTGAAGCAAAACGTCGTGAGGAAACCTGCATGTCTGAGAAATAAGAAAAAAAATTTCCAAGACATGTGAAGTTTGCCAACACACATTGGAGCAGCGTGGCGGACCTTTCCTTGCCCTAAAACCCTCTCAGAAATGTGGGGAGGCCTGTGCCCGGCAGTGGGACGTATACAATGTCGCCCATCGGCAAGTGACCGCCCGGGATATTCTGCATGTACATGAAAAATTATCGGTAAAAAACCTAAAAAGGGGGGGTCTATCTTAAATACTTTTTAAGTTATTGAATTTTTAATTTTTTGAATGATGTTGGTCACCTTGTTCCACACTTTTTGCTCTAGCTCCAATGCTACGGGCACGATTTCGATTCTGTTTTCTTATTTCATCAGGTTAATAAGTTGTTTTGTTGGATTACGTAACATTTTTAGTTAAAATAAGGCGAATCATAAAAATAAACGTAGACAAAGACATTTTTTCTAAGCAAAAAAGTGATATTTATTTACAAAAACACGTGTAAGT
The DNA here is from genome assembly GCA_033319125.1 of Parnassius glacialis. Classification (NCBI taxonomy): domain Eukaryota; kingdom Metazoa; phylum Arthropoda; class Insecta; order Lepidoptera; family Papilionidae; genus Parnassius; species Parnassius glacialis. The sequence goes on from JAVANC010000011.1 coordinate 3,833,917, forward strand.
ACATAAAATGCCCCCTTAACATGGGCTTTTTACTCATTATTAATAATCTAGAGCATAACTACTACACATTTACAATACACTATCAATATCTATCTCTTAAAATTTTTTAATAACAGCGTGTCAAAAATTTGCTCCATATCAAGCAAAAAAAAGGTCATCCAGGTAGAAACCGGTTCTTAGAGACCGCTAGATAACGCACGTGCGCACTCTTCTCGGTTGGTTGTTTGTGCATCATTCAGTCGCTCGATTACTGATCCCGGGACGTTACGTGTTTTTTAATTTGTGCGCTATTTATCTTTTCGAGGACCATTCCTGTGCGTTTCAAGCATCGTAATGCTACGATTGCGTGATTTACCGCCTTCTCACGTAGCTGATATGCATTTTGTATACGGTTTTTGTGATGGGAATGCACGTTCTGCTGTCGAAGAGTACAAACGTCGTTATCCAGGTAGGCCAGTACTTGGGTACCGGTCCTTCATTGCTGTGCATCGTCGTTTTTGTGAGCAAGGACTTCCACGACAAAATGAGCCTGGCGTGGCACTTCACGTGGACATGGAAGAGGAAGTGTTAAGATTAGTGCGCGCTGACCCTATGACAAGCATTCGTCTCTTGTCAATAAGACTGAATGTACCAAGAATAACAATCTGGAGAATTCTTAAGAAAGAAGGCCTCCATCCTTATCACTTCCGGCGTGCTCAACATTTGGAAGATGTGGATTACCGTGCGAGATCTGTGTTTTGTAGCTGGATTTTATCGCAACAAAGAACCAATCCTGAGTTTCTAAAGAAGATTTTGTGGACGGACGAGAGTACATTCACAAGGGCGGGTATTACAAACCACCGAAATCTTCATGTCTGGGCCGCTGAAAACCCACACGTCAGAAGAAAAACATCTTTTCAGAAAGAATTTTCTGTTAATGTATGGGCTGGAATAATTGACAATATGCTCATTGGCTCTTACGTATTGCCTCACAGGCTAGATCAACACGCATATTTAGATTTTCTCCAAAATACGTTGCCCTCACTTTTGGATGAAGTGCCGCTGGCAACGAGAAGAAGAATGCATCTGCAACTAGACGGAGCCCCAGCACATTTCGCACGACTAGTGCGAAATTATCTGAATGAAAATTATCCGCGATGGATCGGTCGAGGAGGCTCCGTTGCTTGGCCGCCGAGATCGCCCGACCTGACACCCTTAGATTTTTATTTATGGGGATTCATGAAACAGAAGGTGTATGCCGCGCGCATTGAAAGCCGCGAACAATTAACGGCTAGGATTTTTGCTGCCGCAGAGGAAATTAAAGAAAATCCTGCAGAATTACTGCGAACAACCAATAGTGTAGCCACGAGGGCTTTTATTTGCTTACAGGAGGGTGGGGGCCATTTTGAAAACTTAATTAATTAAAATTGTTGTTTTTTTTAATCATGCCTGTTATTTTTATTATAATTTCTGCATTAATAGTTTTAACTCTATGTCGCCATGTCGTCCGCATCAATTATTTAAAGGGTGCGCACGTGCGTTATCTATCTACCGGTTTCTAGGAACCGCTCTCTACCTGGATGACGATGATGCACAGCAAGGAGGGACCCGTTTTTGACACGCTGTTATTAAAAAATTTTAAGAGATAGATATTGATAGTGTATTGTAAATGTGTAGTAGTTATGCTCTAGATTATTAATAATGAGTAAAAAGCCCATGTTAAGGGGGCATTTTATGTACTTACACGTGTTTTTGTAAATAAATATCACTTTTTTGCTTAGAAAAAATGTCTTTGTCTACGTTTATTTTTATGATTCGCCTTATTTTAACTAAAAATGTTACGTAATCCAACAAAACAACTTATTAACCTGATGAAATAAGAAAACAGAATCGAAATCGTGCCCGTAGCATTGGAGCTAGAGCAAAAAGTGTGGAACAAGGTGACCAACATCATTCAAAAAATTAAAAATTCAATAACTTAAAAAGTATTTAAGATAGACCCCCCCTTTTTAGGTTTTTTACCGATAATTTTTCATGTACATGCAGAATATCCCGGGCGGTCACTTGCCGATGGGCGACATTGTATAGGCTGTAACTTTAGAATAACTGTTATCCAATACAGATTGCAAGAATATTTATTGAAGATTATTTATGCTTTTACTATTGGTTCAGAAAACCTCTGTCTTTGGAAGAACAAGTGGAAAACCCAGAAGGTCTATAAAAAAAAATTTATAATTTAATATGCTCTACAATTAAATACAAAAAATAAATAGTAAACAGCATGGCAGCCATTATACTATTCTAAATGTTATTCAATCATGTCTTACAGGTTATTGATGACATACAAGTTTAATAGAAAGATGAGAAACACTTACGTATGGGATGCAGCAATTCATCACTGGCATCATCTGAGCGGTGCAGTTTAAGGATAGCGGTCAGCCAAGTATGCAGGTCCTGCTCATTCTCTGCAACAATACACAGTTGCTCCTCTTTCGTAAACAGAGCAATTACATGTTTCTGTTTTAGATCCAATCTTCTCATTATGTTATAGCAGGTCTTCAAAGGAAGAACCCGACGTGGTGCAGCTCCTGACCGGAACTTCTTCTCCGACTCATAATACTCCAAGCGAGCGGAACAGTCTGCAGTTTCAGCGCGTAGCACAAAATATTTCTTTTTCATTGTCTTCAATTTTCGAAGGTGGCCCTGGCGCACCACGGCGCCTCCGCCTGATATCGCAGCCATGTCAATGTGTCTGCATCCCAGCTTTAAGACTCAGACACACGACAACCGCTTAACCTTGAAGTTGTTTACGTGACAAAAGTCAAACGAATTCTAGTCTTCTCTTCACCGTCGAAGCGACTAAAAATACGTACTATCTCTTTTCAATAGCGCGTAAATAGTAAAGCGCTCGGTAATAAATCGAATGGCGTAGCAAATCCGCGTCCGGCGTAGTCCGACAGGCGCCATATGACCGCTTACGCTTTTACTCTCTGCCGCGCCACTATGATTATCGGACGAGATAACAACACTTGCGTCGCTTCGAAAATATCAAAATACATCAACAACAAACACTTTTCAATCCATAATTCGGTACGCTCGCTATTACACTCGGTCATTCACAGACACTTGAGTTTAGAAAGAGATAAAATCATTCATAGTAAACGTAATCTGCACGCCCTTCCGTAGGAACGCAGGGCATGGAAGTCACGCCGTCGTCATGCCTGTGCAGTATCAAAACAATATATTTTTTGTCATAACAAATATAAGGACAAATTTCACTACCACAAGAATTACAAGAATCAAATTACGCGATAAGTTTTAAATGTTTTGCACTTGATTTATAAAAACTCATGTATTTGCGCGTCGTTTTTTATTGGTTCCTCGCTATTGCGTGTCATTTATTCGAGCGACGATTACGAGAAAATAATACTACTATACAGTTCGGATTCACGTACACACAACATTGCTAAGTATATTATCTATGATTGCTAATATTATGCCAATGCCAAGAGAAGAGCACAGAATATAATAACAACCAATGTTGCCATTCGATCGCGTTCAATGAGCGAAATTGCAAAGTATGTATGACTGGTCGCCGTTGCATAAACATAAAAAGAAATGATATAGAGATCAGTTCCAAAGAGAATATAATCACTACGTTTAATCAGTTCTATAGGGATTTTGTGCCTCGAACCCGAACTGGTACCGGTTGCAATTTAATCTTATGTAAGAAGGTTTTATGTAGCAATAATCATAAAATTGTTTAGAACCAGTTTATTTATTATACGTGATTATTTTTCAAAAAGTAGCCAAATTTTAAACTTAAGTTCAAATAAATAAATAATGATATACCGTTACAGCACTTTTGGAAAATACGAGTAAATAAGGCTCCTATAGTGCCACCAACTTATCTGTTCAGGTGGACAAAATTGGAACTAAAGCCGCCATTTTGTATACAACTTTTCGCTGTCAGCTATTATTTATTCTGATCTATCAGGTGAGTGTTTTTAAAAAGTGTAAATAAAATGACTAAAAGTATTAAAAGTGATGCGCGATAGCTTATCCTAAAAGTTTTATCTTTTATAAAAGAAGAGAAACGTGCACAAGTCCCAACTATACCATTTAAAAAGCTGTATGAACGAGTTGCTACCGCGACAGGTTAGTATTGCCAGGTATGGAAAATTAAAATCACCAAATAATGTACTTGTGAAACATAGTAAAAAAATTATCTCAATTTACTATAATTCATCTAAAGTACCTAACACTGTAGTTTGTATTGCTAATGTTCTAATGCTCCAATTAATTGAAGATTCATTTCATAAAATTACACCGGTGCAATGGAAAAACGTTTGTAATCATGTAAAAAAATTGAAAATGAATACAGACTAAAAGACGCGTATTTAAATGAACCCATTATTATAGAGCATCAGAGCGATAGTGAAAGCGATTCCAGTGACTCAGAAGATGAATTATTGGAACCAGTAGCTAACGCGGGTACATTTTTCAAAACAGAAATTTCTGGAATTCGGCCACTTGAACTCCGAGATCACAACCACAATTATTTTTATAAAATAAAAAAATATATATAAAAAACACTAATTCTCACCAATATTAATATACTCGAAATATATTTTATATTATGTGTAATGAATATGTAGTTACGTATTTCCTCGGTGAATTTCTTAAATGGCAATAATAACCACTCCACTAGCGACGCTGTCAACTGAACAGATAAGTTGGTTGCACTATAATATTATTTGAAATTATTCGGAATTTAATGTGATTTATGGGCAACAACGTTTTTGCCCTGCGATCGACACTTACGTATCTGTAGTCACATATTCATTATGAAAATTAAAGATCATCTGGTGACGGTGACTACGTCCATAAATTGAATGTTTTTTCTTTCAAATCCTTTTAGCATAATTGAATTTTCTCACATCTCCCCTTTGCTCAGAATAGCACACTGGTGGCAATTATTTATTCCAAGTTCTTGGTTGGGTCAAAAACAGTATCTGTGAAAGCTATGTTCTTCAAATAGTTTCCACAGTCTTTAATTTTGCAATGCGTCAAATCGTTTTCGAACGTTCCGAATAACTACTTGAGGGTTTTATTTACAGTTCCTACAAATTAATAAATGTAAATTAGCACATTTACAATACGCATAACAGGGTTGACACTGGCTTCCATTATTTGACTGAATCGATTTTAAATTGGTAATTTCTTACGATAAGGCATAAAAACCCTACCGTTAAGGACATGCGAGAGTTGCTGTAGATTCTACTATGGTAAAAGACATGCTTGCCGGAGAGAACGACAATTGTCGTAGAAACGGTAACTCTGATAATAACATTGCCTGTGTTGTGATAGATATTCGTGCTCATCTTTGATCTATCAAAGTCGTAAAGCACACATTATGCTTGTAGGTATTAACCCGTTCAGGGCGAATGGCATGCAAGGCGTACCATCGATTACTTTTGTGTGTGGCGTATGACACACGAGTCGTGTCTTTTTTAAAATCGTTATAACTCGCTATAATTGCGTTTTCGGAAAATTTATCCAGAACAAAATATTCATTATTTTGCAAGTAGTTCATGTTTGCGGCTTCATTTCTGAATATTTTGAAAATTTGAAATTTTTAAGGGTTGACAACAATTTTTTAATTAGTACATGGTACACTTTCCAGTTTGTGGGTTTTCGATCATGTTGTGGAAAAATAGTCTAATAAGTGATAAATAACAGCACTCATTGCGATCGCTCACAAACTCAAGTTGAAAATACATTTCTGGAAAACAAGTCTCCTGTTAAAAAAAAACAATGCGTTTGTCTTATTGTTTAATTTTGCTTGAAATGGTTGAACTGCCGTCTTATTACTATCATATGGCCGAATAGACCTACGAAGTACCATGTGCTCTTGTGATATGGTATAAGGTTTATTTTTGCTTGAAACAGTTTGAAACCGTTCATGCACAAAAAAAGTTCGCTAATAAATAGTCTTTTGTCAATCCGCCGCCGTATAGCGCCGGCGTTTGTTTCCTTTTGAAACACTTGTTTTGCTATTCTTACTAATTATTTATTTTATAGTATAAGGGTGACAAACGAGCACACAGTCCACCTGATGGTAAGTGGTTGCTGCGGCCCATAGACATCCACATCCATCCTCTATTACAAATCAAAATGTAGATACGTAGTCACCCGTGAGGACTAAGATGGAATGCCTCATTTCCAGTAAAAAGGGCCTCCGGCCACCTGCACTCACCAAGCGAAACGCAGAGGTAAACATCTACTTCACGCTGGTTTTCTGTGAGGTCGTGGTACCACCCCGGTTCGAGCCGGCCCATCCGTGCGACAGCAAACGCTGCCGCGTGGCTCTACCACTGTTTAAATCATTAATTAGACGTTTTCAAATCGACTTTTACATTTGTATAACATTAAATAATATTTAACATTTGTAAATATTAATGAATCATAAACCTTATTTTTTTCCAAATTAAGGTACTTGATTGTTTGATATTTACAAATAATATTATTAGGTGAAAATGTGATTTAATAAAAACCAAGGTTTTCCGGGATGATTTAGCTGTACCTACTTATGTATAAATGATTTTTTTATAAAATAAAAAATAATAAAAAATGTTTGTAATCTCTACATAAAAAATTCACTTACTCTCAATTTCAAAGAAAACACATAGAAAAACACGTAGTTCCCACTAAAAACAAGTATTCTTCCGTTTGTAATTGATGTTTGATGTCAACTAAACTTAATTCAACATCATTACAGCCCTTCAAAAGTCCACTGCTGAACATAGGCCTCCCCCAAGGAATGCCACAAAGCACGGTCCTGAGCCACCTGCATCCATCGACTTCCTCCATATCTTACCAGGTCGTCACTCCATCTAGTGGGGGGACGTCCTACACTTCGTCCACCGGTACGAGGCTGCCACTCGAGAACCTTTTTTCCCCATCGGCTGTCGGTTCTTCGAGCTATATGGCCGGCCCATTACCACTAATCCGTTAGTCTTACCGTTATCCGTTAGTCACTAATCCGTCAGCTTACTAATCCGTTAGGCTATGTCGGTCACTCTGGTTCTACTGCGGATATCCTCATTTCTAAGTTTATCACGCAGAGAAACTCCAAGCATAGCCCTCTCCATAGCTCGCTGAGCGACTTTGAGCTTCCTCATCCGGCCAGCAGTGAAGGACCACGTCTCAGTACCATAAGTCATCACTGGCAACACGCACTGGTTGTACAGTCTTGTTTTTAAGTTTTAAGGTATATCTGACGAGAAGATGTGCTGGAATTTCCCGAACGCTGCCAACCGAGTTGAATCCGTCGATTGACCTCTCGGTCGAAGTTGGACTTACCTAGTCGGTCTGTTTGTCCCAGGTAAACATACTCGTGAACAACTTCGAGCTTAGTGCTCCCAACAACTACCGGCATAGGTGTGACATGGACATTAAACATGATCTTTGTTTTGTCCATGTTCATCTTAACACTTATCCGTTGGGAAGCACTACTGAGGTCATTCAGCATAATGTCCTCCAGCAATTCTGCTATAAGGACTATATCGTCGGCAAATCGAAGGTGAGTGATGTACCCGCCATTGATGTTAATACCGTATCCTTTCCAGTCCAGAAGCTTCAAAACGTTTTCCAATGCAGCGGTGAAGAGTTTCGGAGATATAACGTCACCCTGTCTTATAGCTCTCTGCAATTGGATAGGTTTCGTACTCTGGTTCTCTACTCGGATAGCCATCGTAGCCCTATTGTATAAGCATTTCAGCTCTTCGATATACCGACAGTCAACTTGGCATCGCTGCAGGGACTGCAGCACCGCCCAAATTTTGACGGAATCAAAGGCTTTCTCATAGTCCACATGCGCCAGACATAGTGGCAAATTGTTCTCCTCAGACTTCTATACAATTTTCCGAAGGGTATGTATGTGGTATATGGTGCTAAAGACTTTTCGGAAACCAGCTTGTTCAGGAGGCTGGAAGTCATCAAGTCTGCGCGCGAGACGATTCGTAATGACTCTCAAAAATAGCACGTAGACGCGGCTCAGAAGGGAAATCGGTCTGTAGTTCTTCAAGAGAGCGTTGTCGCCTTTCTTGAAGAACAAGACCACCGCACTTCTGCTCCACGCCTCCGGTGTAATGCCACCATGGAGGACGGAATTAAATAGCTTCTGAAGGATTTCAAGTACCGGTCTTCCACCCGCTTTCAGAAGCTCCGCTGTAATTCCATCCTCGCCTGGGGCCTTACCGTTTTTAAGGTGCTGGAGAGCCATTCTAATCTCGCTCAGACTGACGTCCGGGATATCTTCGGAATAGTGTCGGATAAGACTCGTTCTTGGATCGTTACTCACACTTGCGTGTGGCTCCAACGATGACGTGTACAGCTGCCCATAGAACCTCTCAATCTCACTCAAAATCTCAGGTGTCCCGGAAACGATGCTGCCACACTCGGTCTACAGCTTTGTCAATTGGCTCTTTCTGGCAGACAGATCTCTAGCAATGATTTTGGAGCCCTGATTCCGCTCGATCGCTTCTTTAATACGAGCAGTATTAAAGTTGCGTAAATCCCGCCGCATGCATTTGGCGATCTGTAAACTGTGAACTAAACTTAATTAGGTCTAAGCCAGTGAAAAAAGCATAAAAAAGAAAATTATTTTACACATTGCTGATGGCACAACACGCGTGTCATCAACAACGCCTGGCGTGTCATGAAATATTTGTTCGCCGCCACAGCCAAAAGTTGTCGAAAATTAGTGCCGCTACGAATCGGTTAATAGGATGGAGTAAAATAGTGGGTTAGCAAAAAAGTATCTAGTGAAATATTTACAATTTAATGCTTATTTTAATGTTTAAATATTTTAATAATTTTAAGCAGACTAATCAATATTACAATATGATGGTATCGCACTGAATCACACCGAATACTCGAGTGAAATAACTACGTAGCGTTTTTGAATTCGATTAATTAGTGAAGAGAACCGGTAATAGATTTTAGTGGTAAAGAGGCATACCATCAACGAAAACACTGTTTTGATTCCTTTTACGTGGTAGAGCCATGCTGCAACTATATTAGTAGTATAGTTGTAGCACCAATGGGTCGGCTCGGCCTGGGAAGGGCCACGCTCTCACAGAATACCAGCGTAAAATAGCAGCTTAACACTGCTGTGTTTCGTGTGGTGAGTGTAGAGAATCGGAGACCCCTTTTACTGGAAAAGAGGCATTCCATCTTAGTTCTCACAGGTGACAACATATCTGCATTTGATTCGTAATCGACGATAGATGTAGATGTCTATGGCCCACTGCAACCACTTACCATCAAGTGGACTTTGTGCTCGTTTGTCACCCTTATCCTATAAAAAAATGCGCATCATAAATTCTAATACAACATAGGTGCATGTGTCTATAGGTTATCCACAACATAGCCAGAAGAGAACTTTACACCACATTATATACAAATACTAATTAGTATAATCTACAATTTTTCCGAAGTTTTGAGCCTCTCACGACTAGTTTGTAAAATCTGCTATAACTAGTCTTTTTTCTTATTCGACTTGGAGACTTTCAACAAAAGATCTACTCCCATACTGCTATCAAATTTTTTAAAAAAATTTTTTTTTATCAAGTTTTTTTATGTGTGTTACTTCATAATTTTTTCTGAGTGAACCGATTTCGATGATTCTTTTTATTTGAAAGCTGGTGGTAGTTTTTGAATTATTCTTAATAATTTATATTGAAGTCGGATGTACAATATGTTTAATTATTGTTATATAAAGTCCAAAGAAATGTCATTTAGTGGTTAATAGGGTACAGGGTAAGCCCTACAGATCAAAGACAACTGCAACCAGTGTGAGGGACAGTAGTGGACTGTATGATTTTAACTAACTGTGTGACGAAAAGATGGTAATGTAGACCATTATATATTCAAGCTATTTACAGCGGCTTTCACTAATTAACTATATATACAGAGGGGAGTCTTCAATGGAGTATTCTCTCTTGCTGTTCTCTCTTGAGGTTTTCTTTCCTGATGTAGTATCTCGTAGTGCTGCTGCCGAAATGAACAGTTCACAGACCAAAACGCCCTTCTTATATTTTGAAAGAGAGTGTCTCGGCATGTGAGTGGTATTGTGAGGTGTGCCGCGCGCTGATTCGTCGACGGTATCACGTGATATTCAGGCGGTGTGCGGAGTGCGCGGGGCGCAACGGGGTATGAAGGGGTGATGGAGCGGCGGCTCCCCTCGCGGTCCGTAATAACCAAGTTCTAACAAAGAAAAGTACGAATATATTGTTGTCTCTTATGATTAAAATGGCATTCCTCTCACAAATGAAATCGTACTAGTTACTAGAATACTTCTTAAGAATAAAACAATAGTGTATACACCTGTGGCGGCGCTGTCATGGAACCACAAGCGAAACACATCGAAGCCTAAATCACGCTAACAAAGTTCCGAAGTTATAGCAGTATACATAATATATAGAATAGCTCCGAACTACCACTCGGAGCGTTGGCCGCTCCCCGGGCAGTACATCTTGCCCGGCGGGAGATCTCCCCTTTTCCTTCCACCCGCCACAGTGGTGACCCCGACGTAATATGAACACGCAATTAACAACCTTCAGAAAACTACACCTTCAAGCTTTCGACATCGTCCTCAAGTACCCCATTCTTTCGCTCTCGAGCAAATATTGTCTGCAGTCTTCACACTCTGCAAGCCACCTAGCTTTACAAAGATTCATCGCAGCACTGGAATAATAATGCTACCTGTTCCTTCAAGCTACTCTTTGCGCTACAGTGTTCGGCACGGCTCTGAGCGTTACTGCTCGCCTCTGCTTGACGGCACTTTCGCAGATTACTTGCCTTCTTCTCGACTCACCGCAGAGTACAAGGCAATCACTGGCACTTGCTCCGGCTCATCGTTCACACTGGCATCACTTGCAAGTGCGTAGTACGGCATGCATTACACACTGGTATAAAGTTCGCACCGGCGTCACTTGCCCTTACGCACACAGCATGCATTGCCCATCGGCAATAAGGACGCACCGGCAACCAGAGTGCACTATCGACCTCTGGTCTGAGCAGGAAGGTGATGTGGCGGTGCTGTCGTTGCGCCACAAGCGAAACATATCGAAACCTAAATCGCGCTAACAAAGTTCCGAAGTTAAAGCAGTATATATCACAGTATACTCGGAGCGTTGGCCGCTCCCCGGGCAGAACACCCTGTCCGGCGGGAGATCTCCCCTTTTCCTTCCACCTGCCACAAACCGCTGGTTAGTAATAGTGTAAGTTAGAGTATTATTAGCTCTGCTGTATTTTGAAGTGTAATAATTATTCATAAGGTGTAGTATGTAGTATCATAATAAATAAAATAACATTTATTTCTTAAAACTACTATTCCATTGATTAGTGGTGAAACAACCCCAGAGAGTAACTTAGTTCCTCATGTAGGGCTGTTTCATTCATTTTTTTTAAAAAAAAACCTTGGTGCTATACTTTTATACTGTACTATGCCACTATATTACGAGAAAATACTATAATTTTATCTTCAGGTCGACCGACTTGTTTTATTAGTGGTCCTTTTACTTTTTAATATTTACCCTACAATATTGAGAATTTTTGGTATGTTCGGCAACACCAAATCAGGCAACGACAGGATAAGCGGGAATTCGTCATGTGATGTTTAACTACCCCGGTCGTTCTGACAGAAAATATATCATGTTCATAGCAATATTTTTGAATTTGCTATGTACTTGACATGATAATGCAATTTTATTTAAATTGAAAACAAAAACACCGAAAAATGAAAAGTATAGAAACGCTAGATTCGTGACGCAAAAACCTCGGCACATGGGAAAAAAACATGAAATGTCAATACAAAGAAACGTGCTATAACTTTGGAAAAATAGTAAGCATAATTTTATTTTTGATGTACAATATTTTTGAGGCTCTGAATCCAACCCTGGCGTAAACAAAAGTCGCGTTGTCCCTAAACTGTCATATTTTAGGGCCAACACATTTTTGCTATTTAGTTGCGCGGTTGGCCCGGTAATTACGCTGGCATTATATTAGTCAATGCTTGTTATTTATTACATTTGATAATATAGCATACTCCAATAAATCAAGTTATTTCTCTCTAGAAACATATAAGTTTGACGGGGACTGTAGAAATCTCTAATTACGAATTATACAAATTAACTTCATCCGGCTTATTTTTAAAATTTATTTTAAATATTCTCGGATACAATCTCTAGTTAATTTTAATATAGAAATTCCATTTAAAACATGTGAAACAAAATGTAAAGAGAATTTGGCAGCACATGCCATGATGCCACATTTAGCAATAGCGAGCCTATTGCGCCGCGACTAAAGGACATATTTTGTAAATAATAACCTTCTTTAAACCGGAGAATATTAAAAACCACATTTTATGACCGCTTAAACGTACTCTAAGTTATTAATTAAATGTAAAAAATAAAGATAGAAAACTGTACATATACTTTCATTTTGTTGACTTTATAGATGTCTAGATTACGTGTATCCAAACGTCATATTTATAATTTACACTGATGATGATAACACTGCTCAATATGTCCGTCCTCTTTTGTGTCCGTCATTCATTCACTCATTTGCTTGCTAAAAAAAGTACAGAAAAGGGAATTGTTGGCAAATTACTTCAGATAAATACGTGTAAAAGAATTTGTTCTTTTATTTTCTACAATTTAAAAGTTAGATGGTACTTCTAAACTTAAAATATAGGATTTCGATATTAATTAAAGTGTTTACATTGTGAAATTTCGATAATTTTAAGTTGCCGTGAAATGTAAGTACCAAGTACGCAGCGAAAGGAGAGTTTTCGGTGTTTTGAGTGATTGGTGATAGCATAAATGGATCTTTCCTCTGCAAGTTATTTGATATCGGAAATAGATAAAAGAATCCTCGTTAATTTTTTATCGTTTTCTATCTTCTTTGCAATCTATGTAAACAGCATTGAGTTACAACAGTGTCTTAGCTTTTGCGGTTTCGTATTTTGCAATCATCATTAGAGCGTGAAAACCGTGTCAAGCTTGCACCCTGTATATATTCTAATTACACAAAGTCTTATTCAAGTTGCATTATTCTAATTGGATCATTTTTATAGGTATTAGTTGTGAGAGACAATGGACCACAGATCATAATATCTAAGGTAAATTAAAAACATATTTTAAACTTATGAAATAGATTTATGAATAATATATTTAATATTTTTTCTATTAACCTTGTGACACCTTCATGGTATTTATTATGTTTTCAGCAGTATTATGGCATCTGGAACATCGTCTTTGGAGAGCAATGGAAGTAATGGTAAGTAATTTTTTGTGTAATATATTTACAATATTTTATGTGTATATGTAACTACATAATTGCACCCTTTGTTGTTTGATGTTGTTTACAGATGTTTAGGGAGTGTAGTAGCTACATCCCATTAGTTCTTTTTTAACTATTACAGTGCTTGGTTACTAGTTTGAACCAATAGCTTGCTTGTAGCTCAACGACAAAGAATACATCAGTAATTGGGTAGTAGGCAGAAATGTGGTAATTTAGAAGTAATTTAGTTGTGACTCTTAACCCTAGCCTCGTCACATATTTTTTCGAACATGTGTATTTGCATGGGGTCTCCAGAGACCCCAAAATGTCAACAGCCTATAAACACCTCTTGCTAGCTCTAGACATAATGTTAGTAGATAAATTTTAACAAAAGGGATTACAATAAGACTAAATAAGAAATCAAAGATAAAAGTGTATGTATTTACTTTTTAGATGTAATATTAATTAACAAGATCAATAAAGTCTCTGTTTTAGACATGCTATTAAAACAAAATAAATTTTCTGAGAAAATTTAGCAAATTGGTTTTTAATTTTTTACTTACATATTTTTACAATTTTGTTTTTTTTGGTGAGTGAATTGTATATCTATGTAAATGCTAAAATATGAATAAATAAACAATGCAAAAGTTTAAATAATAATAAATAAAAAAAAATCATTTCAACTCACACTTTTTGCAGCAACCTGTATACATCTTCTGCTAAATTGCCTATTGCTGTACAGTGGCTAACGAAGCTCTTTAATCAAATCTTAACCTCCATGACGATCCCAAAGTCATGGCGGCATAGTTATCTGGTACCTTTCTACAAGAACAAAGGAGATGTCAGTGACTGCGGCAATTATATGGGTATCAAACTTACTTCCCATACTCTGAAACTATAGGAGCGCATACTCAACAATCGTCTTTGTCAGTTGGTGTCCATATCTGATAATCAGTGTGGTTTCGCGCCAGGAAGATCAACGACTGATGCAATCCAAGCCATAAGGATTCTGATGGAAAAACACCGAACTAACAGAGAAGACCTCCACCTAGTGTTCATAGACCTGGAAAAGGCTTTCGACAGAATATCACGTAAATTAGTTTGGGAAGCTATGAGAGTACAACAAATACCAGAACTATATTCACCTGGTGCATGATATGTATCAAAACATAAGCACACAGGTGAGAAGCCTGGCAGGACTTAGCGAACCGTTCCAAGTTAAGGTCGGTGTGCATCAGGGATTGGCACTAAGCCCATTCCTATTTAACCTATCTCTGGATTATCTAACTAAAGACATCCTGTTTCCCCTCCTGTGGTGCATGCTATATGCGGACGATATTGTGCTCATCGACAAATGTGCGGCAAAAGCGACACTCGAGCAATGGAGACAGGCTCTGGAGAACAAGGGCCTCCATATCAGCAGGAGCAAGACCGAGTTTCTGAGATGCAGTTTTAGTGAACAATATACGCCTAACATAAGTGTCTCCATCGACGGCCAGCCACTGCCCTGTGTTAATAAATTTAAATACCTTGGCTCATTGCTAACAGCGGATGTCAACATTGACGCAGACGCCACTCATAGAATTAATGCAGCGTGGCTAAGATGGAGAAACCTATCAGGAATACTTTGCAATAGCAAGATGCCAATACAACTGAAAGGCAAGATTTACAAAACTGCTGTAAGACCTGTCATGTTATATGGTGCGCGGCCTAAAAAATCCACAAAAAAAGATGCACACGAATGAAATGAAAATGCTACGATGGTCAGCAGGCGTAACCAGACTTGATAAAGTGCGCAATGAGTACATCAGAGGTTCCTTTAAAGTTGCGCCCATTGTAGACAAGATGGTCGAGAGTCGTATGCGATGGTATGGGCATGTAATGAGGCAGGAAGAAAACACCCAGTGAGGAAGACCTTGGCAATTCCAGAGAAAAAGAAAGGCAGGGGACGCCCGTTAGCCACGTGGTGGACAACCGTATCCAAGGATCTGGAACGAGCACAGCTTGAAATACAGACAACCCAAGATAGGAAATCTTGGCGCATAAAAACGAGGAGAGCCGACCCCAAATAAAGGGACAAGGCAAGGAAGAAGAAGAAGAAGTATTATATGTGAGACTAACTTGCGGACAAACCTCACGCTTTTTGCAAGTTAAATAGATGTAACCCTTGTACCTATTAAAATGATATAAATAAATGAAAAAAAAATTATATTTATAAACTTGGGTGAGATGTATTTTTCAGACAGTCTTAAATTTTCAAGAAAGTTGCAATTAATCTTTTTTTTTTGATTGATGATATCTAATATTTTATATGGATATTTATAGCTTAAAAATTTAGAAAAAGAATAGAACAATTTCATAGGACATCTGTTCCAGACCCAGGCAACAGAGTAACAACCATTACCACAGAATGAATAATGTTACACAGTTTGTCCACAATATTAACTCCCTTTGTATGAATTCATACGAAAGTTTTGCAAAGATATATTTTTTTATAGGGTAGGGTGACAAACAAGCACAGTGCACCTGATGGTAAGTGGTTGCTGTGACCTATAGACATCCACATCTATGCTCAATAAAGAATCAAAATGCAGATGCATTGTCACCCGTGAGAACTAAGATGGAATGCCCAGGTTCGGATTCTGGGTTGGTACAAAGCTAGTTTATTCTGTCAAGATATTTTTAGTAGCAGGCCGGAATCAACCCTGTTAGTCCTGCGCCTGATCATTCGCCGGACGTTTCAGATTGCCATCCTATCGATTTATGATAGTGCCTGTGCTTGGGCATACACTCGGGCACTATAATCCAGTTGTGCACAGATGGCTAGTGTCCGTTGAGACTTTCCGTCGTCATCGTAATTCAGTCCGGAGTACAAAAATTAATAATGACAATTTTAAGCATTCGTTTTTATTCTATATTTTACTTTAATATGTACATTTATCAAATCTTCCAAGTGTTATCACTGCCCTTTAGTTGACTGGGAGAGAAATCTTTAAGCCTTTATATTATTTTATGTTATGTTCAATAAAGAATAAATAAATAAATACATTGACATACAAATATAAACACATCATTAAAGTTACAGTCCATACAGGTTATTATGCAATAACTGGCCAAATTTGCAGAAAAGGTTCAGAATAAGTATCTAATATATAAGCAAATGGTGAAGAAAAATTAATTATAAAAATCTCAAACATTATGTTTTTTTATCTTTTAAATTCAAAATGCGTGAAATTAATTATTTTAACTAATTTTATTACGCACGCACACATTCGTAAGGGTCGATCAGTAGACAAAAACGTTGTTGCCCATAATTTAAACAATTTGGGATAATTTCAAATAAAAGTAGAAGCGTTATTTACTCGTATTTTGAAAAACTGCAATAACGTTATATCATTGTATATATATTTGAAAATAAGTTTAAAATTTGGCTACTCTGAAAAATAACCCTGTGTACTAGTCCCATAGTTGCCCTAATGTAATTCCGATGCTTGATTATAAGACACATTGTTAAAATACATTAATTTCAATGTAGTATACAAGTATTTACTATTTTGAGCTTCATCATATATTTTTTTCTTATCCTTATGTTATTATTGTATAACTTCCTCATTAGGCTCTTAGATGTTTATTAAATTCTTAACACAAATAAAAACAGGTCGTAAAATGCATAGCACAACAAACCATTGTTGCATCGGCCATCCATTTTTATATTAAAAATTTCAATTGTTTCACTGAAAAAATAAGCAATTATTTACACTACATACAATTTTGTTCTTTAATAATATTTTTTTTTTTTGCATTCGTTTAGTACTGTAATAGATAAGACATTGAGCAAACACTTCATCTAGTTAATTGATCGTCCTTTTACTGCATAGTGAGCTTCTGGTCTAAGCTATAACATTTATAATATTGAAGTGAAAAATTAACTTACAAGTAGCTAATACAGCCCTTGAACACCTGCACCGGAACAGAGCAATGCACGCATGCTGATTGGCGGCAGATAGGTAAAGCAGTGGGGTAGACGCACTCCTGGGCAGGAAAGGAGACCTACCTGGTAAAGCATCTCCTGAGTTTGAATAATTGAATAAACGGGCTGTTTTCCGCAACTCCACGTCTAAGCACGTATCCTCCTGAGTTACCAAGACTTATTGGACGAAGTTCATTATTAGACGGTACGAATTTGGCGGATGGGGTCTAGGCGAGAAAAAGTGTAAGATTTTTCTGTCACGATCCCTTCTGACGTAGTGTAGACGGCCTTAACGGCTATACGGAAGCCAGATGGAATAATATCCATCTCCCTCGCACTTTTTCTTATCTTGCCACGAAAGAAATATTATTTTATTTTAAATCACGCTTAATTTTAATAGACGTTAATACCTAATTAATTAATTTATACTTGTTACATAATCAATATTATAATAGGATTATCAATAATAGTATAGTAAGAAAGGAACTACATTCCACCTGAGTGTTCCACGACACTCACGCATGGTTTTTTCATAAATGCTGATAGATTTGCAACACATCAATTACTTAGACATTATTCCTAGTATACATACGTAAACTCTCACGTTTGTTACCCAGAGGGGTAGGCAGGGACAGGTAGAGAAGTAGGTGGTACTTAGTAATTATTGAACAGTGTTGTCCAGTTTGCAAGCGAGCGAGGTTGGGCTTTTTGTGTACTTCTCAAGGTCACGCAATTCACACTAAATCAAGTTATTATTTTCATACCGCATTAATAATACTAATTAACGGCCTCATGGCACAGTGAATTGGCATTGAGTTGTGGCTCTGAGTGCCACAGGTTTATGATTGGCAAATCTCTCATCCAGAGTACCAAAAAGGGAGTTTGCTAGGTATCCTATTCCATTCACTAGTCCTCTTTTTCTTCGAGATCATGTTCTGATCGTAAGATATCGTTATAGTGTTGAATTTCGTTAAGTTCGTGTTGAAACTGGGATGAAATTGTAAGATAGGCTGCTTCATTCTTGCATAATGTGTTCAAATGGTTGACATAGTTTTGTATGTTGTCCAAACTCCGCCAATATGTCGTCATGTTGTAGTATACAACCATTTTCCACTTATCTTGAATAATCTGCACATCAGACACCTTGTCAAAATAAACGACTCTTGAACTGCTAAGCCTTGTTATGTTGATCATTTGTTGCGTAGTAGGTCCAACACACATCGAAAATATAAGTAGTAACGTACAAAAAAGGTTGTTGAAGTGTTTTTTGCCGTTGTTGTTTCTTCGTTTTCTTTGTGTATTTATTGCAGGCTTCGTAGTGTCAACGTCAGAAGATGCAGTTGTATAAGATGACGGATCCAACGGAAGGCGTGACAATTTTGTAATCGGTCGCTTCATATTACTTGTTTTAGTTTTCAGTGTGACGACTCGTACCCGGCCGTCCGCACCTGGGTGAGTCTCCAACACCCGTCCCAGGATCCATTTGGCAGGAGGAATGTTGTCTTCTCTGACGATAACGACGTCCCCAACTTCTAAGTTTTTAGTAGGGAAGTGCCATTTGCTTCGAGTTTGTAGAGTTTGAAGATAGTCAGTAGACCACCTTCTCCAGAAGTCCTTGTACATTTTCTCCGTAAGTTGCCATCTTGTAGAGAAGGTCATGTCATTACCCTCAGCGGATAGTGGTGATTCTAGAGAAGGCTCGCCGATTAGGAAGTGAGCTGGTGTCAAGCAGTCAAGGTCTTCGATATTCTCTGACAACGCCACCAGGGGGCGAGAGTTGAGACATCCTTCAATCTGCGCCAACAGTGTAGAAAATTCCTCGAACGTAAGTTTTTGATCCCCAAGTACTCGTTTGAGGTGATGTTTCAGGCTTTTTACTGCAGCTTCGTAGAGTCCACCAGCAGTAGGCCAGGAAGGAGCGTTAAAATGCCATTCAATGCCCCACTCTGACATGTTAGTTATGACGTCATTGTTTATGTAGCATTGTAATGCCTCCTTTCGTTGTTTTTCCAATGCTCTTGCTGCGCCCACGAAGTTGGTGCCGTTGTCGCTGTAGATGTGACGAGGCTTTCCTCGGCGGGCACACATTCGTTTCAAGGCGTTCAGAAAAGCCACTGTGCTGAGATCGGAGACAAGTTCGAGGTGAAGAGCTTTTGTGCACAGACACACAAATACAGCTACGTAGGCCTTCATTGTCTTTATTCCTCTGCCCTTGTTAGCCTTTACCTCCACATGCCCAGTGAAATCTACACCGGTGTGTGTGAAAGGCCTTGATGGTGTGACGCGTGGAGGAGGTAAATCACCCATAAGTTGGTTGTTGTTGATAGTTTTGAAGCGATGACACGTGATGCACCGTATAAGTCGTTTTTTCACTGCTCTCAAACCGCTGATAATCCAATATCTGTTGCGTAGATATGATAGAGTTAGTCTGGCTCCACCATGCAGGGTCCTCTTGTGCGCTTGGTCGATCAGTAACTCCGTTAACCTGTCATTGTAAGGTAAGATAATTGGATGTTTTTGTTCTTGACTTAAGTTGGCATTTTCCAGACGTCCTCCTACACGTAAGATTTCGTGTTTGTCCAGGAATGGATTTAAGTTTAAAATGCTGCTTGTTATTCGCACTTTATGATGTTTATTGAGTTGTGCAATGTCGTCGGCGAAATGATTAGTTTGTATAGCCTTGATAATTGCATTATGTGCGTTCTGCAGGTCACTCGTTGCTAAGTACGATGACCGCATGGCCTTGTTGACGTCACGTGCATTGTTTATGAACCGAAGTATCCAACTTAGGATTCGAGTTACGCGTGCCATACAGCTGTGTTTGTTTAAAAGTTCTCCGATTAATGGCATCGACCTTTGTGACACGCAAACTTGTTTGACCTTTTTCTCTTCAACAGTTGTGTGGAATTGGTCTTGAAGTGGGAGATCGTTGTCTTTTAGCCAAATAGGTCCCCACCATAAATGATGATTCGCCAGTTGTAGTGGAGTTAGGCCTCTGCTGGCACAATCTGCTGGGTTATATTCAGACTTGACGTGCCTCCAGCATCCCGATGGCATGATGACAGTGATCTGTGTTACGCGATTAGCCACAAATGTAGTCCATCTTGAAGGCCCCCCTTGTAACCAACCCATCACGATCATAGAATCTGTCCAACCATGTATTGTTACAATCTGTGAGTTTATTGACTCTATGACCTTTTTCATAAGTCGAGACAGTAGTAGGGCACCGCATAGTTCAAGCCGTGGTAAAGACGGGGGTTTTCTTAATGGTGCGAGCTTGGTTTTTCCCGCCACCAGCGTGATAATTTGTTGCCCTTCTTCACTAATAGATTTACAGTAGATAACGCAGCCGTAGGCTTTCTCGGAGGCGTCACTGAATCCGTGTAACTCGATGGGTTGTTTAGTGTTACCAATCCAGCGTTGTAAAGCGATGGTATTGATAGTGGGCAATTCTTGTTGAAAGGTTGTCCACTCTTGTTGTATGTCTTCCGGAAGAGGTTCATCCCAATTTGTTGAAGCAAGCCAAGCTTGTTGAAATATGAGTTTTGCCTTCATTGTTACCGGAGACAGCCAACCAAGTGGGTCATATAATTTTGATAGATCAGAGAGCAATGTCCGCTTCGTTGTGACGTCACGTGTGTTACTAAGTGGCGCCTTGAATGTAAACTGATCAGTGTGCGGATTCCAGGTTAAGCCGAGTGTTTTGTTACTCTCTGCGTCCTTGAAGTCAAACATATTCTGGCTTATGAGATGTTCAGGTAAAGTTTGAAGCAATCTGGGGTGGTTACTAGCCCATTTGCGAGGATTGAACCCACCGCCTTTTAACAGGTCAATCAATTGGTTTTGAGCGTCTTGTGCTTCTAACATGTCGTTGCTGCCACCAAGTAGGTCATCCACATACAGCTGGTGAGTAAGGATCTCTGCCGCGAGAGGATAGCGGTGTCCATCGTCCATTACGAGTTGTATTATGGTGCGCATTGCCAAAAATGGTGCAGCTTTGGTACCATATGTTACAGTGCACAGTTGGTATTCTTTGATGAGATCTGTAGCAGAGTCACGCCATACAATTTTTTGCAGGTGTTGATCTTCATCGTGTATCAGTACTTGACGGTAAAACTTCTCAATGTCTGCAGTGTAGACGTATTGAAAGGCTCGCCAACGTAGAATCATAGATTGTAGGTCTTGTTGGAGGTTAGGCCCGCACTCCATGAGATCGTTCAAGCTTTGTCCTGTACTTGTCTTGGCAGAGGCATTAAAGACTACGCGCAATTTTGTAGTTGTTGAGTCCAGCTTTTGTACGCCGTGATGAGGTAAGAAGTAGCTTGGCTTATGGTGTTCAGTGCATGGCTTCATGTGGCCGAGTTGTAGATATTCGTCAATAAACTTCTTGTATGACGTAGAAAATGTTTCCTGTTTGGCCAATCGTTTTTCTAACTGCCGAAATTGTGCGATTGCCTGTGGCTTAGAAGTGCCCAAGGTTTGTTCGTAGTTTATTTTCATTGGAAGTCTGACTGCATATCGTCCGTCTTCTTTTCTTGTTGTTGTGGTTGAATAAATAGATTCACAGTATTCTTCCTCTGATGTTAGATTGTGATTGGTTTCGGTTATCTCCTCCATCTCCCAAAATCGAGATACATCGTCAAGATTAATGAGCACGTGGCAGTTGAAGGTTTTGATATTGCCCAGCAGTACCCAGCCCACTTTTGTCTGTTGAGCCATGGGTGCGTGTGAGGGTCCTCGTAGCATACCACTCATTACTATGTCAGCATACACTCCAGCGTCTAACAGAACGTCCACTGGTCTCGAGATGTTGAAGTCGGGATCCGCCAGTTGTATGTTCTGAATATGTGGCCAGTCTTGTTTTTCGAAGGTGTAATTAGGCAGGTTGCTGAGCATGTTGGCCATTACCATGGCTTCGATTGTAAATGAATGGCCTCCGTACAAAGACTCACAGTCTAACCGTACGGTTCCGTTGCTATGATGTGCTGACGTCCCTATGCCTGAGACTGTGGCGTTTCGATTTTGTCTTTGCAGTCCCAGCCGTTGCGCAGCATCTTCAGTTATTAGATTTATCTGTGATCCTTGGTCGAGAAGGCATCGCAATTGAACAGTCGATCCATCAGCTGCCATCACCTTTAATTGAACTGTCGCTAGTAGGACTTCGTTATAATTTCCAGACACGTGGTTTGCCTTTTGCTGTGACGTATGTGGCTTGTTGCTAGGTATAACGTTATTTGAGACCGCGATTTCAACTTTGCGGTAAATATCGTGCAATGTTGTGTGGTGTGCTTCTTTGCACACGCGGCATCTTTTGTTGGAGTTGCATTTATTGTCGTTGTGTAAGTACAGGCAATTGCGACAAATATGTAGTTGCGAAATTGACCTCATTTTGTCTTCCGGTGACATGTCTTGAAACGACTTGCAGTAGAGTAAAATATGATTGTTTTTACACAGCGGGCAATTTTTGTCTGTGCTTGTATGATATGCTCGAAGAAAACTACGCCTGTTGGTGTTGTTAAAGTCCTTCTTAAATTGAGCTGTTGCCTCCTTGTTGGTCGAATTGTTTGACTTGTTAGGTGTCTGTCTCTTCTTTTGAACAGGTTCAAGCGCAGTAAACTTGTTTTCCAAGAAGTTTATCAGCTCATCCAAGGAAGGTAGCTCTCTCGGAGCCTTTCTGATCTCCATGTAGGCTGCATACGTGTCGGAGTCCAATTTGCCAGTGAGAATGTGCACCAGGATCGGATCCCAAGTCGTTGTGTCGATGCCCAGATTGTGAATAGCATGTATGGTCTCGACACTTGTGTCATGTAGCTTCTTCAGCTCGTATGCATTCTGTGTTTGCAACGCCGGTTGTCCCATAAGGGTTTGTATATGTTTTGTAAACAAAAGTTGTCGGTTGTTGTACCTATGGGTGAGTATCTCCCAACAGGTGTCGTAATTATCAGCTGATACTGTAAGATGCTGTACGATGCGCTCCGCCTCGCCTTTAAGTTTGCCCTTGAGGTGCTGCATCTTTTGCGTTTTTGTCAACATGACATTGTTGTGGATGGCTTCACAGTAGAGGTCCATGAATGTAGGCCACTGGGTATAATTACCAGAAAAAGAAGGAATCTCAATTGTAGGCACTTGCTGATGCTGTTGAGATACTGAGTTAAGCTTACGATTCAAATCCCTTTTTGTAGTTTCGTACAAGGTTTCGTATGCAGAAAACTCTTCTTCGTAGCCTACATCACCGCCAGAAGTCAGGTTATCGATTTGCCAGTGGAGCTCGTCGATCAGTTTCCAGCGAGACTGCAGCGAATTCAGTTTGTCACAAATTTCCCACTTTTCTGTCAACTCTTTGGTGTTGATGTTTTTAATCACCCTAGAGAGCGCCCGGAAATTAGTGCGTTGTTGGCTAATGAACTCATCAGACCTTGATGGTACTCCAGTTTCCGCAGTTTTCACCTCGTAGTTCGTCAGCATGTCACGAATCGCTTCGTACCGCTTCTTTGTGGTGGTGTAGGTATCATTGATGAAATAGTCGTCATCCAAGTCACTGTCTGTTTTTTTTAGAACACCATGATTCATGTTGAACACCTCCCATTGAGCATTCAAAGCATCCAACCTTTTCTGTATGTATGTTCCTGACTTACGTGAATCAGAATCCTTTTTGAAGTTAGCCTCAATTTTAAGGATAGATTCAATGATTGTTCTCTGTTGTTGAAGTAGGTTCTCCATGGTTTAAGAACGATGTTGTAAATAGTTGGTCTCAGATACGTGTGACTGCGACTCTTACCGTAGTATGCACCTCAATCAAGCTGGTGAGACCCGCTTGTGGGAGGCCAGCAACCAAAGTGACACTACAGATAGAATCACGAATTACACTTTTTTTTTTTTTTTTACAAATACACTTTACTGTTGAACTATTGTAGACGTAATATGCAAGTCTTAGTTCACGTCGAAAGCTCGAAGGACCAAAATGTAGGGGGTATTTTGTGATTTGTGACCCTCTACATATAATTGATATGTAGTATATTAATGTAGGTTGTATCTTCTACGTTACGGGATGTGGTAATTAAAACTGTGTCCGTTTTCGTAGAGAGCGTTTATTGTACTGAAAATACTTATGAATAAAAAATGTAATTATAGTGAACGTGTCGCGCGCGCAGGCGCGATATCAGCATTATTTTCTAAACTGTTGAAATATCATGTACTTGCTCGTACATCTATCTATACAAGAAACAAGTATTTTTATGGTCTATAAATAATTGTTTCGTTTCTGGATGTTAGTCCTTGTGCAATTTGTTTGTATACTGCCTCTACGATACAGGAGAAAATCCTAGTGTGGCGGTAACGTTAATAAAAAAGGAAAACAAAACTAATACATGATGAAAATTTTGCACATGGTAGAGCCATGTTGCAGCTATATTATGGTTGTAGCACAAATGGGTTGGCCCGACCGGAGAAAGACCATGCTCTCACAGAATACCAGCGTGAAATAGCAGCTGCTGTTGTGTTTTGTATGGTGAGTGTAAAGTTTACTTGGAAACGAGGCATTTCTTAGTCCACAGGGGTGACAACGCATCTGAATTTTCATTCGATGGATAGATGTAGATGTCTATGGGTTACAGCAACCATTTACCATCAGGTGGACTGTGTGCTCATATGTCACCCTATCCTATAAAAAGCACATTCATATATATATATTTAATTAATTCAAGTTATATTTAGTTTTTTAAGATATATTTAGTTCACAGATTATTAAATATAATTAAATTTTTTATCTTTTCAGAGTCAATATCCAACAGTTACGTGAACAATGAGCGGCATAATACCAGCCAGATACAGAACATCCCCCACCAAATAGACTATGAAGTGCTGACCGCCAACCAGTGCTATGAGAAGCAAAACTATTCCGTGAAGGGCCACGGCCATAGTATGAGTGGTACATACGAACCGTTGCAATATGATGTCATCAACAAGCAGACTAACGAAACCCTGAAACAGCAGTGCGAGAAGGCGCTGCACGATTTAAATCAGTTGAGGCGCCAGCATACAGAGACGTCGCGGAGATGTGAGCATGTCATGAAGGTAATAATAATGTCCTCCAGATCGAATTTCGGTCACGGCGGCCAGTCTCAACAGAGACTAGTTATTTGCGCAGGACAAGTTCACAGTGCTCAAGAGTATGTGCAAGCACAGGTGCACTCTATTTCCTCACTCTCATAGTCCGATGGGACGGTGATTCGGCACATATCGACGACGACGTTAATGCGCAGGACTAACGTCTTTCTTTACGTCTTTACGGCACGAGGTTGAAACACCACCAAACTTTCTTTATTTATTTTATAATAGAATTATGGTGACAAACGAGCACACAGTTCACCTGACCGTAAGTGGTTGCTGTGGCCTATAGACATCTGTATCTATCTTCGTTTGCGAATTAAAACGCAGATGCGTTGTCAGCCGTGAGGACTAAGATAGAATGGCTCTTTTCCAGTAAAAAGGGTCTCCGGTTCTCTACACTCACCATACGGAACACAGCAGCATTAAGCTGTTATTTTACACTGATATTCTGTGAGAGTGTGGTTCTTCCCCGGTGGAGCCGACCCATTTGTGCTACATCTATACTAGTAATATAGCTGCAGCATGACTCTACCACGTAACTCCTGATTGTATTTGAGAGTTTCTTGACAGCAAAACTCAATTACTGATTTAGACCTGACCTAGAATACGGACCCATGGTCTTCATGATGAGCAATCGCGTTGACGACGGCTGGACCAATGAGGCAGTCTGAAGGTAATATAAAATGAGTATGTATGGTGGGATAGATGTAGATGTTTCTGGGTCGCAGCATCCACTTACCATCAGGTGGACTGTGCTTGCTTCACACCTATGTTCTATAAAAAAAATCACAGTATGCGAGCAACTCCTGGCAATACGTGATAGAGCCATGCTGCAGCAATGATATGTTTGTAGCACAAATTGGTGCTACAACCATATCATAGCTTGGGAAGGACCACACTCTCACCGAATATCAGTATGAAATAGCAGCTTAATGCTGCTGTGTGTCGTATGTTGTGTGTAGAGAACCAGAGGTCCTTTTTACTGTAAACAAGGCATTCCACCTGAGTCCTCAGGGGTGACAATGTATCTGCATTTTGATTTATTAATTGTAGATAGATGTAAATGTCTATGGACCACAGCATCCACTTAACATCAGGTAGACTGTGTGCTTGTTTGTCACCTTTATTTTATAAAGAAAAACAATTTTAAGTGCTGATTTACCATGTGATCGGCGGGGAAGAGAAACGTAGTGAGGAAATTTGCATGAGTATTTTCAAGGACATATTAAGTAGCACGCATTGTAGCAGCGCAAACTAATGAGGGCATGAATTTTTTTGCCACCAGAGCGGCGCCACTAGAAAGTGAGGTATAATATTTGTCAGATTTCATAGCGGGGAAGTTAATTAGTTCGAAAAATGTAAAGGTTATCGTTTCTTTCTGTATTATTAGCTATGTTTTATATTAATAACATTAAAAATAAATAAACCAAACCTCATTCATAAAAGTAAAAAAAATAAAAAAGAAGTTAAAAATGTACAAAAAATTAAAGAGCAAACCACTGATGCATTGTTTTGTGTATTAATATAATACTCTAGAAACTGATAAACTTTTATTAAAAATTAACTACTCAATTAAATGAGGTTGTGTAACAAAAAACTTTACCTCAGTGTCAACTAGCGACATCTGGTGAGCAAAAAAATATTAGCCCTCTTTGTTCCATAATCCACTCACTAATGAAAGGAGGCCTGTGCCATGCCTGTAAGCAGTGGGAAGTATGGTTGCTGCAAATTTACTGTTAATTTAAGTTGGTATAATTTATTTTTTTATTTTCTCATACTGGCAACCGACGACTTATGGCGGCTTGTATTGTCCATCCAAAAATACTAGACTTAATCTTTTCATGTGGTGATGACTTTACTGAACTTTGAAAATAGGGTTAGTTATTTTTTAAGTGTTACGCATTATTAAATAGAGCTATAATATATTTTATCGCGTTTAATTTTACATTTTTTATTTAGCAATGTTTCGGCCGCTTTACAGCTCCTATAGGTAACATACAAAGTTACAATATTGTCTGTTATAAAATTACTATTTGAAAAATAAAATGTTTCTTGTTAATTCAGTCCAGCGGGACAAAAGTATTTTCCCGAACCAGTGGTAAAATTAAAAAAGGACTGTCAATAAGATTTACTTGTAATCTATATTGAATAAAAAATATTATTCTATGATATTCTATTTTATACTTACTCCATGGTGCTCTTAGAGACACGACACTGATTTTGCATTTTTTCCTAATTTTTATATTTTCATAATTCTGCATGCACATTTTGGAATTGATAGTTGGCATAACCTTTTAAACTTGTTTAATTTCAGGAGTTAGAGTATTTCCGCGGTCAGCACCGAGCAGCTATGAACCAGTTGGAGGTGTCTGCTCAGGAGGCGAGTAGTCTCCGTGGCAAATATGGTGACCTTCTTAATGACAATCAGCGGTAAGTATGATATTATATTATGTCTGTTTTATTTTATAATTAATTTAAAAGGGTGAAATAATGTACATTTATTTTCATAAAGTTAATAATACTTTTATGTTTAAATCTACAATACTAAAAACTATAATAATAAAAATAAAAAAATAAAAACTAAAACTAGAAACTTAAATATCATATAGTCCTACTCTCCGCGGTATCGTGCCAAGAACGCTCGCTGCGTTTCCCCGCTGAATGGCTATACTTAGCCTTTGAGCGAGGAAAGAACCAGCCCTCTTATCACCAGCAGCAACGACCAGCCGCGGATAGAGTTCCTTTAGGAACTCCACCGCACGTGGACCCCACGGACCGATGGTCTCTACAGCAAATGGCACAAATATGTAGTCATCTCTCAGAGACTCATATTTGCGCCACTTACTCAGTTCAGCTGCCTCTGATGCCGCCCCGGCTCTAAACGAGAAAAATCATCAGCTTAAAATCATTTATAAGCAATTTTTTTTGTTGAGTTCGTTTTGTTATCTTTTCTTCTGTATACGTCATAAAATCGTCCATTCCCTCGATCTCGTCCTGGAAATATTACAATAGTTCAGTAAAGTATTATTGTTTATAGAATAAGGGTACAAATGACAGCACAGCACACAGCCCTTCTTATGGTAAGTGGATGCTGTAGCCCGTAGACATCTACATTTATTCTTGATTAAGAATATGCATTGACTAGGAATAATAGAATAGGCAGATGCATTGTCACCCCTGAAGACTATGTTGGAATGTCTCGTTTCCAGTAAAAAGGGTCTCCAGTTGTCAACACTCACCATACAAAACACAGCAGCATTAAGCTGCTAGCTTCAGTGAGAGCGGTCCCCGGTCGAGTCGACCGCATTCGTGCTACAATCATAATATACATAGTTGCAGCTTGACTTGGTAACAAAGTAATGCTGGCAGGGAGATTGTATGTATGCAATTTTTATATAAAAGTTGTTTAACAATTATGTAACAAAATTGTCGATGAAATTCAATTCTCTTATTGCTTATAGATTGGAGCGTGAAGTGCAACATTTACAGCAAAATAGCAACCCCGAGGCTAGCTCTGATGCTCTGGTGCACACTCTAAGGAAATATGAATCGCTCAAAGAGGAATTTGACTGTTTTCAGAAAAGGTATGAAAATAACATTAACTTTGAATTACCATATCACAATGTTTCTACTTGCTATTCTTTTAGATCTTAGATCTTAATAGATTTAGATATAATAAAATAAAAATATTTTTTTATAAATAATTATTTTTTTCAGGTATGATGACCTAATAGAGAATCACAATACGACTCTAGAAAAATTGCGGATTGTTCAAGAAGAGAATAGTCGTTTGAAAACTCAATGTCATGAGTTAACACAAGAGAGGAATGCGGTTGTAAGTTGTAAAAAATATTTTCTTAGGGTATTGCTACTCATGCATAATAACTGAGACTCGAGTCCGACGAAATCATAGCGACGTGCTTGTACAGTGTCCGAAAAGCGGAGCGCGTCTTATGTCTTGAAGTAATGTGACTGTGGCCCATAAACATCTCCACCGATCCTCAATTAAGAATCAAAATGCAGATTCCCCTGTTGTGACCCGTGATGGATATAGCTGCAGCATGGCTGTAACACATTTAAAAAGAACTCGACCACAGCGCCATCTATTGGGTCCAATTTTGTAATTTTTGGCACGAAACATATTTGTTTTTATAGGAGAGGGGGCAAAGGAACATGCGGCTCACCTGATGGCAAGTGACTACCGCCGCCCATAAACAACTGCAACACAAGAGGAACCAGGGGGATACCAGATGCGTTACCGCCCTTTTAAAAAGAAGTAACCTCTTTTCTTGAAGGTCCCTAAGTCGCATCGGTCCGGAAAAATCGCTGGTGGTAATCGATTCCACAGGAAAGTTGTGCGAAGAAGAAAAGATCTAAATTGCACAGTGGTACACCGCCAATCATCCAGATGGTGTGGTTGGTATCGGGAGTTCTGGTGCGATGTGCGTTTGTGAAATTTGACGGCTGGGATTAATCCGAACAATTCCTCAGAGCACTCCCGTGGTAAATGCGAAAGAAAATGCAAATGGACGCATCTCTTCGCAGCGCCAATGAATCGAGCCGATCGGAAAGGACTCGGTCGTTGACGATTCGAGCTGCTCTGCGCTGGATGCAGTCAAATGGAAGGAACTGGCACAGGGGTGCCCCGGCCCAGAGATGGGAACAGTATTCCATGTGAGGCCGAACCTGCGCCTTGTAAAGTTGCAGGAGTTGTGCCGGCATGAAATACTGTCCCTGTGTACAAGTGACCACGAAACTGCACGTCACTTGATTTGTCGACGCCGAGGATTCCGATACTGGCTGAGGCAACGAGGGGAGTGCCTTGAAACTGAGGAGATACGTACGACAAAGGGGTTATTTTTAGCGGTAAACGCGCAAACTTGTGTCTTCTGAGGATTAAACTGGACTAGATTTAGTCGCCTCCAATCCGGTACTTTGTTCAGCAGACTCGTCTTCAGACACTAGTTATTCCGGTACTCGGTGACGTTTTCCCAAGAAATATAGGCACGGCCGGTGTATAGAGCATCACCAGTGCTGTCATCCGCATAGCAATGAATGTTACCTGTTAGCAACATATCATTGATATGCAGAAGAAACTGCGTTGGTGATAGCCCACAGCCTTGTGGAACACCAGCGTTAATAGGTTTGTAGTCGGAGCATGCACCGTCTACAACGACCTTAATGCTCCGATCTGCGAGGAAGCTGGTGATCCAATCGCACAATTTCTCGGGAATCCCATAGGAAGGGAGCTTCGAAAGAAGCGCTTTGTGCCAAACCCGATCGAAGGCCTTCGCAATGTCCAAACTAACGGCCAACGCCTCCCCCTTGGACTCTACTGCCTCCGCCCATCTATGAGTCAGGTAGACCAGAAGATCACCAGCTGATCGACGCCGACGAAAACCGTATTGGCGGTCACTAATCAGCTGGTGATCCTCAATGTACTGCATGAGCTGGCAGTTTATAATGGATTCCATTATTTTGGAGAACAAGGAGGTGATGGCGATAGGCCTGTAGTTATACGGGATACGGGTATGAGCGGTCGCCTTTTTAGGGATCGGGTGGACAAAAGCTGTCTTCTATGATTTCGGGAGTACGGCTACGGAGCAGGAGTACCGGAAACGACGCGTTAGAACCGGTGCCAACTCCGGAGCACACGTCTTCAGCACAATTGGGGGGGATTCCTTCAGGCCCACTCGACTTGTGGATGTCCAGGGAGAGGAGTGCTTTGAGAACCGAGCGCTGTGAGAACCGCACATCCGGCATGGAGCACTCATACCGCGGGATGGTCGGCGGTGTGTTCCCCTCGTCATCATGAGTCGAGTTGGACGCAAAAAAGGAGCCTAAAAGATCGGCTTTCTCTTTTGCGGCGTGGGCCAGTGAGTCATCTTCCCTGTGCAGATATGGTAGTGATGGCTTAAAGAAATTCTCTTGGACAGCCTTGGCGAGATACCAGAATGCACGGGTTTCCGAAGGAAGGCGAACTAGTTTCTCGCCAATTATGCCTATGTGCTTCTGACTTTGCTTTGGCAATAACTCTTTTGAAGGACCTGGAGGCGAAGTTATACTTCTTTTTAAACATGCTGGTGTTTACAGCCCAGGCCTGATAACACTCCTGCTTACTGCGTAATACAGTCTTACCAAGGCTGAGATCTACTTCCGATGGGTACCACAGATGACTGAATAAATAGTTCCATTCCCTGTAGCACCACATCAGTGACAGAGTCAGCAACAGCGCTGGGATCATTCGGCGAGAAGCAAATCCGCCCCCATGGGTAGGATGCAAAGAAAGGCGGCAACGTGTAGAACACAACCGCGAGGGAAGCGTGAGTGGAACCATACTCCGGGTCAGACAATGGTCCGAAGAGCCGAGAGGGGCATCGACGGAAACCTGATATCCGTCCGGATGAGAGGTCAATATAAGGTCCAACAGGGAAGTTGTATGATCCTCCACAACTGGAATCCGCGTAGGTGAAGTAACCAGTTGTGTCAGACCGATGCCAAGGCAAAGTCATAAACAGATCTCCCCGCATGATCGGTTAAACGTGAACCGAGCCATTTGGCGTGTTGGGCGTTGAAATCGCCAAGGATCACGATCTTTGCGGATCTGTTGTAGCAAGGAAACTGTAGCCATTTGGACGTGATCGATGAGTTGGTCTATTTCGGCATTACAGCTATGGGACCTATAGAGGCAACCGTAGACGCGCGGATGGTCATCGCTGTCTACGCGTACATGGTACCAACCCTCCTCGAGACGGCCCATACGTGCAACAGCAAAAGCTGCCGCGTGGCTCTACCACCGTTATATTATTGTGTACATGAGTCATTTTTATCCATAAAATAGAATTCGCTAACAACATGGCTACGTCGTCACCTATCGGATTCTAGCATAGCTACATCCTACCGTCATAACTAGTGAATCTTATAGAAGCAATATACATATTTTTTTCCATTTTACATAACGTAAACACTGACGCCTGTCATCTAGAGGGGTAGGCAGAGACTACGGACTTCCATTTGGCACGATCCTGACACACCTTTCGCCTCTTTTACGTCTATGTATACATACATGCATTCATGCTCGTCGGTTAAGGGTACACTTAATCTGGTCCATTTTCAATATATCGCCAATTTGGTTGATAAACTTTCACCTAGGACGTCCCTTCCCGACTGCCGTTCACTTCTGCAATATATTTAGATTTGCTTTGTCACTCTTTTCTCGTTGGTTTTACATGACCAAACCACCAAAGCATTTCTTTCTTAATCATGGTCACAACATCATCTTGCAAACCACACTTTTTTCTTATCACACAATTTCTCGCCCTGTCATTCAAATTCAGCCGTAACCATACGCCTTAGTGATCGCATTTCTACAGCATTTATTCTACTCTCGTGCTACTTTTAAAGTAGGGACAAACACAGTATTGTGATTTCTTATATTTACGTGAACACTATACATTAAATGAAACTATTTTTTACGGATTCTATCGCTTTTAATTTAACTTTTGAAATACCAACGTTTCGGCTACTTCACAGCACCCATGGTCACGGGGGGCACTGAGGTGTTTGACGTCCCGATGTCATAGTTAGCCCGGCTACCTTCAGTTTTTGAATATTAATTTTTGGCCCGATCTATGCAAAATGAGCTTGTAGTATCTTGAAGTCTTGCAGTGGTATGCTTGGGTTTGGATTTAATTTTATTAATTATAGGATCCCAAGCAGATGGCAACACCCATCCATCTTCTCTATTGAAATTAGGATGTTTTTTTATTTCAATAGCTTCGCGAATCATCTTTGGTAGGAATCGGTGTACTTTTGCGAGGTATTGTGGTATATCAAATCTAATGTAATGGCGGGGACGATCTGAACATGTCCACGGACTGCAGACTTCCCGGAATGTCGGTGCTTCAAACTTGAGCTACATAGGCTGCACTAAAAGTATCGGGAATGGAATATTTCCACTGTGCCTGTCATATTAAAATCTTTTTAATTGAAAACTCCTTGGTTTTATAAATCGAATACCATTTATTTATTTAAAAAAAGATTCTCGGTCTTGTCACAAGGTTTTGTCAAACTTGTTAGTCGTTGAGGGTGGTACAGCAGGCACACGCTCGACTGTGGCCGGCTTCACTTTGTCACTGTGACGTAGGTGCAGGACCCGAAGATTGTTGTCTTGCAATACGAGGGCGGCACTGAAAATTTCGGGAATCAAGGAAGTGACACAACATTACTATTTAAAAATGTATTGCTTTTCGAAGAATTCTCCGCGAAATTT
Organism: Parnassius glacialis; assembly: GCA_033319125.1. NCBI lineage: Eukaryota > Metazoa > Arthropoda > Insecta > Lepidoptera > Papilionidae > Parnassius > Parnassius glacialis. The sequence goes on from JAVANC010000011.1 coordinate 3,867,597, forward strand.
GACACATTTTTCCATACGATGGAACCAATAATTGAAGCAACCATTCCATTCGGAAGTTGGGGTCTCCAAAATGGCCGTTTTGTAGGCGTCCACAGCTTCTTCAGGTGATGTAAATCTCTGTCCACGCAATTTATTCTTTATTTTAGCGGATGGTCTAATAATTCTATGTTTTCTTGCTCTAAAAACTCTTTTGTTCTGTGTGCGGTGTGAGAACTCGCATTGTCGTGATGGAGGATGATGCGGCGGTTGCAGTTCTCTTTACGGAGTTCAGAAACGACCTGTGGCAAACAAATGCTAGCATACCATTCTACATTAATCGTTCTTTGTCCCTCAAGAGGAATAGTCGTAACAAGGTCGGTTTTGGAGACAAACGTGGCCACCATTTTTTTTGCAACACTCCGTGAACGACCAATTTTTGTTGGCTTTAACTCATTTTCGAACACCCAAACTCGTGACTGGATTTTTGTTTCGGGTTCGTACGCGTATATCCAGGATTCGTCACCTGATACGATGTTGTATACAGCATTTGAGGATCCTGCGTGGAATCTTTCGAGAGTTCTGACGCACCAAGTAACGCGAGCTGCTTTTTGCTCTTCACAAAGCTAATGCGGTATCCATCGGGAAAACAACTTTTTTACACCTAATTGTTCATGCAAGATTATTTATATTTGACTCATGCCAATGTCTTAAGTTGCCTGAATTTCGCGGTATATAACATGTCGATCTTCCTCAATCAGCTTACGCACAGCATCAACGTTTTCTTGAGTGACTGCAGTTTTTGGACGACCTTGACGGGGATCATCACTGAGCTTGACACGTCCACGTTGAAATTCAGCAAACCAGCGATAAATTGTGGTTTTGGATGGGGCTTCATCACCAAATGCAGAAATCATTCGGTCAACACACTGTTTTTGTGTTAAACCACTTCGAAAGTCATAATAAATCATCGCTCTTGAATTTTCTCGAGTCAATTCCATTTTCTCAACGACTAAACAAGTTTGACAAAACCTTGTGACAAGACCGAGAATCTTTTCTTAAATAAATAAATGGTATTCGATTTTTAAAACCAAGGAGTTTTCAATTAAAAAGATTTTAATATGACAGGAACAGTGGAAATATTCCATTCCCGATACTTTTAGTGCAGGCTATGTACTTGCTCGACGTGCTAAAGCTCGGCGGCCAGATGTTTTCTGTCACAGATCCCTCGTGCTCTCTGAAACAAAGGTCTTCCCACGGTAGTTAGCTGTGATTGATGACGGTGAGATTCACCATTTAAATATCAGCATGTAAGATAAGATAACGACGGGCTATTTTCCGCAACTCCACGTCTAAGCGCGTATTTTGCGTGTGGGCAGTAATAATGCACTTATTCGTGCCATGAAATCTTCCCGAAGAAGTACAACAGCCCTTTGATGTTGCAAGCAACTTCGGGGAGTGATCCCAGCGTGCCGAGATATTTAGCCCTGTATGCAGCGAACTCCGAATATGTCAGCTACACGTGGGCCGCCGTTTCTTTCTCCCGCATACATGCCCTGCACAGAAGACTATTCGTAACACCTATGGCAAAAAAATGTTTGTTAAAGAACTATGTCCTGTGATAGCACTTGTTACTATTCTGATCTGTGACTTGTTCAATCTCATTAGAAACTTGGTTAAACAACTGTTTATTTCAGGCAGGGCTTCCCTAGCTTGTCTACAGTCTACTAAATTTCTCAAAAGCTAAACATGTTGGTTAGTGAAGTTTTTACGTACCAGTGAACGAATGTTTCCAAAGGGGATTGCATGATTGCTTCCGGCCCTATAGTGGCCAGAGCCGATCCTCCTGCACGGCTAGCATGGGCTGGGGACAAAAAATGTATCCCCCGATTATATCCACTGACAAGAGTTAAAATTATCTTGTCCTTATGCCAAAGCACGGCTACGGGGAGAAGTATATCCCCGTTTGACAAAACGAGCAGACATATATCCCCCGTCCGTAGCATGGAGTCAAATAAAAGATAAAAAATTATGCTTTTTTGACATTTGAAAGGGACAATTTTATCCTAGTTTATGGGAAGTGGGTTTAAGTTTATATTCATACAAAAATCTATCTAAGTCTATCTCCCATTTTATCTACTGTGGATATTATATCCACCGGTGTGCCCATGCTTGATGGGTGGATAAAACTAAGCTAGGGGATAAACAATTTCTCTTTTCCCCGGGCATAAAATGTCTCCTGCCCATGCTAGCCCTGCTGGTCAATTCGTCTGCTGCGTCGTCGCCCCTGGATCCATTGTGCCCCTTTATTCATTGCAGAGTAACATTGTTGTGTATACATACCTCATTTAGTTGTTGATGGCATTCATTTATTAGTCCCGAGTTTACCACATTGCAACTCAGAGCTTGTAGTACCGCCATGCTGTCGGTCAGTATTCTATGGCCACTTGCATGATACCCATACATGCTGCTTGAAAGACTGTGTTGTGGGTACCCAGCGGTGTACATATTTGGATATTGAGGTCTTCAGAGAAAGTTCCAGATCCTGTACCCTCAATTGTTTTGGAGCCATCCATGAAAATTCTGAGTTCTTTTGGGTTTAAACCCAAATAGTTAATGAGCTTGTTAAAGCATTTGTTTTGTAAACTTAAGAAAGAATAAATCCATTCTATTAATTTATACTAAAATTATTAACTAAATTAAAAATATTTTTTTATAGGAGAGGGGGCAAACGAGCATGCGACTCACCTGATTGTAAGTGACTACCGCCGCCCATGAACAACTGCAACACCAAGGGAACCAGAGGAATTGAGATGCGTTGCCGGCCTTTTAAAAAAGAGTAGGCTCTTTTCTTGAAGGTCCCTAAGTCGTATCGGTCCGGAAAAATCGCTGATGGTAATCGATTCCACAAGGAAGTCGTGCGAGGATGAAAACATCTTCTAAATCGCACAGTGGTGGACCGCCAATCATCTAGATGGTGTGGATGGTATCGAGAGTTCTGCAGCGATGTGCGTTCGTGAAATTTGGCGGCTGGGATTAATCTGAACAATTCCTCAGAGCACTCCCCGTGGTAAATGCGAAAGAAAATGCAAAGGGATGCAACATCTCTTCGCAGTGCCAATGAATCGAGCCGATCGGAAAGGACTCGGTCATCGACGATTCGAGCCTCTCTGCGCTGGATGCGGTCAAGTGGAAGGAGCTGGCACTGGGGAGCCGCTGCCCAGAGATGGGAACAGTATTTCATGTGAGGCGGAACCTGTGCCTTGTAAAGTTGCAGGAGTTGTGCCGGCATGAAATACTGTCCCGCTCTGCTGAGCACGCCAAGCTTTTTAGAGGCCAATGTGGTCTTCGCTTCCAAGTGACTACGAAACTGCACGTCACTCGATATGTCGACTCCGAGGATTCCGATACTGGTTGAGGCAAGAAGGGGAGTGCCTTGAAACTGAGGAGATACGACAAAGGGGTTCTTTTTAGCGGTAAACGCGCATTCTTGTGTCTTCTGAGGATTAAACTGGACTAGATTTAGTCGCCCCCAATCCGATACTTTGTTCAGCAAAGACTCGACTTCAGACACAAGTTTGTCCCGGTACGCGGCGACGTTTTCCCGAGAAATATTGGCACGGCCGGTATATAAGGCATCACCAGTGCTGTCGTCTGCATAGCAATGAATGCTACCAATTAGCAACATATCATTGATATGCAGAAGAAACAGCGTGGGTGATAGCACGCAGCCTTGTGGAACACCAGCGTTGATAGGCTTGAAATCAGAGCATGCACCGTCTAATACGACCTTGATGCTCCGATCAGCAAGGAAACTGGTGATCCATTTGCACAATTTCTCGGGAAGCCCATAGGAAGGAAGCTTCGAAAGAAGCGCTTTGTGCCAGACCCGATCAAAGGCCTTCGCTACGTCCAAACTAACGGCTAATGCCTCCCCCTTGGACTCTACTGCCTCCGCCCATCTATGAGTTAAGTAGACTAGAAGATCACCAGCTGATCGACCCCGACGAAAACCGTACTGGCGGTCACTAATCAGCTGGTGATCCTCAAGGTACCTTATGAGCTGGCAGTTTATAATGGCTTCGATTATTTTGGAGAACAAGGAGGTGATGGCGATAGGCCTGTAGTTATACGGGATACGGGTATGAGCGGTCGCCTTTTTAGGGATCGGGTGGACAAAAGCTGTCTTCCATGATTTCGGGACTCTACGCCTAGGGAGTAGGAGTACCAAAAAAGACGCGTTAGGACCGGTGCCAATTCCGGAGTTCACGTCCTCAGCACAATTGGGGGATTCCGTCAGGCCCACTCGACTTGTGGATGTCCAGGAGCGGAGTGCTTTGCGAATCGAGCGCTGTGAGAACCGCACATCCGGTATGGAGCACTCACACCGCGGGATGGTCGGCGGTGTTTTCCCCCCGTCATCAAGAGTCGAGTTGGACGCAAAAAGGCAGCCTAAATGATCGGCTTTGTCTTTTGCGGCTTGGGCCAGTGAGTCGTCCTCCCTGTGCAGAGATGGTAGTGATGGCTTATAGAAATTCCCTTGGACAGCCTTGGCGAGAGACCAGAATGCACGGGTTCCCGAAGGAAGGCGATATAGTTTGTCACCAATTCTGCCTATGTGCTCTGAATTTGCCTTGGCAATAACTCTTTTGAAAAACCTGGACGCGAAGTTATACTTCTTTTTAAGTTTGCTGGTGTTTACATCCCGAGTCGCCGAAGCCGCAGCCCAGGCTTGATAACACTCCTGCTTGCTGCGTAATGCAGTCTTACAGGAGCGACCAAACCAAGGCTGAGATCTGCCTCCGATGGGTACCACAGATGATGGAATAAATAGTTCCATTCTCTGTAGCACATCAGTGACAGTGTCAGCAACAGCGCCTGGATCATCCGGCGAGAAGCAAACCCGCCCCCATGGGTAGGATGCAAAGAAAGACCGCATTCCGTCCCAATCCGCAGACCTGTAATGCCAAACGCGGCAACCTGCAGAACGCAACCGCGAGGGGAGCGTGAGTGGCACCACACTCCGGATCAGACAATGGTCCGAAGAGCCGAGATCATCGATGGAAACCTTATATCCGTCCGAATGAGAGGTCAGCAGAAGGTCCAATAGGGAAGGTGTATGATCCTCCACATCTGGAATCCGCGTAGGCGAAGTAACCAGTTGTGTCAGACCATATGCCAAAGCAAAGTCATAAACAGATCTCCCCGCATGATCGGTTAAACGTGAACCGAGCCATACGGCGTGGTGGTCGTTAAAATCGCCAAGGATCACGATCTCTGCGGATGGGACCTGTTGTAGCAAGGAATCTGTAGCCATTTGGACGTGGTCGATGAGTCGGTCTGTTTCGGCATTACCGCTATGGGACCTATAGAGGCACCCGTACGCGCGCGGATGGTCGTCGCTGTCTACGCGTAGTCAAAGGATGGACAGGTCCGAACCTTCAAGACTGCCGAGGCGTCGAGAACAGATGTCCTCTCTGACATACACGCAAACTCCAGCCCTAGGCACAAAGGAGTGCTCCAATTTGTACCCCGGGTAGGAGAGATACGAAGTATCAGCCGGAGAGGACACCTGCGTCTCGGTCAGAAAGAGTAAGGCCTGCTTCGCCGTCTCGAGATGGTAGTGGACGGCATTTAGGTTCGAGTGAAGTCCCTTGATGATGCAGAAATTCACGGATAGCGTGGCAGGGGTCGCCTTAGTTTTGTTGCTCAGTTTGCCCCGAGCAGTTATGTTTTTGAGCGGAATTTTGCCCCCCTCCCCCCCTAAATACGCGGAGCAGCCTGAGCACCCATGCTCAGGAGTGAAATAACATGGTCGTGGATGCTCAGCGAGGTATTCTCCAGGGGTGCTGGTATCCTTCTGGGGTATTCTTTTGTGTAATTCCGCTACCATTTTGATGGAGGGGGGGGGGGGGGGCGGGAGTTGGGCCTCCGGCCACCTGCACTCACCAAACGAAGCGCAGAAGCAGAGCTTTTACTTCACGCCGGTATTCTGTGAGGTCGTGGCACCAACCCGGCTCGAGCCGGCCCATACGTGCAACAGCAAAAACTGCTGCGTGGCTCTACCACCTTTAAGTTTAATTGTATTTATATTAATATTAATATATTTCTTATCAAACACATTGTTTAGGGATCTTATCGTATTTGGCTTGTAAGATGGAAATTTTTCTGTCAATTACACTTGTATAAGGGACTCTACTTATATTCCATAGATTTAGGGTCTTGAGTCTGATGGCAACTAATTTTGCTTCTTGTTGTATGTGTAGGTGAAGCAGGGTTAGCTCCAGCATAGCTTTTAAGGCTGCTGCTAGTGTAGTTCTTATGCATGTAACGATGAAGCTTCTTAATAGGGGTGTCTTTATTTGTTTTGGTCCACCATACCAGAGCACCGTATGTGATCATGGGCCGAATCACGATTTTGTATAGCCACAGTATAATTTTGGGCGTCAGACCAATCATGTTTTTGCATTGCCAAAATTTTCAGTTGGGTTTACTGTCCAAGGTAAGACCTAAATATTTTACCTCAGAAAATAGCTGGAGTTTTGTGGCGAAGAGATTTGGGAGGTGATATTTATTTAGCATTCGTTAATGTATGAACATTACTAGAGAACCGTTTTATTTGGGTAAACGGTTAAGTCGTATTCCCTGCACCATCTCTCCACTATACGGAGAGCCTCTTGGGTCAGGTCGCACACTATGCTTGCTTGTTGTTTTTTCTTTGTTTTTACTTGTTTTTTCAGAGACCAGTATTGTCAAGTCATCACCATAACCTACTGTGTAGAAGTGATTGACATTTAATTTGTTGGTGAATTCATTAATTACCATATTCCACAGGAGAGGTGAAAGAACCCCACCCTGCGGGCCTCCTTTTTTGATCTAAATTGTTTGAAATTCACCAGCAATCTATTATTCGTGTACTGAGCATGTTTACTATCCAGTCAATCAGAATCACAGCATTGTGAATTGCTATATTTGCCTTTTTTGACACGTTTTGACTTTACACAATAGAGTGAAAAGTAAATGTGGCTCTTCACTCTATTGTGTAACGCACAAAAAACTTTATTTTTTTCAATAACTTCTCTGCGATCATGCGCATGGAAAAGACCTGATCCCTCATTCCCTTTCTAAATCCAGCTTGCTCATCCCAAAATCTTTCCATCAGTTTCTTTCATAACTTTTTCAGTTAACACCTTAGCATACAGTTTACCCACAATGCATTTAAGCAGGCTGTGATACCATGGTAGTTTTTACAATAAATTATACACAATATCTATTATTCTAATCAGCAACATCTCACTCAAAACCACTCATAAAATATATAATTCAATGCTAATACAGCAGATTTCATATCCATGTCTGTCACATTCAAACTTATATCTTGAGTAGCCAATGACATTACTTCAATTAGTATGGCGACAACTACTTATCGGCGGTGATCTGTGCTCTAATTATTTCGAGATTTTTAGAAATATTTTTACCTATTTCTGAAAAGAACTTGTGCAACAGTATCATAATGGATCGTTATCCTGACCTATGCAGATCCGCGAGAGGAACGCTCTGAAGCAGCAGGTGGCGAGCGTGGTGCGGCAGTGGGAGGGCGGCGTGCGCGAGCGCGCGGACATCAAGCGGCTCACGGACGAGCGCAACGCCGCCATGGCCGAGTACACGCTCATCATGAGCGAGAGGTGAGCGCTGCAGCATCCATATGTCCCTATGTGTGTTACTGCAGCAGCTGCAGCAGCTGGCGAGCGTGGTGCGGCAGTGGGAGGGCGGCGTGCGCGAGCGCGCGGACATCAAGCGGCTCACGGACGAGCGCAACGCCGCCATGGCCGAGTACACGCTCATCATGAGCGAGAGGTGAGCGCTGCAGCATCCATATGTCCCTATGTGTGTTACTGCAGCAGCTGCAGCAGCTGGCGAGCGTGGTGCGGCAGTGGGAGGGCGGCGTGCGCGAGCGCGCGGACATCAAGCGGCTCACGGACGAGCGCAACGCCGCCATGGCCGAGTACACGCTCATCATGAGCGAGAGGTGAGCGCTGCAGCATCCATATGTCCCTATGTGTGTTACTGCAGCAGCTGCAGCAGCTGGCGAGCGTGGTGCGGCAGTGGGAGGGCGGCGTGCGCGAGCGCGCGGACATCAAGCGGCTCACGGACGAGCGCAACGCCGCCATGGCCGAGTACACGCTCATCATGAGCGAGAGGTGAGCGCTGCAGCATCCATATGTCCCTATGTGTGTTACTGCAGCAGTTGCAGCAGCTGCAGCAGCTGGCGAGCGTGGTGCGGCAGTGGGAGGGCGGCGTGCGCGAGCGCGCGGACATCAAGCGGCTCACGGACGAGCGCAACGCCGCCATGGCCGAGTACACGCTCATCATGAGCGAGAGGTGAGCGCTGCAGCATCCATATGTCCCTATGTGTGTTACTGCAGCAGCTGCAGCAGCTGGCGAGCGTGGTGCGGCAGTGGGAGGGCGGCGTGCGCGAGCGCGCGGACATCAAGCGGCTCACGGACGAGCGCAACGCCGCCATGGCCGAGTACACGCTCATCATGAGCGAGAGGTGAGCGCTGCAGCATCCATATGTCCCTATGTGTGTTACTGCAGCAGCTGCAGCAGCTGGCGAGCGTGGTGCGGCAGTGGGAGGGCGGCGTGCGCGAGCGCGCGGACATCAAGCGGCTCACGGACGAGCGCAACGCCGCCATGGCCGAGTACACGCTCATCATGAGCGAGAGGTGAGCGCTGCAGCATCCATATGTCCCTATGTGTGTTACTGCAGCAGCTGCAGCAGCTGGCGAGCGTGGTGCGGCAGTGGGAGGGCGGCGTGCGCGAGCGCGCGGACATCAAGCGGCTCACGGACGAGCGCAACGCCGCCATGGCCGAGTACACGCTCATCATGAGCGAGAGGTGAGCGCTGCAGCATCCATATGTCCCTATGTGTGTTACTGCAGCAGCTGCAGCAGCTGGCGAGCGTGGTGCGGCAGTGGGAGGGCGGCGTGCGCGAGCGCGCGGACATCAAGCGGCTCACGGACGAGCGCAACGCCGCCATGGCCGAGTACACGCTCATCATGAGCGAGAGGTGAGCGCTGCAGCATCCATATGTCCCTATGTGTGTTACTGCAGCAGCTGCAGCAGCTGGCGAGCGTGGTGCGGCAGTGGGAGGGCGGCGTGCGCGAGCGCGCGGACATCAAGCGGCTCACGGACGAGCGCAACGCCGCCATGGCCGAGTACACGCTCATCATGAGCGAGAGGTGAGCGCTGCAGCATCCATATGTCCCTATGTGTGTTACTGCAGCAGCTGCAGCAGCTGGCGAGCGTGGTGCGGCAGTGGGAGGGCGGCGTGCGCGAGCGCGCGGACATCAAGCGGCTCACGGACGAGCGCAACGCCGCCATGGCCGAGTACACGCTCATCATGAGCGAGAGGTGAGCGCTGCAGCATCCATATGTCCCTATGTGTGTTACTGCAGCAGTTGCAGCAGCTGCAGCAGCTGGCGAGCGTGGTGCGGCAGTGGGAGGGCGGCGTGCGCGAGCGCGCGGACATCAAGCGGCTCACGGACGAGCGCAACGCCGCCATGGCCGAGTACACGCTCATCATGAGCGAGAGGTGAGCGCTGCAGCATCCATATGTCCTTATGTGTGTTACTGCAGCAGCTGCAGCAGCTGGCGAGCGTGGTGCGGCAGTGGGAGGGCGGCGTGCGCGAGCGCGCGGACATCAAGCGGCTCACGGACGAGCGCAACGCCGCCATGGCCGAGTACACGCTCATCATGAGCGAGAGGTGAGCGCTGCAGCATCCATATGTCCCTATATATGTTACTGCAGCAGCTGCAGCAGCTGGCGAGCGTGGTGCGGCAGTGGGAGGGCGGCGTGAAACGTACAGTGGTGAACCGCCGAGCATCCATATGGTGTGGATGGTATAGGGAGTTTAGCCGCGAAATGCATTCGCGCGAATTTTGTCGGCTGGAATTAATCCGCACAATTCCTCAGATCACTCCACGTGGTAAATGCGGAAGAAAATGCAAGGGGATGCAACAACTCTTCGCAGTGCCAGTGAATCGAGCCCATCGGAAAACGATTCAGTCGTCGTCAATTCGAGCCGCTCTGCGCTGGATGCGGTTAAGTGGAAGGAGCTGGCACTGGGGAGCCCCAGCCCAGAGATGGAAACAGTATTCCATGTGAGTTCTCACATGGAATACCACGCTTGACGAGCGGGTTGGCAACCACAGTTTTTTTATTGTTGTTTTGGTGTTATCAGAAAGATGCTGCTGCCCATCTTCTGCCTCATTTTCCCTCTGTCGCCTCTTACGACATCCACGGGAAGATATGGGGTAGTGGGTATTCTTATCCGCCACTACACGGGGTGTTCAAATGCACATTATGGCGATATATAAAAGAAAGCTTTTTACTTAATATACATATACAAAAAACGATTTTGCCTTGACATATACTTAGGTATTTACTTAATGTATAAACTATAATGATTTCTTATGTTCACGCGAACACTATACGTTTAAATAAATCATTTATTTTATAAAGATAGTTTTTACGGATTTTATTGCGTATATTAACACTTTCACTGTCCGGTTTCCAGACACAATAGTAAGACAATAGCAGTGCCCTATATGTAGTGCACGGGACAGCGAAAGGGTTAACTTATTGTAAATTCCCGACGTTTCAAGCACTTCGACCAACCATTATCATGAGGGGGGGGGGGAATAGGTGTTTGGCGTTTTAATCTGAAGCTAATCGTGCTTAACTATGACCTTTGAAGTTTGCCTTGACACGTAGTCCACAGATTATGTATGTTTCTTGTTACGGCCGGCAGCTGCCCATCCCAGGAGTAGAATCCTTCGCGGCCCATAGACGAAGAAGCTACGGGCAGATGCTGGTCGGGCGTCCTAAACGCCAAGGGTTAATTTTATAATTACACTAAACAATCCGGGGGGAGCGTTACAATTATTGAACAGAGCTTACTTACCTCTATTCAAGGCGACTGGTCCCTCAGGATTCGGTCAGGTCTCGTGTGGATGTATTGTGCTAGAAAGTAAAGGTCAGTGATGTGTATTTGGGTGTGGCTGGTAGTGTTATTGACCTTATTTGACCGTTCCCCCTGCAGCAGTTCGGCCCTCAGCTCCTCTCCAAGCTAAGGTCGCCTTCCGCAGTCACTTTCTTCCTTTGTTACGATTGACTCGCGAAAATGAACACAGAACGTACGGGTCAAAGGTCACCGTTATTTCTAGAATATTAACTACCGCACTAGTAACTAATACAGTCGAATCCACTTATACAGATTCTGCGTTAAACCTAAAGTCCCGGGTAAACTCTCAACACGCGCTACCATTCCCAGTGGTATATTTACTATACGCGCCTAACATAAAATTAGATCTAAGAGCTCCCAAACAAAACGGACTGCCTCTCTTTCGACGCGAAGAAGACATCTAATTTTTCGCTCTCGACTCCCACCGTTCAGTAAGCTCGGACGTTCAACACGCACGAACGTCATCCCGTATCAGCCGAGCCGAGCGCCATCTAACGTCGATGCCTGACACCAACGCTTTTGCGTAAACATTTCTACTATAAAAGCGATAATTTCTACACAGTGCCATGTTTGACCACAGACTTTTACGTGTTTGACATTGGCAGTATGAATGTAAGCAATGAATATATAGTTTAATTTAATGTGTTTGTAAAACATATTATAATATAAATGTTATCTTTATGCACTCTTCTCCAAAACTCGCTTGTCACTCTATCCTATAAAAAACTTAAACTATGCCAAATCTCACACTCCTCTGTGAGTGCAATATGCTTAAAAAGGGATATGAAGGTTCCATTTCTTCTGTATAGATAACATAATACTTATTGATACTTAATGAACCGTGTAGTGAACTGTGTAGCGACATTCTGGGTATTATGTTATTCATTCTCCTTAATGAATTAATGGATGGATGAAACAACATGTAATACTCTCTTCTGTGACTGAACCAGTCTCTTTACCTCAGTTTCCTAGAACATACGACGGCTATATAAGCTAATAATGAGAAGGGCTTGTTTCAGGGACACTGTGCACAAGGAGATGGAAAAACTGTCAGATGATCTGCAGGCCGCTCTCAAACGTGTGGCTGCGCTAGAGGCGGCACTGCAGGCTTCGAGGGATGAACAGCGCGCCACTGCATTGCAGGTAATAATCGTCCAAATTTTAATGATTTAACTATTATTTTTTAGATTTTCTGTGAATATATGAGGATGCCTGTACCTAGAAGTGGGACGTATATAGGCTGCAACTTTATTGACAATGACCCACCTCCCTCCACGGTCTGCTTCTTAGTTCTACAATGGATGTTAATTCTCTATTGGTATAATTTATTACTAGTAGTGGTCACCTAGTGGTCGAAATTTGGCCGCATAATTCACGGTATTTCACTTTCAACTTTCAGTATAATATGTGTATTATCTATGTTTTCAACTGCTAATATATTAAACACATATTCAATATACAAAATATAATTTAAACACTTTTTTGCCTTGACTTACACTCCATAGACTATTGAAAAAGAAACATTAGAACAAACAAAACATTTAAACAAAAAATTAAACAACATTTATAGTTTACTCAGTCAATGTGTCAGTAATTATTTTGTTGGCAACATTTTAAAATGCATAATGTCTACTCTGTGAGACTGATTGACATTAGACTGTGAAGTGTTTGACATTAGACAGTACGAACGTGAACAATAAATGTTTTATTTTATTTTATTTAACGTATTTGTAACACATATTATATATAAGTTCTGTGTTTTGCATTTCTTAGCTTCTTCCCTTATAAACTTTGTCTATGCCAAATCTACAAACTCCTCCATCTGTTATGTTGTAGGCGGAGAGTTTACGTCGAGAGATTGAATCTGCACTCGTAGATCGAGATCGTGCTATCAAGGAGTGCACCGATTTGAAAACACCACAGAACACATCAACTCTTGGGAAGTCAAGGTACTGGTGATATGAATACATACAAATTAACAACTGCGCTTCCTTTACTCTAGTCTTTCTATCGAAATGTATGATTTTTTTTAATATAAGATAAGGGTGACAAACAAGCACACAGCCCACTTGATAATAAATGGATGTTGTGGTCCATAGATATCTAACTATGAGAAACAGCAACCACTTACCATCAGGTGGGTTGTGTGCTTGTTTGTCACCCTTATCTTATAAAAAAAATCAAAACGCATGAAATCCAATCATAATAAATATCACGCAAGGAACAGCTAGTTTATTATACATACAATACTTCATTGTTTCATTTCATTCATATTTTCATCCGTTCATTAACACCTTTCGCCAGAAAGCACACTATTAAATTGTTTAACTCATTATTAAATTGTCTATTATGTATTTTTAATAATATTATGTGCTTTTTTTGGTTTCAGGCAAGATAACTCGGGTTATCACCACTTAGGTCTAGCGAGTGGCGTGGGCAACGACGGCTTTCTAAACGGGCAACATCCTAATGATCCCTCATTAGATAAGTTACAAGGTAAATCACATTGTCGTTTATGAATTGTAATTAATTTATATATGAAGCATTGGTGGTACAACCATGTAGTGACGGTGTAAAAATGAAATATGAGATGATGATATGAGATGGGCAGCAGCATCTTTCGGATAAAAACTCAAAATTATAAAAAACTTGCCAACTAAACGTCTGTAAAGTGTTAACAGTCATATTCGAAGCTTAAATCACGCTATCAAAGTTTGCGAACGACTCTGCAATATATATAACAATATCCTTAGTACCATACAGAGAGCTGGCCACCCTCCGGGCTGAACAGTGATAACCTCGACCTACCGACGCGCTGGAGGAAGTGTTCACTGTTATCATTTTACTTTCTACAGCCAAAATCCAGCTAGTTGCAGTAGAGTGTTGTCCATGTCGTTTACTTCCTTTTTTTACTATTCTAAGCCAACGCTTGACTACCATTCCACCTGATGGATACTACATATAGTGATGCAGCCGTAGATGGTAAAGCACACTGACTCAAAAAAGCCTATTCACTCGTGCTTTGAAGACCATACGTTGCCATCACGCGCCTTAACAATTATTATTTATGTAGGTAATTTCAATATCTAAATATTATTTTGTTAATATGTATTAAGTTGACTAGCTATTGATTTACCATGGTTGTTATTAAGATTAAAATGAAATGTATATGAGTGAATACAAATGAATGGAAAAGGAGGATTTGAGAAAGGAAGGCAGGAATATAGGGTGGTTGTTAAGGTATTGCTATATTACCATCAGGTTCGCCACATACTCGTTTGCCCTTTCTCAAATAAAAAAAAAAGAAATGACTTTGTTTGCATGAGTGAGGTTAAGAAGAAGTTAAACTTTTCATTATATTAATTTCTCCATACACATTTCCGCCAACCACATTTATGTAATTTTCACATTTTGCAGGTTTAGTGGGAATGGTCGTAGACGCAGTGGATAAGGAGCGTGTGGACAATCTGGAGCAAGCAAACCAGGAGCTGGAAAGATTACGAAAGCAGGTGGACCGGCTTCAGGCGGAGTTGGCCGATGCACAGCGGGAGGCTGAGGTATACCTAAAATCTAGATCAGCTACCCTCCGGCTTAGGCATAAGAATCAGGGCTCGGATAACGGTATATTTTTCGAAACGTTTTCGCCTTAAATACTTAAAAACTTATTTGTTTCGTTTATGTTCGAACGGAATCATTATAAAAACGTTTATGAAGAGAACGAAGTTTTAAATCGTTCTTGTTCAATAAAACGTTTTAATTCAATAAAACCATTTTAAACAGTTTTTTCCCATTTTTTTGGCCCTGCAATACGAAACAAAAATACATTATAGGTTTAAACTTGTCGTGGCACGCGCCATTCATTTAGCTTCCTACGGAATAAATCGTTTTTTTACGTTTTCACATTACGTTCTCATTTCGTTTTTGTTCCGAACAAAATATTATACAAGGAACCGTTTCAAACGTTTTAAAAACGTTATTTTTAATAACGTTTCCGAACCCTGATAAGAATAATAATGTTAATGCATAATTTAGATACTCAGCACACTTTAGCACAGACGAGTAGGTAGGCACGAATACGAGCATGTAAACACCTTGTTCGATTGTTTTCGCTACTCGACCCGCGTATTCGCCTGTTTTCCACTCGATGTCGGTTTCTTGGCAAGAGTTAGGAAGTCTTGGCTCGTGTGTATTCGTATCTGTGTCAACATAATCGTCAGTATTCGTTTGAGCCGTGAACTTTGTCGCAGGTGGTTGTTATTTACCTTATAAAATAATTTAAAGAATAATAATTAACCAAAGAATAGAATATTATACATAGCGTGATAAACTTAGGAATGAGGATATCCGCAGTAGAACCAGAGTAACCGACATAGCCCAACGGATTAGTAAGCTGAAGTGGCAGTGGGCCGGCCATATAGCTCGAAGAACCGACAACCGATGGGGAAGAAAGGTTCTCGAGTGGCAGCCTCGTACCGGTAGGCGAAGTGTAGGGCGTCCCCCCACAAGATGGAGTGACGACCTGGTAAGACATTCAGGAAGTCGATGGATGCAGGTGGCTCAGGACCGTGCTTTGTGGCATTCTTTGGGTGAGGCCTATGTTCAGCAGTGGACTTGTGAAGGGCTGTAATGATGAAAGAATAGAATAAAAAAATAAGATGAGAAAACCCAGATAATAATAAAAATACCTACCGACTGTGGTGGATATGATGAACGAATCCATTACTTTTACAGAACTTTATCAATGAGAACCCGCGATATGGAATCCTATTAATCAGTTTTAAATAAATATATTAATGAAAATAAATATTTCATAATCATCATAATTACAGCCCCTCACAAGTACACTGGTGAACGTAAGCCTCACCCTAACAATGCCACAAAGTATGTTTCTGAGTCATGCATGTCTGCCAGGTCGTAACTCCATTTGGTGGGGAGCCGCCCCACACCCCCAAATAAATATTTGTGAGTCTATAAAATATCAAGTGGACAAAGTCGTGGCAACGAGATGCACGTCATCTATACATATAAATTGCTTCGTCCTGAATGTTTGACTTGACAGATCTACACAGCCTAAACCGCTGATCGTAGAGACTTGAAACTTGAAGGGTGTGTGTGTGTTTGTATGACGTAGGCATCCGGTAAGAAAGAATTTTCCGAAATTATACCCCGAAGGGGGCAAAGTTTGTATGGGACAACTTGGTTCCTTGGTCCAATCTACTTCAAATTCTGCATAAACATTCTTTAACAGAATTGATGAAAGACGTGACGTATTTTACCCATGTTTAAAATATCTAAGTTGAATGAATACCGACGAATATGTAAACACGTCGCAATCGTCCACGAATAACTCGGGGAGTTGCTCGTCCGATAATCTAAACATGCCATAACAACTTCCCTTCCGCGAATAAGACACAATAGTTAAACAATCGAAATCTTCATATATGACTCACGGGACAGTAAAATAGATCAGTAAGAATAAATAAAAATAAAAAATTCAAGCGTATAGTATTGTCACGGGAAAATATCTCATAATGTTAGGTCACAATATCTAAAATTCGGTGCAGGTTAACAATTTCTACAATTTACAAAACTATGTCTATGTCTGAACTATGTAAACTTTTTTGATATAGGTCTCAAAGCGCAGGAGAGATTGGGCATTCTCTGAAAGAGATAAGCTATTGCAAGAACGAGAAAGTGTTAAGGCACTTTGTAACAGGTTACGAAAAGTAAGTAATGTTATAGTAATAATAATTTATTTCAGATAACCACCCATATAATTTGTTAGTAAATATGAAATTTATAACCTTAGTTATTATCTAAATCTAATTCTATACAAGTGCCTTATTAACTAAATATGGCTTAAAAAGAAATGAGTCGTATCTTTCAGCAATTATTTTCATGATGGAGTTGGAGCTAGCCCGCATCCTGCCGAGCAACGAGGCTGTTTTCTTTCTTATAGTGCCTTAAAATGTTTAGGATTATCTAACATTGCAATTGTAAAATTAAAAAGCGTCGCGAGATTCTCGCACGTAATAAGTGTATTTAAATGGTGTTCGGGGTCTAGATGTTTGTCCTCGTGAAATCATTGTATGTAAACTGCCTCCACGATACAGGATAAAATTCCAATGTAACATGTTTTTTCAAACAATAATACCTTTTTAAATGTGTAGTTATGTTCTCTGTAAAAGTTAGAAGTTACAGCCTACTACGTCTCCTTCCTGGGCACAGGCCTCTTATTTCAGAGAAAGTGTTAGAGCTACTAAAAGTCCGCCGCGCTGCCCCGATGCATTGGTGGACTTCACGTCTGCGAAATATTTTTTTATTTTTTAATTTACTAAGACCTACAGGTTTCCCCACGATGTTTTCATTCACCATAGAGCACGTGGTAAATCAGCAATTAAAATTCCGCGAGCTGTATCACATCTAACGGTACGGTTCTCTGTAAGAATCTATCTATATTCTATATTCTTAGCAGTTCTAACAAGTTTCCTGAACATTTGACATTTGCCTGTAAATTATCAGATAGTCATTATTTTCCGTTTCCAATATTTCTTGCTTCTTCCTTTGAAATACTTGCTAGACATCCATTATAAAAACTGCCTTTTACGTCTATACATATTTCAAAATTTCTTAATAGAATAAGACAATAATCACTGGTCTTGCAATAATTCAAGTCTTTGTCAAAGTAATTAATGCATCTGGGCATAAATTCTAAACGTTATCTATGTTTTTAGGAGCGGGATCAAATGGTCGGTGAGCTCGCTGATGCGAGACGCCACGGCAACAAGAAGCAGACGTCTGACGTGAAGGATTCTAAGATAGTTCGACCTAAGGCAATCTCACACGAGGACAAGTGCAGGATACCGGGCAACAGAGACTCCGCTGTTGATGCCGATGTACAGGTAGTTTGCTGATTTGACCACATTATAATGTGTTTAGTATTTTGTTCACTATCTAACTTTAATCAGTATAACGTCTATTGCTTATGTACATCATCTTCATAATTACAACCAATCTTAAGTCCACTGCTGAACATAGGCCTAATGTGATTTATATTTGTATGCTTTCACAACAGAACACATGTGTTTTCCAGCAACCCTGTACACTCTTTCAAAGCCCTTTTCCATGTCTAAAAATGTAAAGAAAAACTATCTAATAAAAAAAATCCGTGATCATGTTTAACATGCCTGGTCCGTACATCCCATACCCTTTCTAAATCCAGCATGCATATACTAAAATTTTCCATTAGTTTCTTTCATAACTTTTTCAATCTATTCCCCTGGCATACAGTTTTCAATTAGTCTATTTAGTACACAATGCTCCATTTCATGCTATGTCAGTTTCGTTTACACCAGAATATGTATAAGAAGTGCATCGTGTATTGTGTACACATAACATATCTATTTCTATAACCAACATCATCTCGTAAACCTCATTCTTCTTATTATTCATTGTTACACATTCAGCGTAGCCAAGCGGGCTTCCGCAATCCACTTCTCACCCCTTTGGGAGACAGAACTTGACGGGTGCCCCATTTAAAGGACGCCGGAAACTCGGAGCCATTTGTTATTTGGCCGGTTCGTTTTGCGAAAAGGGATTACGCCGCTACCACCACCAACGATTGCAAACAGCTGTATGTTTATTCGGCTTTTTCGCTCATTTAGCCCCACCTGGGGGACACGTATAAGATAGGCCTAGGATTAGGTTTTCAAAGGTTATTAATACAAGTGACCTGTCCCCCCATTGTAAAAGACAGTAATGTAGACAAGAAACAGAAAGGGGCCGAGAATTGAGCCCTAAGGTACTCCCATTTCTACTATCTACCCGAAAAATCTATAACCATTGATAACAACTTTTTGAGTTCTGTTACTTAAATTAAAGAACATCATTTCTTACAGCTTAATATTGTAGTTTCTTGATTAATGTTTCATGGTGAATACAATCTAAAGCTTTGCATAAGTTACAAAATATACCCAAAACATCCTGTGAATTCTCCCATGCATTGGAAATACCTTCTGTGTACTAAATATCGGGAATTTGTCAATAAAACAAAAAATACAAATTATTCATCTAAATTTATTTTATCGCCTTCAAAGTAGGCCCCATCGCTTGCAATACAACATCTCCAACGCTTCACCCAGTCTTCCATACATTTTTCATAGGCTATTTGCGGTATGGCCTTTAGCTCATTCAGCGAATTTTTTGTTTTGGCTTCTATCGGCTCAAAACGTTTTCCTCGAAGTGGTAATTTTAACTTGGGAAATAAAAAAAGTCAGACGGAGCCATATCAGGTGAATACGGTGCTTGGTCGAGAACTTTTGTTGAATTTTTCGCTAAAAACTCTTTCACTATAATGGCTGTGTGTGATGGTGCATTATCATGGTGCAGCATCCATGAGTTGTGTTGCCACAAATCTGGACGTTTTCGGCAGATACTCTCACGAAAACGCTTCATGACGCCTAAATAATATTCTTTATTCACTGTTTCTCCCTTTGGAAGGAATTCGGAGTGAACCACACCACGGTAGTCAAAAAAAACTGTCAGCATCACCTTGATTTTGAAGCGACTTTGCCGCGGTTTTTTGGGTTTCGGCTCGTTTTCGAGACGCCATTCTGAAGACTGTTGGCTTGTTTGCATGTCGTACTCATAAACCCATGTCTCGTCGCCAGTTATTATACGTTTCATAAAGGTCGGATCCGTAGAAGCTCGGGAAACCATGTCTTCAGCGACATGCTTTCGCTGCGCTCTTTGAACAAAATTGAGCTCTTTTGGAACTAGTCGAGCGGCGACGCGTTTCATGCCTAAAATGTCAATGAGAATGTTGTGGACGGACTTAAAAGATATGTTCACCTCACTAGCCAACTCTCTCAGACTCATACGTCGATTTTCGAACACTAGCTTCTTGATTTAGTCGATGTTTTCTTTGGTCGTAGCGGTTGAAGGTCTACCAGAACGAGGCAAGTCTACTACTACTTCTCGGCCTTCTTTAAAAGCCTTATACCATTCATAAGCCCTTGTTTTCGATATACACGAGTCGCCGTAGGTATTTCGCAACATTTTTAGTGATTCACCACATGAAATATCATTCGAAACACAAAATTTAAGGCACACTCTTTGTTCAACAATATTTTCCATTGTAAAAATCGCCGAGAACTCAAAACTATGACCCACAAAAAATGTAGTTTAAAACAAATTAAATGACAGATCCCGCTCAAACTTTGCGCGCTAAATCAGTACAGTGCTACCAACATGCAGTAAAAAAAATTAGAACGACATCTTTTACGCGGGTCTTTTTATTGACATATTCCCGATACTTTTTACACAGAGTAGTATGTTTAATCAGCTGCATTTGTCGAGCGAACCCTTGTAAAACCAAATTGATTTTTATAAGGCAAATTATTTACATTAAGACATTAAATATTTGATTAAATTTTTCAAAAACTTCAGTGTTGGCAATACAGAAGTACGTTTAAAATTGACGGAGTATAAAATATTATGATAGTGCACGCAATTGATTTTCGAACTAGGTAATACACACCATCTAATTTTCCATGCGGGTCAGTTTTGAAAATTTCGTCTACCTTATTTCAATTAAAAGGAGTTGTATGAAATTGAGTACATGACATCGTTCGTAACAGTTATACAAAAATATGTAGGTAATAAAATTATAATTTATAAGCATAAATAAATGGTTTTTATATTTGTAATAATATTTATAGGACAATCATAAAAACATTTTTAAAATTGAAAAACGAAAGCTAATGCTTTTACTATAGCAGCAACGAAACGTTTTAAAATATTTTTCTGTACTTTCTATGACAATAGAAAATGAAGTCTATTTTGTATAATAATTAGTTTTTTATTTTAAAATAGTTTTTATTATCAAAAACATCATAATATTGAAGCATTGAGGCGAATCTGAAGAGATTGAATAAAATAAAATCTATTTAGAAAAACGATTGAATAGGATATGTTATTAAACTAAAAAAAACATTTAAATATTATCTGATATGATTGAATAGGCTGTATGGTCATTGATCATTGCCTGTTCCGAAGAAGTCTTATAACTTGATAACTTCGAGTTCACAGTTCAACATGTCATGCGTATTTGGCATTGTGGCTGTGTCTGTGGATAGATTTCGTGTTTTTAATTTCGTGGATTTATTTAACTTGACCCTTGGCTTTTCTCTCGGACCACAAGATAGTAGTTTGTTGCCTGCACCCTACTATCTATCGTCCTACATTTCGTCCGCCGGTACGAGACGGAGTGTAGGGCGTACCCCACTAGATGGAGTGACGACCTGGTAAGGCATGCAGGAAGTCGATGGATGCAGGTGGCTCAGGACCGTGCTTTGTGGCATTCTTTGGGGGAGGCCTATGTTCAACACTGGACTTGTGAAGGGCTCCAATGATGATGATGATGATAAGTTTGTTGCTCATATAATGACAATAATATGTTACAGTCGACTTTCGATAATTTGACACTTGTTAATTTGAATCTCTCGATAATTTGAAATTTTTTCCCGGTCCCTTGAAAAATACTCGATAAATTGAATAAAATCAATATTAATTGGCCCCCTTAGTAATTTGAAGTGGAAGGAATAGTATCTTGCACGCCAACATGCAATCATTTGAAGTCTGGGCTTCTCTACTCTCGATAATTTGAAGAGTTTATCATGCACAGACCTGTCGTTTGTTTACACACACACACACACACACACACACACACACACACACACACATATATAATATGTAAATATGTATATTCTTTTATTATCTTTTTATTGTTTTTGTAATATATATTTATATTACATATATACATACAATTATTCACAAATGTATATAATAAATAATTATACAAAACTCTTTCGTTACAAGTACAAGTCTCTTTCGAGAGTCGGTCATTACAAATCGTCTCGCGCGCAGGCTTGACGACTTCCAGCCTTCCGAACAAGCCGGTTTTCGAAAGGGCTTTAGCACCATAGACCACATACATACCCTTCGGCAAATTGTACAAAGTCCGAGGAGTACAATTTGCCACAATATCTGGCGTATGTGGACTATGAGAAAGCAAATGTCGTCGCTGGCAACACGCACTGGTTGTACAGTCTCGTTTTTAAGTTTTGAGGTATACCTGACGAGAAGATGTTCGGGAGGCTGGAAGTCGTCAAGTCTGCGCGCGAGACGATTTGTAATGACTGACTCTCGAAAACAGCACGTAGACGCGGCTCAGAAGCGAAATCGGTTTGTAGTTCTTCAAGAGAGCGTTGTCACCTTTCTTGAAGAACAAGACCACCACACTTCTGCTCCACGCCTCCGGTGTAATGCCTCCTTCGGTGATCGCTGTTGGTTTTCACCCTCGCGATCACTGAGACATCACTGAACAGTTGTCGTTTGGTCGTCATAATGAAGTCAATCTCATTTTTTGTCGAACTGTCGGGGCTCGACCAGATCCACTTCCTGTGGGGCCGCTTCTGGAAGAAAGAGTTCATCATAAAGAATAGAATAGAATAGAATAATTTTTTATTCAATATAGATCACATGTGTAATTCTTATTGAAAGTCATTTTTTACTTTACCACTGGTTCGAAAAAAGAACCTCCGTCCTGGGAAGAACCAGCAAGAAACCCAGCGGGACTTTTTTTTTAAAGCAAATTTTACAATAATGGTTATACAACTATATAAGTACAAAATTTATTTTAGAAACAGCTTGGAAGCGATCACCTCATTCCCAGGGGTTATTATCAACCATGTATTCATTTATACTATAATAACCCTTTTTATACAGTTTCAACTTAACAAAACATTTAAACTTGCTAATAGAGAGAGCCTGTACACTTTCCGGGACCCTGTTGTAATAGCGTATACATTGCCCCAAGAATGAATTACTGACTCTGTGGAGTCGAGAAACTGGTATCACTAGCTTGTGTTTGTTCCTAGTGTTTACAGAATGCACATCACTTTTTTTACTAAAACTACCTTTGTTTTTGTGAACATACATTAAATTTTCGTAAATATACTGAGAGGCCAAAGTTAATATATTTATTTCTTTAAATTTATCTCTAAGAGACTCTCTCAGTTTTAGGTTGTAAATAGCTCTAATGGCCCTCTTCTGTAAAACAAAAATAGTTTCTGAATCAGCCGCATTTCCCCATAGCAAAATCCCATAAGACATTATGCTATGGAAATAACTGAAATAAACTAATCTAGCTGTCTCGACACTAGTGAGACCTCTTATCTTTTTTACAGCATAGGCTGCAGAGCTTAGTCTGCTTGCTAGTTTGGATATATGGGGGGCCCACTGAAGCTTTGCGTCGAGAGTGATGCCAAGAAAAACAGTGGATTCAACAGGGATCAGTTCTTCCCCATTTAAAAACACATTGGTTCTCAGATTTTTAACATTCGTTGTTGTAAATTTAATACATTTAGTTTTATTCACGTTTAAATGTAAATTATTAACGTTAAACCAATGCACTAATTTTGATACAGCATTATTCACTTCGTCACATTTAAATGATTGACGTTTAAGTTTAAAAATCAAAGAAGTATCATCAGCAAATAATACTATATCATGATTATCCTCTACAATAGAAGGTAAGTCATTAATATACACTAGAAATAGGAATGGGCCGAGAATTGAGCCCTGAGGGACACCCATTAGTACAGGTGAACCGGAAGAACTTTTACCATTGATAATAACTTTCTGCATTCTATTACTTAAATATGAAATTATAAGTTTAAGCGCTGTGTTCTTGACACCATAGTAATGTAGCTTCCTGATTAATGTCTCATGGTGAACGCAGTCGAAGGCCTTGGAAAGGTCACAAAATATACCCAAAGCATCCTCTGAATTCTCCCATGCACAAAAAATATGTTTAATAAGCTCAACTCCAGCGTCAGTTGTTGAGCGACCCCTTGTAAAACCGAATTGATTTCTGTGTAGCAATTTATTAATATTAAAGAATCTGATCTAAAATCTAGTACAGAAATTGGTCTAAAATTGGCGGGGTCTAATGTACTACCAGATTTAAATAAAGGTATGACTTTACTGAGTTTCATTAAATCAGGAAACACACCAGATTGGACGCTTGTATTAAATATAGTGGCTAGATAAGGTGCTATTATATCTATTATAGATAAAATAACTTCAACGGAAATCCCCCATAAATCTGCCGTTTTCTTAACATCAATAGTTTTAAAATATTTAACAATATCTTTTGGCAGTACTCTATGGAATTTAAAAGTATTTGAACAAGCCTTTACATTTTGTTTGAGCAATGATTCAGCGACAGTAGGAGAAGAGTTTAATGATTTAGTTGTCAAAAAAGGAACATCAGTAAAATGTTTCTCAAAAGCCATAGCAACTTCTTGATCAGATCGGGTTAAATTATTGTTAATATTCAATTGAAACTCCGAGTTGCGCGGTTTGACCTTGCCCGTTTCACTATTTATTATTCTCCAGGTCATTTTAATTTTGTTAGATGCAGTTTTAATTTTGTTACTTAAATGTAAAGCCTTAGCTGTGGCGCACACTTTTTTAAATATTTTAGAATATGTTTTTACATAATCTCTAAATATAACACTACTATTATATGATCTTTCATTATAAAGCTCGTATAACTTTCGCCTACTCTTATAAATTCCTACTGTCGCCCATTCATTAAATGATTTGCGACTGTTAAAAGAGGAAGTTTTAGAAGTAAATATCCTACTAAATTCACAAGTTATAATTTTAAATAATGTACCATACAAATAATTAGCACTGTTTTTAAATGAAAGTAATGGAAGTCTTTTTATTATATTACTTCTAAACCTCTCCAAGCGATGTTCATTTATTGGAACAAACACAACTTTCTTATTTTTCTGTTTCTTGTGTATGTAAGGCAATGATACCAACTGTCCACAGTGATCTGAACTTAAATTTTGAATAATTGATTTATGCAGGGGCTTAACATCTGTAAAAATATTATCTATACAGGTCGCACTAGGCCCAGGAATACGTGTTGGTTCTAAGAATAAATTAACAAGATTATATGATTTAAACAATGAGCTAAGCTTAATACTAATGGAAGAAGTTTCAAGGAGATTGATGTTAAAGTCTCCACATATTACAACAGACTTGTTCTGTTTACTAAGTTTGAGCAAAACTTCTTCCACAATCCTTTCAAAATAGTCATAAGTAGCACATGGGGGTCTGTAAACACTTACAACAATGAGGTGCTCGAGCTCGACACAAGCCATTTCTACAGTTCGCTCAACAGAGAGGCTCACTATATCCTTACGTTCTTTATATAATAATGATTTATCTGCTAGTATTAAGGAGTCACCACGTAAACTTTTTTCTCTATTGAAGGAACTGACCACCTGGTGATTTCTGAAATTAAACATGAAATTATAATCTTATAGCCAATGTTCAGTAATACAAAGGATATGTATGTTGTTACTATTTAAAAACAATTCAACTTCTAATTCTTTGCCCATCATGCCTTGTATATTTTGATGCACCAGGTGTAAACAATTTTTATTACTTATTTGTGGGCTACATTCAAAGTTAATTAAACTCTTATTATTGCTAGAGATTGCCTCTATTGTCGCATTTACTAATTTAAATTAGTTGGAACTGATTCCAAATTGTCAAATAATTTTCCTGCCCAATAAGAGCAGTCCTGGTAGCCAAAAACTTGGCTGAGTTAAAAAGTAAATAATAAGATAGCACATTTGCTATCAGTCTTAAATTATATTTGGATAGGTAATACCTATCTTTTGTCCAAAACTTTTTTATTAAATTATGTCAATTACATGAAATTTGTCATTATTGTCATTACAATTATATGTCAAATTTAAATTATTATTACATATTAAATTATGCATTTGTATATTTAAATCATGTCTTAAGTTATTTTCCTGTGGCAATCCCTGTATATAAGGCAGTGTGAACAAGACAATTTTGAGTACATTTAAGTTATTAAGTTGTTCAATATATCTTAATAACTGTTTGTTGTTTACACTGCCTCTTCTACCAACAAAAATTATTATTGTACTATGTGGGCAAAATTTAGTAACTATTATTTTATTTAGGATATCACTAAAAGATGCTCCAGGCATGCAGCAATTTGTAATTTTTTGTCCTTTTAAAGAGTAATTTAAAGTTATGCCTAGATTTTTTCCTATGTCATCGCTATACACAATTATATTATTTTTGTTAATATTTAAGTTATTTTTTATTTTAAGCTCCTCTGCTATGGCACTGTCATAGAGTTTTGGTGGTGGTATAATTTTATCAGCACACACCGACTCCGAAGAAGCTGGTATTGAATGCTGACACTCACATTGATGTTTAACTAAGGAGTCAAAACGCTCCTCATTGTATTTACATGTTTTTACCAGATTATCCATAGCCAGTATGTGTTCTTATATTTCGTTTTGGGCTGATTTATATTTATTGGATACAGTTTGAAGCGAATTTGTAAGAGATAATATTTCTGATTTAAGGCACTCTACGTCAGTCTCATAACATTTTCTTGTGTTATCCACCTCAATTGAATACAAATTAAGTTCATATATCAATGCTTGCTTTTGTTTACATAAATTAACATAATTTTTGGTATTAATCTTATTTTTTATTATTTTTTGTACTTTCCTTATGTATTTATTAACTTTTATATACTTCTTCAATTTGGTTTTACTGCAATGAATCCTCACTGAGTTTCCTGAAGTGGAAGAGTCGTCACCAGTCAAGTCTATAGTTGCAGATTGCTGTAAAATTCTTGAAGTATTACATTGCACAAGCTCAGAGAATAGGCTTTGAGTCTGGGAGGCGTTAAGATTATCTATATATGTTTTAAATTGTATTATTTGCTCATTAGCCTCATTCAACTGTAAAAAGAGTCCCTCTTTCTCCATGAAGTCGGCCAGCTGCTGGCCGCTCGGGTTCCGTTGCCCTATTCTGAATTTCCCTACTTTCAGCTCACCGTTCTCTCTTGTGCCTAGTTTTGCGTTGAAGTCTCCCCTTAACACCGTATAGTGGGTTTTGGAGGAATGTATGGCTCTAGAGATATCCTCATACATTTCCTCCACCTCCTCATCGGGGTGTGCCGAAGTTGGTGCGTAAACCTGTATGACCTTTAGCGAATACCGTTTGGTGATTCTGAGTATAAGGTACGCAACCCTCGTCGACACACTCCCAACCTTGTTAACGAGAGACTTGTGGACGATAAATCCGACACCTCCTTGGGACAGATGGTTGCCCTCCCGGTGATAAAACAAGTTGCCGGATTCGAGGATTACCGTGTCCTCCCCCTCTCTTCGGACCTAGGATAGTCCTATAATATTCCAGCGCAACTTGTCTATCTCTTCTTCCAGCTCCAGGATCTTCTCGTCAGTCCTCAGGGTGCTTGCGTTATAAGTTGCCAGGTCGAGTCGTCGTAGGTGGCAACCGAACCTCCACCGGAGATTCTTACCACCCCCTGCCTCGCCGTTACCATGGTTGCTACCGTAGCCAGGAATAGCGGGGCCGTCGGGGACTGGGGGCCGTCTCTTAGTAACTTTATCCATTTGGGGGGTATATTGCCATAGTTGCCACGCTTGGCGAGCGGGTTGACAACTGCAGTTTTTTATTGTGATATTGCTGTTATCAGGAAGATGCTGCTGCCCATCTCCTGACTCTTTCCCACTGTCGCCTCTTACACCCACGGGAAAATATGGGGTAGTGGATATTCTTAACCGCCACTACACGGTTTGTTAAATAAATGTTTTTATTCTAAGAATAAAATAGAATTCTATTCTATTCTTATAATTATTTTAATAAAATATGAATATAAATGATAAACACAAGTTTATATAGCAGAGAACATTTCACTACGGCGCTTCGTTTTAAAATGCCAAATTCTCCTTCGAGTGTACGACGCAAGCGGCGACCTTTGATATTAATTTTGATAAAAAATGTGTTACATGCCAAGGCGGCGCGACCGTATCTAAGTGAACAGACTATAATATTTTTATATATTATAATAGCGATCAGTGCCGGCTTCCCATAGGTGATTTCTGGATCTTGACGACAGCGCCACCTATCGGGTCCAATTGAGTTTTTAAACCATCCAGGGTGGGTACATCAAATACACAAAAAAATGTCATCAAAATCAATCGAGCCATTTTCGAGTTTTTGCGAGACTAACGGACAGCAATTGATTTTTATCTTTTATGTATATATGTAGAAATAATTTTTCTAGCCATTCACCGCCACATGCACGTGACTGAACTCCTCCTAAATGGCTAGACCAATTTTAATGAAACTTTGTGTGTATCACACGATAAGTTGATCCGAGAATGGTTTAGATTCAAAATTAGACCCGGCAGGTGGCGCTGTTGTTGAGATCCAGAAATCACTCCGTGCGAAACCGGGGCGGATAAAATTATAAAACAAGATGGTAGAACGACTCTTTTTCAACCTTGGAGTACGTTTGGGCACTACATCTGTTCCACCCCTTAAACTATTTCTGCTGCCAAGTAGCAGAGCCTTCACTCATGTGTTCCGGTCTGAAGGGCATAGGCAGCCAGTATAATAACAGGCTGTGATCCTGTGAGGCATTCCTTCATACTCCTCAGAGGCGAGAACGCATCAGGCCCTCTTGGTTTGAAGTTGGCTGCATGTACATGTCCATGGACTGCATCTTGTAGTAGCCAATTACCATCAGGTAGTGGAGGTGGACCGTAAGTTTGTTTGTCACTATTTAGTTTTATAAAAATTAAAAGGTTACTCCTTAAAAAACTTTTTTTTTATTTTTACTCTTTATTGTACACCAAAAAACAAAACAAAAGGAATACAGTTAAATCTAAAGTAGAAATTGTATAACAGGCGGTCTTATCACTCTGAAAGTGATCTCTTCCAGACAACCTTAGTGTACATAACTGATGCAAACAATAGTTTAAAAGTTGAGGGGGCGTACAATTTAAAAATAAAAAAATATGAAAATAAATACAAATAAAGATAAGTGAAGATTATGTATGATATAACATAATAGATTAAATGAAAAGAGTACGAAAAAGGAAACGTAATTTATCTAATAGCATTCTAAGTAATACGATCTAACAAGACTTTTGAAAGAATGAAGAGATTAAGCACGACGAATGTGGAGAGGTAAAGAGTTCCACAAACGTACAGCAGTTACAGTAAAGGATTTCTTAAAAAAGGTGGAAGAGTGCGAAGGAGTAGAGAGAGAAAGATTGACAAAGGATTGAAGGAACCGATTATGGGTAAGGGAAAGACACTGGAAACGGTCTTTTAAATAATGAGGAGTGGAAGGGTTAAATAGCACGCCATACAAAGTGGAGAGAATGTGAGTATTCCTGCCAAGGCGGACCGGGAGCCATTTGAGCTGTTTGCGAAATTCAGAGATATGATCATATTTGCGAAGCCCAAATATGAATCTAATACATAAATTTTGAATGCGCTCAAGCTTATTAAGCTGCTCCTCGGTAATGTCAGCATAATCAAGGATAGGCAGAAGTAGAGACTGGGCAAGCGTAACTTTAGTTACTGTGGGAAGAAAATTACGTTACCTACGTAAAGAGCTTAAAGCAGCAAACATTTTTCTACTAACCTCATTAACCTGTGAGATCCAAGACATATAAGAGTCGAGATACAACCCCAGGTTTTTAACTTTGTTACTTTAAGGGATTTTACTGCAGTCTAGTAAAATAGGAGGTAGGGAAGACCAGTCAATTTTTCCAATTAATCTAGAACTACCAATGATAATGGCCTAAGTTTTCTTATGGTTAATCTTTAAACCATAACGTTTACTGCAATTCGAAATACAAGTCTTTCGTTGTTTGTTGGGTTTTTGTTAAGACGCGCGACGTCGTCCGTGTCGTGTAAACACTGCTCTCTGTATTAAAATACAAAATTTAATGTTTATCTCGCGAAATATACAAAAAGTTTTCTTTATATCGTTAAAAAAAAAGTGAAATCTTATAGTGATAATATTATTCAAGTGTTTTGTGATAAAAAACTAGATTATTTTAAAAATAATAAGTAATACAATGACTTTAGTTTAAGACTATCTAAATGCAGTGTAATAGTTACCAACATACTTTTACTACTTGGACAATAGCGTAAAAATCTCATCATTCTAAGGACATATAAAGTGAGTGATAAGAACATTTTATGGGATTTCATAAATTAAAACAAACGTTCGTTTAAATTCAAATGCATATTGAACTTTGATCCTTTGAGAAGTTGTAGATCTTATTTTACGTACGACCTTAACATAGTTCCTGATATCATCTACGAGATGGCGCCAAACTGTAAAAACTGTGGCAAAGACATTATTGAAAAGCATTTTCTAACTTGCGTAATATGTAGAAAATATTTTCATTTGGATTGCACTAGTGTCTCTTATCAACGTTTTGTTTTAATGTCGCATGACAGAAAGAAAAATTATAAATGCCACACATGCCTTTCACCTTCATGTAATAAACAAACATCCCCAAGATCCGCCATAATTTCGCCAGAGCATCAAGACTATGTTACCCAACGTAATAAATATAAATTAAACGTCCATACGGCTAACTCCTTCCAAGAACTCTCTGATGAAGAAACAGAAGGTGACTACTCTTCTCTGACTTCAACCCCAATTAATACATTAAATAGAAGCTATACAGAATTACAACGAAATACACATTTTAAAATTAATGAATTAAAAAAGAAAACCCACAAGCTAGAAGAAAAACTGGAAATAGCGGAAAATGAAATTGAAAATTTGCTATCAGAAAATCAAATGCTAAGCAAACGAATTTCCGAATATGAAATAAAAATTAAACAGTTAACTTATATATGCAAATCTACGACGAAAAGAACTGTTAAGAAAAAGAGAGAAAAAAGTTTAACAAAAATGAAATTAGATTTTCCTCAAATAGAAGAAAATATAAAACTCCACGAAAACCATTCCACTAAACATACTAGAACATCAGTGCCAACTACATCAGAAACAAATAATTTTAATCAAACAGAACAACAAATCAATGTAAACTCAAACTCTAACAGTATTCGTGAAACACCGATAGATGGCAGTAACATACACAAGCAAAATAAAAACAGATTTATTTATATTATTGGAGATGAGCAACTAAAGGGACTGTCAGCTTCACTTATAAGTACCAGGCATGGTAAGTGGAATGATGTCTTTATTCCCACGGCTTCAATCTTATCCGGAGGTACTAGTACAAATATATTAAATTACTGTGACTTAATCATCGAAAAATTGACAGACAATGACATTGTAATTTTAGGTATAGGCAATAATGACAAAGACATATATAAATTACATTCCAACATTTGTATAGCTTTAAGCAAATTAAGTAAAGTTTCCGTTTTTTTAACTCCTATATGCCATAATCCTTATTTTGATAAAAACACATTAAATTTTAATCTAAAGTTATGGACAAAACATTTTGACAACTGTAAAATGATAAATATGAATGACGAATATTTGAATGCATTTAATTTCATAAAAAACATTTGTAATAAAATTAATTTATGCATCGATTATATAGAATATAAGAAACAATTTTTAACTGTTGAAAATATTAAGAAATTTTTAAAAAGATCACCTACTATAATCAATGAAACAAAAACAAAAGAAAATAAATACTCAAAATTGCTTAAAAAAGGCACTATACCTTATTATTTTCATCTTATGTCCCAAAAACAAACATAGAAAATTTTTAATCAATATAATAATATCCTTACTTATAACCATGTACCTAAAAAAGGCACAATACCTTTCTATTTTAGTAACATTACCAAAAAACAAAAAGTAAGTACTCTAAGTATAACAAGAGATAACAACGAAAGCATTCAACATACGCTGAATTCTTTTCAAAGTAACAAGGACATGTTTTTTCGAAACAAATAACAAGTACTTTACAATTTTTCACCAGAATATACATGGATTGCTCTCCAAAATAGAACTAATAGAAATTACCCTTTTGGAGATAAAAAACCATATTAATCCCGACGTACTATGTTTTACCGAAACATTTGTGAAATCTGGTGAAGAAAAAAATATACTCATAAATAATTATGAGTTAGCTACATCATATTCAAGATCATCCAAAAGAGGGGGTAGTTGTATATTAGTAAAAAAAGGTCTTGAATTTAAGAAAATAGAGTACTTCGATACACTTGCTATGGCTTACCACTTTGAGTGTTGTGCAATAAACCTTATTAATAATAATTTAATAATTGTTTGCATATATAGAATTCCGTCAAAAATTAAAAGTCATTTGGAATATTTTTTGATAAATTTGACTTACTTATTAGTAAATATATATTAAAACATTAAAAAAAGAAGATAATTATTACTGGAGACATAAATATTAATATACTTGAACCCAGTCAATACACCAGGTGTCTTAAGGATATTGTGATGAAATATAACCTTCACTTTGATATAAAACAACCAACTAGAGGCAAATCGTGTCTTGATCTTATTATAAGTAACATTGATGAAGCAATTGGATCTGTGCGTTCATTATGGCTGTCAGATCACGATACTGCACAGGTATTAAAGTTTACTGCGAAAAGTAACAAGAACATCACACCAAAATCAATATATACATATATTCGACACTATTCTGAAGAAAATATAGACAGATTTAAAAAATATTTAAAATGCATTTCATTTTGTAAAGTTTATACTCAGACTGATTTAAATACAGCGTTTGAAGAATTTTTAGCCTTTTCACATAACTCTATAAACTATGTTTTCCTAAAATAAAAGTAAAAACCAAAACATTTACTAAACTAATATGGATATCCAAAGGCTTAAAAAAAAGTTGTAGAACTAAACGTAAACTTCGATATAAGTTTTATATGACTAGAAAAATTGTTGATCGAATTAAATATATAAATTACGATAGACTATTAAAAAAATGTATAAACATTGCAAAAAGAACAACAAACAATAAATTTGTATTGAATAGTAAAAATATATGTAAAGCTACTTGGACAATTATAAAAAATGAGACTAATCGTGTATATACTAAAAACTACATAAATAAAATAATGAATAATGGAAAGGCGGTAACGGAACCTGCTGAAATGGCATCTATTATAAATAATTATTTCATTAACGCAACAAACCAAATAAATTATAAAATAGAAAATACAACTGACATGAAATTACCCCAATCAATTTTTCTGACTCCTATAAATGAGAATATTATCAAAAAAACAATCATGTCTTTAAACAACACAAAATCTGAAGGCTATGATTCCATATGTACCAAAATAATTAAATCGTGTAAGGATGAAATAAGTGAAATATTAGCATTCCTGATAAATCTCTCACTAGAGTCAGGAACTTTTCCTGATAAATTAAAACTTTCAATAGTAAAACCTTTATACAAAAAGGGAGATAAAAGTGATATAACCAACTATCGACCAATTGCACTAGTCCCAGTCCTCTCAAAAGTATTTGAAAAGGTGATGCATTACCAACTTACTTCCTTTTTCAGTAAATTTAAGGTGATAAAACAAAATCAGCATGGTTTCCAAAAAAATAAATCCACATCACATGTAAATCCACATCACATGCTGCGTTTACATTAGTGAAGGACGTCTTGCA
The DNA here is from genome assembly GCA_033319125.1 of Parnassius glacialis. Classification (NCBI taxonomy): domain Eukaryota; kingdom Metazoa; phylum Arthropoda; class Insecta; order Lepidoptera; family Papilionidae; genus Parnassius; species Parnassius glacialis. Next base: position 3,901,224 of record JAVANC010000011.1, read on the forward strand.
AAATTTAAATCAAAGAAACTATACTACTGTAGTATTTCTTGACATGTCGAAAGCCTTCGATCGCGTCTCACATGATCAGTTACTTATCAAACTAGAGGCTAACGGCATAAGGGGACCTGCATTAAGTTGGCTAGAAAGTTATTTAAAAAATAGGTCACAGTGTGTAGAAATAACACAATTAAATTCTAAGAACATAGCTCAGGTATATAGATCAGAATTCAAAAACAACAATTTCGGTGTTCCCCAAGGTAGTATACTCAGACCATTGTTGTTTATATTATACATAAATGATTTACCTAATATCTCCAACTACAAAATTTCTTTATTTGCAGATGACATCTCGGTGACGATTACGACTAGTAAAAAAAGTACATTTGATCAACACAAAAGGGACATAGTTAAAACAATTAATTCAGTAAATAAATGGCTCAATAAAAATAACCTACATGTTAATTTAAGTAAAACAAATATTATTAATTTTAATAACTTAAATTCTGACATAAATATAGAATATAATGGACAACTTCTGCGGAACGCTATTAGTACGACATTTCTAGGTTTAATTATAGACTCAAATCTAAATTGGAAAGAACATATCCATAAAGTGAGTAACAAAATTAACAGATTTGTATACGCGTTACATAAATTGACAAAAATAGCAAACAAAAACACTGCGATCACAGCATATTTCGCATATGTAGAATCTGTTATCAGATACGGACTTTTAAAGTGGGGTAATGGCACAGACTGTCAAAAAGTATTTTTAGCTCAAAAGCGCTGTATTAGAGCTATAAGTAACATCCCATCGGACACATCATGCAAGCCTTATTTTAAGAGTTTAAACATACTTCCTTTTCCCTGCCTCTATATATTTGAGGTTGGCAAATTTGTAAAGCAAAACAAGCACATGTTTTTACAAGCTAAAGATGTTACAAACATTAACTTACGGAACCCAGATAAACTAGTACTTGACACAATTCCAAAAAGTAAGCGCTTTCAAAAAAATAGCTATGCAATGTGCAACACTATTTATAATAAAATACCCTCACATATTAAGCAATTACCATACCACAAGCTTAAAATTTCACTACGACGATGGCTGGTAGAAAAAACATTTTACACAATAAATGAGTTTTTAAATTGTAGTGATTAAGTTGTCGATGCATGAATTAATTAATTTATATTAATTTATTTATTTATAAATTTTGTAAAAGGATGTTTTTAGTTATGTGTTTTAGATTAAGTTTAGATACTAATTATCATATAAAAACTTTTGGACATTTGCATGCTGTTGAAAACAGCTAAATAGGTTTTCTCAACACATTGTTTTATAACACCAAGAACAAAATATTTTTGTACCTATTTACTAGCAAATAAAGAATTTGAATTTGAATTTGAAGTCAGATCAGCGTTAATAGTGTCAACTGATTTAGACAAATCTTCAAGAAACGATTGAGTATAGATTTAGAGATCATCAGCATACAAGTGGTAGGAAGGGGACAAATTATGACTTATAGAGTTAATGAAAATTGCAAACAGGAGAGGAGACAACACGCCACATTGTGGTACGCCAGCCGCTGTAGTAGTCCAGGAGAAAAAACATCTTGCACCTAAATGAGCTGTCGGCGACCAAACAAATAACTTCGGAAGCAGTCAACTACAGTTGGAGATATGTTGAGAAGGCGCAAGTGCCCAACAAGATATCAAAATCTACTGTATTAAATGCATTACTAAAATCAAGTAACGTAAGAGTGGTAAGCTTTTGTTTCTCCATACCATACCGAATATCATCAGTGATTTGTAAAAGTGCAGTAGTCGTACTATGGCCAGGACGGAAACCGCATTGCAAAAGATTTCAAAGATTATGTTTTAAAAGATAGGTGCTTAATTGATTCTGCACAAGACGTTCAAGAACTTTGGAAAGGAAAGCAAGATAGAGATAGGTCTATAATCAGAATAACTAGACGTATTCGACTTTTTCGGAAGAGGAACTACAAATGCATCTTTCCAAGCTGAAGGGAAAATAGAAGAATTCAGTGAATTTTTCCGGATGGAAGTGATTACAGGTGAAAGGAGATCAATGAGAGGACTGACCATTTTCCGACTACCAATTGAATTTGAATGGATGGACATTATGGCTTTCATAACTTGTACAGTGGTAGAGCCACGCGGCAGTTTTTGCTGTCGCACGGATGGGCCGGCTCGAACCGGGGTGGTACCACGACCTCACAGAATACCAGCGTGAAGTAGAGGTTTACCTCTGCGTTTCGCTTGGTGAGTGCAGGTGGCCGGAGGCTCTTTTTACTGGTAATGAGGCATTCCATCTTAGTCCTCACGGGTGACAACGCATCTGCATTTTGATTCGCTAACGAGGATAGATGTAGATGTCTATGGGCCGCAGCAACCACTTACCATGAGGTGGACTGTGTGCTCGTTTGTCACCCCTATCCTATAAGAAAAATCACAACTGTTAAATTGACTAAAATTAAAAGCAGAGGTGTCTGGGGCGGGAGCTTTTGAAAGAGATTCCAAAGTATTGTGTTTTGCTTTATCGTTAATGCAAGACGAAGATGAGAAATGCAAATTAAGTTGATTGAGATCAAAGTTTTGGTGAGTGAAATTTTGTCGTAATTTCCCAACTCCTAAAGACTTAAGAAATTTCCAGACCCTAGCAGGGTCAGGATCTTGTACTGATTCATGGATATGGCGTCGTTGTGCTTTTCTACACAGATTGTTGCAACGATTCCATACTAATCTATACTTCTCTAGATTCAAGTCGCTAGGAACTGACTTGTATTTCGCTTTGGCACAATTTTTAATGTGGATAATTTTTTTTATATCATCAGTCAGCCAAGGAGAGAGAGAGGATGCTTTACACGCACTGGAAGAGCAGGAGCATGAACGTCATAAAGCTGAATTAACAAAGAGTTGAACAAAGCTACCTGTTCATCAACAGTAGAAGTATTGACGACTATACTCCAATCAATCTTTCGAGCGTCATTTAAAAGCTGCTTCAAGTCCAAGTCACTAAAGTTACGCTGAAGTAGGATCCTTGACTTAGCTATAGGGGGACGGATTTTGTAAGACAAGTATAAAAGGTCATGATAGGAAAAAGAATCAGCAGCATATTGCCCAAATTTATGAACAAGGTCAAGTGAAGACACAAACATTATGTCGAGAAGAGAAGGAGCACAGTTCGGGAAAAAGTGTGTGGCAGAAGTAGGAAGAAGTTTTAAATTTGCTGCTTCGATAATAGATTTTAGTTTTATTGATCTGGCGTTGGTTTTTAAAAGACAAGTATTGAAATCCGCCCCATACAACAATATAATATACTAAATAAAAATATTAATTAATATGAACGAAGGTAAGCATCAAATCAATTGACCTTCAAATAGTCGTTTACTGTAATTGAAAACTCATATTATGCCTGTCTAAATTCTCACACAAATTCTCTTTTCATCAAACGCATGTCAAAATCGGTAGCGAAGCCTCCATAGAAGCTGGGCTTGACCTATTAAACTGCTCAATCAATAATATCTACTAATAAAATAACTGAATTGAACTGTGAACTGTTTCAAACTATTTCAAATTTCCCGCGCGCTCCTTTGTTCTACACAGGTCATGACCTCGTAGCCTTATTATGTAACGTCAACACTTGGTAGATTGCTTTATTGCGCGATACTGCTGTCATAAAAAATAGTCGTCTCTCTTGCACGCGTGGGCTTTTTACCGGGCTTTCGAGAAGACGATAGCTCCCTTTCTAACCTGTGGCAAAATATTCTATAAAGAAATATAACTATGATTGTTTATATAGCAATTAGTATGGAGCCATAAGCCTGGCTTTAGGTATGAAGTTAGTCGTGTGCGGGGGCGCGCGAGTGATACGTTTGCAACTTCACTTCACATTTCAATGTTTACTCTGTGTGTTTAGTTTAATGCTTTTTTAAAGATTTTTAGTGAAATTGGAGGATAATAGTGTTCCTTGTGATGAATTGAAGTGTGTTAAAGTGCTAATCGGCGAGGGAAAGGTAAAATCTTTAAGTGTAGTGCCCTGTAGACTCCCCTTTACCTTCGACAATATACATTTATGTTATTAGTATTAAGTATAGAATAGCAACAGTATGATTAAAGTTCTTGTACAAGCAACACGTCTCCTTCATTCAGCACCTTCCGAGTTCCGACATTACGAAACTTTGTTCAGAAAAAAACAGCTCTTGTTCATATAAACGATTATTACGATATAGATATAGATTAAAACGTTTATCAACATTTTACGCGGGCCTAATCAAATCTTTTCTTAAGAAAGAGAGACGATTCGATTTGGAATATAAATAATTTTTTTTTTAATTTTGTACATAGTTTGTTTGTACTTTGTTCATGCTTTTCTTTTGTTCATGTATTGTATTGTATGTAAATATCTTTTTCTTTCGCTCAAGCAAACCCAACCGGATTTTTTCAAAGCCACCGAAGATATGCAGTTGCTTATATGTCATACAATCTATCTAGCACTAGTATGCCTTCTGTGTGTTTTGTTAAACACGATATACACGATAGCACTGAATATGAGACTGAAGAGTGGAGACAGATCAAGATTGGTGTATTTTTATAGAACTGCTAAAAACAATAAAACCATATCTTGGGCTTGCCCTAGTTTGGAGCCCTAGCTTCGCCACTGGTCAAAATAATTGTCGTTTTATACAATTTTTACTAATAGCACTCATTATGTTAGGAATAAAAGAGAAGAGAAATTAGGTTTTACGTGATCGTTGCGCCAATACGAATACAGCACTTAACGAATGGTCTTGTTTTTATTTACTTTTCCTGTTCTTGTAGTTTTCGGCACACTGAACACTTTATTTTAAATTTATTCTATAAAAATAAATTTTTGTTTGTTCGTATCTTATGCGCTGCCTATATATATTTTTTTTACATAATTCTATTGTTACAGGATTTCGAATGGGAAATAATCGAGGTGGAGCTGAGCGGTCTTGGCAAGGATGGCGAACTTGGCTTTGAATTGGCCGGCGGTCGTGAAGAGCCCTATTATCCCAATGATACCAGTGTCTACGTCATATCTGTGAAAAAGGGTTCCATCGCTGACGGGAAGATCAAGTAAGTACCGTAATTATATGCACACGACAAGAATAGGGTCAGGTATATTGACAATTTAATTCTCTAAACGTGGGGTTTTAAACCACCCCGGGGGTCGATTCTTGGTCTATTTTTATTCTTAGTTTGTATTGATATATAGGTGGTACGAAACATGGTTTAAATTTTTCGTTTCGCTGATCACTGTTATTTAAGACCAATAAGATAGTTTCTGCTTTGGAGCAGCAAATTATTAGCAGTAATTTTTTTATGCTTATCTTTTTACATCACCATACAAATCTACATGTATCCTCGATTAAGAATCAATATGCACATTCGTTGTCACCCCTGAGGACTAAGATGGGATGCCTCGTTTCCAGTAAAAAGGTATATTGAAAAGTGAGTATTGTCCGCAGGGTGCTGGATCGCGTGGCGGAGGCGTGTGGCGCGTCCGCGTGGGCGCGCGGCGCGGCGTGCGCGGCGGCGCTGCGCGGCGCGCTGGCGTGCGGCGCGGCGCCGCTGCGGCTGCAGCGCGCGCGCTACCTGCGCCGCCTCGTGCGCCTCGCCGGCGGCGTCGCGCTGCACCACGGTCAGTGCACCCAAACACACACGCTAATGCACACACAACACGCTCGCGCACCTATACAAAATACGGTCACGCATCCACCCACACAAGTATAGCCCACTCACACCCAAACGCAAGCGTACGCACACAAGCACACGTACACACGTAGGCACGGTCGCCCGCACGCACGCAGCCACATACGCACTGTTAGGAGGGTATCATAGCATGAACGCATGCACACACACGCATGCACGTATTCACGCTCACACATACGCACAATTACGCGACTCTCGCTCACACGCACGCCCACATACGAGCACACACAGGCATGCATACAAGTGCACGTATTTTCAAATGCACACGCAAGGAAAGAATGGCAATAATTGAAACCACACTAGTGATCTCAGTATCAGATGTGGCACTATCTTCACGCTATCGACCATAGCCGCTCTAGTAGTCTAGGTATACCGCAATCTATGAAAGATCTCAAAATCTTCCAAATATTTGTCAAGTCCATTCTTATTACACACTACACTACTACACTCATGAAACGAAATAGTGTGATCAATTCTAACTACATCAGTTTTTACAAAACTGAAGTGACTAACGAACTTACGGTGCACCAAGGGGCTACTGCAGGTAAACTAGATATGCGTTGTCACTTAAAGTACCTGCGGGTATTAAGGCCTAGCTAAGGGAAAATCGAAAATAAAATCAGAAATATCTAATTTGGTCTACAAATTTTAATAAAAATCATTAGTTTAATAAAATAAATAAAATTAAACATGTCTAAAAACCTTGCTAATAGGCCTTATTTTACTATGGTAGGATAATAAGGCCTACTGCTTTAAAGAACTCTAATAATAAATTTATACGTAATATATTTAATATTTGTGATCAATAATAACAAGAATTCAGCAATTAAAACTTAAAATTTAAAAGAAAATGTATAAATTGCCTCGCCTAACAGTACTTAAAGTCTAATTAGTATAATGATGATCAAACTGAAAAACAAAACACTCCTCGTGATTAGCATCAGTGCGTCGGTTGTGTTTCGAGTTGAGTTGAGTGTTAGGTTGAGTTGATAATTTTTTTTTATTTTTTATTTTATTTTAAAAAACGTTACCCCCACACTAGGATTTTCTCCTGTATCGTGGGGGCAGTTTACAAACACAAATTGAACAAGGACAAACATCCAGACCCGGAACAATTATTTGTAGGCCATACAAACACTTGTTCCGTGCGGGATTCGAACCCGCGCCCCCCAGCGCAGCAACTCATTGCTAAGCCACTGCGCCACAGAGCCGTTATTGTTGGGTTGAGTGTCTTCCCAACCAAATTTCTGTCACAGCGGCCAGTCTTAACGGAGACTAACCCATCAGCACAGTACAGAATTATAGTATCCGAACATATGCGCAAGCACAGGTGTACTTTCTATTCCCTCAAAATCATCAATCGCAATCCGACACGGTCCGAGACAGCTTAGGCGTAGGACCAATAATTTACACATAATTTAATATCTTCTGTGGCGGCGCTGTCGTCGCGCCACAAGCGAAACACATCGAAGCCTAAACCACGCTAACAAAGTTCCGAAATTAAAGCAATATATATATATATATATATATATATATATATATATATATATAATAGCTCCGAACTACCACTTGGAGCGTTGGCCGCTCCCCGGGCAGAACACCTTGCCCGGCGGGAGATCTCCCCTTTTCCTTCCACCCGCCACGTCAACGCCTTAATAAGTCTGACCACCCAATGTTATTAAAGGTATCAAAAATTTATATAAAAAGTTACGAATTTAACGGTATTTTTATTTTTTTCTACCTTTAAAACCGACTAAAATATTGATGAGTAAAGTGGTGTTTTACGGTACGGGCAACTGCTTTGCTCCGCACCGCAATGTAACATCACAGTTCGACACGCTGCTCAGGAAAATATATGTAAATAAACACTCCATCTTTTAATTTAAACTACCTAATGTGTTCGAGAAGAAGAAAAAAATATAGTTTCAGACCGTTAACGATTACTACTTATTATTAAAGTAACTGTTTTTTGTACCACCTTGCATTTTTAACGATGAAATAGATTAGCCTTCATATTTTGTTGTTATATTATTGAACCATTTGTATTTGAGATTCCGAATGAAACGGTATTAGAAATGGAGCAAAGATAAAAAAAAGCGGATCGAGAATTAGACTAAAAATGTAGACCTCTAATGGAGAGAATTGGGGCTTCTGCGTCACTCGCTCTCGCATTCGCTCGAGCTACATTCCGCTTTGCTCCATTTCTAATACCGTTTCATTCGGTTCTGCTTCAGTTCTGCTTCAGTCGCCTTCTTACCCTTTAGGGTTATATAATATATTCTGTGTTCCCGACAGTCCGCTACTCGTTTCGTTTCGAGGTGTGTGTATTTTTCTAGACATTAAAAATGGCCAGATAAATGCATTATACCTCTGTGTACAAATTAAAGTAAAAAAAAAAACACCTGACAAGCTGTTTTCTAATGTCCCGAAAAAGGATGAAATTAAAAAAAAAGTGGTTGAAGGTGATAAGAAGAGCAGATCCTCTCAAAGCCACCAGTAGTGTTTATTGTTGTGAAGATCATTTTTATGTAAGTTTCATTATTGTTTGTCTAGATATATACCAATAGATATATATATATGTTAACCAGTAAACGATACTTCCGAGGGGTTAGTACTGAACTTAAGCAAGTTAAGTACCTACTGCGCACTCGCTCTGTCGAATTGTGACGTCACGTCACAGTGAACGAGCGGGTAAAAAATTTAAAAAATTTGCGAAACTTCAAAACGTTATAACTTTATTTCTTCACCAATTTGGATGAAACGAAAACTATTGTTGTTTTCATAAACATAGCTTTAAAGCTATATAGGTTTTATTGTCAAATTATCACACGTTGGTGTGACCCATTCTTCGACACACTTTGTCTTTGCACTGTTTGGACAGCTGAAACCAGGCCTTTTTCTGACTAGGACATACGACAAAGGCGTACGATTTATTTGCATTTATAACATTTTAAAAGTGATATAAAATTTATAATAAAACAAAAAAGTCCACAAAAAAAAGGAGTATAATAAGGCATATGGTGAAATTCAGTAGGCCTTAATAATCGCCGACCAAGTATTTAAGAAAAACCAAATTTAAAAAAATTACCAGTTACTCAAATCTTCAAGATCAACAAAGCATTTATTCATCAAGATAAAGATTAAGATTTTAGATAGCTAAGTGTAATATTACGATTTATTGGACTGATTTTTATTATTGGTGCAGTGCCGTCGTATCTTATGATAGATAATGCAACTGGTGGCAGGAAGCGGGGTAGCGCGTCTCTACAAACTTCTAGAGATATTATCGTGCAATAGGAGTCTGTTATTATCTCCTTAAGCGAGTACGATTTTAGTAACTTGGGCCTTATTAGCCGACGGGTCTTATTAATACCCGCAGGCACCTTATAAGGACTAAGATGAAATTCCTCACAGCCAAACTAAATTCTTACGCCTATCACTCAGAGAGCTAGGCAGGGACTTCCGTTTGTTGCGATCATAATACACCTTGATCGCTTCTTTCACATGCGTAGATTATGGTTTCGTGCTTGTTGGATAAGAGTACTCTTAATTTAGCCCTTCTTCAATATATCACCAAAGATGTCGATAAACTTTTGTCTTGGGCGTTCCTTGCCCTCTGTTTCTCAGTTCTGCAGCATGAATTTACTTTGTAACTCTTTCTTCATTCATATTATTTTTCTCGTCTGGTTTTCTTTGTCTTCTATACAACATGTTAATCAACTTGTTCAAAATGGCGACTGTGACAAATCATTCCTACTATGTAAGCGGGGACTATAAAACAGATGTAGATGAGGAATTCACCCGTTAAACAGCATTTTTTTGTACTGCATGCTCGTATATATATACGAGCATATACATCTTATATACATCTATTCCCGATTAAGAATCAAAATTTAGACGTGATGCACCCCTGAAGACTAAGATTGAGTGTGAGGCATAACCAGTAAAAAGGGTCACGGGTTCTCTACACTCACCATATGAAATATAAAACAGCTTAATGCTGCATTAAGTTTGCTATTTGACCCTGGTAATTTGTAAGAACATGGTCTTTCCCCGGTTGAGCTGATCCATTCGTGTTGCAACCGTAATGTAGCTGTAGCGTGACTACCACGTGTTAATATTGATTATTTTAATAAAGTTGAAAATATTATCATTTTCTTGTTTTCTTAACATTTCCTACTTATCCATTTTGTTGTCCGCAGGTATTTTCGTAAGCAAAATAGCGTGCGGTAGTGCCGCGGCCAAGGAAGGCAACATATTCGTCGGTGACCGAGTCGTCAGTGTGAGTTGGATTTTCGTTTCTATTTGTGTTTGTAAAGGAAAATATGTTACTTTTTAAATATAAATTTAAGTGAAACGATTATATAGAAATTAATATTTTAACGAATAGTTCGAATAGTAGAAAAGTCTGCGTTGATCGTACCAAAAATTAATAATGTGAACTTGCAGGTACTAAAAATGTAAAGTCTGGCTACCCTCATTTTTAACACTTGCTTTTTAAATATCGATTTGTTTGTATTCAATGGGCAACAGATAAACAACCGGTCGTTAGAGGGCGTGAAGTCTGTTTCGGAAGCGATGTCTTTGCTGAACGACTGCCAGTACGACTCCGTGCTGCTCACCGTACTACGCCCGCTCTACCCCTGCTGTGACCCAAGGAACAGGCGAGTTTATACCCTACCACCACATAATAAAGCCTACTTTTGTGCTAGCCATGTTGTTATCTTTTCTTAAATTGTTGTAATTCTGATATATTCTTTATTATCATGGCTGGAAGTTATCATCCACTTGTACTTTGTAAATCAAAATAAAAAAAAATACCTTGATACTGCTTTTTTTATAGAATAACGGCGAGCACACAGTTCACCTGATGGTAAGTGGGTGCTGTGACCCATAGGCATCTACATTTATCTTCGATTACGAATCAAAATGCAGATGCGTTGTCACCCGTGAGGACTAAGATGGAATGCCTCGTTTCCAGAAATAAGGGTCTCCGGTTCTCTACACTCACCATACGAAACACAGTAGCGTTAAGCTGCTATTTTGCGCTGGTATTATGTGAGAGCGTGGTCCTTTCCAGGTCGAGCCGACCCATTTGTGCTACAACCATAATATAGCTGCAGCATGGCTCTACCACGTTTAAAGCTACTACATGCATAATACATATATATAATACATACTACGACACTTATATTCTAACTTGTTACTGTTTAGTTTAATGCTTTATCACCGAGTAATAAAGTTGCTTTTGGCGCTAATACGCAACATTTTTGTACTATATATCTACTATAATGCATTTTGGTGTTAGAACATATATAATAGTGTATATTGTAGTAACCTCTGTTCTAGAATACTGCGTATCTTGCAGGTACATAGTACCAGTTACTCAACTCCACCGAGCTCCCACTCCCAACTCGACCTTCGTTCTTGGGGCGATGTAGGTATACACTATTACACAACAAAGTCCCAGAAAATATACAAAATTTAACCTCCTCAAAGTTCAAAAACTTTATTAAACTAAGTTTGTATAAAAAAGTTATTATAATATTAAGGAATTTATGGATGATAATAAACCCTGGGAATGAGGCGATCGCTACTAAGTTATTTCTAATTTGTTTTGTGTTCTTAATTGTGTAACATACAAGATTGCTGTAATTTAAAAAAAAAAGTCCCGCTGGGTTTTCTTGCTGGTTCTTCCCAGGACAGACGTTTTTTTTCGAACCAGTGGTAATTGAACAAAAGAGTGACTTTCAATAAGTATTATTTATAATCTTTATTGAATAAAAAGGTTTCTGTATTTGTTCTGTTTCTGTTTATGAACAGTTTTAAAACACTTCTATCCAGTTCTTCGCCCTATCTCTACATAGTATAAAGTCAATTCCCGCCGTCTGTATGCTTCATCATTACCATCATGTTCATATTATAACGTTCTTTATACACATTTTCTATTTTTGTTATTTGATTAATAAATATGTATTGCACTAGTATAGTTTAACCAATTAAGCTAAATCATTCAATACATACACATCAAAATTAAATTAAGTACTTATTACAATACTTACATAAATAATTAATATACATAATATATCACAATCAGAATTACTAAATATAATACAAAAAAATACAATTGCTAAATTACAGAGATATGTCAAATTGCAAAGAGCAACAATGACATGCCATGATTTAAAAGAAACAAATCAAAAATTCTAGTGTAGTAAACTGTTTGCAGTAATCAACACATTGCAAGCAAACAATCAACACTACAGATTCCCCCCAAAAAGAACGCTCGTGCTTGAAGTTTATAAACAAAGTGTATTTTGTTTGTTATTCATTGTTGCGTCGCAAATCCCCGGTCCATAATCCCGTTGTTCTCTTGCAGATTGCAAACGTCGGAGCGCAGCTGCACGGACAAGATCAACTTGTCATCCCAGACCGACGACAGCTGTGCGCAATTCCTGCCTCCACCTGAGCCGAAGGTAACTACTACAGTGTTGATGTGAAATCAAATTTAGCTATATCAATGTTGATATAAGGTTCATTTTCCAATGTAAAGGATTTTGTTTGTGTTAGAGGTGTAAATATGTATTCAAATGTATTTATCTACCGACTTCAAAAAGGAGGAGGTACTCAATTCGACTGAATGTTTTTTTTATGTGTACCTCATAACTTTTTGTCTGGGCGAACCAATTTCAATGACTCTTTTTTATTTGAAAGCTGATGCTTTTCATGTGGTCCAATATAAATTTGATTAAGGTCTGACCAATAGTTTTTAATTTATAATTAATAATTTACATTGAAGTCGGTTGTAAAAAAAAAATAATTTTAAATTATAACCGATGTAAAATATTGACGACTTCATCACTTAGTGGTCAGAGTCTCTGACTACTATGCCGCGGGTCTTGTCTCGAATTCCAGCCAGAGCCATCATCATCCTTACAGCCCTTAACAAGTCTCTTGCGGCTGTGAGTGGGCTTGGACGATTTACCATTATATTCAAGCTTGATAGGTAGATAAGCGATAGTAGATGTGACATCTCTGACGCATCTGTCCATCACCGGCTTGGGAATTATACGACGGCGACACTGAAAATTTTTAGAACTGGCCACTTGTAAACTATATAATAATAAAATACGTTCAAATTTTGAAGATGGAACTCTGCCAATATTATTGTGTAGGTATGTATTTTATTAATTTGTAATTTGTTTACGATTTGGCGGCAAACTGAAAATTGTCTGTGTCATGTCAGCATGAATTTAACGCGAGAAAATTTTAAGAGAATATCTTGACAGAAAAACCCAATAACTGATTTTGGGCTAACCCGGGATTCGAACCCGGGACCTGATGATAGCAGCCGCGTTTACGGCCACTAGATCAACGAAGGAGTCAAAATTAATGAAGTAATTACACAGCAAGCGCGCAAAGCGTGGTTCGACCGGTGTTGGCACCAAAAAAAATGTTAATAGCAATTTAGTGTTCGTTCACTACGTATTCTGAGGCGAAGGAAAAGTCATCGTGAGGATGGAAACCTGCCTGTTTTAGAATTTAATAATGTTTCGACCCAGCATCTGAGGTACACCAACATACACTCCCTCAAAAAATAAAGATCTGTACCCAGTTGTGGAAGTAGCTGTAGCTTTACTTACGAGGGCGGAACTGAAAATTTCGGGAATCAAAGAAGTGACACAACATTACTATTTAAAAATGTATTTATTGCTTTTCGAAGTATTCTCCGCGAAATTTGACACATTTTTCCATAAGATGGATTCAATCATTGAAGCAACCATTCCATTCGGAAGTTGGGGTCTCCAAAATGGCCGTTTTGTAGGCGTCCACAGCTTCTTCAGGTGATGAAAATCTCAGTCCACGCAATTTATTCTTTATTTTAGGGAAAGTATAGAAATCACCTACAGCCTCGACCTAAGCCCTAAGCTTAGGTCGGGGCTGTAAGGCGGATGGTCTAATAATTCTATGTTTTCTTGCTCTAAAACTCTTGTTCTGTGTGCGGTGTGAGAACTCGCATTGTCGTGATGGAGGATGATGCGGCGGTTGCAGTTCTCTTTACGGAGTTCAAAAACGACCTGTGGCAAACAAATGGTAGCATACCATTCTGCGTTAACCGTCCTTGTCTCTCAAGACTCGTAACATGGTCGGTTTTGGAGACAAACGTGGCCATCATTTTTTTGCAACACTCCGTGAACGAAAAATTTTTGTTGGCTTTAACTCATTTTCGAACACCCACACTCGTGACTGGTTTTTTGTTTCGGAAACGTACGCGTATATCCAGGATTCGTCACCTGATACGATGTTGTATACAGCATTTGAGGATCCTGCGTGGAATCTTTCGAGAGTTCTGACGCACCAAGTAACGCGAGCCGCTTTTTGCTCTTCACAGAGCGAATGCGGTATCCATCGGGAAAATAACTTTTTTACACCTAATTGTTCATGCAAGATTATTTGTTTTTGACTCATGCCAATGTCTAAAGTTGCCTGAATTTCGCGGCATGTCACATGTTGATCTTCCTCAATCAGCTTACGCACAGCATCAACGTTTTCTTGGGTGGCTGCAGTTTTTGGACGACCTTGACGGGGATCATCACTGAGCTTGACACGTCCACGTTGAAATTTAGCAAACCAGCGATAAATTGTGGTTTTGGATGGGGCTTCATCACCAAATGCAGAAATCATTTAAGTATAGTAGCGCCCTTTAAGTATCATATATAATGCTTCCTTGAAAGAGGGTTTTTTTCCAAGCGCTTGGAAGGAGGCTAGAGTTGTGCCTGTTTTTAAAAGCGGAGATAGGACCGATATAACAAAATACAGGCCCATATCAATACTATCCGTATTCCCAAAGGTGTTTGAGGCTATTATCTGTCCAATTATAAATTGGCACATGAAATCTATACTAACTGATAGGCAGCATGGATTTTTGAGAGGAAGGTCCACAGTGTCAAATCTTTGTGAATATATTGATAATTTATGTGTGTCTGTGGACAATAACCTTCAAGTTGATGCAATTTATACAGACTTCTCAAAAGCGTTTGACGTCGTGAATCATTCCATACTAATAAAAAAGCTTGAATGTTATGGATTCCACAGCTCCTTTTTAAAATGGGTGTTTTCTTACTTACACAACCGAAAGCTAAAGGTTGTAATAAATGGATTTCAATCTGAGGCATTTATAGCATATTCAGGTGTGCCACAGGGCTCACACTTGGGGCCAACTCTATTCAATATTTTTATAAATGATGTAGTAAATTGTTTCCTGAACAGTGATGTACTTCTCTTTGCAGATGATTTAAAATTGTATAAAGAAATAAAAACCGTTAATGATGGAAACTTACTACAAAATGATATTAATAGGCTGGTCTCCTGGTGCGAGCTTAATAATGTAATCCTTAATCGTGAAAAATGTTACCAAATATCTTTTAATAAAAAAATCCATCCAATTTTTAATGAATATTATATTAATGATTTTGTCATAAAAAAGACAAATGTTATTCGTGATTTAGGTATTTTAATTGATTGTAAATTAAGTTTCACTACGCATATGGATCAAGTTATAAAAAAATCATTGAAATTTTTAGGATTATTTAAACGGGTAACTAAAACTTTTAAAAATAAAAAATCCAAAGTAATTCTTTTTAACTCATTTATTCTTAGTAATCTTGAATATTGTTCTTCTGTCTGGAATCCACATTATCAAACACATATAAATAGGTTAGAACGAGTGCAAAAGAAATTCCTTAAGTACCTATATTTCAATAATAACAAAATACACAGGCAATTAACTTACATTGAAAGACTAGATAATTGTAATATGATTTCATTAAATGATCGAAGAGTGCTTATGGACTTGTGCTTGTTACACAAAATCGTTAACAATAAAATTAGCTCGAATAATCTTTTAGGTAAAATATCATATGTTATTCCTAGACCTAATTCTAGAATAAGAAATTATAGTTTATTCAAAACTAGGTATTGTAGAACAAATGTCGGACTATCAGCTCCAATTAATAGAACCTTAAAACCTTATAATGTAATTTCTAAATTAGTCGATCTTGACATATTCAACGATTCTTATACCACTTTTAAAAATAAAATTAAAAAACATTTTTAAAACAAAATTAAGATACCTCATGAGTTATTGTAGAAAAAAAAAGTTTTTGTTTTTTTTTGTTTGATGCATTACAATAGGTTATTTTGTTATCCTTTCTTCTTTTTTCAATAATAATGTGCGTTACATATTATTTTACTTTAACATGTTAAGTTAGCCTATAAGTATGATATGTACTAAACTTTAGATTAATCCATAAAATTTGTAAACATTTTTTCATTGTACAATATCATGTTGGCTTCCTAATAAATAAATAAATAAATAAATAAAATCATTCGGTCAACACACTGTTTTTGTGTTAAACCACTTCGAAAGTCATAATAAATCATCGCTCTTGAATTTTCTCGAGTCAATTCCATTTTCTCAACGACTAAACAAGTTTGACAAAACCTTGTGACAAGACCGACAATCTTTTTTTAAATAAATAAATGGTATTCGATTTTTAAAACCAAGGAGTTTTCAATTAAAAAGATTTTAATATGACATGGACAGTGGAAATATTCCATTCCCGATACGTTTAGTGCAGCCTATGTATTTAGTTTTTGCGTTTGTAAAAGAAATAATTATATGTAATTATTTCTTATATTTACTCAAAAAAACTAGGTTTTGCGTATTATATCGCGTATTTTAACTTATTTGATATTGCCGATGTTTCGAGCACTTTACAGCACCCATGGTCATGGGAGAATGGGGGGGGGGGGGGGTGTCGACGTTATTTATTAATTTTAACTAATTAAATATATCGTCGTAGAATTTCAACTTAGAGTTTTTTTGTTACAGGTACACATAGATCACAGCGTGGCGGACTTCGACAGGCGCTATGTGTACCACGTTGCGGCCGGCAGTCAGGGCAAGATACATCAGGAGAGAGGTAAGGTTACTTTAATTTATAGTTTACTGAAGTGAACAGCCACTGTGGCCCATTCATAAAAGCAAATGTAATTTTACAAATGGAGTATATAATTAAAACTTTGTCTGTCTCGTTGGTCTAGTCTACCATGAGGTCCCGGGTTTGAATTCCGGGTCGGGCCAAAAAATCAGTTATTTGAGCATTTCCACAAAGAAATTCTCAGTATCTGCCAGGAGTCAGGAATTTGGCGGTGTCTCTCTTGTGCCTCGGACAGTACGTTAAGCCGTTGGTCCTTCGCCTGATCTCTCTCTGGGCATGTCGGTTTACCGTCCCATTGGATGGAGAGTGAGGGAATAGAGAGTGCACCTGTGCCTGTGCACTGGCATTATAATCCTGTCCTACGACGATGGCTAGTCTCCGTTGAGGCTGGCCGCGGCGACCAAAATTCGGTCTGGAGGACATTATAATTTAAATTACGCCTTATTAAAAATACATAGTCTTAAAATGTGAAAATGAAACATATTTTTATAGATGATTAAATTTTTTGGATAATGTTTTTGGCCAGTGTGGTGGACCGTATGTTGGCTGTTCCTTGTTTTCCTATACTCTTAAGTTTTATTGCATATATAAACATATGCTACAATGTATTTCTAAACATTAAAATCTTCTCTTTATCAGTGTTTGGATAATTGGTTTATTGTATCACTAGCTGAAACCCGCGACTTTGTCCGCGTTGCTTGATATATCAAGAAAATACATCACTGAACCCGTAGTGCTTATAAAATCGCTGTTTATTAAAACTTTAATAACTATATTAAATGAAGATATCGCAAAATTTTTTTTTCGTAGATAAAGGTCAACTGTCTAAGAAATAAAACTTAGAAAACCTAATTGAAATATCCAGTAGTTTTGTTCGTGATGCGCGCACAACTGCAAACCTCTATAATTTTATTTATATAGATTCACTATCCTGCGTTTTTGCACCGATGTTTCCGGCACGAAATGGAACCCTGTATTTTTATTAATCACAACTAAGCCATAACCTCATTAGATAAAGTTGTAGTAAATAAATTGTTTACATCTATGTTAGTCGATATAATTTATCAAAGATATCAACAATTGACGAGCTTCTCGATAAGATAAAGATTGTCAGTTGAAATTGTAATGTTGCTTACAAATTTATGTATCTCATTGTATACGAAATGTATTTGTAATTTTAAAAGAGAAAATTATTAAAGGGGCGATAGTTATAATTTATATCATCAGGGTGAATCTACGATTCTAGACTATCCTCGATTAAGAATGAAAATGTAGATGCAGATGCGTTGTCACAATTCAGGACTAAGATGGAAGTCGATTTATTTTTAAGTTTTACTAAAACACTACAAAAAAGAAGAAGAGTTAACATGTATACGAATTTTTAAGTGGCTTTAGCACATTTGAGTCAGCTCGAGGTAGAAAAGACCACGCTCTCACAGAATCCTCCTTCAAGAAGATAGCGTACTCCTTTTTAAAAGGCCGGCAACGCATCTGCGATTCCCCTGGTGTTGCAGTTGTTCATGGACGGCGGTAATCACTTACCATCAGGTGAGCCGTATGCTCGTTTGCCCCCTCTCCTATAAAAAAAATACTAGCGTGAAAATAGTAGTATAATTCCGCTGTATTTCGTATGGTGAGTGTGGAGAACCGGAGACCATTTTCACTGGAAACGAAGCATAAATAAGCGTTTGCCGGTGAAAACCTCTCGGCAACTGTGGTCGTGAAAGTTTTTTTTTTTATAAAGAACAATGCCCATTTTTCACCTGACCAATGTATAGAAATGAAATAAATCTTAAAATTCAGCTAATTGAATTGTAAATTAATTACGCTTATCACTATGTTAAAAGAAACGCAGGAAAAATATATTTTAACATATTTCTATAAGTTTATTCTACGTTAAGGGTAAACGTATTATATGTTTTGAACGCATCTCAACTACCCTTTTTCTAGGACGTTCCATTTTATACACTGCTACTTTACTTTATTTAACTCTGCTTCTGAGTTTTATACATTATTTTATGTTTCAATTAATCAGTAAGTATTTATTTATTTGTATTTGTATAGTACATATTAATATAAAATTATTTAATAATAAACTAAATTAATCATTCAGTATGTCATCGAGTGCGGACGAATGAAACGGATTTTTTTGACATTTGACAGTTCTGCAATTGGAATCGGCGCAGTTCTTCATTGTTGCATTTGAGTCTCGTTGTGTACTGGGCCATTTTGTTTTTGTTACTTCTTTTTACAACCCTATATGGTATCAAGAAAATATTTCTGCTCCAGCAGAATTTCTGGATGACGTAGTGGTGAGAGATTTAAGTGAAAATGATGATAATTAATAAACCATGCCACTTTAACATAGTGTTTTATTTGTTTATCCCATTTTGTTCATCAGTAAGTATATACCATAGGCCAATGAAATATGTTTGGTTGATAAGTGATCATTTTGACAATACAAGATGAAATAAATATAATTAGTAAGTATTTATGTGTGCTGAAGAAATAGCAGATAGAGCTAGACACTCAATTTATGGTGACAATCATCGAGAGTAAGCGGTGCCTTAGGGGCAGTTGGTTTCAAAAAATTCACAAAGTAAAAAAGACGTAGACTTAGACCATAAATAGATAAGTATTGCTATCTTAACTTCGAGCGTTAATAATAAGTTATAGCACATTTATTTCTTTATTACCTATTTGGTTACGGCAAATCCTAACCTAAAAAGTGACATTAGTATATTTTGGGATTCGTAGCGTTTAAATCGTAAAAATAACTATATGACATTATTTTCTGAGCTTACATGTAGTTTTTCTACTATACTTTATAATTATACATCAACTTTCACTATCAGGTTTTTAAATGTATGGAAAGTGGGCATGATTCTTTGATAATAACTTTTAACCTAAAATTAGATTTAACCTTTATATTATAAAGAGGCTTTGACTAGTAATTGATACCGATATATTTATGTAATACAATGAAACCATATGTTACTCGTCAAAACGAACCCAACCAAGATCAGCAGGGATACACAATCGCACTACAGGGGTGCATCTGTATTTTCTTTATTAAATGAGGGTGCATGTGCCTATGGGCCACAGCATCTACTTACTATCAGGTACATGTACAGGACTGTGTCCTTGTTTGTCACTCTTCTATAAAAAATGCGACTAGTGTGTCGCCGCCTTATTATAAGACACTTGAGGCTTGCAGTTGTAACGTGGTACGTGTTGCTTGCAGGCACGTGGGACATGATCCGCGGCAAAATCGAGGCGGTCACCGGCCGCAGCAAGTCCAAGGACAAACAGAACAAGGTACGCTTACGGGCAGTTGACGCGATAAACGTACGAACGAACGAACAGATAACTAAAATAATATAATTACATTTGACAGCTATCAAATGTTATTAAACTTTTCTTGGCGGGAATTTAACTATCGGCAGATTGCTTCTTGTTTATTATCACAACACCAAAGTGAGAACTCGTCAAAAGTAAGGGTTCCTTCGCAGGTGCCTGAGACGGACGCTATTGCTGAACTGGACTCCGTCATCGATAGTTATCACGGCAAGACCAGTAAGTTTTATTCTCTATACTCATGCTCACTTGATATTAATTCTTGTTTTCGCGTTTTTAATAATAATTCCAGTATGAATATTAGTTTTATGAATAAAGGCTACCCATGCACAAATGTTCTTTCTATGTTGTGTTTGTTCTAATTATCGATCGTTCTTCGACATCCAAAACAAATATAGGATAAACAGAAACTAAATTATGTTATGCATGGTCACACCTTTTTTTGCTGTTTCATTTTTGTTACATTATCTTTTCTAATTTTTTTCTAATTTTGAGGCTTAATTTTTATTTTGAATATATTTTGTAGTATAATTTAGCACACAAAACTTCACGAAATGTTTATTGAATTTTATAGAACATCTAATAAATAATTAAAATGCCTTCAAGAGTTACGAAAAAATCTCGTTTTTAATTAAGCTACGTTTTCTTACAGTTAAAGAAACCAGCAGTGTACTAAAACGCTCGCGTCGGAAAAACAAAGAAGCGCAGAACGATGCTAAGAATGGTGGCACGTGGCCTAAAGCGCGCGCCAATTTCATTCTAGAAGAAAACTCCACCGGCACCATAGTACAGCCGCGCTCTAGAAAGGAAAGACCACCACTATCCATACTCCTAAGTCCACCTACAAAACTACCCCCTGAACCGCAAAGGTCGAACGTAAATAGAAATTCAAACCCAATACCGTTGGGCCATATGCCACTGACGCAAATAACAGCGCCGGCGAGGCATTCTGTCTACAAGTCAATAGAGTCGTCGCCAGCTATCGAACATTTCCCTAAACCCGCCCCTTTAACTATTCACAACCCTTTCGCCTCGCCGAGTAATATGAACTTCGAGAAGACGAGAACCTTGGAGAAAGACAAGATATCTATAAGCGATTACGAACATGACGTCACTCCAAACAGACTCAGTTTAGTCCTAAATCCATCAGACGACTCGTTAGATTACCAGCCGGCTACAAGGAATAGAACTAAAAGCCCACACTCCTTAGACTTTATGGTGAACAAAGGCCCCAGTTCTCTAGATTTCGTCACGAGAAAATCACCGAGCTCGCTAGACCACGCGATGAAAAACCACCCGGGGAAGGACATTCTAGACCAGTATTATTCGACTAAGAAGTCTTCGCCCAAAACTGTAAACAAATATCCCTCGGACAGTGATAGTTTCGGACCTGATAGTCTGAACAGCACTGCCAACTTTCCAATGACTGGCACCTTACCGTCACAATCCCGTCTCCAGTCCCAGTATTACAGAGGTCCTTTCGTTAACTCCAACCCCCATACATCGAATAGGTATACGCACTTGTCGAGTCCGACGAACATACCGCAGAGTCAGTCCGGAGAAAGTATCGGAACGAGTTACGACATGCATTCTTTTACGTCGCACACACACAATATGTCCGACATTCAACCAGTCGCGAGGGTGAACAGGGAATACCATCACACATACGAAGGGGGCACATTTCCGAGGAAAAAGGAGAACCAGAGGTTTCGAATACCTTCAAACCCGAGCGTCACCTCTAAAAACTCAGCAGGCAAACTTAGTACTGGATCTATAGAGAGGAGCTCGGAAAGAAATTCTCCAATGCCAACATTTCACGTGGAAGTCTTGAGTCCGGGTAGAGGGGCGAAGCAGTTGACGCACAAAGGTACCAGGAACTCCATGCCTGAGTACTGTGGCTTAGGTTGGAATAAACCTCTCCCGGGGGAGTTGAGAAGAGTTCACATAGACAAGAGCCAGCAGCCGCTTGGTATTCAAATCTCCTGTCCCCCTAGTAGTGGAGGGGTGTTCG
This sequence comes from Parnassius glacialis, assembly GCA_033319125.1. Taxonomy (NCBI): domain Eukaryota; kingdom Metazoa; phylum Arthropoda; class Insecta; order Lepidoptera; family Papilionidae; genus Parnassius; species Parnassius glacialis. Next base: position 3,923,343 of record JAVANC010000011.1, read on the forward strand.
TTTCGACGGTGAACGAGAATTCCTTAGCCAGTCAAGTGGGGTTGCAGGTTGGGGATCAATTGCTCGAGGTTTGTGGTATTAATATGAGATCAGCCACCTACACACTAGCCGCCAGTGTGTTACGACAAATAGGAAATTCTATAACCATGCTAGTGCAATACAGCCCTGAGAAGTACAAGGATGAAATGGAAGTTCCAGGCAGCTCGTCATCGGGTGAGAGCTCACATGATGACGAAGTTTCTTTATCCGGTTCTCCGACTCCTAGAAATTCGCCAGGACCGCAGCAGTCACTAAGAATGGACGTGCCTTCAACTGATGTAGCGACGTTAAGGCAGTCGCAAGGCAATAAAGATTTGCCTAGATTTTTGCTAATCGAGATGCGTAATTGTTCCGACCTGGGTATAAGCTTGGTGGGAGGTAACGCAGTTGGGATCTTTGTGCACAGCGTCCAGATAGACTCGCCGGCCTACATAGCAGGGTTGAGGACCGGTGATCAAATTTTGGAGTACAATAATGTGGATTTGAGGAGAGCCACCGCTGAACAAGCTGCTTTGGAGTTGGCTAAACCGGCGGATAAGGTGAGACTCGTATGTGTAACTTAATAAGTTATTTAAATATATACAGCCTTACTTATAATCGTTTACTATCGCTTACTTAAGTATTAATTATCGCTATACCTGTCCTTTTCTATTTTCATTTAATGAAGAGAGAGAGCAACTTCAAGCATTTCTTAAGTTGACACAGCTTATTATTATTAGTCAATAAGGCTGTAATTTATAATAAATCATTTTATCAATTTTATCGCTCAAAAAAAATACAGAATGTTAGTTAATTCTTGGTTACTGTGTCATTTTCAATAATAATGGTAATTTATTAAATTAAAACTACAATGGAACATGATAAAAAGTATAAGCGATTTTCAGAGGTACTCAAACTTTTAAATTTTGCTTTTTTATTTAATTACTATTGAAAAACGGCAGAATCGGGAAGGGTCGCCCTAGGCGAAAGTTTATCGACCAAATTGGCGATATATTGAAAATGGGCCAAATCAAGAGTACCTTTAACCGACGAGCGTGTATGCGTAGGTATATGGATGTGGAGGAAGCGAGAGAGGTCTGTCAGGATCGTGCCAAATGGAAGTCCATAGTCTCTGCCTACCCCTCTGGGTGACAGGCGTGAGTGTTTATGTTTATGTTATGTTTTACTATTGAAATATCAAATTGTCGTCTGTTGTAGTCTCCGAACCATTTACATATTATTATATCTTGAAACTTTTAATGGATGTAGGGGTGACAAACAGCACACAGTCTACCTAATAGCAAGCGGAAAACTGTGGCTTATAAACAACTACATCCATCATCTGTTATAAACCAAAATGCAGATACGTTGTCAACCCTGGAAATTAACTGGATACGAGGCATTTCCTCTTAGTCCTCAAACTAAGAGGAAATGCCTCGTATCCAGTTAATAGGGTCTCTGGTTCTCTACACTCACCTTACCTACCTTTTTGTTTTGTTCAATGATTGTTGTCATGAATTCTTACCAATACTAAATTACTATTGCTTCATCTTTCATTTTTATGTAATTTTTTTCAGGTGAGCGTTTTAGTCCGTCACGACTTACAACAATATCACGAAATTAAAGACAAACCGGGAGATGCGTTCTACATTCGAGCCGGCTTCGACCGTTGCGCGAAAATTACCTCTATAGGCATGGATACGATAGACGAATATTCCCTGTGGTTCAGAAAAGATGAAGTGCTGTTTGTGGACAATACTCTGTTTAACGGAGCCCCGGGACTGTGGAGAGCTTGGCAACTTGATGGGAAGGGAATGAAGAGGCACTGGGGGACGATACCGAGCAAGTTCAAGTAAGTATTTTATTAATTTGATTGTTTTGATTTTGTGATGACTGCGTAAATTCTTTAGCACAATACTTATTATTAAAGAAAACAAAATCTCACATACGATGGGAAAAATACGGAAACAAATTAGACCCTCCTCCACCTATCTTTTGGTCTTCTTGCGCAAAATCTATAGCTATACTTGTTTGTATGATATTTAACCGACTGTCTAAAAGCATACTATAAACAAAAACAAAATTACAGTTTACATAAAAAAATGTCTAGAAGGCGGCCCCACAGGAAGTGGACCTGATCGCACCCCCGACGGTTCGATAAAAAATGGGATTGACTTCATTATGACGACTAGACGGCAACTGTTCAGTGATGTCTCAGTGAACGCGAGGGTGAAAACTGGTAGCAATCACCGAATGGTTAAGAGGCACACTGAACCTAAACGTTAAGTTGGAGATGCCTAATGAAGTCAACGCTCCATACCTTTCGTGCTCTAATCTGGGGCCCAGAAACCATTCAGCTCAAGTTATAAAACCGTTTTTAGTGCCTAGAAGATTGCAATGTTGTGGACGATATAAATGATAAGCTTGTGGAAAGTGTCCACGCGTTCGGAGCTTTGTAAAACCCGCCGCAGAAGAAAACAAAAAATCTCCGATCACACTCTTAATCTCATGGCTGTTAGAGGGGAAATGAAGCTGCAGTCTTCAGTAGATTTGACAGCATATAGGCAGCTGAACAGATAGATCTCCAAATGCATGCGGCGGGACTTACGCAACGTTAATACTGCTCGTATTGAAGAAGCGATCGAGCGGAACCAGGGCTCCAAAGTCTTTGCCAGAGATCTGTCTGCCAGAAAGAACTAACTGTCGAAGCTGAAGACCGAATGTGGGAGCATAGTTTCCGGGACACCTGAGATTTTCAGTGAAATTGAGAGGTTCTATGGCTGTACATATCATGGTTGGCGCCACCCGCAAGTGTGAGTAACGATTTAAAAGCAAGTCTTATCCGACACTATTCCGATGATATCCTGGACGTCAGTCTCTGCGAAAATAGAATGGCTTTCCAGTGCCTTAAAAACGGCAAGTTCTCGGGCGAGGATGGAATTATAGCAGAGCTTCTGAAAAGGGGGGGGGGGGATACCGGTACTTAAAGTCATTCAAAAGCTGTTTAATTCCGTCCTCCATGATGGGACTACTTTGTAGGCGTGGAGCAGAAGTGCGGTGGTCGTGTTCTTCAAGAAAGTCGACAACGCTGTCTTGAAGAACTACAGACTTCTGAATCGCGTCAACGTGCTGTTTTCGAGAGTCATTACGAATCGTCTCGCACGCAGACTCTACGACTTCCAGCCTCCCGAAAATCGGTTCCGAAAAGTCTTTAGTACCATAGACCATATACATACCCTTCGGCAAATTGTACAGAAGACCGAGGAGTACAATCTGTCACTGTCTTGCGTATGTGGACTATGAGAAAGCCTTTGATTCCGAAATTTGTGCGGTGCTGCAGTCCCTTCAGCGGTGCCAAGTTGACTGTCGGAATATGGAAGTGCTGAAGTGTTTATACGGTAGGGCTACGATGGTTATCTGAGTACAGACCCAGAGTACGAAACCTATCCAACTGCAGACAGGTGTCAAGACAGGGTGACGTTATATCCCGAAACTCTTCACCGCTGCATTGGAAGACGGTTTCAAGCTACTGGACTGGAATGGATACGGTATTAACATCAATGGCGAGTACATCACTCACCTTCGATTTGCCGACGATATAGTTTTTTTTTTATATGATAAGGGTGACAAACGAGCACACAGTCCACCTGATGGTAAGTGGTTGCTGCGGCCCATAGACATCTACATCTATCCTCTATTACAAATCAAAATGTAGACGCGTTGTCACCCGTGAGGACTAAGATGGAATGCCTCATTTCCAGTAAAAAGGGCCTCCGGCCACCTGCACTCACCAAGCGAAACGCAGAGGTAAACCTCTACTTCACGCTGGTTTTCTGTGAGGTCGTGGTACCACCCCGGTTCAAGCCGGCCCATCCGTGCGACAGCAAATGCTGCCGCGTGGCTCTACCACTGTTACTTATACCAGAACACTTATAGCAGAATCACTAGAGGACTATATTTAATGACCTCAATAGTGCCTTCCAATGGACAGGCATTAAGATGAACATGAGCATAACAAAGATCATGTATAACGTCTCATGTCATAACTATGCCGGTAGTTGTTGGGAGCACTAAGCTAGAAGTTGTTGACGAGTATGTTTACCTGGGACAAATAGTTCGACTAGGAAAGTCCAACTTCGACCGAGAGGTCATTCGACGGATTTAACTTGGTTGGGCAGCGTTCGGGTATCATCAGGTATACCTCAAAACTTGAAAACGAGACTGTACAACGAGAGCGTGTTGCCAGTGATGACTTCTGGAACTGAGACGTGGTCCTTCACTTGGCCGTATGAGGAAGCTCAAGGTCGCTCAGCGAACTATGGTGAGGGCTACGCTCGGGGTTTCTCTGCGTGATAAACTTTGAAATGAGGATATCCGTAGTAGAACCAGAGTGACCGACATAGCCCAACGGATTAATAAGCAATGGCCTGGCCATATAGCTCGAAGAACCGACAACCGAAGGGGAAAAAAAGGTTTTCGAGTGGCACCCTCGTACCGGTAGGCGAAATAGGCGACCCCCCCACTAGATATAGTGACGACCTGGTAAGACATGCAGGGAGTCGATGGATGCAGGTGGCTCAGGACCGTCCTTTGTGGCTTTCCTTGGGGTAGGTCTTGGTTCAGCAGTGGACTTGTGATGGGCTGTAATGATGATGATGTTAAAATCAGTGAAAGTGTGGTTCTACCCTGGTTAAACCGACTAATTCGTGCTACAATCGTAATATAGCTGTAGCGTGGCTCTACCACGTATAAAAAGAAAATAAATAATTGAATATATCGTTCGTTTCACAGAGTTGAGGAGGTGCTGCGTCGGTCGTCGGGCGCGGTGGACAGCGAGGCGCAGCGGCGCGCGTCCAGCACGGCGCGGCGCTCGTTCTTCCGGCGCAAGAAGCACCGCGACAGCAAGGAGCTGGCCTCCTTCTCCAACACCGAGCTGGGCTGCTGGAGCGACTCCGGCACGCTCGCCGACGACGCGCCGCCGCTCTCCTACCAGCGCGTCGAGAGGCTGCACTGTAACTATACATATACAAATATTACATAACACAAACATTCCCAGCTGTCACCCAAAGAGAATATAATCACTACGTTTACTGTCACCGAGAGGGATACGCGGAGATTACGGATTGCCATTTGGTACGATCTTGATACACCTCTTTCGCCTGCTTTACATCCATATACGAGGGCGGCACTGAAAATTTCGGGAATCAAGGAAGTGACACAACATTACTATTTAAAAATGTATTTAAGCTTTTCGAAGTATTCTCCGCGAAATTTGTCACATTTTTCCATACGATGGAACCAATCATTGAAGCAACCATTCCATTCGGAAGTCGGGGTCTCCAAAATGGCCGTTTTGTAGGCGTCCACAGCTTCTTCAGGTGATGAAAATCTCTGTCCACGCAATTTATTCTTTATTTTAGGGAAAGTGTAGAAATCATTAGGGCTTAGGTCGGGGCTGTACGGTGGATGGTCTAATAATTCTATGTTTTCTTGCTCTAAAAACTTTTGTTCTGTGTGCGGTGTGAGAACTCGCATTGTCGTGATGGAGGATGATGCGGCGGTTGCAGTTCTCTTTACGGAGTTCAGAAACGACTTGTGGCAAACAAATGCTAGCATACCATTCTGCATTAACCGTTCTTTGTCCCTCAAGAGGAATAGTTGTAACATGGCCGGTTTTGAAGACAAACGTGGCCACCATTTTTATCCAACACTCCGTGAACGAACAATTTTTGTTAGCTTTAACTCGTTTTCGAACACCCACACTCGTGACTGGTTTTTTGTTTCGGAAACGTACGCGTATATCCAGCATTCGTCACCTGATACGATGTTGTATACAGCATTTGAGGATCCTGCGTGGAATCTTTCGAGAGTTCTGACGCACCAAGTAACGCGAGCCGCTTTTTGCTCTTCACAGAGCGAATGCGGTATCCATCGGGAAAACAACTTTTTTACACCTAATTTTTCATGGAAGATTATTTGTTTTTGACTCATGCCAATGTCTAAAGTTGCCTGAATTTCGCGGCATGTCACATGTCGATCTTCCTCAATCAGCTTACGCACAGCATCAACGTTTTCTTGGGTGACTGCAGTTTTGGACGACCTTGACGGGGATCATCACTGAGCTTGACACGTCCACGTTGAAATTCAGCAAACCAGCGATAAATTGTGGTATGGGATGGGGCTTCATCACCAAATGCAGAAATCATCCGGTCAACACACTGTTTTTGTGTTAAACCACTTCGAAAGTCATAATAAATCATCGCTCTTGAATTTTCTCGAGTAAATTCCATTTTCTCAACGACTAAACAAGTTTGACAAAACCTTGTGACAAGACCGAGAATCTTTTTTTAAATAAATAAATGGTATTCGATTTTAAAAACCAAGGAGTTTTCAATTAAAAAGATTTTAATATGACAGGACAAGTGGAAATATTCCATTCCCGATACTTTTAGTGCAGCCTATGTACCTACGTACGCATACATGCTCGTGGGTTAAGGGTACTCTTAATTTGGTCCATCTTCATATCGCCCATATTGTTGATAAATTTCCATCATATACTGTTCATTTATTGTTTTTCTTCTTTTATATTAAAAGTTCTGTACAGGAAGAAAAAAAATGAGGGAAAGAGAGATAGATAAGTATAGTCATATTGTATATGCACACATTTATAATTAGTGAGTAGCGATTGAGATTGGATTCGTCGTAATTATTTCTTATGTTTACGTGAACGCTAATTTAATGAAACTAGATTTTACGGATTTTATCGCGTATTTTAACTCGTTACGTTAATTAAAACTAATTTTACAGATTTTATCGCGTTTGATTTTTACTTTTTAATTCCTGGCGATTCAGGTGCTTTACAGCACCCATGGTCACGTGAGGGGGGGGGGGGGGGAGGACTGAGGTGTTTGATGTATTGATGTCATTGTTAGCCCGGCTTTGGAATATTAAGAATTTTACTGAGCCCGTGATATATGAACATTTCAATTGTTTAAATATTGTGTTTTGTTTCTCGGACAGGGAAGTTGTTAATTTTCGTTTCGATCTAAGCAGAACCCAAAACGTCGGGAATCAAAAAGTTCAAATTAAGCGCGATAAAATTAGTTTTAATTTAATGTGTAGTATTCACTTAAATATGAGAAATCATTATCGTTACGTTAGGTTAATATACGCTATCTTATATATAAACCCGTAAAAGCTTCATTTAAATGGAATCGTCGTGTAGCGGCTGCATATAGATTCCACTATCTCATATTGTTCTGTGGGTATCGCAACTGGTGACAGAAGGATATGAAACTGGTGATGGGCAGCTTCCTGATAAAAGCTAAAAGAGAAGGAGATAGTTTTTAATATACTATACTTTAAGTTTCTTGAATTTTATAGTAAGCTGATAGTCTGATTTATTTTAATGTTAAATATTTGTATGGTGCCAACAACTATCGTTTGCTGTGAACAAAATTTTTCATTAATCATTATCCTATACAAACATAAACGTCGTTATTTGAGGCACCTTTTTTAGTATTTATTACAAAAGGAAAGTAATAAAACTTATATGATCCGAAAAGTACTGTGCCCTAGAGGTGTACGAAAATGAAAATTATTATGTTGTTTTTAAGGCAGGTTTAAAAAAGATTTTTCCATACAAAATGCTTTAAACAAGAATATGAACGTATTTTGTTCATGTTTCGTTACCTTTACAGCTTCTTAAAGTTCACTGTTGAATATAGGCCTCCCCCATATAGATTGCACCATAGGGGGGATATTTGCTAGAGTTGCCACTCTTTGCAAGTGGGTTGGAAACCGCAGTTTTTTTTTTCGTCGTTATTAGGAAGACGCTGTCCATCTCCTGATTTGTTTCCCTCTGTCGTTTCTTACGACACCCACGAGGTGATATGGGATAGTGGATATTTTTATACCGCCACTACACGGTACTCCGCACGTCCGTCAGCGGCGCTGCTTAATGAGTCTACGATCGCATGTGCATGTTCAACGCAATGTAAACTAAGATCCTTTTGCATATTGGACAAAGGAATCCTAATTTTACGGAAAGAAAGTTATACAAACGAACTCCAAGCTTTACTTAAACACATTTGATTGTACTTCGATCGCAGGCGATACTAGTTTAAATAACTAATATAGTCCTATCCCTTTTCTACCGACTTCAGAAAGGAGGACGTACTCAATTCGAATGGTATGTTCTTTTTTATGTGTACCTCAAAATTTTTTTCGGCGTGAACCGATTTCCGTGATTCTTTTTTATTTGAAATCTGGTGATTCTCACGTGGTCCCATATAAATTTGATCAAGGTCTGTCCAATAATTTTTGAGTTATTCTTAATAATTTACATTGCAGTCGGTGGTACAAAATGTTTAATTTTGAATGATAATTAGTTAAGTTTGTTCGCACAGATGGCAGCCAGCGGCCGGTGGTGGTACTGGGTCCGCTGTGGGAGTGCGTGGCGGGCAAGCTGGTGACGGACTGGCCGCACGTGTTCGCGCGCGCGCGCCCCGACCCGCGCGCTGTGCGCGACCTCGCCGACAAGGTACCCCGTATGTGTGCGTGTGCGTGTGCGTGTGCGTGTGCGTGTGGATGTGCGTGTGCGTGTGCGTGTGGATGTGCGTGTGCGTGTGCGTGTGGATGTGCGTGTGCGTGTGCGTGTGGATGTGCGTGTGCGTGTGCGTGTGGATGTGCGTGTGCGTGTGCGTGTGGATGTGCGTGTGCGTGTGCGTGTGGATGTGCGTGTGCGTGTGCGTGTGGATGTGCGTGTGCGTGTGCGTGTAGATGTGCGTGTGCGTGTGCGTGTGGATGTGCGTGTGCGTGTGCGTGTGGATGTGCGTGTGCGTGTGCGTGTGGATGTGCGTGTGCGTGTGGATGTGCGGGTGCGTGTGGCTGTGCGTGTGCGTGTGAATGTGCGTGTGCGTGTGGATGTGCGTGTGTGTGTTGATGTGCGTGTGCGTGTGGATGTGCGTGTGCGTGTGCGTGTGGATGTGCGTGTGCGCGTGGATGTGCGTGTGCGTGTGCGTGTGCGTGTGGGTGTGCGTGTGCGTGTGGCTGTGCGTGTGCGTGTGAATGTGCGTGTGCGTGTGGATGTGCGTGTGCGTGTGGATGTGCGTGTGCGAGTGGATGTGCGTGTGCGTGTGGATGTGCGAGTGGCTGTGCGTGTGCGTGTGAATGTGCGTGTGCGTGTGGATGTGCGTGTGCGTGTGGATGTGCGTGTGCGTGTGCGTGTGCGTGTGCGTGTGGATGTGCGTGTGCGTGTGGCTGTGCGTGTGCGTGTGAATGTGCGTGTGCGTGTGTATGAGCGTGTGCGTGTGATGTGCGTGTGCGTGTGAATGTGCGTGTGCGTGTGGCTGTGCGTGTGCATGTGCGTGTGGATGTGCGTGTGCGTGTGGATGTGCGTGTGCGTGTGGATGTGCGTGTGCGTGTGGATGTGCGTGTGCGTGTGGCTGTGTGTGTGCGTGTGGATGTGCGTGTGCGTGTGTGTGTGAATGTGCGTGTGCGTGTGGATGTGCATGTGCGTGTGCGTGTGCGTGTGGATGTGCGTGTGCGTGTGGGCAGTGGATGTGCGTGTGCGTGATGTGCGTGTGCGTGTGGATGTGCGTTTGCGTGTGTGTGTGAATGTGCGTGTGCGTGTGGATGTGCGTGTGCGTGTGGATGTGCGTGTGCGTGTGGATGTGCGTGTGCGTGTGCGTGTACGTGTGGGTGTGGATGTGCGTGTGGGTGTGGATGTGCGTGTGCGTGTGCGTGTGCGTGTGGATGTGCGTGTGCGTGTGCGTGTGCGTGTGGATGTGCGTGTGCGTGTGGGTGTGGATGTGCGTGTGCGTGTGCGTGTACTTGTACGTGTGGATGTGCGTGTTCGTGTGGATGTGCGTGTGCGTGTGGATGTGCGTGTGCGTGTGCGTGTGGATGTGCGTGTGCGTGTGGCTGTGCGTGTGCGTGTGGATGTGCGTGTGCGTGTGGATTTGCGTGTGCGTGTGCGTGTGGATGTGCGTGTGCGTGTGGCTGTGCGTGTGCGTGTGGATGTGCGTGTGCGTGTGTGTGTGGATGTGCGTGTGCGTGTGGGTGTGGATGTGCGTGTGCGTGTGCGTGTACGTGTACGTGTGGATGTGCGTGTGCGTGTGGATGTGCGTGTGCGTGTGCGTGTGGGTGTGGATGTGCGTGTGCGTGTGCGTGTGCGTGTGCGTGTGGACGTGCGTGTGCGTGTGCGTGTGGATGTGCGTGTGCGTGATGTGCGTGGCGTGTGGATGTGCGTGTGCGTGTGTGTGGATGTGCGTGTGCGTGTGCGTGTGGATGTGCGTGTGCGTGTGAATGTGCGTGTGCGTGTGGATGTGCGTGTGCGGGTGCGTGTGGTGTGGATGTGCGTGTGCGTGTGGATGTGCGTGTGCGTGTGCGTGTGGGTGTGGATGTGCGTGTGCGTGTGGGCAGTGGATGTGCGTGTGCGTGATGTGCGTGGCGTGTGGATGTGCGTGTGCGTGTGTGTGTGGATGTGCGTGTGCGTGTGCGTGTGGATGTGCGTGTGCGTGTGAATGTGCGTGTGCGTGTGCGTGTGGGTGTTGATGTGCGTGTGCGTGTGCGTGTGGATGTGCGTGTGCGTGTGGGCATTGGATGTGCGTGTGCGTGATGTGCGTGTGCGTGTGGATGTGCGTGTGCGTGTGTGTGTGGATGTGCGTGTGCGTGTGCGTGTGGATGTGCGTGTGCGTGTGAATGTGCGTGTGCGTGTGGCTGTGCGTGTGCGTGTGCGTGTGGATGTGCGTGTGCGTGTGGATGTGCGTGTGCGTGTGGATGTGCGTGTGCGTGTGGCTGTGCGTGTGCGTGTGGATGTGCGTGTGGATGTGCGTGTGGATGTGCGTGTGCGTGTGTGTGTGAATGTGCGTGTGCGTGTGGATGTGCGTGTGCGTGTGCGTGTGGATGTGCGTGTGCGTGATGTGCGTGTGCGTGTGGATGTGCGTGTGCGTGATGTGCGTGGCGTGTGGATGTGCGTGTGCGTGTGTGTGGATGTGCGTGTGCGTGTGCGTGTGCGTGTGCGTGTGGATGTGCGTGTGCGTGTGAATGTGCGTGTGCGTGTGGATGTGCGTGTGCGGGTGGATGTGCGTGTGCGTGTGCGTGTGGGTGTGGATGTGCGTGTGCGTGTGGGCAGTGGATGTGCGTGTGCGTGATGTGCGTGGCGTGTGGATGTGCGTGTGCGTGTGTGTGTGGATGTGCGTGTGCGTGTGCGTGTGGATGTGCGTGTGCGTGTGAATGTGCGTGTGCGTGTGGGTGTGGATGTGCGTGTGCGTGTGCGTGTGGATGTGCGTGTGCGTGTGAATGTGCGTGTGCGTGTGAATGTGCGTGTGCGTGTGGATGCGCGTGTGCGTGTGGATGTGCGTGTGCGTGTGGATGTGCGTGTGCGTGTGGATGTGCGTGTGCGTGTGGATGTGCGTGTGCGTGTGCGTGTGGATGTGCGGGTGCGTGTGGCTGTGCGTGTGCGTGTGAATGTGCGTGTGCGTGTGGATGTGCGTGTGTGTGTTGATGTGCGTGTGCGTGTGGATGTGCGTGTGCGTGTGCGTGTGGATGTGCGTGTGCGTGTGGATGTGCGTGTGCGTGTGCGTGTGCGTGTGGGTGTGCGTGTGCGTGTGGCTGTGCGTGTGCGTGTGAATGTGCGTGTGCGTGTGCGTGTCCGTGTGGATGTGCGTGTGGATGTGCGTGTGCGAGTGGATGTGCGTGTGCGTGTGGATGTGCGAGTGGCTGTGCGTGTGCGTGTGAATGTGCGTGTGCGTGTGGATGTGCGTGTGCGTGTGGATGTGCGTGTGCGTGTGCGTGTGCGTGTGCGTGTGGATGTGCGTGTGCGTGTGGCTGTGCGTGTGCGTGTGAATGTGCGTGTGCGTGTGTATGAGCGTGTGCGTGTGATGTGCGTGTGCGTGTGAATGTGCGTGTGCGTGTGGCTGTGCGTGTGCGTGTGCGTGTGGATGTGCGTGTGCGTGTGGATGTGCGTGTGCGTGTGGATGTGCGTGTGCGTGTGGCTGTGCGTGTGCGTGTGGATGTGCGTGTGCGTGTGTGTGTGAATGTGCGTGTGCGTGTGGATGTGCATGTGCGTGTGCGTGTGCGTGTGGATGTGCGTGTGCGTCTGAGCAGTGGATGTGCGTGTGCGTGATGTGCGTGTGCGTGTGGATGTGCGTTTGCGTGTGGGTGTGAATGTGCGTGTGCGTGTGGATGTGCGTGTGCGTGTGGATGTGCGTGTGCGTGTGGCTGTGCGTGTGCGTGTGAATGTGCGTGTGCGTGTGTATGAGCGTGTGCGTGTGATGTGCGTGTGCGTGTGAATGTGCGTGTGCGTGTGGCTGTGCGTGTGCGTGTGCGTGTGGATGTGCGTGTGCGTGTGGATGTGCGTGTGCGTGTGGATGTGCGTGTGCGTGTGGCTGTGCGTGTGCGTGTGGATGTGCGTGTGCGTGTGTGTGTGAATGTGCGTGTGCGTGTGGATGTGCATGTGCGTGTGCGTGTGCGTGTGGATGTGCGTGTGCGTGTGGGCAGTGGATGTGCGTGTGCGTGATGTGCGTGTGCGTGTGGATGTGCGTTTGCGTGTGGGTGTGAATGTGCGTGTGCGTGTGGATATGCGTGTGCGTGTGGATGTGCGTGTGCGTGTGGATGTGCGTGTGCGTGTGCGTGTGCGTGTGCGTGTACGTGTGGGTGTGGATGTGCGTGTGCGTGTGCGTGTGCGTGTGGATGTGCGTGTGCGTGTGCGTGTGGATGTGCGTGTGCGTGTGGGTGTGGATGTGCGTGTGCGTGTGCGTGTACTTGTACGTGTGGATGTGCGTGTTCGTGTGGATGTGCGTGTGCGTGTGGATGTGCGTGTGCGTGTGCGTGTGGATGTGCGTGTGCGTGTGGCTGTGCGTGTGCGTGTGGATGTGCGTGTGCGTGTGGATTTGCGTGTGCGTGTGCGTGTGGATGTGCGTGTGCGTGTGGCTGTGCGTGTGCGTGTGGATGTGCGTGTGCGTGTGTGTGTGGATGTGCGTGTGCGTGTGGGTGTGGATGTGCGTGTGCGTGTACGTGTACGTGTGGATGTGCGTGTGCGTGTGGATGTGCGTGTGCGTGTGCGTGTGGGTGTGGATGTGCGTGTGCGTGTGCGTGTGCGTGTGCGTGTGGATGTGCGTGTGCGTGTGCGTGTGGATGTGCGTGTGCGTGTGCGTGTACGTGTACGTGTGGATGTGCGTGTGCGTGTGGATGTGCGTGTGCGTATGGATGTGCGTGTGCGTGTGCGTGTGGATGTGCGTGTGCGTGTGGCTGTGCGTGTGCGTGTGGATGTGCGTGTGCGTGTGGATGTGCGTGTGCGTGTGCGTGTGCGTGTGGATCTGCGTGTGCGTGTGGCTGTGCGTGTGCGTGTGGATGTGCGTGTGCGTGTGGATGTGCGTGTGCGTGTGTGTGTGGATGTGCGTGTGCGTGTGGATGTGCGTGTGCGTGTGCGTGTGGATGTGCGTGTGCGTGTGGGCATTGGATGTGCGTGTGCGTGATGTGCGTGTGCGTGTGTGTGTAGATGTGCGTGTGCGTGTGGATGTGCGTGTGCGTGTGCGTGTGGATGTGCGTGTGCGTGTGGGCATTGGATGTGCGTGTGCGTGATGTGCGTGTGCGTGTGGATGTGCGTGTGCGTGTGTGTGTGGATGTGCGTGTGCGTGTGCGTGTGGATGTGCGTGTGCGTGTGAATGTGCGTGTGCGTGTGGCTGTGCGTGTGCGTGTGCGTGTGGATGTGCGTGTGCGTGTGGATGTGCGTGTGCGTGTGGATGTGCGTGTGCGTGTGGCTGTGCGTGTGCGTGTGGATGTGCGTGTGGATGTGCGTGTGCGTGTGTGTGTGAATGTGCGTGTGCGTGTGGATGTGCGTGTGCGTGTGCGTGTGGATGTGCGTGTGCGTGTGCGTGTGGATGTGCGTGTGCGTGTGGCTGTGCGTGTGCGTGTGAATGTGCGTGTGCGTGTGGATGAGCGTGTGCGTGTGGATGTGTGTGTGCGTGTGGATGTGCGTGTGCGTGTGGCTGTGCGTGTGCGTGTGCGTGTGGATGTGCGTGTGCGTGTGGATGTGCGTGTGCGTGTGGATGTGCGTGTGCGTGTGGCTGTGCGTGTGCGTGTGGATGTGCGTGTGGATGTGCGTGTGCGTTTGTGTGTGAATGTGCGTGTGCGTGTGGATGTGCGTGTGCGTGTGCGTGTGGATGTGCGTGTGCGTGTGGGCAGTGGATGTGCGTGTGCGTGATGTGCGTGTGCGTGTGGATGTGCGTTTGCGTGTGGGTGTGAATGTGCGTGTGGGTGTGAATGTGCGTGTGCGTGTGGATGTGCGTGTGGGTGTGGATGTGCGTGTGCGTGTGGATGTGCGTGTGCGTGTGCGTGTGCGTGTGCGTGTGGGTGTGGATGTGCGTGTGCGTGTGCGTGTGCGTGTGGATGTGCGTGTGCGTGTGCGTATGGATGTGCGTGTGCGTGTGGGTGTGGATGTGCGTGTGCGTGTGCGTGTACTTGTACGTGTGGATGTGCGTGTTCGTATGGATGTGCGTGTGCGTGTGCGTGTGGATGTGCGTGTGCGTGTGGCTGTGCGTGTGCGTGTGGATGTGCGTGTGCGTGTGGATTTGCGTGTGCGTGTGCGTGTGGATGTGCGTGTGCGTGTGGCTATGCGTGTGCGTGTGTATGTGCGTGTGCGTGTGTGTGTGGATGTGCGTGTGCGTGTGGGTGTGGATGTGCGTGTGCGTGTGCGTGTACGTGTACGTGTGGATGTGCGTGTGCGTGTGGATGTACGTGTGCGTGTGGATGTGCGTGTGCGTGTGCGTGTGGGTGTGGATGTGCGTGTGCGTGTGCGTGTGCGTGTGCGTGTGGATGTGCGTGTGCGTGTGCGTGTGGATGTGCGTGTGCGTGTGCGTGTGCGTGTACGTGTACGTGTGGATGTGCGTGTGCGTGTGGATGTGCGTGTGCGTATGGATGTGCGTGTGCGTGTGCGTGTGGATGTGCGTGTGCGTGTGGCTGTGCGTGTGCGTGTGGCTGTGCGTGTGCGTGTGGATGTGCGTGTGCGTGTGGATGTGCGTGTGGATGTGCGTGTGCGTGTGGCTGTGCGTGTGCGTGTGGATGTGCGTGTGCGTGTGGATGTGCGTGTGCGTGTGTGTGTGGATGTGCGTGTGCGTGTGGATGTGCGTGTGCGTGTGCGTGTGCGTGTGGATGTGCGTATGCGTGTGGGCATTGGATGTGCGTGTGCGTGATGTGCGTGTGCGTGTGTGTGTAGATGTGCGTGTGCGTGTGGATGTGCGTGTGCGTGTGCGTGTGGATGTGCGTGTGCGTGTGGGCATTGGATGTGCGTGTGCGTGATGTGCGTGTGCGTGTGGATGTGCGTGTGCGTGTGTGTGTGGATGTGCGTGTGCGTGTGCGTGTGGATGTGCGTGTGCGTGTGAATGTGCGTGTGCGTGTGGATGTGCGTGTGCGTGTGGATGTGCGTGTGCGTGTGCGTGTGGCTGTGCGTGTGCGTGTGAATGTGCGTGTGCGTGTTGATGTGCGTGTGCGTGTGGACGTGCGTGTGCGTGTGGATGTGCGTGTGCGTGTGGCTGTGCGTGTGCGTGTGGATGTGCGTGTGTGTGTTGATGTGCGTGTGCGTGTGGATGTGCGTGTGCGTGTGCGTGTGGATGTGCGTGTGCGTGTGGATGTGCGTGTGCGTGTGCGTGTGCGTGTGGGTGTGCGTGTGCGTGTGGCTGTGCGTGTGCGTGTGAATGTGCGTGTGCGTGTGGCTGTGCGTTTGCGTGTGAATGTGCGTGTGCGTGTTGATGTGCGTGTGCGTGTGGACGTGCGTGTGCGTGTGGATGTGCGTGTGCGTGTGAATGTGCGTGTGCGTGTGGATGTGCGTGTGTGTGTTGATGTGCGTGTGCGTGTGGATGTGCGTGTGCGTGTGCGTGTGGATGTGCGTGTGCGTGTGGATGTGCGTGTGCGTGTGCGTGTGCGTGTGGATGTGCGTGTGCGTGTGGATGTGCGTGTGCGTGTGAATGTGCGTGTGCGTGTTGATGTGCGTGTGCGTGTGGACGTGCGTGTGCGTGTGGATGTGCGTGTGCGTGTGGCTGTGCGTGTGCGTGTGGCTGTGCGTGTGCGTGTGAATGTGCGTGTGCGTGTGGATGTGCGTTTGCGTGTGGATGTGCGTGTGCGTGTGGCTGTGCGTGTGCGTGTGGATGTGCGTGTGCGTGTGGATTGTGTGTGCGTTTACGTGTGCGTGTGGGTGTGGATGTGCGTGTGCGGGTGCGTGTGGTGTGGATGTGCGTGTGCGTGTGGATGTGCGTGTGCGTGTGCGTGTGGGTGTGGATGTGCGTGTGCGTGTGCGTGTGGGTGTGGATGTGCGTGTGCGTGTGGGCAGGGGATGTGCGTGTGCGTGATGTGCGTGGCGTGTGGATGTGCGTGTGCGTGTGTGTGTGGATGTGCGTGTGCGTGTGCGTGTGCGTGTGCGTGTGGATGTGCGTGTGCGTGTGCGTGTGGATGTGCGTGTGCGTGTGAATGTGCGTGTGCGTGTGGATGTGCGTGTGCGGGTGCGTGTGGTGTGGATGTGCGTGTGCGTGTGGATGTGCGTGTGCGTGTGCGTGTGGGTGTGGATGTGCGTGTGCGTGTGGGCAGTGGATGTGCGTGTGCGTGATGTGCGTGGCGTGTGGATGTGCGTGTGCGTGTGTGTGTGGATGTGCGTGTGCGTGTGCGTGTGGATGTGCGTGTGCGTGTGAATGTGCGTGTGCGTGTGCGTGTGGGTGTGGATGTGCGTGTGCGTGTGCGTGTGGATGTGCGTGTGCGTGTGAATGTGCGTGTGCGTGTGGATGTGCGTGTGCGTGTGCGCGTGGGTGTGGATGTGCGTGTGCGTGTGGGTGTGCGTATGCGTTTGCGTGAGCGTGTGCGTGTGCGTGAAAAAATCGTTAAATAAAGCAATTCTAATTATTATCTTAATGAAAAAGCCATAAAGTCACTGCCTGAACTCCTAACATCTGTTATAAAAAAAAAAACATAAGATGTTACACTACACTACACTACTTTTATTGAAAATTCTATTTATTTATTTTCAGGGCATACACTGCATCCTAGACATCTGCGTGTCAACTATAGAGAAACTTCACAAGCACCAGATATACCCTATTGTGCTGTTCATAAAATTCAAATCATTTAAGCAAATAAAAGAAGTTAAAGACACGCGATATCCAGCTGATAAAGTCTCTGCTAAGGCTGCCAAGGAAATGTATGAGCACGGACTAAAGGTGGAGAATGAATATAGGAATTATATTTCCGGTAAGTTAAATTGGTCCATAATGCGTCCTGAGATTACCTAACTGACTAATTATTTTCAAATATTCAATTAAACTAATTGACGGCTCCGTGGCGCAGTAGCATAGCAATGAGTTACTGCACTGGGGGCCGCGGGTTCGAATCCCGCACGGAACAGGTATTTGTATGGCCTACAAATAATTGTTCCGGGTCTGGATGTTTGTCCTTGTGCAATTTGTGTTTGTAAACTGCCTCCACGATACAGGAGAAAATCCTAGTGTGGGGGTAACGTTTTTTTGTTTAAAAAAACATTCTAACATAAACATAAATTATCGAATGTGGCTAAGTTAGGTTTGCGTTGTTGATGCGCCAGCGAAAGCATATGAATCTCATATATATGTCACGTAAAAAAGTTTTCATGGTAACTTCCTTAAAATGAATAATTATAGTTTCTATAAATAATTT
The DNA here is from genome assembly GCA_033319125.1 of Parnassius glacialis. Classification (NCBI taxonomy): domain Eukaryota; kingdom Metazoa; phylum Arthropoda; class Insecta; order Lepidoptera; family Papilionidae; genus Parnassius; species Parnassius glacialis. The sequence goes on from JAVANC010000011.1 coordinate 3,941,040, forward strand.
GAATGTGTATGAAAGCTCGTCATGCTCAAGATTTCTATAAATTTGGGCATGGTGGGTTTTGGGAAAAGGCCACTAAGCTTCTGTTGTTGAAAACGCGCAGGATATATTCAATTCTGTCTGGTTGCGCCACCGCATACGTTTGTATTTCGTTAGTTTAGAGGGTATTAGTTAATGTTTGGCTGGCAAAACTTCCTTCTCCCACTTCCTTTTCCTAGTACGTACCGAGACTGAAATGTATCGCCGCGTCAGACGGCCGTCCGATAGTATAATTGTGGACGCAAATCGCAATACAAAATTGTTGTCTTAAAAGTTATTTTATCGCTGGAAGATTGTTTTGGTGCATACGAATTTATCGGGAAGAGTTCAATTATCATCATAATTCATCGTGCGTCCAGCAGCGGTCGAAGATACGAGATACGTCGCCCATTGTCAAGGTATTTTGCTGTCCATTCCTTTTCTAATGAGCTGTTTTATTTAATGTTCCTTATTTCTCAGCAGCTCATCTTTTCGTGCCAGCAAACGAATTGAATCAATTTTACGCAAGGGTCTATTGTCGTAAAATATATAGTATTCGCGCGGCGTTCTCCGCCATTTTGTTTTGGTTCCTTCAAACCACGCCGCACAACCATAATTTCATGGTATCTTCGAGTCGCATCCCACCGCTGAACTTTGTCTAAAAAATGAACTCCATTGTCGCTGGTAGAATCCGGCTCGAAGGGTCAATAAAATGTATAACATGTTAACTCTCAGGGGTTGTATATTATGTATTGTAAGGATTTTGTCAAGTGTCGCAGATAATCAGATTTATGTTTTATGTAAAAGCCTTTGAGCTCTTGCCTGATTCCCACAATTTTAGCCGGACCTAACGTTTGTGTAAAATCACAATTAAGTGTAGTCTACCCCGATCTTATGACGTTAGGACGAGAAACTGTCTGTGTTGGTATTCATAATAAGAGTTTGATTGCAGCGGAGATCCCGGCGGGCGTGAACATCGCGTACATGTGCACGCAGATCAAGGAGGCCGTGGAGGAGGAGCAGAACAAGACGCTGTGGGTGCCGTCCGTGCAGGCCTGACCCCTGCCGCCCGCGCCCGCCCGCGCGCCCGCCGCCGCGCCCGCCCCCGCCTCAGCCCCCGCCTCCGCCTCCGCCTCCGCTCCGCACAAGGCCGTTACGTTCAGCGCGCGCCGATCCCGTCGCTCTCGCCGCCGCTCGCATAGCGACCCGCGCTACTACTCCGACCCGGGTCACCACAGGTTGCCCAAGAAGCAAAGGAAATCTGACTCTATCGACAGTGGTATAAGATACTATTCTGAACCTGACGTCAAATATTTTGAAATCGATTACGTATTCCTGAAAGAGCTGCGGCGTATCGCGCGCAACAACTGCCCGAAGTGCAAAAGAAAAAGAAGCAGGAGATACGAGGAGTACAGAAAGCAAGGCGATAGAGGGAAGGAGACTTACGTATTGTGTAGTGGACGCTACCACAGCGAGAAGGAGCATTGTAGAGTGTGCTGCAAGATTTGTAATCGTTCGACCGACACTCTCGACTCGATAGACGATGAATATTCGTTGGTGTCGAGGAGTTACAGTCTGCCATCGAGTAAAGCCACCATCAGCTCCCGTTCTAGGTCCACTCCGAGCACCAAACAACGCGAGAGAAAGAACTCGATACAATCGAATAAGTCCGTATCGTTCCTGGAATCGAGTAATGATGAATCTTTGAAGGACGAGCCCAATTACACAGCCAAGAGTTTCACTAATGATTTAAAGAAGTTTCTTTTAAAACCTTCCCCGCCGAGACTCAGTCTTCGTGATAAGTTCATGATCAGCTTCAAACAAGAGATAGAAGCGACTAGAAAGTCGCCAAAATTGAAGGCCATACGTGGTCTGTGGAAGTCCTATTGAATTATTTTCTAATGAATAATTTTATTTATTTGTAATATATTGAAAATATTTAATTTAATTTTTTAATTGGTGTCTTTTTTAGTTAATCCATTAAGGTTGTTAATATAATTTACAGTGAAGAGTCATGTCGGTCAAAGAAACTTTTACTTAAATTGACGAAAGTTTAGTGTTAAGATTTATTGAGATAATGTTTCACAAACGATGTGAATGTTGCAAGGAGTCATGGAATTTCCTGAACTTCTCAAGCTAACAGGTAACTACTAAATCTATTTATAAAACTTTTATTCACTTGATTAGTATTATATATTTTAGTTTTCACTCAAAGAAGACGCTTCTTAAATCAATTTTTCTTTGTTTCAAGCCCTGTATAATGACATAATTGACCTCCATTGTCAGAGGATTTACTAAGACTTAAACACTAAAACATTAAAATGTTATTGTAATGACACAGTATGTCTGTAAATGCCATACAAACACTAGACTTTTGTGTAAAAACAAAACACCAACATTTTAAGTTTCAACACCTAAGGAATGCCACTTTTTCAACAGTTTTTCAAGTATCTCAAGTTTTATGATACATCATTTCCTATATCAATCGTAGACTGCTTTATCTTCATTTCATTCATGATATTCACTACAGCCTATCAAAAGTTCACTGCTGAATGTAGGTTATCTATAGATTTTCTTATCTCACACTTCAATATTTGTCGGAGTTTTGGTGGGGACTTGACCGGCGGTGGTTTGCTGCTCCTGTATTATTGTTTAAATAATGGTTTGAAGTGGACTTTGATATGTAAAAGAACTATTAGTGGAAACGGTGGAACAAGTGCTCTGATGATGATGTGATTCTCAAGATAAGGTGTCTGTTTAGGCACCTTGAGATACCATTGCCAACTGTCTGCTGGCCCAAGTTGCCGTCAAAATCTCCCAAGGGCTGCACAATGTGACGCATCAACATATTGTGAAGCAGTGTACTATGAAGGATAATTATACATTGAAACTTCAGGCTCAGAAGGGCTAGAACCCAGAGCCGTAAAGCCAGTTATAAAAAAAAAATATTTGTCATGGGTGCCACACTTGGCGGGTTAGCAATTGCAGCTTTTTATTTTGTAGTTCTTGTAAGAAAGCAGCTACTGCCCATCTTCTGGTTTGTTTCCCTTTCTGTTGTTAATTTAATTACTTTCACTAACCTGTTTATAATTCCTTGCAACATTCTTCCATGCTATTTAATGTTTGAAGTGGGCTACGACATGACTCTTGTTCTACGCTAATTCCTATTCCATTTGGTGCTTTTTTTCATTGGATTGTAATACATTTGTATGTAGACATGCAATTCATAAAACGGAGGTGTTCAGTATTGGTCTAAAATTTGTACTACCAAGGTTTAGGTGCTAATGACTTAAGCTGAAAGCTTTTGATATACATCTGTCTACGTCTTATTTATCTATATCACACATTATTTAATATTTAAATTATAATGCAGTTTTATTTTTGATTTAATGTATTGCAAGTTAAATAATAAAACTTGGCCTGTATTATACAATACACAAACCTGTTAATGATGATGAATCAATTATACGCTTGCCGAGCATAACAATATGCATCAAACTGTATTTAAAACTTGCCAAGTTCAATCAAACTGCATTTATATCATTTTTAAAATTTGTAAAGCAATAGTATGTGATATGAAGCTAATGTTGAGGTCCGAATTGTATTCATAGAAGAAAAATAAGAAAACATTTTGAATAATATACAATAATGACATTTTTGTAATCCCGATAGTTGTTTGAATTTATAATCTAGTATTTATGAATAAACTTTTTACCTTTCTAAGTAACAACTGATAGTTATTGATATATTATACTTGATAATTGTTACATATAATTGAAGAATATTTTTATCAGGTCCTATTTTTTAACTGAATGAAGGACACTATTTAATTTTTACTATTCTTTAAAAAGTGATCCTTTTGTACAGTCATCACTCATCAGTCATCAATTAATTGTATTTCAAATAATTATTTTATTATATTTACGCGAATACCACATTGAATAAAGATAATTTTATTAACCCAGGCTAGGTTAACTATGCCATCAGGCTGTCAAAAACCTCAATCCCCCCGTGACATGGGTGCTGTAAAGTCACCGTAACGTTGGGAATTAAAAAGTTAAAAATTGCGATAAAATCTGTAAAATTAGTTTTGTTCATACTTCAAATTTGTAACAAGACCTATCAAAATGACATTCGACATTTTGTCATGTGTCACAATAATTTTAAAAATAATAAATCATATTTATAAAAGATAATACTTTACAGTATGAATTAAAATTAACATTGTAATTAAATTTCCAATAATTTAAATTGGAATATAAACTCTATTCTAATAGTAATAGGTCATAGTTTCCAACTGAGTGAGTCCACAAGCTCCTTGTTGGAAGTAGTGCTGTAGGGATCAATAGGGAACTTTTGTTGTGTTTATAGATATTTATATACAAACTGTGTATATTAACTATTGGTATATAGAATTTTATATAGTGACTTTACAATTGTATATTAAATATTAGCGCGTCGAGTGTAATCCATACGTGTTGTCATAAAAGATATCATATCACTTAGCAAAGTAGTCTTTCAATACGGAAACACATTTGTAGAAATTAGTTTTTCCAAAATTATATAAGATGTTTAATTATTTAGCGTTGAAAGAGGTTACCCATTACTAAATGGCACTTGTGACGTCGTAGTGGGTAGAAAAAATGTGGCATGCTTGGTTTTCATACAAATCGTGGTTGTTACATTAGGTCCGGTAAGTTACGTGAGGCGACTTTGGTGATTTATATACCCCCCCCCCCCCCCCAATCTCACTTGAGGTTATTCAAAATGCGTATTTTTAGTGTAAACACGTTGATCTATGCTTGAATGTGTTGGGCTTATTTAAAAAAAAAACAGGTAATTTGCTTAGTTATTTTTATACAATTTGTGGAGTTTGCATAACAGCGATAATAATAATTGTGTAGGATTTAGCGATATTTTACTTAATTTAACTCAATTTTCTCCCAATTGTACATTGTTTCTTTCGGAAAATAAATTTACGTGATATTTACCAGGACCCTCTCTCCCCCCCAGGTGAGATTGGGTGAGGTTAGGCTCAACCCCTCCCTCCCTAAACACCTTACATAATTAATGTACGTTCTCTTATATATGTCTGCGATGTTTAACTGTGTTCCTGGTACTATGGTTCGTCCCAATGGTTTCTTTGTATGTATATTTTTGGCTTCAATTGTTAACACACCCTGCTAAATTGCTTTTATAATTTTAAATTTTATTATGTTTACGTTTTTCCATACGAATATTTGCGTAATTCAATGGCGTAGTTGAAAAATGTTCTCCAAAATGCAAAGATCAAAATACAAAGAATTCTCGTAACGTTATGACGGCTCTGTGGCACAGTGGTTTAGCATTGAGTTGCGTTGCTGAGGGCCGCTAGTTCGAAGCCCATACGGAGCAAATATTCTGTATGGCCTGCACATAATTGTTCCGTTACCTGTCTCCACAATGCAAAAAAAAAATCTAGTGTGGGAGTAGCATTTCAATAAAGAAAAAGAAAAAGAAAAGCTAAGAATGGTATCATTACTAATATGCCTGTAAAAGAAAAATCTTTGTTATATTCTTTGTTTTTAGAAAATATTTAGTTGGACTATATTGTGCAGCAAATGATTTGACCCACAAAAACACAAAGTTATTCAGAATTGAAAGAAAAATGTATTTTTATTTATTTTATTCTTTATTGCACGGAAGATATTGTTACAAAAGGCGAGCTTAATGCTATATGTCATTCTCTACCCGCTAACCTTGGGTAGAACAGAAAATGATTTTTCTTCTGCAAGAAGTCTTTTTATATAATGTTATATATATCATTTAATAGAATAGTGAATGAAGATTTTGGGATTTTTAAAAGAATTTCATACTAGAAAATAAATTGAAAAAAGAGCCTCTGGATCATTATTTTGTCCAATTTGTGAGTTGTCACTAGTATGAGTATGATAACAAAAAATTTTCCTTTATACAGGTTGGCCCAAATGAAACCTAGTGATGTTAAACACGTGTAACTCTTGTAATAACGGTTTTTTTTAATGATTTATTTTTATGTGTTAAATACATTTTATGGAAATTTAACGTGACTATGTGTGAAATATGACATCAGACAAATGACCACCATCTTGCTCGATACAGACATTGGCTCTTTTTAGCGCATTTTGCATTACACGGCGTAATGTTTCTGGTTGCAGGCGCCGTATTTCGTCTCGAATATTCTGCTTGAGCTGTCCAAGTGTCTGTGGTTTGTAAACATACACTTTGTCTTTTAAATATCCCTATAAAAAAATCGGACGCAGTTAAATCTGGTGAACGAGGAGGCCAAGGGAAATCTGAATTTCTTGAAATTATGCGTTCACCAAAAATTTCACGCAGCATTTCCATAGTTTGCCTAGCAGTATGCGCAGTGACTCCATCTTGTTGAAACCACAAATTAGAATGTTGCTCCACCATTGTCCGCAAAAAGTTGTCGATCATTGTTCTGTAAGAAGCCTCGGAGACTGTTTCTGGCGTTTCATCCTCATTCACAAAGAAATATGGGGCGATGATTTTTGTGGTCATAACACCGCACCAAACAGTGCATCTGATTGGGTGTGACTGATGCTGATGTATTGCCCTTGGATTTTCGGAGCCCCACAACCTACAGTTTTGTTTATTCACTTAACCACTTAAATGGAAATGCGCTTCATCCGTCATCAAAAGATAATTTAAAAAATCATTTTGTGTGGCTAATTGTGTAAAGTGAATAGCGTATTGTAGTCGTTGTTGGGGGTCTTGCGGTAGAAGCTGTTGCACAATTTGAACTTTGTATGGATACATCTTAAGATCCAACTTTAAAATTCTCTGCAATGTTGTTCTGGGTATACCCAATTGGCCGGAACGGCGACGAGTTGAGACATATGGATCATTTGCAACACTCTGCTGTACAGCTTCCACGTTGTCTACAGTACGAATATTTCGATGAGCACCTCTTCCTGGACGGTCGGCAACTGAACCCAGTTCGTTAAAACGGCGAACTAAACTTGCAATCATGGAAGATGTGGGCGCTGATCTTACGTTAAAAAAACGGCGATAATTTCGCTGCGTCAGAACAATTGATCGTTGTGAAGAATAATAAAAATCGATAATTTTAATGCGTTGTTGTGGACTGTACGTATTCATTTTAAATTTCCAAGAGTTCAGTTATAATCTGCAAAAAGAAAAAATAAATTATGTTAAAAAATAAAAAAGTTATTTGTGTTTCACATCAACTGGTCTTATTTGGGCCACCCGTTATACTGTAGAATTTATAAAAAACCACATTTTTTCTGCTCAGGATATATTTTGAAATATAAAGTTTATTGGTGCTTTAAAACAGTAACATACAACTCCTCAATTTCTTAAAAGTAAATAATATAATATCCCTGGTAAGTATATCACATGATTATCTATATATTATATGCACTATAAGAAACTAAAAATAGCATTAAATTCAAGTATTTTGCACCTATATTATATGAAATAGAATTTTAGATGTCCCCAAATGACTTGTATGGTAATCAAATATGACATATTGGATGTGTCCATTCAATGTTGATAGTTGATATTTTATATAATTAACGGCGTTTCAGCACTCGGATACAAACTAATTGCAAGTACACATTTGCTTCGAGTTGCCTAGCCTATACAAGTATGCAAAATTAACACTCACTGTTCGGCTTTGAGACACAATAGTAAGACAATAGTAATGACCTACCTATATGTAGTGCACCTATATGTAGTGAGAGGGTTAAAATAGCAGTGTGAAAAATAGTGTATAGACTACTGGTACGTTGCATTTGTATTATCTAGTGGTTTAAAGTAAAACAATAAAAATAATGTTCTAAATTAAAAACAGGTAAAAATTTTCAATGTCAATTTTGTAGATTTTGACACTATTGTATTTAGTAAATAAGTTCGAAATACACTTAAAGTCGATGACACTAAGATTGTTTTATACAATTATACAAAAACACGACGCTTTTTGTTACTATTACGTCTCAGATCAAACTATAGTCTTTTCGCATATATACGGTCGCCTTTGTGTCGTGCCGCCTTAGCACGAGCTGCATCTTGTCAAAGGCGCCGCCGCGATAGCAAAGATTACCGCGTGCAGCGTACACCTGCAGGAGAATTTAGCATTTTAAAACGAAGCGCCGCGCCGTAATGAAAGGTTCTTTGCTACATAACTTGTGTTTATCATATACAGTTGTATTTTATACATTATTTAACAAACACAATAAAAATAATAAAATAAAAATAAAATAATAAGTGCGCTTTGGGTGTACCGACACTTAGTGAACAGACTGACTACTAAACTTATAATATCTATTCATATTAGTAATATCTTATATGTTACAATTTGAAACCTATTATTCGTTATGTGGTTTTTACCATTACAGCCTATGAAAAGTCCACTCCTGAATATAGACCTCGCCCATAGATTGCTTAGAGAGAGGATATTTGCCATAGTTGCCATGCTTGGCAGGAGCATTAGCAACCGCAGTTTTCCTACGGAATGATGAAAGTGTAATGGATATTCGTACACCGCAACTACACGGCTTGGTGACTGAAAACTTTGTAAAAGAGTGAAATGTTTAATTAAACATAATAAGAGAAAATAGGTTCATCTTGCTTTTTTAAAAGCACTTACATATTTTTAATTACGGTCAAGAACAATAGTTTGATTTTTTTTTAATCTTTGTGCTGTGTGATTAAATAGTTTGTTTCAGTTTGTTTGCTCTGAGACTTAGTTGTAACATTGGACCTGCCTATTTATACTTAGTTGTGTGTAACACAGTGCTCCTGAAATACAGTTATATCGCGATCTCATTGATATTAACATGTGATGAGGCTTTATAATATTGAGTTTTAATGTCAGCCTCAGACTAACAAAGAAAGATAGACGGAGCTTTGCGTACAATTAAAGCGACGCCGAAACTAAGCTTTAAACATGCTCAAGTTATTGTAAGAGCACGCAATCGCGCACACATACACCCTATATCATTAATTTGTAGCCAACAACATGGTTTTAGTTGCCGTTCGCTATTAGCGATTGACTTTTACGGATTGTTAAAAATGAAAGAAGAACGATGTGTGCGTGAATTAAACATTTTTTGGGCATTTATGTACGCAGCACTACGCCTATCTTTCTTTGTTGGTCCGAGGTGTCAGCACAGTTAGTTAAGTTTTTTTTTATTGTACAGAGATTTCATACGAGTTTATGTTACGTTTTACGCTACGTGCTTTGCAGATTATTATTTTAGCTTTACGCATGATTTTGAAGTTCGCCTCCCTGTTGTTACATGTTGTTTTGTAATGGGCGCCATATTGCCTCATGGCGTTCAACAGAACTTTTTTTTTAAATAGTTGCCAGTAATATTTTATTTCTTATTTTGGTAATTTTAATTTTCATAACACTTGTTTAAAATTGAAATGATGAACAGTAATTTTCGTTGCTTATGGAATAAATGTTTACTGGACAACGTTAGTACACCGGAATATAATGAAAATAGTTACCATAAATATACAGCGGTCAGCACAAAATAACGATTCAACCTGATAGAGAAGCCACACGGTGTGTTGCCGCACTGCAATAACATGCAATGTTTCGTGCAATATTTCTTACTGGTTCGTGATACGATTGCCTAGCAATAAGGTATAAGAAGGCCTACATCTATTTTGCCTAGGAATCTGTCTGGGTAAGATATTTCTGATGCCAAAAAGCAGCGCCAGCACTGCTGTGTTTTGATTTGAAGAGCTTAGAGCCTGTATAAACAGACCGACAGGTATTCCATCTCAGTCATCAGTGTTGACAACGCAGCCTTCGTTGTTTGAAGTTGGCTGCCAGTGTCCACGCTGGCTGTTCGTTTGCCATTTAATTTTTATAAAAAAATATAGAAGGCAACTAAAGTGTCTCGTGTATTTTCCGGTATGTCGTATCATTTCAAAAAAAAAAATGTAGTGCGTCGCAACTCACCGTGTGGTCCCGCTCTAAAACTAGCTCTATGGAAGTCGGCTAGCTCGTTAAGGATTATATAATTTGATCTGATATTATTAAGTTGCGTTAGCATGTTTAACAATTTCTCTATACACTGTATATTTATAAATTAATTCTATATATTTAGAAACGTTATTCACTGAGAATGTATTTTAAAATTGACAATAATCAGTATTTAGATTATATAAGGTAGAATCTTTTGATTACTTATTTTGGAGTTATATTTGTCTGTTGAAGTTTCACGAATTTTCCCCCGTATTTGTAATGGTATTATTTTTTTATGTAGATTTTGTTCTATCCATAAGTATTTTGTGTATATGTTACGTGTCTGACTGTATGTAACTATAGCTATATAATTGTTTATAAATACGTTTCAACGAATTGTTTACATCCTATAGAGAAGCAATAAATCACTTTACGAAACGATTTGGATGTGCTTGTTTTATTAGTATAAACCAATGTGTGTTTTCGAATTGTAGTATATGAGCAAATGACTATATCTATATAATGTTAATTAATACCTGAAGTAAAAGCTATACCCATTTTTAAGGATATTGCGCTCACGGAGGAGTGTGAGATTAGTGAGTGAAGAAAGCTAAAATTTGTATTTATGTGTTACAAATACAAGAAATAAACAAAAACAACAACAAAAGGAATAAACAAAAACATTCCTTTACATACTGCCAATATCAAACATTGTGATCAAACTGTCGCATAGAGTAGAGGTTATCGCCATAGATTTACTTGCATATTATGTGCAGTTGAAAGCATCGGTAATTCGTATATAAACTGATGAGTTGAAAGTAAAATACTGCTTACTTATTATATACAATAGTTAATGAATTACGGTCGAATTTCGACCACCAGTACTAATAGTAAGACGAATTGGTCAACATGTCGCCCTCAAAATCCGAAGTTGTCTCAACTTGTCATTGTTTTCTATGAAACATTTTTGTTATAGGATAAGGGTGACAAACGAGCACATAGTCCACCTGATGGTATAAGTGGTTGCTGTGGCCCATACACATCTATCCTCGATTACAAATCAAAAAGCAGATGCGTCATCACCCGTGAGGACTAAGATTGAATACCTTGTTTCCAGTAAAAAGGGTCTCCGGTTCTTTACACGCACCATAAGAAACAGCAGCATTAGGCTGCTATTTTACGCTGGTATTCTGTGAGAACTGTAACTGCGGTTGCCAACCCGCTCGCTAAGCGTGGCAACTATGGCAAATACCCCCCAAATGTATAAAGTTACTAAGAGACGGCCCCCAGTCCCCGGCGGCCCCGCTATTCCTGGCTACGGCGGCGACCATGGTAACGGCGGGGCAGGGGGTGCTAAGAATCTCCGGTGGAGGTTTGGTTGCCACCTACGGCGACTCGACCTGGCAACATACAACGCACGCACCCTGAGGACTGACGAGAAGATTGTGGAGCTGGAAGAAGAGATAGACAAGTTACGCTGGAATGTTATAGGATTATCCGAAGTCCGAAGAGAGGGGGAGGACATGGTAATCTTTGAATCGGGCAACTTGCTCTATTACCGGGAGGGCAACCATCTGTCCCAAGGAGGTGTCGGATTTATCGTCCACAAGTCTCTCGTTAACAACGTTGTAAAGATCGGGAGTGTGTCGACGAGGGTTGCGTACCTTATACTCAGAATCACCAAACGGTATTCGCTGAAGGTCATACAGGTTTACGCACCAACCTCGGCACACCCCGATGAGGAGGTGGAGGAAATGTATGAGGATATCTCTAGAGCCATGCATTCCTCCAAAACCCAATATACGGTGTTAATGGGAGACTTCAATGCAAAACTAGGCACAAGAGAGAATGGTGAGCTGAAAGTAGGGAAATTTGGAATAGGGCAACGGAACCCAAGGGGCCAGCAGCTGGCCGACTTCATGGGACTCTTTATGATGAACTCTTTCTTCCAGAAGCGGCCCCACCGGAAGTGGACCTGGTCGAGCCCCGACGGTTCGACAAAAAATGAGATTGACTTCATTATGACGACCAGACGACAACTGTTCAGTGATGTCTCAATGATCGCGAGGGTGAAAACCGGCAGCGATCACCGAATGGTTAGAGGCACACTGAACCTAAACGTTAAGTTGGAGAGATCTCGTCTAATGAAGTCAACGCTTCGTCCCCCTCGTGCTCTAATCCAAAGTCCCGAAACCTTTCAGGTCGAGTTACAAAACCGTTTTCAGTGCCTAGAAGACTGCAATGAAGCGGACGATATGAATGACAAGCTCGTGGAAACTGGCCATGCGGTCGGAGCTGAGTTCTGCAAGACTCGCCGCAGAAGAACACAAAAACTCTCCGATCACACTCTTAATCTCATGGCTGTTAGACGGGAGATAAGGCTACATTCTTCAACAGATTTGGTAGTATACAGGCAACTGAACAGACAGATCTCCAAATGCATGCGGCGGGACTTACGCAACTTCAATACAGCTTGAACAAGCCGTCGAGCGGAACCAAGGCTCCAAAGTCTTTGTCAGAGATCTGTCTGCCAGAAAGAGGCAACTGTCAAAGCTGAAGACCGAATGTGGTAGCATCGTTTCCGAGACACCTGAGATTTTGAGTGAGATTGAGAGGTTCTATAGGCAGCTGTACACGTCGTCGTTGGAGCCACACGAAAGTGTGAGTAACGATCCAAGAGTGAGTCTTATCCGACATTATTTCGATGATATCCCGGACGTCAGTCTGAGCGAGATTAGAATGGCTCTCCAGCACCTTAAAAACGGCAAGGCCCCAGGCGAGGATGGAATTACAGCGGAGCTTCTGAAAGCGGGTGGAAAACCGGTACTTGAAGTCCTTCAGAAGCTCTTTAATTCCGTCCTCCGTGGAGGCATTACACCGGAGGCGTGGAGCAGAAGTGCGGTGGTCTTGTTCTTCAAGAAAGGCGACAACGCTCTCTTGAAGAACTACAGACCGATTTCCCTTCTCAGCCGCGTCTACGTGCTGTTTTCGAGAGTCATTAAGAATCGTCCCGCGCGCAGATTTGACGAATTCCAGCCTCCCGAACAAGCCGGTTTCCGAAAAGGCTTTAGCACCATAGACCACATACATACCCTCGGCAAATTGTACAGAAGTCAGAGGAGTACAATTTGCCACTATGTCTGGCGTATGTGGACTATAAGAAAGCCTTTGATTCCGTCGAAATTTGGGCGGTGCTGCAGTCCCTTCAGCGGTGCCATGTTGACTGTCGGTATATCGAAGTGCTGAAGTGCTTGTACAGTAGGGATGCGATGGCTATCCGAGTACAGAACCAGAGTACGAAACCTATCCAATTGCAGAGAGGTGTAAGACAGGGTGACGTCATATCCCCGAAACTCTTCACCGCTGCATTGGAAGACGTTTTCAAGTTTCTGGACTGGAAAGGATACGGTATCAACATCAATGGCGAGTATATCACTCATCTTCGACTTGCCGACGATATAGTCCTTATGGCAGAATCGCTGGAGGACCTAAGCACTATGTTCAATGACCTCAATAGTGTTTCCCAACGGATAGGTCTTAAGATGAACATGGACAAAACAAAGATCATGTTTAATGTCCATGTCACACCTATGCCGGTAGTTGTTGGGAGCACTAAGCTCGAAGTTGTTGATGAGTATGTTTCCGAGAGGTCAATCGACGGATTCAACTCGGGCAGCGTTCGGGAAATTACGGCACATCTTCTCGTCAGGTATACCTCAAAACTTGAAAACGAGACTGTACAACCAGTGCGTGTTGCCAGTGATGACACACGGAACTGAGACGTGGTCCTTCACTGCTGGCCGGATGAGGAAGCTCAAGGTCGCTCAGCGAGCTATGGAGAGGGCTATGCTTGGAGTTTCTCTGCGTGATAAACTCAGAAATGAGGATATCCGCAGTAGAACCAGAGTGACCGACATAGCCCAACGGATTAGTAAGCTGAAGTGGCAATGTGCCGGCCATATAGCTCGAAGAACCGACAACCGATGGGGAAAAAAGGTTCTCGAGTGGCAGCCTCGTACCGGCAGGCGAAGTGTTGGACGTCCCCCCACTAGATGGAGTGACGACCTGGTAAGATATGCAGGAAGTCGATGGATGCAGGTGGCTCAGGACCGTGCTTTGTGGCATTCCTTGGGGGAGGCCTATGTCCAGCAGTGGACTTGTGAAGGGCTGTAATGATGATGATGATGATGATTCTGTGAGAGCGTGGTCTTTCACCGGTTGGACCGACCCATTCGTGCTACAACTATACTACTAATATAGCTGCAGCATGGCTCTACCACGTTAATAATTTTATGGAAGACTAAAATTTAACAGAATAAAAAACCTTAAAGCAATCAAATAATTGTCACGTAATACGAGTAGCTTCTGAAGTAGTTGCTAAGTAGGTAATTTATCAAAGAATTAAAGTCCTAGACTGTGGAATGTCATAAGTTCAAGGTGACAACTAGAGTGTTGTCTAAATAATTACATGAAAATCTTCATTTCTTATTTTCCACCCTTTAGGATAAATGTTTCTTTATAATTTTTATTTTATAGAATAAGGGTGGCAAACTGGCAAACGAGCACATCATACTCCACCTGATGGTAATTGGAAGCTGTCACCACAGACTAACTAGTAGATTCTAACGGAATCTGTCACCTATGACATCTACATGTATCCTCGATTAAAAATCAAAATGCAGGTGCGTTGTTACCCCTTGTTCTCTGGTTCTCTACACTCACCATACGAAACAGCAGAATTACGCTGCTGTTTAAGGCTAGTATTCTGTGAGAGCGTGGCCGTTCTCCGTTCTAGCCAATACATTCGTGCTACAAATCATAAAACAGCTGCAGCGTGGTTCTACCACGTTCAAAATTAGAAATATGGGACCACCCTTCAAGTATGACCTATTTAATAAAATAGAGTCATTGACATCGGTTCACAAACAAAGGTGGTATGCCCGAGCATCTATACATATAATAAATCTGTAGAAAAGTCGTGTCTGTAATTCTAATATATTCTTGAAAAAACAAGTCCAGGGGACTAAATAAAGGCTTCTGAAGCCAAATTAGTGGTTTTTAGAATTTTTGTCTGTCTGTCTGTCTGTCATTCTGTCTGTCTGTCTGTGTATTCCGGATTCACGCAGAAACTACTGAACCGATTTACATGAAATTTCGTACGTAGGTAGTGAGTAACACGGGGCAACTTATAGGCTACTTTTTATCCGGTTACGGAACTTAAAAAAAGGAAGGTTAAGTATTTTATTTCCTTTAGATGTTAATTTTCTATTATATTTGGTTATAGGTGGGATGACGGGTGTTTTAAAAATAAATACCAAATTTGTAAATAAAGTTTAAAATATAGTTATAATCTTGGTAAAATAATTTGTAACTACACCGATTTGGTATTTAAAACAGCGCCATCTATCATCAAATGAAAAAGTATATTTTGCCTTCAGTTACTTATAAATGAAATAATATAAATTACTTGCATGTATATGATTAAATGACTAGATTTTTAAAATCATTTCAAAAATATTTTATTTTAAAAGTGTAATAATTTCAATAGATAATAGTGACGTCTATCAAAAATATAAAAATTGATTAGGTATTTATTGCAATTACTAATATATATGTAAAGTGATTAAAACTTTCACTATTGTTGCAAAATGTTCATTATTATTATAGTTTTATTCAAGAGATTTTTATATATGTCGTGGCCAGATCGTAGAATTGATCATATATAAAGTAGTCTTTCATTTCATGAAATGGTGTGGTAATTTCGTGATATTTAACACGAAACTATTTGTTTACCATGTCCATGATATAGCTTGACCAAATCAGTGAATAGAAATCGTTTGAAGATATTAAAAACTAAACACAAAGTTGCTATTTCATAATATGCTCATATGACGATATCATTTAATCGTTTTTCACCGCTAGCAGCGCTGATAGCGTATTTTTTTAACAGAAACTGAACTTTTAAGAGAACGAGGGCATCTACGACTTTTTCTGCCACCAGGGCGGCGCCAGTAGAAAGTGAGGTATAATATTTGATTTCATAGCGGGGAAGTTAATTTGTTCGAAAAATGTAAAAGTTATTGTTTCTTTCTGTGCTATTAGCTATATTTTATTATTATAACATTAAAAATAAATAAACAAAACCACAGATTTTCAAAATAGTAGAAAAAAAAATTAAAAGGTGCAAAAAATTAAAGAGCAAACTACTGACGCCGACTGAATAATACTCTAGAAACTAATAAACTTTTATTAAAAAACATCTCAATGGAATTACATTGTGTAACATAAAAGAAACTTTACCTCAGTGTCAACTAGCGACATCTGGTGAGCAGAAAATTATTAGCCTTTATTGAAATCACTTTATCCCTTATTGATATTGATATAATAAATAAATGTTCGCTTCTATTGCTGATATTACTAGATGGTATGGTTTTGGCTCTCATTATTTCATCCAATATTAGCACCACATACTTACTTCTAAATAAACTAAAATGGCAAGTCATTGATAAATGAAATAATACAATGCTACTGAATATACGATGTAAATAATTGAATCATTAACATTACATTCATCCCGCGTTGGAACCGGCGCAGCGAACACTTTTTTGACCAACAACTCTGCGGCCTGTGCCCTTTAGTAACATGTATGTAAGCTGCTACTTTTTACTTTTCTTGGGGCAATATGTGCAGTTTTTCGGTGTTCAGTGTTTTCGGGTATGTTACTTTTTGTTTTCACTCTACCGTAAATATTAAGACTTGCAAAGATGAGTAGAGCTCATTATCGTCAGCCTATCAAAAGTCCACTGAAATGAACTTAGGCCTCCCCCATAAATTGTCAAGTAGCTGGATAAATATCCAAAACAAATGCTATAGTTGCCACGCTAGGTTACTAACTACTAAGCTAACCGCCTAGGTTGGCTACCGTAGCTATTATTATTTTGATCAATTTGATCTGTTGTCAAGAAGATGATGCAGCCCCTCCCATCTCCAGTTTGTTTTCCTATGTCACCTCTTACGACGGGACGATATGAGGTGTTTTGAGACACATATATATATATATATATATATATATATATATATATATATATATATATATATATATATATACACACACATATATATATATATATATATATATATATATATATATATACATGATCATGTGTTTCTGTAGCATGTTACCAATCATCATCGTCTAATAGTATTTTAGAATGAAAAATAATCTTCGACAGACATAGAGACATAGACACCGAGGTGACTCTAAAAGTGATCGATTTTTTCTAAATTTGGCACGGAACAGCTTTTAATGATGTTCCTAAAATCAAGCGCACACGAGCGAAGCCGCGGGTAAAAGCTAGTACACAATATAATATAATATATAGACGAACGTACCTCCCCCCTGTTTTGCTTTTAATCAACTGCAATCGGCTTAATCTAGTTTATATTTTTAATTTACAAAAACATAGCCGTATAATTAGATTCAGCCTTTAAACTCAGTGAAGCTGTTTGTTTAATCCACAACAAAAAACCACTACATACTTTAAATGTTGAATCTTATGGTTCAGATGCTGAATTTTTATTGTAACATTGATTGATTCTAATCTTGGTTACAGGTGAATGAGGCTGATAAGTCTTGATTGTAGAAAAGTAGGGAGGACCAAGAACAACAAAATTAGACCTATGTTTAGCAGTGAACTACTTGCAGACTGATGTAAAATGTTCTATGAGATCATTCCCATAAGTTCCGCTGGGTTTCATGCTGGTTCTTCCCAGGACAAAGGTTTATTTCCGAATCAGTCGTAAAGTAAAAAATTACTTTCAATAAGAAATATTTGCAATTTGTATTGAATAAAAAATTATCTTTTCTATTCTAGGACACGTGGATTTTTAGAGAAAATAATCATAGAATTCAAAACGCTATGACGCCCTTTCTGTTTATTAGTCAGTCTGGGTAGTGCCGCTAAGCGGACGTGCACTTATTCGTTGTTTAATGATTGTGCATTAGCTAGAAGTTATTTCTTACTCTTCAGGAGTGGCAACGCATCTGCATTTTGATTCTTAATGGAGGATAAGTGTAGATGTCTATGGGCCACAGCATCCACACAAAGCTGCGATATGGCAGCGTGAGAGAATGCATGGATCTATTTAGAATTTTCCAGAAGTGTGATGACTTCCGTTAATGGCGGTATAACCATGTCGTTTACGCCAGACGTAAAACAACTAGACTGACGATGGATAGCAGTGTCAAAGGTGCGAAGTCTTTTGTACTGCGATCATTAATCCATTTGCCGAGCGTGACGATTGAGTGAGACAAAACCTCCCTACAATGAGACAGATCCGTGATCAGTAGTGGCTGAGAAAAAAGATAACATTAGGTCTTTAACAATGAAATCGCTGTTTGAACTGGCAACTTTAAACTACAGTTACTATAGTTTGACTTGGGATTCTAAATTCAAATAATTTTTTATAAATCCTTTCCATAATCATTAAAGTATTTGTTTCTTTGGGTTTTGTGTTTTCTGCAATATCGGTCGCCATATGTATAACCATGGACTTTAACAAGTGGTAAAATTAAAAGAAATTGTGCAACCGACTTAAATATACTTTTTTTTTATAGGATAAGGGTGAAAAACGAGCCACAGTCCACCTGATAGTAAGTGGTTGCTGCGGCCTATAGACATCTACATCTATCCTCTGTTACAGATCAAATTGCAGATGCGTTTTCACCCGTGAGGACTAGGATGGAATGCCTCATTTCCAATAAAAAGGGCCTCCGGCCACCTGCACTCACCAAGCAAAACGCAGAGGTAAACCTCTACTTAACGCTGGTATTCTGTGAGGTCGTGGTACTACCCCGGTTCGAGCCGGCCCCTTCATGCGACAGCAAAAGCTGCCGCCTGGCTCTACCACTGTTAAAAACAAAACAACATCATCAATGTGTACATAGTCGAAGTCAATTATTAAGGATAACTCAATAGTTGTGTATCGCTAGCAACGCAAAGTCGGGAATTTGCATTTGGAAAAATCCAAAATTAGGGTCTTTTTAGGTGCTAATTAGGTGCCAAGTTTAAAAATTAGGCGCTCTAAAATTTTCACCGCAACGAACTGTTGAAATTTGCGTTGCTAGCAAAACGTCTCGCTAGCAACTCAATGAAGTTATTAGATATACGATAAATATTAATAGCAAGGAATTAAGTGCTAATTAGGTGCTGCAAGTATACGCAATAACAAGGCGCCCATAATAAAAATAAAGTCGTTATTCAGAACATAGCAGATGCAAAATTCAGATTTCCTGAAAATCAAAGTAGAATCAAAATTGCTTTCAGCAAAAGTCCAAATTAATTATAAAAAAAATAATAATAATTCCTTGCTATTAATATTTATCGTATTTCTAATAACTTCATTGCGGTGCTAGTGAGACGTTTTGTTAGCAATGCAAATTTCAACAGTTCGTTGCGGTGAAAATTTTAGAGCACCTAATTTTGGATTTTTCCAAATGCAAATTCCCGACTTTGCGTTGCTAGCGATACACAACTTAACTCAATAACTATCGATAAATCGATCGATCTTGATTAAATTTATATGGGACAACATGAGAAGCACCAGCTTTTAAATAAAAAAAGAATCATCAAAATCGGTTCACCTAGAAAAAAAATTGAATTTGGTTGAAAAATCGTGTTATGTTTGAATAAGAGTTCTGACCGTTTCGGAGGTCACGCCATATCAATGACATTAGGGACCTAGTATTACTAACATAATATATATATTAATATTACAAGATAATTGTGCATTATTGGTTTAATCGCTTTCGTTTGTGCAATGTTTGACCTCAAAAAAGAACATCGTGGCTGCCCGGGGAAGAAGGTTGTTAGTGACGAACTGAAGGCGATAGTCGAAACGAATCTGTTACTTATTACAGCTTTTGATGTAAGTGTCGGAACAACTTTAGATCATTTGCGATTGCGATGGTCAGAAAAATAGAGAAGCTTGGAAAATGGCTAAGTACCTCAGGAACTGAATGATACATAGCGAGAAGCCCACGTTCAAGCTTGCATAATATTGAATCGGCATAGAAAGGATAGATTTTTGAGCTGATTTATTTCAACTCGCGATGATAAGTGTGTCCTATATGGCAATCGCAAACGTCCAGCATAGTGATTTACGAAAGCTAAGAATCTTATGTATGTCCAAATAATATATTGATATTGTAGAAAAAACAAAACCCTAAAGAAATAAACACATAATTCCCCATTGGTTGTCGGTTGGGATATGTAGGTCACTCTGGTTCTACTGTGGATATCCTCATTTCTAAGTATATCACGCAGAGAAACTCCGAGAAACCCTGAGCATAGCCCTCTTCATAGCTTGCTGAGCGACCTCGAGCTTCCTCATAAGGCGAGCAGTGAAAGACCACGTCTCAGATCCATAAGTCATCACTGGCAACACGCACTGGTTGTACAATCTCGTTTTCAAGTTTTGGTAGACAAAGGAATAACATGCGTTAATATAAAAAATTCTTTCAATTTAAATTCATACGCACATTCCTACAAGTCAAACCATAACTACTATAGTTCAAAGTGGCCAATTTAACAAAACGGTAATTTCATACGTAAAAAGACATAATCAATGAATATACTTCTCTCTAACCAAAGCATATAATTTATGTGCTGTTGGGCAAGACATACGTATTTACAAGATATGTGGTAGAGATATGCTGCAGCTATATTAGTAGTATAGTTGTAGCACAAATGGGTCGGCTCGACCGGGGAGGACACTCTCACAGAATACCGGCGTAAAATTGCAGCTAAACACTGCTGTGTTTCGTATGATGAGTGTAGAGAACCGGTGACCCTTTTTACTGGAAAAGAGGCATTCCATCTTAGTCCTCACGGGTGACAACGCATCTGCATTTTGATTCTTGATTGGGGATGGATGTGGATGTCTATGGGTCACAGCAACCACTTACCATCAGGTGGACTGTGTGATCATTTGTCACTCTATCCTATAAAAAAAATACTAAAATCAGGATGCGTATAGTGTGTGGGCTCCATAGACGTATGAGGTGAGGAGGTCGAAATTAATAAACGGGTGATTTTAAATCGTTGCAATAAAAACACCGTTGTCAATAATATTTATTTCTTACACTGCATAAATAAGCATTCAAAAGGTAGCGTTAGTCGGCTTTCTCTAATTAGTTTCGACTTGTCGCGTGCACAGAACAGGATATTAGAGACCATTTGCGATTTGTAGAATGATGTCGAGTAAGCAACCATCTTAGACTATAAATTACCTTGCTTATAAACACTCTCAGGTAACCATGTTATGACGCAGATGGTTTTTATTGGATTTAGCAATAATATTATACTATACTGATGTATTGCGATTTTATCTATAAAACTTTAGATACAAATGAAATTTCAGTTCGCCTGATGGTAAGCGGCCACTGCAGCCCGTGGACACATGGAAACCATAAACCACCTGTGTACCGCCTAGTAAGTAAGTATTAGATTGAAAATAAGTATTGCTAGGTGGTAGAATAGTGTGGCGGGTGGAAGGAAAAGGGGAGATCTCCCGCTCGTGGTTAGAGCAGGGGGGTGATGTGACGGCGCTGTCGTCGCGCCCCAAGCGAAACACATCGAAGCCTAAATCGCGCTAACAAAGTCCGAAATTATAGCAGTATATATAAAATAGCTCCGAACTACCACTAGGAGCGTTGACCACTCCCCGGGCAGAACACCTTTCCCGGCGGGAGATCTCCCCTTTTCCTTCCACCCGCCACAATAGGATATTTGGAACCACTATTTTACCTTTTTTTATATATATATATAACGGTGCCAAACCAGCACACAGTTCACCTGATGGTAAGTGGATGCTGTGGCCCATAGACATCTACATCTATCCTCAATTAAGAATCAAAATGCAGATGCGTTGTCAACCGTGAGGTCTAAGATGGAATGCCTCTTTTCCAGTAAAAAGGATTTCCGGTTCTCTACACTTACCATACGAAACAAAGCAGCATTAAGTGGTATTCTGCGAGAGCGTGATACTTCCCCGGTCGAGCCGATCCATTCGTGCTACAACTATACAATTAATATAGCTGCAGTATGGCTCTACCACGTATAATAAATACGTATAAAAAGTGCTATTCTTCACCGAAATTTAAAGCAAGTATCCGGTCGCAGTGATTCTTAACTCGCAAGTCCCTTTGGGAGAGTCAGAGTCCCTTGCAATCAATTGCCGTAGTTTATACGTGGTAAAGCCACGACGCAGCTATAATAAGGTTGTAGCAAGAATGGGTCAGATAGACCGAGGAAGGGCCACGCTTTCAAAGAATACCAGCTTGAAATAGGAGGTTAATGCTGTTGTGTTTCATATGGTGAGTGTAGAGAACCAGAGACCTCTTTTACTGGAAACGAGGCATTCAATCAATACCATTCATCAGATTGCGGCAAAACCTTGTCAACAGTGGTAGAGCTACGCGGCAGCTTTTGCTGTCGCACGGATGGGCCGGCTCGAACCGGGGTGGTACCACGACCTCACAGAAAACCAGCGTGAAGTAGAGGTTTACATCTGCGTTTCGCTTGGTGAGTGCAGGTGGCCGGAGGCCCTTTTTACTGGAAATGAGGCATTCCATCTTAGTCCTCACGGGTGACAACGCATCTACATTTTGATTTGTAATAGAGGATAGATGTAGATGTCTATGGGCCGCAGCAACCACTTACCATCAGGTGGACTGTGTGCTCGTTTGTCACCCTTATCATATAAAAAAAAAACTTATAGCTTGCACTTGGGTGAAGGTTATAGTCATAGTAGAATTAAGTTACTGTAGGTAGCGCGCGTATCGCACCGACAAATTTATTTGAAAGTTATATATCATTAAGATTTAATGTTTTATCATTCCTAATTAAACACTATTACTGTTCCAAATTTAAAACGATATTTTCAGAATTATTTCTTTTGCGGCAGCAACGCGGCGGGTACCATCTAGTTTCTATATAAAAAAATAGCCTCAATCGGCTTGAAGCTTACTTATTACTTATACGTCTTAATTCAATCTATATCTATACTAGCTGACCAGGCAGACGTTGTTCTGCCCTTTCCGACGACCATTTGCTTTCCTAAAAAAAACTCCTGAGATTAGCAATAAAAAAAATTGAGGGTCACTTATCGGGATAAAAACTATTCTATCTCTCAAGTTGGACCAAACTGCACACAGTGTACCAAATTTCATTGAAATCAGTTCAATAGTTTAGGAGTTCATCGCGGACAAACAATGTGACACGTAATTTTTATATACAAAGAAAAGATATAACCTTCTTTAAGACGATTGTGAAATCTTTACAATCGAAATAAAACTTCATTATTTATCGCGGATTAAGGCGTAAGAAACGAATGATATTTTCCTTCATGACATTTATTTGCAGATAATAAAATCTTCCCAAAAGTATTTTGAGCATAAATTCCGAGGATTACACAGCATATGCACAATACAACCGTTAACCTGCGTTAACCTTTTTTTAGTCGATATCAGGAAAAAAATAGGTCCTCAATGTGATATCTTCGTCCATTGTCAACTTTCTTTTATTTTTTAACTATATTTTTTTTATAATTTTGATTATGTATAATTTTTATTAAATAGATATGATAAAACGTCCCATATAGATTTGGAGAAAAATTTCGCCTCTCATGATTGTAAAACTATCTAACTACAATAAAAACTTTTACTTAAGTATTCGGTATTTGACCAAATAGGACAAAAGTAGCCGAATAGGCCGAAGTAAAGCCGACCTCATAGAACTAAAAAGAATATAATTTAAAATTAAATATTTTGTACAACCGACTTCAATTTAAATTATTAAGAATAACTCAAACACGATTGTTCCTTGATCAAATTTATATGGGACCACATGTGAAGCACCAGCTTTCAAATAAAAAGAATCATCAAAATCGGTTCACCCACTATAAAGTTATGAGGTAACACACAAAAAAAAATTAACAGTGGTAGAGCCACGTGGCAGCTTTTGCTGTCGCACGGATGGGCCGGCTCGAACCGGAGTGGTATCACGACCTCACAGAAAACCAGCGTGAAGTAGAGATTTACCTCTGCGTTTCGCTTGGTGAGTGCAGGTGGCCGGAGGCCCTTTTAACTGGAAATGAGGCATTCCATCTTAGTCCTTACGGGTGACAACGCATCTACATTTTGATTTGTAATAGAGGATAGATGTAGATGTCTATGGGCCGCAGCAACCACTTACCATCAGGTGGACTGTGTGCTCGTTTGTCACCCTATTCCTATAAAAAAACATACAGTCGAATTGAGTACCGTCACCTTTTTGAAGTCTGTAGAAAATCATTTCACATTCTCAAGTCGGGAGCTTTAATTCTCCCATAAACTAAGTATATCTTAGCACCGACATCAGAATGTGAAATTATTTTATTATTTTTAGGTTCTGTGACGTCAGCTTTTATTTTTTTAAAGTTATTTTTTTCTGTCGTGGAAACCTCAGGATATTGAATTGGAGTCATAGTAATTCAAAGCGTATTTGCGTAGAATAGGTGTGTATCCTATCGTTTGAGTCAATATGCAATTATCACATAAAATCACAATCGTTTTCGATCTTGGCGGAAGAACAATTTTCTTAAGGCTGTACACATTCCCTGGTGACGCCCCTTCCACGAAAAGTTCCTCTCGTCCACATTTCAAAACACCTTGGTTAACGTCGATCTCACAACAATTCTTTCTCATAAAGTCTAGGCCCAGGATGCAGTCGTCCATTATATCAGCCACGATGACATTATGCAGGTAGATCATGTTGCCTAGCTTCAACTCCATCTCTTTCTCTCCACGGACGGGTATGCGCTGACTGGTGGCTGTTACCAAATTAATGCGTTCTCAGTTGTATGCGGAGTCCCCAAGGAACTGACTTAAAAGTTGGAAACTGACCACCGTGCGAGGGGCTCCAGTGTCCATGGTCAGTTTACACGATATTCCGTTAACTTCGCCCTTGATGATTAGGCTGTTCCCATCATGGGTTTGTGAGATCGAAATCTTTGGGACTCTTTTAACATCAACCAGCACCCGCCAGTTTCCCTACCGCTGCTGGGCGGTGCTGTTAAATACACTACCCTCTCAAGATCGATTACCTCCCCATTCTACAGTTCGCTTAGGGCAACTGGATCAAAGATGGCCCCTTTCCCCACAGCCGTAGCAACTAGGGCTGTATGCTTTATTGCGGTCGCGAACTGTAGCTGCTGAAACCTCCCTGATGCGTTGGGAACGATGATCCTGCCGCACGGCTTCCACATCCAGTGCATGGGTCAACACGTTCTTAAGCGCCTCGTGGTGCCGTCGCATGCCGTCGATGAATGTCTGCACCAGTGTCTGGTGAGCGCACGTGGCCGGAGGCCCTTTTTACTGGTGAGTGTAGGTGGCCGGAGGGTGAGTGCAGATGGCCGGAGGCCTTTTTTACTGGAAATGAGGCATTCCATCTTAGTCCTCACGGGTGACAACATATCTGCATTTTGATTTGTAATAGAGGATAGATGTAGATGTCTATGGGCCGCAGCAACCACTTACCATCAGGTGGACTGTGTGCTCGTTTGTCACCCTTATCCTATAAAAAAAAACCAGATTCCATACAATGAGCGCAGGTACAGACTGGTATGCTGTACCTGCGCTCATTGTAGGGAACCTGCTGCATCTGCTATAACCTCCCTGTCTTAGAAACCTCAGGATATTGAATTGGAGTCATAGTAATTCAAAGCGTTTATTTGCGTAGAATAGGTGTGTATCCTACCGTTTGCGTCAAAATGCAATTATAACATAGAAACAATGAACTGTATTAAAAAAAAATAGCAAAATGTCATTGAACCTCTACAAAATTGGAAGTCATTAATATTAAGTCCAGTAATTGCTAGAAAAATATTATCATTTACTATTGTATATGTAGGAAGTGTAATTGAGTATAGCACAGAGACCAATTTTGTAGTTAGGAATAATAATTAATTCGTTTACACGAATTAATTTTCCAACGAGTCAAGGATAAACCAGTAACGGCATACGACAAGCGCACCGTTTCACTTCAGAGCCAAGACTGCTTTAACGGCGGCTGCTCCGTCCGTTTTAGACAAGCAGGACGGGCGGCACCGCAGGTGCAATGCCGCAGGTGTGCGGTACACTTGTCGCTTACAAGAATTCTGTCTAGTTAGAACGACGCCGCCGCACCTGCAACGGTGCAGGTGCCGTCATATATAATTGCTATTGTTGATAATTGTTACGAAAATATTATTATTATTGTATCCAAAGTTATGGACTTACGGATTCAATAATATTAAATCTCAGAAAATGTAGAAAGAGAATAGGTTATTATTATGAGTGTTACGAATATTAATATTTCAAATTTTGTACAGTCGACTCAATATAAGTCATTAAGAATAACTCAAAAACTATTGGCTTGACCTTGATCAAATTCATATTGACCAAAAAGGAGACGATACTCAATTCGACTGTATTTTTTTTTGTTTTTTTTTTTATGTGTGTTACCTCATATCTTTGTACTGGGTGAACCGATTTCGATGATTTTTTATTTATATGAAAGCTGATAGTTCTCGTGTGATCCCTTATGAATTTGATCAAGGTCAGACCAATAGTTTTTCAGTTATTCTTAAATAACTTATATTGAAGACGGCTGTACAAAATTTTTAATTTTAAATCATTTGTGATACCTATAAAAACTTACAACCGGATATAGAAACGTACAAACAGATCATTGTAACACTGACTTGTACCGGTCTATGTATGATTTATAAACCTGTATTGCTAGTAATGATTTAACACTAGTTTACGGATTCTATTGCGTTTAATTTAACTTTTAATTCCCGACTGTAAAGCCCCCGAAACCTCGGGAATTAAAAAGTTATATTAAACGCGATAGAATCCGTAAAAATTAGTTTCATTTAATCTGTATTGTTAATGTTTTATTGTTTTATAATTTTTACACAGTTTTCTATGATAAAACTGAGTCGCCCTCGCCTAAGTCGCCCTATTATTTATTCTGCATCTGAGGCGAAATAGGGCTGAAATGTTCGTTAGTTACGTGGTGACGATTTGTGAATTCTTTAGTTGTCTTCCTTGTGATTCATACGGGGAGGCTTGAAGCACAGCGCTTTTTTATATTAAATTATATGAAAAATTTATATGAAAGCTGATAGTTCTCGTGTGGTCCCATATGAATTTGATCAAGGTCAGACCAATGGTTATTGAGTTATTTTTAAATAACTTATATTGAAGTCGGCTGTACAAAATTTTTAATTTTAAATTATTACCCTTACAACACGGTAACTCTCGCTTTCCATATGGAGACACTGCCGTCAACTTTATGATTCCGGGCAGCTACTGAGAATTTCTTGACGGATAAAACTCAGTAACTAATTTTGTTTTTGCTGCTAAATTGTAGTGCTTGCACTGCTGTGTTCCACTCTGATGGCCAGTATGTAATATAAAGAGTCAGTGTAATTACCGACTGTGACGCATTTAAACAGTCCTCAGAGGTGATAATGCATCTGAAGCCTTTTATTGTTTGAAGTTGGCTGCAGGTGTCGATGGACTCCAGTAGTCACTTACAATCACGTGGACTGTAAGTTTTTTTTTATAGGATATGGTGACACACGAGTACACAATCCACCTGATGGTATATGCTTGCTGTGACCCATAGGCATCTACATCTATCCTCAATTAAGAATCAAAATGCAGATGCGTTGTCACCCGTGAGGACTAAGATGGAATGCCTCTTTTCCAGTAAAAAGGGTCCACGGTTCTCTACACTCACCATAGGAAATACAGCAGCGTTAAGCTCGGTTCGGCTCGGTTGTGACTAATTACTATTATAAAAAACTATTATAAAAAACTACTATAAAAACGACACTATTAAAAAAATAAAGGGCAAACCGGCAAAGTGCCGGTTTGCCCTTTATTTTTTAATTTACTTTTATTTTTATTATTTGTTGTTATGGCGGCAACAGAAATACACATTCTGTGAAAATTTCAACTGTCTACCTATTATGGGTTATGAGATACAACCCTCTGACAGACAGACGGACAGATGGACGGACGGACAGCGGAAGCTTAGTAATAGGGTTCCGTTGGTTACCCTTTTGGTGCGGAACTCTAAAACGAATCGGCACTTGATCTGCGTTGTGGTGCGAGTGTCCTCGTATTTGACAGTAAATTCTGGCATGTCTAAGATCTTATCTATTAGGAACTGTAACACTGATCTTCTGGTTGTGATGAGCGTCTGTTTACGCGTGGATTATACGTCCTGTGCGGTTGTTAATTTCCGATGTTATATAATATGAATAAACCTAGCAAGCTAACAGCATAGCAAAGTGGCGAAGCAATCGGCTTTGTAGCGGTTTCTAACGGAAAAAAAAAATTTCAAAATAGGAGATTCAGATGCCTGGGTCATCAGTAATCGATTGCTGAAAACTGAATTTGAAAATTCGAAACCGTTCTCGAGATAATCGTGGGACAGACGGACGGACAGACGGATAGGCGGACAGACGGACAGACATCGTGAAATCAATAAGTGACTTCGCAAGCTTCGCCACTTAATAAGCAGCATAATGTCGCTGAGTGTCGGTCGCATATGCCGCGAACAAGAGAGAGAGAGATAGAGAGAGAGACCCTTTTACTACTACACCTGATGGTAGGTGGAAGCTGTGGCTCATAGACAACTACATCTATCCATTCTCGATTAAGAATCAAAACTAAATAAAGAAAAATCATTAAGCTGCTCTTTTAGGCTGCTATTCTGTGAGAGCGTAGTCCTTCTCCGGTCGAGCCGACCTATTCGCGCTATAGCCATAACATAGCTGCAGCGGCACGTGGTGTATCAACATTTCAAATCAAATTTAATAATTTCATTGGTGCCAGCTGAGATCGAACTCGGTTTGCTCTCTCGGTGTAGAGAACCGGAGACCCTTTTTACTGGAAACGAGGCATTCCATCTTAGTCCTCACGGGTGACAACGCATTTGCATTTTCATACGTAATCGAAGATAGATGTAGATGTCTATGGGCCACAGCAACCACTTACCATCAGGTGGACTGTGTGCTCGTTTGTCACCCTTATCCTATAAAAAAAAAGTATGAAACAACGGGAGCACTAACTACCACTGCTGATTTGAGAACAAGTAATAACATCAACAAGAGACCAAAAAAAACTTTACTATATTTTTATTCATTTGTTGTAAAGACAGCTCTGTGGAGCAGGGCTTAGCAATATGACTTTCGGCGATAAGGGTCGCAGGTTCGGATCCTGCACGGAACAAGTATTTTTATTTCCTACAAGTAATTGTTTCGGGTCTGGATGTTTGTCCATGTGCAATTTATGTACGTAGTTTATATATTTAGGTTACATATGCCTCTATGGGGTTACAAAGACATTTACGTAGTAGTATTTAAATCTTTGGGGGGTGGGGGGGGGGGGGGGGTTACGTATTTTTAAAAGTAATGATAATGATCGTGATAATATTTATATTAGGATTCTAAACTATGAAATGTAAACAGATTTCAGAAAGAATGTAATTTATTGCGCTTGAAATATTTGATTACCCTTGCGGGAGAAAGTTGTACAAGATTCTGGTAGCATTTATATTCAGAGCTTGATCGTGGTCAGTGTCGATCAGACAACACTGCGCGCGCGCTGCTTACGAGCAATACGAGTCCAATTCATCTACCGAATTACGCGGGAAAACTTTTTCTTAAACGCGAAACATTTTGATATGGGTGAATAGTTTTATAATGAACTTTATGCCATAAACTAATAAAAAACTTTATAATGCATGTAAACAATAATATTAATAACATTATTTGTACAAATAAACGTATTTTTTAGTGTTTTAATAATGAATCGACGAAAATGTTTATGAAATCGAACATTTTAAGATGTGTCGTAATTTTATTGATTGTCGCGTCCTTGTGTTTTTGTATTGAAGGCGCTAAGTTTAAAAGAAAAGTGGACGGTTTTAGTGACTTAGTTCCTAACAGTTTGAGAGGGAAAACTGATAACAGCACAAATAAGGAGAGAACGAGTAGAGGCCTTTTCGGATACGGTAAGTTAGCCCTGAAGTTTACAAATTTCGTGGAATTTTAACTTGGATTCTTCGAATAATAACAACTGTGCTGAGATCAAGGCATTAAACAACGCGAAAAGTTACCACGCAGTATTTATCTTATTTACTTATGCTGGATTTGTATATACAAAAACGCTTGGTTTCTTTTTACGAGCCGTTTTGCTGTAATTGAATTGCATGAAACCCCCTTTTTAAAACAAAATACCAGTTCAACTATTGAAGAACCGTTAAAAGTTTTGTTCATTTTAAGTAATCCCAAGTTGTTGAATGAATTTAAAAAAGTTTGTAATATATATAAGCTGTTTTTACATGCACCTCGTATGTAATAAATAGCATCGTTACAGAGAACGAAACGTTCCTTGAATATGGGAATCAGGCATTAGTGGAATTAAATCCATTTCGAAAATCTAATAATCAGAATGGCCAATAATAAAGTACAAGTTCCCGCTATTGAAAGTCTTGCCAATTAATAATATTACAAAGTGAACGTTGAAAAAATTATAAGACCAAAATACAATCGCCCACGTAAAACAATATTTTTCAAACGGTTCCTTTGACAAAAAGCACATTTCTTTCAGATGGTTTTAGTAGAACAAACTCAAATAAACATAAACATAAATTATTCTAAACATACTTGTTTGGAATAATTTGTGTGTTAATTATGTGTGTATTTGTATTTTTAATATATTCGAGTACATAGCAATTTATTATTTACTTTTACGATACTTGATTTTAATGTTTTATTGTTTTTTAAGTTGTAGCATTTTTGCAAAAAGTGTTTCTAACTATTTTCAATAATTGCGAAATAGAACAATGAAGGGTTTCAAATATTTGATATATAGGTATTGAAAACCATTAAGCACATTGTAAATCAGCTCTTAAAAATGTTCAATTAACAATTTCAATGTTGCTGGCGGGTATCGGATCCGGGTTGCTCGTGGAGTGTGAAATTTACTACAAAGCGATTAGCTACTGAGCTACTGCGTGTTACCAAGTATTTTTTTTTAAATATGTTAGTGTACGCTAGTAGTAACGCTCGGTGTTGGAGTCATCTATATATTTAATAGGTTTTTATGATGAAATAACACATTATGAGTATCTACCATATATTTACTATTAATATTTGAATTTGAATAGTGGTGTAGTTTATTAAATTAAAATTAGATCCAATGTAATATAACTTCAAACTAAGTAAGTTACTCGCACCACTTACTTGGCTTTATAGGTAACAATCGATGATAAAGATTCTATGTGAATGAAGTCACCGGCACAGCTAGTAGAATATATCATTCAAAGGTTAATTACTTCTAGGATATTTATGTCTTTGGCATTTAAAAACAGTTACTATGTTTTTTTATAGGAGAAATGTGACAAGCGATCACACAGTAGGTGGATCAGGTGGACCTGATGGTATGTGGTTGCTGCGGCCCATAGATATCTACATCTAACCTTGTTTGCGAATTAAAATGCAGATGCGTTGTCAGTCGTGCGGACTAAGATGGAATGCCTCTTTTCCAGTAAAAAAGGTCTACGGTACACTCACAATACGAAACACAGCAGCGTTAAGCTGCTGTTTTACGCTGGTATTCTGTGAGAGCGTGGTCCTTTCCCGGCCGAGCCGACCCATTCGTGCTACAATTATACAATTAATATCGCTGCAGCATGGGTCTACCACGTACGTGTAATTACTATGTTTGGATCATTGTGCTGCGGGTTGTCCGCAGCGGTATTTATCCTCGTCGTCATAAGACCATCGCGCTCTTTTCCGACATAGCAAAAGCGTTTGATAGAGTCTGGCACGAAGGCCCTATCTACAAACTCTACAAAATAGGCCTCCCTAATCGTCTTGTTCGTCTCGTAGCCTCCTACCTGAAGGATCGTACCTTTCGTTTATCAGACACGAAGGCACGCTCTCCTCTCAACGTCCTATCAAAGCCGGTGTCCCTCAGGGCTCAGTGCATGCCCCTCTGCTATATATCCTGTTCACCAACGACATTCCCATCCCGTCGAATGGTGTTCAGCTCTCACTCTTTGCAGACGACACTGCCCTCTACTGTAAAGGTATCTCACTACCTTTTTATACGAAACAAGATCCAAAAATCAGTTAATGACTTGCCAAAAATGGCGTATCGATGTGAACCCGGAGAAGAGCACCTCGAAGAGCAGATCGAAGTGAACGGAGGTGCCGTTCACTTCGATCATAAACAACGCCGCCCCACTACCATTCCGCTAATCCGTATGCTAGGGACCTCTGTCCCCTGGCATACGACCGCCAAGTACTTAGGTATCACCCTTGACATGAGGCTCACTTTCGAGCCCCATGTTAAGAGAGTAACTCGCAACGCGCACTTTTACCTGGGTATGCTCAACAATATGCTAGACTGATACAGTAAAATGTCCCTGCGAAACAAGCGAACCCTTTATAAGGTCTGTATACGACCAGCTACAACTTACGCGGGGCCCCATATTCGCTCACGCTAAACCCAAAATGCTTAACGAACTTCAAATAGTTCAAAACAATTTCTGTCGTTGGGCTACGAATGCACGCTGGTACGTCCGTAATGCCGACCTCCATCGGGACTTAGAGCTCCCCACAGTCCAACAGTTCCTAAAATCTCTCACTGAGAACTTCTTCAAAGCCTCAAAGTCTCACCCCAATCATCTCATTCGTGAGGCAGCTACATATGCAGCCCCACCCCCTCTCGCTATCGAGTCCGCAGGCTGAGAAACTCTCTCTCGGACCTCCCAAACAAGTTTTCGGCTGCCTCCTGGCGGCTCAGGCCAAAGCTTCTCCCCGTTCTTAATTTGCCTTAGTTAGGCTCACCTCACAGCGGTTCCTCACCGCCTGTGCCCCCTTTTCCCTAAACGGGGTCGCTTACGATTCGGCAGAAAGGCCACACAAGTCAATGTCAGTCTCAAAGGTGGTGTTTAGTGGGTAGGCACTTAGGTTTCGCAGTGAGTCCCACATAACCACGCAGCCGCAGTTGGATCCTTTTATATAAAAAAGACTTTTATATAGTTAATTATAAACCACTTTGCAGATAATATCTCCGTAGCGCTAAGTTGCAGCGTTGACGGCCTCGGGTTCGACTACCGCACGAAAAAAGTATTTGTATGGTCTACAAATACGGGTCTGTATGTTTGTCCTTGTGAAATTTATTTATGTAAACTGCCTCCACGATACAGAAGAAAATCCTAGTGGGAGGTTTAAGTAACGTTTTAAAAACAAAATGGTTGCACCACAAATGGGTCGTCTCGAGCGGAGAAGGACCACGCTCTCACAGAATATTAACGTAAATCAACAACTTAATGATGCATTGTTTCGTAGGTATGGTGAGTTTAGAGAACCGGAGATAATTTTACTAGTAAGGAGGCATTCTTTCATAGACCTCGTGATGAATATATGAGTTAGTAGAATATTCTTTTACCGATACTACACGGTCAATCTACTGTCTATTTCTTCTGGTCTATAAGTCTATTTACTCTGCAATAACTTTTATTCAGTTTTTATAAAATTGGCCCAGAATCTTGTTACAATTATGAGATTTCGTGTGCGATTTGACAGCCCTATCGCAACGAGGCTTCAATTCTCTCGATTATCTCATTATCGACGTAGGCTTGCAATTTTTATCTTTTTTCATTATTGCGGATTGCAGATTCACTCGGACTGGTGGTATTTTTTGTGTTGTTGATAATTTTTATTCGTGTCATCCTTTACTGAAGCGAATTGGATGCTTACAACTTTAGAATAAAAATTAAATATGTGCTTGATAACTAAAAGCTTAACACCTCTATTTTGGTTCGATTTTTTGATCCTCAGATAAATTTTATTCGTTGGATAAAATCTATACAAATAAATAAAATTGAAGTGTCTGTTTGTAATGTCGAAATAACAGCTTTTTACTATATGCATATGAAATTATATACAATACTTATAACAAAAACACGATTATTAAAATTTTTGTCTGTGTTTCTGTCTATCTCTCTGTCTGTTCGTTCCGGCTAATCTCCGAAACGGCTGGACCGATTTTGACCGGACTTTCACTGGCAGATAGCTGATGTTATAAAGAGTAACTTAGGCTACTTTTATTTTAGAAAACGAATTAGGGTTCCACGCAAAAAATTAAAACCCGTGAAATCCAATCATAATAAATTACGTACGGGCAAAGTCGCGGGAAACAGCTAGTAGAACGTAAATTTATTTTATACGTAGTAGAGCAACGATGCAGCTAGAGTATATTATGATTGTGGCACGAATGGGTCGGCTTCACCGGGGAAGGGCGACGCTCTCACAAAATACCGGCGTGAAATAGTAGCTTAATGCTGCTGGATTTCGTCCGTATGGTAAGTGTAGAGAACCGGCGACCCTTTTTACTGGAAACGAGACATTCCACCTTAATCCTCAGGGGTGACACGCATCTGCATTTTGATTTTTAATCGAGGATAGATGTAGATGTCTATGGGCCACAGCATTAATTTACCATCAGGTGAACCTGTGTCGCATGTCACTTTTATTAAAAAGTAGAGCAAACGAGCATGCGGCTTAACGTATCGTGAAGGTAAGTGCCTACCGTCGCTCATGAACATCATCGTTACAGCGACGGACGATTTTAAAAAGCCATTTGCGTTTGTAAAGGAACAGGCTCCTTTCGTGTATGGTCCCACCATTAGATTAATAAGATAAGATATTTCTAGAAAAATTATATGTTATTGGGCCTCTAATTAATGTTTGTTTATTCGTATTTTATACGCTGTTCTTCAGATTGCGGTAAAACATTGTCAACTTATTGCTTACACTTGCGCAAAGGTTATAAGCATACGAGTAAGTAGTTTATGTTATATCATCATCATCATCATCATTACAGCCCTCACAAGTCCACTGCTGAACATAGGCCTCCCCCAAAGAATGCCAAAAAGCACGGTCCTGAGCCACCTGCATCCATCGACTTCCTGCATGTCTTACCAGTTCGTCACTCCATCTCGTGGGGGGACGCCCTACACTTCGCCTACCGGTACGAGGCTGCCACTCGAGGACCTTTCTTCCCCATCGGTTGTCGGTTCTTCGAGCTATATGGCCAGCCCACTGCCACTTCAGCTTACTAATCCGTTGGGCTACGTCGGTTACTCTGGTTCTACTGCGGATATCCTCATTGCTAAGTTTATCACGCAGAGAAACTCCGAGCATAGCCCTCTCCATAGCTCGCTGAGCGACCTTTAGCTTCCTCATACGGCCAGCAGGACCACGTCTCAGTTCCGTAAGTCATCACTGGCAACACGCACTGGTTATGTTATATATCTACTTGTATTTATAATATGTATATATTTATGTATCAATGTATTTGTAAGTAAATATAATATATTGTCTGTATTATATTTTATAGTAGGTATATAAGTTTATTGTATTTATATGTATAATAATAGTTTATTTTTAAGTTTATCAGTAGTTTTTTTTCCTTGATTTACTCTGTTGTTCATTTTATTTTGTCACCTATCACTTAATTTCTACACGTCCCGGGTTGACTGGGAGAGAATGCCTAATGGCATTAAGTAGTATTTACAGTAAGTTGCACGCGTGTCGTACCAACAAATTTATTTGAAAGTTATATATTATCATTCAACTTCAATGAATTTATTATCATTCCTAATTAGCAGCTTAGTGGCAGCAAACGCGCCGGGTATCATTTAAATTCAACTCAGTGCTAAGCCACAATATATATATATATATATATATATATATATATATATATATATATATATTATTAAGGAATACATAATCTGAAGGTAACAACTAGAATATAGTTTAAATAGTTACATGAACATTTCATCACAATTTTTTTACTTTTTTATGTGGGAGTATAAGTAAGACGAAAAATATCGTAGCGTACATGCAAAAAAGGAACATGCAATGAAATTTTAAATCTCCTCTTTTTTAAATCGGTTAAAAATGAGAAAAGAAATCAGTGCGAAAAGTTGATTCGACGTCTTTTTATAGGATAGGGTGACAAACGAGCACACAGTCCACCTGATGGTAAGTGGTTGCTGTGACCCATATACATCTACATTTATCCTCGTTTGCGAATCAAAATGCAGATGCGTTGTCACCCGTGAGGACTAAGATGGAATGCCTCGTTTCCAGTAAAAAGGGTCTCCGGTTCTCTACACTCACCATACGAAACACAGCAGCATTAAGCTGCTATTTTACGCTGGTATTCTGAGAGAACGTGGTCCTTCCCCGGTCGAGCCGACCCATTCGTG
The DNA here is from genome assembly GCA_033319125.1 of Parnassius glacialis. Taxonomy (NCBI): domain Eukaryota; kingdom Metazoa; phylum Arthropoda; class Insecta; order Lepidoptera; family Papilionidae; genus Parnassius; species Parnassius glacialis. The sequence goes on from JAVANC010000011.1 coordinate 3,977,427, forward strand.
CTACAACTATACTACTAATATAGCTGCAGCATGGCTCTACCACGTATAAAATCTCGTCGTCTCGTCTCGTCTATGAATCATTATACCACATACCTAACTACTTTCCGTAGATAAATTGCGCTTTCAGCGTAATGGCGATTTAGTGTAGTTTCACACTTTACACAAAGCCGGTTTTGACTGGTATGATTCTTTATATAATTCAGTATATACCCTACCCTTATTTATATATTGTCTTATTTATATAGCCCGCCGACGCCAATAAAGTTGTTAATTGCAATTTTAATTCAGTGCCATTGTAAATCAGCTTTACCACGTGCTTTAGCCTCACGAATAACAGGACGTCATCAAATTCTAAACCACCCAATCTCTAGTAAGATCAGAAAGAACGTTGCAAGTTGTAACGTTGAACCAAGTGTAACATACTTTCGCTCTCTGCTGCAATTATTAGCTTCGCGGTGCTTGCCTTCACGTGGAAAGGGCCTGAATATTATGCGAGTCACTCAAACAGTGTGAAACTGTGCATAAGAAATGTTGGTGTCACACAGATATACGAGTAGAAATTAACACATGCTATTACCATTTAATTTATTAACCGACTTTAGAAAGGAAGAGGCTTAGGATTTGACTGTATTTTTACCAGATGGGTAATGTTTTTCGAGAGTATGTATGTGTATATGTCTATTTATTTGCCACGCTCTGTAGGCTAAACGGCTTGATGAATTTTAACATATACCTAAGCTGTCGTTAGTTTCGTCTTAATTGTGGGAGTGACATAGACTATATAATATGTACATATATTGCATCTGCAAATACAAAAAATGTAGAGGGATTTTACGCAGTCGGGTTTTTATTTTTCTTGTTTGTAGGTGTGTTATGTGATAACTTCGCTAATTGTGAACTGATTTTAATGATTCTTTTTTTATTAAATAGGCTATATAAGTACCTTAAGGCCTCATTTAAATTTAAAGAAAAAATCCACCCCCAAGGTAGGAAAAGGGGGATGGAGGTTTTAATGTAACTTCTTAGGCGTCATTCTAGTTGTACATGTAACTGACACGCGCATCAATAAAGCGAGATGTCTGACAATACTCTTACACCGCCTACACACGCACGGTTTTAACTGATCAGTTCCGTCATTTCAGTTAAAATATGTACCAACAATATATCATCAGTTTTAACTGATAATAAAAAAACTGACAGTTTTCATCGTACACACACTCAGTTTTCACTATCAGTTAAAATTGGTCAGTCAAAACTGACAGTTAAAAGTGATCATGTGTAGTGATGTGTATTACTCTCTAGCCAATGCAAAGGTAAGAAAACCACATACAATTTGCAAATCAAAATTCATTTAAATTAAATTAAATGTTATATCTATACAAATAAATAAAATTGAAGTGTCTGTTTTTAATGTCAAAATTACAGTTTTTTTTACTAAATGTAAGAAAGTACATACGGTACTTATAACTAAAATACAATTTTTAAAATTTTTGTCTCTCAGTCTGTCTGTTTGTTCCGGCTAATCTCCAAAATGGCTGCACCGATTTTGACGGGACTTTCACTGGCAGATAGCTGATTTCATAAGGAGTAACTTAGGCTACTTTTATTTTAGAAAAAGAATAAGGGTTCAGCGCAAATAACTGTTTACCCATTTATATTTAGATTTTGACGTTCCTAAGATATAAAACGTACCTTATTGAATAAAAAAGTTTAGACTTAATAATTTCAGTAAAAGGGAACAAGGAAATATATTATTCTGAACACGAACGTTGCTAATCTATCCGTACTTTGCGCATTCGATTGTTAAACGATCGCTAAGAACCTAATCCAGTTTTACAGCCGGCCCTACACCTCGCAAGCGGGTATAAACCATTAGGAGAGTGTGCAGCTTTAGTATTGGATATAAATAATCTTGTAAATGATAGGGTTTTAGATTAAGGTGAGCAATATTGTTGACTGTGGTAGAATATAAGAAATCAATATGTATAGTTGATATTTTTATATATATAAATATATATCGATCTATGTAGTAGAGCCACGCTGCAGCTATATTATGGTTATAGTACAAATGAGTCGCCTCGAACAAGAAAGGGCCACGCTCTTACAAAATAGCGTAAGATAGCAAATTAATGCTGCTGTGGTTCATATCGTGTAGAGAACTATTTAAGTTTATATTTTGGAGCTGTTTTTACTGGAAATGAGGCATTTTTTTAGGATAGGGTGACAAACTAGCACACAATCCACCTGATGGTAAGTGGTTGCTGTGACCCATAGACATCGACATCTATATCAAAATGCAGATGCGTTGCCACCCTTGAGGACTAAGATGGAATGCCTCTTTTCCAGTAAATATTGTCTCCGGTTCTCTACACTCACCATACGAAACAGCAGTGTTAAGCTCCTATTTTACGCTGATATTCTGTGGAGCGTGGTTTTTCCCCAGTTTTTCTCGAGCCGACCTATTTGTACTACAACTATACTAATAATATAGCTGTAGTATGGCTCTATCACGTATATGTAGCATGGCTCTACCACGTATTGAAGCATGGCTCTACCACGTATGGAACATTTAATCTTAGTCGTTAAGAGTGACGACGCATCTGCCTTTTGATTCTTACTCGATGATAGATGTAATCCGTCACAGTATCCACTTAATATCAGGTGGACTTTGTGTTCACTTGTCATCCTTGATCTATAAATACAATGCATGATACGATGCACTGAGACATTTTGTCGTGAAAACTGCATTTTCTTTGTATTTGTCTTTTCTTTATGTGTCTTCTCATAACAGCAGGGGGAGAAAACATATGTAAATATACAAAGTGGAAAGCATGTTCCAAGCCGTCCATATTTCAACATCAATTGCGGCAATTTCCTTCAAAGTTTACAACGACATCGTATCGACGCGTGCATATGTGTTTGAGGCCTGTCCTGTACCACGATACCACGATATTACCAACCTAATTTATTCTCACAGTTTGGGCGGTTGGTTTAACCAAAACCCTTCAACGGGTACGTCGTCAGTCGTCACATTGTTTAGTAAATGACATCCATTTAAATATATAACTGATAAATATTAGACCCACGCTCCAATGGCACGTGCGGAGTTGTCCCAGTTTTTTCAAGACCGTGGCGAAAACGATCGCTTCCTTTAAAATAACTAAAGGAACCTTTTAAAAGTCTTTTTTTTTCTTATCAATAATGGTGCATGATTATAAAAATATGTTTAAATTTATTTCCCTTACTTATTGTGACAACGAGCATACAGTTCACCTGATGGTAAGTGGATGCTGTGACCCATAGACATTTATCCTTGATTAAGAATCAAAATGCAGATGCGTTGTCACATTGAGCATTAAGATGTAATGCCTCGTTTCAAATAAAAATGGTCTCCGGTTCTCAACATTCATTGATCTAATATTTTTTATTGAAAAACTAGAGAAATCGGACCGTGCTAAGTCGGAACCGTGTGTGGGATAACCTTTGTCAGAGTCTGAAATTACTGTTTTGTTCGCGGTGTGCACCGAAGCATTGTCATGGTGCAATAGGATTTTTTATGTAGGATAGGGTGAGAAACGAGCACACAGTTCACCTGATGGTAAGTGATTGCTGTGACCCATAGACATTTATCCTCAATAAAGAATTAAAACGCAGATGCATCGTCACCCGTGATTACTAATATGGAATGCCTCTTTTCCACTAAAAAGGATCTCCGGTCCTCTACACTCACAATACCAAATACACCAGCGTTAAGTTGCTGTTATACGCTGGTATTCTGTGAGAGCGTGGCCCTTCCCCGGTCGAGCCGACCCGTTCATACTACAACCATAATATAGCTGCAGCATGGCTCTACCACGTACAAGAATTTACACAACGGCGCGTGAAAAGAATGTTGTACTACATAAAAATAACTCAATCATCGAGACATGAATACGTAAAATATCCAATTAGGCTACCCACCTCATTCCGCGACAATGTTTTAGATTTTTTGCAAGCGTAAGTTTGTTACACACTAGCGAGACCGTTGACACTACTTCGTTCAACCGGTTAAACTAGTTTGCAATTTATTGGAAGCGTTCAGCGTTAGATTAATAGCAATATTTACTTTATTAAGTGTCTGACACTTTTTTTTAAATTATTCTTTTTTAACTTAATGTTTCTTGATTTTAATAATTTAACTTTTACTTTTAACTTTTACTAAGCAGTTTAAAATGACTTTTTTTTTTATAGGATAAGGTTATAAACGAGCACACAGTCCACCTGATGGTAAGTGGTTGCTGCGGCCCATAGACATCTACATCTATCCTCTATTACAAACTAAAATGCAGATGCGTTGTCACCCGTAAGGACTAAGATGGAATGCCTCATTTCCAGTAAAAAGAGCCTCCGGCCACCTGCACTCACCAAGCGAAACGCAGAGGTAAACCTCTACTTCACGCTGGTATTCTGTGAGGTCGTGGTACCACCCCGGTTCGAGCCGGTCCATCCGTGCGACAGCAAAAGCTGCCGCGTGGCTCTACCACTGTTACAAACTTTATAGGTAACTACTAGAATGTCGTATAAATATTTATATTTAAAACTTTATTCCCCATTTTGCCAACCATATGGAAGATTTTTTTTAAATTTAAGGCTGATTTACACGGGGACAGTAACAGGCGCCAGTGCTGGTGCCGACGACTGACTTGCACCGTTCACACGCAGTCGGTAGTCGCACAGACAGTGCTGGACTGACTTCAAATCAATTTACATAGCATAAAGATGCTAGTAGCGGGCCAGCACTGACTTGCCTCGAATTTGGAGCCAGTTACTGTCCCTGTGTAAATCAGCCATTATATGGAACCACCCCTGAACCATATTGTAGTACCTATTTAATAAAAGAAAAATCATTGAAATCGTTTAAAAGTGGCTTAATAATTAAAAAAAATACATGCGTTGAATACCTCCTCGTTTTATAGAACTATGTGAAAAAATCGAAAAATTTCACACCGCGTTATTTCGCCTCGCGGTCACAACAATAAAGATCTACTAATCCTGTTGTTGTGTGGTGCCGTCAGAGAACCTACCGTCCCATTCCGTCTCGTGGCTGTCGTAAAAGGCGACTATGGGATATGTAAGAAGGATCTTACAGCTTCACATACATGGTGACGCCACCATCACGTTTATGTCGTAAAATGCCCATACCGGTGACGGACAGCGGCGTCAAAGGTGCGAGAAGTCTGGTACTGGGATTATTGATCTGTCTGCCAAGCGTTACCGTTACATCTTATTAAAGTCCACTGCTGAACATAGGCCTCCCCAAAGATTGCCTCATAGGAGGATATTTGCCATAGTTGTAATGTTACTGTAGATTTAATAATTTCACCCTCAGTGCGTCATGTGCTCCTAGTAGATTGTTTTCTATACATCCATCCATTACAGCCTATTAAATTCCAGTGCTGAACATAGGCCTCCCCCATAGATCGCTTCATAGAGGGATATTTGCCATAGTTGTAATGTTACTGTTGATTTGAAAATTTTACCTCTCAGTGCGTCATGTGCTCCTGGTAGATTATCATCTATACATCCATCCATCCTATATGATATGCCTCCCCCACTTCATAGGGGGAAAATTTGCAATAGTTGCCACGCTTGGCAAGCGGGTTGGCATCCGAAGTATATTATTTTTAGTCGTTATTAGGAAGTCGCTACTGCTCATCTGATATGTTATCCTCTGTCGCCTCTTACGACGACACCCACGGGATGATAGGAGTAACGGATATGACAAGCGTTACCATTAAGCTAATCCTCTTAGCAACGGATGAGGTTCATGTCCAGGTAGTTATGGACTGATGATGCTGATGAAACATGTTATTAAAACCTTTTGTTCATCATTGTACATGCTATCAAAGTCCAATGCTGAACATAGAACCCCTCACAGATTGCCTTATGACCGTGTAGTGGCGGTGTAAGTATATTCGCAACCACATATCGTAGATCTCGTAGCGGGCGACAAAGGCAAAATTAAATTTGTTATAAATTGGCTGCAGGTGTCCATAGACTGCAGTAAACACTCACCGTCAGGTGAACCACTGCGCTACTATGCCACCATTTTATTGTCTGCTAATTTTTAATCCGGATTACACCTGAACCGTTACAAAGCAGATGAAATCTTTTCAAAATAAATTGAAATTAGTCTTCTGTACAAGATGACTTGTCCGACCTTTCTTTCGATGAAACTTGTACAACAAGATTAGTTTTTGTTAGAGAAAAGTGGGGCAAGCGAGCGTACGGTTTACCAGTTGGTAAATGACTAATGCCGGCCGCAAACATCCGCAACACCGGAGGAATTACAGGTGCGTCGCCGGCTTTTTTAAAAGGAGCCGGTTTAGCTTTGAGTAAGGCTTGAACAGAATTAAACAAAATGTAAATTTCACATTACGCGAGTAACCCGGGTTCCATCCCCGCCGGCACTAATGACATTGTTAATTACAATTTTAAGTGCTGATTTATCACGTGCTCGCCGGTGAAGGAAAACATCGTGAGGACAACGGCATGTCTGAGAAATAAAAAAATATTTCGAAGATATGTGAATTTTGCAAACACACATTGGAGTAGTGCGGTGGACATTTCCTTTCCCTAAACCCCTCTCAAAGATGAAAGGAGGCCTGTACCCAGCAGTTTAGAGTCTAGACTCCAATAGCTTTAGTATAAGTTTAAAATCCGAGATTATGTCTGAATTAATAGAATCAGGCGTTACTTTGCGGAAATCTATTATTGGAAAAACTTACTTTGCCAATATCCGCTCAATAAAGTAATTTTTTTTTTATAGTATAAGGGTGACAAACGAGCACACAGTCCACCTGATGGTAAGTGGTTGTTGCGGCCCATAGACATCTACATCTATCCTCGATTGCGAATCAAAATACAGATGCGTTGTCACCCGTGTGGACTAAGATGGAATGCCTCATTTCCAGTAAAAAGGGCCTCCGGCCACCTGCACTCACCAAGCGAAACGCAGAGGTAAACCTCTACGTCACGCTGGTATTCTGTGAGGTCGTGGTACCACCCCGGTTCGAGCCGGCCCATCCGTGCGACAGCAAAAGCTGCCGCGTGGCTCTACCACTGTTAAAAAAATGATGTGTCTTACCTAATTCGAAGAGCACCACCCACCCTCTCTCAATTGTGTGCACTATCGCCGTCACCACTAATCATAGCATCACTACTCTCACCACCACTGCACTAGGAAAGACACACACCGACGATAATACGAGTATGAGTACGACACACGTTTCGCTTCTACACGAGGCATCTTCAGGTGTAGTAGACTCTGAGGTGGCTAACCGCCAAGCTTAGCAGTTACTGTAAGTGTTTAAAAATGTACAAGAAAGTGACTTAATAAAAATGTGACATAATAAAAATGTTTATAAAATATTTTTTTTTATAGGATAAGGGTGACAAACGAGCACACAGTCCACCTGATGGTAAGTGGTTGCTGCGGCCCATAGACATCTACATCTATCCTCGTTTGCGAATCAAAATGCACATGCGTTGTCACCCGTGAAGACTAAGATGGAATGCCTCATTTCCAGTAAAAAGGGCCTCCGGCCACCTGCACTCACCAAGCGAAACGCAGAGGTAAACCTCTACTTCACGCTGGTATTCTGTGAGGTCGTGGTACCACCCTGGTTCGAGCCGGCCCATCCGTGCGACAGCAAAAGCTGCCGTGTGGCTCTACCACTGTTAAAATTAAAATATACTAATATACTATAATGGTATAGTTAAAATATACCATCTATCTGTAGTTAAAATCAAAATCTGTTGAATTATACATGAATCGGTAGCTTCATATATCGACTCGAAACACTTCGTTTTCCTTGTAGTCTAGTTTCATTAAATACGCGCGGGGATTTTTAAGCGAGACTTCAACTTAACGTGACCGAGATACTAACGAGACGAGTGCATTAATTGGTTCAATGATTTCTAATTGAAAACACACATATTTCTGTAGTTTGAAGTTTGGTCATATACTTCCGCATTGGTATACACGAAAACGAAGAGTTTATACATGGGGCACACTAAAAGTTTTGCATAACACATAAATTAAACAATTATGTAAACTCATATATTCAGTGCTTTTCAGAGTAAACTACATACCATGTTAAATACTTTTTATTTCGTTCAAACCATTTTTGAAAACATAAGGTCCATTGGTAAGAGGGCATAATTTTTACATAATGGTTGAAAGCTATCACGGCCTCTTCTGGCTCCGTAAATGTCAAACCGTTCATCTAATATTTTTATTGAAAAACTAAAGAAATCGGATGGTAATAAGTTTGAACTGTGTGTGGGATAACCTTTGTCAGAGTCTGAAATCACTGTTTGGTTCGCGATGTGCACCGAAGCATTACCATGGTGCAACAGGATTTTTTTTATATAGGATAGGGTGACAAACGAGCACAGTCCACCTGATGGTAAGTGATTGCTGTGACCCATAGATATCTACATTTATCCTCAATAAAGAATCAAAGCGCAGATGCGTCGTTACCCGTGAGGATTATTATGGAATGCCTCTTTTCTAGTAAAATGGGTCCCCGGTTCTCTACACTCACCATACGAAACAGCAGTGTTAAGCTGCTATTTTACGCTGGTATTCTGTGAGAGCGTGGTCCTTTCCCGGTCGAGCCGACCCATTCGTGCTACAACTATACTACTAATATATAGAATGCCTGTACCACGTATAAAAGGAGAATGCGACTTCTTGTTCGTAATTTCCATAACTTCTTCAATGACACTGGGCAAACAAATGGTGTAACCACTCAGCATTTCCAGCAAAACGCGTTACGGATCGTAAGCTACGGTTCAATTTCACGAATAGTGTAGAGAGGTACTTCGATACACTTCGTCCAACCTCGCCTCGCCTCGGGCGACTTCCGATCGCTGTCGGTTTTTTGCGCCAGAGTCAAAGGACTTCGCGAAGTACCCCGAAGTTACACGAAGCGTCTCACTACACTACTCGGCATACGCCAGTTATGAATATTATTTTTATATATAAATATTTACTAACTTTCTACATAATTATTTATTTAGTTAACGCATTGAAGTCGTACTGTTCACGCAATTAGGTACCTATACCAGCTGCCTCTTGAACGTCATTCATGTTAAGGGTGCGGGAGACTCAAGACGACTGAGCTCTTCGCGAGATAGCACGAGTGTGTGGTCACGTACTTCGGACTGCGATCGACTTCGACGAGCACTTCGTCGAAGTGACATCGCGAGTAGTGTAGACATAGAGTAGAGTAATATATACCGGAATAGAGAGCCAGCTTCTACGATTTTTTGTCACCCAATACAAATAGTGGCACAGTGTCGCCGTCTGGTACCATATCCGTTGAACTAATCTCAATATTTTGACTATAGATAGTTATATGTAGTTATGCATATACAGCTATTTATACTATAGGCAGTTATATTTATATTTTAAGGTATTAGGGTTCTATTAAATAAGTATTACAGATTTCAGTAATTTAAACATTTATTTGAAACATTTAAACGTTTATTTACAACAACCTAAAATTATATAAAGTACAAAATAGTTCGTGAAAACGTATATTATTTGTAACATCAATGAAATATTGATTTAACTTTGTTTTATGTACATACAATAGCACAAGTCCTCGGCATTTTAACAAACAAGATGTAAAAGCATCTATTCCGCACAATACAGCACCAAACCAAATTAAATATTTGTTGTTAAATATTTCGCACAACACTACACATATGTACATACAATGTGGTTCCAGCATGAAAAACTAAACGATAAGACGGGATGAGGGCTAATCTCAACTCAACCAAACTTATTGTAAGTACGAGTAGCAACAACAACCGAAAATTGCATAAATGGCAAAAGCGTTCGTGAAAACAACGACTTGCTCACACGCCGGTAGCCATTATGTGATAAAGTAATAAAGTTGCCACTTGCCAAAACGAGAAACTTATTGCATCTCAGACCGACAAAATAAATATTTTTATTCAATATAGTTTTAAAGAGGTTTTTGAATGCCCGTATAATTATTAATATTTTATATTTATGTTACAACTTTAGAGAATTCCATTAAACTCCATACCCAATAACTAGAATTGATGTAGTAGCCATCTAGCGCACCTTTTAGAATTTGATGTTCAAAAGTTTATGCGGATATCGTATAAGATGGCACTAGTGTCTTTGCAGATTATTGGATCCCAACTTACAGTATGAAAGTGTACCCCCCCTGAGTGTAGAGGAAGCATAATGATGATAATGATCATGACTGCATTGTAAAGATGAAAATAAATGTGCGCAGACATTCTATATTAATGGTTTTCAATTCTTCGTTATTCCTAAACTTGTTTTATCCAACATTAAATAAAAGTTTTAAATAGGCCGAATGGACGCAACATTTTTGCCCTCGCTCGTGAAATTCCCCTGCTCCACTTATCTACAAAGGTCAGCTGTTTGTGCAGCCGCATTTGTTTGGATTGTTTTTATTATGCTAATTAGCTTTTCTAAAATGCAACAACGAAGCTGGCACAAAGCGTTTTTAATTAAAAAAAATATGGAAAGCTAAGCGTTAGAGCTTAACCACACGGTACCTGAGCGTACTCGTATATACAGCAAAACTTGGTTAAGTGGGACCTGGATAAGTGAGAAACCTCCATAGCTGGAACTCATGCTTAGGTCTCTAGGTCGTAGGTCTTAGGTCAGCGAGTGTATTTTACCTCTTTTACTGAGACTATATTTTAGGGATTAGTTCTTTCGATTTTATTCGTCATAATTACCTGTATAATTGAGACAGCGAGTATATTTTACCTCTTTTAGTGAGGCTATATTTTGTACACCATTTTGTTTACTAATTTTTATTCTACCCGCAAATTTTGCACTTTGCTAATTGTGTAAAAGTGACCTCCAGTTTTAGTTTGGATTTGCTGTCGTCCGGATGTATATGTATTATGTTTACAAAATAGGTTATTTTATTTACTAATCACATAACATCTATAACTGAAATAACCTCTATTCTCACCTCTATTAATGGAATCCTCTGTAAATGAGACAGATATTTATTTATACCTGGGTATCTGAGACACTGGGTAAGTGGAATAAGTCTTTAAGTGAGACAAATTCGCAGGTCCCTTAAGCTCCCAGTTATCCAGGTTTCACTGTATGTTATTTTAGTACCGTGGCGTGTAGTGGCGGTGTAAGAATATTCGCTACCCCATATCATCCCGTAGGTGTCGTAAGAGGCGACAGAGGGAAACAAACCAGGAGATGGGCAGCAGCATCTTCATTCATTAGAGGTTATTAAAGTTTGCTAAATATCCACCTACCCACAGGCTCATTAAAGGTATATTTCCCATAGGTACCCCTCTTGGCAGACAAGTTGGAAACCGCAGTTATATTTTATTTCGGATTAAAGACATTTATTTTTCTTAAAGAACACACTGTTCACTTACACAGAGATTAAGTTTACACAAAAGTAATATTAACAGTTTTTACACCGTAGCATGCATTGTATAATTCTCGCTGTTTTATTTTTTATTATCCATATTTAATTTGTTACACTTTTAATTTGAAAATTAAAACAAAAAATGAATATAAAATATTCGTATGTTTAAAATTGAAGATATGCAATAATGAAATTTTATCTATAACATAAATGATTTTAGCTTTTTCTTATTACTATTTGTTATCAGTAAGGTTTTATTACGTGGTAGAGCCATACTGCATCTATATTAATAGTATAGTTGTAGCACGAATGGGTCGGCTCGACCGGGGAAGGACCACGCTCTCACAGAATACCAGCGTAAAATAACAGCGTAATGCTGCTGTGTTTCGTATGGTGAGTGTAGAAAACCGGAGACCCTTTTTACTGGAAAAGAGGCATTCTATCTTAGTCCTCACGGCTGACAATGCATCTACATTTTAATTCGCAAACGAAGATAGATATTGATGTTTATAAGTCACAGCATCCATTTACCATCAGGTGGACTGTGTGCTCGTTTAGCACTCTTATTCTATAAATAAAAGGCGCTGATGCCACTTGTCCTGTTTTGTTTTCTTTTGTTGTATCTTATTGTAGCAGCATTGTAGTGGATATTCTACAACGACACGACACGTTATTTATTTTTTTAATAAACTTTATAGGCTGTAATGGAAATCTGTAAAATTCGTTTTATTAAATGAAAAACATATCGGACGGCGCGAGAAGCAAATCAAGAAATGTGTGCGTTACGGATGGGAAGATCGACTATTGAATTCTTAACCAGGCAAACGACGCATTGCTGTTGTACCGACCAATAAAGAAACGGTCTTAGTGTTCAATCTTCTATAATGTACTCCATTCTGTAACATACTCCAAACTCAGTAGTATCAGTCAAGTCGCGGTAGTTGCGCAAAGACAAGTGCAATCTTTATTCCTCTTTATCATAGACCGATGGCACGGTAATCCGACACGACTGGAGAGAGATCAGGCGCAGGACTAACGGCTTTACGTGCTTTCCAAGCCACGGGGGTGAAACAACGCCGACTTCCTGACCCGACCTGGAATTCAAACCTAGGACCTCATGATCAACACCCGCGTTTACGGCGACTAGACATGAGGCTGTTTAATCTTCTACAACAGTAAAGGAGTGGCAAAATTGCTGCGGTGATTTACCGCGCGGTCGCGTCGCCGTATCGTGTGACACTGCTCTTATGCTCACTTTGAATTTGTCTGTTAATTACTTAAATCTCTGTAATTACGCCAATTAATTCTCGAGTTTAATTCATCAAGAATGATTGCCTGTAAAACAAGTAATGAGCTTGCAATCCCCGCTTGAACTTGGAATCCAATTAATATTAAATTAAATCCATACCCAAGTATTCCGACAAAGTGATAAAGTTCTGCGTAGGTCGAACCAAAAATTATTTTTAAATTCTGAAGGTAGGCGCGAGTCAATTATAACATTTTAATCCCCAGTGACCATAGGTGCTTAGAAGTAACTGAAACGTTGAAAATTAAAAATTAGTTTTTAACGTGGCAGAGCCACGCTGCAATGGTTGTAGCGTGAATGGGTCCGCTCGACCGGGGTAGGACCACGCTCTCACAGAATACCAGCGTAAAATAGCATCTTGATGCTGCTGTGTTTCGTATGGTTAGTGTAGAGAACCGGAGACCCTTCTTACTAGAAACGAGGTATTCCATCTTACTCCTCAGGGGTGACAACGCATATGCATTTTGATTCTTAATTGAGGATCAATGTAGATGGCTATATACCACAGCATCCACTTACCATTAGGTAGACTGTATGCTCGTTTGTCACCTTTATTCCATATAGAAAAAGGTTAAAATTTAAAGCGATTAAACAGTGGTAGAGCCATGCGGCAGCTTTTGCTGTCGCACGGATGGGCCGGCTCGAACCGGGGTGGTACCACGACCTCACAGAAAACCAGCGTGAAGTAGAGGTTTACCTCTGCGTTTCGCTTGGTGAGTGCAGGTGGCCGGAGGCCTTTTTTACTGGAAATGAGGCATTCCATCTTAGTCCTCACGAGTTACAACGCATCTACATTTTGGTTTTTAATAGAGGATAGATGTAGATGTCTATGGGCCGCAGGAACCACTTACCATCAGGTGGACTGTGTGCTCGTTTGTCACTCTTATCCTATAAAAAAAAAAAGATTTAAATCTGTAATGTTGGTCTGGGACTTAAAAGTGGCAATTCTAACATTAAAGGATGTGCAAACTGTGTTACTTGCCTTGCATACCATAAAAGGCGACTAATGGATTATCTGAGCTTGTGATTGTAAAGCCGATGGGCTAGTCGCCTATCACTTCTTTCACAATTTTAAATCTATACCAATTTTCTTTTGGCTAAACGTGGTCCGAGTATCTCTCTGCTCTTTGAATTCTGCCTACCGACTTGGGGATTACACCTGATGGTAAATACCTACTGCAGTCCAAGATCAAATGCAGTCAAGTAAAAACAAAGAAAACTAAAGATGTGGTGTTATTTCTGAGGACTGACATAGAATGCCTCACAGTTATCACTCCTTAACAATTCATTGCCACAATAGATCTATTGCGCCTTTGATGGTGCTTTGATAGTTTGATAATCCTACTTACCAGATGCTTCGCTACTTGAATAGTACTACACCGGTTTGGTTATACTGATATAAATCGGAATCTATGAGATCTTACAAGTATTAAGACCACGCTGCAGCAAATTATGTCTGCATTATTGGGTTGGGTTAATGGGGAAGATCCACGCTTGCACATATTTAAAAAAAAATACTAGTAACGTTACTAACATTACTAATCCTTGAATAAAACTGTTTTTTACGGATTTTATCGCGTTTATTTTATTATTTTTATTCCCGACGTTTCGACGTTTCATTCTCGATTCGATTCTCATTTCAAATCGAACCAAAAATTAATATTAAAAAACTAAAGGTAGCCGGGCTAACTGTGACATCGGGACGTCAAACATCTCAGTCCCCCCCGTGACCATGGGTTGCTGTAAAGCACTCGAAACGTCGGGAATAAAAATAATAAAATAAACGCGATAAAATCCGTAAAAAACAGTTTTATTCAATGTGTAGTGTTCGCGTTCGAGTGGTTTACCACAGTAGTCGAATTACGGATTCGAACCCAAGACTTTCTGAGTTTGCAGTCCGAACCGTACCATTAGGCTACTGTCGCTTAAAACGAAACATAAGCCAAAAATCAGCGTAATGCAGCTGTGTAATGCTACCGTGTTTCGTGTTGGTGTGCGACAACATCGAGACCCTATTTAAAGTAGTAATTGAACATTCCACCCCAGTCCTCAGGGGTGACATTGCATCTGCATTTTTAATCTTAATTGAGGATTGATGTTGGTAGACCGTGTACCTGTTTGTCACCTACCGTTCTATTTATAAAAAATCTTTTCGGGCTTTTAGATATCGCTATATTATATTTTGGAGCGCTTTGATATATATTTTAGATCGCTTCTAATAACACGCTTCCATAACATGGCCCTGTTTACCCTTAACTTATTCCTCTCCTCCCTTAATACTGCTCTATAAATAGTTTAAAATTGTACCATCAAACTGTGTACGAATATACACTACCCCATAACGTCCCGTGGGTGTCCTATGAGGCGACAAAGGGAAATAAACTAGATGTGCAGCAGCGCCTTCCTAATAGTATGAAGATAATTTAAAATTAAAAATTTTGTACAGCCGACTTCAATATAAGCGACTTCAATACAGGTTATTTAAGAATAACTCAATAACCATTGGTCTGACCTTGATCAAATTCATATGGGACCACACGAGAACTATCAGCTTTCATATAAAAAAAGAATCATCGAAATCGGTTTGCCCAGTACAAAGTTATGAGGTAACACACATAAAAAAAAAAAAGCAAAAAAAAAAACATACACTCGAATTGAGTACCGTCTCCTTTTTGGAAGTCGGCAGAAAATAAAAAAAACTGCGGTTACCAACTCACCTGTCAAGTTTAGTGTGCGAAGCTACGAGTATATGTCTATGAGATAGTATATAGGTATAGGGGAGGCATATGTTCATCACTGGACTTCTAAATGGCGACAGTGGTAATGATGGGTTTATTTTGCTCTAGTAGAATCTAAACCACGGTATATCATAATATTCTGGGGAAATAGTTATAAGTATAATATTAAAGAAGCGTTTGTACTACAAAAAAGGGCGATCCGTACCATGTTACGTATTCCACAAATTGAGTCGTGTAAGGAACATTTCCGAAAACTTGGCATATTAACCCCTCTCTGTATATCTTAGTTTCACTTACTTATTTAGTAAAGAACTTTCACAAATATGAAACATACGAAGAAAGGAAAAAGAGAGAAATGACCCGCCGAAAAGATTTAAAAATTTCTATCACACCAACATTGACTGTTGTACGCCACAGCACAAGATATCAAGCCATTGGACTATTTAATTCTGTGTCTACCTCATTTCAAACTATTTATTGCCACCACAAATTTCAAAATAAATTAAAATTATTATTAATTACATCAATCATTATTATTAAGTACGTGGTAGAGCCATGCTGCAGCTATATTATGGTTGTAGCACGAATGGGTCGGCTCGACCGGGGAAGGACCACGCTCTCACAGAATACCAGCGTCAAATAGCAGCTTAACGCTGCTGTGTTTCGTATGATGAGTGTAGAGAACTGGAGACCCTTTTTACTGGAAACTGGGCATTCCATCTTAGTCCTCACGGGTGACAACGCATCTGCATTTTCATTCGTAATCAAAGATAGGTGTGTCTATGGTATGTCTATGGGCCACAGTAACCATCAGGTGGACTGTTTGCTCGTTTGTCACCCTATCCTATAAAAAAAAATTAAAAAAAGTTACTACTCAGTGGACGATTACCTAAATGACAAAAATAAACTTAATGAATGTTAATTTTTATTGTTTATGTACTGTTTATTTTGTAATATATTATGACATGAAAAGTATTTAATTAATTTGTTAAATGACGTTTAAATTTTATCGATTCTAATTTTAATTAAAATAATTGCATGTAAATGTTGGTCTTTATCCATGTAATAAATTGCCAATACAATGTAATATTGTTCTACGGAATAAATGACTATGACTATGACTATGATGATGATGGTGAGAAATGAGAATCATGTAGAATGCATTATGGAACGCATAAACTCGTAAACATTTTTTTAAATAAAATTAATATTTTATTTAAGTATATTTATTTGGCAACACTGCAGTAAGAACGGATAGTATTAAAGAAGAAAATTTACACGTATATAAATAACGGACATCTTCAAATTCTGCAGTTTTTTCGACATACAAATAAGCGATAACTTTCTATGGTAATACCGCAATAAAATTAAATAAGAAAAAACACCAATACGCAACATAAAAGGCAATGCAATGAAGCCTCGACCGAACTCGGAATTGAGTGTACCAATTACGTACAAAACTCTGTGGGTACAGCTGTTGACGTGCCTCGCATGCAACCTCAGTTGATATCGATCCGGATACGAAGCCGGCGTATAAAAATACGGAGCCCGAGTAGGATCGTGGCCTAGTTTTCTTGTCATATTTAACGAGAATATTATAAACGAATGGAGAGGTCATATGTATTAGAATATATTACCTTTGACGTTTGTGTTGAAGAATTAGAGGTGTATGCATTAGGCATGTTCGCTAATTATTATCGATATTAAGAGAAAAAAATTTAGATGTTTTAGTATAAGTAATGCGATACTTATTTCATCATAACATCGATGTTACGAGCAAACAATCGGAAGTAGTAACCTGATGTTACGAATTAAATGTGACTAATATGATAAGCTTGGTTATGATAATAAATTAAACTTAGATTGCATAACATGTCGTTACAGTAAAATTCGTAAAATATCGTGCGATTTACGGTGTTTAATGATTATACAACAATACATTTAGAATATATAATGTAATAGATATTATATATATATATATATATATATGTATATATATATATATATATATATATATATATATATATATATATAAATATCAATGATTGTTTTTCTTTTGATGTAGTTATGCAACCCGGTCTTCCCGGAATTGCAACGGAGACAATCTCAATTTATGCGTAGGCTGCAAGATTGCTGACTTGCGTGTGGAAGACGGGTTGTCCTTCGTTTGCATACGAACGAAATACAATAGTCTTAATTAAGCTATCACATGCATCGGACATGTATTTAAGCATCAGTAGCCTAATGACAGGGCGCGGACCGCGAACTCGAAAGGTCGTCGGTTCGAATCCGCTATTCGACTATTGTCGTGAACCACTAGTAAATCTAAAACGTCACGTTTTCTGGTAACGTTTCACCGCCGGTGCTGCATGAGTATACACTAGAGCCCAATGACTTCGTCAATCTTACTTAGCGGTATCATGTAGCGACATCTATGGAAATGTATTAAATAAAGAACGATGTATTTAGCGCGTCAAATTTTCATATCGATATACATCGCAACCGCTTCCGTAGATAGATAATAGATGGCGCTAGAGTAGTCACGTGAGCTCGGCCACGGTCCTTATTGCTTTGTAAGAGAGATACTATTATTTAACCTACTTATGTAAAATAAAAAATAGAAGAATGATATGTCGTAAAGAAGTTACACATCGTACGTGTGTAAACAATTTTTAAATGTATCGCATATAAATATATTGAATATAAAATTAAAAATCTTTTTAAAGACGTCCTTTGGCAGTTTCGAATCTTGACTATGTTAACATATCGACATCGATAACATTATCGATGTTTTGCAACATCACCATGTGTTTAAAAATAACGGAGTATATTATATATTCGTATGCCGTGTAACGACAGCGTAAGGGCATCCTTTACCCCATTTTATCCCGTGGTCGTAAGAGGCGACAAGGGAAAATGAAACAGCAGATCGGCCACAGCATCTTCGTGATAACAGGTGTAAATAATTAAAAAAATGCGGTTACAAACCCCCGTATAACTATGACATGAACTTTGACTGACTGCCTCGTTAGTCTAGTAGTTGTAAACGCGACTGCTGATCATAAGGTCCCGGGTTCGAATCTCGGGTTGGGCTAAAATAGCTTATTGAATTTTCTGTTAAGTAATTCTCAGTAGCTGCCTGGAGTCAGGAAGTTGGCGGCGTTTTACCTCGTGCCTCGGAAAGCACGGAAAGCACCCTTATTCTATAAATATGTCTGCAGTAATTTTATACGTGGTAGAGCCATGCTGCAGTTATATTAATAGTATAGTTATAGCACGAATGGGTTGGCTCGACCGGAGAAGGACCACGCTTTCACAGAATACCAACGTAAAATAGCAGCTTAACACTGCTGTGTTTCGTATGGTATGTGTATAGAACCAAAGACCCTTTTTACTGGAAAAGAGGTATTCCATCTTAGTCCTCACGGGTGATAACGCATCTGCATTTTGATTCTTTATTGAGGATAAATGTAGATGTCTATCGGTCACAGTAACCACTTGCCATCAGGTGGACCATGCTCGTTTGTCACCCTATCTTAAAAAAAAATTAAGAAAACGTAAAGTTGTTGCTTCTGCGCCTGCACTCTGTGCGGTCGTGTGAGTTTGCGTAGGATCGTAATCAGCCTGTGAGAGAGAATGAATAGAGAGTGCACCTGTGCTTACGCATACACTCGGATACTATAATCCTGTCCTGCGCAGATGGCTAGTATCCCTTGAGACTGGCCGCCGTGGTCAAAACTTTTTTATAGGATAGGGTGACAAACGAGCACACAGTCCACCTTGATGGTAAGTGGTTGCTGTGGCCCATAGACATCTAAATTTATCCTAGTTTGCGAATCAAATGCGTTGTCACCCGTGAGGACTAAGAGGGAATGCTTCGTTTCCAGTAAAAATGGTCTCCGGTTCTTTACACTCACCATACGAAACACAGCAGTGTTAAGCTGCTATTTTACGCTGGTGTTCTGTGAGAGCGTGGTACTTCTCCGGTCGAGCCGACCTATCCCTGCTACAACTATACTACTAATATAGCTGCAGCATGGCTCTACAACGTATAAGACTTGGTCTGTAGGACATTATTATTATATTTCATACAAGCAAGGGTAATACGCGCACACAGTTCACGTCGCTATACTACAACAATGACGCAGAACGGAATTTGCACACTTATATTAAAACTTTGCACAAGATGTTAGAACATAATTTCATTTAAAAATAACCTTCCTCTAAAACAAATGCACAGAGTTAGCGTAACCGGATAAAGTTTGTGAAATTTTCCAGTTATTGGAAGTTCACCGACGCATGCATTTTCAATGGAGGTGCGGTTTAAAACTCAATTACGTTGAATATTCAATGAGCGGCTGTTGACTTTAATGGAAATACACGCAGCTTGAATTTTAGTTGGAAAAGAAATAGATTTCAACACACTTTTAATAAAATACATAGAAGAGCCGTGCAGCAGCTATATTATGTAGCACTAATGGGGCGGCTCAACCGGAGAAGGACCACGCTCTCATAGAATATCAGTGTGAAATAGCACTGTTGTGTTTCGTTTGGTGAGTGTAGAGAACCGGAGACCATTTTTATTGGAAAAGAGGCATTCCATTTTAGTCCTCTCACGTGCGACGACGCATCTGTATTTTGATTCGCAAACGAGGATAAATGTAGATATCTATTGGTCATAGCATCCACCCACCATCAGGTGGACTGTGTGATAAAAGTTAAAAAGGAACGACAAATAATGTGAAAGGTGATAGAAGGTAATAATGTGAGTATGAAAGTGAAAGATAAAATGAAGTAGTTAAAATGGCGTACAAGAGAAATAGATTATTGTAACATGTTTATATCATCATCACACATCATGTATATCTCCGTGGCGCAGTGGCTTAGCAATGAGTTGCTGCGCTGGGGGCCGCGGGTTCGAATCCCGCATGGAACAAGTATTTGTATGGCCTACAAATAATTGTTCCGGGTCTGGATGTTTGTCCTCGTGCAATTTATGCTTGTAGACTGCCTCCACGACACAAGAGAAAAGCCTAGTGTGGGGTAACGTTAAAAAAAAATAAAAAATAAATTATCATCGGAATAATTTGGTGGCTATACAAATACTTGTTCCGTACGAAATTCGAATCACTGCGTCACGAAGCCGTCAAATTTTAGAAATAATAGAATTTTAACTATCGAAAGTTTAATTTCATAAGAACATAATAATTATTTTCAACCGGCTTTAAAGAAAAGAGGAGAGTATCAGTTTTTTGAAATATCTGTCCGATATTAATGATTCTTGTTAGAAAGGTTACCTCAGGGCCCATCCATTCATCCGTTAGTCTATAAAAGTCCACTGCTGAATTTCAGTCTCTCCCATAGATTGCCCCATAGTGGGGGATTTGCCATAGTTGCCACGCTTGGCAGGTGGGTTGGCAACAGCATTTTTTATTATTCTTAGTTGTTATCTTGAAGATGCTGCTGCCCATTTCCTGTTCCAGTTACCTTCTGTCACCTCTTACGACACCCATGGAACGATATGCGGTGGTGGATATTCTCAAAGTGCCACTACACGGTCCCTCAGTTTGGTCTTATATAAACTTGGTCGAGATCTGGTGATGGGATTTATGAAAAAATCATCAAACTGTTCAACTTGTCCACATCAATTGATTTCGATGATTATAGTTATTTGAAGTTGGTTTACATTTTTTCCAACTTTAATTATTTTGTCGGATATACACAAATGTTGCCAGGCCTAAAAGTTTTATCGGTTCTATACAAACTCGATAGGTGAGAGCTCTCTTTAGCCTTTGACATTTCCCATCTAGAGCTGCGATCTCTCACACGCGAGCATGAAGGTTAAACGCTACATTGTTCTATTATTGAATTATCAACTAAGCGAAACCTATATTAACTAATTTATCTTTTAAAATAGTTACAAATATAGATTATAAATTAAAATCTCTGTCGAGTTACGATTTCCGATATTATTTTACTTATTTTTTATTTCCGACGTTTTGGATGCTTTACAGTACCCATAGTCACGGGGGGTCGTCGAGTTAATATAATATGTAATAAGTACTAAATATTTAAATATACATTATGTTTTACCCAAAATAAACTAAAGCTAAAAACTTCAATTATCATACAGTCCCGCTTCCCGCGGTATGGTGCCAAGAACTTATTTGTCTTGTCACCTCAAGCGAAGTGGATGCTTACAACAAATTTAGTTCCTAAAATAAAATATGCACTTGATAAGAATTTAATATCGCTATTTTGGGCTAATTTTTTGATCCTCAGATAACATTTATTAGTTGGATAATATACAACATAATTTATTTTTTAAACGTGCTATAGCCACGCTGTAACTTTTTTAAGTTTATAGCACGAATGAGTCGGCTTGACCGAGGAAGGACCACGCTCTTACAGAATACCAGCGGAAATGCTGCTGTGTTTCGTATGGTAAGTGTAGGGAATCGGAGACCCTTTTTACTGCAAATGAGGCATTCCATCTTGGTCCTCAAGGGTAACAACGCATCTGCATTTTGATTCTTTATCAAGGATAAATGTAGATGTTTATGGGCCATAGTAGCCACTTACTACTAGACTGTGCGCTCGCTTATCACACTTATTCTATAAAAAAACACAATGTACCATCTTTTGGCACAAAAGACTAGCTCGAATAGCAGCATAATGCTGCTGTGTTTCTCAAGGTCAGTGTTGAAAACCGTATCTTATTTTCTAGTTGTTATTAGAAAGACGCCACTGTACATTTTTAAAATCAAAACATCAAATCATTTATCAGCATTAAATATAGTAAATTAGGTGGTAAAAAAACCCATTAACAAACCTCACAAACATGCAAAACATAGGAGAAAACTTACAAAATCAAGATTAAGATATTTGATAACATTAAAACAAGTGGTAAAATTAAAACATTTTTGCAACCGACTTCAATATAAATAAATTGAGAACATCATCAATGTTGTCGAAGTCAATTAAATACACAATATTAAAGATAACTCAATAACTACTGGTCAGGTCTTGATCAAATATATGAGAACACAGTCAGAGATCAAATATATGAAAGCATCAGTTTTGGAATAAAAAAGAATCATCAAAATCGGTTCACCTACAAAAAAGTTCTGAGGTAACACACATAAAACTGCAGTCGAATTGAGAACCTCCTCCTTTTTCAGCTGATAATTAGATTCTAAATTTAAAAGGGTATCAAAATGATATAAACTATCGTAATTTTCTTTTGGTATGTTTCCCTCTGTCGGCTTTTACCACACGCACGGGATGATATTGTATTGGAGAATCTTACTACGCCAATAATTAAAATTTTAACAAGGCTGACAAAGCACCCGTTTTTTTTATAGGATAAGGGTGACAAACGAGCACACAGTCCACTTGATGGTAAGTGGTTGCTGTGGCCCATAGACATCTACATCTATCCTCTATTACAAATCAAAATGTAGATGCGTTGTTACCCGTGAGGACTAAGATGAAATGCCTCATTTCTAGTAAATTTAATTAAATCAAACAACTCTTGTGAAGCAGTTTTTATATACACTGGACGGCACAATAACCGAATCACTTTAAATTTTAAGTAACTAATTGTCTTTTTGGTATCATGTCTTATTGAAAAGTGTTTGTTTAAGTTATTCTTTGGCAAAGAATATTCGAAAAACAAAACTCGTAAGCAACAGCGGGACTCATCTGTAAACAGTACTTAGCTCCACTGTTCCATATCCCAATTCATATTTTCATTAGCTTTTTAGCATTATCAGCTTTGGGTTATGTGCAGGTCTTCTGGCAATGATATCAGTTTCAATGAGGCGTCTTCTGATAGTCCTGTCTTACAAAGCGATTCCTGACTTCAACAGCAGTCATGACCTTGTTACGTAGTATTGCTAGGGTAAGTAGTAGGGTATTTGGCGACCTGTTCCTGGCCGAAAATAAACATAAATATTTCAAGGAAATTTCAAGATTATTTATTTAAAGAAATTATAGTTAGTCGTTTTTGTGCTGGTCAGTATATCTTTATATATAAAAATTTAGTGTCACATTGTTTATCCGCGATGAACACTTAAACTATTGAACTAATTTCAATGAAATTTTGCATACTGTGTGCAGTGTGGTCCAACTTGTGAGATAGGATAGTTTTATCCCATAAGTTACCCTCAATTGTTTAATGCTAATCTCAGGAGTTTTTTGGGAAAGCAAATGGTCGTTCGGAAGGGTCAGAACAACATCTGCCTGGTCAGCTAGTATATATATATCATCATCATTACAGCCCTTCACAAGTCCACTGCTGAACATAGGCCTCCCCCAAAGAATGCCACAAAGCACGGTCCTGAGCCACCTGCATCCATCGACTTCCTGCATGTCTTACCAGGTCGTCACTCCATCTCGTGGGGGGACGCCCTACACTTCGCCTACCGGTACGAGGCTGCCACTCGAGAACCTTTCTTCCCCATCGGTTGTCGGTTCTTCGAGCTATATGGCCGGCCCACTGCCACTTCAGCTTACTAATCCGTTGGGCTATGTCGGTTACTCTGGTTCTACTGCGGATATCCTTATTCCTAAGTTTATCACGCAGAGAAACTCCGAGCATAGCCCTCTCCATAGCTCGCTGAGCGACCTTGAGCTTCCTCATACGGCCAGCAGTGAAGGACCACGTCTCAGTTCCGTAAGTCATCACTGGCAACACGCACTGGTTGTACAATTTCGTTTTAAGGTTTTGAGGTATGTCTGACGAGAAGATGTGTCGTAGCTTCCCGAACGCTGCCCAGCCGAGTTGAATCCGTCGATTGACCTCTCGGTCGAAGTTGGACTTACCTAGTCGGACTATTTGTCCCAGGTAAACATACTCGTCAACAACTTCGAGCTTAGTGCTCCCAACAACTACCGGCATAGGTGTGACATGGACATTAAACATGATCTTTGTTTTGTCCATGTTCATCTTAAGACCTATCCGTTGGGAGACACTATTGAGGTCATTGAGCATAGTGCTTAGGTCCTCCAGCGATTCTGCCATAAGGACTATATCGTCGGCAAATCGAAGGTGAGTGATGTACTCGCCATTGATGTTAATACCGCATCCTTTCCAGTCCAGAAGCTTGAAAACGTCTTCCAATGCAGCGGTGAAGAGTTTCGGGGATATAACATCACCCTGTCTTACACCTCTCTGCAATTGGATGGGTTTCGTACTCTGGTTCTGTACTCGGATAGCCATCGTAGCCCTACTGTACAAACACTTCAGCACTTCGATATACCGACAGTCAACTTGGCACCGCTGAAGGGACTGCAGCACCGCCCAAATTTCGACGGAATCAAAGGCTTTCTCATAGTCCACATACGCCAGACATAGTGGCAAATTGTACTCTTCGGACTTCTGTACAATTTGCCGTAGGGTATGTATGTGGTCTATGGTGCTAAAGCCCTTTCGGAAACCGGCTTGTTCGGGAGGCTGGAAGTCGTCAAGTCTGCGCGCAAGACGATTCGTAATGACTCTCGAAAACAGCATGTAGACGCGGCTCAGAAGGGAAATCGGTCTGTAGTTCTTCAAGAGAGCGTTGTCACCTTTCTTGATGAACAAGACCACCGCACTTCTGCTCCACGCCTCCGGTGTAATTCCACCATGGAGGACGGAATTAAAGAGCTTCTGAAGGACTTCAAGTACCGGTCTTCCACCCGCTTTCAGAAGCTCCGCTGTAATTCCATCCTCGCCTGGGGCCTTGCCGTTTTTAAGGTGCTGGAGAGCCATTCTAATCTCGCTCAGACTGACGTCTGGGATATCTTCGGAATAGTGTCGGATAAGACTCGCTCTTGGATCGTTACTCACACTTGCGTGTGGCTCCAACGATGACGTGTACAGCTGCCCATAGAACCTCTCAATCTCACTCAAAATCTCAGGTGCCCCGGAAACGATGCTGCCACACTCACTCTTCAGCCTTGACAGTTGGCTCTTTCTGGCAGACAGGTCTCTGGCAAAGACATTGGAGCCTTGGTTCCGCTCGATCGCTTCTTCAATACGAGCTGTATTGAAGTTGCGTAAGTCCCGCCGCATGCATTTGGAGATCTGTCTGTTCAGTTGCCTGAATGCTGTCAAATCTGTTGAAGAATGTAGCCTCATCTCCCGTATAACAGCCATGAGATTAAGAGTGTGATCGGAGAGTTTTTGTGTTCTTCTGCGGCGGGTCTTGCAGATCTTAGCTCCGACCGCATGGACAGTTTCCATGAGCTTGTCATTCATATCGTCCACTTCATTGCAGTCTTCTAGGCACTGAAAACGGTTTCGTAATTCGAGCTGAAAGGTTTCGGGACTTTGGATTAGAGCACGAGGGGGACGGAGCGTTGACTTCATCAGACGAGACCTCTCCAACTTAACATTTAGGTTCAGTGTGCCTCTAACCATTCGGTGATCGCTGCCGGTTTTCACCCTCGCGATCACTGAGACATCACTGAACAGTTGTCGTCTGGTCGTCATAATGAAGTCAATCTCATTTTTTGTCGAACCGTCGGGGCTCGACCAGGTCCACTTCCTGTGGGGCCGCTTCTTGAAGAAAGAGTTCATCATAAAGAGTCCCTCTTTCTCCATGAAGTCGGCCAGCTGCTGGCCCCTTGGGTTCCGTTGCCCTATTCCAAATTTCCCTACTTTCAGCTCACCGTTCTCTCTTGTGCCTAGTTTTGCATTGAAGTCTCCCATTAACACCGTATATTGGGTTTTGGAGGAATACATGGCTCTAGAGATATCCTCATACATTTCTTCCACCTCCTCATCGGGGTGTGCCGAGGCTGGTGCGTAAATCTGTATGACCTTCAGCGAATACCGTTTGGTGATTCTGAGTATAAGGTACGCAACCCTCGTCGACACACTCCCGATCTTTACAACGTTGTTAACGAGAGACTTGTGGACGATAAATGCGACACCTCCTTGGGACAGATGTTCGCCCTCCCGGTGATAGAACAAGTTGCCGGATTCGAGCATTACCGTGCCCTCCCCCTCTCTTCGGACTTCGGATAATCCTATAATATGCCAGCGCAACTTGTCTATCTCTTATTCCAGCTCCACGATCTTCTCGTTAGTCCTCAAGGTGCGTGCGTTGTATGTTGCCAGGTCGAGTCGTCGTAGGTGGCAACCAAACCTCCACCGGAGATTCTTAGCATCCCCTGCCCCGCCGTTACCATGGTCACCACCGTAGCCAGGAATAGCGGGGCTGCCGGGGACTGGGGGCCGTATCTTTGTTACTCTCGTCATTGGGGGGTATTTGCCATAGTTGCCACGCTTGGCGAGCGGGTTGGCAACCGCAGTTTTTTTATTATAATATTGGCTATTATCAGGAAGATGCTGCTGCCCATCTCCCACCTGTTTCCCTTTGTCGCCTTTTACGACACCCACGGGAGGATATGGGGTAGTGGATATTCTTAACCGCCACTACACGGCACAATGTATATATATATATATATATATATATATATATATATTTAAACCAGCTGACCAGGCAGACCTTGTTCTTTCCTTTCCGACGACCATTAGCTTTCCTAAAAAACTCCTGAAATTAGCAATAAAAAAATTGAGGGTCACTTATCAGGATAAAAACTATCCTATTATACTTATTAAGTGAAATATGTTTGAAAAAAAAAGTCCCGCTGGGTTTCTTGCTGGTTCTTCCCAGGACAGAGGTATTTTCCGAACCAGTGGTAAATAAAAGTGACTTTCAATAAGAATTATGTAATAATCAATATTGAATAAAAAATTATTCTATTCTATTCTATTCTATTCTATTCTATGCTATTCTATTCTATCCTATCTCTTAAGTTGGACCAAACTGCACACAGTCTGCAAAATTTCATTGAAATCGGTTCCATCTGTTGAATACTTACAGCAACACGTGTTGGTTATACTACTAAATTGTAGCTTATATTAAACGTTTGTATTTTTAACATAGCGCCATCTATTGAATATTTACTCAATCTAGTCAACAGATATCGTCATCTGACAGAATCATTTGGAGCTAACAGATAATTGTGACTGTCAAATAATATACAAATAATTTGCAATAAAATAATATTGTATTGCGACTATAAATTGAGATGTAAGTTATCCTATCTTTTAAGTTGGACCAAACTGCACATTGACCAAAAATTTCATTGAAATCAGTTCAGTAGTTTAGGAGTCCATCGCGGACAAACAACGTGACATGTACTTTTTATATATTAAGAAGATATATATATATATATATATATATATATATATATATATATATATATATATATATATATATATATTCCAATTATGAGATTTTGTGTGCGATTTGACAGCCCTATCGCAACGAGGCTTCACTTCTCTCGATTACCTCATTATCGACGTAGGCTTGCAATTTTTATCTTTATTCATTATTGTGGATTGCAGATTCACTCGGACCGGTGGTATTTTTTGTGTTGTAGATAATTTTTATTAGTGTCATCCTCTACTTAAGAAGGAACTGTATCCGCAACTGCTCGTCGCTGATGGTAAGGGAGCTGGTTTTTTTCTCGCTCAAAGGCCAAGTATAGCCATTCAGTGAGACAACGCAGCTAGTAGGTTTCTTGGCACTATACCACAGGGAGTAGGACTGTATGATAATTTAATTAATTTTTTTTTTAAATGGGCATCGCATTAAAAAGCATTGCAATGTATGAAGTAAGTAGTATAGTAGTATAATGTAGTAAGTGGATGCTCTGGCCCTTAGACATCTATACCTATACTCGATTAAGAATCAAAATTCAGATGCGTTACCACACTTGAGGACTAAGATGGAATGTCTTATTTCCAGTAGAAATCTCTCCGGTCGGATCTCCGGTTATGTAAACTCACCATACGAAACACAGTAGCATTAAGCTGCTATTTTACGCTGGTATTCTGTGAGATTGACTGATTCAACTCGGTTGGGCAGCGTTCGGGAAATTACGGCACATCTTCTCGTCAGGTATACCTCAGAACTTGAAAACGAGACTGTACAACCAGTGCGTGTTGCCAGTGATGACATACGGAACTGAGACGTGGTCCTTTACTGCTGGCCGGATGAGGAAGCTCAAGGTCGCTCAGCGAGCTATGGAGAGGGCTATGCTCGGAGTTTCTCTGCGTGATAAACTCAGAAATGAGGATATCCGCAGTAGAACCAGAATGACCGACATAGCCCAACGGATTAGTAAGCTGAATTGATTGAATGATTAGTGGCAATGGGCCAGCCATATAGCTCGAAGAACGGACAACCGATGGGGAAGAAAGGTTCTCGAGTGGCAGCCTCGTACCGGCAGGCGAAGTGTTGGGCGTCCCCCCACTAGATGGAGTGACGACCTGGTAAGATATTCAGGAAGTCGATTGATGCAGGTGGCTCAGGACCGTGCTTTGTGGCGTTCCTTGGGGGAGGCCTATGTTCAGCAGTGGACTTGTGAAGGGCTGTAATGATGATGATGATGATGATTCTGTGAGAGCGTGGTCCTACCCATTCGTGCTACAACCATAATTTAGCTACAGCGTCATTCTACCACGTAAAAATTATAAAATAATAATAAGGATAAAAATATATACCTCATAATTTGTAGTGTTATGCAACTTACATTTCATTGTACACTAATTCTCCATTCTGCTTTGATATTCTGCATTCATGTTTTGCATCACTTTATACTATTTTTTTCATTCTGTTTTTGATTCTCTGCATTTATATTTTGCATCACCTTTATTTATATAGGATCCTGTAACGTTTTTACACAATAACATATCATTTTACTGCGTATTTTCACACTATTTAGTACTTTTAAACTAGCTGTCAACGAAGTCTTACCTTTTTTTGGTCTTTTACTGAATTCTCTGTAATTCTACAAATTCAGGCTTCGGCGCGCTGTCGCGCATCAGTTTTTCCTATTTGAATAATATCTCATTTCATATTTAAATGTAATAATTTCTTAATAAAAGTCCAAAAACCAAAAATTGGTTTTTATGACAACTACTATTTATACCGTTGTCATGGAAATTATATTCAAATTTGTTACCGGTCTGTAGTTTCTATTTCGATAATTCCACATAAATACTTTTCCTCTTGACCATTTACAAAAAATTTGCGTTTAATTTAAATAATTTTTCCGTTCTCTCTAGAAAGATATAAAAGCCGAACAATCGGTGAAGAAATGGAGTCTTGCTTCAGTTCTCGTATCGGAAGCATCTTCTAAAGGCCTTATCCCGGGGCCGCTCAGCCCCGGGATCCTGCAAGCCTCTATCCTGCCTGAAGCCACTGGACTCTACGATCCGTTGCTCTGCCTGAAGTCGCCGGATCCTACAAAACGTTGCTCTGCCTGAAGTCGCCGAGATCCCACAAGTCTCTACTCTACCTGGAGTCGCCGGAACCTACAAACCTCTGTTCCGCCCGAAATCACCGGAACCTACAAACCTCTGTCCCGCCTGCAGTCACCGGATCCTGCAGGCCACTGCGCTGTCTGAAGTCGCTGAGGATCCTGCAAGCTCCTGTCTGGGCTGAAGTCGCCGATCCTGCAATCGCCGCATTCACCTGAGGTCGTCGCCTAGAGACGCCCACGCCTACCCACCTACGCCGTGCGTGCTCGTTCCAGGCGCTGAGAGCACGCTTGGGATCTTCGGACTCAGCTACGACATAATTTTTTTTTTATTACCTTTTTTTTAAAATATAATTTGTAAATCACATCATCCATCCTCATATTCATACTCCATTTTTGATATATAAAATTGTAAATATTTTCGAATCTTAAATATATTATTTGTCTTGGTCTATTTGGTTGTTTTGCTGATCGTAGGTTAGGTTTTCCTTCTCTTTTAATTGTCGCTTCACGACAAATTTCCCATACACAGCCTATAATGTAGAGTAAAAAAACTATTACATATGGGATATTCTTGACAATTCAAAGAAACAACCGAGCGAAAGGTCAACCATTAACGGGATACTTTCATTGCTTGTCTTGTTTATAACGTTTACAGAGCCCGAGGAAACCAGTCTAGCTGGAACGTGGTCAATAGGTCCGGTAGATTTTCCTCGTTAAGTGACAACGTTACAGGTTTTTTTTAACAGGACTGATGTACCATTTGCCTACTTTGATACCGTCTGGATAAACAGGTGTCTGCGCGCGTCTATCGGTACTAGATTGTTGGGATTGTATTTTTCTATATGTTAAACCTTGAGTAACACTGTTCGAAGCAATAGTTTTATAGTGAATTTTATTTGCTATATTATAGAAATAATAGAGACTGCTTACTTCAATATTTCCGTCTTAATAATTTAATACCACCAAGTGTTAAAATAAAAAAAAATTGTACAACTGACTTCAATATAAATAAAATGAGAACATCATCAATGTAGTCGAAGTGAATTGACGGCTCCATGGCGCAGTGGCTTAGCAATGAGTTGCTGTGCTGAGGGCCACGGGTTCGAAGCTCGCACGGAACAAGTATTTCTATGGTCTGCAAATAATTGTTTCGGGTCTGGGTGTTTGTCCTTGTGCAGTTTGTGTTTGTAAACCGCCTTCACGATACAGGAGAAAATCGTAGTCTGAGGGTAACGTTTAAAAAAGGAAAAGAAAACAGAATTAAATAGGCATTTTTTATAGAAGAAAGCATGTGGCTCACCTGGTGGTAAGTGACTACCGCCGCCCATGAACAACTACAACACGAGGGGAACCAGGGGAATTGCAGATGCGTTGCCGGCCTTTAAAATAAGGATAACTCAAAACTATTAGTTAAATCTTGATCAAATTTATATGAGACTCGATGAGAAGCACCAGCTTTCAAATAAAAAAAACATATAAATCGGTTCACATAAAAAAAAGTTGTGAGGTAACACAAAAAATACAGACGAATTGAGTGCCTCCTCCTATTTTTTGAAGTCGGTTAACTAAATTAACCACAGCACAAAATTATAAATTGTCAATACCGGCCCTTATTCAAAGTCAATAAAAATATAAAATGAAATTCCAGAATATATTACAAACATTATAATTTAAAATAAAAAATATTGTACAACCGAATTCAATATAAATTATTAAGAATAACTCAAAAAGTATTGGTCAGACCTTGATCACGGGACCACATGAGAAACACCAGCTTTCAAATAAAAAAAAAACTAATAGAATCAGAAGTTACTTTGCGGAAATCCATTATATTAAAGTTGATAAAAATTACTTTGCGTACATCCAATCAATAGAATAAAATGATGCGTCTTACCTACTATAAAGAGACCCCCCCCCACCCTTCCTCAATTGCGTGCACTATCCCCGTCACCACTAATCCCAGCGCCACCACTCCCAACACCACTACACTAAGAAAGACACACCACTGACGACAATACGACACGTGTTCCTCTCTGCAGGAGGCACACGTGAATACATATTTAACTAAAAATATTATTTTTTGATTATATAGGAAATAGGAATAAATGATATGTTTTATATGATCTCGTTATTTTTTAAGTTTTTTTTAATAAGATAAGAGTGACAAACGAGCACACAGTCCACCTGATGGTAAGTGGTTACTGTGGCCCATAGACATCTACATTTGTCTCCGATTACGAATCAAAATGCAGATGCGTTGTCACTACTACTAAGATGGAATGTCTCTTTTCCAATAAAAAGGGTCTCCGGTTCTCTACACTCACCATACGAAAGACAGCAGTGTGAAGCTGCTATTTTACGCTGGTATTCTGTGAGAGCGTGGTCCTTCCGCGGTCGAGCCGACGCATTCGTACTACAACTATACTACTAATAGTTGCAGAATGGCTCTACCACGTATAAAAGTAAATTGTAAACGTTCTTTAAATAATAATAATGATATTAGTTTTATAAATAATACTATAATGTAAATTATGTTATAGTAACATTATTAATTTCTAATATTTAAAGTGTGTTTGCGTGGTTCTTGTTTTGAACTATTTTCATAATTAAGACCAAATGTATACAATAATATTAGCAAATAAATTGAATTGATTTGTTTGCGATTTTGTAGGACTTAAAATTATACTTAATTACAATTTTACATTCCCATTTTGATGATAATCAATGGGTCTGAAACAGTGAAGTGAAGAAACCTGCATGTCTAAGGAATAAAATATTTTGGGGACATATGAAGTCCGCCATGAGGCACTGAAGGAGCGTAGTAAAATAATAGTCTCAAAACACGCTCAGAAACGAGATACGATTAATAAAATAAAGCCGTTACTTTCTATTGCCTGTATTTTTACATTTCTTTTCATGGCGGTTAGTTTTATATTAATTTGCCTATCCTAGTGTTAATTTTTTAGGGTTCCATAGCCAAATGGCAAAAAACGGAACCCTTATGGATTCGTCATGTCTGTCTGTCTGTCCGTCCGTATGTCACAGCCACTTTTTTCCGAAACTATAAGAACTATGCTGTTGAAACTTCGTAATTAGATGTATTCTGTGAACAGTATTAAGATTTTGAGACAAAAATAGGAAAAAAAAAAACAATAAATTTTGGGGGTAATAACTTCACGGTGTCACTTTGAGGTGTCAGTGTGCGCGCGCATCGTAATAACTTCACGGTGTCACTTTGAGGTGTCAGTGTGCGCGCGCATCGTAATAACTTCACGGTGTCACTTTGAAGTGTCAGTGTGCGCGCGCATCGTAAAATAATCACTCTCATAATTTTTGCAAAAAAATAAAAAATATTTCGAAATATTTAGTACAGTTCGCAAGCACACATTGGCAGCGCGGCGGCATTTCTTTTCCCTAAAACCCTATCAGGAATGAAACGAGGCCTGTGCCCAACATAATATAATATTCGTAATATATTTTATTTTGGTTGTAGTACGAAAGGGTCGGCTCGACCGGGAGAGAACCGCGCTCTCAAATAATACCAGCGCAAAATAGGCAGCTTAATGCTGCTGTGCTTCGTATGGCGAGTGTAGAGAATCGGAAACCATTTTTAGTCGATGCGGGACATTCTTTGTTTTTCCTTAGGGGGGACAGCGCACCTGCATTTTGATTTTAATCTAGGATAGATGTTAATGTCTATAGGCCACAGCATCCACTTCATTATCAGGTGGACTGCATGCTCGTTTATCACTCTTACATCTATAAAAAGACCACACGGCGAAAAGAAGCGATAAATGAATAACATATTTTTTAACTTTCACTGTCGGCTCCGTGGCGCAGTGGCTTAGCATTGAGATGCTGCGTTGAGGACCGCCGGTTCGAATCCCGCTCGTAATAAGTATTTATAAATATGTGTATGGCCTACTTAGTACTTATATATGTTTACCGTTACAGCCTATTAAGGTCCACTGTTGAACATTGACCTCTCCATAGATTGCCTCATAGTAATATTTAATATAGTTGGCACGCTTGGCAAAGGAAGACGCTGCTGCCTATCTCCTGATTGGTTTTATTCTGTCACCTCTTAAAATACACATGGGATGATATGGGATAGATATTCTTACACCGCCACTACATGGTCAATTTCTATGTTTGTGTAAACTGCCTCCACGGTACAGGCCAAAATCCTAGTGTCCCTTGCGCCAACTACGTAAAAACAATTTAACTTACCTATTCGATAAATTAAATATTAATATTAAAGCTAAAGATTTTATTTTACTTTACCAGAAAGTTACATTAAACAATGAATCAGTAACTTATTTTTGTTTGTGTATTGTACGAGAATTGTGTATGGCTTGCCGTCAACATAATTCTTACGGTCGCGGATCACGGCACGCGAAAGCGAAGTTTTCGAGATATTTACAGTGAAGATACAGTTACATAGTGCATGTTGTGTTGTTTTGATACATCGAATACAAAAGAAAAATAAAATATCGAAATCTTAACAGATTTTTTTTGTTATGATATTTGTCAGCGATGTGAACTTGTAACTTTGCCTTCACAATGTGACGCATCAACATTTAAAGAAGTTTTAAATAATTTTTTTAATAGGATAATGATGAAAAATGAGCACACAGTCCACCACATAGGCATCTACATCTATCCTCAATAAAGAATCAAAATGCAGATGTGTTGTCACCCGTGAGGACTAAGATGGAATGCCTCATTTCCAGTAAAAAGTGTCTCCAGTTCTCTATACTCACCATACGAAGCAGCTGTGCTGGTATTCTGCGAGCCCTGGTCGAGCCGACTCATTCGTGCTACAACTATACTACTAATATAGCTGCAGCATGGCTCTACCACGTAAAGTATAAAGGATATTTTTTATTACTTTACATAAATTATTATGAAAAATATTTATTACACTGGTAAAGGTACAACACTATAAGTCCATTACCAAAGAAAAAAATAATATTAATAATTTTTGCACATATTATGATCGTAATTTTTTTTCAGTTAATATATATATAAGCGGAGCAAGAAGACAAAGGCAACCCCTGCCACTCTTACCGTGGATTTCTGCAATATCAGGGGACTTCATTCAAACCTTAACGCCGTCCACTACCATCTGGAGATAGCTAAGCCGGCCTTGCTCTTTCTAACCGAGACACAGGTGTCCTCTCCGGCTGATACTTCGTATCTCTCCTACCCGGGGTACAAATTAGAACACTCGTTTGTGCCCCGGGCTGGAGTTTGCGTGTATGTCAGAGAGGACATCTGTTTTCGACGCCGCGGCAGTCTTGAAGGTACGGACCTGTCCATCCTATGGCTGCGCGTAGACAGCGACGACCATCCCCGCGTCTACGGGTGCCTCTATAGGTCACATAGCGGCAATGTCGACACAGACCGACTCATCGACCACGTCCAAATGGCTGCAGACTCCGTGCTACAACAGGTCCCATCCGCAGAGATCGTGATACTCGGTGATTTCAACGCCCACCACGCTGAATGGCTTGGTTCTCGTTTAACCGATCATGCGGGTAGATCTGTCTATGACTTTGCTTTGGCATATGGTCTAACACAACTGGTTATTTCGCCTACGCAGATCCCAGATGTGGAAGACCATGTACCTTCCCTGTTGGACCTTCTGCTGACCTCTCATCCGGATGGATATCAGGTCTCCGTAGATGCCCCTCTGGGCTCTTCGGACCATTGTCTGATCCGGAGTACGGTGCCACTCACGCTCCAATCGCAGTTGCGATCTACAGCTTGCCACCGTGTTTGGCACTATAGGTCAGCTGATTGGGACGGGAAGCGGTCTTTTTTTGCATCCTACCCTTGGGTTTGCTTCTCGCCGTAAGATCCCAGCGTTGTTGCCGACTCTGTTGCTGATGTGGTACTTCAGGGTATGGAACTTTTTATTCCATCCTCTGTGGTGCCCATCAGAGGCAGATCCCAGCCACGGTTTGGTCGCTCCTGTAAAATAGCATCACGCTATAAGCAGGAGTGCTACCAGGCCTGGGCTGATCTCGGGATGTAAACACTAGCGCACTTAAAAAAAAGTATAATTCCGCCTCCAGGTCCTTCAAAAGCGACATTTCCAAGGCATAGTCTGAGCACATCGGCAGAATTGGCGAGAAGCTAGTTCGCCTTCCTTCGGGAACCCGTGCATTCTGGTCTCTTGCCAAGGCTGTCCAAGGGAACTTCTGTCAGCCATCTCTTCCATCTCTGCACAGAGAGGACGACTCACTGGCCCATGCCGCAAAGGAGAAAGCCGATCTGTTGAGCTCTCTTTTTGCGTCTAACTCGACTCTAGATGACGGGGGGAACACACCGCCGACCATCCCGCGATGTGAGTGCTCTAATCCGGATGTGAGATTTACACAGCACTCGGTCCGCAAAGCACTCTTCTCCTTGGACGTCAGCAAGTCGAGTGGGCCCGATGGAGTCCCTCCCATTGTGCTGAAGACGTATGCTCCGGAGTTGGCACCAGTTTTAATGCGTCTTTTCCGGTACTCCTACTCCCAAGGCGTAGTCCCGAACTCACGGAAGACAGCTTTGGTGCACCCGATCCCTAAAAAAGGCGACTGCTCAGACCCGTCCAACTCCAGGCCTATCGCCATCACCTCCTTGTTCTCCAAATTAATGGAAGCTATTATAAACTGCCAGCTCATGAGGTACCTTGAGGATCACTAGCTGATTAGTGACCGCCAGTACGGTTTTCGTCGGGGTCGAACAGCTGGTGATCTTCTAGTCTACTTAACTCATAGATGGGCGGAGGCAGTAGAGTTCAAGGGGGAGGCATTAGCCGTTAGTTTGGACGTAGCGAAGGCCTTTGATCGGGTCTGGCACAAAGCGCTTCTTTCGAAGCTTCCTTCCTATGGGCTTCCCGAGAAATTGTGCAAATGGATCACCAGTTTCCTTGCTGATCGGGGCGTCAAGGTCGTAGTAGACGGTGCATGCTCTGATTTCAAGCTTATCAACGCTGGTGTTCCACAAGGCTGCGTGCTATCACCAACGCTGTTTCTCCTGCATATCAATGATATGTTGCTAACTGGTAGCATTCATTGCTATGCAGACGACAGCACTGGTGATGCCTTATATACCGGCCGTGCCAATATTTCTCGGGAAAACGTCGCCGAGTACCGGGACAAACTTGTGTCTGAAGTCGAGTCTTTGCTTAACAAAGTCTCGGATTGGGGCCGACTAAATCTAGTCCAGTTCAATCCCCAGAAGACACAAGTTTGCGCGTTTACCGCTAAAAAGAACCCCTTTGTCGTATCTCCTCAGTTTTAAGGCATTCCCCTTGCTGCCTCAGCCAGTTTCGGAATCCTTGGCGTCGACATATCGAATAGTGTGCAGTTTCGTGGTCACTTGGAAGGGAAGGCCAAATTGGCTTCTAAAAAGCTTGGTGTGCTCAGCAGAGCGAGACAGTATTTCATGTGGGCACATCGCTTGCAACTTTACAAAGCGCAAGTTCGGCCCCACATGGAATACTGTTCTCATCTCTGGGCCGGGGCACCCCAGTGCCAGCTCCTTCCACTTGACCGCATCCAGCGCAGTGCGGTTCGAATCGTCGAGGACCGAGTTCTTTCTGATCGGCTCGATAAACTGACACTGCGTAGAGATGTTGCATCTCTTTGCGTATTTTATCGCATCTATCACGGGGAATGCTCTGAGGAATTGTTCGGACTAATTCCAGCCGCTCAATTTCACCATCGCACATCGCGACAAAACTCTCGTTACCATCCATACCATCTGGATGATTGGCGGTCCACCACCGTGCGATTTAGAAGAAGTTTTCTCCCTCGCACGACTTCCTTGTGGAATCAATTACCACCAGCGAATTTTCCGGATCGATACGACTTAGGAACCTTCAAGAAAAGAGCTTACACCTTTCTAAAAGGTCGGCAACGCATCTGCAATTCGCCTGGTGTTGCGGTTGTTCATGGGCGGCGGTAGTCACTTACCATCAGGTGAGCCGCATGCTCGTTTGCCCCCTATTCTATAAAAAAAATATACACAGTCGGGTCATAAGTATTGTCACACAGTAAAAACTTTTCTTTTAGAATGCTGGCCACAAAAAAGTTTATTGAATTCGAATTTCGAATTGTTCATGGAAATAAAACTGAACACTTTTTAGAATTTTACTCATTTTTAAATATGGAGTGGACGCTTAAAGAAGACCGTGTTGCAGTTATTGCGTTGCATCGTTGCGGTTACGCGCCAATTCAAATTTTTGACATACTGAAAAATTTGAATATAACCAAAAGATTCGTTTATCGTACCATCAAACGATACAATGAAGACTCTAGTGTAGATGACAGGTCAAGAAGTGGTCGCTCTCGGTCTGTTAGGACTCCAGCAGTGATAAAAGCTGTGAAGGCGCGAATTCAAAGAAATCCCAAACGTATGCAGAAACTGTTGGCCCTTCAGATGGGGTTAAGTAGAACCACGGTGAAAAGGGTGTTAAATGAAGACTTAGGGCTTCGGGCATATCGAAGAAAAACAGGACGAGGTCGTTTGAATGCTCGTCTAATGGACCTGAGACTGAAGAGATGCCGCGCTTTGTTGAAGCGGTACGCGGGAAAAAAATATCGGGAAATTCTTTTTTCGGATGAAAAATTTTTTACCGTAGAAGAGAGACAACAACAAACAAACAACAAACAAAATGATAAGGTGTACGCACACAGTAGTGAACAAGCAAGCAAACGTATTCCGCGTATCCAACGAGGTCATTTTCCATCCTCGCTCATGGCATGGTTGGGAGTTTCTTATTGGGGCTTAACAGAAGTACATTTTTGTGAGAAAGGTGTAAAAACGAATGCAGTTGTGTATCACAACAGTCCTGACGAACCTTGTGGATCCTGTTTCTCATACCATGTTCAATAACAGGCACTGGGTATTCCAACAAGATTCGGCGCCAGCTTATAGAGCGAAGAGCACACAAGACTGGCTGGTGGCGCGTGAAATCGACTTCATCCGGCACGAAGACTGGCCCTCCTCGAGTCCAGATTTGAATCCGTTAGATTACAAGGTATGGCAAAACTTGGAGGAAAAGGCGTGTTCAAAGCCTCATCCGAATTTGGAGTCACTCAAGACATCCTTGATTAAGGCAGCCGCCGATATTGACATGGACCTCGTCCGTGCTGCGATAGACGACTGGCCGCGCAGATTGAAGGCCTGTATTCAAAATCACGGAGGTCATTTTGAATAAACTTTAGTGTCATAAGAATTTATGTTTTGTTAAGTTCATTTTGGTATATAAATGGTTACATAATGAATAAACTTGTTTCAATTATTTTATATTAAACATGTGACAGAATTTATGACCTGACTAGGTATATTAACATTTTCATTTTAACTAATTGCTGAAGTTCTGTAGTCTTGGAGTCACGTGCTCAAAACATTTTTTTATTTTCTATCACACTAGGACTTTTTCCTGTATCATCCTAATAATCCTACAATTATTTTTAGGCCATAAGAAGTACTTGCTCCGTACGAGCTTCTAACCCACAGCCCTCGGCGCCTAACTCATTGCTAAGCCATTGCGCCACGGATCCGTCAATTAATGATCAAGATACTTTTATCACCTTTATAAAATGTTATAAAGCGTAAACATCTTACATATGTTAATGTTATCGTAAGATTTTTTATATAATTTCTAATAATATTAATGTAAGAACTATTACTTCTTTTTTAAATATGGAACGTACGCAAAGGATTTGAGTTCAAGTTCATCGAAGTACTAGCGGGAGCTCCGATCGCTGAGTCAATATTAAAACTTCCTCCACAACAAGGTCATAATAACAAAATATAATTTATTATACACCTTTGGCCTTCTACGGCGCATCTTTCCGCGCCGATACAAGTGAAACAAATGCCTATAAGATGTCCTCAGTTAACTGGCACACGAGATTCATTTAAATATTTATGTGCTATGATATTACCTTTCGCAATAAAATACAATTTTAATACGCACATTCCCCTTATTAGGTGCGGTCTTTGGTTATAAAGAGGCAATAGGTCCTTAAGAGAAAATTATGTGATTTTATTCATTCCAAAATATTAAAGAGAAAGTAAATTTTTTGACAGCCTATTAAATAATACACGCGATCTCAGATTACAGAACAAAAACATGCGATTAAAATGAAGTTAGTTTTGACCGACTTTCAAAAAGGTTCTTCTATTTTTGTTGTGCAACCTCAAACCACTTTTAGCGGATCTGTCTAGTATATAATTTAAAATTAAAAAAAAATTCTAGAACCGACTTTTTTATAGGATAGGGTGACAAACGAGCACACAGTCCACCTGATGGTAAGTGGTTGCTGTGGCCCATAGGCATCTACATCTATCCTCGATTACGAATCAAAATGCAGATGCGTTGTCACCCGCGAGTACTAAGATGGAATGCCTCGTTTCCAGTAAAACGGGTCTCCGGTTGTCTACAGTCACCATACGAAACACAACAGAGTTAAGCTGCTATTTAACGCGGGTATTTTGCGAGAGCATGGTCCTTCCCCGGTCGAGCCGACCGATTCGTGCTACAACTATACCAGTAATATAGCTGCGGCATGGCTCTACCACATAGTAAAATCAATGCATCTGAAGTTATCTTTGTTTGAAGTTGGCTACAGGTGACCATAGATTGCAGTAGCCCCTAACCATCAAGTGGACTGTAAGTTCGTTTGTCAGCTTTGTAAAAAAACATTCGAACCATTGATAGGCACACATACCTCCTCTCATTCCTAGTAGGGTATTGGAGTCGATAAGTCCGCCGCACTGTATCAACGTAAGTACGTTTTGGCGAACTTCACATGTATTCGAAATATTTCAAATAGTTTAGAGATGTGGTTGTCCTCACGATGTTTTTGTTCACAGCCGATCAATAATTAATTACTGAGAACGTCCAGCTCCGGAACTATCGGCTCGACCTGGTATAACATAATTTAAAATTTATTTGTACAAACGACTTCAATGTAAATTATTAAGAATAAATCAAAAATTATTAATCAGACCTTGATTAAATTTGTATGGGACCACATGTGAAGCACCAGCTTTCAAATAAACAATAATTTAAAATTTAAAATTTGGTACAGCCGACTTCAATATAAGTGACTTCAATGAATGAATGAATGAATGAATATACTTTATTGTACACCACAAACAAATAAACAAATTACATAACAAAAGACAGGTTAAATGTACAATTTGGCGGCCTTATCGCTACATAGCGATCTCTTCCAGGCAACCAAGGGTGTAAAGGAATAAACAATGAATACTAGGTAGGTGGTGCAATATAAATTATACAAAATATAATATCAATACATGCGATATATATAGACAATAAATGCAATAAAATAACATGTAAATAACTAACACATGAAATGATATAAATTACTAATACATAATAAAAGATAAAGTAAAGCATATAATATATACATAAACATACATATATATGAGTATATAAACAAACTTACATATCTACCTAAAATACATAAATAAATTACAAATTTCCTCAAACAATAATATAAAGCTGATAAATATAATAAATACTTATTTACATAATTTATCCTAACGGTCTCCGAACGATTGAGACAAGTAATGTTCTTTAAGTAATCGCTTAAAGATTACAATAGATTGTGCTTTACGTATATACAAATATTATATTGTATATAATTCAATATAGGTTATTTAAGAATAACTCAATAACCATTGGTCTGACTTTGATCAAATTCATATGGGACCACACGAAAACTATCAGCTTTCATATAAAAAAAGTATCATCGAAATCGGTTTGCCCAGTACAAAGTTATGAGGTAACACACATAAAAAAAAACATACACTCGAATTGAGTACCGTCTGCTTTTTGGAAGTCGGCAGACAAAAAAAAGAATCATCGAAATCGGTTCACCCAGTAGATAGTTATAGAGGTAACACACATAAAAAAAACATACACTCGAATTGAGTATCGGCTCCTTTGAAGTTTGTAGAAAAGTTAATATAAGGGGGTTAAGGGCTAATAAAGAACAGATACAAGGAAGAAACTCTCTCATAATCATTACCACAACCCTTACAAATTTCACTGCAAACATAGACCTACAAGGAAGGACACAAAACATGCCCTGAACCACCTGCATCCATCCACTTCTTACATGTGTTACTAATGGGTTGCGTGTACACTCCACTTACCGGTCCCATCTTATTTCTCTTACCCAGATTACAGACTGGAATACTGCTTTCGCCACGGGCCAGAGTCTGAGTGTACGTCGGAGAGTATCTGTTCTTGACGCCTCGGTAGTCTTAACGACCTGTCTATCCTATGGCTACGCATAGACGACAGTGGTACAAGGCTGCGACTCGAAAATCTTTCTTCCCATCATTTGGCGATTCTTTAAGCTATATAACAGACTTATTCTTTTGACATTTCGGCTTACTGATCCGACCCTTTGTTATAGCATATAGGATTTGCCTGATTGCCAAGATTGAAAATTAATAGAAGTTTCGCATTTTTAACTAGACAGAACGACGCTACAGCTATATTATGGTTGCATCACAAATGGGTCGACTCGATTGGAGAATGGCCACCTTCTCATAGAATACCAACGTGAAATAGCAGCTTAATGCTGCTGTGTTTCGTGTGATGAGTGTAGAGTGCCGGAGAATCATTTTGCTGGTTACGAGGCATTCCTTATTAGTCCTTAGGGTTAACAACGAATCTATATGGACGGCTCCGTGGCGCAGTAGCTTAGCAACGAGTTGTTGAGCCGGGGCCGCGAGTTCGAATCCCGCACGGAACAAGTATTTGTATGGCGTACAAATAATTGTTTGTAAACTGCCTCCAAGATACAGGAAAAATCCTAGTGTGGGGGTAACGTTTTTTTTTAATAAAAAAAATTGATTCTTAATTAAGGAAAGATGCAGGTGCCTATAAACCACAGCATCCACTAGGTGGATTGTGTGCTCATTTGTCACTCTTAAGCCGAAACACCGCAAACTAAACTGACTTAGTTTATCCATAGCTTGCATAGCTGAGCCAGTTTTTCCATACATGTGCGTCCACCGCAAACTATTCCAGTTAAGCTAGTATGAAATACCGGCTCAGATATGCGAGCTAAGATAAACTAAATTAAGTTAGTTTTGTTTACGGTGGACGTTCTGCTTTATTATATAAAACAAATATCTATTATTTATTCAAAACAACGCGATCTTTTTATTATTCGTCTTCATCTACTTCTTAGGGATGAGATGGATTTGATGAGATGGAATGATGGATGGGATGAGACGGATCGATGTATCTTCCTACGCGTGTAACCACAATGCGAAAAATTACGGCAGCAAATAGTTAATTACTTGGAAAGATACGATCGGTCTATGTTTATCTATTGTTGGATTACTTTGCCGACTTTCGATTAATTGTTTCATTAGAGATAAGTGCGAATAGAGTAGGTAAAGAGAGTGAAACCGCGGTATTATTGACCGTACGCCGTGATGCGTTGCGTGTAAGAAGGCTGACGTCACTATTTTAAACGAAGATAGCACTTGAGTAAAGAAACCGACGATCGCTTGTAATTATTTAGATACGGTCTGAATCTATTTCAGTTTAAGGAATGCTTAAAGATGAATGCTCTCGCTTCACTAAATGATAATACAAAGTGACAGATATAGAGATAATTAATACATTTTTTTAAATTCTTTATTGCACTAAAAACAATTTGGTAAGTAGTGTAGTGAGACCTATGGGTAGATCTGCAACAGAAAAAAACTAGCTTATTTAAAAACATTATTTAAAATGCATTATATAATATGAATACACATGTATTTAATTTGAGTAAGCCATAATCAACGATAATCGTTATGGTATGGCATTTACTTTTTAAAAATAAAATAAAGTAATTAAAAACTTTCAAAAACACACTTACAAGAAGATTCCAATCATATTTTAAGATCATTGTAAAGGTTTAGTAAGTTTAGTTGATAAAAGAGTTTATTATTGAAAAAAAAATTCGAGAGTAGG
This sequence comes from Parnassius glacialis, assembly GCA_033319125.1. Classification (NCBI taxonomy): domain Eukaryota; kingdom Metazoa; phylum Arthropoda; class Insecta; order Lepidoptera; family Papilionidae; genus Parnassius; species Parnassius glacialis. The sequence continues at coordinate 4,021,272 of JAVANC010000011.1, forward strand.
TGGTATTATACCACTGCTATATAAGTATATAGGCATTCTCCACAAGTTCGACAGGTAGAGAATGCAGAAAATTAGTTAAGGTATTTGCAGTAAAGAATAAATCAATAAACATGGGAAAGCCAGGTATCAACGTGAATTAGCAGTATAAGTTGCTTTAATTTTCTTGGAAGACTTATAAAAATATATAATGTGCCAGTATGTCGTGAAAAGCGACTAATAGGATATTGGGTTTGTGGTTGCGATGGGCAAGTCACCTTTTTTTTAATAGTACGAGTATAAAGGTGACGAACGAGTACACAGTCCACCCGATGGTAAGTGATTGCTGTGGTCCATAGACATCTACATCTATCCTCGATTACGAATCAAAATGCAGATGCGTTGTCAACCCTGAGGACTAAGATGTAATGCTTCATTTTTTAAGTATTCTGTGAGAGCGTAGTCCTTTCCGTTTTTCTTTCGTGCTACAACCATAAAATAGCTGCAGCGTAGATCTACTTCGTAGAAAACGTCTACATAACTTCATTAATTTTAATTCATATTTTAAATGGATTAAACAAAGAAAGGAATTTTTTAAGGAATACATGAATCAAAATAACCTCTAAGAATACGGTGATCGCTTCCATGCTGGTTTTACTATAATTTATATAAAGAATTGTACAAAATTATTGTAAAGTATAGAAAAATATATACCTACATAATTCCGCGGGGTTTAATAAGTATTACGTAATAATCTATATTGAATAAAAAATATTGTACTCCATTTTGTTCTATTCTAATTGAAGTTAATGAAGGAAGAAATTCTTTATCATTTGCATGTAGCACGTCCGGGGAACTTCCTAAAATGAAAGTCAAACGACGTATTGTCACCGTTTTAAGACTCTGCGTCATCTATCTCGTTGAAAGTAACAAATGGAGCTTGTTTTACAGTTACAACAATCATATCGTGTCGCATCTGGTATAATAAAAAAATCCATAAGCGTTACTGCGCAAATATAAAAGTACAGTCGTGCAGTACTCGTAACTTACACACCCACCTGTTAAACCTCTGAACCTTGTTTCGGTTTAATAAATATTAAGTTTCCTACTCTGAGCCGTGGTAGCAAAGACTAAGCCCGCGCTGTGATTTTACACTGCGTGAGTCTGGGTTCGATCTCCGCCAGCCCACATCATTAAAAAAATACTAGCAATATTACCATTAATGTGGTAAGCTTGAAATGCTTCTGTTAGGAGTGGTCCACGACAGTAGTCGAAATGCGGATTCGAACCTACAACCTTTTGAGTTAACGGTTTGCACCCTTTCATTAGGCTACTGTCGCTCAGAAAATTGTTAATTGCAATTATCAGTGCTGATTTACTACGTGACTGGTGGTGAAGGAAAACATTTACCTAATTCCATAAGCCTTCTCTTCTGCTGACTTCCAAAAAGGAAACGCTACTCAATTCGACTGTATTTTTTATGTGTGTTACCTAATAACTTTTTATTGGATAAACCGATTTCGATGATTCTTTTTTTATTTGAAAGCTGATACATCTCGTGTGATCCTTTATGAATTTGATCAAGGTCAGACTAATAGTTTTTGAGTTATTCTTAATAACTTATATTGAAGTCGGCTGTACAAAATTTTAAATTTCAAATTATATTATTTTAAAAAACGAACCAAAACGCTATGTGGTCTGGTGGTAGTGGTCATCACTAGTCATCACGGTTGTCTGAAAATATATTATTTTGGTCTTCGCAACTGTAACTTACAATGTTATGGCTGCTTTTTAAAAGTTAATCTTTTTTTAAGCATGGGAAACACTAAACCACTCCAAAATTAGAATGCCACACAACATGCAGATACGAAGTGCTATTTGCAGCTCAATACAAATTATTATACCACGCGGGATTTGAACCTGGGACCCACAGCACCGCAACCATACTCTTAGCACTGCGCTATCGAGCCATTATTAATTTTATTGTTTTATTGGTGGTAGCACCTTCTTACCTATTTCTGCCACCAAGCAACAGTGCGTGCTGCGTGCATCGCTGTGTACCGGTCTGCAGGGTATAGAGAGCCAGTATGAAAAAGGGCTGTTATAAGTAGCGGCACGAAAGTCTAGCGCTCACCGTTATTGCGCATAAGTCGCGCTGATTGGCTTGTGCGTATTGTTCGCACGCGCAGATTGGCTCTCTAATCGCATTCTTAAAATTCAATTCGTGAGCGTCCCCTTCACGTTTCGTTCAGCGCTAGACTTACGTACGACTTACAAGTCGCGCTTGTAGGCATTTCAATTTAGTCCTCTGAGGTGATATCACATCTTTAGCCTCCTTTGTTTGAATTAGATTACAGGTGTCCATTAGCTGCATCGATCACTTACCATCAGTAAGGTCGTTTGTTTGTTCAATTTTAAGTAATAATAATTATAACTTTTAACGAAAATAAAAACCACCCTTCCGGTTCACAATCTGTGAAGATATCGCGTAACATACATAAAAAAGACAATAAAAAATACATTCGAATTGAGAACCGCCTCCTTTTTAAAGTCGGTTAGAAAGAGGCTAGTAATTTAAAAGTTTATAATTTTCTTTCGATTTTCCTGACGAGGGAGGTGACAAATTTCCTTAATTTTCTTTTATTTTACCTTTATTTATTTCAAGTTGATTTCAATAGTATTCCACTTTTAATGATTTTATTAGGTTATTGTACCTATATATTTCTAAACTTAATATATTCATTTTTTAACTTTATATCGTAGGATGAAATTCGTAGCTTTTTATGCATTCTGTCACGTTTTCTTATTGATTTAACAACACTTGGTGTAATCCAGGGTTTTAATGGTTTATTCCTGCTAGCGATTTTTGAGTAAATTGTATTTCTCTCAATTATGTCTTATAAAGAAGAAATCAATATATCTGTAGCTTTATTGACATCAGCACCTTGATAAAAACTATCCCACGCGATAGTCTCAATATCCTTATTTATTTTCTTCAAATCAAAATTTTCTTTTGTGTAAGACCACAAAGTTTTTTTTTTAATTTTTTCAATTACTAATAGTATCGGTGAGGTGAGGCGTATTTGTGAAATGTATAACGACGATTTTTTTTATAGAATAAGGGTGACAAACGAGCACACAGTCCTCTTGGTGGTAAGTAGATACGTGGTCTACAGACATCTACATTTATCCTCAATTAAACATTGAAATGCAGGCCCCAGCTAAGCCTATCCATTTGTGCTGCAGTGTGCATACAGCTGCAGCGTGGCTATTCAACGCTGCAGCTGTATGCACACTTATCATCAGAAGTAATGTAAGTTCGTTCGTCACTACAATTTTAAGTAATAAAAGAGGTTAGTAAGTTAAAGCTTCCTCTATAATTACCTTTAGATTTTCCTGTTTCGTACTTCTGTAACGATTAAGGAAGATTCCGAATAAAAAGTGAACCACGAAGTGGTCAAGTCACATCCAGTCCGGAACCACCCAAGCAGTGCGGTAGAAATGTCGCATAGACATAATGAGCTAAAGGCGAGCGTTGACGTGAAATTGCTACCGGCGCGCGACGCTCTGTACTTTCTAACTCACTGTGACGGGGTTTTACTGACCCTAGTTGACATGATTCAAGTTGAGAAGACATAATTGCACCGTCTATGAGAAACGAGCTAACTGTTTGCTGATATTTTATCGTCACGTATTTTTTATATTAGACATCACTAGGCGTAGGTAAAATGATTTCGTATTTTGGCGGGAACTTGATCAGTGGCGGATGATGCTTCTAAATTATCTTTTAATATTGTAGTCAAAAGTGAATTTTGATATAAGTAGTGCGATCTTATGTATTTTTGAGTATTTATCTTCGCATGTGGAATTTTGGCGAAAACGATGATACAAGAGCTCCGATTTATTTATTTAAAAATTGAAGGCGGACTAAATGCTATGTGCCATTCTCTGCCAGTCAACCCTAAGTTATTACTTATACAGTAAGGCCCGTATTAATAAACGTTACTTAACAACGAACTCAAGTGCGTAACGTAATCATTTGATACGCCCTCGTTCCGATATCAGCATCTCAAGATCGTTGCTAATTAATAAACACATAAAACCAGTATCTCAAAACGCTCACTTAGGAATACTGTTCTGTGACTTGCACTCAAGTACACACACTTGAGAGTCGAGTTTCGTTTATTAATCAGTATGTCATTCAGATGATATCGTAAACCTAAACTGCATCTTGAGATATGTACGTACGTGTATGTACGTACACACGCACACGCACACGCACACGCAAACGCACACGTACACGCATATCAGAACAACCATATTCTCGTTTGCCTCCTCTAATAAAAAAGTTTCCAAAGTGATCTTTTAAGACTGTCGTCTCGTAAGATGGAGACGAAATGGGGCGAATTTCTCACACCGCCATATCTGGACATCTATTAATCTTTTATTACGTTGAAGAAAAACTAAAAGTGTTTGTTACTGTGTTCGAAATGTCATCTGAACCTAACTTCCATTTTTTTTGTAATTGTAACTGTTGTAATTGAGCTGGCGAGTTATAATTAAAAATTAAAAATTTTCTTCAATATAAATTATTAAGAATAACTCAAAAACTATTGGTCCGACCTTGATAACATTTATACGGGACCACATGTGAAGCACCACCTTTCAAATAAAAAAGAATTATCGAAATCAGTTCAACCAGTAAAAAGTTATGACGCACGTTAAAAAAAACATACAATTGAATTGAGTACCGTCTCCTTATTGAAGTCGGTAGAAAATTACAGACCTGTCGTGTCTTTCGTGTTGGTAACGCGTGGACAAAGCACGCGGTAAATCAATTTATAAATATTTGGCCGTGGAAGAAAAGAGCAGATCTCTAGGCGGGCAAGATGATCGGCCCGGGGAGCAGCTTATGCTCCATATGTTAGTACAGAGCTGTTATATGTATAGCGCAGCACTTCGGAACTTTGGTAGCGTGATTCAGGCTTCGGTGTGTTTTGCTTGTGGCGCGACGACAACGCCGTCACAACTACAATTAACAGCGTCATTGGTACCGGCGGATATCATACCCGATTAAATTAAATTAAATACTATTTTTTTCTTTTAAATACAATATATCACTGAAGAGTGGGATGCTCTTATACTTAAAATAAAGTAACGATGGAAATTACACTGGACTATAACGCAAATGGCTTAAAAGTAGCCTTTAACGGTTATGTAACGTGACAGAGAGTGCCAACCCTAACATTGGATACGATTACGAGTGCTGTACTTACCATCGAATAAAGAAGTAATTACGTTGGGGGCTGGGATCTCATTTAGTAATAAAGTTCATTTATAGGAGCTTTCAATGGTGATAACATCAGCTTAGTGTTATTGCAATACGTTCAGAGCTTAAAGCTTAACCTGTTTTTTTTATGGGAGTAAGGGTAATGAGAGTACACAATCCACCAATGGTAAGTAGATGCTGTGGTCCATAGACACATATCTATCATTATTTAAAAATAAAAATACAACAATGGAGTGACGACCTGGTAAGACATGCAGGAAGTCGATGGATGCAGGTGGATCAGGACCGTGCTTTGTGGCATTCCTTGGGGGAGGCCTATGTTCAGCAGTGGACTTATGAAAGGCTGTAATGATGATGATGATGATGAAAAATACAATTCACCTCTGACGACTAAGATGGAATGCCTCGTTGCAAGATAGAGGGGTTTCGGGTTGTCTACACTCACCACATGAAACACAGCTGTATTAAGCTGCTAATTCGCGCTACTATTCTGTGAAAGCTCGGTCTTTCCCCGATTGAGGCGACCTACACGTGCTTTAGCCATAATAATACAGCTGCAGTGTGGCTCTACCACATAAGGTTAATACAGTTAAGTTAGTTAAATTATAACAATAATGCTTTAAAAAATTATTACATAATAAGGGTTAAAGCAGTGGTGTGCAAAGTTTCTTAATGGGAAGCCAGAAAATTTAAAAAATTTCATAGGAGGGCCAGAATTATAGGAAAAGTGCATTTTATCTTGAAACTTTTAATCATAAAAAACATTACAGCATTACACGCTTGTACAAATGTTAAAAATTACAATTTAACTTTTATTCGAAGGCCCTGCCATGGTAGGCGTGTGAGACACATGAAATTTCTTTTGATTTGCTATAATATTTTCAAATGCAGGTTTGAGCTCTGACGAAGTAACTGTCAACAGTGCAAAAAGGTGTTCATCAGTAAGTCGTTTTCTGATTGAGTTTTTCCGCAATTTCATAGTCGAAAAAGTCTATTCGCACACGTATAACGACGCAAACACCGCCATAATTTTTGGGCGTGAGCAATCATCTTAGGGAATACAGCTTTAGGCAGTGTTCTATAAAAATCTAACTTTAAGCCCCGCGCCCCGCGACCCGCAACACATGAACTACGCGGCTAGTCTAGTTGGGTCCTTTATCTATGCGTCTATTATTCTACCAAGTAGAATCTGCTTTATACTTCTGGATCGTCAAAATATAATTATCGCGGGACATATACTATTCATGTCGAAGGACCGTCGGCGGGCCGGATTAAATGCTTTCGCAGGCCGGAGGTGACCCGCAGGCCGTACTTACGTCACTGGGTTAAAGTATGAAGCTGCCGTTGGGAGTGGTTTACGGGTGTTGGAGAATGATTGGCAACGTAGAATTATAATTAAACCTGCATGATTCAAGATTCCTGATTTGTAGTTTATGAGTGGCGGTCGACACTCACCAGCAGGTGAGCTGCTCGTTTGCTCCCCCCCCCTTCTATAAAAAAATTATAACGTAAAATTTTTAGAGCCGTGGTAGCTCAAATGGTTAACGCTCGCTGTTTCACAGTACGCGAGAAACCCGGGTTCGATCTCCGCCGGCACCAATGACATTATTAATTGCAATTTTAAGTGCTGATTTACCACGTACTCGGCGGTGAAGGAAAACACCGTGAGGAAACTTGCATCTCTGACAAATAAGAAACAAAATATTTCGAAAACGTGAAGTTCGCCAACACGCATTGGGGCAGCGCGGCGGACCTTTCCTTGGCCTAAAATCCTCTCAGAAATGAGAGGAGGCATGTGCCCAGCAGTAGGACGTGTATATAGGCTGTAAATTTTTAACTTTTTTTAAAAATTTTATAGCATTCTACTATGTTTGACTTGTTTTACATATTATTATTTTAATTGTCTTTATATTCAGTTAATCCATCCATTACAGCCTATAAAAATCTACTGCTGAACATAGGCCTTCATCTTAGATTACCTCATAAGGGGGATTTGCTATTATTGCCACGATTGGCTAGCGGTTTGGGAACCCTAGTAGTTGTTATTAGGAAAACACTGCTCGCTGCCCATGCTCTCCTGGTATCTGTCTGTCCCTCTTACGGCACCCACGCTACGATATGGGGTAGTGGATATTATTATACTGTCTCTACATGCTAACAGGTTAACTTTTTATATATTTAGCATTTAGTATCAGAGTTAAATATTGAGATCTCAAAATTAGAATTTTCTAATACTAGTTCCGATGTGATACTATCGTAGCAGAGACAGCTCGCAATGCCAATGCTGCGCTTAGATAGGGTACGACTCGTTAGTCGTATCTTATCTAAACGCGTGTTTTTTTACGTGGTAGAGCCACGCTGCAGCTATATTACTGGTATAGTTGTAGCACGAATGGTCGGCTCGACCGGGGAAGGACCACGCTCTCATAGAATACCAAAACAAAATACCAGCTTAACGCTGCTGTGGTTCGTATGGTGAGTATAGAGAACCGAGAACCCTTTTTATTGGAAACGAGGTATTTCATCTTAGTACTCACGGGTGACAGCGCATCTGTATTTTGATTCGTAATCGAGGATAGATGTAGATGTCTATGAACCACAACATCCACTTACCATCAGCTGTACTATGTACTCGTTTGTCACTCTTTTTTTATAAAAAAAAATATTTGCTTTTAAGTGCGACAAGTAGAATGTACAACGCCAGGCCTTCTTCGCAGAGGTCCTTACTACTCGCAGTTATTATTTGCTAATAGTCGCTTTGAGAGTGAATGCTCTCTATCGCGTCCCCGAAAGTAATTCATCCGGTTGCCGGCGCACACTTTTTCATTGATTATTCTATGTTAAACCGGTGCATTCAAAGATTTTCCTCTTTCAATGCGAAACTGCAAGAAATTATGATGACGTAATAACCTGACCTAAACCTAGGTCCAAAGAGGAAAAGTCTTTGCTTATATTTTTGATATACAGTTGTATTGTTCTTGTGTAGTCGCTATTCTCAGTTTGGTTATCTTTTTTTAAATTGTTTGCACTTGATAGTAATAAAGAAATATTTTAAAATATTATTATTGAAGAAATAGAACGTAGGTTGACCCTATAACTTTAATAATATGGATTGCTAGGTATATCCACTTATAACCACAGACAGCTGCCTTGTTAGTTTTGTGGTCGTAAGCACGACTGCTGATCATGTAGCCACAGGTTCGAATCCCGAATCGGGCCGAAATTTGTTACATTGTTTTTCTGTCAAGAATTTCTTACACGCAGCCTGGAGTCAGGAAGTTGGCGGTATTATGCCCCCGTACCTCGAAAAATATGAAAGCCGTTGCTGTGACTGATCTCTCTCTGGTCGTCGGATTGCTTTTCCATCGAGGGTAGAGAGCGTACTCGTGCACATACACTCGTGCACTATAACCTTTTTTGCGCAGACTAATAGTTTCTGTTGAGTCAGGCCGCCGTAATCGAAAATTCGGTCTAGAGGAAATTATCACAAATCAAGGGCCAAAAATGTATTCGCGTTTAATATCATATAAATTGAAATCATAAAGTACCTTTCATCTAAGTGATACTGCCGTGAAGGACCATGAATAACGGATTTATATTATTTATCTTACCACATCACATAAGACACAAATTTTGCGAGTTTAATAATGCATATTTGATTACCTTAACACACACCACACGCAGGTTGCGTGTGTATTAAGTAAGTAGTCAAATTAGAAAAATACAAAAAAAAAGTTATAAGTGTCTTTTAACAATTCTATAAAATAAGAACGGCTCTTACAGCTAAATTAAAAACACATTTTATACGTGGTAGAACCATGCTGCAGATACATTATGGTTACAGTATGAATTGGTCGGCTCGACCGAGGAAGGACTACGCTCTCACAGATTACCAGCGTGAAATAATAAGATTGATTGAATAATAATGTTGCTGTAATTCGTATGCAGATGTGACAACTCATCTGCATTTTCATCCTTAATCGAAGATAGATGCAAATGTTTATGGGCTACAGCATCCACTTACAATCAGGAAAACTGTGTGCTCGTTTGTCACTCGTATTATTTTTTTTATATATAAAAAAATGTTACTCGCAGTCAAGGATGCTTTTTAATTATTTCTTGATGATTATTTCATAAACTATAAGGGATATAAAACAGTTTCTAACAAAACCTTTTTGTTTTTTCTTTTGGTACAATCTTACACAAAAAGGCCTTATATCTTCTACTTTTCAAAGTTATAATATATATTTATTTTTACTTCAACACCATTTTACAACATAATTATGAGTTTTACAATAAAACCTTATTTCTGTATATTTAAAAGATGTTCTGTATTTTACAGTTATCAAATATTAAACATTTTCCCAAATCGCACATGGATTTCGAGAAAATAATAAAAACTGAGCTTAAAGTGGTTTTCAGGTAATTTAACTAATTGCATAAAGACCACTTTTATTGATCTGCAGTTTAACACGTTCACTGTCCGGTTTGCAGACACAATAGTAAGACAATAGCAATGACCTATATGTAGTGCACGGGACAGCGAAAGGGTTAAGTTATGGATCTATGCGGACAAAGGTGCGAATAAAATTGTTAAATGAAGTTATTATTACTTACTGCGTCTCATTAATCGTGTAAATAAAAAGTTTATGTTCGTAAAATTAATTAAAAGTTTAAATTACATTTAGCTCGTTCGCTAAACAGGGTTCTAAATAAAATGTCGGCTAAAAATATCGTCTTAATTGATGTTATCTGTTATCTGGTAACATTAGAACAAAATATAATAGTCTAATCCTTATCATCGTCAAGGAATACCACTAAAGTCGGTCCTGAGCCACCTGCATCTATCGATATTTTACATGTCTTATCAGGTAGTCACTTCATCTAATTAACGAGGAATCTTAAATATACATGATATCTCTAGGGCACAGCATCCATTTATCATCTGGTGGACTCTGTGCTCGTTTGTCACCCTATACTATAAAAAAAGAACAGCGAGCATACAGCCCACCTGATTATAAGTGGATGCTGTGGCCCATAGACATCTACATCTAAACTTGATTAAGAATCAAAATGAAGGTAAGATGCGTTGCCACCCCTGAGGACTAAAATGGAATACCACCATACGAAACACTGCAGCATTAAGTCGCTATTTTACGTTGGTTTTCCGGAAGAGCGTGATCTTACCCCGGTCGAGCCGACCAATTCATGCTATAACCATGATATAACTGCAGCTTGGCTCTATCACGTAAAAAAATCTCGAGTGGCATCCTCGAACCAGTAAGTTTACCGGTACGAGGCTGACACTCGAGAAGCTTTCTTCTTCATCAGTTGTCGGCCCTTCGCGCTATATGACCTATGTTTTACCAAATCTTAATCCATGTATAACTGTCTATCCGAGTGTAAATTATTATACCGCCAAAATTCATGGAGTACAAGTTCAGTCACAAGTTATTCCAGAGTATTTTAATGGCGGCCGCTACATTTTACGCTTTGTTGAAAAAGTAGGATATTTTATCGTTGTGCATTTATAATTTCTTGTATTTTGTGATAATTGTAGGGACTATTTTTTTTAAATAATGCAACATTTACGAAATATAGAAGATAATAAGATTATAAGAATAATCAACTAACAACTCGACTCGTGTTAAAATTCTAGTGTTGTGACAGATGACACTAATATAATCCGGTAAAATTAAGTGGACAGAAAATCTTGCATTGCGCTATATAAACAATTGTATTTCGATTTTAGTTGGCTTACATTTTCATTCATTTTTCATTCACCAACTCTAGAGTAACAATACTCAGTATTAGCTACTCTACGTTTGTGTTGGAAAAACGCAAACGAAGTTATCTAAGGGTAAGAACAAAGAGTAAAATTAATTTAGGGTTAGTTACTCTGGAGAAACATGGCATTTGGTCGAATCCGCCCTTACTCACCAATAGCTTATACACTCGTAGATTCCTTTAAATCTAAATAAATCATTACTTCATTACTTTGTCAAGTAAATTAGATGTGTAAAGACGGCTCAAGAAAACCTACTCTATTTCATCCTGTGGACTTCGTAAGAGGCAACAGAAGCGAATTAAAACAGCAATTAAGTAGCAGCATCTTCCTACAACACATCTAAACATTAGCATTTTGAGGTATTTTCAATGAGGGCATCCACGACTTTTTCTGCCACCAGGGCGGCGCCACTTTAGAGTGAGGTAAAATATTTGACAGATTTCATAGCGGGGACAATAATTTCTTAGGAAAATTTAATATTTAAGGTTTCTTTCTGTATATTAGTTATATTTTATATTAATTACGTTGGAAATGAATTAAACAAACTATAAATATAACTAAAAGACGACTTTAAAAAAAAAAGAGTTATAATGTGCAAAAAATTAAAAATCAAACTACTGACACTTTGTGTTGTGTATTAATATAATACTCTAGAATATGATAAACTATTATTTAAAACTAATTTCTCAATTAACTGACACTGTGTAAAAAAACTTTACCTCAGTCACACCTAGCGACATCTGGTGAGTAGAAAATTATTAGCCCTCATTCGCCTGTCAAATGTGGCAACTATGGCAACTATCCCTCTTGTGAGACAATTTATAGGAGAGGCCTATGTTCACCAGGAGATTTTTGATAGGCTGTAATAATGATGATGAAGATGATGATGATGATGACATAATTATTCGGAATCAATGGTATTCGTGGAATAAAATCCTGTGAAATGAAAATTTTATACATTTTCAAGTTGAGTCAAGACAACTTAAAATGTTTCGCGAAACCAAACAAATAAATGAACCACAAACAAAACTGTAGAGATGTTTCAACAGTTAATGATACCTTAGAGTGGAAGCATTCCACTTTCACGATTCAACCAAGCATAATTATAGAAAGTAACCTTTCGTACTTTTTAATTTTTTTTGCGGAAAGATTGATTGTAGCTGGATCACTCTTTTTATGTCTCGACGGTAACGAAGAGATAAAAAGAAAATAAAAAACATTTTTTTTTATTCCTCGAAGTCGCTTCTACATTTCAATAAAAGTTACTATGTATTTATTTTTTCCCTTTTCAGTGGATTATTACAATTTATATGTCGTTAAAATAGTTACATAAAAAAAAAAAAAACAGTGCGTGCTCAGCTCCTACGCGCGAATGTACTTTAAATTGGGATAATTTTAAATTAATTATGTATTCACAAATCAGTGTTGATTGTTATTTTATTCTTAACGAGATAACGAATGATATTTTTTCGAATAGGGTTTGTTATTGGTGTATGTTGAAGAAAAAGTCGAGTTGGACGCAAAAAGGCTCCCTTTTTGCGTCCAACTCGACTCTTGATGACGGGGGGAAAACACCGCCGACCATCCCGCGGTGTGAGTGCTCCATGCCGGATGTGCTGTTCTCACAGCGCTCGGTTCGCAAAGCACTTCTCTCCCTGGACATCCAGAAGTCGAGTGGGCCTGACGGAATCCCCCCAGTTGTGCTGAGGACGTGTGCTCCGGAGTTGGCACCGGTCCTAACGCGTCTTTTCCGGTACTCCTACTCCCAAGGCGTAGTCCCGAATTCATGGAAGACAGCTTTTGTCCACCCGATCCCTAAAAAAGGCGACCGCTCAGACCCGTCCAACTATAGGCCTATCGCGATCACCTCCTTGTTCTCCAAATTAATGGAATCCATTGTTAACTGCCAGCTCATCCGGTACCTTGAGGATCACCAGCTGATTAGTGACCGCCAGTACGGTTTTCGTCGGGGTCGATCAGCTGGTGATCTTCTGGTCTACCTGACCCATAGATGGGCGGAGGCAGTAGAGTCCAAGGGGGAGGCGTTGGCCGTTAGTTTGGACATTGCGAAGGCCTTCGATCGGGTTTGGCACAAAGCGCTTCTTTCGAAGCTCCCTTCCTATGGGCTTCCCGAGAAATTGTGCAATTGGATCACCAGCTTCCTTGCAGATCGGAGCATCAAGGTCGTTGTAGACGGTGCATGTTCTGACTGCAAGCCTATTAACGCTGGTGTTCCACAAGGCTGTGTGCTATCAGCAACGCTGTTTCTTCTGCATATCAATGATATGTTGCTAACTGGTAACATTCATTGCTATGCGGATGACAGCACTGGTGATGCTCTATACACCGGCTGTGCTAATATTTCTCGGGAAAACGTCTCCGAGTACCGGAATAAACTTGTGTCTGAAGTCGAGTCTTTGCTGGACAAAGTCTCGGACTGGGGGCGACTAAATCTAGTCCAGTTTAATCCTCAGAAGACACAAGTTTGCGCGTTTACCGCTAAAAAGAACCCCTTTGTCGTATCTCCTCAGTTTCAAGGCACTCCCCTAGTTGCCTCAGCCAGTATCGGAATCCTCGGCGTCGACATATCGAGTGACGTGCAGTTTCGTGGTCACTTGGAAGAGAAGGCCAAATTAGCCTCTAAAAAGCTTGGCGTGCTCAGCAGAGCGGGACAGTATTTCATGCCGGCACACCGCCTGCAACTTTACAAGGCGCAGGTTCGGCCTCACATCGAATACTGTTCCCATATCTGGGCAGGGGCTCCCCAGTGCCAGCTCCTTCCACTTGACCGCATCCAGCGCAGAGCCGCTCGAATCGTCGACGACCGAGCCCTTTTCGATCGGGTCGATTCATTGGCACTGCGAAGAGATGTTGCATCTCTTTGCATTTTCTTTCGCATCTACCATGGGGAGTGCTCTGAGGAATTGTTCGGATTAATCCCAGCCGCCAAATTTCACGAACGCACATCGCGGCAGAACTCCCGATACCATCCACACCATCTGGATGATTGGCGGTCCACCACTGTGCGATTTAGAAGATGTTTTCTTCCTCGCACGACTTCCTTGTGGAATCGATTACCATCAGCGATTTTTCCGGACCGATTACCTTAGGGACCTTCAAGAAAAGAGCGTACTCCTTTTTAAAAGGCCGGCAACGCATCTGCAATTCCCTCCCTGGTGTTGCAGTTGTTCATGGGCGGCGGTAGTCACTTACCATCAGGTGAGCCGCATGCTCGTTTGCCCCCTCTCCTATAAAAAAAAAGAAAAGAAATCACTCAACTCGTTGAAACTAATCTTTATATATAAAAATTACGTGTCACGTTGTTTGTCCGCGATGAACTCCTAAACTACTGAACTGATTTCAATGAAATTTTGCACACTCTGTGCAGTTTGGTCCAACTTGAGAGATAGGATACTTTTTATCCCGTAAGTCACCCTCAGTATTTTTTATTGCAAATTTAAGTGTTTTTATAGTACAGAGGTTTGTCGCTAAGGGCAGTACAACGTCTGCCTGGCCTAGCTGGCCACGAGTATATAATCATAAAACGATGTCATCTTTGTGTTTGAATGAAATTATTAACCAATATTTAAACCTTAAATGATTAGTTCCCTTTCTTAACTGATTAATTTTTGATTACTATTATCAACTATTATCTTTAATCATTCACTTATAATAATATTTTTAGACATCTAATAGGATTTCATCTCTCTTGTAGCGCTTCTAAAGTGTAGTGAAAACTTGGTTTGACTCTTTTATTGCAATTCATCACATGAAGATAGCCTAATTTGTGTCCACAGTTGACCTTATAACAATGCTATTGTTAGTAGTGTGGCGGATAGGTGGATACAGACCGCAATGTACAGACGCTAGTTGAAGATCGCTACCCGTCTTTTAGAAATATTGCGGGAAATATTTCAACTAGCCGGGCGGGCAAACTTTGTACTGCCCTCTTCGACGACCCTTTGTGCTATAAAGAAATCTTAAATTTGTAATAATAAATATTGGGGGTCACTTATCGGGATAAAAACTATCCTATCTCTCAAGTTAGACCAAACTACACACAGCGTGCAAAATTTCATTGAAATCAGTTTTGTAGTTTGGGAGTTCATCGCGGACAAACAATGTGACACGTAATTTTTATACATAAAGATATTTTTATAGTTACTAGCTAATATTTATTTGTCTTGTAAATATGGATCTTTGTGTCTACAATAAAAGGATTATTATTATTAACACGTGTTCAGTATAAGATGCGCGAATGTGTAATGCGATGGGGAAAAAAAAGACTTCACTTTTTGTCTCCGTGAATGTGAATGTGATTTCGCTCCCCGTCTAATTTGTGGACCGCTGGCGATATATGAAAATAGATTTTTAAAGAGTAATCTACAATAACTTTATCCCATATTTTGCCACCTTTAGGGGTGGAGTTTTCTCCAAATTTATACAAGACCACGCTTTATACTACAGTATAACATATACATTTGGACCTATTCAATAAAAAAAAATTACGTTTCTTTTATCAATCACAATTCTTCACAATTGTCAAAGATATCGCGTAGTATACATACAACAAAAATATTCAAATTGTAAACCTCTTCTTTTTTTGAAGTCGGATAAAAAGGCTTTGAAATTATAAATTGAGTTGAAATATTTTAACTGGGCACTGTTTTGCCCATACAGACACTCCTTTCAGAGCTACGGACCGTATAACTCCCGCACATAGGTGACGTACTTCCTCCATCGGTACGCCTAGATTGGGCAGCGGTCTATGAATAGCACTTGCCACCTTTTCGATCTGAGGAATACCTCAGATGTGCAGGTACTCATACAACATATTTTGAGAGCATTAATATTCAGTCTAGTAAACATGCCATGTCATTATTAACTTTCACCGTACACTAGTGATTTAAACTAAATGAGAAAATACATATACCTAATTCGTAAATAAATGTTCATTTAGCCGTAACAAGATTTATGACTAGCTGTCGGAGAATGTCTTGGAGCCAGGTCATAATGACTCACGGCATTCGTTTTAGCCGAGTTTGTGTCGATGTAGAAGACCACGTCTATCGCTAATTTTGAATATGAGGACTTTTTATGACAAGCAGGTAGTTGACACTATTATTCTATACATCTATAAAAATACAAAAAAATTGAAGTGTCTCTTTGTGATGTTAAAATAACATTTGTTTTACTAAAAGC
Organism: Parnassius glacialis; assembly: GCA_033319125.1. Lineage (NCBI taxonomy): Eukaryota > Metazoa > Arthropoda > Insecta > Lepidoptera > Papilionidae > Parnassius > Parnassius glacialis. Next base: position 4,037,528 of record JAVANC010000011.1, read on the forward strand.
ATATGAAAGTATAAACGGTACTAATAACAAAAAACAATTTTTAAATTTTTTGTCTGTCTGTCTGTTTGTTCCGGCTAATCTCCGAAACGGCTGGACCGATTTTAACGGGACTTTCACTGGCAGATAGCTGATGTTATAAGGAGTAACTTAGGATACTTTTGGTTCAGAAAAAGAATTAAGGTTTCGCGAAAAAAAATTAAAACCCATGAAATTGTGGTAAATTACACGCGGGCTAGGTCGCGGGGTACAGCTAGGATTATATGTAATGTAATAATGTAAATAGTATATTTTTTATGTTTATTATAATTTCTAATTTTACCACTTGTTACTTTTATAAAATATGGATGATAATCGAGCACACAGTCCACCTGATGGTAAGTGGTTGCTGTGGCCCATAGACATCTACATCTATCCTCGTTTGCGAATCAAAATACAGATGCGTTGTCACCCGTGAGGACTAAGATGGAATGCCTCCTTTCCAGTAAATAGGGTCTCCGTTTCTCTACACTCACCATACGAAACACAGCAACATTAAGCTGTTATTTTACGCTGGTATTCTGTGAGAGCATGGTCCTTCCCCGGTCGAGCCGATCCATTCGTGCTACAACTATACAATTAATATTGATGCATTATGTGTGTACAAGTAAGATGTAACAATGAAAGTCAATGAAAAACAATGACGTCATTCCAATATATTCTCAAACAGTCCCGCGGCGACACTTAACACCTTTGTTGTCGCCGACCTTAATACGTACGTTAAACAAGTCTAGTTTCTGTGATGTTAATGTTGTTAGCTATTAGCCTCTTACAGCGTCATCGAACTCAGAGCTATAACCAAGGGAGGAGGGAGATTATTTATTTTAGTGCAACGTTGCGTCCGCAAAATCGATAATCTTGTGAGAGTGGGATACTACTCATATTGCGTTCACTTCAGATATCATGTTAACATAACATGAATGAGTTATCTAACGATGGTCCGAACACGGGGTGGCGGGCATCGGCTTTGACGGCTAACTCGTATACTTCGATGTTCTGGGCCGTGAGAATCGCCCAAGGACGCGGGTGTACAGTGTGTACGCGATGTGGAGGTGTGTGCGTCGCGCCCGTCTGCGGACCCACTGCGTCCAATCCGTTGCAGTCCATACAATGTTTGTGGCACTAGGTGAATGAGTAGTGTTTATGTGTGAATGGCCGGCGACACTTCGGTCGTCGGCATCTAGCGTAACGGGGAGTTCAATTAGAACGTCACGGGGCCTCCGAAGGCTTTCCGTGACTTTCGGAGTCGGAGCGTATGTGGCTGCGTTTACCTCTAGCCGGTTTTGATGTGTCTCGGCCCTCTCGAACTAGCGCCGAGGCATCTCCTTGAAGTACTCAGAGATCGTCGGAAGTTGACAGTCTCTGTGTAAGTCAGAGTTTCGCTGGTACCACCAAGCTTAGATGTATATGCGAACGAATCTGTTTTGGACGACTTGGAGGTCGTAAAAATGTCAATGGGCCGTGTGCGCAAGAACTACGCTCGCGTAAGACATGATAAGTCTTATGCACGCTTTATAAAGGTGGAGCTCATGTCTCAAGGACAGTTTGCTCTTGCTGTTAACTAACGGGTGGAGGCGATTGGTGACGAATTTTGTGCGGTTTCGGACATCGTGAATGTGCTTTGCGAATGTAATACCGTGGTCAAATGTGACCCCTAGGTATTTGGCCGTTGATTGCCAGGGGATCTGGCGGCCGTACAGGGTGATCATACCTTACGATTTCTTGGGATTTTGTATTGTCGATTGAGAGTGGGCGTGGTTTGAAAGTGTATACACTTTTTTCAGGATTTACTTTGATTCTCCATAAGCGAAACCAATCGCCTAAGCGGTTGACTGCTGTTTGGAGCATCTCGGTGAGGATTCTTTTATAATGGCGGGCGCGATAAAGTGCCGTGTCATCGAAAAGAGCAGTATTCACTACTGGTCCTTAAGGATGTCACTCGTGTAGAAGTATTGGGGAGAGGACGGAGCCCTGTGGGATTCCATCTTTGAGGGGACGTTTTGTGGAGCGAGTGCCTTCCATTCGATACCGAAAGTGGCGATTGGCAAGAAATGTTCTGATGTGGATAGATCCTATCAGGCACGTTGAGTTTATACAGCTTGAAGAGCAAGCCGTCGTGCTAGACTTTGTCAAACGCTTTTGCGACATTGAAGAAGAGGGCACCGGTTGAAATGACTCTACGACTTCTTCTTGGGAAGTTAAACCCTTTCAGAATGTACTCTGTAAGAGTCAAACCCCACCAATCGTGTAGCTGGTCGGTACACGAGTGTTCGGGTCTGAAACCGAACTGCTCGTTTGGAAGAAGTTTATTAGCAAAGATATATTTACGGAGGCGATTCAATATGAGTCGCTCGTAAACTTTCCCCAGTGAGCTGAGGAGGCTGATTGATTTGTAACTAGAGGCTAAGTTGCGTGGTTTCCCTGGTTTGAAAAAAATGAGAACATCATCAATGTAGTCGAAGCCAATTAAATACGCATTATTAAGGATAACTCAAAAACTACTGGTCAGATCTTGATAAAATTTATATGGACCACATAAGAAGCATCAGCTTTCAAACCAAGAAGAATCATCAAAATCGGTTCACAAAAAAAGGTACTGAGATAACACACAGAAAAATACAGTCGAAGTGAGAACTTTCTCCTTTTCTTGAAGTTGGTTGAGAAAGGTCAGGAGTGACAGCTCATTCTTTAGTAAATATAACATAAATAAATAAGCGGCCAAGTGCGAGTCGGACGACCTTGACCTCGACCATGAATGGTTCCGTAGCAGCAAGTAACATAATTTACGATTAATCACGTTTAAAAACTACTTACTAGATCTCGTTAAAACCAATTTTCGGTGGAAGTTTACATGGTAATGTACATCATATATTTTTTTTAGTTTTATCATTCTCTTATTTTAAAAGTTACAGGGGGGGGGGGGTATACATTTTACCACTTTGGAAGTGTCTCTCGTGCAAACTGTTCAGTTTAGAAAAAAATAGTATAAAAGACCTTAATATCATATATACCCCACATGTATAGGTTTGATGGAAAAAAAGTTTTTGAGTTTCCGTTCTACGTATGGGGAACCCCCAAAAGTTAATGTTTTTTTTATATTTTTGTGTAAAAATCTTAATGCGGTTCACAAAATATATCTACTTACCAAGTTTCAACAGCATAGTTCTTATAGTTTCGGAAAAAAGTGGCTGTGACATACGGACAGACAGACAAACAGACATGACGAATCCATAAGGGTTCCGTTTTTTGCCATTTGGCTACGGAACCCTAAAAAGGTATTTTCTATTATTGAATCTTGTACACAAACAAAGCTACGAAGTAGGTATGCTTTCTAATTAAACTTCATTGAAATAATTAATGCACTCATCCCGTTAGTATCTCGGTCACGTTAAGTTCTGCCTCACTTAAAAACCCCTGCGCGTAGTTTTAATTAAACAAGACTATAGGGGAAGTAGGTAAAGCCGCTGTAGATTCGATAAAAAGAAAAAATAAACTATTTTCTTTTAGAGAATAATGGTAACAAACGAGCACACAGTCCATCTGATGGTAAATGGTTTTGTGACCTATTACATATACGTCTATTCTCGATTAATTATATAAATTTTAAACTATGTAACAAACATTATGCTCGTCAATCATTTACGCTTGTTAGTTCGACGATAAGAAATTTCCAATGTATTTGCCTGGCACGCAGAGGCGTGCGGCCTGCACATATACTATGCAAGCTGCAGCTCTAATGCGCTATTACTAAGTGTTAAGTCTCCTTCTGCCTATGTCCGTGTTGGAACTAAAAAAAACGGTGAGAAACATATCCTATAGTAGGCAACCAATGACGGAGGCCTATGTTCAGCAGTATACTTTTCATATGCCGTAACGGTACCTATTATGATAAGTATATGAATGAAATACTTTGATTTTAATAAATTTAATTTGTATAATTTTATCTTTTTTTTATATAGGAAAAGGGTGACAAATGAGCACACAGTCCACCTGATGGTAAGTGGTTGCTGCTGCCCATAGACATCTACATCTATCCTCTATTACAAATCAAAATGTAGATGCGTTGTCACCCGTGAGGATTAAGATGGGATGCCTCATTTCCAGTAAAAAGGGCCTCCGGCCACCTGCACTCACCAAGCGAAACGCAGAGGTAAATCTCTACTTCACGCTGGTTTTCTGTGAGGACGTGGTACCACCCCGGTTCGAGCCGGCCCATCCGTGCGACAGCAAAAGCTGCCACGTGGCTCTACCACTGTTAATCTTTATACGTATGGAGCCACGCTGCAGCTATATTAAGCTTGTAATACGAATGAGTCGGCTCGACCGGGGAAGGACCACGCTCTTACAAAAAAGCGTAAAACAGCAGCTTAATGCTGCTATGTTTCGTAAGGTGAGTATACAGAACCGGAAACCCATTTTATTGGAAAAGAGGCATTCCATCTTCGTCCTCATGGGTGACAACGCACCTAAATTTTGATTCATAATCGAGGATAAATGTAGATGTCTATGGGCCACAGTAACCACTTACCATCAGGTGGAATGTGTGCTCGTTTGTCATCTTTAATCTATAAAAAACCTTGACCGAAATTTTGTGCCTAAAATTGTGCATAACAGTGCATAATGATTCAAGTGTCTGGTTTGGTGTGATTGTTTCCTTAGACTCTGGTTCCGAGACTAACTCCGATTATGTCACATCATATCTCAACATCCTATACTAGTACTAGTACTAAAAATCAAGTACTAAGATAGGGATACTTGCAGTATACTAGATGATGATAGGATTCCTACTCTCCCTATTAGTCTTTCTAGATAGGCAGTATCCATTTTAAGTTTTTACTGCCACTTAGCTCGTTAACTGACTCTGACGTCGCATAATAAAGCCGAACAGTTATAACAGTATCTATCTATTCGTACACCACATAAGTATTCAACCAAAACTGCGTTACTGGTTGCAAGAGCTACTACCGATCGTGAGTAGAAAGCCGGGCAAACTCAACTTATTGGTTCCTTTGTCCGAAAATTCTCGGTAGCAGCCCGGAGTCGGCAAATTAGCAGTGTTCCATCTACGTGCAATCATGTAAATACTGCAGTACCAACTGCGCCTGAACTATCTCTCCAGTCGTATGGGACTGCCGTCCTATCGTATATGAAAGTGATGGAATAGAGAATGCATGTGTACATAGGGTTACCAGATGAAAAAATCAAAAGTCCGGAGAAAAGGCCTGATTTCCATTGAAAAATCCTGAGATTTTTTACAGTTTGAGAAATTTCCCTCCAACGTACTTAACAATTTAAAAAAGTCATAATATTATCATTTTTATACACTATGGATGTCGCTCACGCGTTGCACATCGCACACAAAGCGGGGGTGGGGCACCGCCCCTATCACATCAGTGTCGCACACTCACTCAGTTCCACTTCCACCCCATTGCGAAGATTGGACTGCTTCAACCATACTCAAGTAAATCATCATTTTTTTATAGGAGAGGGGGCACACGAGCTTGCGGCTCACCTGATGGTAAGTGACTACCGCCGCCCATGAACAACCGTAACAGAAACAGAAACTTTTTTTTATTCAATATAGATTATAAATAATACTTATTGAAAGTCACTCTTTTGTTTGATTACCACTGGTTCGGAAAAAAACTCTGTCCTGGGAAGAACCAGCAAGAAACCCAGCGGGACTTTTTTTTATAAATAACAGCTTACAATCATGATGTTACACAAATTAACAACATAACAAATTAGAAATAGCTTGGTAGCGATCACCTCATTTCCAGGGGTTATTATCATCCATAAATTCCTTAATAAGTATTATAATAACCCTTTTTATACAAACTTAGTTTAATAAAGTTTTTGAACTTTGAGCAGGTCAAATTTTGTACATTTTCTGGAATTTTGTTGTAAAAGCGTATACATCGCCCCAAGAATGAATTACTGACTCGATGGAGTCGAGTAACTGGTACTACTAGCTTGTGTCTGTTCCTAGTATTTACAGAATGAATATTACTTATTTTTGTAAAACTACTTTTATTTTTGTGTACGTACATTACATTTTCATAAATGTATTGAAAGGCCAAAGTTAATATATTAATTTCCTTAAATTTTTGTCGCAGCGACTCTTTAGGCTTTAAATCATAAATTGATCTTATGGCCCTCTTCTGTAAAACAAATATAATTTCAGTGTCAGCTGCGCGTCCCCATAGCAAAATACCATACGACATTATGCTATTGAAATAGCTAAAGTAAACTAGTCTAGCTGTTTCAACACTAGTTAGACTTCTAATCTTTTTTACAGCATATGCTGTAGAACTAAGTCTGCTTGCTAGTTTTGATATATGGGGGCTCCATTGAAGCTTCGCGTCTAGTGTGATTCCAAGAAAAATGGTGGTATCTACAAGACTCAGTTTCTCCCCATTTAAAATTACATTAGTATTTAATTGTTTGACATTTGGAGTCATGAATTTCATATATTTTGTTTTAGTACCATTTAAATGCAAATTATTAACTTTGAACCAATTTACTAATTTAGATATAGCATTATTTACTTCGTCATATTTTAGTAATTGTCGACTTAATTTGAAAAATAAAGAAGTGTTATCTGCAAATAATACTATATCATGGTTATCCCCTACTATGTAAGGTAAGTCATTAATGTACACAAGAAACAGAAAGGGGCCGAGAATCGAGCCTTGAGGCACGCCCATTTGTACCATCGACCCGGAAGAGCTCATATTGTTAATGACAACTTTTTGCGTTCTCTTACTTAAATATGAAATAATTAATTTAAGAGCATCACTTCTTACACCGTAGTGTTGAAGTTTCCTGATTAATGTTTCATGGTGTACACAATCGAAGGCCTTGGATAGGTCACAAAATATACCCAAAGCATCCTGTGAATTCTCCCATGCATTAAAGATATATTTCATCAGCTCAACACCGGCATTAGTTGTCGAGCGACCCCTTGTGAAAACAAATTGATTTTTATGAAGTAAATTATTTATATTAAAAAAATTTAACATTTGATCAAGAACAATTTTTTCAAAAATCTTACTAAGTGTTGGTAGTACAGAAATAGGTCTAAAATTGGCGGGGTCTAATGTACTACCAGATTTAAATAAAGGTATTACTTTACTATGCTTCAGGAAACACACCAGATTCGATACTAGTATTAAAAATAATAGCTAAATGAGGCGCGATTGTATCTATTATAGACGCAATAACTTTAACGGAAATCCCCCACAGATCCGCAGTTTCCTTAACATCAATAGTTTTAAAATATTTTACAATATCTTTTGATGACACTTAACAACAACACCAGGGGAACCAGCGGAATTGTAGATGCGTTGCCGGCCTTTTAACAAGTAGTAGGCTCTTTTCTTGAAGGTCCCTACGTCGTATCGGTCCGGAAAAATCGCTGGTGGTGAACCATTCCACAAGGAAGTTGTGCGAGGAAGAAAACATCTTCTAAATCGCACAGTGGTGGACCGCCAAACATCCAGATGGTGTGGATGGCTTTGGGAGTTCTGTCTCGATGTGCGTTCGTGAAATTTAGCGGCTGGGATTAATCCGAACAATTCCTCATTGCACTCCCCGTGGTAAATGTGAAAGAAAATGCAAAGAGATGCAACATCTCTTCGCAGCGCCAATGAATGGAGCCGATTGGAAAGGATTCGGTTGTCGACAATTCCAGCCGCTCTGCGCTGGATGCGGTCAAGTGAAAGGAGCTGGCACTGGGTAGTCCCAGCCCAGAGATGGGAACAGTATTCCATGTGAGGCCGAACCTGCGCCTTGTAAAGTTGCAGGCGTTATGCCGGTATGAAATACTGTCCCGCTCTGCTGAGCACGTTAAGTTTTTTAGAGGCCAATTTGGCCTTCTCTTCCAAGTGACCACAAAACTGCACGTCATTCGATATGTCGACGCCGGGGATTCCGATACTGACTGAGGCAACAAGGTGAGTGCCTTGAAACTGAGGAGATACGACAAAGGGGTTATTTTTAGCGGTAAAGGCGCAAACTTGTATCTTCTATAATAATTTTGTCACCTATAATTCCCGCCCAAACATTGATTTTCCATCGGTGTTCAAAGTGGCTTGGTTTATAGGAATGCGGGTTAGTCGTCGACAATACGTGTTCATTATGAGCGTTAAATACGCCTGTTCTAACAAAAAGAGCATTCTTCCGTGAAAAGTACGCGGTTCAAAAACTCAGAATCTCTTGCAACCTTATCGAGTAACCATCTATAGTAACCTATTCTCGGCTCGTAGTCGTTGGCAAGAAGACACTGAACTCAACGGTAATGATACGGGTGCTGGCCATCATCTTTGAGGGCTCTCCAAACACGCATATGGTTCACACCTAGTTCACGTGCCACCGAGTGAGTGCTCCGCGTCGGATCTTCCCCAAACATGTCGAGAATATTCTCCTCGATGTTGTCGTCGTACATTCTCGGTCTTCCTGAATCTGGACGTTGTTGATCACGGCCATTCACACTGCCAGTGTTGTACATACGAATGTGAAGTCGTTGGAACGACATCGCTGACGGCAATGGTATATTTCGTGGAGTAGCAAAGCGCTCCTCATAAAGTCTTCGTGCTTCTGCATAATTGCAGTCACCTTTTCCGAGACACATCAACATATTAAAATATTCCTCATGTGAGTAAGACATCGCACACAACACAAGTCACTCACGGCGGATACTTTATTTCGCAATATAAAAAACAGATCAGTCCGGAGATAATTTACGCGGGCGAAATACCTATCAATATCAACGCACGCGCAATACTGAAGCCATGGCCATGCAACTTAGAACATTATTTTACGAACTTAGGAGGATTAAACTTGACTAGATTTAGTCGCCCCCAATCCGAGACTTAATCATCATCAATCAATCTCAATTTAAAATAAAATACTCAATACCATGCTTTAATCATTTTCAAGACAATAGGTATTTCACGATTACCAGAGATAATGCGTGTTTGTCAATATATATTTACAATTACAGCCCAGAATGCAAACGTAGAAAGAATTTTTTCTATTATTGGGGTTCAATGGTCGAATGAAAGAAACCGTCTAACGGTGTCTTCAGTTCGAGCTATACTTTTAATTCAATATACCTAATTTGAAGAGTTTAACATGTGGGGTATTACATAAATCTTTAGAAATTATAAAAAATAAAAATATAATACTTAAAGAAAAAAACCTTACTTTTTTATAGGATAAGGGGACAAACCAGCACACAGTCCACCTGATTGTAAGTGATTGCTGCGGCCCATAGACATCTACATCTATCCTCTATTACAAATCAAAATGCAGATGCGTTGTCACTCGTGAGGACTAAGATAGAATGCCTCATTTACAGTAAAAAGGTATCTTCACATATGAAATGTGATAAAACTGTTTAAGTACCTACTTGGGTAAATAAGTTTTGATTTTAATTATGCAATTATTAATTAAGAAGAAGAAGATTATTATTAGTTTAACTTTTTATTAAAGAGATCTTCAAAATGTAAGCTGTATTGTATTGAAAAATTTAAAAATCCTGAGATTTCATGAGATTTGCAAAATCCAGCCGCAATCCTGAGAAGAGTCCAAAAATCCTGAGATCTCAGGACAAATCCTGAGATATGGTAACCCTATGTGTACATGTGTACAACTCGTTCATCATAACCCTATCCTGCACAAAAAATTATTGACTGTTGAACTGGCCGCAGTGACCGAACTTTCGGTCTGGATGACACCATTATAGAATCAAATATATAAATTCAGAAACGCCAGTAAATTTCACACAGTTTCAAAAAGTGTCACACTCAAAGATTGACGAAAAATACTAAAGCGCGTTACAATTCCTTTTATAACGCCAACTTTATTCTCCCCCTTCGAAGTTATACGTACCGTGTCGTAAAACTTTTACTGTGTTAACAAAGTAGTCTACGACTGCGTTCACTTTTCTACCGACTTCAAAAAGAACTACTCAATTCGACTGTATGTTTTTTTTAAGAGTGTTACCTCATAACTTTTTACTGGGTGAACCGATTTCGATGATTCTTTTTTTATTTGAAAGTTGGTGCTTCTCATGTGGTCCCATATAAATTTGATCTGACTAATAGTTTTTGAGTTATTCTTAATAATTTACATTGAAGTCGGTTGTCTGGACCAAAGTAGGGATGGGTAAGGTATAAAAATATATCGATATATATCGAATCGATATTTTTTAAGAGTATCGATATAAATCGCTTGATTAATATCGATATATCGATATATCGTCATCATTTGCATGATTTAACGATAAGGTCCAAACTTTTATTAACTGATGGTTGGACGACGAAAAAAACGATACAATATTTTAAAATATATCGAAATTGATACGAATTCGATACACTATAATAAATATCGATATGTCGATATATCGCGATTAATAATATCGACGATATATATCGATATTTTTATTAAAAAATCTCGATATATCGATATATTTTGCCCATCCCTAGACCAAAGTAATGTTTATAAGAAACAAAAATATATCTTACGGAGTACAATATTTTAATAATCTTAGATGGCACCTAGGACTCATTGTCTGCTTAGCAATTTGTCTACTACCCGCCTGAATATTTCTGTCGCCAAAAGCACTGCTTGCACTGCTGTATTCCGAACGAGTTTTTAGGCATTCTGATCTCTCATAAGTATGCATATGTTATTCGTTTGAATTGGCCGCAAGTGTCCATATAGAATGCAGTAGTCACTTACCATCAGGTGGATAGTAAGTTCGTTTGTCATTTCAGATTAAAAAAAAAAATTGCGATCTACTCGGTTTTGCGCGGTTGATTTCTGGATATTGACAACAACGCCACCTATAGGGTCCAATTGTGAATCTAAACCATTCTCTAATCAACTTAATCATACACAAAATTTCATCAAAACTTCAGCCATTTAGGAGGAGTTCACTCACATACACACGGACAGCAGAATTATATAATATATAATATGTATGTATTATACATACAAATCTTAAATCACTATGTCTATTGAAGAAAACCGCATCCAAATCCGTTGCGTAGTTTAAAAGATATACGCGCAGACGGCGGGAAGCGACTTCGTTTTATATTATGTAAAAGTAAAGTAAAGTTGCAGCCTATTTACGTCCCACTGCTGGGCACAGGCCTTCTCTCATTCCTGAGAGGGTTTTAGGGCAAGGAAATGTCCGCCGCGCTGTCCCAATGCGTGGCGAACTTCTAAAATGAAATGTCTTCGAAATATATTTTTTTCCTTATTTCTCAGACATGCGGGTTTCCTCACGATGTTTTCCTTCACCGCCGAGCAGGTGGTAAATCAGCACTTAAAATTGCAATTAATAATTTCATTGGTGCCTGCGGGGATCGAACCCGGGTTGCCCGAGTACTGTGAAGCTTACAGCGAGCGCTAACCATCTGAGCTACCACGGCTCTTGTAATATGTAGAGATAAGAAAAACAATACATGTATATAAAAATGTCGGCTATGCTGAGGTTTTTCGTATGGTGAATGTAGAGAACTGAGGAACTTTTTTATTGGGAATGGGTTTAATCATAATCGAGGATAGACGTAGGTGTATAGACACCTGGGTCATCCATCCATCCATTATAGTCTATAAAAGTCCACAGGCCTCCCGCATAGATTGCCTTATAGGGGGGATTATAACATAGTTGACACGGTAGGCGAGTGGGTTGTTAACCGCAGTTTTTTTGTTATCAGGAGACGCTGCTGCCAACTACCTGTTTCAATTTCCCTCTGTCGTCTCTATTCAAAGTAACCTACGGGACGATACGGGGTAGTTATTCTTATTGTACATATTCTTACACCACCATTACACGGTCGGATAGGAACCATAGGAACCGTGTGCTTGCTTGTAATTCTAGAAAGAAAAGTTTTTACCACAATAGTCCTTAGCACAGAATCTGTATATCGTTTAACATTGCTTAAATAACAACACAAGTGTTTTGGTGAAAGTGAATCTACAGTACAGTAGTACAGCACTTTTCGTTGGCCTCGAATTGGTGTATGAAAAAAAAATAATCAGCACAGACTTGTTTGATAAGACGGGGGTTCCGTCGATATTAAATCTCCTTCATTCACTGAACACAGCTCATCAAAAGTCTACACAGGCCTCCCCCATAGATTGTCTCAGGCATGAGCAGGCCTATGTTGCAACCGCATGCTTTACTAATCTTTTGATTTATTATCGGGAAGGTACTGCTGTCGTTCCGGCCTGTATATATATATATATTATTCATGACTACCGTGATCATACGTCCCGCTTAAACCGGGAAGTATGATCACGTTAATCATGGAACTGCTTCAAATATAATGAAAGTATTATAAGTATTAATTGTAGCAATACAACATTATTTTCGGACAAATAAATACTTAATTATTATTACCACTAATATGTTCATTGCATTAACATTTGTATACTTTTTGTTCGGTTATTCTAACATTAGCTATACATTAATTTAATAATAAGGTTTAAAAATGAAATCGTTGAAGGAACTCTAAAATGTACGGGAAAAGCCCGACTTGTCAGAAAAAGTACAAAACTCAGCTACGCTTTTTGTGAACAGTGTTTTTTTATTCAATAAATGTTTTGTTCCGTTCACAGGGTTGTCGCCCTTTAAAAAATAGTTTATCCTTGTAATATATCACTAGTTAAAGTCAAAATGCCTTATTTATCTAGGACATTTTGTTAATAAACTCCACACTTAAAAAAAATTTTGAGACGTAGGTATTTAAGTATATTATAAGTATAAGAGGCAAAATAAATTATGCCGTGTAGAACGCGGCATGTGTAAATCCACTTTTTTTATAGGATAGGGTGACAAACGAGCACACAGTCCACTTGATGGTAAGTGGTTGCTGCGGCCCATAGACATCTACATTTATCCTCAATAAAGAATCAAAATGCAGATGCGTCGTCACCCGTGAGGACTATGGTGGAATGCCTCTTTTCCAGTAAAATGGATCTCCGGTTCTTTACACTCACCATACGAAACATAGCAGTGTCAAGCTGCTATTTTACGCTGGTATTCTGTGAGAGCGTGGTCCTTCCCCGGTCGAGCCGACCCATTCGTGCTACAACTACACTACTTATAAAGCTGCAACATGTCTCTACCACGTCGAAAAACTTCTTCATGATATCATCTCGTGGTGTCCTTAAAGGCGACTGAGGGGAAACAAAGTCAGGTGATGGGCGACAAAATCTTCCTGAAAACAGAAAAGAAACATGGTCTGCCTTCCAAGCCTGGCAACGATAGCAGATATGTCCGTCCTGATGAGGCCAGCGGGTCACATTCTGTTTGGGAGGCTTATATTCAGTACTGGACATGTGATGGGCTGTTAAGAATAAATGAAATGTACGTTATTGGACAAAAAATTGCCTTTACTGTAGGTATTCATATAAACGTGTTATATACATACATCTACTTAAACATTTTTTTTTAATTTTTGTAGTACTTATGGGTTCGCGTCACCGCTGACCTCGACATGCTCGTGACACTTGTACGTATGTCTATTACACGTCGTTACTAGCGACGCGTAGTATAGCAGCCTGTGTACATTATATGCTTATGTCATTGAGTTTTCACTCCTAACGGCAGTCCTTATGACTGCCTTTGTTTTTTAAACTTTTTTATTGTTGGCTAAAGTGGCCAGTGGCTAAAATGGTCATAGCCGGATAGCCATATAGCTCGAAGAAGCCACAAACCCTTAAGCGATAACCGATAACCGTTAATTCAAAGGATGCACGTTACTCTAGACCATGCTTATCGGCATTCCTTGGGGGAGGCTTACGTTCGGCACGTGTTGTGAGTGATGATCATGATTCATCATAAACTATATAATTAATCTTTAAATGGGCACAACCCTATACACTAGACAGTTCCAACTTGCAAATTCCAATAGACTGGTTCGTTAGCAATTAACAAGAAAAAAAAACGAAAAGGTTTGTTTCGTAATTAAGTAGTTTACAGCTTCGAATGATTTTTTTTTTTTTTATAGGATAAGATTGATTCAAACATATTCGTTAAAACTTTTGATTAAGTTTGCAAGTGACCTGGCACTGCAAATTTATTATAAAACTAATTTAACTCGGTTTATTATAATTATTTTAAATATTAAGTGGATTTTTGTACTTTTTACTGTTTTAGAATGAGTGTCCGACCGAGCACACAATCTACCTGATGGTAAGTGAATGATTAGACCCACAGACACATAAATCTATCCTCGATTAAGAATCAAATGTAGATGCGTTGTTACCCCTGAGGACTAAGATTGCTCCGTGGCCAGTAATAAAGGTCTCCGGTTCTGTGCACTCTTACGAAACACAGCATCATAAAGCTGCTATAGTACGCTGGTATTCTGTGAGGGCGTGGTCCTTCCCTGGCCGAGCCGACCCGTATGGGAATGACCTGAAATGGGAATCCGTGCTACAACCATAATATAGCTGCAGTATGGCGCCATCACACTAAAAAATATCATTGATTTAAAAAACAACAAATGGCAGCATCAAAATCTATATATTTATCATTAGCATTACATCATATAAAATTGCACTGCTGAAGCTATGCCTTTCTCATAGATTGCGTTAGAGGAGGGATATTCGTCATAGTTGCCACGCTGGCAAGCGAGTTGGAAAACACATTTTTTTAAATTTTCATGAAGATGCTACTGCCTGATTCTCTCCGTCACCCCTAACAGTACCCATGGGATGACATAGATAAGTGGATGCTCTTACAAATCTCAATATAAGGCGACAATTTAACAAGATATTTGATTTTGAAAAGCAAACCGATAAAAATCGCGTATACATCGCGTATATTAACTCATTTTATATTCCCGAAGTTTCGAGTAACTTTACGGCGTCCATGGTCCCAATGTCAATTAAATCCGTCAAAACTAGTTTTTAAATGTGTAGTGTTTGTGTAAACATAAGTCATCATATACATAACCTAAATCTTTAAATGTACCGAACATCGCTTTGTAACACTTCATAATTATAACTTTAAAAAAAGTAAAAACCGACTTCAAATTGCTAAAAAAAGTGATTTATACTACCCCATTATATGGGACCACTCTTGAAGTAAAACCTATTAAATAAAAAAAATAATCATTAAAATCGTTTCACAATCAACGAAGATATCTCGTAACATACAAACAAAAAACATTCACTCCAATTGAGAACCTCCTCCTCTCTGAAGTCGGTTAAAAATAAGCACCGTTAAAGTAGATGGCCACTAATTCAGTCGATATATAAAGGCGGCGCGTTGCCACTGCTCTTATCGACAATTTTACAAAGTGCTACACTTCCTTACTCCATAACGCGTATAGCCTTAGTTATCTACAAAGTATATGTCGAACGTCGCTTCACAATTCTCAGCGAAGAGGAAGAGTGGCACCTTCTCTAGCGGAAGCGTGTTCACTAGTTTTCGCTGTATTTTTCGTCTTAGTTTTGCCACAGAGTAGCTACAGTCAGAGAATTTATGTTTTGTTATATTTTAACCTGATAGCAGTAGTCAGTGCCCCTGGTGCATGCTATTTTGTATTGACGAGCAACTCGTGTGATTCAGTGTTGGCAACATTGAAAATAATTATTCAAAATTAAAATTCTCATATTTTCATCGCTGATTGCAGGAGTGTTAATATACACTTTTAAAACAGATTAGAGAGGTTATTGCTATACCAAACAAATTTCCAAACTTCGTATTTAGTCATGTTGCACAAAGTACCGACAACTTATGTAGAAGAAGGTTCTCGAGCGGTAGTTGATTTAATTAAAATATACACTACACTAATCTTTACAAACCGTGTAATGGCCGTGTAAAAATATTCACTACTCCATATATTTTTTTATAGAATGTGGGTAACAAACCAGTACACAGATAATCTGATAGTAAATAGATGCTGTGGCTCATATATATCTGCATCTAACATGCAGATGCGTTGTCATCCTTAAGGACTAATATGGAATGCATCCTTTCCAGTAAATAGGGTCATCGGTTCTCCACACTCATCATACGATACACATTTATTAACATTAAGCTGCTATTTTACGCTGGTATTCTGTGGGAGCGTGCTCTTTCCCCGGTCCAGCTGACAAATTCGTGCTACAATCATAATATAGCTGCAGTGTGGCTCTACCACGTATAAGATGGTCGAATGATCTTATAATGAGGCTTAATCCTTTACTGTGAAAACCTTAAATGCAAATACTACTTCTATTATAATACAAATATTAAACGAACGAGTATAACGATTTATTTTATTAAATTAGCGTAGCACGAATGGGTCGGCTCGACCGGGGAAGGACCACGCTCTCACGCAATACCAGCATAAAATAGCAGCTTAACACTACTGTGTTTCGTATCGTGAGTGTAGAGAACCGGAGACCCATTTTACTGGAATAGAGGCATTCCATCTTAGCCCTCACGGGTGACAACGCATCTGCATTTTGATTCGCAAACGAGGATAGATATAGATGTCTATGGGCCACAGCAACCACTTACCACCAGGTGGACTGTGTGCTCGTTTGTCACCCTATCCTATAAAAAGAAATTGACTTGTCACCCTCTTTTGCAAAGTAGTCTGTGTGCATGAAGAAAAAGTCTCTCAGAACCTGCATTGTTTCCCATTTAAAGTCGCTAGCTTCCTTAAAAGCCTAATTTAAAAAAGTTATAAAGATTTTGTAAAAGTGAGGGCATTTTGAACTTCTTTTGTTAGCGTTTTCTAAAGTTTATATTAATTCCTTTTGAACCTTTCATTCGTTTTTATTTTGATAGGAAGAAAAATACAAGGTTTACTCATTTTAATAAGGTCAATTTAATTTAGCTCATTCATTAACAGCCCGTGAACAGTTTACTGTTGGACTTGGGCCTTTTTTATTTTATGATAGATTAGTCCTTATAGTATCCTTATAATTATCCTTATAATATCCTTATTTTTCCAGTCTTTGTAGCTGAGAAGATTTGCTAGCCTAAAAATGTATGAAAGCAAATTTTGATCAACTTTCGAAAGTTTGATCTCCGCCAGCACCATAGAAATTGTTAATTGCAATAAAAAGTGCAGATTTAACACGTGCTCGGTGAAAGATTCATACGAAAACATGTCGTCGGTGACTTGTATATAAGGCGAAACCGTCAGAGAAAACATTGTTAGATAGCTGTGTATCAGTTTCGATGATTAGTATTTTGTCAACCGTCTTAAAAAAAAGGAGCAGTTTTTAATTCGACTGTATTTTTTATGTGTGTTACCTCTGAACTTTTTTCTAGGTGAACCGATTTGATGATGCTTTATTTATGTGAAAGCTGGTGTCTCTCATGTGCTCCCATATAAATTTGATCGAGATCTGTGAGAAGTTTTTGAGTTAACCTTAATAATGCGTATTTTATTGACTTTGACTACATTGATGATGTTCTCATTTTATTTATATCGAAGTCGGTTGTACAAAATGTTTAATTTTACTACTTGTTCTGTAGTTTATTTTTTTTAATTTAATTTTTAAATAATAATAAAATAATCTAGCATACAATAGTATGGCGTGAAAATTTTTTTTGCATAATACTTTTTAATTGATTAGAAAAAGAATAAATATGGATGTTCGCACTTTAAATAAAACTATACATTCGCCTTCTAATTTTTGTAACACACTACCTGCGCCCGCAGTTTCATCCGTGTTTAGAAGGATAATATGTCCTATTCCAGGGTCTAGACCCGTAGTTCTTATCCTTTTATTCCTATTTATTCTTACCATATGACAGATGTTTGTCTTGTCATGGACCACCAACTTTTAGTCATAATATAAATTATGATAAGTTTTTTTTTAATAGGATAAGGGTGACAAACGAGCACACAGTTCACCTGATGGTAAGTGGTTGCTGCGGCCCATAGACATCTACATCTATCCTCTATTACAATTCAAAATGTAGATGCGTTGTCACTCGTGAGGACTAAGATGGAATGCCTCATTTCCAGTGAAAAGGGCCTCCGGCCACCTGCACTCACCAAGCGAAACGCAGAGGTGAACCTCTACTTCACGCTGGTTTTCTGTGAGGTCGTGGTACCACCCCGGTTCGAGCCGGCCCATCCGTGCGACAGCAAAAGCTGCCGCGTGGCTCTACCACTGTTAATTTATAATTTTTTGTTTGATTTTTAAGTTTGTTCTATAAATAAAACACATACAAAACTTATTACGCGGCATTACTGTTAATTATCTGTTATTTTACTATAAGCACAACCTTATGTTATAATATAAACCATATTTACACATCGACCATCATATCCGAAAATGTTTTAAACTTTTGTTACCGACTTCAAACAGGAAGAGGTACTTAATTCGACTGTATGTTTTTATGTGTGTTACCTCATAACTATTTTCTAATTGAACCGGTTTCTATGATTCTTTTTTATTTGAAAGCTGGCGCTTCACATGTAGTCCCATATAAATTTGATCCAGGCCTAACCAATATTTTTTGAGTTTTTCTTAACAATTTATATTAATAATAATAATAATCTTTATTTCGGACCAAAATTAATCCATAGTAGTGTTAGTAATAATTGACTTATAAACTAGTGTTAGTAAACATTGAAGTATGTACAAACTTTTTCAAAATCGGAGAATTATAGTTCTCCGCTACTGTTTTCAAAATGCTGTTGTGACTATCTCTCACCCTTCTAAGCAGTATTATATTGAATATATAATATATTATATTGAAGTCGATTGTACAAAATTTTAAATTATTATATGCGATTATGCGAGAGAATTCTATGATGCCTTAGCGGACCTTCGGGTGCCTCCAGAGACCACCAGTAGTTTACGGATAGGATTACCACTGGTTAGGAAACACTAGTCTAGAATGTCTATATACCAAATTTTATTTCTATCCGTTTAGCCGTCACGGAAATATCTCGTTTCAAACATACACACTCACATACACAAACTTCGGAACATATAATATTAGTATGATAGTTACAGAGGATGCAGTGATTATTTTATAATTTAAATTAAATAATAAGCTGCTCAAAATAAAAATGATTATTATCGTGTTCGTGTACATGTGAAGTTGGGAGCATTGCGTCAGACTATGCTTTGCCCTAAAATCCTAAAAATGTATAATAAATGTATGTATGAGAAAAGGCATGTCTCCAGTTGTGAGATCTCTATAATATGGTGTTAAAGATCATCTAATTTAAAACTGTTCGCGCCACTTTTGCATATTTAGTAGTTATTGTCATTTACATCATTGCAAATATAGTCAAAATGCTAAATAAATATTCTAAAATATACCTAAACCCAATAACAAGTGTAATTGGTAATAGTAAATCTATTCAATCTACCAAATAATATCTAATCTACCAAAAATATACTGAAGTCGTGTGCAGTTTTAAATTGGAAAGTAAGAAGAAAACTTTATTTCACATTACAAAAAAAAAACAGTAGAAAACAATTACAAGAGAATGTGTGTCAAGAGAAGGTTCAGCTAACTGCTGCCGTACTAAATTACAGCCCAATATTTACTTCACGGCTGGACGTACATACCTTACCAAAAGCGTACATGAAAAAAGCAACATTCAGAGAAGCGAGTGGGACGAGATTAGACGATCTCGATTTTACAGTTTAACGCCCACTAACTCTCGGTTAAGGTTTAAACACTTTTTAGCAAATTTCAAAACAGGAAGAATTTCTCAATTTATTGTATGTTTTATTTAAAACGCTTTCTCTGTATCTGTCTTACGTCTTACTTCTGAATAATCTAAAATATTACAGGCGTATTAACAATACAATAATTTCATGATTATGGTCTAGTATTGTAACTAGGATTAGCTTAACTCAAGATCAGTGCGTTTGCTTTTAAATTTTGAGTAGCCTTATATAAGCTTGACCTGTACATATGTACTATGTATGTTTCTATGTATGTATGTATGAAATGGAATTTTGTAATTCATTTTGTACTTACATCTGTGCATCAGAATAGTTTGAAAGTTTCCAGAAGTGCTAAGAACGCATGACAATACTATAGTTTCAAGGCTATGACGTAATATTTTCATTTGCACCATCACGGCTCATGCAAAAAACAGAACATTATTTTAGTTACTATTTAACTCGAATTATATTTCTATAGCAGTTTATCTAATTAAGTATATAATTTATAATTTATACTTGCGATTGTTGTCACATGGTAAAACTCCAGTTTTTTTGATTTGCCAATATTCCAGATTTCCTTTACCTAGTAGTGGCGGTGTTAGAATATTCACTACCCCATATCATCTCATGGGGGTCGTAATAGGCGACAGAGGGAAACAATCATTAAAGGCAGTAGCATTTACCTAATAACAACTAAAAATAAATAAACTGCGGTTGCCATCTCTCTTGCCAAGCGTGGCAACTATGGCAGATATCCCCAGTATGAGACAATCTATTAGGGAGGCCTACAGTCACCAGTAGACTTTAGTATACTGTAATGGATTTTTTTATATGATAAGGGTTAGAACCGAGTACATAGTCCACCTGATGGTAAGTAGTTGCTGTGGCCCATAGACATCTACATCTATCCTCGTTTGCGTTATCACCCATGAGAACTAAGATGAAATGCCTCTGTTCCAGTAAAAAGGGTCTCCGGTTCTCCACACTCACCATACGAAACACAGTAGCATTAAGCTGCTATTTTACGCTGGTATTGTGTGAGAGCGTGGTCCTTCACCGGTCGAGCCGGCCCATTCGTGCTACAACTATGCTATTAATATAGCTGCAGCATGGCTCTACCACGTATAAAACCATGGATGGACAGGAGCAGCTTAATGCTGCTGTGTTTCGTATGGTGAGTGTAGAAAACCGGAGACTCCTACTACTGAAAACGAAGCATTCCATCTTAGTCTTCACAGGTGACAACTCATGTGCATTTTGATTCATAGTCGATGATAGATGTAGATATCTATGGGCCACAGCAAATACTTACCATCCGGTGGACTGTGTGCCCGTTTGTCAGCTTTATTCTATAGAAAAAAAAAACAAATTATTTGTTTATTATTCCACAGGTGGTTTGTTCTCCCTGGGCAAGGTGCTCAACTTCTTCCCGGTGGGCGGAGAGCGCGAGTGCCAGCCCGTTGGCCAGACGCTGGCGCGCGCTGGCATTTGTCTCAACCCGTACGACTGCAGGCAGCGAGACGGCAAGTCGGCTGGCGACTGTGCGCACGGCCTCGGTGTCTGCTGCGTGTGTAAGTACACTTAAGCTTAAGTTAAGTTAGCTGTTCCCCGCGACATATCCCGCGTGTAGTTTAGCGTACTTTTTTTTTGCGCGGAACTCTAATTCTTTTTCTTAAATAAAAGTGGCCTGAGTTACTCCTTATAACATCAGTTATCTGCCAGTGAAAGTCTCGTCAAAAGCGGTCCAGCCGTTTCGAAGATTAGCCGGAACAAACAGACAGGCAGACAATATTTTAAAAAATTGTGTTTTTCTTATAAGTAGCGTATATACTTTCATATGCATTTAGTAAGAAGCTGTAATTTTGACATTACAAACAACACTTCAATTTTATTTATTTGTATAGATATAGATTTTATCAAAATCGGTTCGGAGGAATAGCCCGGACAGACTGGCATACATAATTTATTTAAAATGGTTGTTCATATCTTAGTGACATGCGAATATTGGCATAATATCAGTTATTTCGATTTATTTTATTTGTAAGTAGATATTTTGTATTATAGACAATAATACAAAATGTTGACGATAATTTTACTTAATTATTAAACAAAGATTTGACTATTACCTATCAAATTTAAGCAAGGTAAAATTAAAAGTCATCGTGAAATAATTTAACTTAACACAATGGCGCATTAAATAGAACTAATTCAACTCGTCGCAAACTTTCCACAAGAAGTTTTCCAATCTTAAAGTAATCCCAGAACGTGAGAGTGGATATTGTAACGACTTCAGTAAAAGCTAGTTGTGTTGAAAATTCGTACAGTTTAATTATTTTTATTGTAGACGTTACTATACAATATTCTTTGTTGTACACCTAGAAATAATTAATACATAAATGGTAAAATAAAAAAATTTGTACAACCGACTTCAATATAAATAATATGAGAACATCATCAATATAGTCGAAGTCAATTAAATACGCATTATTAAGGATAAATAAAAACTGCTGGTCTAACTAAATGAAACCACATGAGAAGTACCAGCTTTCAAATAGAAAAAAAGAATCATCGAAATCGGTTCACCTAGAAAAAAGTTCAGAGGTAACACACATAAAAAAACAGTCGAATTGAGAACCTGCTCCTTTTTTAAATCGAATTGAAGAAAACCAAAAGGCGGTCTTATTACTACATAGCAATCTCTTCCAGACAACAAAAAGATTTAAAAATTAAAAAAAGAATTAAATAAAACTAAGAGGAAGATTAACAGGTAGGATGCACTTAAATAAGAAAGGCTACCTCCTTATCAATTTTGTTTATAGAATAAGGGTGACTAACGAACACACAGACCTCCTGATGGTAAATGGATGCTGTGGTCCATAGACTTCTACATCTAATTTCGATTAAGGGTCAAAATGCAGGTGAATCGTCACCCCTGAGGACTAAGATGGAATGCCTCGTTTCGGGTAAAAAGCGTCACCGGTTTTCTACACTCACAATATGAAACACAGCAGCATTGAGCTGCTATTTTACGCTGATATTCTGTGGGAGCATGGACCTTCTCCGGTCGAGCCGACCCATTCATGCTACAACCATAATATAGCTTTATCAAGTAAAGAATATTATAAAATATAAAATATTAATAAGCCCAAAAGGCTGTTACTAACGAATATAATGGAAATCCAAAAGTTGTGGGTTACAATTAGAAAGTTCTTTTAAAATAATATATAATAATATAATGGAGTTCCAACAACTTTTACCCTCGACCGTATCGTTTTTCAAATTAATATTTCACACTGAAATAAGCTCTACGAATATTAATAAATAATTATTAAGGTACGTACTGTACATTTTACAATACGCGAGCAACCTTGGTTCGATCCCCGCCGCCACCAATGAAATTGTTTTAAGTGCTGATTTACCACGTGCTCGGCGATGAAGGAAAAATCGTGAGGAAACCTGCATGTCTGAGAAATATGAAAAAAAAAAATTTCGAAGACATGTGAAGTTCGCCAACACGCATTGGGACAGCGCGGTGGACATTTTCTTGGCCTATATGCCCTCTCAGAAATGAGGGGGGCCTGTGTATGTGTGTGTAAGAATATTCACTATTCCGTATTGTCCTGTGGGTGTCGTAAGGGGCGACAGAAGCAAAAAACCAGGAGGTGGGTTGCTACGTCGTCCTAATAATATTAACAGTTTAATTGCAGTTCGCAATCTGCCTGCACTCGTGGCAACTATGGCAACATGGAAACCATCACCACTAGTAACAGTAACCTTCTACAATAAAGTCCCAGAAATTTTGTCGTAGAAGTGTATACATATATAAGGTTATTTTTAAAAAGTAGAGTAAATTTTATATTTAAGTCCAAATATATAAATAATGATATACCATTATTGCAGTTTTTGAAAATACGACTAAATAAAGCTTCTACTTTTATTTGAAATGATCCCATATTGAATGTGATTTATGGGAAACAACTACGGGTGCCGCTGTGTGTGCGATTCAATTCACAAAGTTTACCGAACGTGTGTGTGTGCGCGCGTAATAAAATAGCGGACGTTAGACATTTATGAATGACAATCTGTTAAAATAATGCATTACAAAGCATTCTGAATTTAAAAGATAAAAGGGACAAATTGTTTGAATTTTTTTTTATTTACTTTTCTTCACCATTCGCCTGTATTACTTATTTTGAACCTTCTCTGCAAGTTTGGGATGTATAGAAGAGCTTCATGAATAAATATCTGACTCTATGGAGTCGAGTAATTTTGTATCATTAGCGTGCGTTTTTTTAATTAATTAATTCAATTTCTTTATAGATTAAATTTGTTAACAAAAAAAATGCTCTTAAATTTAAATATAACGTAAACATTGCTTTAACATATAGACTAGAAAATATTAGAGATGAAGTAAAAAAAAAACGTTGAAAATTTCAAAAAATACATTGCAAGTATTTTTATTATCTTTAATTTATTATTTATCTGTATTCTATGAAGTTCATAACTCCATAAAAGAATTTTGGCGGGAAATTGACCGGCGGCGGATTGCTGCTCCCTGTATTATTGTTTAAATATGGTTTGAAGTGGATTTTGATATGTAAAAGTGGTGCGATTTTAAATGTCTGCGCATGTGAACCATCGGTGAAAACGGTGAAACAAGTGCTCCGATGGTTTTGTGAATTTCAAGATAAGCTGTCTGTCTGCTTAGGTGCATTGAGATAATAATAATAATAATAATAATTGGTATTTATTTTCTCCCACATATTACAATCAGTACATCACAAAAAACTTAGTAACAATGAACTATACAACTAAATAACAGCTATAAATATTAGCTAAATAAGATCTAGGTGGGAGACTGGTGCCCAAACTAGGTTGCCCTGTGCTGTGGGATCACCAGGCCTCTCCCTCAACAGAAGTTAATTAGTATAGTAGTATTTAATAAGCAATACAGCTACGTGTAATAAAATTACATTAAAATATACTTGTTCAGTTTGGAGAAACTGTAAAAATTACTTGTTAGGTATATATACAAAGAAGAAAAACATGTTTTAAGTACTAGTAAAGGTAAGCAGGTGTAATAAGTGTTAATAATGTGGTGTGCGTGTGCGCGCGTGAGCGCACGTGTGTGTGTGTGTGTGTGTGTGTGCGCGCGTGTGTGTATGCATGTAGTGTGTAATATATATTTAAATAATTTGTTCAAATAGTTTTTCTGTCTGTTCGTAGTCTAATGATTTAAGCCATTTGATTAAGGAAATTTTTGTCTGTCTTTTAGTTAACGGATATATATTTAATAATTTTTTAGCAAGATTATATAGGACTGGACCTCTGTAATTGAAAAATCTTCGAGCAAATAATAAATTGGTAACAAGTATTGTGCATACCATATGAGGAAGTCTTTTGTTTAATACAGGATTGGATTTATTATATTCCGTTTTTGAATGATTTAATAATATTGTCCCACGAATATAGAGCTAACGTACCGTGAGCAATTCACAGAATTTGTAAAGTTATTTAGATATTATCACCATTTGTCTGCTGACTCAAGTTGCTGTCAAAATCTCCCAAAAACTACACAATGTGAGGCATCAAAATATTATGAAGCAGTGTACTGTAAAGGATTATTATCACTTGATACTGAAAATCTGTAGAAACGAATATCCCTAATGAAATGAAGACATGGTTTAAAGAACAAGCATCCAAGCCAAAAATCTTAATTAAAAAAAGTCCATAAACGTTTAAAGACATCAACAACAAAAAAAGTTCACATTCAAGCGAAGCATTCAAATTCAAGCATTGCTTTTCGAAAACAGAAAGTCAGGAGTGACAGTTAAACGTCTGTTGTTAGCATGCTATTGTCTTTCGCGGCATTATTTTCTGTAACCCACCTGAAACCGACGAGCGCACGACAATGGTAAGAGTTGCCATCCGTTTGAACTTTCCCGGATTTGTGCCAGTTTGTGCAGTAGCGTTTCTTTACGCGACTTTTGATATTTCATAATGATTTCTTATGTTTACGCGTAACGTGTTTTGATTTTTTTTGCAGTGAAAACTCTTTTAAAATTATTGTGATTTGAAAACTCGATGAAACGAAAAAGCGGAAAAACGAAATTTTATATTTTGATATTGTGATAAAGAAAAGTGTGGTTTGCAAGATGACGTTGTGACCAGGATAAGGAAAGGAATGCTTCGGTGGTTTGGTCATGTAGAAAGAATGAACGAGGAAAGAGTCACACGACAGAGTTGGAAAGGGACGCCCTAGACGAAGGTTTATCGATCAAATCGGCGATACATTGAAAATGGGCAAGATTAGGAGTACCCTTAACTGACGAGCGTTTATGCGTAGATATATGGATGTAAAGGAGGCGAGAGAGGTGTCTCAGGATCGCGCCAAATGGAAGTCCGTAGTCTCTACTTACCCTTCAGGGTGACAGGCGTGAGTGTTTGTGTGTGTGTGTGTGTGTGTGTGTGTGTGTTTATATTTTAGAAACAGAAACAGAAACAGAAACTTTTTTATTCAATATAGATTATAAATAATACTTATTGAAAGTCAGTCTTTTGTATAATTACCATTGGTTCGAAAAAAAATCTCTGTCCTGGGAAGAATCACCAAGAAACCCAGCGGGACTTTTTTTTTAAATAACAGCTTACAATCATGTATGTTACACAAATTAACAACACAACAAATTAGAAATTGCTTGGGAGCGATCACCTCACTTCTAGGGGTTATTATCATCTATAAATTCTTTAATATTAATAATAACCCTTTTTATACAAACTTAGTTTAATAAAGTTTTTGAACTTTGAGCAGGTCAAATTTTGTATATTTTCTGGAATTTTGTTGTAAAAGCGTATACATCGCCCCAAGAATGAATTACTGACTCGATGGAGTCGAGTAACTGGTACTACTAGCTTGTGTAACTGTCTTTTGATTAAATAAACGCTTCACTTGTGATAGTGAGAGAACGAGAAAGAATACAGTATAGCGTTTTTATGAAGATTCCACTTCTACCGTGTGTGAACTGCACATGTTTATGAAGTGAAGACTTCTTTAGTCGCTGTGACTTGAAACTAGACGAAACGAAAAAGCTATAGGATTTAGCCTGCGAGTAGCCTAGTATTTTTATTTATATTTTGTTTAAAGAAACGTTTCAATTATTGTCATACTACTGGTATTCTGCGTTCGTCTCAATCTCTGGAAGTTTAGATTTCTAAAGGTGTCAGTTCTACCGCGTGTGAACTGCACACATATTTTTCTTAAAAAGAAACACTAGCACTGCTATTAAAATACGGTAATCGAATAGCGAATTCGAACCTGACCTTTTGAGTTCACGGTCCGCACCCTGCCACTAGCCTACTGTCACTTCTACTTTGATATTTCGTTAATTCTTTTAGTTTATTTTAAATAACGTCTGAATTTAACGTTCTATTTCAACACTCCTTAAATTGTCGGTCCTTGACTTCTAACAACTTTAATCTAAATTCAACCACACAGACGCAGTTATACCGTTATATTATTGTAACCACACTATAAATGGCTTTTGGGACAGCATTAAACGCCAACTCTGAGATAGCCTGCGGTGTCTTACAAGCATTTCATCTGCAGGGATCACAGCATCTTTGAACTCGTGACCGAGTTAGTTTCACTTCGACCAACTATGCTCGATGAGGACGCGTTGTGCTTAAATAGTTAATACAAGTCCACACTTATTTTTTTTATTTTTTTAGTTTGTTAGTTGTGGATTCATATCAAAGAATTCAAATCATATAATGGCAGATTGTTTTTTTGTAGAATAAGGGTGAAAAGCGGGCACACAGTTTACCTGATGGTAAGTGGATATTATGGTCCTTTGACATCTATACCTATTCTCGATTAAGAATTAAAATGGAGATGCGTTGTTACCCCTGAGGACTAAGATGGAATATCCCGTTACCAGTAAAAACGATCTAAGGTTCTCCACACTCACCATACGAAACACAGCACTACGTTGCTGTTTTACGCTGATATTCAGTGAGAGCATGATAATACTCAGATCAGCCGACCCGTTCGCGCTACAGCCATGATATAGCATGGCTCTACCACGTAAAAATATACAATGATATGTGTACCAATATGTACTTCTAAACTAGTTGTTGGATTTTGATATCTTATTCTAATTTTGACAACGGTGCGGGTGTCGTAAAATAATATCCCAGACGCGATCTGTCAAAACTCGCTACCTAAAACTAGATACGATGAAAAACATTTAAAAAAAAACGTTACTCCCACAATATGATTTTCTCCTGTATCGTGAAGGCAGTTTACAAACACAAATTGCACAAAGATAAACATCCAGACCCGGAACAATTATTTGTAGTATAATAATACTTGTTCCGTGCGGGATTCGAACCCGCGGCCCCCAGCGCAGCAACTCATTGCTAACCCACTGCGCCACGGAGCGGTTATATAATATCACTGTAGTTGGGTTTATTCTTTTTAATAACAATTTTCTTGTTGGTTTCACATTCATCGTATAAATTTATACCCGAGTCCTTATCGATAATTCGGCCTCTTAAAATAAAAACGACCGCGATAAAATTATTCACAGGATTTTATGAAAGGGACATCAGATGGGTATTGGAAAGGTTTTATGAAGCGGAATAATTCAAAAGAGTGTTATTTAATGCCAATTGAATTTAAGAAATAAAGCATCATGTAATTTTTTGGATAAATTCTTCATAATTTTTAAGCGATCCAAGAGCGATACAACGATGAGTACGTCGTATGTACCTACGTCTGATTCTGTGTCCCCTTGTTTCTAAACTATAAACTATATACACATTCTGTCACAGTTTAAACGTGGTTAATTCTTGGGTTAATTGTATGTAGAAATTATTTTATTCTCTTAAGTTTTGAGGGCAGTATTTCATGTTTAATAAAAGTTTAATTTTAACTGGTCTTAAAAAATTAATATATAAAAATTTTTAAAATGGTCTTAGCATTATAGCTAGAATGTCTTCTCAAAAGTCACAATAAAACTTCATACCCCACTTATCCCACCGTTAAATTTTATCTTCTAATTAAATGGTGGTCTCCTTTAAGCCTAGAAGGTACGAGTATAGTGTAGCCTATTTAATAAAAATGATCATTTTAATCGTTCCTCAGCCATTTTAGTGAAAAAAAATTGTGGGTGTAATTGTTTTTTTTTTTATAGAATTAGGGTGACAAACGAGCGCACAGTCCACCTGACGGTATGTGGTTGCTGCGGCCCATAGACATCTACATCTATCTTCTATTACAAATCAAAATGTAGATGCGTTGTCACCCGTGAGGACTAAGATGGAATGCCTCATTTCCAGTAAAAAGAGCCTCCGGCCACCTGCACTCACCAAGCGAAACGCAGAGGTAAACCTCTACTTCACGCTGGTTTTCTGTGAGGTCGTGATACCACCCCGGTTCGAGCCGGCCCATCCGTGCGATAGCAAACGCTGCCGCGTGGCTCTACCACTGTTAATTACTGTTGCACACTAACGAAGAGAAACTTCTTTACAACATATCATTCTACTTTTATTTTCTACCTACTTCAAAAAGGAGACAGTACTCAATACAAAACTCAACTGTATGCCCTTTTTTAAGTACAATTGTACCTAATAATTTTTTTCTGCGTGAATCGATTTCGAAGATTCTTTTTTTATTTGAAAGTTGGTAGTTCCCATGTAGTCCCATATAAATTCAAAGTATGATCAATAGTTCTTGAGTTATTCTTAATAATTTATATTGAACTCGGTTGTACAAAATTTTAACTTATATATTAGCGATTCCTGGATCTCGACAACAGCGCCACCTACCGGGTGCAATTGTGAATCTAAACCGTCCAGGGACCCACTCAACATACACAAAAAAATTTCATCGGAATCGGTCGAGCCAGTTTTTTTTATAGGATAGGGTGACAAACGAGCACTGAGTCCACCTGATGGTAAGTGGTTGCTGTGGCCCATAGACATCTACATTTATCCTCGTATGCGAATTAAAATGCAGATATGTTGTCACCTGTGAGGACTAATGAATGAATGCCTCTTTTCCAGTAAAAAGGGTCTCCGGTTCTCTACACTCACCATACGAAACACAGCAGTGTTAAGCTGCTATTTTACGGTGGTATTCTGTGGAGCGTGGTTCTTCCCCGGTCGAGCCGACCCATTCGTGCTACAACTATACTACTAATATAGCTGCAGCATAGCTCTACCAGTTTCGAGTTTTAGCGAGACCAGACAGTAATTGATTTTTATATAAAATAATGTCCGATACATGGAATTTAAGTAGCCGATTATTGAACCGTTAGTTCACTCGCTACGCTCGAGCGCTAACTTTACACGTTTTAATAATCGGTTACTTAAGTCCCTTGTATCGTAATGTACCATTACATATGTAAGTAGGGTAAATAATAGTAATATACTCATGCAGCCCCGGCTGTGAAACGTTACAAGAAAACGTGACGTTTTTGTTTTTTAATATTTGCATTACGTCGATAAGGAATTTTCACTTCAATAAAGGATTTTTTAAATCGATTCCTTAGCCATTTTCGTAAATAAAAAACATACGCTTCGAATATAGAACCTCCTCTTTTTCTACCGACTTCAAAAAGCAGGAGGTATTCAATTCGACTGTATGTTTTTTTTGTGTGTCACCTCATAACTTTTTTTGGTGAACCGATTTCGATAAATCGTCTTTTATTTGAAAGCTGTTGCTTCTCATGTGGTTACATATAAATTTGATCAAGATCTGACCAATAGTAATTTAGTTATTCTTAATAATTAATATTGAAGTCGGTTGTACAACATTTTTAATTTTTAATTATTTAATAAATATGTTATATATGTATGTTAAAAACTTGAAAAATTACAAACCGTTCGCCACAAATAAGCGGGAATGTATTTATAATTTGTTGATTCAATAATAAATCTTGCAAATTACTCAGACCTGTTTCTTTAAACGAGGTAGGCTGAGCCGATGGGCGAGCTTCTTCGCAATCATAACGGTGAATGTAATAAGGAGCAGTGATTTAACATTACGTGTTATTGAAATTAAAGGTTATCGAGGCGGCAGCGCTTTGTCACTTGTCATTTTTAATATGGTGTATAGTAATAATAATAATAATGTCCTCCAGACCGATTTCGATCACCGCCGTCAGTCTCAACTGAGACTAGCCATATTGAGGAAACCTGCACGTCTGAAGAATAAAAATATTTTTAGGAAACGCACTGGTATACTGCGGTGGACTAATCGTTACATAACCTCAGACCTAGGAGTTGAGAGGAGGCTTATGCTCATCACATTACGTAACTTTTATATCACCAATCATCTTATGACTACGTCGTTGGTCTAATGGCCGTAAACGTGGCTGCTGATCATGTGACCCTGGGCTCGAATCCTGGGTTGGCCCAAAATCTGTTATTATGTTTTACTGTCAAGAAATCTTAACGTGGTAGAGCCATGTTGCAGCTATATTAGTAGTATAGTTGTAGGACGAATGGGTCGCCTCAACCGGGGAAGGACCACGCTCTCACAGAATACCAGCGTCAAATAGCAGCCGAACACTGCTGTGTTTCGTATGGTGACTGTAGAGAACCGGAGACCCTTTTTACTGGAAAAGAGGCATTTCATCTTAGTCCTCACGGGTGATAACGCATCTGTATTTTGGTTCGCAATTGAGGATAGATGTAGATGTCTATGGGCCACAGCAACCACTTACCATCAGGTGGACTGTGTGCTCGTTTGTTACCCTATCCTATAAAAAAAATCTCCCATGCCTCGGAAATCACGTAAGCCGTCCTGCGCCTGATCTCTTTTATGCCGTGTGAGGGAAAATCGAGTGCCCTTGTGTTTGCGTTTACACTTGGGCATTATAATCCTGTCCTGCGCAGCTAGCTCGCATTTGTTTGGTCTTCTTGATCTAAATTCGGTCTGGAAGCACATTATATTTTACCGCCGGATTGGAAACCATGTGGTTTTCCTCATAAACGTCTCAACTGCGTGGAGTTAAGTTGGGTGAAGGATGTTTTTTACGTCGATGTCATATTTGTCTGATTTAAAAATTGGGTGTATAAATAATAAATTTTATTTAGAATCAATTAAATTTTAGAAGTTTATAATTTATTTTGTTAAAGAACGAAAGAGTTGACTCGCTAAAATTAAACCTGCAATCTCCAGTAATATAGGCAAAAAAATTTAATTAATAAAAAGTTAAAATGCTGGCCTTCAATAAAATAAAATGCTTTTAGTATAATTAAAAAAAACTCTCTTTATAAAAGTCTTTTGAACGTTGACCGATTTGTTTTTGTTGATGAATAAAAGATGACCTTGAAGCTTTTCATTAACGTTCTAACTCATTAAAATCGTCTGAAGTACACTCTTGTGACAATAAATTCATTACCCAGGCTATCGAACTTCGTTAAAGATGGGCTAAAATTAAAAGTAACCTTAACTGACGAACATACATGCGTAGGTATATAATATTATGGATGTGAAAGGACCGAGAGAGGAGTGCAAGGATCGTGCCATATAGAAGTCCGTGGTCTCTCCCTACCCCTCTGGGCAAAAGCTGTGAGAGTTTAGTTATTGTTATGAAACCTATGTAGATAAAGTTGAAAAGTAAAACCATTAAATGTTAAAAGTTACAATCTAAATACGGCCCACTGCTGGTCACAGGCTTCCTCTCATTTCTGAGAGGGTTTTACGGCAAACAAATATCCACCGGCGTGGTGGACCCCACTGCGTAGTGGCAAACTTCACATGTTTTAGAAATATTTTTTGTTCTATTTCTCAGACATGCAAGTTTCCTCATGATGTTTGTGCCGGCGTAGATCGAACCCGGGTTGCTCGCGTACTGTGAAATTTACAGCGAGCGCCTGAGCTACCACCGCTCTTAGACAACCATTACCTAAATACTATATTTCATTCGAACCGTTAGAGCTGTTTCTGAGAAACAATATACGTATCTGGGGGCACGGCAGTGCCCCCGCCAAGTCGAGCAAAAAGCGGCACGGCCCTACCATCCTTTTCTCGAAGCAATTCAGTCCATTTTCGAAACTCTATAACTTCGTTGTGTGTTTATTTACCAAGTAGGCATTGCATAAACTCGGTATATTTCAAATTTCATCAAATTTGAACCAGTAGTTTAAGAATTAGAAGTAGTCAAAATTTCTTAATTTTGTCACTTACTGACTGACCGATCATCAAAATTCTAAGGCACTTCTACACTAAACAATCTAATTTAATATAATATTTATTATTTGAGAGATACATTGCGTTTTCATGCGATGGCCAAGTAAATCTATTTATTTAAAACATAAAAGATTTTTAATATTGATATGGTCACTGTAACATGTTGTTAGGTTAGCTAATTATGTAATAACTTTAGAGAGAAGGACCCTTAAGTAGGGACTGAATAAATTAACCGACTTGGTATTATATGGATCTCACAACTTTTTACGGTAGAAGAACTGAGTTGCGAGACTTGGTATTTTTTTACAAGTTATGTTTTTGATAGCATATATTATATCCGTACATAATCGTTGGTTTGTCTGTAGGTGATCCTGTAACTTCTGAACGAATTGACCGATTGTGGTCATGTTCACATAGCATATTTGTTTTGTCTAAACGATAATTTATACCTTTGTCAAAATCCGATAGTTGGAACTGTAGTCAAGCTATATATTATTGACCGAAATTACTAATATTCACAATACTATGTTGGTTTATAGCCAAAAGAATATCACAGAATCTGGAATTGTCTCTGGACTATTACATGGTCTTTACTCACTTCAGCGACCTATGGAGCCCGCTACATATCACGGCACATCCAGATTTCAGGTGACCATCCCTTGTTCCAAATATATATATATATATATATATATATATATATATATATATATATATATATATATATTTATTTATTTATAGAATAAGGGTGACAAACGAGCACACAGTCCACCTGATGGTAAGTGGTTGCTGCGGCCCATAGACATCTACATCTATCCTCTATTAGAAATCAAAATGTAGATGCGTTGTCACCCATGAAGACTAAGATGGAATGCCTCATTTCCAGTAAAAAGGGCCGCCGGCCACCTGCACTCACCAAGCGAAACGCAGAGGTAAACCTCTACTTCACGCTGGTTTTCTGTGAGGTCGTGGTACCACCCCGGTTCAAGCCGGCCAATCCGTGCGACAGCAAAAGCTGCCGCCTGTCTCTACCACTGTTAAATATTAAAGCTGCATTTAAATATAACACGTGACCATCGCACTCTGTTGTCGCGGTAAGCCATTATTATTTTTCAAGACAATCAGCCAATTTATTAAACACATAGTTTATGTAGGTAGTACTACGAGTACCTATTATCAAGTAAACTTGAGCTACACTGAGATCCGGCATTAACACTTAAATTGATCCAGTTGTTGTTCACACAACAATATTTTTAAAGAAAAAATTAAGACTGAACTTGGTTAAACATAGCGTAATCAGGAAACTTTTTACAATAGGCATACAAAGACTTCTATATTATGTCCAGGAGTCTTTTTACGCATCAAATAAATTAACACGTCACCAAAAAAAAAACAGATGACTTCTTTTTCCAAATTACATGACGGGCTGTGATATAGATGGCCAGTACGTAATGAAACTACCTTTAAATTATTTTAACAATTTTCCTGTTCTTCTAAAGTTACCTGAGTATTTTTTTTTCTTTTAAAAAGCTTTAATCTCATATTTATATTAGGTCCTTACATATGAAAATGGCGTTTTGTACGGGAGGTATATAAAGTCAATTTTTTTTTGTAAAATATATTTAATCAATCAAAGTAAGCAACGTTGTTATCTATGCACTTTTGCCTTCTCATAGGTAGTTCAATGATCTCTTTACTAAAAAAACCATGGGGGCGAGAATCAATAAACTCTTTGAAGGCGGTTTGGAGTGCCGCATCGGATTTGAATTTTTTTCCTTGTAAGAAGTTGTCCAAATTTCGAAAAAAATGGTAACCTGTTAGAGCAAGCTCCGGGGAGTACGGTGGATGTCGCAGATATTCCAATTGTAGCTAATGTAACTTAGTGGTTGTTTTTTGTGCAGTGTATGGTCTTGCGTTGTTGTGAAGCAGCAGTGGCCTAGAGCGATTGACCAATCTCGGTTGTTTAGCAGCTAGTTCTTCCTTCATGTTTTATGGTTGCTGACAATAGATATCTGCCGTAATCGTTTGGCCAGATTTTAGAAAGCTGTAGTGACACCGGCACTAGTCCAACAAACACTCACAAATAACTTTTTCTGAGTTGATTTTCGTTTAGGGCAGGATTTGGCTGGGTCTCCAGGGTTCGGCCACTGCGACGAGCGCTTCCGATTTTTTTTTATAGGATCGAGTGACAAACGAGCACACAGCCCACCTGATGGTAAGTGGTTGCTGTGGCCCATAGACATCTATATTTATCTTCGTTTGCGAATCAAAACGCAGATGCGTTGTCACCCGTGAGGACTAAGATGGAATGCCTCTTTTCAAGTAAAACGGGTCTTCGGTTCTCTACACTTACCATACGAAACACAGCAGTGTTAAACTGCTATTTGACGCTGGTATTCTGTGAGAGCGTGGTCCTTCCCCGGTCGAGCCGACCCATTCGTGCTGCAACTATACTACTAATATAGCTGCAGCATGGCTCTACCACGTAAGAAAAATGATTGTACAGTATCAACTTTTCATCACAAGTAATGATTCGATTTGAAATCCCTTAAATATTGTGTCGGTTTAGCAAAGTGACACAGCAGTCGACGCGTGTTTGCAAGT
Source organism: Parnassius glacialis (assembly GCA_033319125.1). Classification (NCBI taxonomy): domain Eukaryota; kingdom Metazoa; phylum Arthropoda; class Insecta; order Lepidoptera; family Papilionidae; genus Parnassius; species Parnassius glacialis. Next base: position 4,073,031 of record JAVANC010000011.1, read on the forward strand.
TCGATTCACTCAATTCATGAGGTACCCATCGTTCAAGTTTTTTTGCTTTCCCGATTTGCTTTAAGTGGATTAATACAGTTTTATCACTTACCTCGAAGCCTGCAGCTATCTCTGAAGTGCTTTGTGATGGATCCGCTTCCACAATAGCCTTTGATTCTTCATTTTCCACTTTGGTCTCCGGCTGTCTACGGGGTTGGTTCTTAACGTCGAAATTTCCAGAACGAAAACGTTGAAACCAAAAACGTACCGTGCTATCTTTTGCGACACCAGCGCCGCACACATCATTAATCCTTCTAGCTGTTTCTGCAGCACTGGTGCCACGGTAGAACTCGTACTCGTAAATATACCGATATTTCATGTTTCCCATTGTGCGGTAAGCGACGCTAAAGAAAAGAATAATGAGGAAGTTAAGGAAATAGAAGTTTTCGAAACTCAAATGTACCAGCTAAATGAATATTTATAAATTTGAATTTGGAATTCTTAACCAAAGAGTAGATATTTCAGATCAAAGTGGTCTGTACGACAAAACGCTAATTTCATATGTAAGGACCTAATATTTAGTGTAACTTTGTTTCAGTTGAGGTCACTTGCGGCGGCACGGTGCAGAACAATCTAACTTACTTCATGTCGCCGGGGTTCCCCGAGCTCTGGTACGGTGAGATGGACTGCAACATTACCGTGGAGAAAACTCATGCGGGAATCATGCAGCTTAGGATAGACTTCATTCACTTCACTCTCGTAAGTATACTAAACGACCGTCGTAGCTCACATGTTTTTTTTAAAAACTTTTTGAAAACATACCATCTGGGTAAGTAGATAACGTGACCCATAGATATCCACATCTATCCTGGATTAAGAATCAAAATGCAGATGCTTTGTTCTCTTTCTCTTCCATTCTCTTTTTTTAAAAAACGTTACCCCCACACTAGGATTTTCTCCTGTATCGTGGAGGCAGTTTACAAACATAAATTGCACGAGGACAAACATCCAGACCCGGAACAATTATTTATAGGCCATACAAATACCTTGTTCCGTGCGGGATTCGAACCCGCGGCCCCAGCGCAACAAGTCATTGCTAAGCCACTGCGCCACGGAGCCGTATATCCTGATGTAATGCGATGTTTCCAGTAAAAAGGATCTGCAGTTCTCAACGCTCAACATATGAAACATGGCAGAATTAAGCTGCTATTTTACACTGGTATTCTGTGAGAATGTGGTCCTTCCACGGTCAAGCTGACTCATTCGTGCTACAAGCATAATACGGCTGCAGCGTAACTCTACCACCACGTGTGAAAAAATTAAGTGTTTACCGTAAATTTCACTTTTTCAGTTGGGTTCGGCAGGAGTGCTGACATATCACGTACTAGACTGTTAGAAATCCTGCATTCATGAGAAGTAACCTCATGGATAGGTGTGGGTGGGTCAGTACCGTGTTTGGTGGCATTTATGATAAGCCTTTGTTTAGCGGTGGACTTGTGAAGGACTCAAAAGGGCGAGCCTTTTTTTATAGGATAAGGGTGACAAACGAGCACACAGTCCATCTGATGGTAATTGGTTGCTGTGGCCCATAGACATCTACATCTATCTTCGATTAAGAATCAAATTGCAGAGGCGTTGTCAACCGTGAGGACTAAGATGGAATGCCTCGTTTCCAGTAAAAAGGGTCTCCGGTTCTCTACACTAACCATACGAAACACAGCAGCGTTAAGCTGCTATTTTACGCTTGTATTCTGTGCGAGCGTGGTCCTTCCTCGGTCGAGCCGACGCATTCGTGCTACAACCATAATATAGCTGCAGCATGGCTCTACCACGTATAAATCGTACCTCCAATTATATCGTACGTTTGCGTGCCTATTGCCAGAAATTTATTGAAATTGAAATAAATTATAGAAGTACGAATCGTATACTTAGGGACCTTCAAGAAGAGCCTACTCCTTTTAAATGGCCTGCAACGTATCTGCAATTCCCATAGTATTGCAGTTGTTCATGGGTCACTTACCATCGGGGGAGCTGCATGCTCGTTTGCTTCTTCTATAAAAAAATAACTTATATATCTAAACAAAAAAATGAAATCTTCTATGGCTGGCCGCTAAGATAAATTAAATTATCTTAGCGATCAGCCAACGCAGAGTCTATATCACCTGAAGATGCCTCGTGTAGAGGCGAAACACGTGTCGTATTGTCGTCAATGGTGTGTCTTTCCTAGTGTAATGGTGTTGGGAGTAGTGGTGCTTGGATTAGTGATGACGGAGATAGTGCACGCAATTGAGGGAGATTGGGGGTGATCTTTAAACTAGGTAAGACACTTCATTTTATTTTATCGAGCGGATGTACGCAAAATAATTTTTACCAACTTTAATATAATGGATTTCCGCAAAGTAACGCCTGATTCTATTAATTATATTAAAAATAACTGAACAAAAAGAGTTTTTTTTATTGTGTCTTCCAGCCAACAATTACGAGCGCAATAGTTTATGTTGTTACTATTTATAGTAAGTATTGCGGCGGAAAAAGACTTAACGTTAATGAAATTAGTGAGCCTTAAGCTGAATCAAATTAGCCAAATGTAATCAAGAAAAGTGCCGAGAGGCTTTTAAGAGGATGAGCAGCGAAATTCAATCTAAAGGCTTAAGGATTTGTAACGTAGCCGCTGCGAGTTGCAAATGTAATTATATTTTGTGTTGAAACAGTTATAAAAAAGTGAAAAAATTATAATTTTTGACAAATTCATTCTGGATGCATTTTTCTAGACGTTAGGGTGACAAACGGGCACATAGCTTACCTGATGGTAAGCAGATGCTGTGGCTCATAGAAACCTACATTATCTTTGATTTAGAATCACTAAGATAAAATGCCGCGTTACCAGTAAAAAAGAGTCTTCGCGTCTCATCGCTCATCATACGGAACATATGCTGTTATTGTGCTGTTATTTTGCGTTGGTATTGTGTGGTTTTTTTCCCGGACGAGCCGAGCTGCTTCCAGGCCTAATTGAAATTTCTTAGTTTTAATTTTGTTAATTTTTATGATATTAGGATGCAAGCGAAATATAAATAAAAAAAGCGAAATTGCACACACACACACACACACACACACACACACACACACACACACACACATAAGTATAAGTATGATTATATACATCTCGCACAATTCTGTTTCAAGGGTCAGCCGAACCGCACAACTGGTGAATGTGACGAGGACGCCATGATAGTCGGGGAAGGAGCTACTAACTTTACCGTGTGTGGGCAAAATCATGGGCAACATAGTGAGTACACTGTGATTATACACTTTACATAACAATTTGATACTCACGTGCGCAAAAATAACGAACTTTTTTATATTTTTTTTTGCTACCTAGAGCTACACGCCACTTACCATTAGGGGGGATTATAGTGAAGCACTGGTTTAAAATACTTGGTAAGAGATACGTGAAGTCGATGGATACAGGTGTAATGCTGATTACGAGGTTCCGGGTTCAAATCCCGGGTTGGGCCAAAATCAGTTATTGTGTTGTTTTGTCAAGAAAATCTCAGTCGCACTCCGGAGTCAGGAAGTTGGCAGTGTTTCATCCCCATAAAAGCCCGTAAAGCCTTCGGGTCTGCGCCTGATCTCTATCCGGCCGTGTCGGTTTGCCGTCCCATCGGACAAGGAGAGTGAGGGAATAGAGAGTGCATCTGTGCTTGCCTATAAACTTGGGCACTACAATCCCGTCCTGCACAGATGGCTAGTCTCCGTTGAGACTGGCCGTCGTGATCGAAATTCGGCCTGGAGGACATTAGCAACCGAATGGGATAGCCTGCAAAATACTTTACCGTGTAGTGGGGATGTAAGAATATTTTACTAGGAGTTTTCTTCCTCGTACGACCGCTTTGATGAACCTTTGAGAAAAGAGCTCACTCCTTTCTAAAAGGCCGGCAATGCACCTGCTATCCCTCTGGTGTTGCTTGTTGATCGAAGGGTGTTGCAGTTGTTAATAGGCGGCGGGCCGCACGATCGTTTGCGCCCCTCTTCTGTAAAAAAAATCCACTATCCAACATCATGTGGGTATCGTAAGAGGCGACAGAGGGAAATAAATCAGGAGACGGGCGGGCAGCAGGGTCTTCCTAATAACGACAAAAAATTAAAAAAACTGCGGTTACCAACAAGTTTACCAAGCGGAGCAACTATGGCAAATATCTTTCCTATGAGGCTATTTATGGGGGAGGCTTATGTTCAGCAGTGGATTTTCATAGGCTGTAAAGAGTGCAAAATATATACATGTTCACGTGTAGTACCACATCTTAACAGTATACTACAACCTGCCAACGGACAGTGTGAAGCGGGAAGAAGACGAGCTGGCCGGTACAGTGCCGACGCGGGTTACGATACGAGCGCGAGGCGACGACACGCCGCGGCTATGGATGCTGCGTCTCGCGCAACTACCTCTAGCGCAAGCGGCGCCGCATTCCTGCCTGCAGCACCACACCGACAACAATGGTATGTTATATTATGGTATATTATAATATTATTAAGACTTACGAATTTTAAAAATGACGAATTTTTAGTCTAATTAAACACACACACACACCCACACACACACACACACACACACACACACACACACACACACACACACGCACACACTTCATACGTGGTAGAGCCACGCTGCAGTTATATTATATGTGTAGCACAAATAGGATGGCTCAACCGGGGTAGGACTACGCTCTCATAGAATACCAGCGTAAAATAGTAGCTCAATGGTGAGTGTAGAGAACCGGATACCCGGTATGGGAAACGAGGTTTTTCATCTTAGAACTTAGGAATGAAACACATCTGCATCTTGATTGTTAATCCAGGAAAAATGGAAATGTCTATGGGCCACAGCCCACAGCACCCACTCAACATCAGGTGGACTATGTGCCCGTTTGTCACCCTTATTCTACTAAGACTAAGAGAGAGAGAGAGAGGTGAGAGGGGAGAAAGAGTCGCTTCATGGATACTAACATTTTGCTTCGCATAGCACATAAACTCTAAGTGCATTGTTTAGGACGTATAAAATAAGTCTTAAATAAATCAAAACAAACAAAAAAGCATTATAATAATTCCCGGCTCCGTGGCGTAGTGGCTTAGCAATGAGTTCCAGCGCTGGGGGGCGCGGGTTTTAATCCCGCACGGAACAAGTATTTGTATGACCTACAAGTAATAGTTCCGGGTTTGGATGTTTGTCCTTGTGCAATTTATGTTTGTAAACTGCCTTCACGATACAGGAGAAAACGTTACGTAACGTAGGGGTAACGTTTTTAAGAAGAAAAAAAAACGGTATACTATGTTTACTAATTATAGGTTCAGTCGTTTAGGAGCGGCGTAAGAGTATCCACTACCACATATCGTCGCGTAGGTGGGGTAAGAGGTTACAGAGGGAAACTAAAAAACTGAGGAGATGGGCAGCAGCATCTTCCCGATAACAAATTAATATAATAAAAACTGAGACTGACAACTTGTCTGTCATGCGTGGAAACTATGACAAATATCCTCCCTATGAGGCAATCTATCTGTTTGCCTTTCAACAGGGAGTTCTAACGCCCATGTCCTACAGTTTACTTAACTTAAAATTAAATTTTGTATTTGAAAAGTAGAAGCGCTTTTCATAAAGAATAGCAATATTGTTTCTTAAAATATTTAAAAAAAAGTATGCTCCACTTTCAAAATCGCTTATTATACATACTACCAGATTCGAAGTAGATACTACTGTCAAGGTCTGCATACTCAGAACTGGCAATATTTTAGCATCTTGACTTTCTTTCGACGATACGTGAAGGTATTTCATCGTACAAAATACGTTTATTTGGAAAATTATTTTACTATTAATAACGTTAGTATTTTTCTTCAGGTACAATAAAGACGTTCAACTATGCGGTGAACGGCCGCCATCTTGCCTCGCAGGAGTATCGGGCCTGCGTGCGGAGAAATGTGGGCTTTTGCTCCATCCGTTACTGGCCCTGTGACGCCAACTCCTTCAGGATAGGGTCGAGCACTGGCACGCCTATGGTCATCGATCCGGTTGGTGAGTACACCGTTGGAATTAATTTTCAATAATTTTTTAAAGTGAAACTTCTACAATCACGTTTAGCAATTTTAGGATGGGTAAATCTTATGAGTTCGCGTCACTGACATGCTGATGTTAACAGTCAGATTTGTAGTTATAAATGTTATTCGTATAATATGTGCTTTGAACGCTTTTTGGATGGGTTAAAATCTTATGAGTTCGCGTCAACCACATGCTAATTTAAACAGTATATCTGTAGCTATAAATATGTAATGTTGCGCGTATGATATGCTCGTTGGAAGTTTTTTGTAAGGGTACAATATTATGGGTTTGCGTCACCGACATGCAAATTTTAACAGTATATATCTGTAGCTATAAATATGATATGTTGTGTATATGACATGCTTTTTGGAAAAAAGAATCCGACTAATTGAGAACCTCCTCCTTTTTAAATTCGGTTGAATAGGAAATGTATTGCCTCCAAGACTTGTAACTCTCTTTGTCGCACGAGGAGGGAGGCAGAGCAAGCGGTATGAAACAGCATTTTTGAAAATATCTACCCGCGACGCGTATCGGCACTTCATGAAAGTATATTTATAAATGGTTTATAATAATCTGAACCTTCATTGCTGCCCAAGCGCAACACGCCATGCATATTTTTTAAAGTGAAAACTACTACTATCACGATTAGCAATTTTAGAGTTCATATAAAAAAATGGCATGTCGGTGACACGAACTCATAACACGAACTCATAAATCTTATGAGTTCGTGTCACCGACATGCTAATTTAAACAGTATATCTGTCAACATTTATAGCTACAGATCTGACTGTTAACATCAGCATGCCGGTAACGCGAACTCATCGATAACGTTTTTACCCAACTAAATCTTTACGAAATGAGGCAATTTTGGTCTCATTAGATTCACCTTAAGTAGTCAGTTTGTTTTTCTGTTTTAGTAATTCAGTTTTTTATTTAAAAAAAACCGCTAAAGGAAATTTTTAAGTCAAAATATAGATATTTATTAATAAAATATAAATTTATATTACAATAACTTATGTCGTCGTCGTAGGCAATATTCTTCAAAATAAATACGTTTGGGCCTAATTTTTCATTATATTTACAATATTTGCACACAATATTTACAAAATTAGACTTATTAGAGAATTAGAGATTTGTATGAAACAGCTTCATAATCCTCTTAATAATTTTAGTACACAAATTATGAAATTTTGTTTTTGATGCTACAATTAATTTGTACATCCAAAAAGCGCTGTTATTTCAAAAAATTTAGTTTTCTCTTCTGTCGGCAGTCCGACAGTCCCAATGACTGCCAATTTTTTTTGGACGAAGTACGAATTTCGCGGATGAGGGGCTAGGTGAGAAAAAGTGTTAGATTTTTCCTTCACGACCATTTGTATAGTGCGAGCGAGATGGAATAATATACATCTCCCTCGCATTTTTTCTTATCATGCCATGAAAAAAAATTATTTTAAATGACGCTTCCTTTTAATAGATGCTAGTAATTCATTTATTTGTATTTGTTAAACAATAATATGTATTATATTATTGTTTAACAATCGAAGAACCAAGTTTATCAATAATAATATACTACGAACGGAACTTCGTTCCAACCGAGTGTTCCATGTCACTCACGCATGTTTTTTTAATTTTTTTGTATATCATCATTGCCTCCTGATCACAGACTCCCAAAATTCACATGACAAACGAAATTTTACTCCTTATATGCAGGTTTCCTCACTTTCCTTCCTTGCCAAGCACGTGTCAAATCAGCACTTAAAATAGCAGTAACAATTTTCTTAGTGCCGAAGGTGCGGAATTTTTCTTGTGTGGAAACCCGGGTTACTCTAGTACAGGGTTGTCAAATTCGATTTTCTATACGATGTCAGTAGGCCAGACTAAAAATAAGTTTACGCAAAAATAAATAATAAACAGAATATTTATTTGGGAAACAGTCTGCCAGCGTAAGCGAAGTGACGCGCAATTTAAAACACATGAAATAGCGGCTTCATCATCGAATGTACAGAAATTTGCAGTGTAGGTAGTGTAGTGTTTTTTTGGTATGTTTGACATGACTGCTCTAGTACATCATTCATCCCATCAGAGTCCACAGCTGAACATAGACCTACCTATAGATTGCCTCATAAGCCGGGTCAGCAACCACAGTTTTTTTATTTTCTGATTGTTATCAGGAAGACGCTGCTGCTTATCTCTTGGTGTGTTTCCCTCTATCGCCTCTTACGACACCTACGGGATGATTACAAGATTGTTGTGGTAATTACGACAAATTATCTTTGCTGTTGGAGATGGCTACGGCCAGTGAACGAGTTAAAGGTTGATGAAGAAGATTACTTGGACAAGACCTGGTTAATTAGCCCAGTCTCAGATAGTCTGCAGATGGAGGAGCTGATGCCGGGCGAAACTCAGGACGACATGCTGGAGGGATCTGGTGACGAACCTCAACCTGCAGCTTCAACGCCAGCACCCGGGTTCGCATCCAGGGTAAGGATCTCACCATTATTCCTATTGATGTATAGGGGCTACTACAGTCCATGAATTATACCTACACCTTTAAAGATTTTACTAATTGACCTAATTACAACATATTTAAATCCTCCACTTCTAGTTGCCATTCTCTGCAACCACCAGCATCATAACATCCCATCACATATCCACTGTTGAACATAGGCCTCTTCCATAGATTGCCACAAAGCATGGGTCTGAACCATCTCTGCATTACTTCTATCGACTGCCCGCATGTCACCTTATACCTCCCTTAGCGCTAAGAGTCTGACTGAGAATAAGGGTGACAAACGACCACACAGTCCGTCTGATGGAAAGTGTAATGTGGGTCTGAGGCACCTACATACTTACTATATATCCTAGATTAAGAACCAAAAGATACGTTTACCCCTGAATAAGATGGAATGCCTTGTTACTATTAAAAAGGGTCTCTGGTTGTCATCGCTCGCCATACAAAATACAGCAGCATTAAACTGCTATTTTACGCTGGTATTTTGTGAGAGCGTGGTCCTTGTAAGATCGAGTCGACCCATTCATGTTGTAACCATAATATAACAAGGGTTGTCAGTCCGCAGCTGGTTACTTTTAACGGTAGTTTCATTTTTAATAACACGATTTTACTAATTTTATTACTTTCGTTATTGAGATCGGGGAATAATATCTATATTTTATTGCTTTTTTATCTTTAGTATTAAATTTTGCATCATACTAAAACCCTATAAAATTAAAAAGTGGATTTTTTAAAATCACTATCTCTAAATTAATTGATTTAATTATATTATTTACACTCCCAAAGATTCCAAATATTAACTATAACATTTACCAATTTATATTTGCATAACGAAATAAGAATCTACCGCCACACGAAGCAAAGTTTTAAACAAATTCTACTGAATTATTAGATGGTAAAATTCAAAATGTATATGTTTATCAGCATCGATGTTAAGATTCCTTTCGCATTAAAAAAAACAACAAGAAATACTTTTTTAGAATATTGACGTTATTATCTTCTCTCTTTTTCTATTTTCTGTCATTTGCGTTATACTCTATGCAATATAGTCATAGCTTTATTTTTTATTTATATTAATAAACTAAATCTGTATTTGTACGGTCCAAAAACCATACAGTTTAATTTATGCTGACGTGGTTAGAACCACCGCGCTGCTAATTCCTTATAATGCACCTATTTTCAAATTAAACTCAGTGTTAAATAAAACTAATTTTACGGATTTTATCGCGTATATTAACTTATTTTACATTCCCGACGTTTCAAGCACTTTACAGCACCCATGGTCACGGGGGGGACTGAGGTGTATGACGTCCCAATGTCATAGTTAACCACGGCTACCTCCAGATTAAAAATTATTGTATAGTAATATACGCGATAAAATCCGTAAAATTAGTTTTATTTAAATGTGTAGTGTTCGCGTAAATATAAGAAATCATCAGTGTTTGTAATAAACTGCTAAAGTGACAACACGTGTGCTTACTTTATGAGCTAATACTTACGTAATTATCATCTTAAAACTACATGGCTATAGACTAATTAAACTTTATAGGAATCTGTACGTGTCGTAAACTTTGTCACGGACCGTAGGTATTACTGATTTAGTCTCAACGTTCTTCGTATGACGGTAAAACACCCTCACTCGCAATCCACTAATTCCATTTAATTAATAATGGTAACCACTTACAAGTCTCCAACTGCATGTAATGAAATGAACAACCTATATTTTGAGCTTGTACCCCGTAGTTAGTCTAACAATAACCCTAAATCTAGATCTGGAGCTTTATCTGGCCGTCTTGGCTGTGGGGTCAGTGGGGGCGGTCGCTGGGCCGCTGGTCTCCGTACGCGCAGCTGCTGGGCTCGAGCGACGCGCTGCGCTACTACGGCTACGGGAACTTCGGCGCGGGGCTGCGGGGACACGGCCGCTTGCGGTGTGCCGACAGAGTCACTATACCTTGCGAGAATGAATATTTTGTCGGGGTGAGTCTTTCTTGCATTTTTTTTAAATCTAAGAAAGAAAGAAACGTTATTTAAGTTGACATTGATGTAAATATATATATATACAACGTGTCCCAAAATTCAACGATAAGCCAACACCAGAGGATAGACCTGCCCCGTACTAATCGGGGAAAAAAAAATATCCCAATTATATTTTAAGTTATATAAAAAAAATGAAATTCTTCAGAAATTGAGACCGTTTATGATATTTTTCACTACCATGACCACAATTTTTTAAATATATTTTTCTTTTTTTTTTATAGGTAACCTGAATAGTACTGCTATCTACCACAATTCTTAAAAACTCCAGAATAACTCTTGTTTTATCACGAAAATTAATGAAACTTATTTTATTCCCTAAATTTTTTGAAGACTTTTACTTTTAACCAAATTTAACTTATCGTGGTGTAAAAAAAAGTATGAACAATAGTATGGCAAGTTTTTTTAAAAATTGGCGCAAGTAACCAACATTCCAAAATGGTATAATACTCTAGGAAAACAAGTTATAAAAAAATATGGGCCTATTATTTCTAAACAGGGGCCAAATTCCTTAAAAGTAATTGTCATTAATCACTTTTACTACATGCCCAAAATAGGTTCCTGTTGCAATTTCTAGGAATTCGAATGGGGCATTAATACCTTAGATGTTAGAGAGAGATAGATAGATAGAGATATTCACGTTAAAAAGAGACAACAACAGAGCAGGTAGAGAAGCTGTTATTATTCTCAGCAAGTCGGTTCAGTACGCTCTGCTCCTTTATTTACTGCGCACCGTTCCCAATTCAACTTACGTGGCCCTCGTACATACTATCGACTTTTGGCTTGGCTTTTTGGACTGGAATCGACCTGTAAACTTAACTGACCTGGCATTATTTGGACTGGAAGTGATCTGCAAACTGAACTGACCTGGCATTATCTTGGAATACGATTGTGTGTTTTGTAATTTAGAGTTCTGGCGCATTTTGGACTGTTTTGCGTTTAACATGCCGCAACCGTACACACCACAGGAATACGCTAATATGCATTTAATCAATGGAGAATGCCGATGTAATGCTAACGCTGCTAGCAGACTGTATCGAGAAAGATACCCAAATGCTCAAAAATATCCTGATTATCGAGTGTTTATTAATGTGCATCAAGCGTTTTCGGAGGGTCGTATGCCATCCAATAGGAGAAGCGCTGGAAGACCTAGATTGGATCGTGATGAAGAAGTTCTCAATGAGATAGAAAATGACTCGACTACTTCGGAACGTGCCATAGAAGAAGCTTCAGGAATCCCGAAAAGTTCTGCACATCGAATATTAAAACGTCACAAGCTTCACCCATATCACTACAGGCGTGTGCAGACGTTATTACCGCGAGACTATCCGCTACGGGTCACATTTTTCCGTGTAATGCTGCAAAGGCACAGTGAAGATCCCCACTTCCTAGACAACATTCTATGGTCGGATGAAACAACGTGCAAGAAAGATGGGTATTTAAATCTTCAAAACCTACAGAGTTGGAGTAATGAAAATCCACACTTGATGAGACAAGACAAATCCCAATATCAATTCAAGGTTAACCTATGGACCGGCATATTAAATGGAAAAGTAATTGGGCCCTTTGAGAGTTACAAGGAAACTTAGATGGCAATAGTTATTTAAACTTTTTACAAAATGACTTGCAAGAATTGTTAAACGACGTGCCCTTAAGTGATCTTCAAAGCATGTGGTTGCAAAATGATGGTTGCCCAGCACATTATGCCCGTCCTGTGCGAGAATATTTAAATCAAGAGTATCCAGGGCGTTGGATCGGGCGACTTGGTCCTATCTTATGGCCACCCCGTTCACCCGATTTGAACCCCCTGGACTTCTTCTATTGGGGTTGTCTTAAAAATAGGGTCTACTCAAAACTCATTGTGACATTGGACGAGCTTCGTCGAAATATCACTCAGGCTGCTGATTACATTAATAGCAGAAGATATGCAAGACAAATAAAATGATCATTTTTAAGGCGATGTCGTGCATGTATTAATGCTGGTGGCAAACAGTTCGAACATTTGCTATAATGTTAATAACTTAATAAATTACACGTGAAACTGTTTGTACCATTTGTTTTGAAATATTAAACATTTTTCAAGAAGTAATACTTTTATTACACCCGACCGTCATTTGGCCCCTGTTAAGAAATAATAGGCCCATATTTTTTTATAACTTGTTTTCCTAGAGTATTATACCATTTTGGAATGTTGGTTAGTTGCGTCAATTTTTAAAAAAACTTGCCATACTAGTGTTCATACTTTTTTTTTACACCACGATAAGTTAAAATTGGTTAAAAGTAAAAGTCTTCAAAAAATTTAGGGAATAAAATAAGTTTCATTAATTTTCGTGATAAAACAAGAGTTATTCTGGAGTTTTTAAGAATTGTGGTAGATAGCAGTACTATTCAGGTTACCTATAAAAAAAAGAAAAAAATATTTAAAAAATTGTGGTCATGGTAGTGAAAAATATCATAAACGGTCTCAATTTCTGAAGAATTTAATTTTTTTTATATAACTTAAAATATAATTGGGATATTTTTTTTTCTTTTTTTCCCCGATTAGTCCGGGGCAGGTCTATCCTCCAGTGTTGGCTTATCGTTGAATTTTGGGACACGTTGTATATACATTTTTATAACAAACATAAGAAATTTTAAATGAAGACTTCGTACGGTGATAGCACACCAAATAATATTAAAATTTAAGAAAACTTACAAAGGACGCATTGATAATGATAATATCAAATCAAACAAACAAGGTTGCTAACCCGCCTGCCCAGCGTGGCAACTAAAGCAAATATGGCCCCCGTAAGGCAATCTATGGCTTTTATTTCTAAAGGATGCCATACACTATCCAGCTTACGGTCATGTATGCAGCGCGCTTGAAGCGGCGTCCAGTAAGCTTGACGGTAAACTGGATCGTGTATGGAATCCATTAATACGGTTTCTACAATAAGATTTTTTTCTATCACCAGGGCAAAATATTTGACAGATTACATAGCGGCGACGATAATTTCTCAGGGAAATGTAAACTTTAAGGTTTTTTCCGTATTATTAGTTATATTTTATATTAATTAGATAATAAATGAATAATCGAAACTATAAATATAACTAAAAGTAGAAAAATTAGAAAGACGAGTTATAAAGTGCAAAAAATTAAAAATCAAACCACTGACGCATTGTGTTGTACATTAATATAATACTCTAGATAATGACAAACTATTATATAAAGTAATTTCTCAATTAACTGACATTATGTCACAAAAAATATTACCTCAGTCACAACTAGCGAGATCTGGTGAGTGGAAGAATATTAACCCTCGTTGTGATAGCACTATATTGTCCGAGTAGGCTTTCAAATGAAATACTCGGCTTCTAAATTACTACTACTTTTGAATAGAACTATCAATGGTTATATTATTCCTATTGTCTTGTGGTTTTAGCTCTTTTCTCCAACCTGTTGACCCGTAGAAAGCTGACTGCAAAAAAGAAGGACTTACAATTCGACTGTATAGGTTTCTTGAAGTGAAAACTTCTTTAGAATCGTTGTGATTTGAAACTCGATGAAACGAAAAAGCGGCATTGAAAAGAGATATCTGTAGGATTTAGCCTGCGAGAAAATGAGATAGAATACAGATACAGTGTTTCGTATTATCTTGGTCTACTTTTCTGAAGTTTTCATTTCTGTCGCGTGTGAACTGCACATATGTTTTTTTGTATGTATTTCATGCGATATCTTCACAAATTGTGAACCGATTTGATTAGATTATTTTTTTATTAAATAAGTTATACTGCAGGGTTGCTCTCATATAAATTTGGAGAGAATAATTCACACACCTCATCGGTTTTAATGTAACTATTTAGACAATATTGAGATTCCTTATTCGACTCAAAAGGTTAAAAGAATAAGTTTTTAACGTAATGTAAGAGGCGAATTCAAAGAACATTTTCTTTTATAGGATAGGGTGAGAAACGAGCACACAGTCCACCTGATGGTAAGTGGTTGCTGTGGCCCATAGACATCTACATCTATCCTCGTTTGCGAATCAAAATGCAGATGCGTTGTCACCTGTGAGGACTAAGATGGAATGCCTCGTTTCCAGTAAAAAGGGTCTCCGGTTCTCTACACTCACCATACGAAACACAGCAGTGTTAGGCTGCTATTTTACGCTGGTATTCTGTGAGAGCGTGGTCCTTACTCGGTCGAGCCGACCCATTCGTGCTATAACTATACTACTAATATAGCTGCAGCATGGCTCTACCACGTTATAACGATAAAGAATAAAATAATTTCACATTCTGGAGTCAGGGCTTTAATTGTCATACACACTATAGTGACACTGTAGTGAAGTCTTAGTAGTGACTTTTACTTTTTTTTTATTTTACTTATGATTAATTTTTTCTTCTTCACAACACAATGCATATTGTTATCTACCGACGTCAAAAAGGGGACTGTCCTCAATTCGACTGTATGTTTTGTTTTGTGTGTTACCTCGTAACCTTTTACTGAGTGAATAGATTTCGATAATTCTTTTTTTACTTGAAAGCTTGTGCTACACCTGTGGTCCCATATAAATTTGATCATAGTCTGACCTATAGTTTTTGAGTTATTCTTAATATTTTATATTAAATTCGGATGTAAAAAAATAATTTTAAATTATTATTATGAGAAACAAAAAAAAAACAATAAATAATATTAGTAAAACCGCACTAGTAGCTAATACAGTCGAATGCACTTATACGGACTCAGCGTTAAACCCAAAAGTCCCGGGTGAAGTTCTCAGCAAGGAATACGCGCTACAATTCCTAGACAGTATATTTACTATACGCGCCTACTATTCCGAGTTCCCGCCAAAATGGACAGCGTGCTATCTATCGCAGCGCTGAATTTGAACTGATATTTGCCCTTGCGCGTCCTCGACACGACGGGACGTCAAACCGGTCTCGCCGAGACGCGCGCGCCCTCTGACGTCAATTCTTGACATTAGCGCTTGACGCGAACAAAACATGTATTCATTTATATTATAACAACCATTTTTATACAGTTTTTGTATAATTAAATATTTATTTGTAATAGAGATAACACAAGTAATAATACCAATTGGAAATAGCATAGTAACGATCATCACTTCATTCATTTTTTATATACGAGGGGGCAAACGAACATGCTGCTATCCTGATGGTTAGTGTCAACCGCCGCCCATGAACAACTACAACACCAGGGGAATTGCAGATGCGTTGCCGGCCTTTTAAAAAGATTAGGGACCTTAATTATATAATAACGCTATTTATAGAAATGTTTAAGAGAGAGAGAGAGAGAGAGAGAGAGAGAGTATCTTAGCAAATAATTCGACTTTAAATAATAATTCTATTTTAAGCATGTATGAGGAACGAACACAGAGTTGCACACAAACCCAAAATTGACACCGTAATTTTATTTTTTGTAATTTAAACTCAATTAAAATTAAGCAGTTAAAAGAAAGTTTTTGAACTAAAAGGAGAGTAAATTTTGTATAAATGGGATTTGTGTTTGTTAGATTCTGAAATTGCAGTAAAATAATTGAAGTAATCTACCTTTTTCAAGTCGTCGTTCTTTACCCCGGGCGTTTGCGACCCGCATCACTGCGGCAACAACTTCTGCCCGGGCGAGCAACACCAGCACTGCAAGGTTGAGAGCACGATCACACCATTCGCAGTTTCAGTGCACTTCGGCCCGCCGACACCTAAGAGAAGCCCCGAGGATAATATTGGGATGTGCCTGAGGTATTCACAGGTCCCATGTAATTCTTAGTTGCATTTTTTAACAAGTTAAAGTGTGAACCAGTGTCGTATTTAGGTGTAGACACCTATAAATATATTCTATTCTGTTAAATTGTAATATATTGTATTGTAAAGCCTTTAAGTGATCCCAATTTTTAATGAATGAGTAAAATACGTGGTGTAAAATAATATAAAAAAAATACGTAAGTGTCGTGGAACACTCATTTGGAACGAAGTTCCTTTCGTAGCATATTATTATTGATAAACGTATTATATTATTGATTAACAAATACAAATTAATGAATAAATAAAAGCGTCACTAGCCTAATGGCAGGGCACGGACCGCGAACTCGAAAGGTCGTGGGTTCGAATCCGCCATTCGACTACTGTCGTGAACCACTTCTAACACAAGCATTTTAAGCTTACCAGAAAAGGTTAAAGGGAATATTAATAATGTTTAATAGCATTACTAGTATTTAAAAAAATAACTAACGTCTATTAAAATGAAGTGTCATTTAAAATAAAATAATAATTCTTTCATGGCAAGATATAAAAAAGTGCGAGAGAAATGGATAATATTCCATCTCGCTTCCTTATGGCCGCCAAGGCGTCTACTACGACACTACGTCAGAAGTGGTCGTGATTTAAACTTTTTGTCGCCTAGCCGCATCCGCCAAATCCGTACCGTTCCATAAAGAACTTCGTTCCAATACTTTTTTGATGTAAAAAGATAATCCAAATAATAGTTTTATTTTTATAATTTCATGTAAATTTATACATTAGTAAATTTAAGTCCGATTTTTTAATTATAGTAGCCTGCAGTTATTTATTGTGTGCCGTTTATTAATTAATTAATTTATACTTTGTTAAATAAAACACATCAGTGAAAAAGATTGTGAAGGGCGAACTCTTTTTGATTATTGTCAGGCACTTGACAATATTTTTTTCTATAAAACTGAAGTGACAAGCGAACTTACAGTTCACTTGATGGTAAGTGTATTCAAAAGGCTGATAAAAGAAAAAAATGTCAGTTTCTTGGTCAATTGATTAATTTTCAACTAGGAGTCCGCCTGCACCAGCTGGAAAAGAATGGAGACCCAGTATCATTGTACTGTTCGGCATACTATATTTGTATATTATATTATATTTGTACTTAGAGTGACACCGCATTCATAGACCATTGTAAAAGCTAATTGTAGGTTATCATTGGCTGAATTTTCACTTATCATGTGGAATATTAGCCGTCACCTGCTGCAGAACATAGACACTTGCAGCTTATTTTTAACAAAGAAAGTTACAGATCCATTATCACTTTTCTGCGGTAAGATAGAAAACCTTAAATATACTGGCTCTTTAGACCATTCTGACCGGAACTCAGCGCACTGCTCTTTGGCGGCAGAAATACGTAAGAAGGTGGTTCCCCACCCACTCCTAGCCTGGAAAGCGGCTCTAACACTTTGTTTTATAATTTCATGGTGTAACTAAATACACGAGGAATACATGATATTTTTTTTTGCAGCCAACGTCATTATAGCTCCTTTATTCCTTCATTCATTTCATTGTATAATTTTATTTTTTGTATAATTTAGTTATGTATGTCATAAACATTGCAAAGCGTACAGTTGATCTGTCATGTAGTTAATATAAAAATGATGTGTTATGATATTTAGGATAACAATCTGGCACAAAACTTTTATAAATATATGCCTGCACTGCTGACCGTATGATGACGCTCAAGGTCGCTCAGCGAGCTATGGAGTGGGCTATGCTCGGGGTTTCTCTGCGTGATAACCTTATAAATGAGGATATCGACAGTAGAACCAGAGTGACCGACATAGCCCAACGGATTGGTAAGCTGAAGTGGCAATGGATTGGAGCTCGAAGAACCGACAACCGATGGGGGGAAAAAACGTTCTCAAGTAGCAGTCTCGTACCGATAGGCGTAGTGTAGGGCAACCCTCCACTAGATGGAGTGATGACCTGGTAAGACATGCCGGAAGTTAAACCGCGGCTTAGAACTGTGTTTTGTGGCATTCCTTGGGGAAGCATATGTTCAGCAGTGGACTTGTGAAGGGCTGTAATGATGATGATGATGATTCATTCGTTCAGTCTAGGTCATCTATAGGCCACTGCAAAACTAAGGCCTTCCACACACTTTTGCTAGCTACCCAGGCATACTTCTAGGTAGGAAAGTGTCCCATAATATTTGAATACCTACAGTTAACAATGTTGTTATTGACGCAGTTGACTGTACAATTTGTTTGTTGACTGTACACTTTGTAATAGGATCATTAGATTTTGTGTTGTGGAATACCAAATATTTGATTATAGTTTCTAAGTTTGTGTATATTATTTTATGATATACCATAACTAGGTTTGATATTTTTGTTATCAAATTATTTGTATTACTAATAAAATTTCTGGTGATATTTTGTTTAATTAAGTAAATAGTAAGTTATTTTATCCTTTGTAAAATATGTAACGATTTTTATTTATTCTAAGAAATAGTTATACGCCCGATTTTTATTGTATTTTCTAATTATAAAATTGTAAATAACACCTTTTGTATTTTATTGTAATAATTATTGTATAAAATAAATATTACTGAATATACATATTTGTATTAGATATGAGTGCCAATAGTTGTATAGTCGGCGGCGTGACTTTGCAAATTGGTTTTTATCCTTTTAGAACTCTTTAATTATTGATCTGAAAACTGATGCCAAATTTATCGTAAATTGTGATACCAACCTTGAAATTTCCACAATGGCTGAATAAAAAAAAAGTTAGGATTGTAGTTAATTGTAATTATATTCATTTAAAAAAGTTCTTATTTATAGAATAGAGGGCATAAGCTTGCAGCTCGCCTGATGGTAAATGACTATCGCCGCCCATGAACAACTTTAACACCAGAAGATGTTGGCCCAACAAAATATTGTTTTTTGCTTAAAAACTGTGATCATGTCACTAGTTTCATATTAACTCGATTTACGCACTGACTGCGCAACATGGCGGCGACGCGAAAGTGTTTCGGTGCGGCGCATATGTCTAATTTGTTTTAATATTAATATTTTCTGTTTATCTTTCTATTATTTATTAACTGTGTGTTAAAGACATATTTATTAAAATTATCATTTTAGAAATTGATATTTCCTTTTAATCATTAACCCAATTTTTGCCTTAATGATGTATAGGTACCCATCACGTGATATACTTCTACCAAATGTAGTACAGCTATGATGCAGCTATTTTATAGATGTATCACGTATGGGTCTGTTCCATCGGGGAGGGACTATGCTCAGACAGTGTGAAAAAGCAGCTTAATGCTGCTGTTTTTCGTATGATTAACAGTGGTAGAGCCACGCGGCAGCTTTTGCTGTCTTACGGATGGGCCGGCTCGAACCGGGGTGGTACCACGACCTCACAGAAAACCAGCGTGAAGTAGAGGTTTACCTCTGCGTTTCGCTTGGTGAGTGCAGGTGGCCGGAGGCCCTTTTTACTGGAAATGAGGCATTCCATCTTAGTCCTCACGGGTGGCAACGCATCTGCATTTTGATTCGCAAACGAGGATAGATGTAGATGTCTATGGGCCGCAGCAACCACTTACCATTAGGTGGACTGTGTGCTCGTTTGTCACTCATATCCTGTAAAAAAAAATGATGAGTGTGGAGAATCAGAGACGCTTTTTATTGACAACGGGGCATTACACCTTAGCCCTCTCACTTAGCATTAAGTTGCAGCTCTGAGGGTCGCGGAGTCGAATCCCTATAAATAATTCTTATTTTATGGCCTATAAATAATTCTTACAAACGGTAACGACTCGTAGAAACGGTCAAAAATTTGTTAAATATTTAAAAAAAAACCATGTGTATGTACTTACGTACGCACGTAAGAACTTATACTTCATTAGCGTATGTAACAAAACAAAAATAATTAAAATAAAACACGTTTTACAGATTCATATATATTTGAATATGATTAATATTGATACAACCTGTGAAGTGGCGGGTAAGACAGAGGGAAAGTGAGACAGAAGATGGGCAGCAGCATCTTTCTGAGAACAGCATATTAGAACAAAAAAACTGCGATTGCCAACCCGCTCGCCAAGCACGGCAACTATGACAATATATTCCCCATGACAAAAGTTACAAAAAGAGGCCCCCGAGTCCCCGGCGGCCCTGCTGTTCCTGGCTACGGCGACGACCATGGTAACTGCGGGGCAGAGGGTGCTAAGAATCCCCGGTGGATGTTCGGTTGCCACCTAAGACGACTCGCACATGGCAACATACAACGCACGCACCCTGAGGACTGACGAGAAGACCCTGGAGCTGGAAGAAGAGATAGAATATCCCAGCGGATAGGATACTCTCCACGAAGTTCGAAGAGGGGGGGGGGGGGGGTGGACACGGTAATTCTCGAATCCGGCAACTTGTTCTTCTATCACCACCAGGGTGACCATCTGTCCCAAGGAGGTGACAGATTTATCGTCTACAAGTCTCTCGTTAACAATTAGTAAAGGTAGTGAGTGTGTCGACGAGGGTTGCGTACATTATACTCAGAATTATAAAACGGTATCCGTTGAAGATCATACAGGTTTATGCACCAACCTTGGCACATCTCGATGAGGAGGCGGAGAAAATGTATGAGGATATATCCAAAGTTATGCATTCCTCCAAAACCCACTATAACTATACGGTGTTAATGGGAGACTTCAACGCAAAACTAGGCATAGGAAAGAATGGCGAGCTGAGGGTAGGAAAATTTGGAATAGGACAACGGAACCCAAGGCGCCAGCAGCTGGATGAATTCATGGAGAAGAGAGACTCTCTATGATGAACTCTTTTTTCCAGAAGCGGCCCCACAGGACGTGAATCTGGTCGAGTCCTTACGGTTCGACAAAAATTTGATTGACTTCATTATGACGACTAGATTGCGAGGGGGAAAACTGGTAGCGATCACCGAATTGTTAGAGGCACACTGAACCTAAGTTGAAGAGGTCTAATGAAGTCAACGCTACGTCCCCCTTGTGCTCTAATCCAAATTCCCGAAGCCTTATAGCTCGAGTTACAAAACCGTTTTCAGTGCCTAGAATATTGCAATGCAATGAACGATATGAATGACAAGCTCGTGGAAACTATCTATGCGGTCGGAGCTAAGTTTTGCAAGATCCAATAAGAAAAGAAGTTAAACTTCGAAATTGCTCCATTGTTCGAGATTTATATCGTCTGAATCGGCCTAAGTACAAAAATAACAAATTTAAAGTGATAGCGTAAGTCAAAAATATTTCGTGTGAGATTTTACGAGAAGACGAAGCTCGTAGACCGCCTTTGCGCAGTGACACTCGTTAATAACAAAATAGATCCTAACTATGTATGCGCCCTTTTGTTGGGATTCGTAATCGTTTGTCAACAATTTAATATTACACATAACAAAGAAAATCATAACCACAAAAGCTGTTGGTGCATACTGAGTGTAGCAAATTGTAAAGAGAAATCTCGTCACTGTTAACGTTTTATAGATATTGACCGCAAAGTTATTTATTAAAAAAAGAATATTTTGAAAAAAAAATATAATTTATGACACATTATTTAATGTGAGCCAAAACAACGAACGCCACTACCGGGAGGCAACATTTTAAGGCGTAAAAGATCACTTAAATATTACCTATCTCTTGAAGGCCAACAACATCAGGTGTGCAGTACTTTATTTTTGAGCACATTTGCTATGTCAGAAAATTTCGTTCGTATTGTTTAGGTTGTGTCTAGTCAGTCAAGAATCGTGCGTCACGATAATTAAGGTATTCGTGTAGAAAGTCTCAAAGACTTACGTGGTAGAGCCACGCTGCAGCTATATTATGACTGCAGCATGAATTGTTCGACTCGACTGGGGTAGTACCACGCCCTCACAGAATACTAGAGTAAAATATGAGCTTAATAATGTTTGTTGTGTTTCATACGGTGAGAATAACCGGAACTTTACTGGAAACGAGACATTCGATCTTAACCTTTAAACGTGACAACACATATGGGTTTTAATTCCTGATCGAGGGTAGATGTAGACGTATATGGACCACAGCATCTATTTAGAGCCACGTGAAACAATAACATTCCACCATCAGGTGGAATGTTATTGTTTCACGTGGCTCCTCACGCTCCCATCGAGGTTGCGTTCTGCAGGTTGCCGCCTTGTTTGGCATTATAGGTCAGCCAATTGGGACAGGATGCGATCATTTTTTGCATCCTACCTTTGGAGGCGGGTTTGCTTCTCGCCGGATGATCCCAGCGTTGTTGCTGATTCTGTCGCTGATATGGTGCAACAAGGAATGGAACTTTTTATTCCATTATCTATGTTACCTATCGGAGGCAGAAACCATTTGGTCGTTCCTGAAAAATTGCATTACGCCATAATCAAGAGTGCTAACACATCGACGTCTCGGGATGCAAATACCAGCTCTCGTAAAAAGAAGTATATTTCCGCCTCCAGGTTCTTCAAAAGTGTTATTATCAAGGCAAAGTCAGAGCACATCGGCAAAATTGGTTAGAAACTAGTTAACCTCAAAGTGATCGTACGATATGTTGGCGGTTTGACCTACTTAAGTCCCATATCTGAAAAAATAGCTAATACTCTTCGACAGAGTGGTGTTTACGTGGCGTTCAAAACAAACAATTCACTCAGGAATATCTGTAATAATAAAGGTAAGTTAGATCTTCGTCTAAATTCTGGTGTTTATAAAATTCTTTGAGACGAATGCCAAGCCGTTTACGTGGGTCAGATGGGTCGCAACTTCGAAACACGTTATAAAGAGCATTTAGCCGCGTACAGGAATTGTAATCCCGATAAATCACATTTTGCTAAACATCTCTTGGATACTGGACACAGCCTAGCCAATGACCACTCCTTTACAGTCTTACATACTTGTAATAAAGGGCTACGACTGTGTGTGCTGGAACAGTTAGAGATATTAAAAAATAATAGCGGTAACGTTGCACTGCTGAATGAACAAACAAATGTTTCCTTCACGCCTCTCTTAAACATGTTTAAGCCTGCTCCTGGATGATATACAGCCTCGCAACAAGGTCGTTTGTTACCCTCACGGTGCGGAGGCCAGCGACTGGTTGCGTGGTTGGAGGGTAGGTGAACGTATCGCAGTAGTCTGTTGTTAATTTCACAGCAAATATCGGCGTACGTCAGGTGGTGATTGATCGCATGACGTAATCGCTCCTACGTAATTGGAGCGCGGTTGCGTCAGCAAGTAGTATAAATAGCAGTAGTTTCGGCTCCCCGCTCACTTAGCGGCCAGCCTCCGCAGAGTCTACTTCACCTGAGGATGCCTCTTGTAGAGGCGAAACACGTGTCGTATTTTCGAGAGTGGTGTGTCGTGCCTAGTGTGGTGGTAATGGGGATGGTAGTGCTGGGATTGACGGCGACGGGTATAGTGCGCGCGATTGAGGGAGGGTGGGAGGTCCCCTTAAAACTAGGCAGGACTCATTATTTTCTTTCTTTACGCGGAATTAAGCAAATTAATTTATAACAACTCCATTATAACGCATTTCCGCAAGGTAACGCCTGATTCTATTAATTATCTTAGAAACTAGTTCGTCTTTCTTCGGGAACACGTGTATTCTGGTCTATCGCCAAGGCTGTCTAAAGGAACTTCTGTCAGCCAGCTCTCCCATCTCTGCACAGGGAGGATGTCTCACTGGCCCATGCCGCAAAGGGCAACCCGATCTGCTGGGCTCTCTCTCTTTGCATCCAACTCTACACTTGATGACGGGTGGAACGCACCGCCGACCATCCCACAGTGTGAGTGCTCCATGCAGCATGTGCTGTTTACCCAACCCTCGGTGCGCAGAGCACTCTTCTCCCTGGACGTCAATATGTCGAGTGGGCCTGATGGTGTCCCTCCTATTGTACTGAAGACGTGTGCTCCAGAGTTGGCACCGATTTTAACGCGTCTTTTCTGGTACTCCTACTCCTACTCCCTAGGCGTAGTTCCGAAATTATGTAAGGATAGCTTTCGTGCACCCTATCCCTAAAATAGGTAACTGTTCTGATCCGTCCAACTATAGGACTATCGCCACCACCTCCTTGTTCTCTAAAATAATGGAGTCTTTTATTAACTTACTGAATGTTAACGTTTCTCAACATAATTAAAAACATTTAAGCGTTAGTACCATAATCCTAAGTATCAAAATTAAATACATATAAGATAAGCTTGCTTACTAATAATAAAAGACATTTCACTGGTTTTCTAACATTTTAATGACATTAAAACAATTATTTGGACTAAAACAAAGTCGAAGTTTCCAAAAATTTCCAAGTTGCGGGAAATTCTTTGGTTGAGAAACGTAACGGAATGGAGATTTTTTTTCTAGATGAGAGTTAATTTAGAAAGTTTGTTGCAGAGGTACCATCTAAACTCAAAATTTAACTTCAATACACATATGTACTTATGAATAAAAGGTAAGAAATATTTAAAAATTGAAAAGTAAAGTTTATCAATGTGTTATTATTCAAGTCAGTCTAAAATGTCATCATTTAAGGCGCTACGAAGGTAGATGTATGTCATCCTACATGACGAAAACACTCTTTCAGATTCTACACTTGTTGGAGGAATCGTTAACAAAAAATTATATGCCCTTAATGAGGGCACATAATTTACACCTCCATGTACATTTTTTAAACCTCCAGCCTCATAAGATGCCTTCAGATCATAATCAACGTATCATCAATGTATCGTACAGTCAAATTGAGATCCACATCATTTTTTTGAAGTCGGTTGAAGAAATGCAAGCGCTGCACTATTAGAATCACTTGAAATACCGTCGCCGACGACAGTGTTACCAGGTTTTAATGTTTACTAAATTTTGAGCAAAATAAAGTTAAAAATGTGTATTATCAAAAACAATAATATTTTTATATTTATTAATAATAATATTGTGGTTTATTAATTTTCAGATTGTCATTGCGTTACCTTTGGACATGTTTTGAATCGGAAAGGATGTTTTTTACATAACATTATATAATATAAAATTGAAATAGAATGCATATTTTAGAGATCAAGGATATTCATATTAGTTTATTTTCTCATAATACTTTTAATTTGTTTATATTTCTGCACAATTTATAAATAACTGTAAAAAGCTTAGCTATGAACATAAATTAAAATTAAATATTATTTTTTGGGTCAATATTCAAAATTCGTATAAATTAAAAAAGTACTGAAGTTGAGTTATCAATAATATGCATTTGTTGCGAGTCTCGCTCGTTCATTCGGCTCAAAGGACCAGCGAGGTCAGCGTTGAAGGTGCTTTTAAATGTAAATTAACTTCAACTTAATTGGTACCTAGTAAGCATCCTAATCTAGCTGTTTTGGCCAATAACTCACCGTGTTAATGTTTTATAAGTTATTACAATTTTGTAGATACTGTGTTTTATCATAATTTTATTTTATTCACATTTGTGTCGTTGTTTTAGTAGTAATGTAATTTATAGAAGAAGGAGGAAAACGAGCATGCGGCCCACCTGATGGTAAGTAGCTATCGCTGTAAACCTGATTAAGTAAGTTTTTCAGTCTTTTAAAGTTTTATCTGCTTGTGTTTGTCCGCCTATTGTATTATCATTTTATATTCAGATATGCCATAACCTACAATGAAAATGATGAGCATATTATAGTTTGGTTTCGAATGATAGCTGGTGCAAATAAATGTGCAAAAACACAAATAGATTTTTCTATAAAACGGAAGTGACAAATAAACAAACAGTCTCCTTGATGGTAAGTGGCTACTATAGTCCATGGACACCTGCAGACAACTTCAAACAAAGAAGGCTCAGTCTGTAATTTTATGATACTGACTCTCTATACCCTTCGGACCGAAACACAAACGTGCAAGCAATGCTATTTGATGACAGAATTAGGTAAAAGTTTAGTACTTACCCAGACGGACTTCACTGCTTCGGGATTGTAGGGAAAGGGATTATTTTTCGAACATGGTAATACACTACATTTATTTTTAGTGTGCGGATTTTTAAACATCTATTAAGTCTATACATACATACCGTCACGCCTGCAATCCCAGAAGAGTAGGCAGAGCTCAAAGCGCAGGAAGCTACACAGGACAAGTTTAGTAAAAAGTATGGGTATAGATAGAAATGTGTAAAAGAAGTGATGGGTGAAAAAAGTAAGGAGGCTATCCGGCGACTATGTAGTCAACAATTTTTTTTTACATAAAAACCATTCAAACACACATAAAATTTCAACAAAATCGGTCGAGCCGTTTTTGAGTTTTTGCAAGACCAGCGAACTACAATTGATTTTATATATATTTTACATATGTTTGGTCATACTGAACATATTTAAAAAGTTTTCAAGATAATTAAAAAAAAAAAACTGAGTCAAGTGTTTTTTCATAATTGGACTACTTACTCAAACACACCTACCCTCCCTACCTCCTACCTCACATATCTCACAGATCACACACATATTTCACCATTATAGATTTTCCGTTCTTTTTTTTTGTATAAGTTGTGTGTGATAAAAGTCGAGAATTAAATCTAGGAAAAATAATTGAAAGCTCTTCCTAATTAATTTGTAGTAAATTTTTTGCACAAATGTTATGTTACAAATCATTAATGCTCGTTAGCTCGACGATAAATAATATTTACAATGCAAAATTTCTGACAATTTTTTATTGAAATTTAATTTTTCTTTAATTTAATTTAATGTACTATATATATGAAAGTTTTTATTGCGATTTCAATACAGTGTGATACAATTGATTTCAAAGTAGCGACCGGCCCTGGTTTGGCTCTATTAATGTGACGTCATTTAGCACAAAACATTGTTTTCTGCTTAAAAACTGTGTGTGCGTGCGTGCAAGTGTGCATGTGTGCGTGCGTGCATGTGTGGATGTGTGCGTGCGTGTGTGCTTGCGTGGAGGCGTGCGTGCGTGCGTGCGAGCGTGCGTGCGTGCGTGCGTGCGTGCATGCGTGCTTACGTGGAGGCGTGCGTGCGTGCGTGTGTATGTGTGTGTGTGTGTGTGTGTGTGTGTGTGTGTGTGTGTGTGTGTGTGTGTGTCACTAATTTTTTTGTTTGCTACGTCGATTTCCGATGATACCAGTAGATACAAACATGTTTTACAATCATCAGTAAAGAACATGCAAAACCATTGTTTTTCGGTTCAACTTATGCTCAAGTGAAAATTTTAACTTTTTAACAAACTTGTCTGTGAGATCCTGTCAAAGCACGTACCAAAACAGCAAATGTTGGACCCTTTTCTGGTCTGAAAAGGGGTGAGATCCTGCTCTGTGGCTTTATTCATAAACTCGTTTGCCTCCTCTTCTTTTTCTTCATACATACCTGAATTTATTTATTTATAGTAATGGGTTATATTATAATGGGTACAGAAATCAACAAGTGGTTATAGGGGTTTTGGATTGTAATTAAACTATGACTATACTACGGTACAGAGAGGGCAATGGGTGTAATCCTAATTGATGCCTATACACTCTCTGTACCGTACCGTGTATGATGTCATTTTATTAATTTGCTAATATATTAGAATACACAATTCTAAATAATGTACCTGATGTACCAAACAAAAAATGTAAATATATTAATTATTGTCTGCTGTGTTTATTAACATAAAATAGTTAATTTTTTCCGTCTTGCGGACTTCTTACGCGATATATTGTAGCGAGAGAGCGTGGAGTGGCGACCCAGAGGCGGACCAAATGCTCAAGGTCGTTCGCTAGTGGATGCACCTTAAAAACGAGGATATCCGCAATAGAATCAGAGTAACTGACATAGCCCAACGGCTAAGTAAGCTGAAGGGGCAATGGGCCCGTCATATAGCTCGAAGAACCTACAACCGATGGGGAAGAAAAGTTCTCGGGTGGCAGCCTTTTACCGGTAGGTGAAGTTTGATGAAGTGACGACCCAGTAAAACACGCAGGAAGCTTTCCTTTAAAATTTTTGAATTAGTTTTCTATCTCCTTATTTAAATTGTTTATTATTGACTACACAATCTCATTAAATTTCAATCGTGATACCTCTGCAATAAACTTTCTAAATTAACTCTCATCTAGAAATAAATCATGTAGTCATGTAGGATGACATGCAGCTACCTTCGTAGCGCCTTAAATAATGACACTTTAGACTGCCTTTCATTTGTTAGGTCATATTATCAAAGCAAGAAGTATTGAATAAAACCTCTTTGATAAACTTTACTTTTCAATTCTTAAATATTTCTTACCTTTTATTCATAAGTACATAGGTATATTGAAGTTAGATTTTTATATTTCTTAATTTTGAAAATAAAATAATTTAAGACATAATTTAAATATACAAATGCATAATTTAATATGTAATAATAATTTAAATTTGACATATAATTGTAATGATAATAATGACAAATGTCATGTAATTGACATAAATAATTTAATAAAAAAGTTTTAGACAAAAGATAGGTATTACCTATCCAAATATAATTTAAGACTGATAGCAAATGTGCTATCTTATTATTTACTTTTTAACTCAGCCAAGTTTTTGGCTACCAAGACTGCTTTTATTGGGCAGGATAATTATTTGACAATTAATTTGGAATCAGTTCCAACTAATTTAAATTAGTAAATGCGACAATAGAGGCAATCTCTAGCAATAATGAGAGTTTAATTAACTTTGAATATAGCCCACAAATAAGTAATAAAAATTGTTTACACCTGGTGCATCAAAATATACAAGGCATGATGGGCAAAGAATTAGAAGTTGAATTGTTTTTAAATAGTAACAACATACATATCCTCTGTATTACTGAACATTGGCTAAAAGATTATAATTTCATGTTTAATTTCAGAAATCACCAGGTGGTCAGTTCCTTCAATAGAGAAAAAAGTTTACGTGGTGGCTCTTTAATACTAGCAGATAAATCATTATTATATAAAGAACGTAAGGATATAGTGAGCCTCTCTGTTGAGCGAACTGTAGAAATGGCTTGTGTCGAGCTCGAGCACCTCATTGTTGTGAGTGACAGACCCCCATGTGCTACTTATGACTATTTTGAAAGGATTGTGGAAGAAGTTTTGCTCAAACTTAGTAAACAGAACAAGTCTGTTGTAATATGTGGAGACTTTAACATCAATCTCCTTGAAACTTCTTCCATTAGTATTAAGTTTAGCTCATTGTTTAAATCGTATAATCTTGTTAATTTATTCTTAGAACCAACAAGTATTGCTGGGCCTAGTGCGACCTGTATAGATAATATTTTTACAGATGTTAAGCCCTTGCATAAATCAATTATTCAAAATTTAAGTTCAGATCACTGTGGACAGTTGGTATCATTGCCTTACATACACAAGAAACAGAAAAATAAGAAAGTTGTGTTTGTTCCAATAAATGAACATCGCTTGGAGAGGTTTAGAAGTAATATAATAAAAAGACTTCCATCACTTTCATTTTAAAAACAGTGCTAATTATTTGTATGGTGCGTTATTTAAAATTATAACTTGTGAATTTAGTAGGATATTTACTTCTAAAACTTTCTCTTTTAACAGTCGCAAATCATTTAATGAATGGGCGGCAGTAGGAATTTATAAAAGTAGGCGAAGGTTATACGAGCTTTATAATGAAAGATCATTTAATAGTAGTGTTATATTTAGAGATTATGTAAAAACATATTCTAAAATATTTAAAAAAGTGTGCGCTACAGCTAAGGTTTTACATTTAAGTAACAAAATTAAAACTGCATCGAACAAAATTAAAATGACCTGGAGAATAATAAATAGTGAAACGGGCAAGGTCAAACCGCGCAACTCTGATTTTCAATTGAATATTAACAATAATTTAACCCGATCTGATCAAGAAGTTGCTATGGCTTTTGAGAAACATTTTACTGATGTTCCTTTTTTGACAACTAAATCATTAAACTCTTCTCCTAATGTCGCCGAATCATTGCTTAAACAAAATGTAAAGGCTTGTTCAAATACTTTTAAATTCCATAGAGTACTGCCAAAAGATATCGTTAAATATTTTAAAACTATTGATGTTAAGAAAACGGAAGATTTATGGGGGATTTCCGTTAAAGTTATTTTATCTATAATAGATATAATAGCACCTTATCTAGCCACTATATTTAATACAAGCGTCGAATCTGGTGTGTTTCCTGATTTAATGAAACTTAGTAAAGTCATACCTTTATATAAATCTGGTAGTACATTAGACCCCGCCAATTTTAGACCAATTTCTGTACTACCAACTTTTATTAAAATTTTTGAAAAAATAATTTTAGATCAAATGTTAAGTTTCTTTAATATTAATAAATTGCTACATAGAAATCAATTCGGTTTTACAAGGGGTCGCTCAACAACTGACGTTGGAGTTGAGCTTATTAAACATATTTTTTGTGCATGGGAGAATTCAGAGGATGCTTTGGGTATATTTTGTGACCTTTCCAAGGCCTTCGACTGCGTTCACCATGAGACATTAATCAGGAAGCTACAGTACTATGGTGTCAAGAACACAGCGCTTAAACTTATAATTTCATATTTAAGTAATAGAAAGCAGAAAGTTATTGTCAATGGTAAAAGTTCTTCCGGCTCACCTGTACTAATGGGTGTCCCTCAGGGCTCGATTCTCGGCCCATTCCTGTTTTTGGTGTATATTAATGACTTACCTTCTATTGTAGAGGATAATCATGATATAGTATTATTTGCTGATGATACTTCTTTGATTTTTAAACTTAAACGTAAATCATTTAAATGTGACGAATTGAATAATGCTATATCAAAATTAGTGCATTGGTTTAACGTTAATAATTTACATTTAAACGGAAATAAAACTAAATGTGTTAAATTTACAACAACGAATGTTAAAAATCTGAGTACCAATGTGTTTTAAATGGGGAAGAACTGAGCCCTGTTGAATCCACTGTTTTTCTTGGCATCACTCCCGACGCAAAGCTTCAGTGGGGCCCCCATATATCCAAACTAGCAAGCAGACTAAGTTCTGCAGCCTATGCTGTAAAAAAGATTAGAGGTCTCACTAGTGTCGAGACAGCTAGATTAGTTTATTTCAGTTATTTCCATAGCATAATGTCTTATGGGATTTTGCTATGGGGACATGCGGCTGATTCAGAAACTATTTTTGTTTTACAGAAGAGGGCCATTAGAGCTATTTACAACCTAAAACTGAGAGAGTCTCTTAGAGATAAATTTAAAGAAATAAATATATTAACTTTGGCCTCTCAGTATATTTACGAAAATTTAATGTATGTTCACAAAAACAAAGGTAGTTTTAGTAAAAAAAGTGATGTGCATTCTGTAAACACTAGGAACAAACACAAGCTAGTGATACCAGTTTCTCGACTCCACAGAGTCAGTAATTCATTCTTGGGGCAATGTATACGCTATTACAACAAGGTCCCGGAAAGTGTACAGGCTCTCTCCATTAGCAAGTTTAAATGTTTTGTTAAGTTGAAACTGTATAAAAAGGGTTATTATAGTATAAATGAATACATGGTTGATAATAAACCCTGGGAATGAGGTGATCGCTTCCAAGCTGTTTCTAAAATAAATTTTGTACTTATATAGTTAGTACAACCATTATTGTAAAATTTGCTTTAAAAAAAAAGTCCCGCTGGGTTTCTTGCTGGTTCTTCCCAGGACAGAGGTTTTTTTTTCGAATCAGTGGTAAAGTAAAAAATGACTTTCAATAAGTATTACACATGTGATCTATATTGAATAAAAAAAAAAATTTGGTTTGCTAAAAGAAATTCGATTTTATTGTTATTTTAAAATGTTAACTTTATGTAAATGAATAATAATAGAATAATTTATTTCATTTAATTTATGTCATAGAAGAAAATTTTGTAGAAATTGATTAAATAGTTTTTTATCTTTTTCAATTTAGCATATTTGTTATTATTTTTGTCACTAAAGTCTATCTCTTAAGTCTGATAGTGATTTATCTCAATAAATATTTAAAAAATTTTGTTCGTCTCATTTTTCTTTTGAATCTCTACCTAAGTATCAATGTGATATAAAACATTCACGAATGACGTGCTATATATAAGTTAAATGACGTTTCTCAACATATATAAAGGTATTTAAGCCTTAGAACCATAATCCTAAGTATCAAAATTAAATAAGATAAGCTTGCTTACTAATAATAAAAGACATTTCACTGGTTTGCTAACATTTTAATGACATAAACCAATTATTTGGAGTAAAATAAAGTCAAAGATTCGAGAATTTCTAAGTTGCGGGAAATTCTCTGGTTGAGAAACGTTTCGGAATGGACATTTATTTCCAGATGAGAGTTAATTTAGACAGTTACTTGCAGAGGTACCGTGAATGAAATTCAATGAAATCGTGAAGTGAATAAAAACAATTTAAATAAGGAGGTAGACAACTAATCCTAAAATTTTAAAGGAATAATTCACTCAATCTAGTGGGGTGACGCTCTACATTTTGCCTACCGGTAAAAGGCTGCCACCCGAGAACCTTTCTCCCCCATCGGTTTTTGAATAGTTCTCGACATACTATTCGAATTATTCTACTTAAGGAACAGCATGTCATTTAACTTATATATAGCACATAATTCGACGATGTTTTATATCACACTGACACTTAAGTAGAGATTCAAAAGAAAAATAAGACGAACAACATTTTTTTAATATTTATTGGCATAAATCACTAATTATCAGACTTAAGAGGTAGACTATAGTAACAAAAATAATAACAAATGTGCTAAATTGAAAAAACAATTTAATCAATTTCTACAAAATTTTTTTTCTATGACTTAAATAAAATAAAATAAAATTTCCATTATTATTCATATACATATATACACATATACCCGCCACTACACCCCGTGTAGTGGGTATGAATACCCACAACCCCATAACTTCCCGTGGGTGTCGTAAAAGTCGACAAAGTAAAACTGAGGCAGAGGATGGCCAGCAGCATCTATCTGATAACAGCAAAATAACAATAAAAAAACTCCGGTTGCCAACCCGCTCGCCAAGCGTGGCAACTATGGCAATATACCCCCCATGAGCAATGACATTAATAAACGCCCCCCCAGTCCCCGGCGGTCCCGCTATTCTTGGCTACGGATGTGACCATGGTAACGTCGGGGCAGGGGGTGCTAAGAATCTCCGGTGGAGGTTCGGTTGCCACCTACGACGACTCGACCTGGCAACATACAACGCACGAAATAAATACTGAAAAACTTACTTAATCAGGTTTATAGCGATAGCTACTTACCATCAGGTGGTCCGCATGCTCGTTTTCTCCTTCTTCTATAAAATACATTACCACTAAAACAACGACACGAATGTGAATAAAATAAAGTTATGATAAAACACAGTATCTACAAAATTGTAATAACTCGTAACACATTAACACGGTGAGTTATTGGCCAAAACAGCTAGATTAGGATGCGTACCAGGCATCAATTAAGTTGAAGTTAATTTACATATAAAAGCACCTTCAACGCTGACCTCGCTGGTTCTTTGAGCCGAATGAACGAGCAAGACTCGCAACAAACGCATATTCTATTTGAAAACTCAACTTCAGTTCTTTTTTTATTTATACGAATTTTGTATACCGACTCAAAAATTAATATTTAATCATAATTTATGTTCATAGCCAAGCTTTTTACAGTTCTTTATAAAATGTGCAGAAATATATACAAATAAAAGTATTTTATTATGAGAAAATAAACTAATATGAATATTCTTGACATCTCTAAAATATGCATTCTATTTCAATTTTAGATTATGTAAAAATATTCTTTCGAAACATGTCCAAAGGTAACGCAATGACATTCTTAAAATAAATAAACTATCATATTGTTATTAATAAATATAAATTTTTTATTGTTGTTTAAAATAGATATTTTTAACTTTATTTTACTTGAAATTTAGTAAACATTAAAACCTGGCAACGCTGTCGTCGGTGACGGTATTTCAAGTGATTATAAATGTGCAGCGCTTGCATTTTTTCAACCGACTTCAAAAAAAGGAGGTGGATCTCAATATTCGACTGCACGATACGTTGATGATACGTTGATTAATAAGACGATGGCATCATATAAGGCTGGAGGTTTAAAAAATGTACATTTAATGAGGGCATATAATTTACTTTTTATTAGACTGCCTTTCCCTTCTTAGGTCATAATTATTATCAAAGCAAAAAGTATTGAATGATAACTCTTTGATAAACTTTACTTTTCAATTCTTAAATAGGGCGTCACCCCACTAGACGTACCTCTGCAAGATACTTTCTAAATTAACTCTCATCTAGAAATAAATCTGCATTCCCGAACGTTTCTCAACCAAAGAATTTTCCGCAATTTAGAAATTCTCGAAACTTCGACTTTGTTTTACTCCAAATAATTGTTTTAATGTCATTGAAATGTTAGCAAACCAGTGAAATGTCTTTTATTATTAGTAAGCAAGCTTATCTTACTTAATTTTGATTATGATACTGAGGCTTAAATGTTCTTAATTATGTTGAGAAACGTTACCATTCAGTAAGCCACTTCAATTTTGACTTTTTTTATGGAAGAGGAGGCAAACTAGTTTATGAAAAAAAAAACAATAGAGCAGGATATCACCCCTTTCAGACCTTTCAGACCAAAGGGTCAAGCGTTTGCTGTTCTGGTACGTGCTTTGACAGCATCTCACAAACAACTTCGCTTAAGATTTGCACGTGAGCATATAAGTTGGAATGAAAAACAATTGTCTTCCGTATTGTTTACTGAGAAAACACGTTTGTATGTAAGCGATATGCTCGAAGTTATATTGGGAAGCGCGTTCCTTTTGGAGGCGGATCTAGTGTGATTTGAAAAGGCTGTGGCCATTATTCTTTTTTATTTTTATTATTTATTAAAAAACGTTACTCCTACACTAAGATTTTATTCTGTATCGTGAAGGCAGTTTACATACATAAATTGTACTAATAGGACAAGCATCCTGACTCAGAGCAACTCGTTGCCTACGCCGCAAAGGAGTGAACGTCAATTTTTAGAGAATGGCAGGAGAGCAAGGACACTTTTATTTTTCTCCGATTACTAGCTTTTTACATGAGAAAATTTAAAATATTTTATTTAATATAAAACTACAAATACGACCGTGTTGTATGGTAATAGAAATAGACAATGAGTACAGCTTTAATGTGTTACATTCCTGAAATTACTGTAAAAAAAGCTCTGAAAAGATACGCCTAATCACGCCGTGCACAAGATATCACATCGTGGCCGTTAATTACGTGATTGCGCGGGAGAATATATTATGTATCTTAAATTAGAGCAATTAAATTTACTTACCGAGAAGCTCGTACTCACAATCACTAATCGGCGTTAATTCTAAATATTGTGGTGTGTAATGTTGTATGTGTTACTGAAGTGGAGAGACAATTTACCTCACACCACCGCCATCTATGATAAATACGAATAGATTAATTCGAGCGCATGTTCGGCGCGACTAACGCCATAGCGTTGCGTTTCGTTTGATCCAGGCTCCCTTATTATCTACTGTTCTTTTAGAGTTACGCCCTTTGACTGATTTACTAGTGCCTACATATAGAATAATATAAATTATATCTTTGGCATTAAAATTTTAATACATAATTATTGAAGTTGTCAGACTTAGGCTCAGTGCGACTAGTGATCATGAGGTCCTGGGTTCGACTCCTGGGTTGGGTTAGTTGATGTGTTTTTTCGTCAAGAAATTCTCAGTAGCTGACCGAAATCAAGAACTTAGCGTTATATTATCCCCATGCCTTAGAAAGCACGTAAATTCGTTTGTCCTACGCCTGATCTCTGGTGAGAGTGAGGGAATAGCTAATGATTTCTAATATTTACCCGAAGACTACACATTAAATGATACTAATTTTTTGCGGATTTTATCGCGCTAAATTTTACTTTATAATTCCCGACGTTTGGGTGCTTTACACCACCCATGGTCACGGGGGGGGACTGATGTGCTTGACATCCCGATGTCATAGTTAGCCCGGCTTCCTTCTTAAACTTGCAGCCTATTAGCGCAAGGAAATATCCGCCGCGCTGCCCCAATGCGAGTTGGCGAACTTCACATGTCTTCGAAATTTTTTTTTTTTAGTTAACCTTCAGTTGTTGAATATTAATTTTTGTTGCGATTTACGCAGAATGAGCTTATAGTAATTTTAATTTTGTCCTTGTTGCGTCGAAATTCAACGCCGAACTGAATCTCCCCAAAGACGAGTTTAAATCGTTGTATAACTTACGCAACAGAATCAGAACTCACGATTCTCTGCGCGGATAAAGGAAACGCTACGGTAATAATGGACACGTCAGAGTATAATTTCAAAATAAAACAACTTTTATCGGACGTAAGTATATACAAAAAAGTTAAAATAGACCATACAACTAATACACTTAAAACAAATACAATTCACAATGGAGTTAGAGGCAAACAATTCTTTAGCTTTCCAAGATGTTTTAGTCATCCGAAATCCTGATAACACTATTGGTCACACTGTGTATAGGCAAAATACCCATATCAACCGATATTTATATGGTGAATCGCACCATCATCCATCACAGTTAGCTACCGTGGGAAAATCTTTTTTTTTTCAGAGAGCACGAGAGTTCTGTTACAGAAAACATCTGGTCGCTGAGCTTCAGCACGTCGAGCAAGTATTGCAAGACAGCAAGCTACGGGTCCCGCACCTACGTCACAGTAACCGTGTGAAGCCGGCCAGAGTCGAGCGTGTGGCCTGCTGTACCCTATGTCAGATCCATCTCCATCGCACTTTTTCTTATCTTGCCATGAAAGAAATATTATTTTATTTTAAATGTTGCTTCATTTTATTAGACGCTAGTAATTCATTTATTTGTATTTGTTAATCAATAATATAATAAGTTTATCAGTAATAATATGCTACGAAAGGAACTTCGTTCCAACCGAATGTTCCGCGACATTCACGCATATTTTTGTTATTTTGAGTTGTTATAGGGATGATGGTATTGCCTATCAACTGATTCATTTCCCTCTGTCACCTCTTACGTCACCCATGGGATATCTGGTAGTGGATTCTCTTACATAAATACATATAATCATGCCTCTTTTCCGTAGGGGTAGGCCGAGACCACTTCTTTCCACTTGCTACGATCCTTACATACTTGTTTCGCTTCGTCCACTTTCATTATTCCCTTCATACATGCTCTTTGGTTTAGGGTACTCTTGACCTGGCCTTTTTTCAAGACGTCCCTGATTTGGTCTTGAAACGTCCGCCTAGTTCTACCCCTTCCAACACGTTCATTCACACTCGTCTTATATACTTTTTTCGTCAATCGTCCTTCATTCATTCTCTCGACATGGCCAAACCATCTCAGCAGCAAGCTGAGATGCTGAAATAGCTGCGATTCTCTTACACTGCCATTATACTGCGAAATAATATTGAAACAATGAATTTTTTTAATTCTGTGTATATTTTAATAAAAATAATAACACAAACTTTTTATGTAAGAAATGCTTAGTTCTCTAGCTAAAATTATCAAGTATATTTTAAGTCTATAGAGAAGACTTGCTGTAGTAATTGTGTAGGAAAATTTAGTTAAGAGTATTTTCACCCGACCAAAATATGCCGGAGACCGAAAATACTGGTAAAGTCTAAAATACCGATATGTATGATTTATGTTATATAATAGCAACTCGCGCCGGCTTCACTTGGATAGTGTTGATTAATATTAATCTAAGACCAGTTTTTTTTTACTTAATTTATGGTTTTAATTCCCCTGGCATTGCTCTCTATTTTTTCGTAAAGTTTCATCACATTCGGATTGTGAAGAATAACCTTCGGGTTAGCCCGGATAGACGGAGACAGACACACCCTATTTCTAATACTAACCTTTTTAGTACTAGTCACCACAACCAATCTCATTAACTATTCAAAAACGGTTCACAACGTAATAATCACTAATTTTAGGTAATTTGATTTGCGGGAAGTATGTGAATAATTTAACAATTTCGATCGGAGTGGCGTGTTTTAGTATTTAATCATATCCTATTTCGATATTCGTGATTAAATCAAAAAGAGAGTATTATGTTTGTTAACGATAATGAAATATAAATATAGCAGTGAATAAGAAAATCCATCAATTATTCTATCTACACAATGCGGTGAAAAATGGCTTATAACGTGAACAAGTTTGATTACTCATTTGAATATTTAATTTTGTATGGATTTAACCTGAATTTTAAAGTGGTATGTTTACTACACAATTTTTTTAAAACTTTTTGAACCATGCCATTTATGATATAAAAACAAGAAGGTTCTATATTCAACGCTTGTTATTTTATGTATGTTCATCGATTTCTCGGAAAGGTTCATAATTCAGGGGTGGTCCCATATAAATTACAAGAAAAAAAAAATCAGATCTGAGGCGGCAATAGAGGATGAAGATTTCATCGATTTTTTTTTGATATGGCTGTGTCATCCGTGGGAAATCGAAAATTGACTTAAGTTTCGAATATGAATTCAACCGTGGCACCAATGTTTCTCAGATGGCGTGCAATATCAACGATATTGGATAAGTTTTACTGATTGAAAAAATTCAATTCCTATAAGGTGCAAGAGGCTTTTAATAAATCAATTATCAATTATCGTTTCTAGGATTGCTATGGCATTAGAATTAATACATTTATGTAAAAAAATGCAAAATAGCACCGAGAAATGGCTGTTACTTAGATTAATAAAATGTTTTTTTTTTATTGAATAAGGTTGACAAACGAGCACACAGTCCATCCGATAGAAAGTGGATGC
Organism: Parnassius glacialis; assembly: GCA_033319125.1. Lineage (NCBI taxonomy): Eukaryota > Metazoa > Arthropoda > Insecta > Lepidoptera > Papilionidae > Parnassius > Parnassius glacialis. Next base: position 4,112,189 of record JAVANC010000011.1, read on the forward strand.
TATGGCTTACAGACATATATGTATATCTATCCTCGGTTAAGAATCAAATGCAGAACTCTTTGACACTTCTAAGGACTAAGATGGAATGCTCCGTTACCAGTAAAAAAGCCTTCAATTTCTCTACACGCACTATACGTAAACACAGCAACATTAAGCTGCTTATTTCACGCTAGTATTCAGTGAGAGAGTGGCCCTTCTCTGAGTCGACTAATACTTGCTACAACCGTATATACCACATATATAAATAAAGGTATAAATATAATATATTAGGTTTTTACCTAAGAAATTTCCGTTTTAGTGAATTCAGTTAACGTATTTTTTTTCTATATTTTTTTTATTGATCAAAGTTATAAAAACCCATGCAATCGATGCATATTTGCCAACGCAGTGGCAGTTTATTGATGTCCTTTTTGAAGAAATCAGTTGGACGGGAAGCAACAAATTCTTCAAAGGCATTTTGTACTGCCACTTGGATATTGAAATTTTTCCCGCCAAAAAGTTATCCAAATTGGATGGCTTAAAATTGAAATCGTCATATTAAATAGGAGAGCTTCCAGTCTCGGCTCTTGTAACTTGGATATAGTCTGTTGTGCAGTATGAGGTCGCGCGTTGTCATGCAGGAGTAGCGAGGACGAGTGATTGAACAAAGCTGGTTGGAGACGTGTGTGCTTCACCATCATTGTGTTCAGGTTTTCACAGTACACATCTGCAGTAATGCTCAACCCACTAGGTAAGAAGCTGTGATGAAGACACCGGCGCAAGACCACCAAACAGTGACCATGACTTTTCTAGGTGGAAGTTTTCGTTTAGGGTATTGTTGAGTGCTTGCGCTTATCAAACAGAATCCATTTTTCGTTCCAGGTATAAATGCGGTTTGAAATTTTATCGTTTGTGTGCCTTCTGGGCCACTGCGCAGAATCGCACATCGAGGCGTGCCTTGCACTGCAAGGCACGCCTCGATGCGTACTTTGCGCTGGCGATTATTGAGTTCGTGTGGCACCCATTTGTGCTTTTTTACCTTGCCAATGTGATGCAAATGGATCAATATTATTTTGATGCTAACGATAAAATTGCTGCTAATTCAGCCGTATATTGAAATTGCTTTTAATTCGTCATTATCAACCAAAGTTTTCGGACGGCCACGGGTTCATTTTCCAGGTTAAAATTTCTAGAACTGACAAGCGGGCAATCCAACAACAGGAGGTGTGTTCGTTTGTAGTATTCGCTCCGTAACGTCGTTGATGTTGCGTGCTGCTTGTGCCGCGTTGCTGCCACGACGTTACTCATAATCCATAATTACTTGAAATTTTAACGTATCTGACGGGACCAGCACCATTGCACGTGCGGCGCGGTAGCCGTCGGTGCAGTTAGACAGAATTCTTGTAAATAACACGTGTTCCGCACACCTGCACCATTGCACCTGCGGTGGCGCCAGTTTTGCTTGTATAAAACGGACGGCGCGGCCGCCGTAAAGACAGTCTTGACTCTGACGTGGAACAGTGCGCTTGTCGTATTCCGTTACTAGTTTATCCTCGACTCGTTGGATAATTAATGCGTGTAAACGAATTAATTATTATTCCTAACTACAAAATTAGTCTCTGTACTATACTCAATTACACATTCCTACATATCCATGATGACGAAAAAAATTCAAATGCGATGAAAACATAACGCAGATCAATAAACAAATGTCTAATTTAAAAAAAGAATTCCATGGTTTTTAAAAAACAATAATTTGAAATTAGAATTTTTTTCATATATTAGGTTTATTGATGAAATTTGGAATTCTATGTTTTCACGGGGTTCATTATGTTTGCAATAGTATGTATAAATTATAAATGTGTTAGTATAATAGTTAGTGAGTTAAGAGGGGTTTGAATCAGAAACAGAAATTTATATAATATTTAAAAAAAAATTGGGCTCTAATTCGGTGTAGACTATAGTATTTTTATTTCTCTATCAATGTCGCGTGCATAAAAATAGGCAAATTCAATTCACAAAACAAAATTAGACAGTTTACTATAGGTTTGTTAAATGTTCATTCGCTTAATACAGGTTGGGATGAATTTGTGGCTTCAATTCGGTTGGCTAATTTTCATATCGTCTGTCTAACCGAAACATGGCTAAAACTGACTCTATTATTGTTGCTTATACTATTCCTAGCTATAATTTAATACGTAAGCTACGTTGTGTTCGTGGTGGCGGTGTAGGTATATATGTGAGGTCCAATATGCGTGTAAAACAATTTAATCACCCCGAGTCCATACTTGAACAATTATGGATTGATATTAAAATTAAGCGACACAGTTTATTAATCGAAATTGCATATCGTCCTGAGTGTGTAAGTCGAGAAATTGCAATTGATTCTCTTCATGAATCTTTATCAGTACTAGGGTATAAATACGAGCACATATTTGTTGTAGGTGATATTAATATAAACTGTATAGATCGTAACAATCTGGTAACCCTACCTAAATGTTTCGAAGTTCTGACTGACTCTTACAAGCTACATCAAATTGTTAACTTGGCGACTCGTATCACGCCGCATACTTCGACACTTATTGATGTCATATTTACTAGAGTTAATCTGGAACCCATATTGGTAGATGTAGTACATAATGATGTCTTAAGTAATCACGGACTAGTAATAGCAATATTTCTTAATAGTGTTCCTAATATAAAACCCCGCACCATCCAGTATAGACCACTGGTAGATAATGCTAAATATATTAATAAAGCAGTTGTATTCACGCCCTGGAAACTCATACTGGAATATAATGACCTTAATGAAATGGTTAACTTGTTCAACTTTCTTGTCTTAGACTTAGTAGATACTTTTGCCCCTGTATGTACACGTAAATTTAAAAAACCTCTCCATGGATGACCAATACTCTTGATGAAATGAGAAATATTTGTAATAAAGCGTGTCGTAAAGCTAAAATATGTAATTCCGAATCAGCTTATAAATTCTACCAGGACATGCGCAACCTATATAATTGCGCTGTTTGTGTTGAGAAACAAACATATTTTACCCAAATTGTAAATAATAATATTAAAAATCCGTCCTTAATGTGGCGTCATATTAAAAAAATACAATTAAGAATGGTGCAAGTAAATCAATTCCTCTACATCTTTTGAATGCTATAAAACTCAATAGACATTTTATAAATAGCGTTCCTGTATTACCGGTTGATTTAAAACAGTTTGAAATTTGAAAAAACTTTGAAAGTAATTGTTGTAGTAACTTATCTGAGTTCAATTTTAATAGAGTGACTGCTTCAGAACTACATAAGATTATTAATTCGTTTTCTTCTAACTCTAAAGGTTGTGATGAAATTAGCATGAATATGATTAAGCTTACATTACCCTACTCTTTGGTTGCCATCGTTAATAAATCATTGTTATAAGGAGTATTTGCTGATGTTTGGAAGTGCTCATTGATCATACCCTTACCTAAGAAATAGAAGATAGACAGCTTTGACGATCTCAGGCCAATAAGTATATTGCTTGTCTTTTCAAAATAGTTGAGAAGTGTGCACAGTCACAAATTACTAGCTATCTGAAAGAGAATGCCATCATTCCAGATTTCCAATCGGGTTTTCGGCAAAAATTTAGCACAACTACAGCATTATTACACATAACGGTCGATATTTTTACCGCCGCTGATAACGGACCAGGAACCATTCTAGTTCTAATAGATTTCACTCGGGCTTTCGACTGCATTAATATACTACTTTTACTGGCAAAATTAAAAAAAACGTTGGTTTTTCCGAAACCGCATGGTCGTGGTTTCAGTCTTACTTCTGCGGACGCAGTCAAAAAGTAAAGTGCATCAATATTGAAGCACTGCTGATATTTCGGAGCCTCTAACAATTTCTAAATTCTAAATTTATACAAGGGTCCATTCTTGGCCCAACACTCTTCGCTATATACACAGCAGACATAAAAATGTAGTTCACCACTCCAAATATCACCTTTATTGTACGTCCATATGTCACCAAAAATGACAGTATTACAACACCGGTTAACAGCATCAATCATGATCTAAAATTAATAGAGCTTTGGTCAAAGTCTCTAGGCCTACTACGGAATCTTAAAAAAAACACTTGTATAATTATGGGTACACGTCATCAGGTTGCATCAATCATAAAAATTGATCCAACTATCATGATCAGTGGCACAACTTTTCCTCGAGATTGTATTCGTAACCTTAACATGGATGAAGATTTAACGTTTGAACAACACATACAGTAAAAAATAGGAAAATCTTTTGGATCTTTAAAATCTTTTTACAGAATTCGTTCTTTTCTAAAACCAAATATCCGGGTCCCTTTTTTGCAACAATCTGGTCTTATCACATTTATATTATTGCGACTTGATATATGGTCCTTGCCTTTTACAGAAAACTAAAGGAAGAATACAGAGGGTTCAAAATGCGTGTATTCGTTATTGTTTTGACATACCTAAGAATAACCACATAACTCCTTATCTCCTCAAAAATAATACTTTAAATATGGGTTACACCAGAAAACTAAAAAATGCTTGTTTCGTACACTGGTTTTTTCATATAAATAATGAGTTAATTCGCAATCACCTCATTATTTATATGAAAAATTATCTCCAAAATGTCAAATAACACGTTTGAGACGAAGGGGTAAAATTATATATACTTCCAACTTATAAGCGTGTTAAAGCGAAGGGATGTCTCAAATATGCTGCCTCCAAAATTTGGAATAATATACCTCCTCCTTTACAGGAGATCGTGAATAAAAAATCATTTAGAAAGAAATGCAAAGTATGGTTACTTGAACAACAAAAATCGGAGGCAGGTATTAAGTATCATGTTATATAAATTTGCCGATTTACATAGCACATATGTCTATATGTTTATACATTTCAGTCTTTTTTTACGTTGTTTCACGTCAATGCCAAGATTAGGTTAAGATACTGTGTTTTTTAAAAGTTGGCTATGGCAGAATACCAGCGGTGACCTCAAATCACCACATAGCTGAGTCACAGGCCAGTTTGTCTCATTTTTTATGTATGTTTTTACTTAAGTATGTTGCTAGATAAGTTTGTGATAATTTTTTGTACACTTCTAACTACCGTGTGAATTGAGACAAATAAAACTCTTTATTATAATTATTATTATTCAATATAGATTATAAAGAATACTTATAGGTCACTCTATTGTTTAATTACCACTAATTCGAAAAAAACCTCTATCCAAAGAAGAACCAACAAGAAACCCAGCATAACAACTTACTATCATGTATGTAACACAATTTACAACACAACAAATTAGAAATGAGATTGACTTCATTATGACGACCAAACGACAACTGTTCAGTGATGTCTCAGTGATCGCGAGGGTGAAAACCGGCAGCGATCACCGAATGGTTAGAGGCACACTGAACCTAAACGTTAAGTTGGAGAGGTCTCGTCTGATGAAGTCAACGCTCCGTCCCCCTCGTGCTCTAATCCAAAGTCCCGAAACCTTTCAGCTCGAGTTACAAAACCGTTTTCAGTGCCTAGAAGACTGCAATGAAGTGGACGATTTGAATGACAAGCTCGTGGAAACTGTCCATGCGGTCGGAGCTAAGTTCTGCAAGACCCGCCGCAGAAGAACACAAAAACTCTCCGATCACACTCTTAATCTCATGGCTTTTAGACGGGAGATAAAGCTACATTCTTCAACAGATTTGGCAGCATACAGGCAACTGAACAGACAGATCTCCAAATGCATGCGGCGGGACTTACGCAACTTCAATACAGCTCGTATTGAAGAAGCGATCAAGCGGAACCAAGGCTCCAAAGTCTTTGCCAGAGATCTGTCTGCCAGAAAGAGCCAACTGTCAAAGCTGAAGACCGAATGTGGCAGCATCGTTTCCGGGGCACCTGAGATTTTGAGTGAGATTGAGAGGTTCTATGGGCAGCTGTACACGTCATCGTTGGAGCCACACGCAAGTGTGAGTAACGATCCAAGAGCGAGTCTTATCCGACATTATTCCGATGATATCCCGGACGTCAGTCTGAGCGAGATTAGAATGGCTCTCCAGCACCTTAAAAACGGCAAGGCCCCAGGCGAGGATGGAATTACAGCGGAGCTTCTGAAAGCGGGTGGAAAACCGGCACTTAAAGTCCTTCAGAAGCTCTTTAATTCCGTCCTCCATGGTGGCATTACACCGGAGGCGTGGAGCAGAAGTGCGGTGGTCTTGTTCTTCAAGAAAGGTGACAACGCTCTCTTGAAGAACTACAGACCGATTTCCCTTCTGAGCCGCGTCTACGTGCTGTTTTCGAGAGTCATTACGAATCGTCTCGCGCGCAGACTTGACGACTTCCAGCCTCCCGAACAAGCCGGTTTCCGAAAAGGCTTTAGCACCATAGACCACATACATACCCTACGGCAAATTGTACAGAAGTCCGAGGAGTACAATTTGCCACTATGTCTGGCGTATGTGGACTATGAGAAAGCCTTTGATTCCGTCGAAATTTGGGCGGTGCTGCAGTCCCTTCAGCGGTGCCAAGTTGACTGTCGGTATATCGAAGTGTTGAAGTGCTTGTACAGTAGGGCTACGATGGCTATCCGAGTACAGAACCAGAGTACGAAACCTATCCAATTGCAGAGAGGTGTAAGACAGTGTGACGTCATATCCCCGAAACTCTTCACCGCTGCATTGGAAGACGTTTTCAAGCTTCTGGACTGGAAAGGATACGGTATCAACATCAATGGCGAGTACATCACTCACCTTCGATTTGCCGACGATATAGTCCTTATGGCAGAATCGCTGGAGGACCTAAGCACTATGCTCAATGACCTCAATAGTGTTTCCCAACGGATAGGTCTTAAGATGAACATGGACAAAACAAAGATCATGTTTAATGTCCATGTCACACCTATGCCGGTAGTTGTTGGGAACACTAAGCTCGAAGTTGTTGACGAGTATGTTTACCTGGGACAAATAGTCCGACTAGGTAAGTCCAACTTCGACCGAGAGGTCAATCGACGGATTCAACTCGGCTGGGCAGCGTTCGGGAAGCTACGACACATCTTCTCGTCAGACATACCTCAAAACCTTAAAACGAAATTGTACAACCAGTGCGTGTTGCCAGTGATGACTTACGGAACTGAGACGTGGTCCTTCACTGCTGGCCGTATGAGGAAGCTCAAGGTCGCTCAGCGAGCTATGGAGAGGGCTATGCTCGGAGTTTCTCTGCGTGATAAACTCAGAAATGAGGATATCCGCAGTAGAACCAGAGTGACCGACATAGCCCAACGGATTAGTAAGCTGAAGTGGCAATGGGCCGGCCATATAGCTCGAAGAAGCGACAACCGATGGGGAAGAAAGGTTCTCGAGTGGCAGCCTCGTACCGGCAAGCGAAGTGTAGGGCGTCCCCCCACTAGATGGAGTGACGACCTGGTAAGATATGCAGGAAGTCGATGGATGCAGGTGGCTCAGGACCGTGCTTTGTGGCATTCTTTGGGGGAGGCCTATGTTCAGCAGTGGACTTGTGAAGGGCTGTAATGATAATGATGATGATAAATTAGAAATAGCTTGATAGCGATCACCTCATTCCCAGGGGTTATTATCATCCATAAATTTCTTAATATTATAATAACCCTTTTTATACAAACTTAGTTTAATAAAGTTTTTGAACTATGAGTAGGTCAAATTTTGGAGAAGGAAAAGAGCTTGAAATGGTTTGTGTAAATATTATGAACACTGTCAGTGGGGTCGCCATTTTCTTTCCGAATTTGGCTGACCCACTGTCGTGATGATATCTATAGTGATGTTAGTATCAAATCTAAAAAGTTGAATTTTAGATCAAAAAAGTTGATTTTGTTTCATATTATTATTATTTTCAAGAACCATATTATATAGAGTAATCTTAGCTTGCGGAGGGCGGGCATAAATTTATATTCTGTTTGATCTTCTTGTTAATGAACCGACACGGCGCTGGAATTATGAGCCTGCATTGCGCTCTTTGAAGGACTTTTAAAACTTGGTATATAATATTGCAAATGTTTTTTTAATTTCCCGCTAAGAAAATCAATGATTTTCAAAAAATCGGGAAGGTATTGGATTCACCCCAGTTTTCAAAAATCGAGGTTTCATCAGATCCTTCACTGCTGGCCGGATGAGGAAGCTCAAGGTTGCTCAGTCAGCTATGGAGAAGGCTATGTTCGGAGTATTTCTGCGTGATAAACTTAGAAACGAGGATATCCGCAGTAGAACCAGAGTGACCCGACGGATTAGTAAGCTGAAGTGGCAATGGGCCGGCCATATAGCTCGAAGAACCGACAACCGATGGGGAAAAAAGGTTCTCAAGTAGTGGCCTCGTACCGTTGGACGAAGTGTAGGGCTATGAGTGAGGCCCCCTACTAGATGGAGTGACGACCTGGTAATGTATGCAGGAAATCGATGGATGCAGGTGGCTCAGGACCATACTTTTTGGCATTCCTTGGGGGAGGCCTATGTTCAGCAGTGGACTTGTGATGGGCTGTAATGATGATGATGATGATCAGATCTCGATGTTCTGAAGGTAACTCGGAAGCCTGCACGTGTATGTATGTCTGCGTGTTTGTGTTTGTGTGTGTGTGGACGAGTGCGAGTGTGTGTGCGTGTACGTGTGCATGTGCATGTGCGTGTGTGTGTGTGTGTGTGCGTGTACGTGTGTGTGAGTGAGAGGATGTATGTAACCCTTTCATAACTTTTGAATGGCTTGACCAATTTTACGTGGTAGAGCCATGCTGCAGCTACATTACTGGTATAGTTGTAGCACGAATGGGTCGGCTCGACCGGGGAAGGACCAAGTTCTCACGGAATACCAGCATAATATGGCAGCTTAACGCTACTGTGTTTTGTATGGTGAGTGGAGAGAACCGGAGATCCTTTTTACTGGAAACGAAGCATTCCATCTTAGTCCTCACGGGTGACAACGCATCTGAATTTTGATCCGTAATCGAGGATATATGTAGATGTCTATGGGCCACAGCAACCACTTACCATCAGGTGAACTGTGTGATCATTTGTCACCCTAATTCTATAAAAAAAAGATTTGAACGAACTTGGCGGCTCTTGAAAGAGCTTCACCAAACTTAGATTTTCTAGATCATTTGAACCGCAGAATATACACAGTCAGGTCATAAGTATTGTCACACAGTAAAAACTTTTCTTTTAGAATGCTGGCCACAAAAAAGTTTATTGAATTCGAATTTCGAATCGTTCATGGAAATAAAACTGTATACTTTTTAGAATTTTACTCATTTTTAAATATGGAGTGGACGCTTAAAGAAGACCGTGTTGCAGTTATTGCGTTGCATCGTTGCGGTTACGCGCCAATTCAAATATTTGAGATACTGAAAAATTTGAATATAACCAAAAAATTCGTTTATCGTACTGTTATACGGGGCTTCACGAAATGTCTTTTAAAAAAAGCTATTTAGAAATTACAAATGGATTTATTACAGAATGACACAATTTTGCAATTGAAATTGAGAGGCGAGTATTTCGTATGAGAGTGTATGATGGACTGAGCGGTATTCCTAGTGTTGAAATAAGAAAGTACCGAAGCTACTAAGAGAGTGCTGACTGTGTGCTTTGAGTCAGCGGATCCCTATTAAAAGGGAATCTATAACAACCCCCCCGTTGAGAGGAAACTCACCCTTGAGTGAGTTTACGGCTGTTCTATGCGTAGCTGTGGTTGATCGGCGTGATGATGATCTTCTGTATTTTCCTTGTTAAAATTAAAATACTCTCTGAAATACTTTCCTCTCTTACAAATTATATAGGTTATAATAGATATGCAAAGTGTTACAGATATAAGACTTATTATAGAGAAACTAACATTATACAAATTTGGACTTTCTAGGGTGTCTAGTCGTTTGATAATCTGATCGGAATCAGTGTTGTAAGATTTTAAATTTTCTAAATTCAAAGTTTTTACATTTATAGAAGACGTAAGGTTAACTGAAAACTTGTTAAGGTTACTTAACTTACAACAACTATCGTTAATTATATTAAAATCCGAATATATTCCGGGAACATTTATACTAGGGTAGAGCTTAGTTTCTAATTTCAGATTCTTATGGAAAGCTACGCAATCAGGTGGAATTGTGAGTATGCCTGTCCCTATATACACTCCACCGATAACTTAGTGGGTTTGGTTTGAACAAAAATCCATTTATTGTTGTATAGTTTATGCCATATATCCAGATCACCGGAAATTAGTCTAAATGGACAGTTATCTGGGATTGATATCAAGGCTTTCGTCATAATTTCTATTTCACAGGGTACATTATTGGATACCGTAGCTACATCTACAACATCACAAAGGTAGGTATTTGTCGGGATATTTTTACAATTATTTATGTCTTGTAGATAAACATAACTTGTTTTATCTTTGCTTAGCGCTACAAACTTTCAGAAGGGATGATCATGGCAAAAGAGTTCGCTCTATCTTGAGCATGTGGAGTTGGCAAAGGTAAGTTCTTATATATATTATATTCTAATAAACTAAGTAAAGGTAATTTTATGATAAAAATAAGCTTATTGTCTAAATAATAATATACTAAATCGGCAATGTTAATTAAAGTATGAATGTTGCTTAATTCTAGAGATATTGGAAAATCTTTGTATTTTGGCATAATTGTTAGGTTACTAATTATATCATTATGCATTTGAGTTGGGCTTAGTATAGATGGATGTAAGGTGTTGGTTTTTACAAATAAAATTGAGTTTAACAAATCTTCGACTTTGAAGGACATTGTAAGTAAATTAGATAGCAAGGTATTTAAAACATTGGATAGTTTCGTTTGAAAACTGAGTATATTTAGCATTTCAGATGCATTTTAACAGTAGAAGATAAGAGTTCAATGACGCTATTTAACTTGATTTGGTTGTCATTTAATTCCTCCAGGGATTTATTAACATTAGAAATAGCGGATTTGGAAACTAAGATATGCCTTTTGATAGACTCTGCTAGTTTATTTTCGTTATTAAATGAATAGCTAATGAATAGCTTTGTTGTAGTTTTCAGCGTCATATTCATCCAGTGTGCCGAAAATATGTTTAAATACCGTGCCAATACCTGAGAAACAGGCAGATCTCTTGGACATACCGTTTAGGATTATGTGGGAAATCGCATTAAAATCTCTTAAGATGTCGTTGTAAAGTGCTTCTAGGGGTTGTAACATATTTTTGCACTGAGTATAATCTATGTCGGCACTCTCACGACACTGAAATCGGATTATTTTAAATACTTCATGAATGTTTTCCAAATGGTGTCGGATTGGATGTACGTTTACCGGAATAACGATGTGAAATTGACCATTAATTATCCTCAATGTACCAACAGGGTCGAAGAATATACCAGGGCTCTTGTCGATGCGTTCAATATATTGACCATTGCCGGTTGCAAGAATAATAGCACAAAATACGGTGGTGCTTCTGTAAATAATAATTAAGAGCTTAATAAGTCTAGATTGTATAATAACGTGTAGTTAATGTAAAAGAAAAGTGTATAAATAAATTGTAAGTGTTAAAATATATGTCTTAAAACGAATGTAATTTTGATATTTAAGAACTTATGTCATGAGCGTGTTTCACTTCATCGAAGTGGTGTTTAACATGGCGTCTATTAATAAGGAGAGTAAGGGTATTATTACTGTGGACCTTGACAACTTTGTAAGTCCCCTTCCAAATAGGGGAGAGGGCTTTGCGAAGACGAAGATGATTTTTGATGTAGACGTAATCTCCTATTTTATATTTGACCGTGCGAGAGTTTCTGTCGTAGTATGTTTTAGACCTTTCTTTTGAAATTTGTATATTTTGTTGGGCTTTCTCCCGAGAAATCTTTAATCGATGCTGAAGAATTTTAATGTAATCAGGATAGGTAACGTTACTTTTTGATTCGAAAATAGCATCGGGAATATACGGCTTATGACCAAAAAGAAGTTCGTAAGGAGTGAACTGAGTTGTTGTATGGACGTTACTGTTGTAGGCTAACATCGCTGTATAGATGTATTTTTGCCAATCGGTTTGGTTTTCGTTCACGAAGGACTTAAGATGCTCTTTCAAGGTGGCATGGCTCATTTCGAGAGCACCTTGAGTCTGGGGATGATACGGAGAGGACCATATTTGTCTTATTTTTAAAAATTCACATGTACGTTTGAAAAGGTCAGCCGTGAAATTTGTTCCTTGATCGGTAATTATGGATTTAGGGATCTCAAATTGCGAAATGAAATGAACTAGAGCTTCGCATGTTTCTTCTGCGGTGACGTTGGAAATTGGATAGGCTGTAGAAAATTTGGTTAGATCATCTTGGAGAGTGAGTATAAATCGGAGTTTGTGAAAACCCGCTTCGGGTAAGGGGCCTACTATGTCTAGGCTTATTTTCTCAAATGGGCGAGTAGAAGTGGTTGTGATTTCCATAGGAGACCGGTTAATCTTGCGTAACGGTTTATTTGTTTGGCAAAGTTTGCAATTTTGTATATACCTCTCTATATCTGCGCGCATGTTTTTCCAATAATAACGTTCTTTAATTCTATTATACATTTTGTTTGATCCTAAGTGACCGGCTATTGGTATATCGTGATTTTCTTTCAGAATTTTCGATATCTCTGTTGGTACAGGGTATATTATGGAGTTATGATGTATATTTATTGTTATATTTGTATTGTTATATAAATACATAAGCATGCCGTATATTTTGCCAAACGAATGTTGTTCGAACAGGTTCTTAAAATCAGAAATTGTGATTTCACTAATATCACCTGAAAGTATAATGTCGTCCCTGGCGGCTTTTAAGGTTTTAAAGATTTCGGGACAGGAGCAGTCATCAAAATAATATACTTTTGTGAAGAGAAGATAATAAATTTTGCCCTTTGACTCTATCTATTTAAATGAGTGAAGTTCTCGTTCTTCGTTTAAGACCTTTGTGTCACTTAAACCGGAAAGAATATCCTCAAGGTAGGGATTTGATTCGTCAAAATCGACAGATACGGGAACTAGGATTGTTTTGCAGTTGCTTTTTAAAAGGCTCTCATTATATTCTTTTATGTAAGTATTAAATGTCTTATCCTTTTTAGAAAATGTTTTAAGGAATGTAGAGTAAACGTCGTTGCAATGGGCCAGGTTGTTTTCAGAGTCTTTATTTGATTCGTTACAGGAATTTTGTGGCGATTTTGCGTCTAATGGAATTGAATCAGTGTGTTCGGGATTCAACAGTTCTGATGGACTGAGATTCAAGTCACCCAGTTCAATGAGTTCTTCGAGAATGTCTGAAGGAAGTTCAGGATCTTGAGTAGTTTGAGGTTCTTCGTGGGAGGTGGAAGGTTGCGGATCTGAGATAGCATCATTTTGTAACAACCGGATTAACAGGGAAACGGGATAATGCGTCTGCGTTACTGTTAATTTTGACCTTTTTGTATTCGACTTCGTAGTCGAACTCTTCTAATTTTAGCCTCCACCTTACTAGTTTTGACCCCGGGTCTTTGCAGTTAAATAACCACTTAAGTGGGCGATGGTCGGTAATAATTTTAAAACGACGGCCATGTAGGTATGGCCTAAATACTTTAGTACCGAAAAGAATTGCTAAGCATTCCTTTTCTGTTACACTGTAGTTATACTCGGCTTTATTTAAAGTTCTTGAAGCATAAGCGACAGGTCTATCATTCCCTATGGGACCTTGTGATAATATGGCCGAAATAGCAAAATTTGACGCATCACAAGTCAACACGAAAGGCTTTGTGAAGTCTGGGTAGGCTAATATTGGAGCAGTAGTCAAACAATTTTTTAGTGTTTCGAAGGCTAGTTGTTGCTCATTTTACTAATCGAAAGGAACATTTTTCTTCAGAAGGTTTGTAAGAGGTTTTGCAATTTTGGATAGATTTGGTATAAATCTTCGATAGTATGACACTAATCCCATGAAAGATTTGATATCTTTTGGACATCGAGGTTGGGGAAATTGTTGAACAGCTTTGGTTTTCTCTGGATTTGGCTTTACCCCCTCGTTGGTAATGATATGACCAAGATATGATACTTCCTTTCGGAGAAATTCGCACTTATCTGGTTGGAGCTTAAGATTGAAGTGTCGGAGTCTGTCAAAGACGTTGGAAAGATTATTTATGTGTGTTTGAAGGTAATATGAGTAAATAACGATATCATCTAGGTAGACGAAGCACTGGAGTCCTTGTAGGCCAGATAGGGCAGTGTTCATCAACCTTTGGAATGTTGAAGGGGCGTTTTTTAGGCCAAAAGGCATCCTTGTGAATTCAAAGTGTCCTTGCGGGACAGAGAAGGCAGTTTTAGGAGCGTCCTTTTCAGACATTCTTATCTGGTGGAAACCGGAAGCAAGATCTGTGCTAAAGTATTTACATTTCCCTAATTGATCAAGAATTTCTGTTATGTTGGGTATCGGATAGGAATCTCCTATGGTGATTTCGTTTAGACGGCGGTAATCTATGACTACGCGCCATTTACGTTGCCCGGACGCATCGATTTTCTTTGGAACTATCCAAATTGGTGATGACCAGGGTGATGTCGAGGGTTTGATGATGCCATCGTCAAGCATTTTATTTATTTGGCGTTCTACTTCTGGTTTATGAATGTCAGGGAAGCGGTAAGACTAAGTGTTGATTGGTATGGAAGACGAAGTAGGAATTTCGTGTTGCAAGACGTTTGTGTTAGTTAATTTGTCGCCAGGCAAATGAAAGATATCGGAGTAAGTACAGCAAAGATCGCATAATGCTTCTTTCTCTTCTTTGTTTAGGTGTGACAATCTTAAGAGATTTAAAGTTTGATCGGTGCGAGTAAGGACGTTACTTCGTGAACCGTCTGAAGAAGTATAAAAGATTTGATGATTATATTTATTTTCCAAAGGTTGTAGCGTTAGTTTTAGATCGGAATCGACGATTAATTCGCTTTCGGAAGTATTTACAACGGAGATATTAATTCTTGAATTTGATTTCACTTTTACGATGCAGTTAGCTATTAGGAGCGATTCTACGGGGTTCTGATCGAGAACAATTCCTTCTTTAATGTCCGGATTTCTTACAGAACACTCTATGATAGTTTCACATCGAGGTGTAATAGTATAGACTGGCTTAGTGAAACAAAGCTCTATTTCATCTTTATTTACTTTTAAGGTGTTGTTATCATAATTAATTTCGCAATTTAATTTGATAAGGAAGTCGCTACCGATGATTCCATCATACGGCAAATCAAACGCTAGAAGTACGTAGAAGTTATGTTGGTAGGAACAAAATTCAATTAGGATGTGACCAAGGGATGTAACAGAGCCGTTTCCTATACCAGTAATTTCTATAGTATTGTTGTTTATTTCAGGCATCTTTTCTACAGCAGAATCTTTAATAATGCTGATAGCTGCGCCGGTATCAACGAGCAAGGATGAGGATTTCGACGATACAGAAGTTTGAACTTTTATAAAAGGTAAGTATTTTTTTTTATGGATTTGTAGAGATGTTATATATTTTAATATTGTTTTCTTTCTTTTCAGATGCAGGAGACGAAGTACTCTTCGATATGACGCCGTTGATAGGCTGTTTGGTAATTGAAGTAGAATTATTAACTTTCAATCTATCGGTTTGGGGCTGGATACCCTGTCGGTTAGATTGAGTTGGAGCGGGAATAGATGCAGGAGACGAAATACTCTTCGATATGACGCCGTTGATAGGCTGTTTGATAATTGAAGTAGCATTATTAAATTTCAATCTATCGGTTTGGAGCTGGATACCCTGTCGGTTAGATTAAGTTAGAACGGGAATATAAAATGAGTGAAATGATGTGTTAAGGTTGGCAATGGGGTGAGTATCGGCTTCGCTATTTAGTCTTCCCGTGCGATACTGGACGGGAAATCCTCCGCGTTTAAATGATGGTTGATGTTATCGACATTGTCATCATCTGCAATAGCAGCATCGATATGCTGATTACGATTCGGGAAAATGTGAGGCGGCGGACCATTATTATCGTAGTTATTGCGATTAACATTATTATTATTATAATTGTTTTGAACGTTACCAAATCGTCGTCGATTATTAGCCTCGCGTTTACGGTATGTTTCTAATGTATGACCGGGTATTTTACAGTATCGGCACACTGGGTAATCGGTTCTGAAAATAGAGGAAGACCCAGCTAAATTATTAAAAGGCCTCTCTCGCGTGGTTGTTTGGTTTTGTTGGAAATTATGACTAGTAAAGCGTCTTTGGTTTGAATCCTGGGTATTTGTTTGACTAAGGTGGCGTCGAGTCACCTGGAATATTTTTTCTTCAGACACGGCAAAATTAATAGCATCATTGAGCGTATCGGGATCGCGGCATCGAACTACTGTTGATAGACGAGGATTTAAGCCAACCACGAAAGTGTGTAACGCTAAGTCCTGCATTGCCGCGAGACGGCCTGCCAGTTCACCCTTTTTTCTTGTAGGTATTGATATATTTATTTCCGTTAACAATTTAGACAAACACGTCTCTATTCGCAAGGCGTACTGGTTGACCGTTTCGTTATTGGATTGACGACATTCTTGTAAGTCTGAGAGCAGTGCAGCGTAATGTTTTCTGTCACCTAATTGTCAAACTTACTTATAAATTTACAAAGAATATTGAGATCGATGCTTGGTGTCGAAATAACCGGTGTAAGTTCGTCTTTAGGCATTGTGACGGACGAGGATTAGTCAAAACAAAGATAACGTACTCGGCGTTTCGCGTGGGCGTAGTAGCGATAAGGCGTTGCATTGGTCTCAATTACAAGCAATAACACACAATTAAAATATAATGTTTAAAAGACACTTGACATACAATTGATTATGTTAAAATGAATGAATGAGAGTATAACTGCAATATGAATTAATTTTGTATTTTTTTTTGATACTTCAAATAATTTTTTATAATGAGATAAGGGTGAAAAACGAGCACACAGTCCACCTGATGGTAAGTGGTTGCTGCAGCCCATAGACATCTACATTTATCCTCTGTTACAGATCAAAATGCAGATGCGTTTTCACCCGTGAGGACTAGGATGGAATGCCTCATTTCCAGTAAAAAGGGCCTCCGGCCATCTGCACTCACCAAGCGAAACGCAGAGGTAAACCTCTACTTCACGCTGGTATTCTGTGAGGTCGTGGTACCACCCCGGTTCGAGCCGGCCCATCCATGCGATAGCAAAAGCTGCCGCCTGGCTCTATCACTGTTAGATTAGTAGTTATTATTAGTTATTAGTAGTTAAATTAGGTTATATATTTTGCAAAGTTTATAAAACATTCAGTATTATTCACAACATTTAAGACTGTCTCATTATAATAATCCTATAAAACTGGAGCGGACTTACGGGAACATGTCGGGTTTATGTACTTGTATTTTTGATCGGGATTCAGGAACACGGCGACAGCGTAGAAAACAGCGGAAGCGCGCAGCACTGTTGGCTTCGTAGACTCGGTTTGCGGATGATGAGCAGATGCTGGGTGGTATTCTTCTTCTACTCTTTTTCATCTTTTTTCTTTCAGTTGTATGAACTTCTAGCATAAATGTTTTATGTGGCCAGGCGGGTATCGTTTTCGGAAGTTCAGCGAAGAAACGAGTTTTAAGCGGTAAGTATTTATAGAGATCACAACACAGAACGTTCTAGTAATTGCACAATTGAGTCCTCAGACGCATCAAGGATCTTTTATAGATCCCTTCACCGTTGCCACCAATGTTATACGGGGCTTCACGAAATGTCTTTTAAAAAAAGCTATTTAGAAATTACAAATGGATTTATTACAGAATGACACAGTTTTGGAATTGAAATTGAGAGGCGAGTATTTCGTATGAGAGTGTATAACGGACTGAGCGGTATTCCTAGTGTTGAAATAAGAAAGTACCGAAGCTACTAAGAGAGTGCTGACTGTGTGCTTTGAGTCAGCGGATCCCTATTAAAAGGGAATCTATAATAGTACCATCAAACGATACAATGAAGACTCTAGTGTAGATGACAGGTCAAGAAGTGGTCGCCCTCGGTCTGTTAGGACTCCAGCAGTGATAAAAGCTGTGAAGGCGCGAATTCAAAGAAATCCCAAACGTAAGCAGAAACTGTTGGCCCTTCAGATGGGGTTAAGCAGAACCACGGTGAAAAGGGTGTTAAATGAAGACTTAGGGCTTCGGGCATATCGAAGAAAAACAGGACATCGTTTGAATCCTCGTCTAATGGACCTGAGACTGACCTTGAGGAACCTGTTTCTCATACCATGTTCAATAACAGGCACTGGGTATTCCAACAAGATTCGGCGCAAGCTCGTAGAGCGAAGAGCACGCAAGACTGGCTGGCGGCGCGTGAAATCGACTTCATCCGGCACGAAGACTGGCCCTCCTCCAGTCCAGATTTGAATCCGTTAGATTACAAGATATGGCAACACTTGGAGGAAAAGGCGTGCTCAAAGCCTCTTCCAAATTTAGAGTCACTCAAGACATACTTGTTTAAGGCAGCCGCCGATATTGACATGGACCTCGTTCGTGCTGCGATAGACGACTGACCGCGCAGATTGAAGGCCTGTATTCAAAATCACGGAGGTCATTTTGAATAAACTTTAGTGTCATAAGAATCTATGTTTTATTAAGTTTATTTTGGTATATAAATGGTTACATAATTAATAAACTAGTTTCAATTATTTTATATTAAACATGTAACAGAATTTATGACCTGATTAGGTATGTACCCTGACGGGAAGAACGAAAACTTCATTCAATAAAATGCCAACAGCTTGCGACACTAGCGCGCCAGTTTTTGATTCATGAACTAATTTACGCGCCAGATGTGAATGTGTGCGTGTGTATATGTATAATACTCATTGTCCACCCCCACATTCTCACATTCAATATTCTATTTTTAATCATTATATATTACTATTTCCATTCCAATTTTCAATGGAATGTAAAAAATGAAAGGTATGGAAAAAAAATTGGAATGGAAATAGTAATAAATGAATAACATATTGGAAACTTTAAATATTTAATAATACAAACCTTAAGAGTAAGATTAAAGTTAACTATTAGCTATGCATTGATACATAAGTAGAAAATTGGAATGGAACACGTTTAATAGTTTTTCAGAAATAAAACAATTATTTTCATAGAGATTTAAATATATTATTGACAGTAGTAATATTATACACAGAAATAAACTTGGGCACTCAATTTTAGATGATTATAGACGCATATTAGAACACACCGTTTTCAGTAACCCATTATTATTCGTTAAACATCTTCATTAAGTAAAACTAATAATCTCTAATAAATCACCATAAAATAAATATTCACTGGCTAGTAACACCACACTTAAGTTATTTTTCTACGAAATACGAAATATACTAAATCGATATCAGTTTTGAATTTGGCTTAGAAAAGTTAAACAAAATTAACTCTATTTAATTTGAAAATGATTTGAAACATTCCCGTTTAAAATAATATCTAACTGATGTAAAATTAACTTTGAAACTTGTTCTTTTCTTAATTTTATGAATATGTAATAAATAATAATCTAGGTTATGTTTTTATTTCTCAACAGCCTTAGTAAGCCATGATACATTTATATTTTCGGCTACAGAGCTTGTTGCACAGACTAATCATTTCAATCGGACATAAAAATAATCGGAACGTATAATTTATACTTTCATGGATTAAACGAATTTTATTTGTTATATATATAGTGAAAAAAATATGTAAATTGTAGTTCTATTTGTCAAAGAGTTCCAGTGGCAGTCACTGAAGTACACCTTCAAGTCACTTCGTCAAGTCCGAAGCTAAGTTCTATTCATAACTAAGAAAACGAGCCCAAACTTGGCACATCTAGTTCTCCTCATCGAGAAGTTCCAGTAGCAGTCATCAATGTCCACCTTCAAATCACTCTATCAAGTCCGGAGGTAAAGTCTCATCATAACTAACAAAACGAGCCAGAACAGGCACACCTCTTACTACTCGTCGAGAAGTTCCAGTAGCAGTCATCGAAGTACATCTTCAGATCACTCTTTCAAGTCCGGAGGTAAGGTCTCATCACATCTAACAGAACGAGGTCAAAGTCGGCAGACTTAGTTGTACTCCTCGAGGAGTTCCAGTAGCATTCATCGAAGAAAACTTTCAGGTCACTCTATCAAGTCCGGAGGCAGAAGTGGATTAAAAGTCGACTGCGTCCTAGGCTAGCCTAGTATCTCATCGGTGCCCCTCTAGGGGCCATATCATATCTATTATAAATTAAATGTACTCATTTTGCAAACAAACTATAATATTATAATTTATAATATAGTTTAATAATTACAAAATAATTAGGATACGAGTACCATTAACGGGGAGCCCTATATGAAAAATGTGATGAGAGAGTAAGAGCCATTTAGGAATAATCAAATACTATTTTTTTTCGTTTAAAAACGTCCGCGCGCGCTTTTTTAATCTTGCGCCCCAAACAAGGCCCAAACGTTATCCTTAAGGCAAACTAGGCTCGTGCCTAACGTGCCTAGTTTGCCTTAAGGATAACGCCACTGTCTGGAGGTAAGATCTCATCATAACTAACAAAACGAGCCCAAACCCAGCATACCAATTACCATTACTACTCTTCGAGGAGTTCCAGTAGCAGATATCGAAGTACACCTTCAGGTCACCATAAAATCCAAGACGTATAAGTATATTTATATATTATGAATCCTGCGTACTTTTAGCGAAACAAAATATTGTAATAAAAATCTGTAATTATTAAAATAATAATAATATCTTGGCTTGGTCAAGTATGTATCAAATTTGGTTTTTGGAATATTTTATATTTCTAAAGAGATCGATATTTTTCAGCACGAACCGCTGTAAACAAACGACCACTCATGCCGGCGGCTGAGCCCGGAGTAAAAAGTACTCTGTGGCCGGGAGTGAAGCAAAGTGTATTTAATAAAATATATTAATACAAGGCTGCTCAAAACACCGAAAATTTCCCTATTTCTCATCCGTAAAAATTAATTATAACTAAACAAAACAAAATTAAACTGCCCACATAATAAATAAAGAGTTTAAAGGATAGATTGAGTTGAACAATTGATATTTTCAAAAGTTATCGTGTTTACCTCTCAACGCGGACTTGAAAAATGTACATCTTATGTCACAAAAACCGATTTTTATGTAAAAATTTCAATTGATCGATTTAAAAAAATAAGTTCAACAATTATTTATCTTTCTGTTAATGTGCTCTTTATATCATTTATATGTTCAATATAATAGAGTTTGTGTATCTGGGGTCAAAGTTTACAAGAGATGGAAAGTGTATCGAAAGAAGAGTGAATGCAGGAAACATAGTGAATGGAGCTTTGCACTCCTTTATGAGCAGTCGAAAGGTGTCTAACAAGGCTCGTTTGGCTGTGCATGAAGGGGTGTTGGTTCCGACACTCATGTACGGAAGTGAAAGTTGGGTATGGCAGAAGAAACATGAAAGCAGAATAAATGCAGTTGAGATGAGAGCATTAAGAAGTATGATAGGAGTTAAACTGAGTGACAGGATAAGAAATAGTGAGATAAGGAAACGTTGTGGTTTGAAAGAAGATGTAGTGACAAAAATTGAGAAAGGTATGCTGAGATGGTTTGGTCATGTCGAGAGAATGAATGAAGAACGATTGACGAAAAAAGTGTATAAGGCGAGTGTGAATGAAAGTGTTGGAAGGGGTAGACCTAGGCGGACATTTCTAGACCAAATCAGGGACGTCTTGAAAAAAGGCCAGGTCAAGAGTACCCTAAACCGTAGAGCATGTATGAAGGGAATAATGAAAGTGGACGAAGCGAAACAAGTATGTAAGGATCGTAGCAAGTGGAAAGAAGTGGTCTCTGCCTACCCCTACGGGAAAGAGGCGTGATTATATGTATGTAATATAATTGTTAAATACGTTTACATGGGACAAAACGTTGGAAACTTTATTTTTAGACGCTAGTTGAACATACCTCCTACGAGCTTTGCGCTTAAGGCATGCCATATGTATTTTAAATAGTAATAACATTTTTATATTAATTAATAATAATATGATGGTTTTATTTGGGAATGTCATTGCGTTACCTTTGGAACTATTTCGAACCAGAAATTGTAATTGTAATATGCATATGAACGGGACCTACAGCATCAGCTCCCTACTTAGATCCCGTATCTAAAAGGATCCAATCAAACTGAGATTAGTCTGTCTCAGACGTTCTTCCCAGAAATACCAAGTTGGGTTCAGGTGGTCAACGAGATGGTCGGGAACCCCGTGAAGGATTATCACAAGAGAGCGTCTGAAGTCCCTTTCTCAAAAGAAAAGGTCAGACGACGAAGATTACGGTTCCTTTTAAAGTGGTCCTGGTCCAGTCGTCTTTTGTTTTTGGTTGTGGAATGTATAAGGTGTTGGCGGAAGATCCTTTAGGAATGAAATAGCATTTATCTTCAAAACCTCTCCATAAGAGTGCAATTGATTACTTTCCCTATTCCTATCACTTCCCTATGCATTTTCTTTCTTGATTATAAGTATTACTGGTAGCTGGTCCCGAACGAATTACAGTGGTGGTTCTTCTCCTTATGGAGGTTATACATGTTTCGAGGAGACCCTCTTTACATGGGCGGCATCTCAGGAGGACACGAACCCCCGGTACTGGGTGCTGCGTTGGCAGCTTGCGGGTTGGTGTGGTGCGCACTTAGCGCCATCAAACAACCGTCTCGCAGAACGGACCACAAATTACAGGATTGACTCGACCTTAAGGTCACGTGAAATGATATCGTTCCTGACGTAGCGACCGGCTCCCACGATCACCCGAAGCGCAAGATTTTGCTGGGCCTGCAACCTCCTGCGCTGAGTGGCCGAGGTCAACGCGTACCAGGCTGGCGCTGCGTAGGTCAGCCGCGAGCGGATGTAGGTTTTGTAGATACCTATTTTTGTTCTTGTTGGGAGTTTGGATGCCAGTATAGGATAGAGTTTCGCTCGCGCGACTCTGGCCTGCCTCACTACGTGGTTGACCATCGGGGTCATGCGCAGCGAGCGATCTATCTGGCATCCTAGATATGTGATGGTACTACTCCAACCCACATCCTGCCCGCGGAGTTGCAGAGTTGGAGGTGTTCTGGCCAGCCTGGTCGTGAAGGCGACGGTCTTCCCGACGTTGACCGCCTGCCTCCATTTGTCCAGCCACTCAGGCAATAGGTCGAGTACCCGCTGCAACTTCATCATCTTTCCACTCCTCCAGATGGCCTTGGAGGGTGGGGATGTCGTTGGTATAAACCGCGTACAGGTGCGGTGATAGGCAGCTGCCCTGTGGCACTCCGGCTAAAATCGGTCGTGCCGCCGAGACAGCCCCTTCCAGGGTGACGTGGAAGCTCCGCCCCTCCAGGAACGACGCTATTAGCCGCACAAGCATGGGCGGCAAGGTGGTATTTTGAATGAGCTTATAGACTAGCCCTGCGTGCCACACCCTGTCGAAGGCCTTCTCCATGTCGAGAAGGACCCCCACACAGGTGCGGCCGAAGTTATATTCGGCCGCAAGATAGTGTAGCACGCGGGCCAGCTGTGAAGTTGTGGAATGTCCCCTGCGGAAACCAAATTGCTCCTCTCGCAGGGTGACGTGTGGAAGAACCCTAGTTAGGGTAATTTTCT
The DNA here is from genome assembly GCA_033319125.1 of Parnassius glacialis. Taxonomy (NCBI): domain Eukaryota; kingdom Metazoa; phylum Arthropoda; class Insecta; order Lepidoptera; family Papilionidae; genus Parnassius; species Parnassius glacialis. The sequence continues at coordinate 4,135,820 of JAVANC010000011.1, forward strand.
CAAGGAGTTTTGCTATGTGCGGCAATAGCGTTATGGGGCGGTAGCTGGCCGGATACCTCCTGTCTTTTCCCGGCTTCGGCAGCACGATGATTCTGCCCTGCTTCCAGATGGTCGGGAAGTGACCAGTTCGCAGGATGCCGTTATATAACCTGGCGAGTGCCACTATTAACCTTCTGGGCAGCTGCTTAATGGCTGTGGTGGTAATGCCGTCATATCCCGGCGCTTTACGGGCGGGTAGACGCATGATGGTGCGCCTTACCTCCGTTGGCGAGATGAAGTCGTCGCCCCGCAGTGGTGGCGCCGGGTTTGCAAGGTATTCCTGTATGTGGTTTAAACTGCTGTTCGAGGTGCTGTGCCATCATCTCCGCCCTTTTGTGGGCGTCGTAGATTCTGCTCCCCGTGCTGTCCACCAGTGGGCAGACAGGTGGTGGTTTCTTTGTGAGCTGCCGGTTGAGGAGATGCAGAGAGGCGGGTGTCTCCGAAGCTTCGTCGACTCGCCTCTCCCATGCCTCTCCCCTGTACGCTCTCATAGCTACCGACAGCTTTTCCGTTATAGAATTAGGTTTGGTCTTGAGCCGTGGGCATCGTGTCCGTGCCCAGAGCCTCCTCATCTTCCGCTTTTCGGATAGAAGGGTTTGAAGTTTACGTGGGAGTTCCTCCTTCCCGCGCCCTGTGGAGACAGGGTGAGAGTGAAGTTGGAGTTTTTCTTTTATACTGTTATGAAGATGTAGGGCCGCTGTCTCCACATCTTCACTGGTGGTAATTGAGGCGCAGAGTTGGAAGTCCTCCAGCGCACTACGGAAGCGCACCCAGTTTGTTTTCATTCGGAGACTTCTGGGCACTACGGCATCCGCACTGGTGTCGATGGTAATCAGCACGGGGAGGTGTTGCGTGTCCACGTCATACAACACTTCTAACAGTGTTGGGTACGGCACTAAATGGCACAGCACTATATCCAAGACATCGGGCTGGTGTTCGGGTTTGGTGGGGATATGGGTGGGCTCATCTGGGCCCAGCACCTCGTACCCCCACTCCTCGGTTTCGTCATATAACTTCCTGCCAGGTGGTGTTATCAGCGCGGAGTCCCATGCAGATGTTTCGCATTGAGGTCTCCGGCGATAATGGCAGGTGTTGAGGAATCGAAGATAGTTCTTATATCCTGGGGGGCAAACGAGGTGCCGGGAGGTCTGTAGGCGGCGAAAATCCTAGTGTCTTTAGTCCCCACCTTCAACCTGATTCCCTTAGTCCTCGTGGCTATGTATTGTGTATTGGTGTCAACTTCTTCGTGCATGACGTCCCTCCTCACAAGGACCACGGTACCTCTGTACGCGACACCTTCCGGGGAGATCTCGTCATGTCGGTACACGAAGAAGTTGGGGAGATTAAATTGGGCAGAGGGGCGCAGTTTCGTTCCCCCAGCAGCACAATCTGGATATTGTGTTGCTGGACCAGAGTTCTTAGGTCGGCGACCTTCCCCGAGATGCCGCCAGGGTTCCAATAGCACATCTTAAGTTGATGGCCTGCTGATAGATGTTAATTGGGCTAGGGCACTTAAGATGGCCGAAAGGGGGTTGGTACCGGTGGTCATGGCAGTCAGGACCTCTCCTAGGATCCTGATCACCACGCCCACCAGTTGAGCGAGGGCCTCCTCGATGGTGGTTGGTGCCTGGGGCTGTGATTGGGGTGTGACAGTTATTGTCCTTTTAGGTGGGTGTGGGTCTCGGGGTTGGGGTGCCGTTTGCTCATCCTGATTAGAAATAGGGGGGAAAGTATATCGCGGTTGTGGTAGTGGTTGTCGTTGTTGTGTGGTGGTGTTGGGTGGTAGAAGAGGAGTTGACGTACCTCCCATTTGAGCAGATTGAGTGGTCGCCTTCTTCTTCTTCTTCTTCTTCCCTCTTTTCTTCTTTGGGCGCTCTGTGCGCTCCGTGGCACCATTCGCCGGTGGGGCTAAGGTTGCCCTAGTCGTCGCGAATGTTGTTGGTGCTGGCGTTATTGTCACCTGCCGCTGCTGCGGTTGCGGTGCCTGACGCTGTGGGTGTGGGTGGTATTGTTGCTGTTGGGTTAGCTGTTGTTGTGGCATTTGAGGTGGTGGTTGTTGTCGTTGTGGCGGTGGCGGCGGTGGTGGCTGCCATTGTGGCGGGTGTGGTAGGCGTTGCGGTGCCCGTGCTGCTTGCGAGGGCATAGGTGGTTGCATATTGATGCCTCTCTTCCTAGCGATTCGCTGCAACACTGGGCACCGCCTGTCGTTCGCCGAGTGGCCTTTCCCGCAGTTTGCGCATTTGGGTAGCGCATCCCGCGGTTGTGGGCATGCTGAGGCCAGGTGGCCACCCGCACAGCGTACACATTTGTAGGGCCGGTAGCAATTAAAGTATGCATGTCCGAACCCTTGACACCTGTGACACTGCGCGGGGCCAATTCTGCCAGTCCAGGCCTCTATAGTGACCCCCGGCATGTAAAGCAGCTCGTTTATTTGGTACAACCTATTGAGCTCTTCTGGACTTAAGTGGTTTATTTTGACGTGAAATAGACAGCCAGGCCTGTCTCTTTTGGGTGGTATAGATCGTACGAATGTGACTGGGAAGCCCTTCTCAATGAGGGCTTCCTGAATGTCTTTGGGGTCAGTATCCGCCGGGAGCCCTCTTAACCCCACCTTCGTAGGTTGCTCTTCCTATGGGGCGTAACAGTACCACACGAAAGCGGCGTCTTCCTCACTGCGCTCGATCAGGTATCTTTGTACCTTGCGGTATTCGTTGTCGGATTGGGGCCGAAAGCGGACCACCTTCCCAAATGGGCGAGCATTTGGGGCATGGCCCAGAAGCTGATGGAGGATTTTAAAGTGCTTCGCCCAATTTGGGAAGCACTCCACTATGATGGGGGGGTATTTGGCCATTTGGCTGTCTGTTATCTGTTGCGGTCTTTGCACAGGTGGAGGTGATGGTGGTGGCGCCGTTCTCGGAGCTGCTGCTATGTGCGCATAGGAGTCTGGCGCTGATGATGGTCCCGGTAATAGCTCATAGTTAGAGGCTTGGGCATCTTGCATAGGGGCAAGGGTGGCGTAGGACGTATTGTCCCACTCCCTCTCCCCTTCTGGGTCCTGCTCACCGAAATCTTGCATGTCTTTATTGCAAGCCGGAGAGGTGGTTGGAGACGGAGATTTGGGTGGGATGTTGTGCCTCACTAAGGGTTGTGGGGCTTGCCTTTCGGGTGGGGTTGGTGAGGTCGTGGGCGATGCGGAATCAGACAATGAGTCTGACCCCGCTTTCAACCTTTTCTCCTCTTGGAGCTCGTCTACATTTATTTGAGGTGGGGTTCTTCTCCGCGAGGCTAGGTTCCGGCGTGGTAGTGGAGCCGGTTCGGCGCTAGGTGGAGTTGGCTGTATGGGGGGAGCACTCTCGATCTCTCAGGAGCGAAGAGATCTCGCTCCATGAGGGGCCTGTCCAGTACTCCCAGACGCCTATCTGGTGGTTTTCGGCGTGGTGGGGGGGAGGGGTTCCCCCTTGTCCGACATCTCTAATTTGCTTGTGCTCAGCCCTTAGCTATCACACACCTTACTCCCCTCAGCGCGTGCAACCACACCGGGTGAGACCCTTGAGGGAGGCCCAGCGAGGCGCCCGCGAGCAGGGAGGGGTGTGTGAGACGCAGGTGGTAATGGGCATTTACTCGCACAGTGTGCGGCACACTTACAATCACTTTTTATTATAAAAAGGGTGCAGTGAAAATAAGGCAAAACGCAAAGTAGGGCACAGCGTGGGTAGTGACCTTTGCGCTTACCTTAAACGTAGCTCGACGCAGGAGATGTGCCAGCGACGCCTGACGGAGCGAACTCGACGTCGGCAGAGTCGATCACTGACACAACACGTATACAATATCGGGAGCGCGACTAAACACGTCCGTACTGTAGCACGGCCCGCGACGAACTGAACGAATTACATACTACGTTGTCGTCTGCTGTGGTGTGTGTACTACACCCAGCAGGTCTCGGGCCTCGGGGCATCTCCCCCATTACCCGGATCATCCTCACAGCCCATCTCTATGGGCCGGTCATTGGAAGCCGGTAATCCGGCATTGTTGAATTTCTCAATGTTTTGATTAATTTAGCTAGGTCAGGTAAGTCGTCGTATAGGCGACTGTTTCGACCTAGGTGTCAGAGTTGGCCTGTCAGCGGCATTGAGGGCTTTACTCGACTCTCTAATCTCTAATAGAGAGGAGTTCTCTTAGCAGAGGTCGCCCGTCCGGGGGGCGAGTGTGTAGCGGCGCAAAGTTGTTAAGGTGTGAATGTGGCCCGTTGTCTGCGCGGTCGAACATATCGCGCGTCAACCGGACCACAAACTCTTCGATCGTCTCCATTTTCAGGTTGGCCGCTATGACGTCATTCCGGACGTAGCGACCTGCACCGACAATGGTTCTTAGTGATAAATTCTGCTGGACCTGCAACCGCTGCCTTTGTCTGCTGCTCAAGAGCGCGTACCAGGCCGGAGCGGCGTATGTTAATTTCGAACGGATGTACATTTTGTACAGTTTGATTTTCGTTTTCCTCGGCAGCTTGGATGTCAGGACTGGACGGAGCATCGCCCGCGCACATCTGGCATTGCGGACGACGATGTCGACGTGCGCAGTCATGCGCAGCATCCTGTCAATCCGGCACCCAAGGTAGGTTACGGCCTTCTGATACGCGATCTCTTGGTCTCTTAGCTTCAGTGGTGGTGGTAGGTTCCTATAACGGCGGGTGAGTAAAGCGGCCGTCTTCTTCACGTTGACAGCCATCCTCCACTCATCCAGCCATGGTGGCAGCAGGTCCAGCAGGCGCTGCATCTTGGCAACCGCGATGTGGGTTCTTCTGGACGACGTGAAGTAGGCACTATCGTCCGCATATAGCGCCAGCTCTACGTCGTCCTCCCATTCCTGCAGTTGTCCAGCTAGCGTTGGTATATCATTGGTATACGCCGCGTACAGGATCGGCGAGAGACAGCTGCCCTGTCGTACGCCGGCTCTTATTGGCTTCACTGCGGACTCGGCATCCTCTACACAGACGTAGAAGCTTCTGTTAGCTAGAAATGACGCCACTAGCCGCAGCATAGCAGGAGGGACACTTGTTTGTTGTATCATCTTAAAGAGTAGTCCAGAGTGCCACACCCTGTCGAACGCCTTCTCGATGTCCAAGAAGACGCCCACAGACGTTCTCTCCAAGTTGTACTCCGTCGATAGCAGGTGCAGCACTCTGGTCAGCTGTGTAGCTGTAGAGTGTCCGCTCCGAAATCCGTGTTGTTCCGCCCGCAGTTGTATGCACGGGCGGACTCTTCTAAGAACGATGCGCTCGAACTATGTGCGGTAGCAGCAAAATCGGCCTGTAACTAGCTGCTCTACGCCTGTCCTTCCCGGGTTTTGGCAAGACGATGATTTTGCCGATTTTCCAGCTCTCCGGGAAGTGGAAAGTCCGCAGAATGCCATTGTAGAGTTTGCCTATCTCTACTATTGTTCTGTTTGGCAGCTGTCTGAGTGCTGCGTTCGTGATCCGGTCGTGCCCCGGCGCCTTCCTCACTTGCAGGCGGGCAATTGTCCTCCGCAATTCAGCGGGGGAAATAAACCACTCTCCTGCAAGTGGTGGCGCGGGCGACGACAGGAACTCCTGTACGCGGCTCTCCTTTTGGGCACGAAGCTCCATGAACTCCGCACTTGCTGGGTTCGGCATAAACTGCTCCTCGAAGTGCTCAGCTAGGATATCCGCTCTTCCCTTGCCCTCATAGCACTTCTCTCCTGTACTATTTATAAGTGCGCAAACGGGTGATTTTATTTTTGTTAGCTGCCGGTTCAATTTGTAGAGCGACGCATCATCATCCTCTGCTTTCCAAATGCGCCGCTCCCAGGCCTCTCCTCTGTGGGCCTGTATTGCAACCGACAGCTCTTCCGATAGGTTGTTCAATTGAGTCTTGATTCTGGGGCAGCGCGTGCGTGCCCAGAGCTTTCTTAGCGCTCTCTTTCTCTTCCATTGCGCCATTATTTTTGGTGGTAATTCTTCACGTCTTTTAGTGATAGGTACGATCGTAGAGGCCGCATTAAGGGCTTCCGTGATTGTTCGGGTAATCCTGGTTGCAGCGGCTTCTACGTCGTCCGCTGTATTTATTGGCGCTGTGACTGGAGGTCTCTCCAGTAGGTGTTGTTGGTAGAGCCTCCAGTTGGTCTTGGTCTTGAATGCTCTGGGAGGCGACGTCACTGCCCTGAGGCCTAAGGTGATTAATAGCGGGAGGTGCTGTGTGTTCACGTCGTACAGCACCTCTACCACTACCGGGCAGTTGATGTTCCTAGTGAGCACGATGTCCAACACATCCGGACTTCTCCGGTGATCGGTTGGAATATGCGTCGGCTCTTCGGGACCTAATACGTCGTAGTTGTTTAATTCCGCATCATCGTAGAGAGCACGACCCGGCGGGGTGATCATTCTAGATCCCCATGCCGGGTATTTCGCGTTTAGGTCCCCTGCTATAATTGTCCGGATGTCTGAGGAGCAAAATGGAGTCCCTGGCGGGCGGTATGCTGCGTAGATCCTTAGTTCCTCGCCCGCCGCCTCCATTTTTATGCCGATTGAGCGCATAGTTTGGTACTGAGGTGGTTCCAGCTCTAGGTGGACGATGTCTCTTCTTACTAGAGCCGCCGTACCTCTGTAGGCGGCTCCTTGAGCGCTGACCTCGTCCCTCTTGTATATAAAATAGTTCGACAGCTTTATGCGCGTCGCAGGTCTAAGTTTTGTTTCGCCCAGCAGTATTACATGTATGTCCTGCTGTTGGGCGATAGTGCGGAGTTCATGCAGCTTCTGTTGGATTCCATCCGGGTTCCAGTATAGGAGGCGACGGTAAACAGAGTACAATGGCAGTTGGGAAACGAAGAAAAAATTAATCAGAGGCAATATGGATTTACTCCACAGCGCAGCACGGAGGACGCACTCTACGACATTATCACTCTGATAAAAAAAGGACTTCGCAGAAAAGAGATAATAGCACTGGTATCACTAGACATAGAAGGTGCATTCGACAATGCATGGTGGTCTGCTATGATAAAAGAACTAGAAAATAAACGAGTCGAACCAACTATGCTAAGACTTATTACTAGCTATCTGTCTGATAGAGAAATCACCTTAAACTATGCAAATGAAATAACAAGCCTACCCACAAGCAAGGGATGTTTCCAGGGCTCAACTTGCGGACCCATGCTGTGGAATATCCAATTGGATCCATTGCTACAAGCAACAGAAAACGCACCTGCGCATGTACAGGCCTTTGCAGACGACATATTAGTTGTAGCCTCAAGCAAGGATGGAGAAAAATTGGAGAAAGACATAAATAACACCTTAAAAATAATAACAGAAAGGGGACGCAAGCACAAACTGAAATTTGCCCCTCATAAAACACAAACGATCATGATCACCAAAAAACTCAGATACCACTGCCCAAAGCTACTTATTGATGAAGTTGTCCTAACATACTCGGACCACCTAAAAATACTTGGACTTATAATAGATAAAAATCTGAACTTCAAGCCGCATATAGAGTACGTCTGCCGCAAAGCCATCAATCTATACAAAATGGTATCTAGAGCTGCAAGAGCACAATGGGGCTTGAACTCGGACATCGTACGAACAATCTACCTAGCAGTAGTGGAACCCACCATCCTTTATGCAGCCAGCTGCTGGGCAGAAACTACAAATAAAAAGTATATAGAACGAATCCTCAACAGAATAACACGCATGTTCAGCATCCGTATATGTAAAGGACACAAAACTATCTCCCTCGTCTCAAGTGCACTTCTAGCTCAAATTATTCCATTAGCTCTACGAGCTAAAGAAAACGCGGAGATATACGGAATCAAGAGAGGTAAACCTATAAAGTCACTCCCAGGAAGGTGCCTGGAGACGAGAATTAGTCCATATCTTCTACCACACCCTGCTGACAGACGACAAAGAGAATTTAAGCTAATAACAACACAAGAAGACATGGACAACATTAATAACAACTGGATAAATATTTATACAGATGGAAGCAAGATGAACAATAACGTCGGAGCTGCAATTACGGTCTGGCAAAACGGTAAAGAAATCAAAAACATTACTTGTAGACTTGAGAGCTATTGCAGCGTCTATCAAGCGGAATTGATAGCCATCCTAAAAGCGATCAAATTCTTAATAGATAAAAAACATTCTCAAGCCAATATTCTAAGCGATTCCAGATCAGCAATAACAACCATCTGCAACCCATCAGCACTGAACCCCATCGCTGCAGAAATAAACTCAGAACTTAACATCCTAGAAAAAAGAAACGGGGAACTAAATTTTTACTGGATAAAGGCTCATTGTGGGCTGACGGGAAACGAGAGAGCAGATGAGTTGGCTAAATATGCCGCTACTCATAAAAAGCAGAGACCCGCATACGACTTGTTCCCATTGTCATACGCCAAGTACCTCACCAGAAGCCACACTTTGCTAAATTGGCAACACAAGTACGAAGAGGCATCCACCAGCGAAACCACAAAAACTTTCTTCCCGAGCATCACGACGGCATACAAAATACTTAGACATATAAGCTTAACCAACATCATAACACAGTTACTAACCGGTCATGGAGGAAATAAGGCCTATCTTTACAGGTTTAAGTTGGCACCGTCCCCACACTGCACATGCGATAATAGCTCATACCAAACAATTGAGCATATAATTTCAGATTGCCCACGTTTTGGCAAAAAAAGGTATGAATGCGAGTGCAGTATGGGAATGGACTTAAACTCTAAGAATCTAAGTTTAATAATGGCAGATGACTATTGCAGATCTTATTTTATAGGCTTTGCTCTCTCTATATTAAAAGTCATAAATAAAGAGAACGGAAGCAAAGTGGTGGACTAGTTAATATACAATTTGATTATATTACGCGCAATAGTACAAGAATGCAGTTATAATATGTTATGTATATGTATGTATGTGGTTATGTATAGGTATGTATATGATAATGTAAATGAATGAAATGAATATGTATGTATATATGCGTATGTGTGCGTATGCATTTGTGTGTAATAATATAATATCAAGGATTAGAATAGAATAGTATTGTGAATTAGTTTAAATAGAAAGTAACTAATGAGCAAGCAACTATAAGAGAAATTTAAAAAATATAATAACGCATAGCACACATACAAGATCAAGTGAAAAAGATTGCATGTCAAGTTGTAGCTGTATTTAAAAACGAATAATAACGTAAAAAAAAGGAAAGAATATAAAAATAACAATAAAGCACAATGCTCCAGTAATACACAATGTAATCGCAAGTTATGCATAATCTAATACTAGTGCAAGTAATATGTAGGATAAGAATTAGCTCTTGTATTGTATATTATTCTGTAATTTTATTTATTTTGTATTGTGTATTATATTATAGTGTATTATTCTATTCAATAGCTTATACAAATGTAAAAAAACAAACAGTGGAAAGTTTGAATATTATATAGATATAAGATATATAGTAATGTATAATGCATGATAGGTGTAAGATAATAAGGTCTATGCAATAACTATGAAAGAAATATAATAACGACACGAACGGAAAAGGGGGAAAAAAAAAGAAAAAAAAAAAGGAAAAAAAAAAAACAAAGCGGAAATATAAGGAAAAAAAAAGAATAACATAAACAGAAAAAAGAGTACCGCAGAATAGTGGTAGTATAAAGAAATTAAAAAAAAAAAAAAAGTATAGGAGGCGCAGGTTATCCGGATTACACGACACCACTGTAGTGCCGAGCCAGTAGTTGTGCCAAAGTCTTCATAATGGCTGTAATCGGGTCGGTTCCGGCTCTTATATCCGCCAGTACCTGGCTGCCCACTTCTATCGCGATGCCAACCAATGTTTGGATGGCATCTGTCGTGTCTGGGGCAGCTGTAGGTGGGTTTACTGTTGCTGGTATTGTCCTCGGGTGTGGTGTCGGTACTTCTGCTCTCCTTTGGGTAGAGCGTGCTCTTTCTCTATATGTAGAGCGGGCTCTATTTTCTGATAGAGCCCTTCCTGGCGCTCTACCCGTGCTGGTCGTCTGCTTGGTAACCTGCGCCTGGGCCATCGTTACCGCTGGAGTAGGGGTAGAGGTTGCTGCCGCAGCCTGAGGAGGTTGTTCCTTCTTTCTCTTGCTGCGCACCCGCTTCCTCTTCTTTTGTGGTAGCCTCTCTGTTGCGTTGTTTGCGGGTGGCTGCAGAGTCGCCCCTGTAGTTGCTCTACTTGGAGCGGCAGCTTCCGGTGCTTCTACCTGATGCAGTGCGGGGGGTGGGGGGGGGCGGTGCTTGTCTCCCCTTCCCTCTAACTGTTGCCCACCCATCTTCCTGTATCTCTACATTTCGGGGGCGACTTTGTGGGACCCCCCTAGGGGCTTCCGGTTGTAGCCCCGGTAGGGTGATCCCTTGCTTTCTTGCGATCCTCCTCAGGACCGGGCAGCGGCGATCATTCGCTGTGTGGTTTTGACCGCAGTTGGCGCATCTAGGCTCTTCGTCTCTACCCCTTGGGCATTGACTAGCTATGTGGTTCTCTCCGCAGCGGACACACTTCACTGGCCTGAACCTACAACACCTAACTCCCTTCATGTAGAGCAACTCGTTAATTTAATAGAGCTCCTTCAGCTGCTCCAGGCTCAGGTGGTCCAACTGGGCGAAGTAGAGGCATCCAGGTCTGCCTCTACGAGGAGGGATTTCCTTCACGTACTTAAGAGGAAATCCCTTTGCCCTGATGGCCTCTCCTATCTGGGTTGCGTCCGTGCCCACTGGTAGCCCCCGGATGCCCACTTTGGTGGGCTTCTCTTCCTCTGGGGTGTAGCAGTACCACGACATTGATGGTAGCTTCTCCGAAATTTTTATTAAATATTTTTGTATAGTCCGGAACTCTTCCGGACTCTGAGGGGTGAATTTTACACCTTTCCCGAACGGACGAGCATTCGGCGGATGACCTAACATCTTGTTAAGCTCCTCGAAATGCTTCGTCCAGTCCGGGAGGCACTCGGCTACTATAGGTGGGTAGCGTGCCTTTTCTTGGTCCTTTTCCGGTTTTGTTCCGGTTTCTGGTGATTTCGGCCGTGGTACTGCCGGTGCAGCTACCAGTTGAGCATAACTTGTAGAAGGCCTCTGGCCGTTTTCCATTGGTTGGCTAGAGGGGTTGGTGGTAGGCGCGGGGGGGGGTACCTCCGGCGAATGGGGCTAGGGTCGCGTAAGTAGTTGATTTCGTTGACCCCCATCCGTAAGATTCCTCGCCTCCGTCTTCGAAATCTGCCGTGTAGCCAATACTCCTGCGATCCGGCGAGAGTGGGGGGGTAGGTTTCCGCGGACTAGGCGATTTTGGTGGTGATCTCAGCGTTTTTGTTGGTGGTCTTGATAGATATTCTTCTTCTTCCTCCGCTGATGACGTAGCAGAGGAATCCGAGTGGCTGTGTGCTTCGATGCATTGCCGCTTCTCATGCAACGAAGCTTCCGTCTCCGGGGGGGTATGACGCCTTGCCGTTTTCTTCGCCCGCTGAGGTAAGGGCGACGGTTCCTTCTCACTCGCACGCTCAGGTGCGGTGGGAGTGAGCGCGACGCTCGACGCGGGTCCTTGGGGCGACGTAGGCTTCCTCTTGGGTATGTGGCTGAACGATGCCACGACCGTTGACCGCTCCGGATATTGTAGTTCCCTAATTAGAAGAGGCCGATCTAAAATACCTGGACGGTCCGGGGGTTTCCTAACGCGGGGGGTGGGGGGGGGGTCCCCCTTCCCCTTATTCGACATGTTACAGCTGTTTTGTATGTCCTAATTGGCTGATGCTAATACCGTGTCTGTCTAAATCCCTACCTACGGTACGGGTGGGAGCGAAGTTGGGTGACCGCAACACTTTTAGGCGCACTGCCTACCCCTTTCACCACGAAAGGGTTGAGAGAAGTGCTTAGAGAGCACTCGCGCACGCGACTGACACACAAGGGCACGGAACGCGCTTGAGTGCCAAGAATCTGCCTAAGGGCCGGTGACCTCGACCCCTCGCGGAGTATGCGGACTCGGCGCTTAGCGGAGTATGTCGTACCGGCGGTTATTTGGGACCACTGTATAATCCGCAAATAACACACACTTAGGAGATCCTTGATAATTGAACGAATTACATTAAGACCAGTTTAATAAGGTACTTCAAAGCTATACTCGAAAGAGAACCGCGCCCCGTGCACGATTTAACAATACAATTACGTTGATCTTTCTCCATTGCACTCTTACAGTTTTCTCAATATATTTATTTGTATAAGACATACAGTCATACATTTTGTTCATAATGATAGCACAACAAAATCTTAATATTATGACATTAATTATATTTCAACCACATAAAAAAACTTTTATTTATTTAACAAAATATGTCTATTTTATAATATATGTACTAAGTTAGAATTTTTAAACATCCAACATATAAGGTTGAAACCATGTTCTTTATTTGAAAATACAAATATCTTAACTAATACAATAGTTTAATTTACATTTTTACACATATTTTTACCTTTAAAGCACTTTTAAATTTCTTATACAAAGCTATCATTATTTCACTATATTGGAAGCAAATTAAACTTGCTATAACACAGAATTCACCTTTTTTGGTTACACAGTCATCCTGAAACATTTATGATTCAATTTTACATAAATTACTGAAATTTTGCACATAATTAAAAATTCATTTTTTGGCCTCCTATGTGCGATTCAGCGCTCGGTTCATAGTCCCCACTACATGACTAACCAATTTCTGTACGACTCTAGACACCTTGATAGGAGGCCAGTGAAATCCTTGGTCAGATAACACTTATCTCTGTTCATCATGAAACGCCAAGGCTCACAAACACTATCCTTATCAATCATAATGTTACTTATCTGATAACACAAAACAAAATTATTTTAATGTATTAAACATCAAATAAACATTTATTTTTTACAAAATTTGCATTTACATTACACAGATGAATATTATGTAATACACAACTCTAAATTAATCTCAAAAAGACAAAAGTGATCGTTACGACCGGGGTCGAACCCGGGATCCTTGAATATTATCTTGAAATTTCTCTAAAATTTGCTAAGAAAACAACAAAAAGAAATTCGACCGGTGATCGAACCCAGGACCTTAGGATATTGGTTTAAAATTTCTCTAAAAATTTGCTAAGAAAACGACAATAAGTAATTCGACCGGTGATTGAACTAGAATATTAACTCGAAATTTCTTTAAAATTTTACTAAGTGCTTTCTTATAGTATAATTATTCCTTGATGATTAATCTTTAGAAGCTGCCCGTAATTGGTAAACTAATAAATTGAAAGCATTATTTATGTACGCGTTGCCAACAGCATATTTTAGAGATGTCAAAAATATTCGTATTAGTTTATTTTCTCATAATAAAATACTTTTAATTTGTTTATATTTCTGCACATTTCTTAAATAACCGTAAACAGCTTGGCTATGAACATAAATTATGATTAAATATTAATTTTTGAGTCAATATAAAAAATTAGTATACATAGAGAAAGTACTGAAGTTGAGTTATCAAATATAATTTGCATCTGTTGCGAGACTCGCTCGTTCATTTGGATCAAAGGACCAGCGAGGTCAGCGTTGAAGGTGCTTTTAAATGTAAATTAGCTTTAAGTTAATTGGTTTAATTTAACTTAGACGTAGTAGAGCCATGCTGCAGCTATATTAGTAGTATAGTTGTATTACGAATGGATCGGCTCGACCGGGGAAGGAGCACGCTCTCACAGAATACCAGCGTAAAATAGCAGCTTAACACTGCTGTGTTTCGTACGGTGAGTGTAGAGAACCGGAGACCCTTTTTACTGGAAAAGAGGCATTCTATCTTAGTCCTCACGGGTGACAACGCATCTGCATTTTGATTCGCAAACGAGGATAAATGTAGATGTCTATGGGCCACAGCAACCACTTACCATACTGTGCTCTGTGTGCTAGTTTGTCACCCTATCCTATAAAAAAATTGGTGCCTGGTACGCATCCTCATTCGTGATATTAGTTAATTACATTTCATATCTGTTTTGACCAATAACTCTCTGTGTTAATATTTTTTGAGTTATTGCATATATACACAGGCAAAGTTGGAGCGTGTCGCAAGTCTACAATATGTGCTGAATCTCTTCATAGGTAATTTGCCTATTCTCTTCAATTAAATTCTTCACTGCTGGCGTTACCGATCATTTCCTCCCGTAACAGCTGTCAAAGGGCGACCATTTGCTTCTTCATCTCTCAAAGCTAGTCCATTTTCCTGAAATTTGTTATACTACGGTACGGTATACGGTTGCTTTAGAAGGGCCTTAATCAATAAATGCCCTTTGAAATAATATATCAAACGATTCATTCGGCTTAAGACGACATTTCAAATCGTACAAAATTATTGTGCGAAAATCTTCCCGACGCAGATCCATTTATCATGCTTTTGTTAGCTTGCTATGTATCTGTGTAACAGGATTTTTGAATGTGATTTTCATCCCCTTCAAAACATTGGATTGATTTGAAACTTCGCACACTTATCAAGGACCGATGGCAATGCAATAATTTAAATAGTTTGTCCCATTATCCTTGCCAGGATGCTCAGGATTTGCGAATAATAAAATAAAACAATTACCATTTCTGCTAGTTCTATCTACTGTAAGTCGCATAAACGAACTTCGTTTTAAAAAAACACATTATTGTAGTAGCCGTACTAAAAAATTGAAAATGAATAATAGAATAAAAAAAAAACTAAAAAAACACGCTTTTGTAGATAACTGAACTAAAAAGTTGAAAATATTATTAATAAGTTTACAATATTGGTAAATCCAATTGGGCATACCTTAAGCACATTAAAAAATTACGTATAACATGATTATACGGAATTTTTGAAGTAGTTTAAAAACATTTCGACAGCACTATCGGCTTCAACACCCTCGAAACCAATGAAAATGATACCCATGATGAAAAAATTTATACCTATTGCAGCCGCCAACTTGGATTTACATTTCCACAGCACTATCGGCTTCGGCACCCTCGAAAACCATGAAAATTACACCCATGATGAAAAATTTATACCTATTGCAGCCGCCACCTTGGATATACATTTCGACAGCACTATCGGCTTCAGCACCCTCGAAAACCATGAAAATGACACCCATGATGAAAAAATTGATATCTATTGCAGCCGCCATCTTGGATTTACATTTCGACAGCACTATCGGATTCAACACCCTCGAAAATCATGAAAATGACACCCAAGATGAAAAACTTGATATCTATTGCAGCCGCCACCTTGGATTTACATTTCGACAGCACTATCGGCATCAGCACCCCCGAAAACCATGAAAATAACACCAATGATGAAAAAATTTATATCTATTACAGCCGCCATCTTGGATTTACATTCCGATAGCGCTATCGGCTTCAACACCCTCGAAAACTATGAAAATGACACCCATGATGAAAACATTGGTACCTACTTCAGCCGCCATCTTGGATTATATTTCGACAGCACTATCGGCTTCAACACCCTCGAAACCCATGAAAATGACACCCATGATGAAAAAATTGATACCCATTGCAGCCGCCACCTTGAATTTACATTTCGACAACCCTATCGGCTTCAACTCTCTCGAAAACTATGAAAATGACACACATGATGAAAAAATTGATACCTATTGCAGCCGTCATCTTGGATTTACGAGTACATTTCGACAGCACTATCGGCTTCAACACCCTCGAAAACTTTATTAGCAGAGACTTTATTAGCAGTGACAAAAATTAATCAGGATTTAGCACACGTAGTTGAATGGTCTAATAAAAACAGTTTAGTGCTAAATCCTCAAAAGTCTAAATTTCTTGTGCTAGGGTCCAAAAATCAAGTAGATAGGATCAATAGGTTTACTTTCGAGCTAAAAATACAAAATAAACATATCGAACAAGTGACAGAGGCTAGAAACCTGGGTGTACTAATGGACAGCAAATTAAAATTTCATAATCATGTCCTAGAAGTTGTTAAAAACTGTTATTTTAGGTTAAAAATTTTGTACCAAGTACGTAAATATTTAAGCGTAGACCTTAGGATATACTTTTGTGAGTCACTAATTCTTTCTAAGCTTAATTACGCTGATGCGGTTATAGGCGAGTGTCTCCTCTCTCATACAAAGAAAGTTATACAAAGGGTGCAAAACGCTTGTTCACGTTTTTGTTTTAACATACCGAAGCGGACCCATGTAACACCTTATCTCAACAACAGTAATTTAATGAATATGCAGTCTCGACGTTCTCTTCATTTTGCCAGTTTATTGTTTGGTATCATAATGACACACACACCACAGTATCTTTATAACAAATTACACTTTTCACGGCGACAAGTTAGAATAGCTCGTTTAGTATGTCCAAGACACAGTACATCGGCATTTCGAGGTAGCTTTCGTTATTCTGCCACGAAATGCTGGAACAACATTCCACCACCAATTAGAAATCTAGATTCAATCGGTTTGTTTAAATATAACTACAAAAAATACTTACTTAGTATTCAAAAGTCAATTTATTGAAAATTATTTACTGTGTCTTACATACTTTTCTATTCCGTTTATTCGTTTCTTTTTAATCTTATTTAAGTAATTGCTATTTTTATTATATTAATTTATTATAAGTACTTATGTATGTTTTATTACTTATATTATAGTGTAATCGTGTACCTATATAGTTTGAATATACTGTATGTGCATATTGACTTAACATTGTATAATAATGAATATTGTTAAGTTTTGTTTTTGTTAAATGTTATTGGCACCCACGGAAGATCAGTGTCGAAGTACTTTGTTAGTACCAAGACTATGCTGAGTTGGGTATCTTTTTAGTAACCGTTTATCTTAATATGTTATTATGGTCAGCAAACTTCTAAAATGTGTTACTAAATAAACTTATTTTCTTTCTTCTTTCTTTCTTTCAAAAACCATGAAAATGATACCCAAGATGAAAAATTGATATATTTTGCAGCCGCCATCTTGGATTTACATTTCGACAGCACAATCGGCTTCAACACCCTCGAAAATCATGAAAATGACACCCATGATGAAAAAATTGGTACCTAATTCAGCCGACATCTTGGATTTACATTTCGACAGCATTATCAGCTTCAGTACCCTCGAAAACCATGAAAATGACACCCATGATGAAAAAATTTATACCTATTGCGGCCGCCGTCTTTGATTTACATTTCGACAACCCTATCGGTTTCAAAACCCTCGAAAACCATGAAAATGTCACCCATGACAAAAAAATATACTACTTACTTTTAGTACGTACTACTATTATTTATTCTGTGCTTTTAAATATTGTAATAAAAAATCCCTTATTATTATTATAATCAAGTATTTAAGAAATTTGGTTATTCGAATATTGTGTATTTGTACAGCGATCTTTTTGAGCCGCTATAAACAACCGAAACAATATCCACTAACGACGGCGACTGAAGCCGAACTAAACTACTCTGTGGCTGTAGCTCCCCATTTACAGAAATAATTTATATACGAGGCTACCAAATCAACGAAAATTTCGCCATTTTGGAGCCGAAAAAAATTAAATATAGCTAAACAAAACAAAATTACACTGCCATTTACATTCAGTGGCTTCCCACATGATAGATGAAGAGATTAAAAAATAGATTGAGTTAAACAATTGATATTTTTAAAAGTTATCGTGTTTACAAGCCACAGGGACATAATAAATCCACACCATAAGCCACTTTTTTCTTTGAAAATAGCAATTAATCGATTTAAAAAAAATATTAAAAAGTTCAACAATCATCAACCTTTCTAACAATGTGCTTTTTATATCATTTATTTGTATAATATGATTACTAGATACGATTTTATTCGATAAAATGTTGGAATCTTAATTTTTAGGCGATAGTAGAACATAAGGTATGCAATAAGAAAATAGTGATTAACATAAAAAAAAAACATTTTATTGTAAAAAAGCGTTGGATGCTTGATGTCATTTGTTTTGAATATTTTGTGGATATTTGTAAAATTAGCGTCATCATAAAAATATCTGAAAAAGCACCCCACGCTTTTTTACATTAAAATGAATTTTCTATGTTAATTACTATTTTCCTAATTTTGTTCTAATTTAACTAATAAATGAACTAATTTCGAACTTTTTGACTATTATTTTCTACTTTTTAATTCGGTTATCTAGAAAATCGTGTTTTTTTTTTGTTTTTTTTTAAGTATCATTTATTTCAATGAAACACGACATTTCAATTCAGCTCATAAAAGTGTGGAGGGAAATTTGAAATTGGAACATTCGTATTTTCGCTTTTATAGATATTAAAGACCTACATCTGGCAGACAATGAAACTATGGTCAGTTTTGATGTGCAGTCTCTGCTTACCTGTTGAAGACTGCATCTCGATTGTTACTAGAAGGCTAGAGGAAAACAACATGCCCGTAGAATATGCAGTATTACTCAGACACTGCCTTACATTTGGCTAACTATTGTGGAAGGAAGAGTTCTACAAGCAAGTAGATGGAGTGGCGATGGGCTCACCTGTATCTCCTATTGTCGCCGATATATTCATGGAGGACTTTGAGGAGAAAGCCCTGCTTACTTCTCCTGTAAACTTACGATTCTACAAGCAGTATGTAGAAGATACTTTCACAATTTTACCTTTAGATAAAGTAACTGCATTTTTAGACTCCTTAAATTCTAAAATTCAGTTCACTATGTAGTTAGAGGCAAACAATTCTTTAGCTTTATAATTTATACTTTATAATCGAGGATAAATGAAGATGTGTATGAGCCACAGAATCCACTTACTATTAGGTGGACTGTGTGCTCGTTTCTAACCCTTATTCTATAAAGAAACATGGACTTTAGCTAATCAACCTAAAGGCCTATATTGTATGGCCTCACTGTCGCGCCCATATTTGTTTTAATATTAAACTACTACGCGCGAGTGTGTGTGTATGTATTTGTGCGCGTGTCTCTCTCTCTCTCTGTGTGTGTGTGTGTGTGTGTGTGTGTGTGTGTGTGTGTGTGTGTGTGTGTGTGTGTGCGCGCGTGCGTGCATGCGTGTGTGTGTATGTATTAGTAAGTAACATCGTAATCCAAACTGTGCATAACCACACAATATATATCTAAACCGTTTTAACAATTTTAAATATATGTTAACTAATTAGAGCGGCCCTATACTGTGTATCACATCGAAACAGTAAAGTGCTTTGTCTTAAATTGAACTACCAAATTAAAGAGTTAGTATAAAAAAGCAATGACTTAGAAATTGGCATTACGTTAACCCTTTCGCTGTCCCGTGCACTACATATAGGTCATTGCTATTGTCTTACTATTGTGTTTAAAACCGGACAGTGAACGTGTTAAATTAATAATACGTAAAATTAGTCCCATGACACGAAATTACTGACTTTGTTTAATAAATGTTGACAGATGTTAATTATGAATCGTATGCTCCGGGAAATCTGGTTTAATGAACCGTGATGCGCCTGTGAATTAATCGCTTTGATCTGCTATTATGTATCTGTTTATTGATTGATTAATTATATTTTAATATTATATAAGTTAAAATGACAAACGAGCACACTACGCATCTGATAGTAAGAGATATACCTACATCTACTCTCGTTTAGCATACCTTGTTGTCAATTAAATTTTCAATAACGCAAAGTTAAAATTCAAAATTAAAGTCAATGATAGATAAGTCTATTCTTTTCAATTTTATTGTTATAGGTATCAATAAACTACGCCAGTTTTTTACCGCAACCCACTGCTTTACCTGCGAAATATGAATAAAATCAATAAAAAGTCGACGGCGTCGTAACAGAGACTTGAACACCTTAGCCAATTTTTTTTGAAGAGATGAAGCGAAGAAAACATTTCCGAATTTTAACAGTAGATTTAAATGTTTACAACCTTCCCCTACTAAAGTCGCGATCGAGTCAATTGGAAGCGGATCACGTAGCTAAAGTGAAAAGTGCACCCTGAGTTATTCTAAGCCTTTATTAAATTTTTCATATTAATTTTTTACACTATATTTTATCCCTTCATCAAGTCTTTCTCTTCCATAAAACTGAAGGCAACTAATTGTTTTGAAAAGCGCCTTATTCATATACAATAGCAAAAGTTACGTTTGTCTCTATGTTATCAATATTTTTTCAACTGACTTCAAAAAAAGCGGCCAAGTGCGAGTCGGACTCGCCCATGAAGGGTTTCGTAGCAGCAAGTAACATAATTTACGATTTATGACGTATTAAAAAAACCTACTTACTAGATCTCGTCCAAACCAATTTTCGTTAGAAGTTTACATGGTAATGTACATCATATATTTTTTTAGTTTTATCATTCTCTTATTTTAGAAGTTACAGGGGGGGGGGGGGGGGCACACATTTTTTTTTTATAGAATAGGGGGCAAACGAGCATGCAGCTCACCTGATGGTAAGTGACTACCGCCGCCCATGAACAACCGCAACACCAGGGGAATTGCAGATGCGTTGCCGACCTTTTAGAAAGGTGTAAGCTCTTTTCTTGAAGGTTCCTAAGTCGTATCGGTCCGGAAAATTCGCTGGTGGTAATTGATTCCACAAGGAAGTCGTGCGAGGGAGAAAACTTCTTCTAAATCGCACAGTCGTGGACCGCCAATCATCCAGATGGTATGGATGGTAACGCGAGTTTTGTCGCGATGTGCGATGGTGAAATTGAGCGGCTGGAATTAGTCCGAACAATTCCTCAGAGCACTCCCCGTGATAAATGCGATAAAATACGCAAAGAGATGCAACATCTCTACGCAGTGTCAGTGTATCGAGCCGATCAGAAATAACTCGGTCGTCGACGATTCGAACCGCTCTGCGCTGGATGCGGTCAAGTGGAAGGATGAAGGATCAAGAGGAAGCTGGCACTGGGGGCCCCGGCCCAGAGATGAGAACAGTATTCCATGTGGGGCCGAACTTGCGCTTTGTAAAGTTGCAAGCGATGTGCCGGCATGAAATACTGTCTCGCTCTGCTGAGCACGCCAAGCTTTTTAGAGGCCAATTTGGCCTTCCCTTCCAAGTGACCACGAAACTGCACACTATTCGATATGTCGACGCCAAAGGATTCCGATACTGGCTGAGGCAGTAAGGGGAGTGCCTTGAAACTGAGGAGATACGACAAAGGGGTTCTTTTTAGCGGTAAACGTGCAAACTTGTGTCTTCTGGGGATTGAACTGGACTAGATTTAGTCGCCCCCAATCCGAGACTTTGTTAAGCAAAGACTCGACTTCAGACACAAGTTTGTCCCGGTACTCGGCGACGTTTTCCCGAGAAATATTGGCACGGCCGGTATATAAGGCATCATCAGTGCTGTCATCCGCATAGCAATGAATGCTGCCAGTTAGCAACATATCATTGATATGCAGGAGAAACAGCGTTGGTGATAGCACGCAGCCTTGTTGAACACCAGCGTTGATAGGCTTGAAATCAGAGCATTCACCGTCTACTACGACCTTGATGCTCCGATCAGCAAGGAAACTGGTGATCCATTTGCACAATTTCTCGGGAAGCCCATAGGAAGGAAGCTTCGAAAGAAGCGCTTTGTGCCAGACCCGATCAAAGGCCTTCGCTACGTCCAAACTAACGGCTAATGCCTCCCCCTTGGACTCTACTGCCCCCGCCCATCTATGAGTTAAGTAGACTAGAAGATCACCAGCTGATCGACCCCGACGAAAACCGTATTGGCGGTCACTAATCAGCTGGTGATCCTCAAGGTACCTCATGAGCCGGCAGTTTATAATGGCTTCCATTATTTTGGAGAACAAGGAGGTGATGGCGATAGGCCTGTAGTTGGACGGGTCTGAGCGGTCGCCTTTTTTAGGGATCGGGTGCACCAAAGCTGTCTTCCATGAGTTCGGGACTACGCCTTGGGAGTAGGAGTACCGGAAAAGACGCGTTAAAACCGGTGTCAACTCCGGAGCACACGTCTTCAGTACAATGGGAGGGACTCCATCGGGCCCACTCGACTTGTTGACGTCCAGGGAGAAGAGTGCTTTGCGGACCGAGCGCTGAGTAAATCGGACATCCGGCATGGAGCACTCACATCGCGGGATGGTCGGCGGTGTGTTCCCCCCGTCATCTAGAATCGAGTTGGACGCAAAAAGAGAGCTCAACAGATCGGCTTTCTCCTTTGCGGCATGGGCCAGTGAGTCGTCCTCTCTGTGCAGAGATGGAAGAGGTGGCTGACAGAAGTTCCCTTGGACAGCCTTGGCGAGAGACCAGAATGCACGGGTTCCCGAAGGAAGGCGAACTAGCTTCCCGCCAATTCTGCCGATGTGCTCAGACCTTGCCTTGGCTATGACGCTTTTGAAGGACCTGGAGGCGGAATTATACTTCTTTTTTACCACTTTGGAAGTGTCTCTCGCGCAAACTATTCAGTTTAGAAAAAAATTATATAAGAAACCTCCATATCATTATTGAAGACCTATCCATAAATACCCCACACGTATGGATTTGATGAAAAAAAATTTTTGAGTGTCAGTTCGAAGTATGGGGAACCCCCAAAATTTATTATTTTTTCTCTATTTTTGTGTGAAAATCTTAACGCGGTTCACAGAATACATCTACATACCAAGTTTCAACAGCATAGTTCTTATAGTTTCGGAAATAAAGTGGCTGTGACATACGGACGGACAGACAGACAGACAGACAGACATGACGAATCCATGAGGGTTCCGTTTTTTGCCATTTGGCTACAGAATCCTAAAAAGGAACAGGTTCTCAATTCGGCTCAAGTTTTTTGTAATCTTGTTGTGTAATCTTTTTTGATGATTCTTCTTTTGTTTGGAAACTGGTGCTTCTCATATGGTCCCATATAAATAATATCAAGATCTAACCAGTAGCTTTGATAATGCATAATTAAGTGACTTCCACACCATAGGTGATGATCTCCATTTTATTTATATTAAAGGCGGTTGTACAAAAGTTTTAATTGTACCACTTGTTGGAGTTACTACTACGACAGTCTTACAAAAAGTTTTTTTTAAAGAATTGAGCTGACAGTCATCTAACTAGTAAGTAGTTACTGCGCTTGCAACAAACTTCCTCTATAAAAAACTGCCATAGAGTTTTGTAAAATTCTTGGTTAAAAAGTTGAAGAATCCATTTCACTCCTCATCAACATGGTAGCGGAATTAAACGGAAGACTACCCCAGGAGGGTACCAGCACCCAGGGAGAATCCCTCGCTGAGCATCCACGGCAAGTGGAGCCATAAGACCAAGGCGATCACTGTCACGATATCCATGAATTTTTGCAAAATCAGGAGGGGACTTCGTTCCAACCTTAACGCTGTCCGTTTCCATCTGGAGATGGCGATGCCAGCCTTGCTCTTTTTAACTAAGACTCAGGTGTCCTCTCCGGCTGATACTTCATATCTCTGCTATCCTGGGTACAAATTAGAACACTCCTTTGTGCCCTGGGCTGGGATTTGCGTGTACGTCAGAGAGGACATCTCTGTTTTCGACGCCTCGGCAGTCTTGAAGGCACGGACCTGTCCGTCCTATGCCTGCGCGTAGACAGCGACGATCATTCCCGTGTCTACGGGTGCCTTTATAGGTCCAATAGCGGTAATGCCGAAACACACCGACTCATCGACCACGTCCAAATGGCTACAGATTCCTTGATACAGCAGATTCCATCCGCAGAGACCGTGATTCTTGGTGATTTTAATACCCACCACGCCCGGCTCGGTTCACGTTCAACCGATCATGCGGGGAGATCTGTTTATGACTTTGCCTTGGCATATGGTCTTACACAGCTGGTTACTTCGCCTACGCAGATTCCAGATATGGTCCAGGATGGATAGGCTCGTCGGACCATTGTCTTATCCGGAGTGCAGTTCCACTCACACTTATGTCGCTGTTGCATTCTGCAGGTTGCCGCTGTGTTTGGCACTATAAGTCGGCCGAGTGGGGTAGGATGCGGTATTTTACATCCTACCCGTGGTATCCCAGCGTTGTTGCTTATTCTGTTGCTGGTGTGGTACTTCAGGGTATGGAACTTTTTATTCCATCCTCTGTGGTGCCCATCGGAGGCAGATCCAAGCCATGGTTTGGTCGCTCCTGTAAACTAGCATCACGTTATAAGCAGGAACGCTAGCGGGTCTGGGCTGATACATCAATTTCTCGGAATGTAAACACCAGCGCTCTTAAAAAGAAGTATAATTCCACCTCCAAAACCTTCAAAAAAGTCATTGCCAAGGCAATGTCTGAGCACATTGGCAGAATTGGCGAGAAGCTAGTTCACCTTTCTTCAGGAACCTGTGCATTCTGGTCCCTCGCCAAGGCTCTCCTAGGGAACTTCTGTCAGCCATCTTTTCTATCTCTGCACAGAGAGGACGACTCACTGGCCCATGCCGCAAAGGAGAAAACCGATCTGTTAGGTTCTCTCTTTGCGTCCAACTCGACTCTCGATGACGGAGAGAACACACGGCCCACCATCGCGCGGTGTGAGTGCTCTATGCCAGATATGCAGTTTACACAGCTCTCGGTTCGCAAAACACTCTTCTCCCTGATTGTCAGCAAGTCGAGTGGGCCTGATGGTGTCCCTCCCATTGTGCTGAAGAGGTTGTCTCCGAAGTTTTTATCGGTATTGTTGTGGCTTCGGAACAGTCCCGATATAACTTCCTTTTCCTAAGTATTTCCTATCCTCCCGCCTCCCCCATATACGCACTACTCAAAATGGTGCGCCACCTGTCGTCGAGAAATAAGAAGCAAGATGGCCGCGCACGCATAAAACGTGTTCGTTCCGCTCGTTTAAAAATACTCAATAAATAAGTTGTAAGACTATCGTGCAATTGCTCGTGTCCATATACATTCGAAGTGCAGTGTGGTACCTGTGTATACACGAGAACTTCAGCCTAAATATACAGACTTCACCATAACCACGAGGAGTGCTCCAGTCTTGTGAGTATCCTTGCCTTATCTACCCAGTTCTAAAGCTATTTTAGTTTACTTCCCGGTTGGGATCATCGGGTTAGCCAGCCCTTGGTCTGGTTGTTCTCTGGTTCCCAAAACCACCCACGAAACACATTGCGAAACATTCAAACCGTAACATAATTTCTGGTCCATACAATCCGGGTACCTATGGATTTCTATTTTTATACAGTCCGCTCCTTATTAAGATAATATCAAGTTCAATTTCTAAGGAAAACTTTGATATTTCAATCTATTTTTCTTATAATTGAAAGTAACTAATTCGTTTCAATTATAATCCTGCTAGACTTGAATGCTCGTGAAGTGTTTCGTATTGCTCAAACTCTGCAGACTTATCTTATTTGGTTGCATTATAATTGCTAAGTTTATTTCGAATGTGCATTGATAGTCTTACGCTTTGAAAATTATTATAACTTGAGGGTGTTTAATAATTATTGTTGGAAAAAATTACTAAATCAGTTTATGGAAATGATTCATTTGGTCTTGGAATAATAGCACGTAAGTATAAATACTTGTATATCTATGAGTGTTGGGTCGCTTGTTAATTGTTATCTAATTCTAATAGTTAAAAAACGTTAACATTAAATTCAGTATTTGAGTGTTAATTTAGTTTTGACAAACTTAAATATTGTTTTAAATATCTGTCGTTAATAATTATACTTAACATTCGTATTTAATTTTCGCTGTTATTTTATAATCATGTCGCAAGAAGAAATCAAACTCAAACTTTATACGTCACAGCGAGAGTATGTTTTTCGTTCTATTCAAACTCTTTTCGATTTATCCACTCAAATACGGGAAGACTCCAGTTCATCTAAAGTTAGCCAATTTAAATCTAGATTTCTTAAAATTGAGAACATTCGTGATGAATATGTGCTGCTTACGGAAAAAATTAATTCGTTAAAACTGGCACTGTTTCCTAAAGAAAAAATAGATATGCAAGCGTTGTCTGCATTTGATGATATGTACTATGAAGTTCAAAGTTTTGCCGCGGAGATGTCCCTACCGGAGCGCAAACGAGGCAGCAGCCCAACGTCCGCTGACGTTAACTACACCTTTACGCCCGACGCGGAAAAGATACAAGCTAGACTGCCACAAATTGAGCTTCTGAAGTTCGACGGAAAAATTGAGAATTGGCAAACATTTTACGACACTTTCGTAACCTTAATTCATAATAATAAATCAATCGCGAATATTACTAAATTTCACTATCTCATTTCTTGTTTATCGGGATCCGCTTTAGGGATCGCAAAGAAGGTAAAATTAACTTCCGATAATTATGAGCTTGTATTCAATGAACTTATTAAGCGTTATCAAAATAAGCGCATTTTAGCAGTGACGTATTTAGATCAAATAAATAACTATCCTTATTTAAAAACTCCTAATTTCAATGATTTACAAACATATACTAATATTCTTTGTGAGTCAGTCAATGCCCTTAAGGCCTTAGAGCTAGATGACTTAGGCGATTTTATTTTATTTAACGCAGCGTTTCGCGCACTGGACTCAGATACGCGCCACCGCTTCGAATCTGAAAATAAATTGGAAATTCCTTCTTTTCAAAGTCTTATGCAGTTTCTTCAAAACTATGTAAAAGTTTCAGAAGTAAATGCTAATGTTGACATTAGGGCGCGATCTTCTCAATTTTTAGGCGGTAAACAGATCAAGAATGTTTCACCGCGGGCACCGAACCTGAAACGTTCTGTGCTCACTACTCAGTCTAAGCCTACTAGTTCGAAGCAGTTGGCTTCACTAGAGTGCTATTATTGTGGCGCAGCACACAGTATCTATAAGTGCCCCACTTTTCAATCTTTGGACACCAGTGCTAGAATAAATATTGTCAAACAAAATAATTTATGCATTAACTGTTTACGAAAACATTCTCTTGATAAATGCGTCTCAAAAATGAGATGTTTTATCTGTAGTGGTAATCATCACACCCTGGTACACATCGACAACCAAGTTCGATCACCGACCGCGGTGACCACCGGTTTGAGTAGCGCCCACACTAACACGAGTGCATTCGTGGGAGAGGCTCGTGGCCCGTGCGTGGTGCTGCTCGGGACGTGCATGGTGCGTGTGCAGGACTCTAATGGCACGTTCCATCAAGTTAGAGCGCTCATCGATAGCGGCGCTCCGGACTGCTTCATCACTATGAAATGCGCAAAGAGACTTGGTTTTCAATTACGTCGATGCACCACAACTGTGGCTGGACTTGGACAACAGTCTGTGTGTCAAGTCAAGGGAGTGACTCAATGCTCTATACGCCCGTGTGATTTGAATGACCCACAATTTGATATTAATCCTATAGTCATCGATAACATTACTTCTAAAATGCCAACCACTGATATTCCTCTAGCGGTTCGAGACTGTTATAAACACTTAGTATTAGCGGATTGTGACTTTGACAAACCGTCTGATGTTGATTTATTGCTAGGTGCTGAAGTATTTCATCACATCTATGACGGCCGTGTCATTCACCCAGAGTCCGGCTATCCTGCTGCTTTACATAGCGTCTTTGGTTGGGTTCTCTCAGGACCCACCAATGTGGAGAGTCCGGTAAAATCGGTTGGCACTTCATTTATTGCTTCAACCAATTCATTGGAGAGGATGATGAAACGATTTTGGGAAGTCGAGGAACCGCCTCATCAACATATACCTGCTCCAGAAGATGAGGAGGTCGAACGCCTGTATTCCACTCAAACTTATAGGGAATCGGACGGTCGATATGTAGTCCCTATCTTATTGACGCAGTCGTCTGTCTATATGGGAGGCTCATATAATAGTTCTTTGTCGCAGTTTATAAATCTTGAGAAAAAACTTTGCCGACAACCAGAACTTAAATCACTTTATAACGATTTTATGCGTGATTATGAGCAGCTTAATCATATGCAACCAGTGGGAAAGGATATTACACCTGGTAGATATTTCATTCCTCACCATTGTGTGATTCGTCCAGAAAGCATAACGACCAAACTTCGCGTTGTATTCAATGCGAGTCACAAGACGACTAAAGGACTATCTTTAAACGATATTGTTTATACTGGACCGAAGTTACAGGCTGATTTGGTTGACATAATTACTGGATTTCGGGTCCATAATATAGTTTTTACATGTGACATATCTAAGATGTACAGGCAAATCTTGATAAGGCCTGAGGATCGAGTGTGGCAACACGTACTATGGCGTGAATCCCCTTCCTTGCCTGTTCAAGAATTTGAACTTCGTACGGTTACATACGGAGTCAAAAGCTCGCCGTACTTAGCGATACGAACATTACATCAGTTAGCTGCAGATCACGGTGATCAGTTTCCTCATGCAGCTGAAGCTCTTCGGCATCATACTTACATGGACGATATTACTACAGGTGCTTCCTCAGTCGAAGCAGCCTCTCAGCTTAAAGAAGATTTAATTAATCTTCTTAATTGTGCTCAGCTAGATTTGCATAAGTGGAGCAGTAACAGCCCTTTATTTCTTCGATCGTTACCCATGGAACATTGTCAGTGTCCGAAGACATTTTCTGATGATAGTTAAATAACGCTTAAGGTTTTAGGAGTTCAATGGGATCCTGCGGAAGACTCCGTCTCTCCTGTGAATGTGGAGTTTACGAAACGTTCAATTCTGTCCCACGTTGCTCGTATTTATGATCCGTTGGGTTGGCTTTCACCTTTTATTCTTTTAGCCAAACTACTTCTTCAAAACTTATGGCGTATTGGATTGGCTTGGGATGAAATCATTCCCGCCAATCTGTGTAACGATTGGGTTTCATTTGTGTCTGACTTGTCTAATATAAAATCGATAAAAATCCCTCGTAAAACCGTGATTGATTTAACAGCTACACACCAGCTGATTGGGTTTTGCGATGGATCAACCAAAGCATATGGATGCTGTGTCTATCTTCGATCAAGTATCGATGATCAAAACAAGTTTCTCTTTTGATTTCTAAATCTAAAGTGGCTCCGATTAAGCCTCTAACAGTTAATCGTTTGGAGTTGTGCGGTGCGCTCTTGTTATCACGTACTCACAAACACATGCAAACTTTACTTATTTCGAAAATAAATATATCTCATATTGTTGCCTACACTGATAGCTCAACTGTATTAGCTTGGATCAATACAGAGCCATACAAATTGAAACCTTTTGTTGCGCATCGAGTAGTTAAAATAACTGACGCAGTTGAACCTTCTACCTGGAGGCATGTCTCGACTCAGGATAATCCTGCTGACTTTCCTAGCCGAGGTCTCTCGTGTGCAGAATTGGTCAATTGTAAGCGATGGTGGTCAGGACCAGATTGGATGCTTAGTGGTCCAGATCACTGGCCAGCTCAAATTCGGTGTAAGCCCCAGGATGAGTTGCCAGAGTTGAGAACACGCACTCTGATTGCTCAATCTCGGGAATCTGATAAAGACATTATGAAGGTGTTATTAAATCGGTATTCATCCTTATCGCGACTACAGCGAATATTGGCATGGGTCTTTCGCTTCATTTCTAATTCGCGCAAAGAACCAAGCCAACGCGAGAAAGGTCACTTGACTACGAATGAGGTAAAGTGCTCTCTGCTTAGCCTTATTAAATATGTCCAACGGGGCAGCTTCAATCAAGAGATGTCCAAATTAAAATCGCAGAAGCCTCTACCTAAATACTTACAAAAGTTGTCTCCGTTTATTGATAACCTAGGACTCATGCGAGTGGGTGGACGACTTACTAATTTTAACTTACCTGAGCACACAAAACATCCATGTTTGTTACCGAAACAATCTATTTTGTCTCAATTAATTATTAGCTATTATCATAAACGGTATTTGCACTGTGGACCTCGCACGTTACAATCACTAATTGTTCGCATGTTCTGGATTTTAGGAATTAGAAATCTTATTCGTTCTATTTTAACAAAGTGTGTAACTTGCTTTCGGGTTAAACCTATACCCTATCAGCCGTCTATGGGCAACCTGCCACCTTGTAGATCTCAACAAGGTTACTGTTTTCAACAGGTAGGGATTGATATTGGCGGTCCTTTTCTTATAAAAGAAAACAGACGACGTAACGCACGGGTCAGTAAGGCTTACATATGCTTGTTCATTTGTTTATCTGTAAAAGCAGTTCATTTAGAACTCGTATCTGAACTGTCTACAGAAGCGTTTCTAGCCGCCCTAGACAGATTCGTGTCTCGACGTGGAATATGTCAACATATTGTGACAGATTGTGGCACTAACTTTGTAGGCGCTAAACGATATCTTGAGGAAATGGTTAAATTATTGATAGATAACAAACAGGATATTTCTGATCAATTAACGTCTCGTGGAATCTCGTGGAAATTAAATCCACCTTCAGCACCTCACTTTGGAGGCATTTTTGAAAGTGGTACAAAATCTACTAAATATTATCTCAAGAGGGTCATAGGCTCACAAGTCCTGACGTTTGAAGAACTAACTACAGTTTTAACTAAAGTTGAAGCGATGCTGAACTCAAGACCAATTTGTCAGTTATCGTCTGATCCTGGCGAAGTTGATGTTCTCACGGCCGGTCATTTTATTATAGGACGTCCTTTAGTAGCTCTACCAGAACCGTCCGTTGAAGATATGAATCCTAGAACACGCTGGCAGTTACTTCAAAAGCTTTCTCAAAGTTTTTGGCGTATTTGGCAAAGTGATTATTTACATACGGTTCAACAAAAAGTTAAGTGGTTTAAGGATGATCACAAACATCCTAATATTGGTCAAGTCGTTTCAATCATTGAACCTAATCTACCACCTAACGAATGGCGCCTAGGTCGAGTAGTCCAAATCCACCCCGGAAAGGACAATATTATCCGGATTGTGAACCTAAAGACCAAAAGAGGCTTACTTACAAGACCAGTAGTCAAAGTCTGCCCTCTTCCTCTTGATTGAATCTTATTTTTATTGTTTTATTAAGCTAGATTGTAAGTTCTAATTTTAAAATTAAATTAACTACGTTTGATTTTCTTTTGTAGTTTAGTTAAGGTTATCAATGCACAACTTAGCTCAGATATCTATTTAGTTTATATTAATTTATATTCTATGAGCAACTGTGACTGTGACTGTGACTGGTGATTTCAGGTGGGAGGGAATGTTGTGGCTTCGGAACAGTCCCGATATAACTTCCTTTTCCTAAGTATTTCCTATCCTCCCGCCTCCCCCATATACGCACTACTCAAAATGGTGCGCCATCTGTCGTCGAGAAATAAGAAGCAAGATGGCCGCGCACGCATAAAACGTGTTCGTTCCGCTCGTTTAAAAATACTCAATAAATAAGTTGTAAGACTATCGTGCAATTGCTCGTGTCCATATACATTCGAAGTGCAGTGTGGTATCTGTGTATACACGAGAACTTCAGCCTAAATATACAGACTTCACCATAACCACGAGGAGTGCTCCAGCCTTGTGAGTATCCTTGCCTTATCTACCCAGTTCTAAAGCTATTTTAGTTTACTTCCCGGTTGGGATCATCGGGTTAGCCAGCCCTTGGTCTGGTTGTTCTCTGGTTCCCAAAACCACCCACGAAACACATTGCGAAACATTCAAGCCGTAACAGGTATTAACGCATTTTTTCCGGTACTCCTACTCCCAAGGCGTAGTAGAATTCGTGGAAGACAGCTTTGGTCCACCCAATCCCCAAAAAAGGAGAACGCTTAGACCCATCCATCTACAGGCCTTTCGCCATCACCTCCTTGTTCTCCAAAATATTGGAGCTCATTATAAACTGCCAGCGCATGAGGTACCTTGAGGATTACCAGCTGATTAGTGACCGCCAATACGGTTTTCGTCGGGTTCGAGCAGGTCATGATCTTCTGGTCAGCATTGGTGATACCTTATACACCTACCGTGCCAATATTTCTCGGGAACACGTCGCCGAGTACCGGAACAAACTTGTGTCTGAGGTCGAGTCTTTGCTGAACAAAGTCTCGGATTGGGGGCGACTAAATCTAGTCCAGTTCGATCCTCAGAAGCCACAAGTTTGTGCGTTTACCGCTAAAAAGAACCCCTTTATCGTATTTCCTCAGTTTTAAGGTACTCCCCTTGCAGACTCAGTTAGCATCGGAATCCTCGGCGTCGACATATCGAATATAGTGCAGTTTCATGGTCACTTAGAAGGGAAGGACAAATTGGTCTCTAAAAAGCTTGGTGTGCTCAGCAGAGCGATACAGTATTTTATGCCGGCACATCGCTTGCAACTTTACAAAGCGCAAGTTCGGCTTCACATGTTATACTGTTAACTGTTAATACTGTTCTCATTTCTGAGCCAGGGTACCCCTGTACCAACTCCTTCCACTTGACCGCATTCAGTGCAGAGCGGTTCGAATCGTCAACGACCGAGTTCTTTCTGATCGGCCCGATTCACTGGCATTTTTGATTCATTTGAATTTTTTTATCAAATCTACCACGGGGAGTGCTCTGAGGAATTGTTCGGATTAATTCCAGCCGCCAAATTTCACAAACGCACATTGCGTCAAAATTCACGATACCATCCTCACCATCTGGATGCTTGACGGACCACCACTGTGCGTTTTATTAGGAGTTTACTTTCTCGTACAACTTCTCTGTGGAATTGTTTACCACCGGCAATTTTTCCAGACCGATACAACTTAGGGGCCTTCAACAAAAGTCCTTTTTAAAAGACCAGCAATACTCCTGCAATTTCCCTGTTGTTGCGGTTGTTCATGGGTGACGGTTAGTCACTTACCATCAGGTGAGCCGCATGCCCGTTAGCCCTTACTTCTATCAAAAAAATCTACCAGTGACTTCATTTCTGTTGTCATTCCTACCAGCACTACCCCTAAATTAGACTTTAATCCATCTGATGTCCGCCATGCTAAAACGGGTATGCTGAACAGTTCTTCAGGCTTCCGACTTATGGCGATCTGATTTACGACAGGCGTAAAATATTTAACACGTAGACGGGGTAAGGCGTTAAAATATGCAAAAAATGAAAATGACGTCATTCTATATGCCAAACATGAAGATTAAAGTAAATCTTTCCAACAAATGGAAAGGCCTATGTCCAGCCGCGGACATCTAAGCATTGCTAAAGTAGAAGAAGATACAAATATCTTGTATGTTAAATTAGTTTTACATTTTTTGCAAAGTCCTAATTTATTGCAACTATATATTATTATAAAAGAATAAATAAACAATTCATTTTTTTTAATATTATTCCAAGCCAGCGCTTGACTACAATTCCACGTGATAGTAAGTGGTGATGTAGACTAAGATGGTGAAGCGCACTGACTTAGCTAAGCCTATTCACTCTTGCTCTGAAGACACCCACACTGTAATCGGATAGAAAGACAGATGCTGGCAACTTATTCCACTCCTTTGCTGTACGTATGATGAACGACGCAGCAAACCGTTTGGTTCTAATACGTGGTAAGTCAGCACCAAAATGGTGGAGACTGGCCGAACGTCTGGTTGTCCAATATTGGAAGATAGAGGGAGGAAGGAAATTATACAATTCCTGCGCACACTCTCCGAAATGCATTCTGTAGAAAACCGAAAGGCTGGCTACTTCGCGCCTGTTTTCGAGGCTAGTAAGATTGGTTTTAACCAAATTCGGGTCACCAATAAGTCTAGCACGCCTTTTCATTAATTCCAAAGCTGCTAGGTGGCATTTGCAGCTCCAGCCCATATATGGCAGCAATATTCCACGTGCGGCCTGATTTTATATAAAGTAAGCAGGTGTCCCGGCGTGAAGTATCGCAGCAACTTTTTTTTTATTTTAAAAAAATCGT
This sequence comes from Parnassius glacialis, assembly GCA_033319125.1. Taxonomy (NCBI): domain Eukaryota; kingdom Metazoa; phylum Arthropoda; class Insecta; order Lepidoptera; family Papilionidae; genus Parnassius; species Parnassius glacialis. Next base: position 4,169,563 of record JAVANC010000011.1, read on the forward strand.
TACCCCACACTAGGAATCTATCTTGTATCGTGGAGGCAGTTTACAAACATAAATTGCACGAGGACAAACATCCAGACCCGGAACAATTATTTGTAGGCCATACAAATACTTGTTCCGTGCGGGATTCGAATCCGCGGCCCCCAACGCAACAACTCATTGCTAAGCCACAGCGCCACGGAGCCGTCAAGGACTCCATTCCCATCTAGAAATGCCAAAAGTCCGGCTGGGCTGGCAAAAGCGCTACGCGTACAAGAGTGACGCGTACACTCTTACTCCACCACTCACTACTGCCATATATAGAAACAGACTCCCCTAAGGTACCACACTCTTAACCTTCTCTACCGCTAATCAGCAGCACCTGAACTCCTGTGTGCCGGTCTGAAGAGTTTAGAGATCCAGCATAATTAAAAGCTGAGGAGCATCCCATCTTAAGTCCCCAGTGGTGTAACCTTCGTTGTTTACAGTTGGTTCCAGGTGTCCGTGGGCTGCAATAGTCATGTACCCTTAGGTAAACTAATGATTTCTTATATTTGCAAGAACACCTAATATCTAATAAAACTTTCTACATATTTGAAATTATATAAAATTATGTTAAACTAAACGCGAAAAAAGACCGAAAAATTTAAGACATTTTCTTTGATCAGGTGGACTGTTCGTTCATTTGTGACATGAAAATATAAAATAACGTGAGACTGTAACTTCAAGTAATTAAAGTAATAAAAAGTAGCTCATAAACAAATTACAGAGTTTTTGAATAAATTTCTCGGAGCACGACCAAATCCATCGACCAACATTCGCCATCGGGATGACACGTGTATTGCGCTATATATCGAGCTTACAAGCCGTAGATTCCAATTAGAATTGCAAGCTCATGAAATTTATATCTCTGCCTGAAAAAGATACTATTAAAAAAAAACTTTCACTTTTATTCGCAATATTATTTATGTTATAAATAATAAATTATTTATTGTAATAAGGCCAGTATATGATTGTAAAAATCTCTTTTATTATTATATTTAAGTCTCTTCAAAAATAAAGAGATTATCAATTCGAATGAAATATGCATTTCCTTCTTTTGATATATACGTTACATAGTTAAGTAAATTATATAGTTTTACAGAGGCCCTTTAGAATATAACAGAATAAGTAAGAATAATTAAGTAAGTTTTGTTCTTTTTTAAATTATCATTTTGTTATTTACTACTGGTTCGTAAAATACCTCTGTCCTGGGAAGAATCAGCAAGAAACCCAGCACGGTTAGGCTTTTTAGATATACCTACATAACTTTAACAATGAATTTGTATTGTTTTTTTTTGCGCCCAGAATCAATTGAAAGGGCTACTACCCGGAAACGAGGAAGGGAGGTGGTGAATGCTCTAAGTATTCCACGAGAGCCGGCTGTCGTGGTTATGTGGGATTCACTGCGACTAACCTAACCAACCTAAGTGCTTACCCACTAAACACCACCTGTGAAACTGGCATTGGGTTATGAGGTCTTTCTGCCGAATCGGAAGCGACCCTCTTTAGGAAAAAGTGAGCGCAGGCGGCGACGAGCCGATGAGGGGGAGCCTAACGAAGGCAAATTAAGAATAGTCGGCCTGAGCCTCCAGGAGGCAGTTCAGGTCGGCCGAAAGCTTGTTTAGCGAGTCCGATAGATGTTTCTCGGTCTTCGAACTCGGTAGCGAGAGGGGAGTGGGGCTGCATAGGAAGCTGCCTAACGAATAAAGTGATTAGAGTGAGACTATGAGGCTTTGCAAAAGTTCTCAGAGAGTGTTTTCAGAAATTGCTCGACTGTGGGGAGCTCTAAGTCTCGATTTAGGTCGGCGTTACGGACGTACCAGGGTACATTCGTAGCTCACTGATAGAAGAGGTTTTGAACTATTTGGAGTTCGATAATAGTTTCGGGATTAGCGTGGGCAAATATGGGGCCCACGTAAGTCATGACTGGTCGTATACAGACCTTATAAAGGGTTCGCTTGTTGCGCAAGGACATTTTACTGTATCGGCCCCGCATACTGTTGAGCCTACTCAGATAAATCGGGTGTTGCGGGTGTAAAGGGTGACACCTAAATATTTGGCAGTCGTATGCCAGGGGACAGGCATCCCTAGCATACGGATTGGTGGAATGTTATTGAGACGGCATCGTTTATGATCGAAGTGAGTGGCGGAGCCCTTCTCCGGGTTCACATCGTTGCGTCATATTTGGCACCAAGCTCCTAAATCATCAACTGACCTTTGGATCTTGTTCCGTATGAAAGATAGTGAGATACCTTTACAGAAGAGGGCAGTGTCGTCTGATAAGAGGGAGAGCTGAACACCTTTCAACGGGATGGGAATGTCGTTGGTGAACAGGATATATAGAAAAGGGGCAAACACTGAGCCCGGAGGGACACCGGCTTTGATGGGGCGCTGAGAAGAGAGCGTGCCTTTATGTCTAAAACAAAAGGTACGATCCTTCAGGTAGGAGGGCACGAGACGAACAAGACGATCAGGAAGGCCTATTCTGTATAGTTTGTAGATAAGGCCTTCGTCCCAGACTTTATCAAACACTTTTGCAATGTCGAAAAAGACCGCGATCTTATGACGACGAGGATAGAAACCGCTGAGGATATATTCCACAATACGGTGAACTTGTTGGGGACAAGAATGTTTCGCTCGGAAATCAAATTGGTGGCGATGACAATATTGTTTTATATGAATTATAATAGAACCAGCATGGCGGCGATCACTTTATTCCCAGGAGTTATTTATATTCACGTCTTCCTTAACCTTAATAATAACCTTTTTATGTAATTTTTCTTTAATAAAAGTTTTAAACATGTTGGATGACAAACTTTTAACATTTTCTGGGATTTTGTAGTAAAAGTCCGCCCCATTAATGAATTACTAATTCTGTAGAGCTTAGTAACTGGCATTATAAGCTTATGTTTGTTCTTATCACAAAGCTATTCATGCTTTTATGTATATACATAACATATTCATAAATATATTGCGATGCTAACGTTATTATGTTTATTTAATTAAATTTATCTCTGCGGGACTAGTTCCAATTTCAATTATAAATTGCTCGTACTGCCCTCTGGTTTCTCTAAAGAAACAAGAAATGAATGAAAATTATATTTAGAGTATTTATTAACTAAAGTTTTTCTTTTTGAATGTTTACGAAACTTGAAAAAGCGCAATGCAGCCTGCACAGCTCAGTACAGGTCGTGAGCACTTCTAATAGCAAACGGTGAACGGCAACTGTTTATGAAATGAAATGAAATGAAATGTATATAAACATTTATTTTCTCATACATTATATTGGCAGTTCACATATATAAATTGCACAAGAACAAACATTAAGACACGGAACAATAATTTGTAGGATATAAAAATACCTACTTTTTACTAGCGGATTCAAAATCCGCACGGAACAAGTATTTCAACGCCACACCTTATTACTTAACCTCGGTACTGTGGCACAGAGCCGAATAGACTTCTTCTACTAGAATTTCTTTGACGTGAGAAAGTAAACTTGCTTTTTTCAAATTTCATATTTTCAAATCTACTACCCCATGCTACTACCGTTTAATAATTAGTTTTGCTGACAGTAGGAGAAGCACCGAAAAACCTCAGCAGAGATCCTTTTTTTGGCATTTTTCAAAGTTAATATTACAATAACATAGTATGTACAGGTTGTCAACCCACTTGCAAAGAGTGGCAACTATGGAAAATATGAGGCAGTATGTCGGGAGGTCAATGCTCAGGAGTGGATTTCGAGAGGCTGTAATGATGAGCGAAAATGTATATAAAATGGAAAATAATATCAGACCCATCGGTAACTAAATTTCTATGCTGTTCTCAAAATAGAAACAAAGTATGGAGCTTATCAGTGCATAGCGAACCCGAGCAAACAAGTGACAAGCAGTACTTTTTCATAATTATGGGCAAAGACAGGCTGTATACTCCGAAAAAAGTGCAGGATTTTTTTTTAAATCGAAAAAGTTTAGTGTTAAAAGAAATTGTTTCCGATGATTACATAACAAACATAATAGATATAAAAATATTTATTTTATAATCTTTAAAGTTTATTTTACTTTATTTTATATTTTTAGCAGCATAATGTTGCTGTGTTTCGTATGGTGAGTTTAGATAACTGGAGACTCTTTTTACTGGAAATGAGGCATTCCATTTCAGTCCTCAATAGGGATAGTATGGGCAGGAGACGATTTTATCCCCGGGGAAAGGAGAAAATGTTTATCCCCTGGTTAGTTTTATCCACCCTTCGATCATGGGCGTTGCGCCCATGCTCGAAGGGTGGATAAGGGTAAGAATAAGGTGGATAAGGGTGGATATAATATCCACAGTACGTAAAATGGGTGATAGACTTAGACTCAGATAGATTTTTTGTATGAATATAAACTTAAACCCACGTCCAATGAACTAAGATGGAATTGTCACTTTCAAATGTCAAAAAAAAGCATAATTTTTTATCTTTCATTTGGCATAACATGTTGAGAGAATTAATGAAGAACGATTGACGAAAAAAGTGTATAAGGCGAGTGTGAATGAAAGTGTTGGAAGGGGTAGACCCAGGCGGACGTTTCTAGATCAAATCAAGGACGTTTTGAAAAAAGGCCAGGTCAAGAGTACCCTAAACCGAAGAGCATGTATGAAGGGAATAATGAAAGTGGACGAAGCGAAACAAGTATGTAAGGATCGTAGCAAGTGGAAAGAAGTGGTCTCTGCCTACCCTACGGGAAAGAGGCGTGATTATATGTATGTATGTTCATTTGGCTACACGCTACGGACGGGGACAATACATATGTCTACTCGTTATGCCAAACGGGGATATACTTCTCCCCGTTGCCATGCTTTGGCATAAGGACAAGATAATTTTATCTCTTGTCAGTGGATATAATCGGGGGATACATTTTTTGTCCCCAGCTCATGCTAGCCATGCTGGGGTGACAACGCATTTGCATTTTGATTCTTAATTGAGGATAAATGTAGATGTCTAGCGGCCACAGAATCCACTTACCATCAGGTGGACTGTGTGCTCATTTGTCATTCTCATTTTTTTTAAATTTATTTCGAAACCAACAGCGTTGTAAATAACATTAAACAAAAACATTAAACAATATTATTCTTATAATAAGGCCAATAATAGGTTTCCTTTAATTACTAAGGCATAACATACTACGGTCGTAATAATTAGTATCAGTTGGTATACACTCAATTTTACACTCAATTCATAAACATATGTACATGCACACTAATAAAATCAGTAACTGCACACACTGTTCAACGGTAACAAACAAATAAACACGAATACACACATGTTATTACATTACATATAACAAAGGTAGAGCCAGGCGGCAGCTTTTGCTGTCGCATGGATGGGCCGGCTCGAACCGGGGTGGTACCACGACCTCACAGAATACCAGCGTGAAGTAGAGGTTTACCTCTGCGTTTCGCTTGGTGAGTGCAGGTGGCCGGAGGCCCTTTTTACTGGAAATGAGGCATTCCATCCTAGTACTCACGGGTGAAAACGCATCTGCATTTTGATCTGTAACAGAGGATAGATGTAGATATCTATGGGCCGCAGCAACCACTTACCATCAGGTGTACTGTGTGGTCGTTTTACACCCTAATCCTATAAAAAAAATGTTACTTTTTATACACTAGATTAGCAGTATATTATCATTATTTCTTTTACTTTACTTTAAATTATGTTATTTTATTCAAAAAGAAATCTATTTATATAGCTTTGATGTAAAATCAATTTTAAATTATTTTGCATCAACACTATTTTATAAAGAATCTGTGAATCTTAAAGGATAGGTCGTTTAATTTCACGTAAATAAGTTGTATCTATTTTACGTGACTCACCGAGCTTCAATTTTATTTTAAGCATTTTCCTATATATCAAAATACTTTCCATAATAGAAATACTGGGTACTAAGCGATTTTTGATAGATTAACTACTTGCAATGTACCACTACATAGAGACTACAGAGATCTACAGGTTTATTTAAGTTCTACGCGGAAGAAAACGCGGGTGAAAACTAGTTTAAAATAATACTTTTTTCTAATTCCTTGGATAATAATCTCCAAAAGATTTGAAACGATTAAAATTACGGACTTAACCCTTTTAAAGTAGGACAATAAATTACTTTTGGTCCTTTTGTAGAACTTTTAATTAGATTTTTAATCTGTGGAGAATTTGGCAACAGTCTTAGCTTTTTATTAAATTAGGTCAAACAATTAATACTGGCTAAAACTAATATGAAAATGCAACGTAAAATGCCTGTGAAAAAAATCGCACAAATTTTTTAAATTTGAATTAATGATGATTTAAAAAAAATCTGAATGATGTTTTGGCGATAAATATGTAAGATTATAAAATGAATCATAAATTGTTCTATGTATTGAATCAAGCTTTAATTTTAAATCGCGTTACAAATATTTTTTTAAATAATTTCAATTGATATTTTTCTTTTTTTATTGAACTGAAATGGCAAACGAACTGACATGCCACCTGATTGTAAGTGGCTACAGTGTAGTCCATAGACGCCTGCAGCTAACTTCAAGAAGACTACAAATGCATTGTCATCGCCTGTGGGGGCTAATATGGAATGTCTCACCGCCTGTTATTACACCGGCTCTCTGTACCTATCAGACTGGAACACAGCTGTGCGAGCGCTGCTTTTTGGCGCCAGAAATAGTCAGAGACTCAGAGGGTGGTGCCTACCCGGACGGACTCCTAGGAAAAGGACTCGTACTATTTAGTGCTTTGTTATATTATGGAAAGATGATTTCATAACCTTTTTGCAATTAAAAAAGAAAACTACAGTTCAGCGTGTGTACTCGTACGTCTCACAACCGAGTGCACTCTACGGTGCAAACGCACCAGTGTTACATAGCGATACAAATGTTTGCTATGCATATTTAATCTATTTTTACCCGACTGCCGCAGAAGGACGGTAATGTTTTTATTATTTTGTGTGCGGCTTGAAGGAAATAACATATTATGAGGTGTCGTTAGTGACCAGGGACACACTCAAACGTACACATAAAATTTCATCAAAATAGTTCGAGCCGTTTTCGAGTTTTAACGAGATTAATGGACAGCAATTGATTTTTATATATAGAAATAAAACAAAAACAAATTGAAAATATATTAAAATGGGACATCACGTCAAGCAACATTTTACTGCATGAATAATCCTAAAAGTTACGAGTCTGATGGAGGTGTCTTCTAATCGCGTTACGAAAAGTACCTTAAACTTTAAGAAACTAATGTTAACCCCAAAGTTTTGTTACATAATTTCAAAAGTACTCGCAAAGTCTGGAGAAACATTTGTATCTCCGCTGAATTATAATAATGCTGCCGTGACAAATATGCCTTGAATATAATTTCGAACAAAAGGACGATGCTTTTAGAAGTTTCAAGGGCTCGGAAATGTAGATTCTATATTTTTGTAAAACCTCTTAAATAAATGAAGATCAACATAATTAAATAGGAATATTTATATTTACGCGAATGTTAATAAAACAAGTAAACAATTTGATTGGGCCGTGTATTGGCGACGGAAGATAATCAACTACCTCGCATCTTTCAATGGTTGTCGTAAGAGATGACAGAAGGAAACTCTTGATAACAACTCCATATTATAAAAGCTCCGGTTGCTAACCTGTCTGCTAAGCGGCACGCGGCAACTACAACTACACAATAAATTTAATTTATATAACTGTGCCGGGTCTAGCAGTTTCTTTAGGTGCAATTTATTTATGTTAAAGGACTCCGTGGTAACGTTAATCATGTAGTGGCGGTGTAAGAATATCCACTACCCCATACATTTATTTGAGGACATTATTTTTTTTATAGGAGAGGGGGCAAACGAGCATGCGGCTCACCTGATGGTATGTGACTTCCGCCGCCCATGAACAACTGCAACACCAGGGAGGGAATTGCAGATGCGATGCCGGCCTTTTAAAAAGGAGTAGGCTCTTTTCTTAAAGGTCCCTAAGTCGTATCGGTCCGGGAAAATCACTGATGGTAATCGATTCCACAAGGAAGTCGTGCGAGGAAGAAAACATCTAAATCGCACAGTGGTGGACCGCCAATCATCCAGATGCTGTGGATGGTATCGGGAGTTCTGCCACGATGTGCGTTCGTGAAATTTGGCGGCTGGAATTAGTCCGAACAATTCTTTAGAGCACTCCCCGTGATAGATGCGATAAAATACGCAAAGAGATGCAACATCTCTACGCAGTGCCAGTGCATCGAGCCGACATACTGGCACTGCGTATGCTAGAGTATGCTTAAAGCATTAATTGATAATATAAACAAGCATTTGCGATCACTTCACACTCTTAATATACCTGTCAGTGATTGGGACTTAATTATCATTTATTTTATGACAAAAAAATTACCTCCCTTGATGCAACGGTCATGGAAAGAAAATCAAAACTCAAATGTGCTGCCTTAATTGCAGGACTTTAAAAATGGGATGAATCCGAACAATTCCTCAGAGCACTCCCCGTGGTAGATGTGAAAGAAAGTGCAAAGGGATGCAACATCTATTCGCAGTGCCAATGAATCGAGCCGATCGGAAAGGACTCGGTCGTCGACGATTCGAGCCGCTCTGCGCTGGATGCGGTCAAGTGGAAGGAGCTGGCAATGGGGAGCCCCTGCCCAGAGATGGGAACAGTATTCCATGTGAGGCCGAACCTGCGCCTTGTAAAGTTGCAGGCGGTGTGCCGGCATGAAATACTGTCCCGCTCTGCTGAGCACGCCATGCTACAGTGGAACACCCACAACGCTGATATTCTGCCGGAGTCATTATCTAGAACTTACGAGCTGTCGCAAAACCTAAGTTCTGTCTTGAAATAAAAATAATTTGAAATTAGAACAGAAATGCTGAGATATAGTGTATAGAAGAAATTATTTCATTTCTTGTTAGGTCTTTAAATTTAGCTTTTACTTTTTAATAAATATTTAAGTTTTTTTAAAAATTTTTCATGTTTCGGATTACGACTAAAATGTCGTCTAAATACATTACATTGAAAACTTCATCCTTTTCCTTTTTAAAATTACTTAGATAGTTTCTTGTGTAAACAAAGTACCGATTTATTGGTTATTCACACCTTCACACAATGAAGCCGAGACGATCTTCCAAGTGCAAATCCGCATATCTCGCGGCTCAATCAATCATATTCTATAGGGATTTGAAATAGGTCGGAGATAACCAAACACGATTCGCAGTGTAGATAAGTTTTATGTATGATTTTGCAATGAAGAACATTAATAATTTTTTAATAAAAAGTTACCCTGGCTCTAGTATTTTCTTCTGTATCCTGGAGGTGTTTCATCATGACCATTGTCACACGCTGCTGAACGTAGGTCTTTCTCATAGATTACCTCATAGGGTATATAGTTGCAACGCTTGTCTAGCGGGTTGACATCCGGAGTTTGTTTTTCAGTTTCCCTGTGTCGCCTCTTACGGTACTTACTTACTGGAAAATTTTGAATAGTAGATTAGAATTAACTACTAATAGAACTGGCTGGCCCTTTTTACTGGAAATGAGGCATTCCATCTTAGTCCTCACGGGTGACAACACATCTGCATTTTGATTCGCAAACGAGGATAGATGTAGATGTCTATGGGCCGCAGCAACCACTTACCATCAGGTGGACTGTGTGCTAGTTTGTCACCCTTATCCTATATAAAAAAAATGGTTTATTGATAATCTCGAGCTGGAATAGCGCAAGATATTATTTTCATTTAGGACATGGTATAGCCAGGCTGCAGTTATATTATGGTTGTAGCACGAAACTTACTGCGCAAATGGAAAACGACCACGATCACACAGAACATAAATGTAAAAAAAGCAGGTAAATCCATTTTCCGTGTGAGTCCATTTTAACTGGAAACGAGGCATTCCATCTTAGACGTCAGGCAGTGACAAGGCACCTGAATTTTGATTCTTGATCGAGAATGGATTTAGATATCTATGGCCCCTGGATTACCATCAGGTGGACTGTGTCCTTGTATGTCACCATTATACAGCAAAAAAAAACAAAAATTTATGCAAAACTTACGTTCAAAAACAAGGCAAACCTCTTTAAGCTGGAACAGCTTATATTCTAGTCTTTATGGGGCAAATTTTTAGTCCATAGTAAGTCGTAATGCAAGTTTTAAGTTCTTTGTATGAAAAGTCTTAAGCTCATTTAAGTACTTACTCTAATCTTTTTAAGTTGCCTACAACGACTTGTCGCGTAAATTAAACTAAGATAACGGTATTAGCCTCGAGGCCACAACTATTCAATGTAGTCAACCTATTAAATCAGCACGGTTCAAATATAATTTATTCAAATATCCTCTCAACTGCGGAGACTAACCCCCATAACTCCGTTGACTGCGGGGCTTTTTAATAAAATGGACTGCTGATTGGGAGCAGTCCCCCTTAACACAAATTTCTTGATTCTGGTATATGAAATTTAATAACATGTATACATTTATGATTCCTAATAAAATTTCCTAAAAATGGGTACACAAATTTAATAACCCAAAGTAAGTCCCAAAGTAATTAGTGTAAGTAAATGTTGAGTAAAGTCAAAATTGTCGTATTTCTCAATGAAACAAAGTTTTTTAATAGTTCAATTTTATTTTATTTTATTCTTAAATCTATTATTTACAATAGGTTATGTGCAAAATCATAGGCTACAATACAATTTTTTATCATAAAACGCGTTAAAAATAAGCCTACAAGTACCCAACAATCAACTTACACGGACGTAGAATGTAGTTCGAACTGGATGCGACATTAATGCATTAGTCAATAAATATATATTAAAAAAAGTATATTTACACATAATCGAAAAAAACTGAATGCTTTTTATTAACGAATTTAAAGCATATAAAAATAAAATGTACATTAAAAAAACTGCTAAAAATATGTTTCTGAGGTAACTTTAAAATACCACAAACTATGTATATTAATATAAAAATTTCAAATATTAAATCAAAAATATTAAAAAATATAAGTAAATACTTTCTACTTTTCTTTTTTAGTAAACTGTTTAAAAAATTCCGAAGCCTTGTGTTAACACACATGGCACATCCAAATGCCACATCTAGTTTTTCCTAAACCATGGAATGATCGTGGAGTCAAACAAAGCTCCGTTTGTCTGCTCGCGGGCGCTAGTTTCTTTAAAAATCTAACAATTCATCCGAATTTGAACTTTATGCAGTATGGCAAAGTTTAGTTCCTTTTTTCGCCACCGGCAAAATAGAGAACTAGAATCGACTACTGCGGGCGTCTCAGAAATGGACACCATTGCACCTATTGCGTATTTACATTGAAATATTGAAAAGATTGCACCTTATCCTCATTTTGATGTGTTAAAACTGGGAATGGAGGACAATTATACATATTTTAACACAAAACTGACAGTAAATACTAACATTTTACATTCATTTCAAATCAACTTTCCGCAAACTGCATGTTAGTCCTAAGATAGCGGTTTGCTTCATACAAATTAAAAAAACCATTTCTCACGTACTAAATGAGATAAAACACAAAATAAGGCTACAAATAGGAGAGATACTTACCCAGGCATTGTTTTAACACAATTCACGACACAATCAATCAAGATTTGTACGAAATAATTGCAAACAACTCCGATATTAACGCGCGTCAATAACACTGTTGGCTGACTCAAGGGACAGACGAAATCAACAGATGATATTGATAAAAAATCCTCCTAAAGTCTGTAAGCTGGGGGGTTTATATGCTATGCTATTATAACCTCTACACATCGACATATTGTGGAATGAGTTAGACATAGTGCATAATGCTTTATTTCTTCCTTAAAAAAAATTTCTAACACTTGGACACCCGCAGTCAATGGAGATATTTTCGTGTCCAAGTGTTAGACATCCGCAGCTGAAAATAGTAAATATCGGTTGAGCGCGGGAAATTTACAATTCAATTTCCCTTCTGTTTATATGTCAAAGCGGTGACTAGCTGGAATTTATGTGGTTGTCACTAGTCGGGAGCTGTGGAGTTTCATCCGATTATAAGGCTACACTGTAGTGAATCTTGTTTGTTTTGTTGCGTATATTTTATTACTTCCCTAAAATATGGACAAATATTGCGTATTCGAATTGATTTTGAAATGATCATTTTGCAAATTTTACTATTTTAATTTTTGTAGCGTTATCAGTAATAACAATATCGTACATAATAACCGGGTAGTGGCTTAGTGAGAATATCCACTACTCCATATTGCCCTGGGGGTGACTTGAGAGGCAACAGAGAGAAACTGAAACAGGAGATGGGCTGCAGCATCTTCCTGATAACCGTTACCTTTACAGCCTATTAAAGTCCACTGATGAACAAAGGCCAGCCCTGTAGATTATATATTGTAGCTTAATAGGGGGGGGGGGGGGTTTCCATAGTTACTACGCTTCGTGAAAGGTTTGACAACCGCTGTTTTTTATTTTTAGTCGTTATTCTCACAACAACTCAAAATTATTAAAAAGTTGTTTTCCACCCGCCGACCAAGCATGGCAATTATGGCAAATATCCCACTTATGAGGTGAGTACTTTGGCGGTGTACTTTAATAGGCTGTAATGAACGAGCAGCTTATAATTGACGTAATGGTCATGCCCAACTGTGGTACGTATTAGGCATGCCTGCTTTCATTTCTGAGAGATTTAAGGGCAAGTAAGTGTCTATCGTGCTGCCCCAGTGCGTGCTAGCAGTGTTTTATTTTTTGACTTATTTTTTTCTCAGACGTGTGTTATCTCACGTTACAATCAGCACTTAACACTGCATTTTATATAATTTTATTGGTGCCGGCGGGGAATGCTCTATCTCTATCGTATACGTATCTATTCTTGTACGGTTGTTAGTTTGTCTTTCTTTTACTTAGCAACGGAACACAGATAGAGACATTGAGATATTTTATGAGGTGGTGTGCGACATAGGCTACCTTTTTAATCCACAAACATTAATTTAAGTATAAAGGTGTCATTATGGTCTATTGCATAATACCTATTGTATAAACACAGTAATATGGTATAGGGATTTTTTAATATCCCGTAGCCTTTGGATCAATTGCATCGATGTAATATTTGTATTTATATATGTGTGGCAAGGTAGCGTGAACACAACCTCGAAATCACATTTTGCATGGTGCCTATTGCCGCAGCGACGTCACGTTTAAAAGCACCAGCCTGCAGCATTCCCACCGCTCTTAACATTTATTCTTCAGTTATGTCGACTTTGCATTGCAATAAAATGTGAAATTATCGCAATCAACTCAAGTTGGGTCGAAAAGATGTATAAATAGCGGTTTTCAACAAAAAACAAAGAATTGTAATTACTCTGAGTACAATATTCGTTTACTCTAGTGCAACACAATTTTTACCGCCAACTATTCCTAATTTATTTATTTAAATTTGGAATCAGTCTGGAATAAATGATGAACAAATTGATATTAAGAACTTTACACAGTGGCCAGTACTTATTTTAGTTGGTCGATGTTATTAAAAATATCCCTACCCTATTCATTTTTTTATAGAATAATGGTGAGAAACGAGCACACAGTCCATCTGATGGTGCACTTATGAGAGTGCACTTATCCTTACGCTTACACTTGGGCACTATAATCCTGTTCTGAGCAGATGGCTATCCTTCATTCAGACTGGCCGTCGAGATACCGTCACATCGGACTATGAGAGTGAGGGTATAGAAATTGCACCTATGCTTGCGCACACACTCGGGCACTATAACCCTATTCTGCGATGACTAATGACCTGATGAGACTGCCCGCCGTGAAAGAATGTCGCTCGATAATGCCGTCTGCCACCCTGTCCTTATGGTAACTTGATGTAAACTAAAAGATGGCGTCAGATTACAAATCTGACGCCATCTTTTAGTTGTTGTGTAAAATCCAAAGAAACGCTATTCTTGCAATTTTAGACAATCAAAAATTAATTTTAATCAAGCTTCTAAAACCTGGCGTCAAAGCTATACGAAGCGATCCATTCAGTGTGTGTAAATACTAGAGAACCTGATTAAATATCGCTCGATAAAGAATCGGCGCTTCATTTCTCTAGGGAGTAGTTTCTATTGCTGTTAAGTACATATTAAAATATCCATAGTAAATTGAAAACTTTTTTATTACTTTACTAAGTTCCGTTTTCATATAATTCACTCGTGGTTTTTTGTGGTAGAGCTATATTATAGCTGCAGCATGAATCGGTCGGCTAGACTGGGGTAAGATCAATTTTCAAAGGATATCAGCGTGAAACAGCAGAATAATGCTGTATTTCGTATGGTGATTGTAGACAACTGGAGAAGTTTTAGTGTTTACGAGTCATGACACCTTAATCCTCAGGGGTGACAATGCATCTGCATTTTGATTCTTATTTGGAAGTCTGTATTTTTTAACAGATCCTGTTAAAAAATACAGACTTAGGCAAAAAAGGCGACTGAGAGATACTAAAACAGGGAAAGAGCGGCAGCATCTTCTTAATACTATTTTAAAATAAACTGCATATTTGCTAATGAGCAGTCAGAGAGGTTTCAATGGTAAATTATACTGGACAGTAAAATAATATTCTTTTTTCTTCGTCTAGTGCTGGACTTGTGCGTCTTCCGTCGTGGGGAGAATTTACCTATTTCAGTTGACAGGCGGTTTGAAGATCGCAATATCAGACTTCTGGCATTATAACGCTGCTGTCCATCCCCGATTTATGTATTTTCCGTCTAGCGAATACTCTTTTACACCAGACGAAAGAAAAACAGTAATAATTGTAACTTGGCACCCTTGAAAGATCAGGGCTCACACACAGCTTTAAGTCTTAATTATATAATTCAGCTTTACAACTATTAAGCTCAATTAACTTGAACCGACCTTTCTGACTGGATCTTTCTGGTCTTTAACTAGATAACTGATTGTATAGCGGTTACCATATAGAAGTAGCAAGTTTGTAACCAAAAAAATATTAGCGAATATGTTTCATAAGGGCGTAAGGAGGATGAAACAATATTATAGTGAAGAAAACTTAATACATCGTTCTCTCGAAAAATTTTAAAGTTCTATTTAATCTAGTGTAGTGTCGGTGTAAGTATATCTACTAGCCCATATCATCCCGTGGTTGTCGTAAGAGGCGACAGAGGCAAACTGACACAGGAGATGGGCACCAGAATCTTTATGATAACCGTTCAAATAGTTAATATCTGATAATTTAGCTGCAGCGTGGCTCTACTACAAAAGATGTGAATGAATTATTTCTATACATTATATTATTTCTCTATATGCCACATATTATAATATATTCTATATATTATAATATGTGGCAGATCCACGCTGTAGTTATATTATGGTTGCAACACGAATGGGTGGGGTAGGACCATGCTCTCACAGAATACCAGCGTAAAATAGCAGCTAAATGCTGCTGTGTTTCCTACGATAAGTGAGGGAACCGGCGACCCTATTTTACTTTAAACGAGGTATTTCATTTTAGTTCTTAGAGATGACAACGCATCTGCATTTTGATTCTTAATCGAAGATAAATGTAGATATCTATGGGCACAGCGCAGCATCCACTTACTATTTGATATCTCGTAGCGCGATTTTAATTTTATACGCCGTAAAATAACATTTTGGGCGCCTCGAAGTTTTGTGCGAAAAATCACAATTTCAGCGGATATTTTTTTGTAGTGCGAATCTAGTCTGAATATATTTTGCAAAATATATTTTCCCTTTATTACTGTAGTTTGATCTACGGCGTCTGGAGAGTAACGTAGTTTATTCATTGAGTAAAACTAAATGTAATGCTCTGTACCTATGAATATGTACCTATGAATAGAGCGAAGGGCAATATAGGAGTCAATTGGCCCTAGGGAACAAAATCATTTATTATACCACTACAAATAAAAATATATTTGGCCGTGGAAAGAAAAGGAGATCTCCCACCGGGCAAGCCTGGGTAGTGCAATGCTCGTGATAGTTCCGAGCTATACTACTATATATGCTGCAGTACCTTCGGAACTTTTATCTTTTTTGATCTCTGTGCCCCCTTTCCCTAAATGGGGTTGTTACGGCCAGCAGCTGCTTATCCCAGGAGTAGGGTCCTCCGTGGCCCATAGACGAAGAACCCACAAGCAGGTGTAGGTCGGGCGTCCTAACGCCAAGGTGGAAAGTTTCCGACGAGTTCCCGACAAAATGAACCGCGTGCTATCTATCGCAGCGATGAATTTGGACTGGCTTGTCCTTGCGTGTACTCGACACGACGGGACGTCAAAACCGGTATCGTAGAAGCACGCGCGCCCTCTGACGTCAATTATTGACATTAGCACTTGGCGCGAACAGGGGTCGCTTCCGATACGTCAGAAAGGCCCTCCAGTCCAAAGCCAGTCCCAGGTGGTGTTTAGTGGGTAGGCACTTAGGTTTCATAGTGAGTCCCACATAACCACGCAGCCAGCTGCGTGGTATACTAAGAGCATTCTCCCCCGCTTCCCGGAGGGTAGACCTTTACTTTGCTTCCGGGCTCAAAATAAAGGAACTTTGATAGCGTGATTTCGGCTTCGGTGTATTTTGCTTGTTACACGACGACAGCGCCGCTCAACTCGGAGGTCGATGCTGCCATCTAGTTGTCGATGAATGTGCAAGTGCCATGGATTACCTTGTAGTCTGCGGCGAGTCGAGAAAAAAGCAAGTAATCTGCGAGAATGCCGTAAAGTAGAGGCAAGTAGTAAGGTTCAGAGCTGTGCCGAACACTTTAGCGCAGTAACTTGAAGGAACAGGAAACATTATTCCGGTGCTGCGATGAATCATGTAAAGCTAGATTGCTTGCAGGATGTGAAGACTGCAGACAATATCGGCTCGGAAGCTAATAGATAGGGTACTGAAGACGATGACGAAAGCTTGAAGTTGAGGTTTCCGATGGTTGCTTATTGTGTTGCGTGTTTTTATCACATTGGGACGGTCAGTAATTTGACCCTGGAACGAGAAAAAGAGTTTTCCCGCAGGATAAGCCCGGGAAGCGGCTAATGCTCCATGTGGTAGTTCGCAGCTATTCTACATATACTGTAGTACTGCAGTATCTTTGGAACTTTGATAGCGCGATTTAGGCTTTGGTGTGTTTCGTTTGTGACAGGACGACAGAGCCGCCACAAAACATTTCTTTTATTACGTATCTACTTAAAATTTCGGTATAACTGTTATAAAATTTGACATAATATCCACGATATAAATTATTGTACAGGCTTCAAAATATTATATTCCTCATTTTTATAACCGAAAATCCCATTATAGACCCTCATTCAAAGACAAGCAAGACAAAGCTAACTGTAATCATTTTGTGATTATGTAAATTGAAACGAACAGACACTGCCAGCTCATTTATCATTATTTACCCCTCCTGCTAAGCTATCCTTAATATTTTTATCACAAATATTGTGTTGAATTGAATTCAAAGTAGTAATATTCAAAACTTTCAAGTATATCACTCGGGTAAATTACTTTCTTTACAGAATAAGGGAAACAGCACACAGTCCACCTGTTAGTAAGTGTGTACAGTGGCCCATAGACATATACATCTATCATCGATTAACCAAAATGTATATTCATCGGTAGTGATGGTTGCCTACTCGTGAGAGTGTTCTTTCTAGGACAGAGGTAATCTTCAAACCAGTGGTAAATAAAAATGACTTTCAATAAGTATTCTATTCTACAGAGTGACGTCGAGGTAAGGTATGTTTGAAACATTTTGCAGAGAAAGACTGTGTTTAACAGTGGACTTGTGAAGCGTTGTGATGATGATGAATGAATGGTGATGGTGATGATAAAAAAAATGATGGACGAATATAAAGACTTGAGATAGTTATAATAGGTGTAAGCCTTAAGTAAAAGGATTATGCCTCAAGTGATTTAACAGTGGATAAGTAGGCAATACTCAAAATAATTAGTTAATTTTTGTAACCATTTGAGTAATGCTTACCTACTCATACATTATTAAATTTCCCTTAATCTATATATAAGTAAAAATAACACAAACACAAACACTCACGCCTGCCACCCAGAGGGGTAGGCAGAGACTACGGACTTACATTTGGCGCGATCCTGACACACCTCTCTCGCCTCCTTTACATCCATATATCTACGCATACACGCTCGTCGGTTAAGGGTACCAAAAATGAAGTGTGTCTTTAATATTGAAATAACTGGTTTTTATTAGGCTCAAGTGGTTATTTGCATGCTATTTCGACATAAAATGACCATTTTTAAAATATTTCTCTGTCTGTCTGTCTGTTCGGGCAAACTTTTGAAATAGCTGAATTTTGAATGGCGATTGTGATGAAACTTTATGAACAAAGAGCAATGCCAAAAAAGATCTAGATGGATATTTTATCCATAAAACAAGATTTTTTGAAAAAAAATCAAAAATTTATAAAATAAATGATCTATGATATGATATTTTTTATTTTATCTTATTACACATCTTCACTGCATAAAATTAATACATAATAAAATAAACATTGCTTTGTGAAAAAGTTCCCAAACGTTCGTCACTTAACTGATCTACTGCAGCACGTAGAAATAAGCAAATTTAAGTTAAAATCAAATTTTAACTTCTCAAACAAACGAGGAACGACAAGCACGTAATGAAGCAGATTGTTTTGCGAATCGCTTATTCACGTGCATCAGAATCAAAAGATTGACGTGCCGCAATAATCGAAAAGGTACGTTTACGTGCACGCACAGTGCATGCCTACTTTCAAAATTCAAGGACAAATATATCACCGTTTGGTTCATTTCTACAAGTTTTCAGGCGCTGAACATAAATTTCTACAAATCTACTTTATGGGTGACGATGATGCACAAGTTGATCAACGCTGCGATGCAATTCCAGGCACTGAACGCCACACTATCTCCTATTTTCAAGCATTTTTCCACCAACACAATGCATTGATTAAACTATTCAAAATATAAAGTAATTATTACGCGACAGAAATACGACCAGACAAAATACTACTCGGACAGCATATCAGACGCTATAACGTAGCCACTATCAATGAAGTTGCGATTGTCATAGCTGACGAAGAACGTGATACGCGTGATATAATTCTTCAGCGTCGGAATAATACAATTCAAAGCATCGCTGAAACACATCAATCACACGACGCGCTGCAGTATCCCATAATTTTTTGGGAGGGGCAGGATGCATTTCAGGTAATCTTATTACAGTTAAATATCTTTATTTTATTTTATTAAATCAAATGAAAATATTATTGTTAAATTTCAAAAACTTAATAAACGGTTGACCCTGCAGGCCGTCGCTGGTACTTTCCGCTTACGAAACGTATTTAGTTTTTTTTTTTTTTTTTGGTTTTTAGTTTTTGGAAATCTTTAAAACGGCTCGATTGTATGACTTGAAAATCAAATTATTAATAATAATTTGCGCGTTAATTCGCGCGGTAACTTCACAACTTTGATTGCGTGATTTAGGCTTCGGAGTGTATCGCTTGTGGCGCGACGACAGCGTTGTCACATGTTCACAGGCTGATAATGAATGAGCTAAATTAAATAGACCTTATTTAAATGAGTAACCTTGTATTTTTCTTCCTATCAAAATAAAAGCGAATAAAAGGCTCAAAAGGAATTAATATAAACTAGAAAACGCTAACAAAAGAAGTTCAAAATGCTCTCACTTTTACAAAACCTTTATAACTTTTTTAAATTAGCCTTTTAAGAAACCATCGACTTTAAATGGGAAACAATGCAGGTTCTGAGAGTTTTTTTTTTCATGCTCACAGACTACTTTGCAATAGAGGATACAAGTCAATTTAATAAAATAAAACGTTATATTAGTTGTTTTAATATTTCTATGGTAATAGAAGTAATCTTTATATTTAAGGTTTTCGCAGCAAAGTACTAAACCTCATTATAAGATCATTTGAACATCTTATACGTGGCAGAGTCACGCTGCAGCTGTATTATGGTTGTAGTACGAATGGGTGAGCTGGACTGGGGAAAGATCACGCTCTCACAGAATACTAACGTAAAATAGCAGCTTAATGTTAATAGCTGTGTTTCGTATAATGAGTGTAGTAAACCGGAGACCCTATTTACTAGAACTGATGTATTCCATCTTTGTCCTCAAGGATAACAAACTCCCGCAATATGAGATAAAAATATGTGAATTAGAATTATGAATTTTCAATGTTACAACACGAGATGCTCATCCATACAAAATAATAGTATGCATTTTACCAGTTGTACCGACTACTGTTGTCAGATTAAAATATAACCAAACTTAAATTCTCTGATTGTAGCTAACCTGTGACAAAACTAAGCAGAAAATATATAGCGAAAAATAGTGAACACGCTACCACTAGAGGAGGTGTCAGTCATCTTCTGTGCCGAGAATTGTGAAGCGACGTTCGACGTCATATACTTTGTAGATATCTAACGCTATACGCCTTATGGAGTAAGGAAGTGTAGCACTTTGTAAAATTGTCGATAAGAGCAGTGGGAGCGCGCCGCATTTATATTTAGACTGAATTAGTGGCAATTTCACCTCTAGTTTTTAGGGATTTTATTGCGTATATATTAACTAAACTATTTTACATTCGCGACTTTCGGGTGTTTTACAGCATCCATTATCAGGGGGGAGGGGGGTTGAGGTGATAAGACTTCACACTCAGACACTCAAAGCTGCGTAGATCGGACTTGGTTGTCACCCTTTTTTTTATAAAAGTAAAAAGTATAAAAATCCACTTCACATTTAAAATAATAATAATTTATGGAGTTATATTGTATTACGATAAATTCGCAGTGTTTATTGTAATACAATGTTTATTGTAATACTTCAAACAATGATATTATATATAAAAAAATATCATTGACTTCAAAAGTTTTAGCGAATATGTCTAAACCATTCGAAGCTGTAAACTATTTAATTACGTAACAAACCGGCTTTTTTTAATTGCTAACGAACCAGTCAATTGGAATTTGCAAGTTAAAATTGTCAAGTGTATATGCTTGCCTCTATATAAAGGTTAATTAAAAGTTTATGATGAATTACGATCATCATCATCATCATAACAGCCCATTACAAGTGCACTACTAAACATAGGCCTTCCTCCCTCAAGGAGTGCCACTAAGCATGGTCTAGAGTCTACTTACTCTCAAACACACCCACCCACTTCACATGTCTCACAAACCACACACAAATTTATACGTGGTAGAGCCATGCTGCAGCTATATTAGTAGTATAGTTGTAGCACAAATGGGTCGGCTCGACCAGGGAAGGACCACGATCTCACAGAATACCAGCGTTAAATAGCAGCTTAACACTGCTGTGTTTCGTATGGTGAGTGTAGAGAACCGGAGATCCTTTTTACTGGAAAAGAGGCATTCCGTCTTAGTCCTCACGGGTGACAACGCATCTGCATTTTGATTCGCAAACGAGGATAAATGTAGATGTCTATGGGCCACAGGAACCATTTACCATCAGTGGACTGTATGCTCATATGTCACTCATTCCTATAAAAAAAAAACACAACCAGTATAGATTTTACGTTTTATTTTTTTGTTTTAGTTTTGCGTGCTGAAAGTTGCGAGTTAAATTAAGTATAAATAATTGAAAGCTCTTTCTAATTAATTTGTAGTAAATTTTTTGCACAAATATGATGTTAGAAATTATTAACGCTTGTTAGTTCGACGATAAATAATATTTACAATGCAAACTTTCTAACAATTAATTAAATATACATTTACTTACATACCATAATATGCAATATTTTATTATATAACAAAATATGATAAAAAAAATCTAAAACTAATAACTTAATTATCATACAGTCCTACATCCCGTAGTACGGTACCAAGAACTCTGGCTGCGTTTCCTCGCTGAATGGCTATATTTAGCCTTTGCGTAAGAAAAGAACCAGCCCTCTTATCACTACCAGCAGCAGCTAGTCGCAGATAGAGTTCCTTTAGGAACTTCACCGCACGTGGAACCCACGGACTGATAGTCTGTACAGCAAAGGGCACAAATATGTCATCATCTCTCAGAGACTCATAGTTCCACCACTTAGTTCAGCTGCCTCTGTTGCCGCTCCGGCTCTATTTGAGGTACCCCTGAGATGAGAGGCCGCCAAAGTGTCTACACGAGTAGCATCCCACACTGGGGCTTTACCTCTCTCTCAAGGGGTCAATATCATACCGTCGGGTCGCTTACCATCGTCTTTAAATATTCCACAAGGCTCTAAAACCGAGGGAATATTTATAGAGATAAAAGCCCTTCGAATGACATCCGTGGCGTGAAAACCTACCAACACTTTTCTTACATGGAAGTCCGTAAGTCCCAAACTTGTCGACGCTGCTACTATAGGTTAACTTCCAGTGGAACATTTTCGCCGGAACAGAGCGTTCGCCATGTCTGCCCTGCATCCGTAGCAAAGCACAGGTCTACTGTATTATAAAATTATGTTACATAAACCATTGACACTATGCACGGAAGCAAGGAAAGCAGGCAATTCAATGACATAAAGATTTCTCACACAAATTCTACCAAATTTTATAGGTAAATTAGTTAAACACAATTAATTAAATTTATTATATATAAGAAAGTTTTTATTTCCATATCAATACAGTGTGATTGTGTATATATTATTTTTTAAGCAAAAAACATTGTTTTGCTTAGTGGTTGTCCTTACGGCAGGGTTATGTTCAGTAATGGACGAAAGCTGTTTCTGTAACAGTATTTCATGAAGTTATAGTAGCTATTAGATTACTAGTTAATGCTGGTTTTTACTACATTCAAATAAAAATTAAGCTTATTGGTGCTATTTTTCGTACAGGAAGTGACGAAAATTGGAGCTCTTTTTACTGGTAACGAGGCATTCCGTTTTAGTCTTCAGGACAAAGAATCTAAATTTTGATTTTTAATCGAGAGTAAATGTTGGTATTTGGGTAGCAGAATCCATATATTATCGGGTGGACTATGTACTCTATTGTCATTGAAATCATTAATTATATAAAAAATTAAAACTATTTTGTGTCAGCGTTACTGTCTCGTCAACTTGACTAGCCCGTAAAACAGACAACTATTGTTTGTAGGTTTGTCCCATAGGAGTCTGCGTAGCAGGAAAATTGGTAATCACAGTAATTGACATTTTTTTGTATTATATTCCAGTGGCTGATAGTAAGTAGGGATGCAGCCTATACAAGGTGGTAGAACTCGATTTCTGTCTAGGTGCCCAGCTGGGTATGTTCCAAACACTTACATATATTTGTCATCAAATAGCAGTGCTTGCAATGTTGTGATCCAATCCGAAGAGTAAAGCAAGCCAGTGCAGGTTGTGAGGCATTCCATCTTAGTGGTCAGAGGTGGTAACGCATCAATAGCGTTTTGCCTTTCCTTGTTTGAAGTCAGCTGCTAGTGTACCTGGAATGCAGTAGCCACTTACTATTAGATAGGCTGTAAGTTCGTTTGTTATTTCAGTTTTATAAGGAAAACCGAAGACGACAAACTGCACAGACTTAGCTTACCACAATCTATTCACTGTTGTCTTAAAGACAACTATTTTGTAATCGGATAGTAAGTCAGACAGATACTGACAGGTTATTCCTTTGCTGTACGTTTTATGAACGACGAAGTAAACCGCTTGGTTCGAATGCGTGGTATGTCGCCAATAGGCGCGGAGGCCTACGTAGCTCCGGATGAATGGCTATCATATATGGACATAAAACGCAAATCGATGACGGGAAGTTTCGTCAAAGGTGAGTAGTGTCTGGTAGCACGATCACTATTCTGCCAGTCAAGCGTTACGATTGAAGCAAATTCTCACAACGGTAAAGGCCCATATCTAAGAAAAAAAATGTCAGCTCAGGAACTAGGCGTTCACTTTAATTTTAAGAATCAACTAAAAGCGTACATTTTATCATTAATTTAAACAAAAAAGGAAGATACAGTACTTAACCGCAAAAATACTTCAAATATTGAGAAGAGCACTCAATATTCAAAGATATTTCTAATAAAGAACAATAAACGGCTCGACGAAATCGTAAACGAATCTAAAGGGATTGCTAGTCTTGATAGCGTAGATCGCTCCTGGCATTGCTATCTATCTGTTCATACAGTTTTATCACAATCGGTTCAGATATTCCGAATATCAGCCCGGACAGATGGACACAGAGACAGATATACAGAGAGATAGATGTATGCCCGTTTCTATTCACAACCGTCACAATTAGTGGAGTATTCTCCACTACAGCCAACAATAATACCTCATTAACTACTCAAACAGGTTCATAACTCGGTAACCACTAATCCTAGGCAATTTGATTTGCGTGAAAATGTGAGCTGATTGGCGTGATTTAGTATTTAATATTATCCTATTTCGATATTCGTGATTAAATCAAAAGAGAGCATTGTGTTTGTTAACGATAATGAAATATAAATATAGCAGTGAATAAGATAATCCATTAATTATTCTATCTACACAATGCGGTGAAAAATGGCATATAACACGAACAAGTTTGATTGCTCATTTGAATATTTAATTTAGTGTTGATTTAACCTGAATTTTAAAGTGGTATGCTTACAACACCATTTTTTTAAACTAAGCATCCTCATTCGTTGAATCATGCTACTTTTAACCGAGATCAATAACGAGAAGGTTGTATATTCGACGCTTGTTTTTTAATTAAGTTCACCAATTTCTTGGAAAGGTTCATACTTCAGGAATGGTCCCATATAAATGTAAAGAAAATAAATCCAGATCTGAGGATGAAGATTTCAACATTTTTTTTATAGATATGGCTGTGTCGTCTGTGGAAAATCTAAAATTGACTTAAGTTTCGAATATGAGTTCAACCATGGCACCAATGTTTCTCAGATGGCGCGCAATATCAAGGATATTGTGTAAGTTTTACTGATTGAAAAAATTCAATTCCTATAAGGTGTAAGAAGCTTTTAATTAGTCAATTAATTGTCGTTCCTAAAATTGCTATGGAATTAGAATTAATATATTTATGTAAATTAAAAATGCAAAATTGCACCGAGTAATGGCCGTTTCTTAGATTAATAAAATGTATTTTTTATTGAATAAGGTTGATAAACGAGCACACAGTCCACCTGATAGAAAGTGGATGCTATTGCTCACAGATATCTATATCTATCTTCGATTAAAAATTAAATGCAGAATGCGTTGTCATTCCTAAAGACTAAGATGGAATGCCCCGTTACCAGTAAAAAATGCCTCCGTTTCTCTACACTCACCATACGTAAACACAGCAACATTAAGCTGCTATATCACGCTGGTATTCAGTCAGAGCGTGGTCCTTCTCTGAGTCGACTCATTCGTGCTACGAATACCTTGCGAATTTGATGCAAATGGACCAATATTGTTTTGATACTAACCTGAAAACTGCTGCTAATTCAGCCGTATATTGAATATCGTCAGCTTCTACAATCGCCATTAATTCATCCACCAAAGTTTTTGGACAACCACGGGGTTCATTTTTAGGGTAGAAATTTCCAGAACGGAAGAGGGCCACCAAATAACAGGAGGTGCGTTCGTTTGTAGTATTTGCTCCGTGAATGCCGTTGATGTTGCGTGCCACTTGTGCCGTGTTGCTACCACGACGGTACTCACATTTCATAATTACTCAAATTTTAACGTATCGCTCGTAACGCCCATGATGATGAAAAAGATTCAAATGCTATGCAAACATAATGCTAATCAATAAAAATGTCTAATTTTGAAAACAGGATTCCATGTTTTTAAAATAAAACTAATTTGAAATTAGAATTCTTAGCCAAACAAAAAATATATTGATCTGAAATGGCCAGTACTGCAGAACAGCAATTTTTATAGGTAAAGACCTGTTATAAAAAAGTTCCAATTCAATACTTTCCCTTATTTTCGGAATCTTACGCGGATAAAATCAAAAGGCCTAAATCATGTAGGCAAATGGTGGGACAGTATAAATATATTATGTGGAAATGTAATCCCTTAGAATTCTTAGGGAATACTTATATCAATTGTTTGCTAATTGCATACCTTTAAGAGCTCTAGGTTTCTTGATGAGTGAGTCAGTGAGTGATAACTATAGTAGTTCTCAGACATTAATAAGTCAAAAACTATATAAGGTTATTATTCCATATAATGTTTATTGATGAAATTTGGGATACCAGGTTTCATCGACATTTATTATGTTTGCAATAGTTTGTATAAATGATAAATGTGTAAGTATAATAGTTTTTGTTGTTTTGTTAAGTATAGTACCGTGTAGTGGCGGTATACGAATATCCACTACCCCACATCGTCTCGTGAGTGTCGTAAGAGCCGACAGAGGGAAATTGAAACGGGTGATGGGCAGTAATTAATAAAAAAAACTGCGGTTGACAACCCGCTCACCTGGCGTGTCAACTATAGCAAAATCCTCCCTATGAGACATTCTATGGGGAGGCCTATGTTCAGCAGTGAGCTAAGGCTGTAATGAATGCATGGAATGGAATAGTTTAAGAGTTTGAAAAGAGCTCGAAAAGTTTCGTGTAAATATGCACACTGTCAATGGATACTGTCAATGTCAGTGGAGATCCCAATTTTCTTTTACGAATTTGGCTGACCCACTGCATCTAGATATCTATATTATAATCTATTATATGATATCTATATTATAATCTATATTGAATAAAAAGTTTCTGTTTCTGTTTCTATAGTGATATTACTATCAAATCAAAAAAGTTGAATTACTAAAGTTTATGATCATATAAGTAGATTTTGTTTCGTGTTATTATTATTTTCAAGAACCAATACCATACCAAGAACCATAGAGTAATCTTAGCCTATGGATGGCGGGCATAATTTTATATTCTGTTTGATCTCCTCTTAAATGATTGATGATGAACCGGAGCTGTATTTGTGAGCCTGCATTGCGATCTATAAAGGACTTTCGAAACATGGTATATAATTGTTTAAGCCAAACAATTAACTTTGAAATTTGCATTCACACGCGCGTACGCCCCCCGACTTGTGAGGGTCACCTTGGCCCCCCTTCCGGGCGTAAAGGACGCGAGGTCGGAACGTGAGTGCAAGAGAGTTGTTTGCAAGCAGTGCTATCGACAGCACGCTGTCATTTTTGTTCGGGAACGCGGAATAGTGCAGGCGCGTCTAGTAAATATACTGTCTAGGATTCGGAACGCGCATTCCTTGTTTGAGAGCTTCTCCCGGGACTTAGTTGTGTTTAACTCAGAATCCGTATAAGTGCATTCGACAATATTAACTACTAGTGCGGTGTGTTACGTTTTTGCTTATAGTAACGGGATTTAGTATAGACTGACATTCTGTATTCGTGTTGTGTGTTACGCCTTATAACAAATTAGAGTTAGTGGCTTCTGGAAGTTAGTTAATTGTACGATAAAGTTAATGGACTGTCCTCGTGACGAACGAAGAATGTGACTGTGGGCGGCTCCGCAGAAGATTACCACAATTTGGAGCGGTGCTGAAGTCCGAGCTGCTACCGACGGCAACGGTCTAATCAGGTCTACCACACCCAGTCACACACAGATACACATCACCAACCCTTACTTCCTATACACCCTACAACCACATGCGGCTTGACCGAACCCTGAGACAGCAGTCGTCTTGGATATAGGTAAGTAAGCTCGGTTTTACTATTCTCCCTGTTGAATTGTAGTAGGATAGAACGCTCCCCCTTATAGTTTATTGTAATTAGAGACTTTCCACGTGGCCACTTGTTGAGGCCCGACCTGCATCTGCTTGTAGGGTCTTCCGTTGATGGGCCTCGGAAGATCCTACTCCTGGAAAGGCCGTAACATTCTGGTAGCAGAGCGTGGTTCCGGGTTCGATTCCCCGTTCGATACCGACCGTAGTGTTTGATAAAAATTAAACAATTTTGGTGGCAGGGAACGTTGGTTTTGTGGTGTCGGTACTATGATAGAGCAATATAACAGGAATATTAAATGATATCATCACTCAACGTGGACTCCATATAAGGAGTAGAAATAACATCTATTTAGTTCAGTAATATCATATTATATTTATAGAAGAAGATACTATTCATGTGGCTGTACCTGAAACCACGTAACACAAACCCTGCCCCCTACCTATGTACCTACGTCACAACCACTATATATAAGTCTCCTCCAAACCAATAAAGAGAGAATTATTAAACTGCATCACTGAGTTTAATTTATTGCATTGTTCAAACATTACATGGCGACCCTACCAGGCGGTGCGCTGCGACAATGCACGCGCACCGCCGGGGCCTAATACTTAAAAGAAATAAAAATATTATAAGAGATCTAAATTAAATTATGAATAAATATTAACGGAATGGACACAATACCGGACGTGACGAAAAATAATAAGAATAAAAGAAAAGGACACAATATTACTATTTTTTAAAGAAAATTACAGAAAGTATTTAATAAACTAATGAAGATCAACTTAAAAAGATAAACTTTATGAAAATTTCAAAGGTAATATGAAGATTAAAATACTTAATAGTGATAATTATGAGAAGTATAATGAAGAAAGGAACAGCAGTTGTACCCTAGCAAGCTTAGCCCAGAAGAATATGAAATTTGAGTCAGAAAGAACAAAGAAGATATTAAGAGGTAACTTCGCACCTTTGTGATTTTAACTCTATTTAAAACTTTATTTATCAATTTGAGATTGTTTTTATGTTCTTTTTGCTATTATATTTGTTGAATTTAAGTATTAAATATTCTGTATTTAATACACCTATGTTTAAATTGAAAGTAATTATCAGATAATTTACGATTCAATTGATTTTTTTAATATTTTTGTATCTGAAAAAATAATCAAAATGCAATAATTATAAATTAAGTTATGTATACACTTCTGTGGCATGTTTTTATTAAGGTACAAGACGATTTTATATTCACTTTTTTCGGTTATTATCTTATATTATTTTATTACTGTGTCGTGCAAAAATTAATGAAATAATGTGATTGATTACATTTTTACGTCCTTAAATTTACCATAGTTCTTCATAAATTAAATTTACCATCTTTTATAGTTAAAATAACACTTTCTTTTAACGACCACAAACTAATCTAGATAAGTTAAATTCAATTTCAATTCGAAATTTAAATGTAACAAGAATCAAGCTTTACATAGTGAATATAAAAGGTCTGCTAAACTTTTCTTATGAATGATATATCTATAAATATGACATGTAATGTTATGCAATGAGCTTGTCTTAAAACAATAGAGAGCAACATGCGATATATGAACAGGTACATAAAAATAAATCATAACAACATTCTAATAAAGACGAAAATAATAACTATCAGAAAATAAATAAGAAATGATCTGTTATAGTATTAACATAAATATAAAAATAATGAAATACAGTAAAGTAAAAAAAAAAAAATTAAGAGGTTTAATAGTAATGTTCCTTAACAGCTAAAAACGGCCAAAAAAAAAATTTGACTGACAAAAATGTTATACCATTTGTACAAAATTAGAATGTATGTAAATAAAAC
Source organism: Parnassius glacialis (assembly GCA_033319125.1). Taxonomy (NCBI): domain Eukaryota; kingdom Metazoa; phylum Arthropoda; class Insecta; order Lepidoptera; family Papilionidae; genus Parnassius; species Parnassius glacialis. The sequence goes on from JAVANC010000011.1 coordinate 4,199,122, forward strand.
ATATGAGGAATGGAAGAAAAGAATGTTCGAAAGTTAGAATACGAATGATTGAGTTGCTAAGTTTCCTCAATATTGGACTGATCACCCAAATATTGATGAATGCTTAAACTCCTGATATGGAATTAATTATGAGCGAGACTAATGCAAGTTAGTATATGGAGGTGGAGCATGCAAGTGAATAAAAATAACCGATACACTCAAATAGGTATTATGATGTTAGTAAAAAAAAAAACACTGTCATGTATAAATAAATAAAGAAATAAGATTTATAATGAGAATAAAATTAAAACATATGTTGACCTTGATAAACAAGTAATGGAGAGATACGGGAACGTCCATCACTGGTAAAGCATATAGTCCTCGAGCAGGGTATGTTTCCATGATTGGATGATAAAATCGGGAGTAACGGGTACTAGGGAACAATACCTTCAGTACAAGTGAGATGTGAACAAGTTTACTCATATTAGTACTGTTGGGGACCAGAGAAGTCTTAAATTTGTTGCCCTTAATAATGGTACATAGAGGTCACATCCTTCATTGGATCATAGTGTGAACTTAGTTTTCCTCCGTGACAATTGTTGGAGTCCTTTTAAAATGACTTAAAAGTTGACCTCAAGGTTGTGCGCACAGCCCAAGGTACAATTCTACCTTGATATAGTATGATAACAAAAAGTTTATGTACCAATAAAATGAAATGAATGTTATGAAAAAGTAATACAATACCCAAGTAAATGGGGGGCCCATAATTATAAAGTACCCGCGTGATAAATATCACATATATCATACATAGATTGACTTGGCAATCGCATGAAAACACAATATATCTCACAAGTAATACATATTATATTAAATTAGATTGTTAAGTGCGATTGCCAAGTCTATGTATCAATCTATGATCTGAATAAATTAACCGACTTGGTATTACATGGATCTCACAACTTTTTACGGTAGAAGAACTGAATTGCGAGACTTGGCTTTTTTACAAGTTATGTTTTTAATGGCATCTCATTTCTTTTTGTAGATAGTTATATCTAGGTAGCTATTTACACCTATTATTCCATTATACATATATAAGTACACTGATTCATTCACCGCAAATGTAACTTTGTAATACTATATGTTTATATGGGATCACAAAGTTATTTATGCAGTTGATATATCTCAAAAAGTGGACCGAAATTGTAAAATATTTTAATTTTTCCTTAATTTATATATTAAACAATAATTTTATTCCAAATTTGAAGTTTCTATTCTGCTAGAAGTGCCTCAGAGTTTTGATGATCGGTCAGTAAGTGAGTGACAAAATTAAGAAACTTTGACTAGTTATAATTCTTAAACTACTAGTTCAAATTTAATAAAATTTGGAATATGCCGAGTTTATACAATGCCTACTTGTTTAGTAAAAAGGATCAGGCTTCTAGTTTTATCCATAACGAAGTTATAGGGTTTCAGAAATGGCCTGAACTGCTTCGAGAAAAGGATGGTACGGCCGTCCCGTTTTTTTGCTCGACTTGGCGGGGGCACTACCGTGCCCTCAGATTTTCAACGTCAATTTTTTCTTACGTGGTAGAGCCATGCTGCAGCTATATTAGTAGTAGGTATAGTTGTAGCACGAATGGGTCGGCTCGACCGGGGAAGGACCACGCTCTCACGGCATACCATGTAAAATAGCGGTTTAACCCTGCTGTGTTTGGTATGGTGAGTGTAGAGAACCGGAGAACCTTTTTACTGGAAACGAGGCATTACAACTTAGTTCTCACGGGTGACAACGCATCTACATTTTGATACGTAATCGAGAATAGATGTAGATGTCTATGGGCCGTAGCAACCACTTACCATCAGGTGGACTGTGTGCTCGTTTGTCACCCTTATTCTATTAAAAAAAACTTTCTGAGATTTCAGTAAAATAATGTTAAGTATTGTAAGCACTCCTACAATTATATATCTCATGTTAATAAAGCTATTGGGCTATTTTGATTTTTAATAAAGTGATTTTACTTTATAGGTTAAATAATTTATTTACCCTTCTATATCAAGAACCGTTTTTCTGTCACTCCTATTGAATTTAACAGTGCTTGCTGAAATTTAGCATCTTTAGATGGATAAGAATCGAGCGCTGATCCGGCTGCAAAAATAATCGAAAATATATATTTTTACTTTCATGCCGAAGACTACTTTGTTTTATTTTATTACGGTCAAATAATATTTATTAGGTTATAAAGCAAGTATTTACAAATATTTTCATTGTTTTGTTATTCTATTGTTTACAGTTATTATCACGTCTAAGCTTTACATCAAGAATTACATTAGAAATTCTTGATGGGATGCGATGTAACGCGCATACTTTATTTTCATCGAAAACTATAATATATATATATATATATATATATATATATATATATATATATATTTGTTTTTTTTACCAGTAGAGTTTCAACACAATCTTAAAAAAGTTCAATGAATTAAAAAAATGCCGATAATTATATAATTTCAAGTCAGTGTTTTACATTTAAAGATCAGTTATAAAGAGCCAAAATTCTTATTTTCATTTTGATTAATTTAATTCGAGAATACAATAAATGTGAAAGGGCTTTTATCTGCAATAATAATTCACATCAAAAATAACATAGACTTATAAAACTCATATACACGGTCAATTATACTGAAGATTATCAATTGTACTACAAAATATTTAAAAGACTATTTCCAGTATAATGACCCGAATATCATCATTAATGTTTGACTGGCACACATAAAAGTTATATCACATGGCTAAATGATCGACTATTATATTATGATAAGGTCATGCTTTTCTATAAAAAGTTGCAAGAATTTTTAAATCACGGCACCTATTGGTTTGTTTTACTTTTCACTTAATTAGTGAAAAACAAGATGGACTGATCTAAAAGTTTACTTTCTTGTGTAAAAAGTGCTATTTAGAATTTTATGCAAATGATAATTAAAGTTTCTATGTAAATAAGTGTAACATAGCGGGTATTATATTCAAAGGTAGCGGCCATCCATATTTGCAAAGCCAGCATCATTTTCTGTACAGAAACCGGCAAAGTGTTGCTCAAGGCACTATAAACAAAGCAGCTAATAAAATATTATACTCATAACTGTTAACAAAAACTGTTTCTGCAAATGGTCTTATAGATAATAATAACTATTCCGCCGTGTTAGGTGCACACTAATAATAGCTCCATTAGAAGGAAAAGAGGTAAAATTTTGTTTTAGAAATGCGCAATCAATATTGTTTTGTCTGCAATTGAGCATAAAATACAAAATATCTTCAGCCAAAGAGCATATATTCAGGACCATCAATTGGTATGGAAAAAATAATTTTAACAGGTTTAAAAAATCAATCAAAATTCAAAAAAACATAAATATTAAAATCAAAAAATTAATATATGTATGTCTATACATACATATAATGATTTATGGCCGCTTAGTAACTGACGGTGGCTCAGTATAACATCCTACAGTCACGCCGAAACTAAGAGGAGAGAATCACTGTAGAAAAGGTAATAATTGATTGCGGAAATTTTGTGATAAAATTAAAAAAATTACAAACTTATCCAAGTTAATCTAACTTAGTCTAAATTATCCTTATGCCTTACAAAAAAAAACAAATAATAAAATAGTCAGATGGCGTCATTTTTTAATAAGATATAACAAAAATAAACAAAAAAAAATTTCATAAAAGTTTAGCATTTAATTGATTATATACCGCTGACACTAAACCACGCCAGTTGTAAACAATACTTGTGTGAAAAAACAAAATCTTTTTTTCAAATTTCCGCCGAGTTGTAAGTAGAAAGTCAAATAGGTCATGTGTTAATTTTAATTAAATATATATTATGTAAAGTGATCTTGACTACGTTTCATCAATTAACCATTGGTAAAAATTAAAACAGGAATTTTACAATTGTGTTTACAAGAAACATTATTAGTTGAACCTTGCAGCTTGTTCATTATTTTTATTATAAATACCTATAAATGTATATATTATTAATAAATAGTTCCCATAATATTTTGGATTATTTTTTATTTTGCCATATCTGCAATGTTCTACGCTCTATAGAAAATGTGGCGTATGACATGACTGACAATCTTTCGAACGTTTTATCTAGGTACAAAGATGTTTTACGTTTTCGTCGCCTCCACATGATATTTTTGTCAGCATAAGGTACCCTTCTGTAGCTGAAACGAATATAAATATTGCTACAAAGTAAAGTAAAAGGCTATACAAGTCCCTCTACTGGTCACAGAACTCCTTTTTTATTTCTGAGAGGGTTTTAGGGGAAGGAAATGCCCGCCGAACTGTCCCAATGCGTGTTGACGAAAATTGCAATTACAAATTGCATTCGTGCTATCGGGGATCAAACCCGGGAATAATTTACAGCGAACGCTTTGACCCAGATCTACTCATACAATACAAATAAATACGATTTAACATATATAATAAAAGAACTCTTACGTACTTGAAACTTGAACACTTGATAGCTCGTGATGCTTACCGGACAAAGCTACAGGACAATGTAATAATTACATATTTTTACATTATTGAAGATGCGAAACCACATAATTCTCAGTGATGCCCAAGCATAACAGGCAGTACGTCACTTTTATAATTGTCATCTCTGCAGTCTATTAATCTTTGCACTTTTATAAGTAATAAAGAACGTAGTTGCTAGACGGTGTTGACGTTGGCTAAAATCTCTGCGATAGCCGTTTCGTCAAGGTCATTCAGGCTAGTTAAAGCCCTAATTAAATACAGGCAATTATATAACACTCACAAATTAAACATGTTGTAGTAATTATAGACACACAACCACATGTACACAAAAACATCAATAATTAAATATGAAAAAAAAAAACATTTTCGCGTATATATTTCAAGTATATTTCATATGAATTTACATGATTTTTTCTTTAAATTAATAATTTAACCTTAAATTTTCTATTTTATGTTATGTTTTTGTTTGGTTTATGTAAAAGTTGTACAAAGTTGTACTAAAGTTGGTTTATATATTGCTTTTTAAAATCAAATCGAAACAGTATCGATCCGCTATTATTATAAGTTTCATAATGTAATAGTTTTTTTTCTTTTAACATAGACAATGAAACCTACAATCATGTTATTATATACTAAAAATACTTAAAACAACAAATACAACATATATTTTGCTATGCAGACTTTGTGTAATAGCCTATTTTTTCATAAATTTATATTTCAAATGAGATAAACACATTCCTTAGGAGTCATGTAATCTTAAAAAGGTATTAATGCGTTTACGACTATTAATGATAAATAACATTTATAATAATAAATACTTGATAATGTATGTAAATTTATAATGACACAATGCAATGTAAAATATTTAATAGGTAAATTAAAAAGCGTTTAATACTAACATTTTCAGATACATTTTAAGTGTATTCATAATAAAACATTTTGAAAGTTATGGTAAAATTATGTAATAAAGAATATCTGATAAAGAAGTTATATAAATACCTAAAAGTTAACCAATTTAAAAATAAAAAAAATAAAATCAAGCTAAACTATTGAACTGAGTGAGCAAAACGTGTACTTTTATGTTTTTTTTTCCTTATATATCTTTTTCTATCGTAAATTTTATTAAAATGTAAGATTCAATTTGAAAAGGGTTAAAACAATTCGGTATTATTAATAAGTGCTAGCTTTTCTTTTCTTTTATAAAAGCAGGGATCTTAAAGTTATGTAATAACCTACTTAAAAAAATTAAAAGTGTTCTTTTGAATATTTAATTTTTTATGTTTTGTTGTGTAAAGTTGATAGGTGTTACAGTGATTATTCAATTTTTTCTGTAAACGATATAGTAAATATCATACTTCTAGAAATAGTAATTTAAAAAAAAAAACTAACGCATCTTTTGATGGATGTAAAATTAATGTAACTATCTAAAATTATGTATAAATAAGAAATTTAAATCTATTATTTTACATGTATCCATATATGTATTTAATAATAACATTGTACAACTTATGTTAAAATAGCGTGATCATCATACGATGTAATCGCAAACTTTCCCATATACGTACTTTGGAATTGAAAACAAAAGTGTCACAAACCGCTTACGCGGCTGTGCTGTGATTGCAAGATGTATTTTGATCTCTGTTGTTATGATCATGATTAGGTTGCATTATATTATGTTCTTTGTTCAGTTCATCTTAAAATGAAATGTAATATTATAAGTCATCGTTTATGAAAAAATTGTAAAGTATTAATATATAACCTATTTGTGTGGATCATAAAAGTAACGATTAATCAAATATAAAGGCATAAATAAATAAAGTATAAAGTATACAATTATAAATATAAAATGTGAAAAATATATAAGGAAGAGTAGATAGTACTTAATGCGAGTATCCGGATAAGTTACTTAATAAATGACTAAATAACTCAATATCTAAGTACGTTACAATAATGTGTCGACCAAAATAATATACCTTCACGAATGTTCACCTAATTATGTCAAATACGTATGTTGTATGTATACATCATACTATTTTTAATGTGACTGACGAATTTTTATGTGTTTAGGAGGTTTTGGCCAGCCGTCCTACCCAAGCCAAGACGAATTTTACATATTATACTTAATAATTTTATTTATTAACTTTTACGGATTAACATTTTACAGTATAAAAAAAAATTGTTCTATTTTTTATTTTTTTTGTCGGTGGGAGGTGTCGTATAGGTATAACCCACGACTATATAATAAGTATATAGTTAACTTAAGAATAGAGAACTTATAATAAAGTTATCATTACATAAATTAAGTGTAAGACATATGTAAGTCGTAATAATAATTACATTAAAACTATAACGCAAAATTTATTATATATAATATTTTATTAATTAAAATAATGTTAAAAAATTTAAAAATCTAACTGAATTTTAAATTTTTTTAAATAAGGAAGGAGATGTGGTGTCGGTACTATGATAAAGCAATATAACAGGAATATTAAATGATATCATCACTCAACGTGGACTCCATATAAGGAGTAGAAATAACATCTATTTAGTTCAGTAATATCATATTATATTTATAGAAGAAGATACTATTCATGTGGCTCTACCTGGAACCACGTAACACAAACCCTGCCCCCTACCTATGTACCTACGTCACAACCACTATATATAAGTCTCCTCCAAACCAATAAAGAGAGAATTATTAAATTGCATCACTGAGTTTAATTTATTGCATTGTTCAAACATTACAGTTTGATTGGTTTAATTTTGTGTCTACAATCACGCCTGTCCGTAATACGTAAAAATAAAATTCTTCCTTTGTTACTGTAACAAACCCCCCCCCCCCTTCTTCTTCTGTTCTCTTCTCTCTTCCATCTATATATCTACTTATACTTGTTTAGAATCTATATCTATAAGATATATAAATATATCTTATTTACGTGACCAGTATATCTTGATCTTTCTAAAGGTTTAAATATAATAGGCCGTTTAATAAATTTATGGCGTGTTCGTCTTAGTTAAGACCCTTATTTACGTTGTGTTTGTATAGTAACTTAGTTCTTTTAGGTGTATCTTGGAAGAGTGAATATTCACGAGAGCAATCGAAAGCTGGTGGTAGAGTCTTATAAGTTAAAGAACCCCGTTTTCGAAGACGGAGCTCAAAAAAGTTAAATTATCCCCATTCCACTTGTATCTGGTTCACAACAGTCAATTCCTTATTAGTTAATCCCTTCCTGCTTGGAAAAGGCTCACAATATTTATATCAAATACCAGATACAAGGGCTTCGCTCTCCCACATTTAAAAAAATGTGGAGGTGGTACACGGCTCCGCACACGCCGTGCACGGTGAGCGCCATCCATTTTAGTGCGCTCCCCCGAAGGGTACGCAAAATTGGGAACTGGAAATAAAAAAAAAATCACAGCAAAATAACTGGCGAACCAGTAAAAGAGGACTTGGCCCCCTGATAGTGCGTAAGCACAAACATCGACCGAAGTCGCGCATGTCAATGCGTGTAAACGCCATACAGAATACGAT